>CM065117.1:14314814-15571480 GCA_033026305.1 Cirrhinus molitorella
TGCATTGCAAACAGAATTTTATTCATGCACAAAAAATATTTTGATGTTGGTCACTGTTTTTCTTCCCATTGCATAAAACGCCTTTCTACGACCTAGAAATAAGATTTTCGAAATAAGCATTCATACGTTCTGTTTCAGCTCTCAGGAGGGTCTAACTCACTGTTAGTGATCATAGAGACGCTGGACGCAGCGATCTGACCACTCAAGCTCTAGCCTAAAGGGACGTGCAAAAAACTTCTAACACACTCAGAAGTGTCTTACTGCATTGCAAACAGAATTTTATTCATGCACAAAAAATATTTTGATGTTGGTCACTGTTTTTCTTCCCATTGCATAAAACGCCTTTCTACGACCTAGAAATAAGATTTTCGAAATAAGCATTCATACGTTCTGTTTCAGCTCTCAGGAGGTCTAACTCACTGTTAGTGATCATAGAGACGCTGGACGCAGCGATCTGACCACTCAAGCTCTAGCCTAAAGGGACGTGCAAAAAACTTCTAACACACTCAGAAGTGTCTTACTGCATTGCAAACAGAATTTTATTCATGCACAAAAAATATTTTGATGTTGGTCACTGTTTTTCTTCCCATTGCATAAAACGCCTTTCTACGACCTAGAAATAAGATTTTCGAAATAAGCATTCATACGTTCTGTTTCAGCTCTCAGGAGGTCTAACTCACTGTTAGTGATCATAGAGACGCTGGACGCAGCGATCTGACCACTCAAGCTATAGCCTAAAGGGACGTGCAAAAAACTTCTAACACACTCAGAAGTGTCTTACTGCATTGCAAACAGTATTTTATTCATGCACAAAAAATATTTTGATGTTGGTCACTGTTTTTCTTCCCATTGCATAAAACGCCTTTCTACGACCTAGAAATAAGATTTTCGAAATAAGCATTCATACGTTCTGTTTCAGCTCTCAGGAGGTCTAACTCACTGTTAGTGATCATAGAGACGCTGGATGCAGCGATCTGACCACTCAAGCTCTAGCCTAAAGGGACGTGCAAAAAACTTCTAACACACTCAGAAGTGTCTTACTGAATTGCAAACAGAATTTTATTCATGCACAAAAAATATTTTGATGTTGGTCACTGTTTTTCTTCCCATTGCATAAAACGCCTTTCTACGACCTAGAAATAAGATTTTCGAAATAAGCATTCATACGTTCTGTTTCAGCTCTCAGGAGGTCTAACTCACTGTTAGTGATCATAGAGACGCTGGACGCAGCGATCTGACCACTCAAGCTCTAGCCTAAAGGGACGTGCAAAAAACTTCTAACACACTCAGAAGTGTCTTACTGCATTGCAAACAGAATTTTATTCATGCACAAAAAATATTTTGATGTTGGTCACTGTTTTTCTTCCCATTGCATAAAACGCCTTTCTACGACCTAGAAATAAGATTTTCGAAATAAGCATTCATACGTTCTGTTTCAGCTCTCAGGAGGTCTAACTCACTGTTAGTGATCATAGAGACGCTGGACGCAGCGATCTGACCACTCAAGCTCTAGCCTAAAGGGACGTGCAAAAAACTTCTAACACACTCAGAAGTGTCTTACTGCATTGCAAACAGAATTTTATTCATGCACAAAAAATATTTTGATGTTGGTCACTGTTTTTCTTCCCATTGCATAAAACGCCTTTCTACTACCTAGAAATAAGATTTTCGAAATAAGCATTCATACGTTCTGTTTCAGCTCTCAGGAGGTCTAACTCACTGTTAGTGATCATAGAGACGCTGGACGCAGCGATCTGACCACTCAAGCTCTAGCCTAAAGGGACGTGCAAAAAACTTCTAACACACTCAGAAGTGTCTTACTGCATTGCAAACAGAATTTTATTCATGCACAAAAAAATATTTTGATGTTGGTCACTGTTTTTCTTCCCTATTGCATAAAACGCCTTTCTACGACCCAGAAATAAGATTTTCGAAATAAGCATTCATACGTTCTGTTTCAGCTCTCAGGAGGTCTAACTCACTGTTAGTGATCATAGAGACGCTGGACGCAGCGATCTGACCACTCAAGCTCTAGCCTAAAGGGACGTGCAAAAAACTTCTAACACACTCAGAAGTGTCTTACTGCATTGCAAACAGAATTTTATTCATGCACAAAAAATATTTTGATGTTGGTCACTGTTTTTCTTCCCATTGCATAAAACGCCTTTCTACGACCTAGAAATAAGATTTTCGAAATAAGCATTCAATACGTTCTGTTTCAGCTCTCAGGAGGTCTAACTCACTGTTAGTGATCATAGAGACGCTGGACGCAGCGATCTGACCACTCAAGCTCTAGCCTAAAGGGACGTGCAAAAAACTTCTAACACACTCAGAAGTGTCTTACTGCATTGCAAACAGAATTTTATTCATGCACAAAAAATATTTTGATGTTGGTCACTGTTTTTCTTCCCATTGCATAAAACGCCTTTCTACGACCTAGAAATAAGATTTTCGAAATAAGCATTTATACGTTCTGTTTCAGCTCTCAGGAGGTCTAACTCACTGTTAGTGATCATAGAGACGCTGGACGCAGCGATCTGACCACTCAAGCTCTAGCCTAAAGGGACGTGCAAAAAACTTCTAACACACTCAGAAGTGTCTTACTGCATTGCAAACAGAATTTTATTCATGCACAAAAAATATTTTGATGTTGGTCACTGTTTTTCTTCCCATTGCATAAAACGCCTTTCTACGACCTAGAAATAAGATTTTCGAAATAAGCATTCAATACGTTCTGTTTCAGCTCTCAGGAGGTCTAACTCACTGTTAGTGATCATAGAGACGCTGGACGCAGCGATCTGACCACTCAAGCTCTAGCCTAAAGGGATGTGCAAAAAACTTCTAACACACTCAGAAGTGTCTTACTGCATTGCAAACAGAATTTTATTCATGCACAAAAAATATTTTGATGTTGGTCACTGTTTTTCTTCCCATTGCATAAAACGCCTTTCTACGACCTAGAAATAAGATTTTCGAAATAAGCATTCATACGTTCTGTTTCAGCTCTCAGGAGGTCTAACTCACTGTTAGTGATCATAGAGACGCTGGACGCAGCGATCTGACCACTCAAGCTCTAGCCTAAAGGGACGTGCAAAAAACTTCTAACACACTCAGAAGTGTCTTACTGCATTGCAAACAGAATTTTATTCATGCACAAAAAATATTTTGATGTTGGTCACTGTTTTTCTTCCCACTGCATAAAACGCCTTTCTACGACCTAGAAATAAGATTTTCGAAATAAGCATTCATACGTTCTGTTTCAGCTCTCAGGAGGTCTAACTCACTGTTAGTGATCATAGAGACGCTGGACGCAGCGATCTGACCACTCAAGCTCTAGCCTAAAGGGACGTGCAAAAAACTTCTAACACACTCAGAAGTGTCTTACTGCATTGCAAACAGAATTTTATTCATGCACAAAAAATATTTTGATGTTGGTCACTGTTTTTCTTCCCATTGCATAAAACGCCTTTCTACGACCTAGAAATAAGATTTTCGAAATAAGCATTCATACGTTCTGTTTCAGCTCTCAGGAGGTCTAACTCACTGTTAGTGATCATAGAGACGCTGGACGCAGCGATCTGACCACTCAAGCTCTAGCCTAAAGGGACGTGCAAAAAACTTCTAACACACTCAGAAGTGTCTTACTGCATTGCAAACAGAATTTTATTCATGCACAAAAAATATTTTGATGTTGGTCACTGTTTTTCTTCCCATTGCATAAAACGCCTTTCTACGACCTAGAAATAAGATTTTCGAAATAAGCATTCATACGTTCTGTTTCAGCTCTCAGGAGGTCTAACTCACTGTTAGTGATCATAGAGACGCTGGACGCAGCGATCTGACCACTCAAGCTCTAGCCTAAAGGGACGTGCAAAAAACTTCTAACACACTCAGAAGTGTCTTACTGCATTGCAAACAGAATTTTATTCATGCACAAAAAATATTTTGATGTTGGTCACTGTTTTTCTTCCCATTGCATAAAACGCCTTTCTACGACCTAGAAATAAGATTTTCGAAATAAGCATTCATACGTTCTGTTTCAGCTCTCAGGAGGTCTAACTCACTGTTAGTGATCATAGAGACGCTGGACGCAGCGATCTGACCACTCAAACTCTAGCCTAAAGGGAGGTGCAAAAAACTTCTAACACACTCAGAAGTGTCTTACTGCATTGCAAACAGAATTTTATTCATGCACAAAAAATATTTTGATGTTGGTCACTGTTTTTCTTCCCATTGCATAAAACGCCTTTCTACGACCTAGAAATAAGATTTTCGAAATAAGCATTCATACGTTCTGTTTCAGCTCTCAGGAGGTCTAACTCACTGTTAGTGATCATAGAGACGCTGGACGCAGCGATCTGACCACTCAAGCTCTAGCCTAAAGGGACGTGCAAAAAACTTCTAACACACTCAGAAGTGTCTTACTGCATTGCAAACAGAATTTTATTCATGCACAAAAAATATTTTGATGTTGGTCACTGTTTTTCTTCCCACTGCATAAAACGCCTTTCTACGACCTAGAAATAAGATTTTCGAAATAAGCATTCATACGTTCTGTTTCAGCTCTCAGGAGGTCTAACTCACTGTTAGTGATCATAGAGACGCTGGACGCAGCGATCTGACCACTCAAACTCTAGCCTAAAGGGACGTGCAAAAAACTTCTAACACACTCAGAAGTGTCTTACTGCATTGCAAACAGAATTTTATTCATGCACAAAAAATATTTTGATGTTGGTCACTGTTTTTCTTCCCAATGCATAAAACGCCTTTCTACGACCTAGAAATAAGATTTTCGAAATAAGCATTCATACGTTCTGGTTCAGCTCTCAGGAGGTCTAACTCACTGTTAGTGATCATAGAGACGCTGGACGCAGCGATCTGACCACTCAAGCTCTAGCCTAAAGGGACGTGCAAAAAACTTCTAACACACTCAGAAGTGTCTTACTGCATTGCAAACAGAATTTTATTCATGCACAAAAAATATTTTAATGTTGGTCACTGTTTTTCTTCCCATTGCATAAAACGCCTTTCTACGACCTAGAAATAAGATTTTCGAAATAAGCATTCATACGTTCTGTTTCAGCTCTCAGGAGGTCTAACTCACTGTTAGTGATCATAGAGACGCTGGACGCAGCGATCTGACCACTCAAGCTCTAGCCTAAAGGGACGTGCAAAAAACTTCTAACACACTCAGAAGTGTCTTACTGCATTGCAAACAGAATTTTATTCATGCACAAAAAATATTTTGATGTTGGTCACTGTTTTTCTTCCCATTGCATAAAACGCCTTTCTACGACCTAGAAATAAGATTTTCGAAATAAGCATTCATACGTTCTGTTTCAGCTCTCAGGAGGTCTAACTCACTGTTAGTGATCATAGAGACGCTGGACGCAGCGATCTGACCACTCAAGCTCTAGCCTAAAGGGACGTGCAAAAAACTTCTAACACACTCAGAAGTGTCTTACTGCATTGCAAACAGAATTTTATTCATGCACAAAAAATATTTTGATGTTGGTCACTGTTTTTCTTCCCATTGCATAAAACGCCTTTCTACGACCTAGAAATAAGATTTTCGAAATAAGCATTCATACGTTCTGTTTCAGCTCTCAGGAGGTCTAACTCACTGTTAGTGATCATAGAGACGCTGGACGCAGCGATCTGACCACTCAAGCTCTAGCCTAAAGGGACGTGCAAAAAACTTCTAACACACTCAGAAGTGTCTTACTGCATTGCAAACAGAATTTTATTCATGCACAAAAAATATTTTGATGTTGGTCACTGTTTTTCTTCCCATTGCATAAAACGCCTTTCTACGACCTAGAAATAAGATTTTCGAAATAAGCATTCATACGTTCTGTTTCAGCTCTCAGGAGGTCTAACTCACTGTTAGTGATCATAGAGACGCTGGACGCAGCGATCTGACCACTCAAGCTCTAGCCTAAAGGGACGTGCAAAAAACTTCTAACACACTCAGAAGTGTCTTACTGCATTGCAAACAGAATTTTATTCATGCACAAAAAATATTTTGATGTTGGTCACTGTTTTTCTTCCCATTGCATAAAACGCCTTTCTACGACCTAGAAATAAGATTTTCGAAATAAGCATTCATACGTTCTGTTTCAGCTCTCAGGAGGTCTAACTCACTGTTAGTGATCATAGAGACGCTGGACGCAGCGATCTGACCACTCAAGCTCTAGCCTAAAGGGACGTGCAAAAAACTTCTAACACACTCAGAAGTGTCTTACTGCATTGCAAACAGAATTTTATTCATGCACAAAAAATATTTTGATGTTGGTCACTGTTTTTCTTCCCATTGCATAAAACGCCTTTCTACGACCTAGAAATAAGATTTTCGAAATAAGCATTCATACGTTCTGTTTCAGCTCTCAGGAGGTCTAACTCACTGTTAGTGATCATAGAGACGCTGGACGCAGCGATCTGACCACTCAAACTCTAGCCTAAAGGGACGGTGCAAAAAACTTCTAACACACTCAGAAGTGTCCTTACTGCATTGCAAACAGAATTTTATTCATGCACAAAAAATATTTTTATGTTGGTCACTGTTTTTCTTCCCATTGCATAAAACGCCTTTCTACGACCTAGAAATAAGATTTTCGAAATAAGCATTCATACGTTCTGTTTCAGCTCTCAGGAGGTCTAACTCACTGTTAGTGATCATAGAGACGCTGGACGCAGCGATCTGACCACTCAAGCTCTAGCCTAAAGGGACGTGCAAAAAACTTCTAACACACTCAGAAGTGTCTTACTGCATTGCAAACAGAATTTTATTCATGCACAAAAAATATTTTGATGTTGGTCACTGTTTTTCTTCCCACTGCATAAAACGCCTTTCTACGACCTAGAAATAAGATTTTCGAAATAAGCATTCATACGTTCTGTTTCAGCTCTCAGGAGGTCTAACTCACTGTTAGTGATCATAGAGACGCTGGACGCAGCGATCTGACCACTCAAGCTCTAGCCTAAAGGGACGTGCAAAAAACTTCTAACACACTCAGAAGTGTCTTACTGCATTGCAAACAGAATTTTATTCATGCACAAAAAATATTTTAATGTTGGTCACTGTTTTTCTTCCCATTGCATAAAACGCCTTTCTACGACCTAGAAATAAGATTTTCGAAATAAGCATTCATACGTTCTGTTTCAGCTCTCAGGAGGTCTAACTCACTGTTAGTGATCATAGAGACGCTGGACGCAGCGATCTGACCACTCAAGCTCTAGCCTAAAGGGACGTGCAAAAAACTTCTAACACACTCAGAAGTGTCTTACTGCATTGCAAACAGAATTTTATTCATGCACAAAAAATATTTTGATGTTGGTCACTGTTTTTCTTCCCATTGCATAAAACGCCTTTCTACGACCTAGAAATAAGATTTTCGAAATAAGCATTCATACGTTCTGTTTCAGCTCTCAGGAGGTCTAACTCACTGTTAGTGATCATAGAGACGCTGGACGCAGCGATCTGACCACTCAAGCTCTAGCCTAAAGGGACGTGCAAAAAACTTCTAACACACTCAGAAGTGTCTTACTGCATTGCAAACAGAATTTTATTCATGCACAAAAAATATTTTGATGTTGGTCACTGTTTTTCTTCCCATTGCATAAAACGCCTTTCTACGACCTAGAAATAAGATTTTCGAAATAAGCATTCATACGTTCTGTTTCAGCTCTCAGGAGGTCTAACTCACTGTTAGTGATCATAGAGACGCTGGACGCAGCGATCTGACCACTCAAGCTCTAGCCTAAAGGGACGTGCAAAAAACTTCTAACACACTCAGAAGTGTCTTACTGCATTGCAAACAGAATTTTATTCATGCACAAAAAATATTTTGATGTTGGTCACTGTTTTTCTTCCCATTGCATAAAACGCCTTTCTACGACCTAGAAATAAGATTTTCGAAATAAGCATTCATACGTTCTGTTTCAGCTCTCAGGAGGTCTAACTCACTGTTAGTGATCATAGAGACGCTGGACGCAGCGATCTGACCACTCAAGCTCTAGCCTAAAGGGACGTGCAAAAAACTTCTAACACACTCAGAAGTGTCTTACTGCATTGCAAACAGAATTTTATTCATGCACAAAAAATATTTTGATGTTGGTCACTGTTTTTCTTCCCATTGCATAAAACGCCTTTCTACGACCTAGAAATAAGATTTTCGAAAGAAGCATTCATACGTTCTGTTTCAGCTCTCAGGAGGTCTAACTCACTGTAAGTGATCATAGAGACGCTGGACGCAGCGATCTGACCACTCAAGCTCTAGCCTAAAGGGATGTGCAAAAAACTTCTAACACACTCAGAAGTGTCTTACTGCATTGCAAACAGAATTTTATTCATGCACAAAAAATATTTTGATGTTGGTCACTGTTTTTCTTCCCATTGCATAAAACGCCTTTCTACGACCTAGAAATAAGATTTTCGAAATAAGCATTCATACGTTCTGTTTCAGCTCTCAGGAGGTCTAACTCACTGTTAGTGATCATAGAGACGCTGGACGCAGCGATCTGACCACTCAAACTCTAGCCTAAAGGGACGGTGCAAAAAACTTCTAACACACTCAGAAGTGTCTTACTGCATTGCAAACAGAATTTTATTCATGCACAAAAAATATTTTGATGTTGGTCACTGTTTTTCTTCCCATTGCATAAAACGCCTTTCTACGACCTAGAAATAAGATTTTCGAAATAAGCATTCATACGTTCTGTTTCAGCTCTCAGGAGGTCTAACTCACTGTTAGTGATCATAGAGACGCTGGACGCAGCGATCTGACCACTCAAGCTCTAGCCTAAAGGGACGTGCAAAAAACTTCTAACACACTCAGAAGTGTCTTACTGCATTGCAAACAGAATTTTATTCATGCACAAAAAATATTTTGATGTTGGTCACTGTTTTTCTTCCCATTGCATAAAACGCCTTTCTACGACCTAGAAATAAGATTTTCGAAATAAGCATTCATACGTTCTGTTTCAGCTCTCAGGAGGTCTAACTCACTGTTAGTGATCATAGAGACGCTGGACGCAGCGATCTGACCACTCAAGCTCTAGCCTAAAGGGGACGTGCAAAAAACTTCTAACACACTCAGAAGTGTCTTACTGCATTGCAAACAGAATTTTATTCATGCACAAAAAATATTTTGATGTTGGTCACTGTTTTTCTTCCCATTGCATAAAACGCCTTTCTACGACCTAGAAATAAGATTTTCGAAATAAGCATTCATACGTTCTGTTTCAGCTCTCAGGAGGTCTAACTCACTGTTAGTGATCATAGAGACGCTGGACGCAGCGATCTGACCACTCAAGCTCTAGCCTAAAGGGACGGTGCAAAAAACTTCTAACACACTCAGAAGTGTCTTACTGCATTGCAAACAGAATTTTATTCATGCACAAAAAATATTTTGATGTTGGTCACTGTTTTTCTTCCCATTGCATAAAACGCCTTTCTACGACCTAGAAATAAGATTTTCGAAATAAGCATTCATACGTTCTGTTTCAGCTCTCAGGAGGTCTAACTCACTGTTAGTGATCATAGAGACGCTGGACGCAGCGATCTGACCACTCAAGCTCTAGCCTAAAGGGACGTGCAAAAAACTTCTAACACACTCAGAAGTGTCTTACTGCATTGCAAACAGAATTTTATTCATGCACAAAAAATATTTTGATGTTGGTCACTGTTTTTCTTCCCACTGCATAAAACGCCTTTCTACGACCTAGAAATAAGATTTTCGAAATAAGCATTCATACGTTCTGTTTCAGCTCTCAGGAGGTCTAACTCACTGTTAGTGATCATAGAGACGCTGGACGCAGCGATCTGACCACTCAAACTCTAGCCTAAAGGGACGTGCAAAAAACTTCTAACACACTCAGAAGTGTCTTACTGCATTGCAAACAGAATTTTATTCATGCACAAAAAATATTTTGATGTTGGTCACTGTTTTTCTTCCCATTGCATAAAACGCCTTTCTACGACCTAGAAATAAGATTTTCGAAATAAGCATTCATACGTTCTGTTTCAGCTCTCAGGAGGTCTAACTCACTGTTAGTGATCATAGAGACGCTGGACGCAGCGATCTGACCACTCAAGCTCTAGCCTAAAGGGACGTGCAAAAAACTTCTAACACACTCAGAAGTGTCTTACTGCATTGCAAACAGAATTTTATTCATGCACAAAAAATATTTTGATGTTGGTCACTGTTTTTCTTCCCATTGCATAAAACGCCTTTCTACGACCTAGAAATAAGATTTTCGAAATAAGCATTCATACGTTCTGTTTCAGCTCTCAGGAGGTCTAACTCACTGTTAGTGATCATAGAGACGCTGGACGCAGCGATCTGACCACTCAAGCTCTAGCCTAAAGGGACGTGCAAAAAACTTCTAACACACTCAGAAGTGTCTTACTGCATTGCAAACAGAATTTTATTCATGCACAAAAAATATTTTGATGTTGGTCACTGTTTTTCTTCCCATTGCATAAAACGCCTTTCTACGACCTAGAAATAAGATTTTCGAAATAAGCATTCATACGTTCTGTTTCAGCTCTCAGGAGGTCTAACTCACTGTTAGTGATCATAGAGACGCTGGACGCAGCGATCTGACCACTCAAGCTCTAGCCTAAAGGGACGTGCAAAAAACTTCTAACACACTCAGAAGTGTCTTACTGCATTGCAAACAGAATTTTATTCATGCACAAAAAATATTTTGATGTTGGTCACTGTTTTTCTTCCCATTGCATAAAACGCCTTTCTACGACCTAGAAATAAGATTTTCGAAATAAGCATTCATACGTTCTGTTTCAGCTCTCAGGAGGTCTAACTCACTGTTAGTGATCATAGAGACGCTGGACGCAGCGATCTGACCACTCAAGCTCTAGCCTAAAGGGACGTGCAAAAAACTTCTAACACACTCAGAAATGTCTTACTGCATTGCAAACAGAATTTTATTCATGCACAAAAAATATTTTGATGTTGGTCACTGTTTTTCTTCCCATTGCATAAAACGCCTTTCTACGACCTAGAAATAAGATTTTCGAAATAAGCATTCATACGTTCTGTTTCAGCTCTCAGGAGGTCTAACTCACTGTTAGTGATCATAGAGACGCTGGACGCAGCGATCTGACCACTCAAGCTCTAGCCTAAAGGGACGTGCAAAAAACTTCTAACACACTCAGAAGTGTCTTACTGCATTGCAAACAGAATTTTATTCATGCACAAAAAATATTTTGATGTTGGTCACTGTTTTTCTTCCCATTGCATAAAACGCCTTTCTACGACCTAGAAATAAGATTTTCGAAAGAAGCATTCATACGTTCTGTTTCAGCTCTCAGGAGGTCTAACTCACTGTAAGTGATCATAGAGACGCTGGACGCAGCGATCTGACCACTCAAGCTCTAGCCTAAAGGGATGTGCAAAAAACTTCTAACACACTCAGAAGTGTCTTACTGCATTGCAAACAGAATTTTATTCATGCACAAAAAATATTTTGATGTTGGTCACTGTTTTTCTTCCCATTGCATAAAACGCCTTTCTACGACCTAGAAATAAGATTTTCGAAATAAGCATTCATACGTTCTGTTTCAGCTCTCAGGAGGTCTAACTCACTGTTAGTGATCATAGAGACGCTGGACGCAGCGATCTGACCACTCAAACTCTAGCCTAAAGGGAGGTGCAAAAAACTTCTAACACACTCAGAAGTGTCTTACTGCATTGCAAACAGAATTTTATTCATGCACAAAAAATATTTTTATGTTGGTCACTGTTTTTCTTCCCATTGCATAAAACGCCTTTCTACGACCTAGAAATAAGATTTTCGAAATAAGCATTCATACGTTCTGTTTCAGCTCTCAGGAGGTCTAACTCACTGTTAGTGATCATAGAGACGCTGGACGCAGCGATCTGACCACTCAAGCTCTAGCCTAAAGGGACGTGCAAAAAACTTCTAACACACTCAGAAGTGTCTTACTGCATTGCAAACAGAATTTTATTCATGCACAAAAAATATTTTGATGTTGGTCACTGTTTTTCTTCCCACTGCATAAAACGCCTTTCTACGACCTAGAAATAAGATTTTCGAAATAAGCATTCATACGTTCTGTTTCAGCTCTCAGGAGGTCTAACTCACTGTTAGTGATCATAGAGACGCTGGACGCAGCGATCTGACCACTCAAGCTCTAGCCTAAAGGGACGTGCAAAAAACTTCTAACACACTCAGAAGTGTCTTACTGCATTGCAAACAGAATTTTATTCATGCACAAAAAATATTTTGATGTTGGTCACTGTTTTTCTTCCCATTGCATAAAACGCCTTTCTACGACCTAGAAATAAGATTTTCGAAATAAGCATTCATACGTTCTGTTTCAGCTCTCAGGAGGTCTAACTCACTGTTAGTGATCATAGAGACGCTGGACGCAGCGATCTGACCACTCAAACTCTAGCCTAAAGGGAGGTGCAAAAAACTTCTAACACACTCAGAAGTGTCTTACTGCATTGCAAACAGAATTTTATTCATGCACAAAAAATATTTTGATGTTGGTCACTGTTTTTCTTCCCATTGCATAAAACGCCTTTCTACGACCTAGAAATAAGATTTTCGAAATAAGCATTCATACGTTCTGTTTCAGCTCTCAGGAGGTCTAACTCACTGTTAGTGATCATAGAGACGCTGGACGCAGCGATCTGACCACTCAAGCTCTAGCCTAAAGGGACGTGCAAAAAACTTCTAACACACTCAGAAGTGTCTTACTGCATTGCAAACAGAATTTTATTCATGCACAAAAAATATTTTGATGTTGGTCACTGTTTTTCTTCCCACTGCATAAAACGCCTTTCTACGACCTAGAAATAAGATTTTCGAATTAAGCATTCATACGTTCTGTTTCAGCTCTCAGGAGGTCTAACTCACTGTTAGTGATCATAGAGACGCTGGACGCAGCGATCTGACCACTCAAACTCTAGCCTAAAGGGACGTGCAAAAAACTTCTAACACACTCAGAAGTGTCTTACTGCATTGCAAACAGAATTTTATTCATGCACAAAAAATATTTTGATGTTGGTCACTGTTTTTCTTCCCATTGCATAAAACGCCTTTCTACGACCTAGAAATAAGATTTTCGAAATAAGCATTCATACGTTCTGTTTCAGCTCTCAGGAGGTCTAACTCACTGTTAGTGATCATAGAGACGCTGGACGCAGCGATCTGACCACTCAAGCTCTAGCCTAAAGGGACGTGCAAAAAACTTCTAACACACTCAGAAGTGTCTTACTGCATTGCAAACAGAATTTTATTCATGCACAAAAAATATTTTGATGTTGGTCACTGTTTTTCTTCCCATTGCATAAAACGCCTTTCTACGACCTAGAAATAAGATTTTCGAAATAAGCATTCATACCTTCTGTTTCAGCTCTCAGGAGGTCTAACTCACTGTTAGTGATCATAGAGACGCTGGACGCAGCGATCTGACCACTCAAGCTCTAGCCTAAAGGGACGTGCAAAAAACTTCTAACACACTCAGAAGTGTCTTACTGCATTGCAAACAGAATTTTATTCATGCACAAAAAATATTTTGATGTTGGTAACTGTTTTTCTTCCCATTGCATAAAACGCCTTTCTACGACCTAGAAATAAGATTTTCGAAATAAGCATTCATACGTTCTGTTTCAGCTCTCAGGAGGTCTAACTCACTGTAAGTGATCATAGAGACGCTGGACGCAGCGATCTGACCACTCAAGCTCTAGCCTAAAGGGACGTGCAAAAAACTTCTAACACACTCAGAAGTGTCTTACTGCATTGCAAACAGAATTTTATTCATGCACAAAAAATATTTTGATGTTGGTCACTGTTTTTCTTCCCATTGCATAAAACGCCTTTCTACGACCTAGAAATAAGATTTTCGAAATAAGCATTCATACGTTCTGTTTCAGCTCTCAGGAGGTCTAACTCACTGTTAGTGATCATAGAGACGCTGGACGCAGCGATCTGACCACTCAAACTCTAGCCTAAAGGGAGGTGCAAAAAACTTCTAACACACTCAGAAGTGTCTTACTGCATTGCAAACAGAATTTTATTCATGCACAAAAAATATTTTGATGTT
Source organism: Cirrhinus molitorella (assembly GCA_033026305.1). NCBI lineage: Eukaryota > Metazoa > Chordata > Actinopteri > Cypriniformes > Cyprinidae > Cirrhinus > Cirrhinus molitorella. The sequence continues at coordinate 14,328,913 of CM065117.1, forward strand.
GGTCACTGTTTTTCTTCCCATTGCATAAAACGCCTTTCTACGACCTAGAAATAAGATTTTCGAAATAAGCATTCATACGTTCTGTTTCAGCTCTCAGGAGGTCTAACTCACTGTTAGTGATCATAGAGACGCTGGACGCAGCGATCTGACCACTCAAGCTCTAGCCTAAAGGGACGTGCAAAAAACTTCTAACGCACTCAGAAGTGTCTTACTGCATTGCAAACAGAATTTTATTCATGCACAAAAAATATTTTGATGTTGGTCACTGTTTTTCTTCCCATTGCATAAAACGCCTTTCTACGACCTAGAAATAAGATTTTCGAAATAAGCATTCATACGTTCTGTTTCAGCTCTCAGGAGGTCTAACTCACTGTTAGTGATCATAGAGACGCTGGACGCAGCGATCTGACCACTCAAGCTCTAGCCTAAAGGGACGTGCAAAAAACTTCTAACACACTCAGAAGTGTCTTACTGCATTGCAAACAGAATTTTATTCATGCACAAAAAATATTTTGATGTTGGTCACTGTTTTTCTTCCCATTGCATAAAACGCCTTTCTACGACCTAGAAATAAGATTTTCGAAATAAGCATTCATACGTTCTGTTTCAGCTCTCAGGAGGTCTAACTCACTGTTAGTGATCATAGAGACGCTGGACGCAGCGATCTGACCACTCAAGCTCTAGCCTAAAGGGACGTGCAAAAAACTTCTAACACACTCAGAAGTGTCTTACTGCATTGCAAACAGAATTTTATTCATGCACAAAAAATATTTTGATGTTGGTCACTGTTTTTCTTCCCATTGCATAAAACGCCTTTCTACGACCTAGAAATAAGATTTTCGAAATAAGCATTCATACGTTCTGTTTCAGCTCTCAGGAGGTCTAACTCACTGTTAGTGATCATAGAGACGCTGGACGCAGCGATCTGACCACTCAAGCTCTAGCCTAAAGGGACGTGCAAAAAACTTCTAACACACTCAGAAGTGTCTTACTGCATTGCAAACAGAATTTTATTCATGCACAAAAAATATTTTGATGTTGGTCACTGTTTTTCTTCCCATTGCATAAAACGCCTTTCTACGACCTAGAAATAAGATTTTCGAAATAAGCATTCATACGTTCTGTTTCAGCTCTCAGGAGGTCTAACTCACTGTAAGTGATCATAGAGACGCTGGACGCAGCGATCTGACCACTCAAGCTCTAGCCTAAAGGGACGTGCAAAAAACTTCTAACACACTCAGAAGTGTCTTACTGCATTGCAAACAGAATTTTATTCATGCACAAAAAATATTTTGATGTTGGTCACTGTTTTTCTTCCCATTGCATAAAACGCCTTTCTACGACCTAGAAATAAGATTTTCGAAATAAGCATTCATACGTTCTGTTTCAGCTCTCAGGAGGTCTAACTCACTGTTAGTGATCATAGAGACGCTGGACGCAGCGATCTGACCACTCAAACTCTAGCCTAAAGGGAGGTGCAAAAAACTTCTAACACACTCAGAAGTGTCTTACTGCATTGCAAACAGAATTTTATTCATGCACAAAAAATATTTTGATGTTGGTCACTGTTTTTCTTCCCATTGCATAAAACGCCTTTCTACGACCTAGAAATAAGATTTTCGAAATAAGCATTCATACGTTCTGTTTCAGCTCTCAGGAGGTCTAACTCACTGTTAGTGATCATAGAGACGCTGGACGCAGCGATCTGACCACTCAAGCTCTAGCCTAAAGGGACGTGCAAAAAACTTCTAACGCACTCAGAAGTGTCTTACTGCATTGCAAACAGAATTTTATTCATGCACAAAAAATATTTTGATGTTGGTCACTGTTTTTCTTCCCATTGCATAAAACGCCTTTCTACGACCTAGAAATAAGATTTTCGAAATAAGCATTCATACGTTCTGTTTCAGCTCTCAGGAGGTCTAACTCACTGTTAGTGATCATAGAGACGCTGGACGCAGCGATCTGACCACTCAAGCTCTAGCCTAAAGGGACGTGCAAAAAACTTCTAACGCACTCAGAAGTGTCTTACTGCATTGCAAACAGAATTTTATTCATGCACAAAAAATATTTTGATGTTGGTCACTGTTTTTCTTCCCATTGCATAAAACGCCTTTCTACGACCTAGAAATAAGATTTTCGAAATAAGCATTCATACGTTCTGTTTCAGCTCTCAGGAGGTCTAACTCACTGTTAGTGATCATAGAGACGCTGGACGCAGCGATCTGACCACTCAAGCTCTAGCCTAAAGGGACGTGCAAAAAACTTCTAACGCACTCAGAAGTGTCTTACTGCATTGCAAACAGAATTTTATTCATGCACAAAAAATATTTTGATGTTGGTCACTGTTTTTCTTCCCATTGCATAAAACGCCTTTCTACGACCTAGAAATAAGATTTTCGAAATAAGCAACAGAACAGCTGTTCTGTTTCAGCTCTCAGGAGGTCTAACTCACTGTTAGTGATCATAGAGACGCTGGACGCAGCGATCTGACCACTCAAACTCTAGCCTAAAGGGATGTGCAAAAAACTTCTAACACACTCAGAAGTGTCTTACTGCATTGCAAACAGAATTTTATTCATGCACAAAAAATATTTTTATGTTGGTCACTATTTTTCTTCCCATTGTATAAAACGCCTTAAAGACCTAGAAATAAGATTTTCGAAATAAGCATTCATACGTTCTGTTACAGCGCTTAGGAGGTCTAATTCACTGTTAGTGATCTAACACACTGAGAAGTGTCTTTCTGCATTGTAAACAGGATTTTATTCATGCCCAAAAAAGATTTTTAATGTTGGTCACTATTTCTCTTCCCATTGCGTAAAATGCCTTTCCCTGAGCGAGAAATACGATTTTCAACATAAGCAGGCATTGCCTTTCTGTTAGACCGCTCAGAAGGCATCAGATTGATGAGTCTAGCGTTTCTGTGATCAGTAACAATGAGTTAGAGAGACAGTTGAATTGTTTTTCAAATAACATTGATTGTGTCCATGTTAAACATAAGTTTTTTTCCCCATTGGGTGCAGACATAAGGTATGTATTACAGACATAAGGTCTGTATTTTTTCTGTGCTCTACCTTAAGTCACCGAAAGTTCAATAGTTCACACAAAATCACTTGTACTGTCCAATGGGAAGCCCAATTAATAATGCCCAATGCATAGCCTGTATTGGAATAATCTTATACTGATGATTATTGTTATAGCCATATGTCATATTTTGAGTAAAATATTACAATGCATTCCCCCCTCTAAACCTGTCTTTTTTCTCAGAGTGAAACACCATAAGTTCACCTCTACCTTTTATCCTCCTGTGGACCTCTTAATGTCTTCTTCATGATGCATTCCGGAAGAGGTTGGAGACTGCCCACAGATTAGAGTAAGAGATCTAATCCCTCCCACCTATACCTTCAATAAACAATGAACCAAAAACAAATCAATGTGTACTGAAGCATGTGCGTAGATTGTCTTATGCCCATGGTTGTCCTCATGTAAAGTACATGAATGATAAGTATTTAATTATTATAATTAAATAAAAATCAGAAACAATAAAATAAAGAAATGTGATAAATGATACACTGGCTTGTTCGTCCAGTTGTGCCAGGAGGCATTCCCGGTAGCACAGAGCACATCTGTTCATGCTGTCCACTGTTTCCAGAGGAGCTTTCAGGAAATTTCGCATTGCCCACTGCTCATGATGTTGGAGTAGATAGCAGTTTTTTAAACCTCCAATTAAATCTACTCAGCTGAGCACTGAGCTGCTTTTCTTGATTTCCAGTGAAAGCATTCTCATGTTTAAGAGTATCAGTTGACAACAGATGACAATGATGACTTTCAAAAAAGAGGTAAATAATCAGTCTTTCTTTGCCCTGTATTTTCTATTTGCATTGCAGCGTAACATGGGCCATTGCTCAAAACCTCCATCATCACTTATCTTTCCAAAAACAATTACATTTTACATTTCATTTTATTTGATTCATTAAAAGAATAAATGATTTAAAGATAAATGACTTCAGAAAGGGGCATATGTGAAAATAAGGAACGTACCCAGTTGCCTATGCTAAATATTCTACACTATACTACATAATATGAACAAAAAATACAATGAGGATACTAGCTCCCTTTCTGTAGAAATTATAATATAATAATAAGTATACAGGACAACTAAACTAGATAAATAGGCAGGGGCAGTTTCGTGAGGCTTCATTAAATGTGATCGAAATCCTATTTGACTTAATGCTTCCATTTCTCACTCTCTCCGCCACACACACACACACACACACACACACACACACATTTTCTATTTGCATTGCAGCTTTACGCACACACACACACCTTTACGCACAAACACAGATCAACATGAGAAAGACACACCAATCACCAATTTTTATATTTTCTTCAAAATCAGTTAATTGTGTTTCACAATTTGGATGACAGCTTGGTTGATGTCCAAACAGCTGAAAAAGCCAGTTCTTCAGAATATATTGCTCTTTCAACATAATTTTCTTTATGCACTTAAAGAAGCGGTTGACCTTCCAGATTTCCTTCCAAAACTAATTAAAATCTTTTAACATCCTTTCAAAAGATTCATGCCAACTGAAGTGGGGATAAACTCTTTTTTCAAATCTATGTTAGTCACAGAAAAAGAAAACATCTTGTACACAGCATTTTCCAGCATAAAACTGATAAACAGAAACAAGTTTTAGGATAGTGAAAGCAGAAAAAAGTGCATTGGTACATGACATTAGAAGTCCCTGAAAAGCTATAAAAGATGAATGGTAATAATATATATATAAGATATATATGAGAGAACAGCCCGGAAAATGGAACACAATTCAAAGTACACTAAGCAAAAAAATAAAAAAAGATGCTATCAAAACCATGGACAACATGTTACATCAATAACATTTATTTAAATTCATGTTAGTCACAGAGAAAGAGAACATCTTGTACACAGCATTTTTCCAGCATACAAGTTAAACAGAAACCGGTTTAGGATAGTGAAAGCTGTAAAAGTATGTAATATATGTATGTTTATTTGTACATTTATATCTAGGCTCATGATGTGGAGTGTATATTTCAACAATTAACAATTCACATTCTTAAATGAGTGTGTATGTATCTTAAAGTAACAAATAAAGAAAGAATGGCTATTTAGCAACTTGAAAAACAGAACAGAGAAAAAGTTACAGCAAAAATATTTGATTGTTTTCAACTTTTTATACTTTGTAATAAGTTGTATTGTACTTGCTAAATATCTGAGGGATTACTTTGACAGATTGTACCCTAATATTACAGTATAAAGTGCCGTATATAAGGAAGCAAATAGGCAGCAGCATACTGCGCTGCATAGTGTACCTCAGGTGTACAAAAGGCACAGTTTTCAGTCTGTACTGATGTGAATTGTAAATCAAAGTTTTCCCTGATGAGAGTGATTGGTTAAGAAAACAGAAGCACTTAATCCAGAATCTATCTTTGGTTTCTTTCTTGTCTGAGAAAAACAGAGAACTTCCATGTGTCGGTGTACTGTGAAAGCAGAATCTCTTCAGGGAAGAACTCGTCCACCTCAAGAGGAATGTCCAGATCTTTACGCTCCATGTAGGACACAACAGTGTCTTTAAGACTAAAGGAAAAACAGAATTTAGTGAGTTATGTTACAAATGTAGTTCTTAGCGATGCATAATACTTTATGTAAACTTAAGGTAAACATAAGTTTTACATAACTCACATAACTTAAGTTTTACAAGCATTCAGTACACAAAAAACAACTATTGCTATAGTTTGCAGTTCACTATGAGAATCAGTTAGAGAATTTAGTTAGTAACTAACAAATTCAGTGATATTATTCAGTGACTGATTGACGGATTTAAAACATTAATGAAAAGAAATCAATTAAAGCAGGTGTTTATTCAAGTAAATTGTGAATCAGATAACACTGATGTCTTTGTTTTTGTGTGCAGATCATAAGAATGGTACAACTCGATAGAGGGACATTTGGTTGACCTATTTGGTTAATGCTATGCTATGGTTCAGGAGAGTCAGCATTGTACTAAACACTGTGTAATCACTAAATGGACTAAACCGGCTAAACCGACTGTCTGCTAGCTGCCTCAAGTCACAGAAATCAGGTAATTCTTAGCACATAGAGACTTAAAGTCTTATTAGTCTTAAAGTTATTTCAGACTGCCTGCCATGAATGTACTCTATCCTATAGAAAAGCATTAAAAACTGTTAGATCTTATTACTGCTAAATCTGATTATTGTTGTCTCTTTTAGAAGAAAACAAACATAACCCCAGGTTGACTTTTGACGTTGACTTTTCCCAACAGCACAGGAAAAGTCAACGTCTACTTTACTTCCAAGTCTACTACTTTACTACTTTACTTCCAAGACTTCCAAGATATTCTATTAGCATCAGATAGTGTGCTGTAGATCTCCTGAGATTCCACTCATCCTCTACTATAGAAGAGTAAGAATTGAATAAATTTGTTGGTTACACTTTATAATAACTTTCACTAATAAATCATTAACAAATATTATCTAATGCTTAACGGATCATTAGCTCATTCACATATCTAGAAATATGAAATAATGTGCTTGTTAATGTTTACTAATAAATGAATCAAACATGACCTAATAATTACCATTTCATGTAAATTTAAATGTTAGTTTTGGTTCCTTGCTGCTATCACCTTTGGTTTGCTTAGTTTTGGACACTCAATTTAAACTGAACTGAGCTGGATGATTACATAGGAAAGTAGTGTGTCAATAATGCAAAAGGACAACAGTAAACACAATTTTCAGTTTAAGGCTGAATTCAGTGATGTCATCATCCAGCTCAGTTCAGTTTAAATTGAATTCAGCCTTAAACTGAAAATTGTGTTTACTGTTGTCCTTTTTTGCATTATTGACACACTACTTTCCTATGTAATACTGTAAAAACTGCTTTGACACAATCTGCATTGTAAAATGCACTATATAAATAAAGATGACTTGACTTGAAGTGAAAGTAGCAAAAGACAAACCCTACCAAAAAATAGTTGTGCACATTTGAACAAAGCTAATATTCCTATCAGGTCTCACCCCCAGTCAGGCCTGAATGTGTCTGTGGCTTTTGGGTTCTTCAGGACCAAAAGCAGAAACTCATGCATCTCCAGCAGGAAGGCATCAGCGCTGGATTTGGTGAAAAAACTAGTGAGCAGCCTCTTGTGTTCCGCCTGCAAAGGATGTTTGTACTCTTTGCTGATGCTCACAAACGGGTCCTGAATAGCAGACGAACAGTCATATCACATACTGTAATCACAAAACAGAATACTATATTTACTGTGTTGAGTGTCTCACCCTCTTCAGACGTAGCATTGTCTCAGATTTTAGAGAGCTGAGCAACTGCCACAACGCCACACAGTGTTTCAGGCTGCACCTACTTAATGCCTGCACACAGAATTATCACACATTGCCAGAAAACAGATCAGGGATTCAGAGTGGTCAATTAGTGTGACTGATATGTCCAGATTTTTTAAATATTTATGTTATCGTTAATATTTTTTAAGCCCTACAGCCATCAAAGTCATCAGCCATCATTGTTATGGTTAATCTGTTTTCCTGTGATTGCTTTGTGCAATGAACCGTTTTCACAGACTGTAATGTTTCCAAAATTAATAACACTGTAAATCTAGCATTTTTATATAAATGTTTTTTTGTTAAGTGCTGTTGAATTTACACTTGCAGTGTTTACAAAAGTTAACACTGCAGCAAGGGTGTTTCTAATACAATGGCTGAGAGAATGAAAATAAAACTCTCTTTTAAATGCCATAACACACCTCCTTCTTTTTTCCTTGTGGAGAGTTATAGAAAAGTAATCATGAACTTAATTGTGGAAACAAACAGACAAAACGGAAATATAGAAACCTATGACATCCGTTTTAGAGAAGTCAGTTAAATGTGACAGGGGTTTATACTGAATGACTGATCTTGTGTGCTTCATTTTAATTTTATGATGCATGTCTTTTTTTAGCATCTCGTGTCACAAACACTGTGCTTTTAAAGTAACATCAAGGTAAAAGTATGTCAACATTTAAAAGACCTCAAGGCCTCTACTGTTCCATCCAACAGTTTCTTGACAAGAGAATGTGTTAAACCCCCTCTAAAAGAAACATGTCTCATCTATCCAGTCCATCCAGTGTCCTTGTAGCATCCTTGTAACACCACTGCTCAAAAATAACACATTTAATAAAAAAAAGTGTGTGTTCATGACCAACCTTGAAAACATGTGGGGTCATGTGGTCAGCCATCTGAAGCACCTCCTTCAAATAAGTGCCTAGCTGCATGTGTGGATCTCCCCCTGTCATGGCAAGGAAACCCAAGGCCAATTCGTCTGTGGACAGGGCCTCACAAACATCACTGTAGGACTGCAGCTCCTTCACGAGGTCATACTGCATCAGAGGCTGCAACGAGTCCTTTGGATACACAATTACATGACAGCTTGTGACATGGATTAAAATAGTTAAAATTTACCTTTGCATTGTAAACACGGATTTAATTAAATGTACAATTTTAAAAGTTGCATTTAATATTAAGATTCATTAAGAGCACTTGACCTACACCTAACTCATGGTCCGCATTTGAAGAAGAAAGGAAAGGACATGACGTGTGGCCAAGTATGACCACATGACCCATACTCGGAACTTGTGCTCGGCATTTAACCCATCCAAGTGCACACACACTGTAGTGAACTCATCTCAGTCATGGTGTTGAGGAAACACAGAGTAGTTGTGCAAAATAACTTCCAGCATAGCCTGTATTAATGGAAATGCCCATAGCATAGGATGGTTGTGATATATTACTGAACACTTCATCATAGATGTTTCATCAAAATATATTAACCACAGTTTCCAATCATTAAAGCGCAAGCCCTGCTGCATATATGTATGCACAATACATCAGAGACAGTATGGCAAGCCGTTTTGACTTTTATCAATTCGCAGGATATGAATTCTTGATATCAACAATTCAGTTTTCACTAGTTAAAATTATAATTCTTGATATCAGAAATTGGATTTTTACTAGTGACAATTTTGATATCAAGATATGAATTTTGATATCAAAAATTGACATTTTCTCTAGTAGCAATTGAATTGTTGATATCAAGAATGGATATCAACAATTAAATTTGAATGTGAGCCTATGGTGACATTTAACTAGTGAAAATACAATTCTTGATATCAAGAATTATAGTTTTTACTAGTTGAAATTCAATTTTTGATATCAAGTATTAGAATTTTTACTAGTTGAAATTCAATTAATGATATCAATAATTAACCTTTTTACTAGTGGAAATGTAATTCCTGATATCAACAATTGCCATTGTTACTAGTAAAAATCCAATTTCTGTTGGTCCAATTGTTGATATCAAGAATTCATATCCTGCGAATGAATAAAAGTCAAAACGGCTTGCCATAGAGACAGACCAGCTTTTTATTAAAAAATAATACATATCACATCAAAGAGCAACAAAATCAGACATCTTATAAAACACTAGAAATAAACTAGACCGTACAAATGAAACCAAATAATTAGCATTGCTTTCGCACACTTACTTTACTTGCTGATACACAACCGCCAGGTATTAGATCAAATGGAGTTGTAAATCTATATTTTTCATCCCAGAGTTATCCAAAAAAAATGGTTTTACCATCTTAAACGTGACATATCCTCCAGATTTAAGCACAGTGATTGAATAGCATTATATTAAGTAGATAACACTGAAAATGAATCATAGTAAGCACTGCGCAATAATAAAAACAATTATATAAAAAAAATAAATAAAACAGTATATATTCAGAGTATTTCTCCAGCAGTAACGTGTGCAGCCGTGTACAGATTCTCAGTTTGCGACACCAACAGTGCTTACAAACAGCTTGCTTACGTTAAAATTGTAGGGTGTCGTTTAAGGTTAAATAGATATTTTAACTGATATTCTGCCCATGGCTGCACATTACTGCTGGGAAAAAACTCAGAATATACACTGTTTTCATTTTATTTTTAATGTTATTGATTTTATTATTGCGCAATGTAATACTGTTATCATAATAAACACTATGGCTTTTTTAATGTGATTTGCTGTTTGTATGCTTTTCTTAATTTTTTTTTAAAAGCTGGTCTGTCTCTGAAGTAGGTGCATACTTACATACGCAGGCTTGGGTGCTTCTATTTAAATCATGAAATATTTGCGTCGGAATATCATGACAACATTTTTCCTCATTTCGTCATACACGATTAATGATTGGAAATTGTGGTTAATATGTTTTGATGAAACACCTATATTGAATTGTTCTATAATAAATCATAACCATCTCTTGCTATGGACATTGCCATTCACACAGGCTAGTGGAAGTTATTTTACACAACTACTCATTTTTGAATGTGGACCGTGAAAAAGTGTGTCAGATACAAATTGAAACCTTCTACGCTAATAAGCATCTATAATTTATTAAATAATATAACTTACTTGTTGAACTTTGCCCTTAACATCTTTAAATATGATCTCATAATTTCTGTCATGTCTGTTCACCAGTGTCGGAATACCCTGAAACACAAAGAAACAAAAACGCAAAACAAATAAATAAATATAATATGTACTCATTTATCTACTCAACTGGTTGTCAAGCCTGAAGAACTCCTAAAAAACAATCTGAACAGGCATTTTTCAGCTCTTGTGGTGCTGTGACGTACATTGAGGGTGATGTGTGGTTTGCCTTGTAGAAAGCGGGTGAGGATCTGCTGCTGAATCTTGGGCAGGTCGTATTCTTCCAGGGTTTCGTGCCCACGCTCCATCCTATATTGGCAGTTGGACAGAACCAGCGGCAGCAAATCCCGCTCATACTCATAATGGATCATGTGCAGCTCTGTCAGGTCTGCTGGGCTTACTGTGTAACTGCAAGGAAACAGAACAAAAAACAATACAGAGAAATAGGCCGTCAAACTGGGAAATTGTGGGTGTGGTGGTTTCAAAGTTGCTAAATTTATCCGATAGCTCACAGCGATTCAGATTCAGTGTTTTTGTCAGTGTGTTGCTATGTGGTCCCTAGTGTACAATTGCATTTTATATCACAAGTAAAATTGTTGTCTTTAGTTTCAGCTTAGAACCCTACTTTCAAAGTAAGTCTGTAGGTGTTTTTTTCACTCATCCAGCATCATCAGGTGTTTTAACATCTGCTAATTTAATACTGTCCAATCATTGTGCAAGTCCGATCATTCATCAAAGTAGTAGTGTACAGAGATAAGACAAATGATTTGAAATTGATTTGGATTTTTATTATTATTTTTAAACTGTTGGTCTGATTATTTTAGCTTATTTATATATCACAATAAAACAACACTGACCACTGTGCTGTAAAAAAAAAAAAAAAAAAAAAACTGTATAAAAAACACCAATCAAAACAATAAAATGGATAGACAAAATAGACATAATTCATACAGTAATGAATTATAATTATAATGTATTATAATTCTACAGTCAAAAGTCTGGGTGTTATATTAGACAGCAACTTGTCTTTTGAAAATCATATTTCCCATGTTACAAAAACAGCATTCTTCCATCTTAGATACATTGCCAAGCTGCAAAACATGTTACCTGTTTCTGATGCAGAAAAGTTAGTTCATGCATTTATGACCTCTAGGCTGGACTATTGTAATGCATTGCTAGGTGGTTGTCCTGCATCTTCAATAAACAAGCTACAGTTAGTCCAAAATGCAGCTGCTAGAGTCCTTACCAGGTCAAGAAAATATGACCACATTACCCCAATTTTAAAGTCTCTGCACTGGCTTCCTATTAGGTTCCGTATCAACTATAAAATACTACTTCTTACCTATAAAGCCCTAAATGGTTCAGCTCCTGCGTACCTAACTAGTCTTCTACCTCGCTACAATCCATCACGCTCCCTAAGGTCACAAAACTCAGGACTGTTGGTAGTACCTAGAATAGCAAAGTCCACTAAAGGACTGTTGGTAGTACCTAGAATAGCAAAGTCCACTAAAGGAGGTAGAGCTTTTTCACATTTGGCTCCCAAACTCTGGAATAGCCTTCCTGATAATGTTCGGGGTTCAGACACACTCTCTCTGTTTAAATCTAGATTAAAGACACATCTTTTTAGCCAAGCATTCACATAATGCATCTCATAATCTTTTACTGCTGTTATATCTGATCAATTGCACATTATTAATCCTTAGCCTTGGTTGAACAAATCCTTTTGCTTGATTTGAACAGCAGCTACGCTAATTATGTTCCTATTGTTCTCTGTTTCTGCCACGGGATTGACATCCCGTGGTAACTAGGAATAACACAAGCTACAGTCTGGATCAGGAGCACCGAAGAAGAGATGATGATGCCAACCCCTTGGAGGACTCTAGATGATATCAGCCCTGAAACACCATACATCACTAACGAATTTTACTACAGTGATTTGATTGCAACATATAATCATTAATGTTAACATTATACAAATTGTACAAACTTTAATTATTGTACAAACTCTAATTTAACAAACGTTATTGTACAAACTTTAATTATTGTACAAACTTTAATTTAACAAACCTTAATTATTGTAGAAACTTTAATTTAACAAACTTTAATTATTGTACAAACTTTAATTTGCTGTTAAGCTGCTTTGAAACGATTTGTTTCGTGAAAAGCGCTATACAAATGACTTGACTTGACTTGACTTGACTTGACTCATACAAAGAAACAAGTTCAGGATAACTCACATACTCTCATAAGTCTTCTCTAAAAGGTAGGTTTTAAGTTTTGCTTTAAAAAAAAAATCTGTAAAAAATATCCTAATAGATAAAAATAGGCTATTCCACAATTTGGGGGCCGTCTATGGCAAAAGCCCTTTCCCTTACTTTTTAACCTGTGATCTGGGAACCTTTAACAGTTTCTGATTTGGTGACATTAAACATCATTAAACAACAGCAGATATGCTAACAGTCACAAGTTCATTTAAGTTCTTAAAAACAAAGAGTAAAATCTTTAACTCTATTCTAAAACTCATCAACCAATGCAGAGATAATAAGTTGGGGGTAATGTGCCAGTAAGAGTATAGCTGCTACATTTTGGACTTTTGCAAGCAGTTCATATAGGATTGACCAATACTAATTTAAATTAAATTGCAGTAGTTCATATGAGATATATAAATGCATTTACCTCCTTATTAAATAAAGGGGCTTATCAAAGACAACACCCATGTTGTCAAATGGCTTTACATAAGTAGCTAAATGGCCCAACATTTGATTTGAGATGCCAGAGATAGTGAATGGTCCAAACACAATTGCCTCAGTCTTGCTTTAGTGCTTGATTTAATACTTGTGTTTTATTGTAACGCAAAATAATTTGGTATTTGTAATGACACTGTCTTTAACAACATGTACATTTGCTGAACGATCAACAACAGTAAAACAGTAAACATCTGAAGACTCATGGTATGACCCACCCCCTGTATCTTGGCAGTTGTACACTTTTACTGTCATGTGACCATGCATTTTGGAATCACACATAATTTCACATAATAACAAATAATAAGTGTGGAAGGCAAACATTTACCTCAAAAACTGTTTTTGGGTTGTCAAAGAAAAATGTTAGCATAACAGCTATTACGTTAAAGCAAATTCATCCAGGTCTAAACTTATCATGCATATAGTTGATTTAGCAACATGTAAAACCATGCAATTCATTTGATAGGGACAAGTGTACAACTGCACCAAATCCTTCTCTGGGAACCAGAAGATGTTTTCATCACATTATAATCAAATATATCTTTCTACCTGTAGCCCCTAATGGCCTGTTCGATATTGCAGAAAAGGTACCATGCCAAGAATCCTTTGACTAAAATGTTCATTAGTTTCAGTAAAATTTACTCCATTCTAATTCCGTTTTTATTTAATTTTACCAACAACCTCTGTTTTTGGGAAGGTTAAAACTTTGGTGTTCAACATATTGTTTCATAAATGCGAAAAAAGATTAAAAATTGTACTTAATTTGGTTGGTTTTATGTTGTTTAAGTAAGATTTAAGAAAAGAAATATGACTGTTTGCAAAATTAAATTTGATTAGTAAGTTTTTAAAAGAGGTAAATTATCTTTCAAATTTCATATGGGTTTGAATCAGATTCAGTCAGATCATCAGTTTTCACGCAGATGGTGCATCTTACCCACCGACTTGGGTCAACTTACCCCTAACCTTGGTCAAATTGAGCCACAGGGACACTTTTTTTTAATATGAAACCATATTTTATTTTAGAACCCTTTGTCATAGATACATTCTGATCATTTAAAATGATACAAAACATCCTGAAATTACTTTAGTTACTTTCATTGTACTTCTGCCTCATTTTCCCTTGTCTTGAGGACCACATAAGTAAAAAATGGCCTAAAGTCTTACCCCACTCTTCTCTGCAATATGAGTTATGCCATGATGATTAATACTTAGGGTTATGGGTTTGCTGAACTCAACAACTCATGACTACTATATCAAACACCACAAATGACACGGGACTTGATTTACTAAATATCTTACCCAGATTCTTCTCCGGTGTATCTTTCAACAGTGTAGATGAGGTCGTTGTGCAAGGTGATGAGGTAGCTGACAAGGGCAGTGGAACACAGGCCCAGGCCGCTTCTTTGCGGCAGCAGCACCTGCAGGTCTGCGTCCAGACCCAGATCTTCCCGAGTGTAATCGTCAGGCAGTTTAATCTCTCCTGGCACAAAAAGACCATCTCATGCATCACTCATCAATGAAAAAAATAGACAAAGAAATTACTGCACAGTGGTCTAAAGTGGAAAGAAATTGGTCATGACAGGTCATGACATAATAAGTCTGTGAATGCTTGTGAATATTTGAATTTCTGCACTGAAAAATTATAGACAAACACAATCTGATTAAACTAATAACGCACAAAGTTGTACTTAAACATTTCTACTGAATAAATTATTTAATCACTAATAGTATATGGTGGAGAATGTAGCAATAGAATTTTCTACATCTGTAGACAGGGTATCTTTCTTACTTGTGTATGAATAACATAATAAGTATTTAGCAATGCTAAAGGCTTGTCCAGCTTTGTGCATCTCTGTAATGTGTGAATATTTTAAGGATCTTTCTTAAAAAAAGTCAAGTCACCTTTATTTGGTGGTAATCAGGCTTTGTGTGCATTAAAATAAAGTGCAGAGCACCCACACTCCAATCTTATCTCCTTAATTGACTTCAATTACATTTTGGAGAAGTCGTAACATAGAGGTTCACTTACAGTATCCAGCTTTCTCTGTTAACGAACAGTGTCTTTAATAAAATTTTGAGAAATACATTGTTTTGAGTTAGTTGTTTGTTATAAGTCAGAATGTGTTTGTCTATAATTGTTTTGACTTGATGAAGATCAGAACACATTTTTTAAGTAATCAACCCAGGAAACCAGTTATTTTCAAAAGATTCACAAATGAATGCTTGCCATTGTAGAGTTGGTTTACCTGTGGTAGCCAGAGATGCCCTGATTTGGTTCCAAGTAGATATAAAGATTTTTATGCGCTGTTCATACCATGCACTTAGTGAAGCTGTTGAATAAAAACATGGTACAATCACTGTTTGTAATGAAACTAAACGTTAGTAATAGAGAAATGGCATATGCTTGCATGACTTGCACACAACTGCTTCACATTTGTGCTGAAATGAGTGATATCAACCATCAACAACTCAGTCATCAATATCTCCATATTTCCATGGCAAATCATTTCTGTTATGGTGGGTACCTGCTTTTTGATTTTGGAGAAACTCTTCAATGGTGCTGTAGTTTAGCTCTGTCATGTTCTGGAACTTCTTTACCAAATCCCTCTGGAGAACCAAGATGTCTGGAAGGAACCGCACCAACCGTAGCTCTGCTTCCTGAAATATACAGCTTTACAGTTTCTGTTTTTTCTACATCTTTTTACCATTTAATACAAAGTTTTTCAACTCTGTGTTATTACTTCAGATAAACCCACCACTAATCAGCGCGTTAAAACAATATAAACTATGGCTGCTCCCTCATATGTTAGTAAGACTAAGCTAATAGTCAAAGGACTGTTTACAAACATAAACAAAATCATATAATATATATAATATATATACAAATCAATAAAATCTTTCTAGAAAGCAGGCATCATAAACTGCATTCTCTGGCAACAACCAGAGGTGCTCCTGCTGAACACAAATAATGAGAAACACTCTGGTTGATAAATATCTTACCTTCTGAAGGAACCTCCAGAGCACTGGCAAGGTGTCCCGGCCACTGTTTTGCTCCACAATGTGGGTCAGATTCAACATTGAGACCTTTCTCCTGCAGCTCCAGATGGCTGAATTATGGATGAGGGAGTTCTGAGGCAGAGAGCGCAGGAAAAGCCCTGGTTCCCCAAATGTCAACTTCATCACCGGATTAGAAGACACTCGTTCATCGTCCCTAATGAAGGTGTTTACTTCCTTTAGCTGATGCTCCAAAACCTGAGAGAAAGTTCAAAGAATGGAAAGTAATAATCAACTAATCTAAGGGTTATGAGAAGCACTCTTCTACTGAGGTCACTGATGGAACAATTATGCACTGATGCATTCAGATTTTTCTTTTATGTTAGATCCAGTGTTACCCGACAATGAAAAATGTTTTTAACTGTTAATAAATGTGTCAACCCATTTCAGATGCAATTATTTATACAACCAAATGGACTAAGACACATAGCACAACTGCATACTTAATTCTGGGTTCCGTGATGTACTAAAAGAAAAAGATGACATGTTCACCTTCAGCTGATATGTGATGACATCAGTATTCATGGCATTTTCCCATCCATTTCTTGCATCTTTAGTGGAAAGGTTTGGATCATAAGGAACAGGCCCTGGTTAGAATAACAAAATGTTATATTTCTTACATTTCCGAGGAAGGAGATCAATTTGGCAAGTGACAAATGTTAGATGAGGTGTGAGTCTCTTACACTGGCTGGTCTGATGGGGATCCAGTAGACTATGGATTGTCAAATGGATTGTACTGACTGTATCATCCAGCCCTTTGCCTAGAGTTCTGCTGAGCTGCTCCATGTCCTTCAAAAGATGGGCCATCAGGAATGAGCCAACATCCAGCACAGCAGGCTTGATCATCTGGCTGACACTCTTAACAGAAACATGCAAAAATATGGGATGAATATTGTAAAAAGTGCTCTCAGTAAGTTATGTATAAGTTTGTCTTGCTTTACACTACAGTTGGGTTTGGTTCTTAATACAGTTCCTCAGTTCTTCAAAAGTGTGTATTTGATCTGGATTAAGTTGTCTGATGCAATTGTATCACATGTATCAATCAATACTCAAAACCACAATTAGCATATGATCATATATATTTAAAAATATATTTAAAAATAATAAAATATTATATATATATATATATATATATATATATATATATATACACATATTCTTTCACAGGCTTCTGATTGGACTGAAGGTGGGATTTTAGCGTGTTTGAAGTAGAAGTATTTGATGGACGTATAATATGTGTTGGGAGCATTCACTCAGTATCATTATCCCATTTTTGACCAAGCTGGTTTTGCTTCTGAACTCTTCACATATATACAGTATATATATATATATATATATATATATATAGATAGATAGATAGATAGATACAATATATACTATATATATATATATATATATATATATATATATATAAATAATGGAAGAATGTAATACCTGTGGGTTGTTTTGAGCTCCCAGCAGCATAGACATGTGTGTGAGCACTCTGAGAAGAGCAAAGGGGGCAGGTGACATATTCTTGGTGTCCTGCATGTCAGGTTGGTCACGACGCTGTGCATCACCCAGAATGTGCCCCGACTGAGTACGGTCCCTTCTGCAAGGAGAAACAATTGTCTCAAATTGATTAAAACAATTACAACTAAAGCAAACCACAGCATCAATTCAGTGGAGGCACATTGAGCATAAAAAAACATAACCAACCAATAACAAATCATTATCATGGCTAATAAATTGCTAAATTTAAAATCAAGAAAAGTAGTAGTCAAAACTGGTTCAACACGTAGAAATGTATGTAAAGAATGACATGTAGGAATGTATAGTACTCAAGTCAATACTGCAAAATAATCCCCAAATTATTTAAATGATAATTTTGTATAGTTCAGTTAAAACTTTACCATAAAGACTTTATTGCATTACTTATGCAATATTTTACATGAAATAATATTTCTACAACATTTATTGATGTCTTTACATATTATTTATTTATTGATGCATTTTAACTTTTAAGTTATAAAAGAGAAAAAAAAAACAAAGCATTAACTGCAAGAGAAACTCACTGTATCTGCATGGCTTGGAAGCCTTGAACAGGATTGTGGTTGATGCCACCTATTTGTGCATTACAGTCTGGACAGCGACCAACCTCCATGGGTCGACCACACTGGACAGATACATGAAGAAAATATTTTCTTAATTTTAAGAAAAAAAGAAGAAAACAAATCTAATTTAATTCTATGGTAAGCCAGATCATAGGAATTAAGTCACATGGCCATACCTCACCAACAGTGCATGGATGATTATTAGGACAGACTGTCAAACACAAATGGACACCAGAGATTAGTAAAATGAAGGAAAAAAATAGATGGGCATACATTTATTACTGTACTTGCTGTTATTTAATCAATATAATAAAAATTGCTTGCTATGTAAGACCCAGGCAAACAAAGTCAAATATATTATCCTATAAACTCGAAGTTCTGAAAATGAAGTTATGTTCAATTATCAGTGCATTAACGTGAGATAGAACAGGTAACATGATTAACATGGCATTTCAGATATTAACCACTGGGTTTACAGGTGTACAACATTTTTATGATACTGGCAAATTCTATAGCAACACCAATACACAGAATCCACTCACAATACCACTGAAGTTGTCCCATGGCCTGCTGGGCAACTGCCAACATGTCATCAGGCATTGTTGGGATGAATGAAGCCTGTGAGGAGAACATGACAGATATATCACACTCAAACACGTTCTAGACACCATGTGAAATGTGAAGAGTTCATACCGTCATGTTGTTTGGGGACAGTGCCAGCCGCTGCAGTGGCTGCAGTAAAGACAGATTTCCACACAGCAGGACTGCAGCCATGTGAACTGTGACCTCTACCAGCACAAATTCTTTGCCTGATATCTGCGGTTGTACGTGCAAAGCATGCAGATTATTTTTCACCAGCCCTTGAGCAAATGCTCTCATTTCATTATTGATGAAGACGTCTGAGCTTCTGATAAAATCTTCAAGGCCAGCACATTGCTATACAGAAAACATCATGAATATCAGACATACAGCAGTGATATACATTTATTAAAACATTCATAGAATACAGAAAATATGGCTTAATATATGTAGAATTATTGTGTTTGAGCTTTTACCTCAGGTTTAGGGTGCATGTTGGGGTTTCCACTTCTGTACAAGGAGGTGACTTCTCTGAACAAAGCCAGTAGCAGATAAACTGCTTTTTTCATGGGTGTGCAGTTGCAATTCTTCAGACAAAGATGTTTTGAAAGACATTGCAAACTGGTTAGGACAGTTAAAGCAGTTCAACAAAGTTTTTAGAGAAATGGCAAGTATTTAATTGCATATTCTAATAATTTAATTACAGTGTTAGTGTAGTGCAGTGGTTCTCATAAGAACATTTCGTTTTCTGAAAAATAAAATAATAAAATAAAAAAGTGTGATAATACTATAACATTTTAAAATAAAAGGTGAGTATTAAATAAAAATAAAATTATTTTGTGGTAAACTTCAAAATTAAAATACTAATATTTCAAATAATACTAATTCTAATACTTAAAATCAGTAAGATTTAATTTTGGTTGGTTGCTAGCAAGTAAGAATTTGTGCTTCCGGGCTGCCTAATGAAAAACGCCAGTGAAGAGCACCAATGAATGAAATGTCAGGTTTTCATTTTGCTGTGAAAACGGCAGCACACTGCCTAGAATTATGATTTCACTTCAAATAGAAATCTTATACATTATTACAGTTTGTCTCTCTAAAATTAGCATCTGCCAACCCTGTCGGTATGCAAATGAGTGGTCTGATGTTATTTACACAGCACATTTTTTTATTTTGGTTTAGATTTAATTTATTTGTATAGAACTTTTTACCCCTGTTAAATTTGGGCTTTTTTTCCATTTTAGTGGCATTTTTGCCCCAAGACCCTGCTTATTTCTTACACTGGTTACTGCCACACAAATGCCACACAGATGCATTCTGGTATGGTCTATAGGCAGCTCTCTATATTTTGGAAGCAAATGTCCCCACAAGTGTAGTAATATTCAGGGTGTGATTTGTGAAAAAATGCAGAGGAGGGATGCATTCAAAAAATGTTTTCTCTCTCCATAGACGGTAGCCTTACCCAACTCCAGGGTAACTTAATGTTAGTATAATTTGTTAACAACGCACATCAAAAAACAATCTTTTTAGGTTGGTTAATACGACAGAAACTGTTTTTTATGTGATCACAATTTAAACCAAAAAACATCGTAAGAGACCTATTAATTGTAATGATTTTATTTCCACAGTTACTGAAACAACGAATAAAAATGAGCAAAGAACACAGTCTCAATGGAGCTTTTTGAAACTCAGAATCAGTTAAACCCGCCTCGCAAAATTATTTGTTGTTTCGAAGCATTTCAATTGGATTGTGTATTGTGAATCGATTCAGAATGGAACTTCAATGCTTGTATTTTAAAAATCAAAAATCACACAAAGTTTTGTGTGAGGGGTAGGTTTAGGGGTAAGGTTAAGGGTAAAGGGATAGAAAATATAGTTTGCACAGTATAAAAACCGTTACAGGTATGGAATGTCCACACAAAAAAATGGAAACCTGTGTGTGTGTGTGTGTGTATTTAAAGAAGTAAACAAATACCTTAATAGATTCCTGTATTCCATTCATGTTGCAATCTAACATGGCTTTGGCTACTGCATCTCGAATAGTTTTGTAGTCTATTCCACATGCTAGATACTGGTCCATTTGACTGTCATCTTGATTCTGAGAGAAATAAACTTAGCAGTTACAGAAACTTAACTTAACATAAACAACGCAGTTACAGAATAAATACTTGGCACTCATGTCAGGATTATGAAGTTAATTTAACTAAAACCCACCGACTCAAGGATCTCCTGAGGAAACAGCCACTTGAACCCCTCCTGTGGCAGAAGTTTCTGGACATATTCAACCCCATGAAAACAGCAGATCTTTCTGATTAAGTAAACTCTGTACCAATCATTCCTGCTTTGGCTGCACAGATCAACCACACTGTCCAAAAATGGTGGGATAAAAGCTGAATGATCATTGTGTACACCTAAAATGGAAAAACAATATCAACAGAATAATTATTTAAATTGCAGATATAATACAGACATTTTTTTTTTACTTTAGTTTAAAGGCTTTAGGCTAGCCTTTAACAACCCCTAAAACTATTTATTTGGTTTTGGGTGAATCTCAGGAAAAAATTCTAGTGTAATAGTTCATATTTCATAAACAGTTTCAATAATAATGTTTTAATACAGAAATCTATCACAAAAAAATATTGCAATACAATGCAATTTTTTTTAAACAAGGTTTGTTTTGTGCACAGTTCTTTTTCTTTCAATATTTGAAATGTATTGGATATATCATGTCACACACTAAAGCACAAGCACTAAAAACTTTGTAAAATTACCAGCACAATTGACCAGCAGGTCAGCAGCCATATCCAGGCACAGTCGAACTCTGGCCATGCACTGCAGGTGTTCTATAGATGCACTGTGTGCAGACACAGCTTCAGAGTGACGGAACTCCAGCAGAAAACGAGTTTCCTCCTGTAAACAGGCCTGCTGCTCCGCCACAGAATGCCACTGTGTCCGATCATACATCGAGTCCTGCAGACACAGGAGGAACATACAATTTGACAAAATTTTAAACATATAGCACATTAGGGTATTTTAGTACTAATTATGGAGAAAGTAATAAAACAATATAATTTTAATTAATTAAAGTAAGAGTAAGTTAAGATGTTATACTTCAACAGAAAAGTATAAACTACCCTTAATCAGCATGCCACTAAAAATACTTCATTATCATAGACAATTAAAACTAAGCCGTAAAATATGACAGGTGAATGTGAGTTGGTCAGGGCAGTGATATACACACCTCCAAACAGTTTATGTACAAGGAATAAAGCTCTGTCTTATCAGTCTCCTCAATGATGTTGCTTTGCTCAACTTCTGACAGATGCTGCTGAAGATAGTGCTTGACATCATCGAAGCTGAAAGAGGAAAAAACAAAAAATATGATTTCCATAAAAGTTTAAGAAGAGTGTACTGTGAGCTGTTAGAAGCCCTGCACCCACCTGTACTTGAGAAGGAGTTTCAGCACCACTGAACGTACCACTGGATTTTTATCAACAGAGTCATCAAAAGGAGAGAGGGCCTTAGTCAAGAACCTCCGGTCTCGCCCTGAAAGGATAAGGAACAACGTTCTGGTCATTTATTAATTTTAATCAAAATCTACTCCTCAACACATACTAAATAAACAGACATACCTCTGATCTGAGGGACTGAGCAGGATTCTACCATTAGGAGGGACAACAGGTGGAGAATGATGTCTCTGCTGGGAGGACTGTTGTCCTTGAAGCACACAGTAGTGACTAGATCAATGAAGAAAGCATTGCACCGCATTCTGAACAATGCATTTTGATTGATAAGATCCCTAATGACCAAAATAAGCACACAGACATTAGACTGATAGATGGAGAGAGACAGACAGATAAACAGAGATAACTATTCATCCCAAACAATTAGCAGATTACCGTATTTCATCAGATGCCTTGAGCTCAAAGCCATCAGGCACTTCCTGCACACACAGAGGGCAATGCATCTGGCCAGGCACCAGCCACTTTTTAATACAGGTAAGGCAGTAGATGTGATCACAGGGCAGACTCAAAGGGTCCTGAGGGTCTCCCATGCACACTGGACAAGGCTGAATGCCAAACCTGTGTAAATTAACAGTGACAAATCCGCACAATCATTTTTACTATCTTACCAAACTCTTTAAATTGAGAAATATAACTAATAAAAAAAAATCATACCTGAAAATGCTTTGAGATGCCCCATCTTTGCAGGCTTTGAGTATGGTGATCACTGCCTCAAACGGCTGTCTCTTTTTGAGGTTCGAGTTCCGCTCTAAGACCTTTAGCAAAAAGATGAGTGCTGATAAGCAGAAATGAAATTGTTCAAGAAATATTTTTTACAGGAAATGGACAGTCAACTCACTTGTGCTAGGCGTTGAGTGTGTTCCAGAACTAGTGGCCTGAGTTTCAACTTCACATCTCCAACACCCAGCAGCATGTGCTCCACAAACAAGGCCAGAGAGCAAATGCGTTGCCAGCCATGTCTGAATATGGTGTCAATGATGTAATTGACAGTAAATGATAACAATTAATTAAATAATTAATAAATTTATAATACTGTAAACTGAGTTTGATTGGCATGCAGGCAATCAAGCACTGGGCACAGGGTTGTGTGCCATTCAGGTCTGAATTGACAATCAGTTTTAGAATTTTAAATTATTATACCTCCTGAATTGGAAATTAAGCATTAAACAGCACGCAAAAGTTGTAATTTGAATGTGAATCTACAGAGGAATTAAAATGTAAGTGAAATTCAGAATAGAATACAGCAAAATCATACACACAAGCTCACACAAAAACAACATATTAAGGCAATTACAGCAGCATTAGGTTAGATGACCTGCTGTCATTAACCTCAATTATATCAATGCAATTCAATAATAAGCATGACTTCTCAACCTAGATATACAGTATGAGGTAAACTAATTCTAAAAGTGTTATTTCTATACCTGGAAAAATTGTGTCGATTAATTAACATTTTTATGAAGAATATAGACATTTCCAATTACAATCTAAAACATCCAGAGTAAAACATTTTTTAAAATCAATTAGCATAACCCTAATTATGATCGGACACAATGCAGTTGTTTCTATTGTTATCAGCCCCAGAAAAAAAGTGATCACATCGGCACCACCATGTCCTGCATTAAGTACGCTTTAGCTTCCACACTCTGCAAAAACACTTGGATATGTGTGTAATAGATAATAACATTTATCTAAGTTAAACATTTAATTTAAAGGGGTCCTATTATGCTTTTTCACTTTTTGAATTTTAGTTAGTGTGTTGTGTGTATGTTTGGGCATAAAAAAGATCTCCAAAGGGAAATATTTTGTTTTAAAAAAAAAAACAATTTTCAAGAACTACAACAAACAGCTGGTTTGGACTGTTTTCCGGATGTTATGATGTCACAATGCAGTCTATTAGAATATAATTTTAAAATGAATCCCGCCTATGGAAATTCGAATTCTTCGAATTATAAACACAAGTATTGACCAGAGTAGAAGTGATCTGGCCCGGTGGCTGCGTCGGAGCTGCGCACCGCAGACGTGTGCAGTATAGGGGGTCAAAACACATGCCGAGGCACTAGGGCTGTCACGATCCGATCTTTCGATATCTTTTGCGCATTTTGTCAGTAAAGCCGGTTCTGTAATGAGCGGTAAATGCCATCAGGTGCGTGAATTCCCATTCAGCCGTATTTACCACACAGAGCCGTTGTTCACTGACTAGCCACGCAAATCTACGCTGATAATGAATGTGGTTTTGCGCAGCTCGTCAGTGAACAACGGCTCTGTGTGGTAAATACGGCTGAATGGGAATTCACGCACCTGATGGCATTTACCGCTCATTACAGAACCGGCTTTACTGACAAAATGCGCAAAAGATATCGAAGGATCGGATCGTGACAGCCCTACGAGGCACCCGGCTGGTATAAACACTTAGAGGGTTGATCAGATCAATTTCAAAACTAGTGCTTTTTAAAATGCATAAACTTGCACTAGACTAGGCTAGGCTAATCAGTGATTATGTTCTTTGATAATTTTATTGTTATTTGCTCGTTTCCACAACGCACTGGGAAAGCTAACATATCACAACATATTTTATTTTTTGGAAGGTGGGCCTTCATCAAAACCGGAACTAAATGAGCAGCTTGTGCCAGGCTGGGGAGAAAGGCGTGTAAATTATGTGAAAAATAATGCGTTTTTCGAACCACTAAGCATGAGAACATATTCTTGTACACCTCCAAAACAACAGTAGTATAGGCTGGGGAGGAGAAAACAACAACAACAACAACAACAACAACAACAACAACAAACCAGACTTCAGTTGAATTCGGGACGAAAATTCTGATAAGCTGTAGGTCAAGGGCCAAGCAAGTGCCTGAGCATCTCAGGCCTAGATTTGATGTCTGTGCAGGGCTCTACTATAAGGAGCATTGTAAAAAAGTCAAAAGGCTTTGAACCACTTATCTAAAGTATCTAAAGAGATACAGAGACCACCAATTTCCACACAATCTCACTAAAAAACAGCTTATTTCACAGAGCTGCTATTAAGCAATAACGTAGCAAAAAATATACAGAGAGAATGTTACTTGTACATACTGGAACATTCCCTAAGACTCATAAGAAAATAAGGTAATACTTTATAATAATGTTCAGCTGTAAGTAATTTATAAGTGATTAGTTAATGATGAAATAATCTTTTACAAAACATTCACAAATGATTAATAAGTGATATACTAACAGTTTGTGTATGTTTTGTTAATTCATTTACAAGTCAATTACAAGTTCATTTACAAGTAATTAGTTAATGATGAACTAATTATTTACAAAACATGACTATGTGTTCATAAATAAAAAGAATTGCAGAGCTCATAACTCACTGGATGTTGGTGACCATCTGTTTGCTTTTCTCTCCATAGTGGCGTTGGCTTTCCTCACAGCAGACCAGTTCAATTGGCACCTGTAGTCTTTTTACACGTCTAAGCCAGGCTAGACTCTGAACATCTCCATCTAGAGTCTGGGGCTCCAGGTATTCAATACAGGCCACAGCAGCATATATATCTAACACCTGAGAAACAAAAAATTAGTCGGAGAGAAGTAAACAATGTCTGCAATACACTATAATGAATATTTTCATGCCAACTTCCGCAGCAGAATAAAGCTGAAAGCAATTACCAATTCAGTGCCCTCTCTGGCACATCTGTTATCAATTAGCATGTGAGCAATCTGAGGCTCCATACTGATCATCCTGTAGAGATTCTGTATTCGGATCTTAAAATGATGGTAGGCAGCATGAACCCATGCCAGTGAAATGACTTCACTCTCACGTGCTTCCTGACCTCCTCTAATCTCATGTACACCACATGTTAGGGCTTCACGTAAGAGCTACAAAAAAGGTAAAAACAACACATGAACAAGTGTACTTGGATCTGCAAATGATGGGTAGAAATTTAGCCTCCAAAAGGGTCTGTTCCTCACCTTGAGGTCCACCTCTGATGTTACATTCATGGTCATGGAGATGAAATCCTGGAGATACCTGTGGAAAAACTCTATCTGCGTCTCTTGGGTTGCTTCAGAAATGTATCTGCCCAAGGGGGTCTTCCAAAAGAACTCTTCAAATTGTTTTATAGTGTGTCCTGTTGAAAAAAAAAAGTCTGTTTTTTACATTTTCCTTTGTAAAAAAATAAATAAATAAAGAGAAACTAACCTGATTTAAGAATGATTGCTTATTTAAAAAAAACACAGCAAGTGAAAAAGTTGTGTAAAATACCTTCTCGCTGCAAAGCATGCACCCAGAGTTCCTCTAGACAATCTTTAATTCTCCAGCTGAAAGGCAAGGTGCAACCCATGTTCCTGTTGACTGCAATGTAGTTCTGAACCAAGATTGTCTTCGTTTCCGAGCTATAAAACATAATGTCATAAATAAAACAATGACATTCTGCTATGGATGATATGTCTAGGATGTAGATGTGAATGTTTACTAAACACATTGTTAGTGTATGATTTTGATTCACATAACATGCTCTTGCTTTTCATTTGTTGGGAAATTTGAGTTACCATAATGTTCATTCCCTTTCGATACTTTCACTAGTACTGCGTCGCAAACACTATGGGAAAATCCTTATTTTCTCCAAGACTGAAGCACTTTTTAAATAATGCAGTGTAACTGCAGGACTATTGGTCCAGTCAGTGATAACTGAGCGAACCAATAGCTGAGCAGCAGTGCTGCTCAAACCTATGGCGAAGCAGCCCACCGAATTCTGCCCGATCCCGCCAGAATGGGCGGGGCAATCGGCTATATAAGCAGGTGCTTTGCCATGGTTACTCAGATCCTTCTTCTTCAGCAACGACTATCATCCTTCGCTGACCGATGAGATTAGAAGCTGCTCGCCACTGACAAGTCTTCGCAGCAGACAAAGCTGACCAGCTATCTGCGCCACTCTGCTGTTCTCGCTCCGCGCTTCTAGCCCGAGCTTCAGCATCTGCGCAACTATCAGCTTGTACTCTGTGGCTATAATTCATGTTCTATAAGAGCAAATTTCCAGCGACGTCGTTTCAAATGTCACACTCAGTCCTGCTCTCCTGTTTCTCCTCTCTCAGTAAGGCTCGGAGACAGAAACCATGGAGTTAGGGAATTATGCATTAGGGCTTGAGTGATCTCATGCTGGCGTTGTATCTGCGTGATCGCACTCCCCACTGCACTTTGATCTGCCGTTGTGGGTAACACTTTAGAATAATGGTCCGTTGTTAACAAGTAACTATGCAGGAAGTAATAAGTAGTACTACATTAACACTGATCTTATTACTGTTAACTAATATGGAAGCAATATTAACTAAGCAGTAAGTAGTAGCAAATGTAGGACAAAAGTAGTTCCTTGTTAGGTATAAATATTTGCATTGAGAACTACTTGCTAACTATGATCAATTAATAAAAAATAACCACTTAATTACTAATCAGTAACCGAAAAGTAAACTATTGCCTCATAAAATGCCTTTTTCATAAGCTTGCACCTTAAATGGGCTCTTTGCGGATATATGAATATTATATACCCCTAAATACGTTTATTTCAAACTTAGGCCCCCTTCCATTATATCACTAGGGCCTCAGAAATGTATGGCTGTACAGTATATGTCAGATATAAAATATATTAAATTACTTAATAAATTACAATGCATGTGAAATCAATAGCAATCCTTCACAAATTACTCAAGCATTAAACATCTTGTCAGTCCACAGGGACCACTACCTGGCCAAATATTTTAAAGTGAAAAACACTTTAACAAGTTAAACAATTTAACACATCACTAATACTCAAGTGGACTGACAAGGTAACACTTAAGTAGTTAATGAAGGGTTAAGGTGTTTTTCACTTTAAAATAATGGTCCAGATCACTAGTAGTTCCTGGGGGCTGACAAGGTAATGCTTGAGTATTAGTGAGCAGTTAAGTTGTTTAACTTGTTAACATGTCTTTCATTTTGAAATAATGATCCATATCACAAGTAGTTATTGAGGGTTGAGAAGGTAATGGTTGAGTAATTACTAAGGTAACCAATTACCAAGGTAACACTTAAGTAGTTAATGAGGGGTTAACTTGTTTTTCACTTTAAAATAATGGTCCAGATCACTAGTAGTTCCTGGGGACTGACAAGGTAACTTTTGAGTAATTAGTGAGGGATTGACGTTAAATTTCATATGTTAATTTAATACATTTTTAGACATGTTACTGTCGTGATTAGTAATTAATTGGTTATTCTGTATTAATTTATCATAGTTAGCAAGTAGTTCTTAATCAGAATAGTTATATAATAGTTATATAAATCACTAGCGTTGTGCGAAGTCCCTGCTTGCTTCAAACGCTCCACCATCATCCCCATTCCAAAAAAACCCAAGATAACAGGACTTAATGACTACAGACCTGTGGCGCTAACGTCTGTCGTCATGAAGTCGTTTGAAAAACTGGTTCTGGCTTATCTGAAGGACATCACCGGACCCTTACTGGACCCCCTGCAGTTTGCTTACCGAGCAAACAGGTCTGTGGATGATACTGTAAACATGGGTTTGCATTTCATCCTGCAGCATCTGGATAAATCAGGGACTTATGTAAGGATCCTGTTTGTGGACTTCAGCTCCGCCTTTAACACTATCATCCCAAACCTCCTCCTGCCCAAACTAACTCAGCTCTCTGTGCCCACCTCTGTCTGTCAGTGGATTTCCAGCTTCCTGACAGACAGACAGCAGCTAGTGAGGCTGGGAAAATACTCATCCAGCACCCGCACCATCAGCACTGGCGCCCCTCAGGGTTGTGTTCTCTCCCCTCTGCTCTTCTCCCTGTACACCAACGACTGCACCTCTAAAGACCCCTCTGTCAAGCTCCTGAAGTTTGCGGATGACACCACACTCATCGGTCTCATTCAGAACGGTGATGAGTCTGCTTACAGACAGGAGGTTAAAGAGCTGGCTGAATGGTGCAGTCACAATAACCTGGAGCTCAACACGCTCAAAACAGTGGAGATGATCGTGGACTTCAGGAGGAAGCCTCCTGCTCTCCCCCCACTCACCATCATGAACAGCACTGTAAAAACAGTGGAGTCATTCAGGTTCCTAGGCAACAACATTTCTCAGGACCTGAAGTGGGACATTCACATTGACTCCATTGTGAAAAAGGCCCAGCAGAGACTGTACTTCCTCCGTCAACTGAGGAAGTTCAACCTGCCACAAGATCTGCTGAAACAGTTCTACTCTGCCATCATCGAATCCGTCCTGTGCACTTCAATTACTGTCTGGTTCAGCTCAGCTACCAGTTCTGACCTCAGAAGACTACGCCGGATAGTCCGGTGTGCTGAGCGGATCATTGGTACAACCCTCCCCACTCTTCAAGATCTGTACCTGTCCAGAGTGCGCAAAAGGGCTAGTAAAATCACTCTGGACCCCTCACATCCCGCACACTCGCTTTTTGAACTGTTGCCATCTGGTCGACGCTACAGAGCCCTGAGCACTAGAACGACCAGGCACAGGAACAGTTTCTTCCCTCAAGCAGTCCATCTCATGAACACTTAAAAAAAAAAAATAATAATAACACTATTATACACTCATTCATTTATTTAAAACACATACTTGTTTACATTTCTCATTTCTAATTTGCACCTGTACATAATAAATTGTTTACATTTGTCTATTTTTTAGTTTATTTAAATTGTATATTGAGTATTTGCTTTTTTGCACTTTTTTCTGTATATTTTCTGTATATTTGTATATTGTTCTTTTATTATCTGTGTGTCTTTTCTTGTCATTGTCATTCTGTTGCACTGTGGAGCTTCTGTCACTAAAACAAATTCCTAGTATGTGCAAACATACCTGGCAATAAAGCTCATTCTGATTCTGATTCTGATCTGATTCTGATATTTGGTAACTATTTAATACCTAATAAGGAACTGCCTTTGTCCTAAATGTGATACTACTTACTGCTTTGTTCATCTTGCTTCCATATTAGTTAGTAGTATTAAGATCAGTGTTACTGTAGCACTACCTATTACTTCCTGCATAGTTACTTGTTAACAACAGACCATTATTCTAAAGTGTTACCCTGTTGTGTCTTATGTGACAATCAGCATCCCTCGTTACTTTGAGCGCCTCTATTCTCTTATGTGGACCGAAGCAGAGCGCTGTCTCTGACAGCTTCGCATTGTGTGTGTGTGCATTGCCAAGAGAGACGAGCTGCTTTGTGAAGCACTCCATGAGGGCGATAGCCAGACAGAGCTCTGGCCATTTGGCGGCTTGTGGCTTCCTTCAGAATCTGAGCCCTTCGTTGTCTCAAGACATTTCAGAGGATGCTAGACCTTATAGGTCTAGCATAACCAGTACTTCGGTTGGGTCTGCTTCAAATGTGCCCCTTCCAGTATCGGCTGAAACCGAGAGTTCTGTCCCATACATGGCACCACAAGGGAATGCTCCACCCTCTTATGGTTCAACAGATATGGAAGACCTTCGGCCAGGCATGAGTTGACCTCTTCTCCTCAGAAGACAACTTTCACTGCCCAACTTATTTCTTGAAGGAACAGGATGCGTTGGCCCACAGCTGGCCCAATCTCCTTCTTTATGCCTTCCCCCGATTGCCCTGATCCCGCAGGTCATCAGGCGAATCAGGGAACAGAGACACAGAGTTCTGTTGGTGGCCCCACTCTGGGAGAACCAGCACTGGCTAGCGGACCTAACTCAGTTACTGTCAGCAGCCCTGTGGCCCATTTCCCTGAGACGAGACCTGACCTGTAGGCTCTACATCTATGGCCTCTCGATAGGAGCCTACAAACCTCCTTGAGAATGTCCTGAATACTATATATCAAGCTAGAGCTCCGTCTACAAGACGGCTTTATAGCCTTAAGTGGTCTGTTTTTGCTGCTTGGTGTACAAGGGGCTTCCGGTCACGAAACAGAGACCGTCCAGATGGATAGTTGACGCTATCATGCTGGCCTACTCCTCCTTGGGTCTCCCTTGTCCCATCAGAGTGAAAGCCCCCTCGAATAGAGGCGTGGCCTCATCATGGGCACAGTCTAGCAGAGTAGCCATGACACATATTTGTGCAGCTCCAGGCTGGGCCTCCCCGTCCACATTTACCAGGTTCTATAATTTGGATGTCCCGGCTTTTCAGACCCGGATCCTTTCGGCTTAATGGCTATACTGCCAGCCTTCTTGGTATGTTCTTGGCCCTTTGTCAAGTGCCAAGGCTGTACTGCTTTCGGACAGACTTTCGGTCATGACCTCTTAGTTCCTGGTGAGCTAAAGTCTAGAATCGCTTGTCGTTTCCGCTAGCATGGCGGGATTGTATTGGTTCCCCATAGCGTCTGCGACGTTTGTTCCCGTATCTCAGGGGGAAGGTTACGTAAGTAACCGAGTATGTTTCCATTCATGTTATCACTTGGGTAGCTAGCTATAAACCAGTTGAGTAACATGCTCAGAAGGAGCAACTCTTGCTTAGAGAATGAGAGTAGTTGATCTTAAAGCAATAAACGAGCAGCAATGCTGGGAATGCAATGCATATTTAATTTGCATTATGAATTCCTGTCAGACGCAAAGTACAATCAAGCTTGTGAAACTAGGAGCATTAGCGTATTTGCATAAATTATGTTTTGGGTCCAACAGCTTGAAATCAAATAATTACATACTTGCTTTCCATTCTTGTGTAAGGAACATTTAGTAACTTGAAGTCTCCAAAAATGTCCAACCACAGTTTCTTCAAAGATTCTTCAGAGTTTCTATCCAGCAAGAGGTCTAGATTGCAGTCACGGTCAATAATTGAAACAAGTTGTGCCAAAAAGGGAGTTACTACTGCTTGAACTCGTCTCCACAGGGCATGTCTAAAAAACAGAAACAAATTATTAAAAGTAGAGCTGAAGAGAGAGTAGGTACAGGATTTTTAGGTAAAGGATAAGAATATATAGAAGGTATAGGGTTTCACAAAGAGCCAATATGGTGTAGCGTCTACACAGGATCAGTGAGGATCGTTCAGGCAGTAATGTTTAAAAAAAAAACCCTTTAGTCTTTAACATTTACATATAAATTACAGACAGGCCCCCCCAGTCTGCGTTTATATGGGTGTTAAGTGGCCCGTTATCAGGAGATGCTACACAGATCAGCTCTCTGGTCTCCATCATTGGACTTCAAAGGCATTCCACGGAGGACAAAATAAATAATATATATATATAAATACAAAATTACAGTAAAAGAGTCAATTAAAAAAAATAAAGTGGCATTTATGATAGAGATGTATGAGATATAAAGTGACTTATGAAAATAAAGTGGCAATGGCAGATAGTAGTGCAAACCAGACAAATAGTCAGTGCAATGTTGGTGTAGTGCAGAGCTTAATAGTCTGAGTATGTAAGACCAATGCTCAGAGAGTCAATGTGTATGAGGTAGATGGATAAGGTAGTGAACCGTGGGGGGTGATGTCTCAGAGGTCAGGTAAATGGGGCAGAAAGAGGGGAGAGGGGGCAGAGTCGGAGGGAGTTCAGCATCCTGACAGCCTGATGGATGAAGCTGTCTTTCAGTCTGCTGGTCCTGGCCTGAAGACTGCGCAGTCTCCTCCCTGATGGCAGCAGACTGAAGAGGCTGTGTGACGGGTGGGTGGGGTCACCAGCAATGCTGAGGGCTTTTCGGGTGAGACGGGTGTCGTAGATGTCCTGGAGGGAGGGGAGAGGGACACCAACGATCTTCTCAGCTGCTCTCACTATGCGCTGAAGTTTCGTACGGCACGATGCGTTGCAGGTGCCATACCACACAGTGATGCAGCTGGTCAGGATGCTCTCGATGGTGCCTCTGTAGAAGGTGCACATGATGGGGGCTGGGGCTCTGGCTCTTCTCAGTTTGCGAAGAAAGTAGAGTCGCTGCTGTGCTTTTATGGTCAGTGCTGTGGTGTTGGCAGTCCAGGAGAGGTCTTCTGTGATGTGCACACCCAGGAACTTAGTGCTACTCACTCTTTCCACAGTCGCACCGTTGATGCTAAATGTTTATATTCCAGTGTATGAATGTATCTCTGTCTTGGTACCTTCTAGACATTTCGTTCTTGGTATCAAAATGTTCTGCTTTCTATTCCCTAAATTAATGTGTATGCTATTTTGTTCCAAAATAGCATCATACTGTTTGTACTACATTTTGGATAAGTTTGCATCAACTTTCCAGACCAGCAATAAACATGCAAATGGGCCGTAAATGGGAACAAAGAACATTTCTCCCGCTCAAAACACAAGCTTTGTATTGGCCCTTTCACCAATGCGTGGGTGTGTCCCGCAAGGTATCAAAAGGCCATTGCGCAAGTCAAACAGCGCTCAGTACCCCTTTTGTTGAGACTCTCTTCAGACTCATCCCCTGAGTCTGACTTTCCGGTAGTTAAGCTTCAAGTAACTTTGTAGACTTGCGTGGATTTCCCTATCTCTGGAAGGACCCAAGTAAACCTCCAGCTTTCTCTCCCAAAAGAATTCATCAAGGACTTCTGTTGTCTACCGAATCAGGACTCTTGTTCAGCAACCAAAGCCAATGCAAGTAACCAATTACAACTATTTACATGCGTGTTTAAGTTGAGCCCCTTTTTAAGGTGATTTGGTTCTCTGATGATTCTCATTAGGTTGTGGTTAATTGATGCTAAATACTGCCATTCTGTACTCTCTCTCTCTCTCTCTCTTTCCTTAATCTTCTTCTTTATGTTTATATGTGTTTCGTTTAGTGTAGTGTTTGTTAGCTGTAGCTTCACTTATTAAAATCCTTTTGTTCACAACTGATTGTCTCAGTGTCCAGCTCACAATTCGAAGTCCCTGAACGTGCGATTCTATTTGCAACATGCTATATTTTGATTTTTCTGTGAGCTAAGTTACTGTTAGTACTGACTAAAGTAGGAAAGTTAATCTTTCTTGGCCAGAAAATAATCTTTCCTAGAATTGATAGATGATTACACTGTCAATTCGGTGGACGAACAGATCTAATAATTGTAATATTGATTCTACTACAGTTAATCCTAAGAGGTCTAAATATTGATGATTAATCATAACCAGTTATAATTAATCATACCTATTTTACCTTTGAGCAAATTTGCTACAAAGGGCTAGTCAAGTTAATGAGGTTCCATGTGAACATCTGAAAGGCTGCAACCCAATACACCTCTTACACTTACCTAAAAGTCCCACCTTCTTGCAGCGCATCAGTATTTAGTGCTTCCTTTGAGACCCAGCTCTTGGCAGAGATTGTGTTTTCATCATGAGTCGTCAAAAGAAAATGAAGTCGCTTCTTTAGAGTTTTCAGAAATTCAGCTGGTAACATAAAACCCTACATATCAGCGACCCCTTATAAAACAGTTAATGAAAGCTGTTATATAAAGAATAAAGAATTACAATAGAAATGGTGATCTCTCACCGTGTAGAGTCTGGTTGTCAGCCAAAAGCATTAGCAGAATCTCTACTCTCTTGGTGCTACGGGTGCTTGCCTCTGTCTGATCTCTTAGCATACCAACTGCACTCTGAACACAGCTTCGCACTAGTGCTGTTGTGTCCAAAACATTCTTCCAGCCCTGAGGAGCACAAGAAATATAACCACATTTTCACTTACTGGGTCTTCCTAGAAGTGTACTGAACAGTGTGGCAATAGTCCCACAAAAATACTGAAAATATAGTGCTGTTGTTAAGGTTGTGGCTCACAGTATTGTCTTCTATCTCCATCTTTTCTTCTTCTTCCACGTACATCTCCTCAACCTCCATAGCTGCAAGCAATAAAATTATTAGAATTTTTTGAGAATATGGATCATTCCTTTAAACGTAACGTTCATTACTTCAAAAATAAAATTACATCACCTTCAGGGTCATCTGCTTTCTCTTCAAACAGCTGGCTAATGGTCAGACACTGCAAGGCTTTTATATCAGAGACAATATCTTTTGATCTTCTGAGGTCATCAATGTGGACAGACTTCCATGGCCCTTATAAAAGAAACTTTAGAGATGAGATTTTCACTAAAACAAACTGTGTTGGTCATTGATGAAATCAAATTTGTCTTACCGCCATTAAATCCAATGTAGGAAGTTCCACCGTCCATTCTGGGTAGTTTAGTGACGAAGTACACAAAAACCTTTTGATTGTCCTCTTTCCTGAATTTGTTGATTTCATTAATAGATGAATACCTGGAAATATATTTTAAATTCAAATTATGCTGCTTTGCATTTACTGAACAAGAAAAATATGTGACCATCCATATTTAACTTACTTTGCAGATGCAATGGCATTTAACCTTTGGGAGCCTTCATCAAAATCGGTTTGGATGATAAGTATCTTGTTCCCGGTGGTGTTTTCCAAATAATTCCTGAAAACAGAGAAAAATTAATTTAAGTAAAAACATATGTGCTTACATGTTGTGATGTGACAATATGTAGTGATATTGTGTGCACAATACTTGATTTTCTTGAGGAATGAGTGCTCTGTGTCAAACTGCTGTAGTGAAAGGAGCACTGTGTTTTGAACTACGTTCTGTAGCTGTTCAGTTTCTGGAGCGGTCAGAAGCCTTGAGAATGTAGTCACCTAAAGGATTAAAAAAAGGGTAACACATTATTTTAAGGTCCAGTTCTCACTATTAACTAGTTGTTTATTAGCATGCATATTACTAGCATATTGGCTGTTTATTAGTGCATAACAATGCATGACTATGTTCTAAGTCCCTTAACCTGAACCACTATATAAACTTAACAACTACCTTACTAATTATTAATTAGCAGCAAATTAGGGTAACACTTTAGAATACTGTATCTTACTTACTGCATAACTAATAAGGAGTTACTGCAGAATAATAGGTTGTCCTTTATTAACACTCAAGTCACTACTATTAACTACTGAGGAATATGTGTTAACTACCAAGTATGTAATAGCACTTTTTAATTGTGTTAAGTAACAATTAGTTAATCAGTAACTATTTAGTTCAGTCACGCCTCCTGAAGAACTACAATTAAGTAACTACTAATTCAGCTTCACGAGGATTAACTATTAAGTAACTACTAATGAACTAATGAACAGAGGTACCCTATCAGGTCATGGCCCTTTCTTCTTCTTTGCTACTAATGTTATCAGATAAACATAGCCTATTACTGTTAGATATGCAATGTAAATATTGATTAACATTCTTTTGTATATGCGCAAAGTGTTTCCGTCGGTGGGTGCCCACGCTATAATGTTGCACTTCTTGCATCATTAAATCCATGAGAGAAGACAATTCTAGTAAAAGAGCACACAGAGTTTCATGTGCACATGCAGGTCAAAATTTGAGCGCACACATGTAATATTTGAGAGAGTGCACGTCTAGTTTTGTGAGAGGGAGAAGGGATTGGGATTCCGCCTATAAACAGAGAGATTCATTGCTTGTGCATTTGGTGTAATATAAATAATACTGTAGATACCATATTAATGAACTGTTAAAGTGAGAAGAAAGTTGTGTCTGAAAGCTGCTTTCTTCCCTTTGCTTAAACGAATGGTGAATACCTCATGTTTTTTTCCGTAGGCCTATATGCTTGACCATTCCCGTGGGTGGCACATAAGCATCCACTGTCATTAGGGGTTGTCTGCAACCAGAATCTCAGGATGGGACCCCATGCCACTCTAAGTGCCCTGCCAACATACCTCAGGTATGTTTATGATTTTATATATATTTTGTGTGTCTGTTTTCCTTAGGATATTTCACATCACTACTATAAAGTCATACCAAATGAATGGCAATGACGGAGGAGAAATGAGAATACAGGGAACCCATGAGTAATTAATAAAGAATTACCACATAATTCTCAAGGAATTACTTAGAACCTGCAACATTATTCTAAAGTGAAAACACTGGGAACCCATGAGTAATTAATAAAGAATTACCACATAATTCTCAAGGAATTACTTAGAACCCGGAACAGTATTCAAAAGTGAGAACACTGGGAACCCATGAGTAATTAATAAAGAATTACCACAAAATTCTCAAGGAATTACTTAGAACCCGGAACAGTATTCTAAAGTGAAAACACTGGGAACCCATGAATAATTAATAAAGAATTACCACATAATTTTCAAGGAATTACTCATGATAATTTGCAAGTATGTTACGTAAAATGTGGTTCTACAAAACGTACATTTACTTATGTTTTTAAAGACACTAAAACGTACAATACTGACAGCATCTAAACGTACAAATACTTACGTATTTTTTATCATTTTAACGTACAAAACTGTTTTAACGTACAAAAGTTTTGACGACATCTAGAATCCTTATGAATATTGAAATCATGCCATTAATTTCATTAGTATTATTGTTTTTAGTTGTTATACCAATGGTATTATGTTTATCAATTGCCTTTTTTAAATAGTTTAATCGTTTACTTAATATGAAATTATTACATTTCATACTGTTCTGTGATTTCCACTGCCAGCTCGTTTCCGAGAATAGGTCTACATAATGTTAAACAAAACTACACTTTAAACCCTTAAAATAAGTAAAATTTCTGCAACATTTTAACCATTCATGAATGTTAACTCCGACATGCTGTGACTAACAATAGAACCATAAAATATACAGATCACGCATGATAATTATAAAATGAAAAAAAATGTATTTGTGCGCTGTAATCCATATCTTCAGAATCCATACGACTGCAAGGAACAAACCCAAATTCAAGCCTTTATCCGGCGATCTTCATCTCCATCCAGAGCAGCGAAATGCATTTTAAAAATAAAATTCAAATGGGGGGCGGGGCCAAGATGGCGTCGTAGAAAGACGGTTTTGCTGTAGCTCTTACAATCTATGCTCTGATCCCGGGAGTATATAAGGTTTATATTTAGTAGTTCACTTGAAAACGTTATATAAGTTATGAGCTAAATAACAGCATTTAGAAACTTTCTTTGCAATGCATAACTATGCAAGAAGAACTCTAAATGCCGAACTGGATGCAGTTGCTGAAATGGATGCAGTTTCCGAACAGACAGGGCAGTTTGTGTCTTTGCCTGATACTCCTGAACCAAATCCAGCCAAAAAAAGCAAACCAGCTTTAGACAGCCCAGCGGTGAGAGATGCAATGCTAATGAGATTTTTGCAGAGAATGGAGGCCATGCACGAAGAAACCTTGAGCCGAATTCATGGGGTTGAAAAAAAGGTTCTTGAAAACTCAAACGCTATTAAACAGATTATGAGCTCCATTGAATTTCATGGTGAACAGGTTTAATGCTTGAGTGACAAATCTGCAGAGTTTGAAAAGAAAATCGCAAAATTGGAGAAAGACAATGTGGAACTACATGAGTGGTGTGACGATCTGGACGCGTACAAGCGAAGATGGAATTTGCGTGTCGCTGGCATTCCGGAGAAAACGGGGGAAAACGTAAAGCAGATGATTATCGACCTGTTCAGCCAGGTTTCCCCAAGCATCGCTGCAGATCTGCCTCGCGGAGTAGACATCGCACATCGGCTTGGACCTCGTTCTGCTGCTGAAAAATC
The DNA here is from genome assembly GCA_033026305.1 of Cirrhinus molitorella. Lineage (NCBI taxonomy): Eukaryota > Metazoa > Chordata > Actinopteri > Cypriniformes > Cyprinidae > Cirrhinus > Cirrhinus molitorella. The sequence continues at coordinate 14,367,893 of CM065117.1, forward strand.
CTCTCGCCGCATCTTGTTCTCATCGCGATTCCCTGCGGGACAAAGTTTGAAAGGATGCACAAACATCTGCATGTCTGAAGGAGAAAAAGATCAAGATCTTCGAGGATCTTTCACAGAAAGAGAAAGACGCGAGATCTCTCCTGTGGCCAACGGTAGAGATGGCGAGACGAGAGGGAAAAAGAGCTGGATTTTATGGTCCCTTTTTTATGGTAGCCAATCAGTAATACTTTATGAATGCAGGTGTGTTTTAGCGAGTAGCCTGATAATGTGATTATTTTTATTTTTTATTTATCTATATAGGTCAAGATATTCAGATCAAAGAGCCTCCTCTTTTATGGAAGCAACTAACTATGTTAAGGTTATATCAGAAAATGACATTTTTTTTTGTGATGGCATTATTTCTCCTGAGGAAGTGCAAAGTGCTATTAAGAATTTGAAAAATAATAAATCCCCAGGATGTGATGGATTTACTGCAGAGTTGTACAAGTTATTTGGTGATGATCTTACTCCCTACTTAACGAATGTTTTTAGAGAGAGTATTGTAAAAGAAGCCTTACCCCCTACATTGATGCAAGGTATTATCACATTAGTTCCTAAACCAAAAAAAGATCTTACAAATTTAGAAAACTGGCGACCCATTACGCTTTTTAATGATTACAAAATCTTTGCTATAATATTTGCTAAAACAATTAAAGATTGCATGGATACTATCATAGATGAAACCCAGTCTGGGTTTATGAGAGAAAGACACATAATGAATAACATTAGACTAGTTTTAGATTTATTGGACTATGGAGATTTGGTGGAACATAATAGTTTTATTCTTTTCCTAGATTTTTATAAAGCTTTCGATTCAGTTGAGCCCAATTTTATTTTTAAGGCAGTAGAAAAATTTGGTTTTGGTGAATACTTTTGTAAGGCAATAAGAACTCTTTACCACAACTGTAGTAGCACAATTAAATTAAAATTTGGCACTTCCCTTAGATTTCACTTGTCACGTGGTATTAGACAAGGGTGCCCATTATCCCTTTATTTATTTCTATTGGTTTCCCAAGTCTTTGCTTCCTTTATTTCTAATAGTGGTCTTAATGGTATTCGTATAGCAGGCAAGCAGATACTCATCAGTCAGTTGGCTGATGACACAACGCATTTTGCAAGATGCTAGTCAAATTGAGTCAGCTCTACAGTATATTCAGGAATTCTCAGAAGCATCAGGACTTCTTTTAAACCACTCTAAATGTGAATTAATGTCCATCAAAGAGTGTAATTTATCAGAAATTTGTGGTATTCAAATAAAAGATCAGGTGTCTTATTTAGGTATTACTATAACAAAAAATGAATTAGAAAGAAGCTGCCTAAATTTTAATCCATTAATCAACAGTGTACAGAAAAAATTCGGTAACACTTTAGAATAGGGAACGCTTATTCACTATTAACTACAACTTCTCACTCAATAAATTACTAATTTGCTGCATATTAATAGTTAGTAAGGTAGTTGTTAAGTTTAGGTATTGGATAGGATTAGGGATGTAGAATAAGGTCATGTAGAATAAGGCATTAATATGTGCTTAATTATAAATGGCTAATATTCTAGTAATATGCATGCTAATAAGCAACTAGTTAAGAGACCTTAAAATAAAGTGTTACCAAAAATTCAATATGTGGCTCCAGCGTGATCTGTCGTTAAAGGGTAGAATCTTAATAGCCAAAGCAGAAGGCTTGTCTAGATTAACATATGCTGCTCTCTCTTTACATGTTGACACTACCATTCTTAAAAAAAAAAAAAGATAAAATGCTCCTTAACTTTGTTTGGAAGAATAAAACACACTTTATTAGAAAATCTATAATAATGAACACTTCGGAGAGAGGAGGCTTAAACTTTCTGGATTTTACAACTCTAAACAATACCTTTAAAATACATTGGATAAATAACTGTATTAATAAACCTGTGTCTATATGGAATCTGATCCCTAATGTTATATTTTCCAAATTAGGTGGTTTAAATTTCTTATTAACTTGTAATTATAATATTACAAAAATCTTTTTTGGAAAAAAGTTTGGTTATTGCCCCATAAATATTTAATAACTAACAAAGTGAGAGAAGTTGCTTAATAGTTGATTCATAGATGTTATCCTGATAAGTGCTTTCTTGAAAAACTTAAGAATGATATTAACACAGACTGTTGTTTTTGTTTAGAGAAACCCGAAACTTCATTACATCTATTCTGGAATTGCCCTTACTCAGTAACATTTTGGTGTGACCTTCTGGAATTTATCAAGTGTTGTGTGAATCCTAATTTTGAGTCTACGTATAAGAATGTCATGAATGTCCAAAAAAAAAAAAAAAAAAAAAAAAAAGAATGTCAAAATTCCACATTCACAAAAGTAAATTTTGTAAGTGTAAACCTCTCTTTATAAGATTTAAAATGGAACTAAAAATGTATTTTGAAAGTATTGAGTTTTCAACAAATGTGAAGGCAAGAAGGACAAATTCTCTGTTCAAGGACTTGGCACTTCCTTTATAGGCTACTGCAAAGGACCCTGGATTATTCATGTTGTATTATTGTGACACTGACATTGTTGTAACCTCTTCAAGCATTCAATAAAAAATAAATAAATAAATAAATAAATAAAATTAAAATATTGCCGCATTTAGAAACGGCAGGTTTTACAGCAGGAAAATCGAACACTCATTGGCTCTCGCCTGCATTCGTCACATTTTACGACATGCTGTGTTTCTTTCTTTTTTTTTTTATTATAAATTTCTTGCAGGTAACATATAATAATAATACAAAATCCAATAGAAGTCAAAAACCAAAGAAAAAATGTACATTGTACGAGGGACTTCACATAACATAATCATATAGTAGACAAAAGGAAAAAAGATAAAACACATATAAACAAAGTAAATGAATACACTCGAATAAGAAAAGCAATATAAGAAAATATATCTTGTTATTACTCAAGTAGGGGACATGCCGTGTTTCTGGTGAGCTGTGTTTGAATGATGCGCAGGCGCCTTCACGGAGAGGTCAGGATAATAATCTGGATAATATTTTAGTGATTAACAATTTAAATTCTGCTCTGCACCTCAAACAAACCTACTGTATTCCATCAGAACGGACTGCGGCTGTGAACGCGTCGTCATTTGGATTACTTTTTGGTACGGCTGTTGACATTTTTACAATAAATAAATGATTGTGATTGCACTTTCTGTCTTTCATGTTTTTCTTTATTACTGTACAGAGAGAGTTATGGTTACCATTAGGTTTAGAGGTAGGAATGGGTTTAGCGCCTATAGAAATATTGTTTATGCTATAAATATTATGTTAGGCTTAAAATGATAAGAAGGAATTAATACGAATATCTTAATTAAATAAAAGATAAGTAAATATTTAACGTTTTTAGCTAAAAAATACGTACCTGTTTGTACGTTGTAAACGTTGAAATATGTCTAAAGTACGTTTTGGCATCTATAAAAACAGTGTGAAATTATGTGGTAATTATTTATTTATTACTTATGGGTTCACAGTGTTTTCACTTTAGAATACTGTTCCGGGTTCTAAGTAATTCCTTGAGAATTATGTGGTAATTCTTTATTAATTACTCATGGGTTCCCAGTGATTTTACTTTAGAATACTGTTCTAGATTCTAAGTAATTCCTTGAGAATTATGTGGTAATTCTTTATGAATTACTCATGGGTTCCCTGTATTCTCATTTCTCCTCAGTCATTGCCATTCATTTGGTATGACTTTATAGTATGAAATATCCTAAGGAAAACAGACACAAACTGTATATAAAATCATAAACATACCTGAGGTACGTTGGCAGGGCACTTAGAGTGGGGTGGGGTCCCATCCCGAGATTCTGATTGCAGACAACACCTACTGACAGTGGATGCTCGGGCGCCATCCACGAAAATGGTCAAGCACATACAGAAAAAACACGAGGTATTCATCATTCATTTAAGCAAAGGGAAAAAAGCAGCTTTCAGACACAAAATTTTTTCTCACTTTAACAGTTCATTAATATAGTATCTACAGTATTATTTTATGAAAACTGTCGACAGTGCATTATTATAACTCGAGAGCACACACCAAATGCACAAGCAATGAATCTCTCCGTTTATAGACGGAATCCCAATCCCTTCTCTCTCGCATGAAACTAGACAACCACTCTCTCAAATATTACATCTGTGCGCTCAAATTCTGACCTGCATGTGCACGTGAAACTCTGTGTGCTCTTTCACTAAAATTGTCTTCTCTCATGCGAAAGAACGTTAATCAATATTTACATTGCATATGTAACAGTAATAGGCTACGTTTATCTGATAACATTGGTAGCAAAGAAGAAGAAAGGGCCATGACCTGATACGGTGCCTCTGTTCATTAGTTCATTAGTAGTTACTTAATAGTTAATCCTCGTGAAGCTGAATTAGTCGTTACTTCATTGTAGTTCTTCAGGAGGCGTGACTGAATTGAATAGTTACTGATTAACTAACTGTTACTTAACACAATTAAAAAGTGCTATTACATACTGGGTAGTTAACACATATTCCTCAGTAGTTAATAGTAGTGACTTGAGCGTTAATAAAGAACAACCTATTAGTTCTGCAGTAACTCCTTATTAGTTATGCAGTAAGTAAGATACAGTATTCTAAACTGTTACCCAAATTAGGTGTTTATTGAGGGAAAATCTTAGGTAATGGTGAAAATGTCTTCCTTATTCTAAAATTTTACAGAAAAATGATTGCAAGTGCAGTGCATAGGTTGCTTCTTAAGACTGAAATGCTAAGAATTGCTCTAGAGTAGTGGTTCTAAAATTTTTTGTTACCAAGCCAAGGTTCCCCATTATCCAAGACAGTATTTAAAAAAGATATTTCTGGTGCTTCTGCTGTAATGAAAAAGCTTCTTGGCTTTACACCTTATTTAAAGAAACTATAAATGACAATAATATATTAAAATAACTGAGTAAAATAATTATAAATATGTAAAATTAAAATGATTACATTCTAATTCCATTGTACATTACAAACAAATGCTTCAAGAACCGAATACCATTTAGGGTTACTTATGACCATTGAATTTACATTTCCAGTTGTTTGTGGTTACATAATAAGACATTTTTTTTATTATTTTTTACTCAGCAGTCAATTTCTCAGCAGTTTTTACACATTAAATTATTTTACACTGACTTTGAGAAATTTTAATGACATTTTATAATTGTAATTTTTTTTTATGTCTAGTAAACACATTAAATTCATATTCTGTTTGCAGGTTTTTCAAGAAGAGAACTCTGGCTTTTAAGAATTAGAATTTGATGAGGGAATTAATTAAAATAAGAAATATGGTACTAATTAACATTTTTTTTTTTTTTGCCATTTTACCTTATTTTAAAACTTGTTTTAAAACATATTTTGGAATAATGCTGAGGTCCCCTAGTCGCTTCTAGCCACTCTTCTAGAGTAACAATCAAAGTATTCAAAATACAATGGCTTTACCTCTGTGAAAAAGGCATGGCCTGACCCTGTTTGCTGTGTGTGAGAAAAGATGAAGTCAGCAAGGGAACTGTGGTTCTGGTCCTCAAAGTATACCCTTGACAAGTGGTCACTTTCTACATTGGAGAGGGTAGTGCAGTCCAGCCTAACCACGGCATCTGGTGTTGCACAGTTTAAAAGGATCAGTTTAGCCTCATTTAAGATCACTTTTATAGGATCTGACAGCTGCTGGCCTTTGAGTTGCTCTGTAACTTGTAGCACAACAGATGCACAAGTGTCCGAATGGTAGCCAATAAAAGCATCAGCTGGCAGGTAATGACGTGCTTGATGAGCAATTGAGTGCTTGCCTCTAGCAGAAATGAAGCTTTGAACCCACTGTTCAAGCTTCTCAACTAGGTCTTTTTGCTCACTTTTTAGTACAGTATTGAGGTCAAGATAATGTTTCTCCAATCTGTTGATCAATGGAATGGGAAACTGCTTGTACACAATGTCTTTCTCTTCAATTACAATGAGCCTGAAATCTCTGTGCACTCTGCATTTGACTCTGTGAGTTCCAAGCCCCAAATCCACATATTTCTGACCTCCAAGGCTAACGTAATATTGGTTGAGGGCATCATACAAGCTTTCATACAAGTTCTGCAAGTTCAAAAGCACAACGGTTTGACCAGTTTCCATACAGATCTTGACACGGTTAATATTGCGGCATATCTGAGTATACTCCTGGTCTTTTGGAAAGCTTGAACCAAAAATAATCTCTGGTTGGTACTGGCCTGAAAAAAACGTTTGCTGAAGAATTTGAAGGGCTGCATAGTTTTTGGTTAGAACCAGAAGGTATCTACATTCCTCGTCTTGTCCAATGGCTGTGATGTTCTCTCTTACAAGCTCAATGGCACTGAGAGTCTCAAGCTTGGGTTTGAGATTTAATCTGTCTGTGAAAACTGTGACAGCATTCAAGTTATCCTTGCCACTGAAGTTCCTCAGCACAGCCTTCACAATCTGCTCTGGACTAGGTTTCTGATCATTCACTTTGGCAACAGCAAACATCATCTTTATCAAGCTGTAATAGTCTCGCAGGCCAAAAAAACCTTTTCCCTGTTTCTTACAGATGTTCAGGTAAGCACGGGCGAATGGCTGAAAGCAATCTCTCACCCTTTCAAGGATCATTGCATCCGAGGAACATATTCCTTTAGCACTCTCAATCAACTCCTTTTCATCAGGATCACCACGTGAAACAAATATCCCTCTGTTCATCTTGGCTGGGTCCAAAGCCCAGTTCGAGATGCCGATGAATCCCACCTTCTTGTGTGGTACCGGCTGATCATCTATGCATCCCTCTTCCAGCAATGGATGTAAAGTTTTCAGAGGCATTTTCTGGGAATCCTCAGCCAAGCCTATCTCATCCAGCACTACCACTGAGACATACTCTGACAGATTTTTGCCTTCCTGAAAACGAGCACATTGCTTGAATGTATTGATGATTCCATCTGGTGTAGAATGAGGACTGCACTGGAAGGAAACAAGATGAATCTGCTTTAGTTTTCTAAACAGATCAGAATGGGCTGCTTGGCCTTGCATGCCATCTGCAACCAGAGTTTTAGACAAGGACTTGGAGCTTCCAGGTTTTCCAACCAAAAACAGAGGTATTCGTAGCTCAATGCAAATCACCATCATGAAGACATTTTCCTTTAAGGCATTGTTTCGGGCAATAGTTTCACCCAGCGGAACACCACTCAGGAAAAGATCCTGAATAGCTGAGATCTCCTGCATCACTTTCATTGGGCTGTAAGTCTCTGGAAGGTACCTGCAAATTTTTTTTCTGTATTTCTCTTTATCCTCCAAGCAGGCATGATAACATACACCGACAGCCATAATTATTGACCAAAGAACTGGGTTTCTTTCATCAGTCTCCCTCTGATCATTTCTCTCTGCCCTCTGATTACTCTCAAACTGGTCAAGCTCTGACAGTAACATTGGATAGTTTTCGTAGAACCAACCAAATACTTGCATGCAGCGCTCTACATCCCTCAGACTGACAAAACTACATTCATCCTGTCTTGTTCGCATATACTTCTGTGAGGCTGAAAGAACATCTGTAATGGTTGTGATGTAGTCTGAATCAATGGAATGGGTTTCAGATACCCTTTCTACTATTTGCTTGATGTACATTTTTTCAGTATGGTCATTAAGCTGTCCAAAGTCCCAAACTAGTGGAATCATACTAGGTGGTAAAGCCTGCACTCTGTATACTAGCTGGCGAAGTGGAATGGATCCAAGTTTTTCATCCGTTTCCTCAGCACGAACTCTGTACCCCAAACCAGCTGACTCCAATCTCTTGATCATTACATCTGTGTGTTTCCTGTATGGGTTGCAAGCGGCAATGATTTGCAAGCCAGTGTCACCTGCCAAATCCTGTCCCTCAGCAGTGTTGTCGCAAAGGATTTCCTTAATGCTGCTAATGGCCTCTGTTGTGTTTGCTTCATCAAAAAACAACACGGTGTCAAACCCATAATCCAGCTTGTTTCTTAACGCCATGGCCTCTGCTTCTGTCACTTTGGTGTAAATCATGTCTGAGCTTGTCCCTCCATGAACCTTGACTAATTTTATGTTGTCAGTGGCAACTCCACTTCTGTGCATCTCACAAAGGAATTTGATTAGCCTGGTTTTCCCACATCCTGTCTCACCCATGATTATTACAGGAATCCCACAGCGGAAACGCATGTGAATTGCCAACATTTTCAAAATGTTGTCTGTGGTAAGCTCGTATGTTTCATCTGGGTCAAGAGGCCACTGTATTCCCAACACCCTGGAAAGTCTCTCAATTTTCTCCCATCTTGGAAGCTGGTCAAAATCAATATTAAAAGGAACTCTCTGTAGTATGAGGCCCTCATAGAGCTCTCTGGTCATGATGTTCTGCTTGATCACTCTGTTTGTTGATGGATCAATTGCATCAATCCCATTATGTGAATTTGGCTGAAGATGAAAGCCAATGAATGTCATGGACTCATGGTCATCATTGAAGAAAATATATGGATGTGGTTCTGACTCCCATCGCTTTCTTATCCTAAAAGGAGCTAGATCCTCTTCATTGGCAGAAGAAAGGTCATTGTGCAGTCTTCCGGGACTCTGGTCAGAGATGCTAAGTGAAGGAGTGGCGAAATCCTTTGCCATGAGAATCATGAAATCAACAACAAAATTTTTGAATCCCAACAGAGTGTCCCCTATGAATGAAACATCACAGAAGACCGATCTCTCACAATCCCGAAGCTGTAAGTTGAGGAACCAAGTAAAGTTCCGCAACTCTGCCCAAGATGGGTCTACAATGCCGCAGTACACAAACAACATCTGTAGGCATTCAACACGAGTTCCCTCAATCCCTTGGTACATGAAAGCATCCAAACTGACACCATTGTAGAAACGCTGTAGGTACTGGTAAGGCCGTTGGTAGGCCTCACTCTTGAACTCTTGGTCATCCATAAGTGGATCATCACCCGGTTCTGATGATGGATCTTCCTGCATTCTCATTTCCAACTCAAGGACCTCTTTGGGTGGACGGCAGTAGACACTTGGAAACACATCCAAGAAGACAGATGGAACTTTTGAACCCTTAACATGAAGAGACAAATTAATTTATGAGGTATTTGTGTAATTAATGACAACAATTCCTAAGTGATTTAATGAGTTTACTTACAGCTCTTCGATCATTTTTGGATGTCCCAGGTCTTAGTATCTCAATGACATACAAGTGCTTATTACTGCTTTTCCACATGTTTCCCCCTGAGTCCATAAGGTATCCAAGGATAAGCAGCCTGAACAGAAATTCATGAAGTCCTTTCTTTACCTGTAAGTATATAAACAATACTCAAAAACAGTAACAACATTTTTTTTCTATTTGCAAATAAAATACAATCTTAAAATAAACAAATAAAAATGACACAAATAAATAAAGCTAAAAAAAAAGCTACCATGGTGGTGACATCAAAATGATAGACTGAAAGCTCATTTTTCTTGGGGCTGTCGAGCAAAGACTGAAGGATGACATTTTCATCAACCCTTGGCTCAATTAACCTGATGCACTTCAGCTGTGAAGGCTTCTTGGTGATCCTCCTCAATTTCTCATACATTCTTTTAATGTACAGTGATTTTCCTAGAATACACCACACAGGTATAATTCAGCATCTTTTTTGCAAAAAATAATTATATTCACACAAAACAAAATCTTGTTTTTTTTTTTTTTTGGTTTCTAGCAAAGGTAATTTATTTAGCCAACACAAATTCCAAAACTAACTAATTTAAATCCATTACTTGAATATATACTCACCAACGCCTGATCTTTCTGAAGATACAACTCCTACAGACTGTCTGTCTTTGAACACAGCAGCAGCACTGGATATGTCAACCGGTACTGTAAAATGACTAACAAGGTAATGCTGAACACTGATTATTGGTTCTTGGGGAATCAAGTGCAATCTAAATTGACTAAAAGCTGAAGGAAGGTATGCATGTTCTCTGTTAGAGCTGCAGACCAAAACAAGCCTGTAATCATTTCTGCTCTGTGCATTTTGACGCTGAAAAAATTGCTCCACTTTGTAGCTGACTTCATAAGTAAGTTGGTCCACATAGAGCATTGTGTATATCTTCTTTCCCCTGTAGCCAGCAGAGAGACAGCGCCTGAGGAAAAGTTCCACTTCTTCATATGGAGTGGAAGCACTACAGAGGAGTACTTCATCATAGGTTGGTAGAGGCTCATCCTTGCTGCTCATGTAAATTGAAATGCAAGATATCAGAATTTCTTCAGAAGGGCAGATGATTAGATTTGGTTTTCCAGTAGCCATTCCATTTGGAAGTTCTCTCTGAATGTACTGTGTTCTCTCATCCTGTGAGGAATCAGCCTCATGTTCGCTGGGGCTGTTGGCCAAAATATCAAGAAGATATCCAAGTCTTCTGACATCAAGGGAGTCTGGCAGAATATTGTTCATATTCCGCATGTAAGCATTCCAAATCACATCTAGCCTTTTTGATCCAATAGCATCCTCCAGCTGGCTTGCCAAGTCATCAAACAATGGACATGGCTCCTTAATACTCTCATTCTCCATCATACTGGGAACTTCCATAAAAGTTTGAAAGTCCAAGTCATCATTTTGCTCAGGACCCTTCTTAATTACTTCATACTGAAGCCTGTGCCAAGCCTGTCTCAAATTTGAAGTGGTGCAATTAGGTTTAATAAAGGAGAGCATCATAAGAACTTGATCTTCCACTGCAGCTACATTGCTCTGGGCAAGCTGATGGCACAGGTAGACTACCTGTTCCGCAGTATAATAGTTTAAGAAATAATGCTTTGATCTCTGTTTGTCCATAAAATCTTTCCAGAAGCTAAGGCACCTCTCCATTTTCTTACAGACTTCTGGCAACTGTTCTGTGACATCACCTTCCACCATGACGACACTGACAACATCTCCTAAATTGAAGTCCATAATGATGCATGCTTCTTTACTACTGCAGTTGATATTTGCCTCCCAGTGTCTGAACAATGGATTTCCAGCAACAAACAAATCAATAAATACAGACCCCAACCTTTGTACACTGGCAAAAACCTGGAAAAAGTAAAGTAGTTCATTTGGTGGACAATTACAACAGGCATGGTGAAATGACAATGTAAGGTAAAGGTAAAAAGTCACCTCTGCAAACTGATCGACTTCACACTGGCCCTGATCTCCTTTGCCAGACATTAGCATCAATTTATTCTGAAGATCTCTGAGGTCATCCAGAGAATAAATGCGCCTCTCATGGCCTTCATCATGCTCTTCCATAATATGTATCTTCAGAATATTTTCCAAGCATAGCTGAAAAAAAGTAATACTCAAGGTTTGATATTTCTTAAGTAATATAGGCATTAACTGTGCCATTTAATGATAACAGTAACTAAAAATGAGCATTGAGCTAATTTAAGGAAACCATTTCTATGGTTAGGAAGGCCGCATGTGGCTGGGCCACAGGCCTGCGGCCTTTTCGTGGAGGACCTCCACGCAACAAACAATCTGAAGATTTTGCAGAAGAGAAGGCGGAACTGTGTGTGAGCCCTTTAAAGTCTGGAGAGAGTCACACCTTCCCAAATGGGTTCGACCAATGAGAAGGCTGACTTTCTCATCGGGAGGTCAGAAAACTGGGTCCTGGTTTACGACCCTTTGTTTCAGAGGCATGGTGCTTTGCATATGTAAATCAATAGGGGCTCAGGCTAAAAATACTAAGGATTCTTACAACACTAATATGTTGCACAGGTACCAACATCTAATACACACCATCTTTTAGATAATCAAAAGACGAATTCAACGAGACCAAACACGCTTATACTACATAGTAATCTACCATAAAACATGCATAAAACAGTTACAAAAACAAAATACCTGAACAGTCATAATATACATAGTGATATATGGGCTATGTGTGTTCTTTCACAGAAAGGTTTGTCTGTGAATAAATAGGGAAGAATGCAAAAAAAAAATTATAGAATACAGTCATCAAAGACGCCGTTTGAAGCTGAATGCAGATGTTTAAGTTGACAGATCAATGGATGAACCTGCTGTGATTACTTTTAAAACATAAATTTGATTTAAACAAAAGGTCTACATAATTTTCACATATGCAGTTCATAGGGAACATATTATATTAGCCCTGCAGCAAGAAATATTATATCCTATAACATTTCACATTTACCTATTTTATCTCACAATTGTGAATTTTTTTTCTGAAAAGTTTTCGTCGTATTTCAGACTTATATCTTATCTTATCTTATATCTTATATCTCAATTTAACTGAACAATATAAAGTTTGTCATTTCTGAGTGGAAAAAAGCCAGAATTGTGGGATATAAACTCGATTTTTTAATTATTTAAGCCGAGGAGAAAAAAGAAAATTGCACGTTGATTTTTCTTATCAAAATTGTGAGATATAATCTCGGAACTGCGAAAATAAATTCAAAATATTGAAATATAAAATCAAATTTACTTTTTTTATTATTCTTTTATTCTAGGGCTGTGCAATTAATCGAAATTTAATTCCGATTTCCGATGGAAAATGTGATTAGGCATTTTGTTTCGTTTTTTAAGAAGTTAATTTGGAAAGTTGTTGTTTGTTTGTTAAATGTAAGTTTTGTTTTTTTAAATACAAACAGCCGCCAACGGAACAGTTTAAACAATTTGCTTTCTCAAATCATCACGACTTGACTAAAATAAAATCTATAGATATAAAACAGTTAAAGTATAAAACAATGTTGGTGTTAAACGTTAAATCTAGATAAATGTGCGTTAGACATCGTTTACTTCGTTTGTGCAGAGAGTGGAAGCTAAAGCCATACTGCAGGTGGAGGCGCCAGCGCCATCACTTGCATTTTTTTCCAGTGGAAACAATTTAAAATTTTCCATGATAGACGTGATAAATACATATATAGAAAGATTTAAATTATTGCTTAACAAAATAAAAGAAATCAAAAACAAAAACGTTTTAATTATGTAGCTAATCCGGAAAGATGTATTTCTCTCTAAAGGCGGTCAAGGAGGAGATTTTGAGTCAGGATCTTTGCGACACTGATTCAGAATACACTAGTTTATTCATAAATAATTTGAAAAATCTCCTTACTATTTCCCTCCGACACATTCATTGTTATTTCTTTTTGCCGGTGCTTTGTGCCAAGTTTTAGCCTATTGCTTGAATGCGAAGCTGCACTGAAGGCACTGCTGCTGCCTGAGGCACAAAATGGCTTCCGAGCCGCTCGCGAAAGTGAAGTCTCACTATATTAAAGTGGCAAATTTTTTATCACTATAATTGATGGAAGTCTAATTAATGCAAAATATTAAAATAAGGAGAAGCCTAAAACAGCGATGTCTGACCCGTGTCTGAACTATTTTGTGAAAACTGACCAAAGCCCGGTCCTTGAGGCGTAAAAAAGGGACTGAAACGCAGGGCTCTAATCAATCAAATAAAGTTCTGAACCCACTCATAATCGTGTTAAATAGTCCTGATTACAATAGTGACCAAAATAATCCTGATTATGATTTTTGCCATAATCGAGCAGGCCTATTTTATTCCATGGCTTCCATAGACTTCTACTTGAAAACTGTCCGATAAGCTCCGCCCACAAAATCTTCATCACTGTTTGCAAACACCAAATTGCTATTCCTTACATAACAAACTTTATTAACTATAAATGCATTAAAAAAATAATGGTTTTATGAATATATATAAAACGGTTGTGAGCTGGCTGGCTGAGTTATGGAAAGAATGTAAAACAAAGTCAAGGACAACCTCGGAGTTACAAGAAATTGCAACTTCGGCCATCAAATGGAACCATCCAGACTTTCTTCAAAGGCTTCTCGATGCACTCGCTCCACAGCCAAGTCAAATGCAAGTATTGCAATGAGTTATGATTAATTATTAATATTTCCCCCTTGAGCTAATTCACGACAACTGATTCCTAAGGTTTGTCCTTGTGACAGTCATAAAAATTCCTTAAACTCCAGATGCAGCAGTGGGTGAAAAAGTCCTGTAAGGAAAGCGACGCCAACAGATCAACTGTTCTGAGTCTGAAGCCTGCAAAGGTGAGACATTAGCAGAGTAACAAAGTACTGAGTCTGAGTCCCGTAAGGGAAGAGGTACACCGTTCTGAGTGTACTGTCCAGAAAGGCAGAAAAAGAAACTCCACACTTCGAGTCTCCAGCTTTGAGGAAGCAACAGATATGACCATGTTCTGAGCTTCCAGGCTTTGAGGAAAGAGATACTCTACATTCAGAGTCTTCGTCCAGCGAGACAACAACAAATGCAGCACGTCCTGAGTCTCCATCCTAGAGAAACAAAGCGGATTGACCAAAACCTGAGTCTTTAGCCCAGAGAGGCAAAAGACAAACAGACATTTGCAACAAGGTTAAGCTCCGGCGAGCAAACCTTCACTTCAGGTAATTTTGCTTGCATGTTCCAAGCTAAGGGCCTTCAGCATTACACAAAGGCCATATCTGCGTGTTCCAGATCTTAGGACCCCTTGGTGCTCCAGAAGATCAGTATCCTACAGCACTTCATGTTCAAGGCTGTCGAAATGGATTCCTGCTCCTATTCCTACTGACTGCTTCCAGCACAACCAGTGGAAGAATTCGCTGCCACCGGACTGGTCACTCAACCATAGAGACCGTAAATATCACTTCCAAACCTCTTCCAGAGACCTTGGCATTGTTGCATATTATCAGTGTATGATTTTTCTCATTTACATTAGATATTATATAGCTGATTGCAGCTGATAACAAAAAACAGCTAATTTATTTGTTTGATGCATAATAAGGTTCTTCACCTTATTTGTTTCAGAGTAGCACCAGTTTATCTTTCCATGAGATAACATAGCTCTGACATAGCAATACCCAACTGAATCACTTGTATTTTATGGCACTTTAGGCATTTTATTCCTTTCTTGTTTATGGTATTCATTCAGTAGTTGTTGATTACTTTTTAGGGGCCAAGCACCTTGTTTGTTAGTGTTATTATTCTTTTACTACTTCTTCCGCCGCGTTTCTATGGTAGCCCATAGAACCGATTGCGGGAAAGTTGTTTTGATATGGCAAACTGATAGAGGACAGCCTCAACATTAACTGTAGCAAATTTGGAGTCTCTGACTCAAACTCTCTAGCGCCACCACTTGTCCAAACTTTCACTTTTTGTATGCTAATAACTTTTGAACCGTAAGCCACAAAATTCTATTTTTCTCTGAATCCTTGGCTCATGCCGAGTCGAATGGACACCAACATTTAAAAATCGTAAGGTTTAGTTTTTTTTCTATTTTTAATAGTTCGTAAAACCTACTTTTTCGAACTCGTCCTAGACGGTTTGTCTGATTTTCACCAAAATTGGCTCAGATCATCTTCAGACCATGCTGGCAAAAAGTTATGGAATTCAAGTTGATTCGACCAACCGTTTTCGAATAACGCATGAACGAATTCTACGAAAAGCATGCAAAAATGGATGTGAGGCTATATCTCCGCAACGGTTTGGCGTATTGAGACCAAACTTGGTGTGTGTTATAACAAGCATGACCTGAGACTACCTGCAGTATTTCGGCACAGTGCCACCTAGTGGTCAGGAGATATGAAAAATGCCTATTTTAGCCAATAACTTCTGAATGGTTTGTTCAAATCACAAATCACAAAACTGGTGTCTTTAGATTCGGCGCATCATGCCGAGTCGAATGATATCCAATTTTCCCAATTCGGCCATTTTGGGCGTCGGCCATTTTGAATTTAGATGTAAATTGCTGTATCTTAAGAACAAATTTCCGGATTGTTTCGACAATAATTACAAAAATGTTCGGCACCATACCCTGAATGTACACAAAACATTTGGGAGCAGCGCCGCCTTGTGGTCAAAAGTTATAACGAAATTTCGAAAAATGCTAATAACTTTTGCTCACATTAGCCTATTGTAATAAAACTGAGTTTGATATATTCCTTGGATCATGCCGAGAACACCGATACCAATTATGCCAATATTGGCTGAACTTCCTGTCTGCCATTTTGATTCATGTTGAAAACCTACTTTTTCGAACTCCTCCTAGACCGTTTGTCCGATTTTCACCAAATTTGGCTCAGTTCATCTATGGACCACGCTGACAAAAAGTTATGGAATTTGTGTCGATACATGAAACCGTTTTCGTTTAACGCATCATTGAATTTGCTGGAACAACGCCAAACTGCATCGGAGGCTGTATCTCCGCAATGGCTGGAGATATTTACACCAAATTTGTATGTGCTGTTGTCACCTCGCAATGACCGCACAACATCAATTTGGTATCAGCGCCACCTATTGGTCAAGAGTAATGAACCATTCATTAACCATTAATTATGCAACTTTCAAAAATGCTAATAACTTTTGATTGCATTAGCCTATTGTCATAAAACTGGTCTCAAAATTTTCCTTGGGTCATGCCGACAACATAAATACCAATTATGCCATAGTAAGCTGAACATCCTGTCCGCCATTTTGATTCATGTTGAAAACCTACTTTTTTGAACTTCTCCTCAACCTTTGGTTCGATTTTCACCAAATTTAAATCATATCATCTTCAGACCATGCTTATAAAAAGTTATGGATTTCGTGTCGATAGACAAAACCGTTTTCGTACAGTGCCGCTACAAATGTTAGGCATGGTGCCAAAATGAGCTTGAGACTATATCTCTTTAAAGCTTTGACATAATTATACCAAACTTTGTGTGTGCCATTGTCACCTCACACAGAACACACTACATCAAAATGATAACAGCACCACCTATTGGTCAAAAGTGATAAATACAACCTGTAGTAATATGATTTAATGTTTTATGTTTTTTCCACCATTTTGTCTAAAATCATCCTAAAATGGCTTTAGTCACTCATTGCTGCAGTTGGTCTCATGCTTCCCTTGCCTTGTGCTTGGCCCCGTAATTGCTGCTTGCAGCTATATTTAATAATATTTTTTGTTAATAAAATTTATTTTATTACACTTGTGTCTTTTTTGTGTTGAGGTTCTATTACTCATGACCACACATTAAGTGACACGTGATCCAAGAATCACAACGTCACCTGTGACGCGAGTATCCATCACTACACTATTTCGCCTCCTTAGGTTGGCAAAAGCAAAATTCTCTACATTATTTAACCCATAAAGTACCCAGTTTTATGAGCTAAGACCAAACAACATGCCTAAAAGCGCTTGTAAATATAACGACGCGGCAAAACTGCAAGACAGTACTCTCTAAAGCAGGCTCCTGAGCATAAACTAAACACAGCACGTCTATCAGCGGCAGTTTAGATAAAATCCATGGACAAAAAGTGTCTTTAGCAAAAAAATGGCAGATACCAAATAGATTAATTTTTATTCACTCCAAAATGTTGCTATAGTTACAAATCTGGTGACTGCTGTTCCATACACACATGATATGAAAATTTATGGTAGTCACTCCCGTATTTAAATGCAGTTGTCACTGCTGAAATTTACTGTGTGTATGCAGGCAAAAAGTAATGACAAACCTTCTTTTGATTTTGTGCACTGATAATGTAGATGCCTTTTGTGTTGATAGCTGATGCCAGAGACAGAGATGATAGCTCCACTGATCCATGACTGTCCTTGACTGTTTTCAACCATTCTATGTGTCTTGCAGAGTCACACTGAAACAGAGAAAATGTTGGTGAACAGGAAAATCCTATTTTCTTCCTCTGGTTAGCACAGCTTGCAGATATTCTTACCAATTTCTTTGGGAGGTTGGGATCATTGTCAAGTGCCTTCCATAGTTTTTTCAGCATTTCTTTAAAGTGCTTGAAGCCAGCATCTGGCTTCAAATCATAAAGCATTGAGGAGTAGCCAAGAACTGCATCATGAAAACAAGCTACACGATCCACATCCAAATCATTCTCTCCGGCAGAAATGGAAGCCAAATCCACAAAGACTTTCAACTCATTGATGTCTAAAGTAATCAAAAAGAACATTTACTTACAAAACAGCTTAAAAATCATATTCAGTTACCAGTGCAACACTATTATTTACCTTCAAGAGCCTCTTTAACCCAAATAACAAAATTCTTTCTGAGGCCAAGCTCCTGAAGGCACAGTCTACGTGACTCTGTGATGTCCACAAGTACAGTTTTTGCCTGCATTAACTCATTGTCAATGCTATCAAGACGTTCCTGTTTAAAATCCAAGTGTGTCTAAAGGGAAGAAAGCCTCATGTTTTTTTTTATGAATATGCATTTATTTGACAATAGAAAACATAAAAATGTGCAAAAATTAGATGACTTACAGTAACAAGCAACTTCTCCAAGACCTGAAAGTCTCCTTGTAGGCCGAGTGTTTGTTTGACCATCCTGACCACCTGAGCTGACTCTACTGCCAGATGAAGCTCATGGTACTGCTCTATCTGCTGAATTCTTGTCTGAACCCAGCGTTGGTCATTAATGCAATCTAGTTTGCACATAATTGCAACTTCTGCTTCCAGATCATCATATTTTCCTTTGTAGGCTTTAAATGCTATGTCAACTTCTTCAAATGTTATGCTACCATCTTTAAGCCTTGTGTATATATTTTTGTAGGCATCATAACATGGTTCAAATATTTCACTATAAAGATCTTCAAGTGTGATTAGCAATTCCTCTTCTGAAGAAATCATTTCATCATTATTCTCTGCAAAAACGGCTGCCTGTTTCACCCAACACGTTTTAAAAATGTAGCTGTCTTTATAGCTGTTTAGAACCTCTGCCATAGATCGAACATCATCTTCAAGCTTAAAGTAGGTTACTACCACTGACATTTCAGAAGGAATCTGATTTAATGAATGAACTTCCATTAACTTGTCCAGGTCCATCTCATCAATGTCTTTTTGTTGCTTTTCTTCCAACCCTTCAAAATCAACTGTAAAACAGAACAAATTTAGTATTAAAATATCTGTATAAAAGTGAGCTATTATTGCCAGGTATTAAATAGATACTGTAGCATATACTCTACCCATCACATGCTCTTGCAAATTGTTGCACATTGTAATGAGAGCATCCACCAGTGCTCTCTCATGATTAATAGCCTTCACCTCCTCTTGTCTAGACTGAAGAAGTCTCTTCATGGCAGTGGTGTCCTTGTATTGTACATTTTCACAAAAACAGTCTGTAAAAAAAGTAGAGTAATCACTCCTCACATTATAGTATGGTAATAGGGTCAAATCTGCTGTATTAATTGTACCTAAATTAAGCAGCTCAAAGAAAGTGCTCCTCTTTTGCAAGATGTGATTGAGTAGCTTTATTGTTATTTTTCCTGTTATGACTTGATTTAGAATGTTTGAGAACAATGAGGTTGCCATGGCAAATTTCTCTTTTGCCTCGTTAGAAAGCTGATCAATCAGTTTTTCATCAGCACCTACAGAGCAAAATAAATAAATAAATGAATAAATATGCTACTCTTTCTTCTGTATAAAAAAAGGTTGTGAACTCTCAACATGCAATGCCATGCAGAGGAAACCCATATAATTACCATGAAGCTGAAAAATATTCTTTGCTGCTGTCCAACCCAGAAGATGTTTGAGAACAACTTCTTCTTCCTCCATATAGGTTCCTTTGTCATCTTTTGGCCATGACTTTAGGATGATGGTAGATACAAGCTTTCCAAATTTCCAGTTTATTCTCAACTTATTGAATCTCTCAAATAGTTTTCCCTCAGATTTAGTCTGTTAAAAAGATCTGTACAGTAAGCATCTTCCCATTTTCAATTCACCACACACATAAAACACTATTGTTTAGAACTAATCTAATGAAAAAAATCTAATGAATATTTGGTAACACTTTATGGTACATGATTTACCATAAATTCATGAATGAATTATGCATTACTTCATGCATTAATATCTCATGAACTATGACTGCATGAATGAACAACACCTTAATTAAGCCATTAACAAGCCCTCTCATTGGCATTAACATCATGATTTATGATTTGTTATGCATAATCGTGATATTTTCTTTTGTTCACAAAAAAGGAAAGAAAGAAAATGTCTTTACTATTCACTGTGGTTCAATCTATGCTTATGGTATATGAATCACACGAATTAGTGCATAAAAAATTGCATTAATTCATAAGGTAAGACTCAACCCATCATGATCATGCAGAATAAATCATAAATCATGATGATATACCCATCTTAGTTTTAATTAAGGTGTTGTTCAAGTCATGCATGAAAGTACTCGTCTTAGTTCCTGATAAGTCATGAGATATGAATGCATGAAGTAATGCATAATTAATGCATGAATTTATGCATGAATTCATGGTAATTCATGTACCCTTACCAGTGTTACCGAATATTTATATATGATGTCAGTGAGAATGAAGTGAAAGTCCTTTACCTGGCATATTGTGGTAACAGCCTGGAGAGCACACTTCTCTACACTATCCACCAAATTAGGCTGGGAGCCATTAAGTTTCTCAATCTTTGAGCAATAAACCTCAATTTGATCGAGATGATCTTCCTGAGATAAAAAAAAAACAAAGAGTGTGCCATATTTACACATATTCAGAGCAAAGACACAATTTGAAATGTCAGTTACCTGATTTGAATGTAGCTGCATAAACAGATGGCATTTCAGCCTGCCAAAGTGGGCAGCCCTAAGTGCCATATTAATAGAATTTTTCTCCTTTAGCATGAAGATCCTTAATCTCAGATCCTCGATCTGAGGCACCCGCACCGCGCCCTGATGAAGCGGTGAATGCTGGGCCTAATAGTGGCCACCTCCTCTGTAGTTGCATTGGGCCCTTCAATCCTGGCTGTGAAGCCTACATCTATGGCCCATCTACATCTATTGTCTGAGGACTCATAGATCGCAAAGGCTGCCCTTGCCCTGCTCAGGGAAGTGGGCATTTGCATTCTCAATTATCTCAACAACTGGCTAATCCTAGCACTATCTCTTTTCTCTGTGTAGAACTGGACTCGTTCGCTATGACTGTCGGTTTCTTTATGTGAACTCTGAACCACTTCTTCCATGAATCTAGCACATTACACATAGCCAAGTTCGGAAGATGAATTGGCTATAAGAACCCAATACAGTGTAGGTCACCTTATGCAGACTCTTGTATTGCGTTGATGCTCAATATATAGTGGCTCATTGAGTGGCCCCATGTGTGTATCTTCCATCCCCATATTTCCCCTGAGAAAGGCTTTTGTCTCTAGATTTTGAGTTCTGGTAGTCTCTCCTTATGTGTGGAGCCCACCTCAAAATCCTCCTTATGTAGCACATTCTTATGTGAGTCTTTAAGTGGTTGTTCACATGTTACCACCCCTCTGGGTAGGATGAATCTCCGTTGCGTCTCTACCACCTTGGGGGGAACATGTTAATGTTCCATTATTTTACAATAAGAATAAAAAATTAAAAGGGTTTTTTAGAATGTCGATAATCTGGGGTTAAGCACAGTGTGAAAAGCCCTTCAGTTTGACAAGTTAGAAAAGAGCTGTGGTGATGTCATCAATATCATACACAGCCATCATATTTTTGAGCTTACAGGAGAAGTGGCATGTGACTGTGAGCAACATTGTAGATTTTATGACCAAAAAGATGATTTTCAGGTAGAAGGTTTTTATTGAGATTTATTAAGCAATCATTGTATTGTAGATTTAAGTAGACTTACAGTACATAACTTAAAGTAGCTATTTCTCTAGTTTAATTTGATGCTTTGCATTCATGCTAACTCCAAGCCCATTTTTTATGCTAAATTAAAAGTCATAAAAGCAATACAACATACTATAGGCCTAATGTTTTTGTATATATTTAAATTGTTCACTTTATTCAAAACTGATTATTCAGTGTTCATATTGCATTCATATTGCACTGCGTTAAAATGTATCATATGTTACCTAAAATTAATTACTATTAATGTTACTTCTTTATTTTCTATTTATTTTAATAATAGCCGTGTCAGACTTTACTCCATGCAGAAAACATATCATCACATTCACTGAATTTGTTTATATCATTAGTTAAACTCAGGACCTCAATTTAAATTTTTTTTTTTAAGTTTTTCAGTCAAGAGCAGTAAGCTATTTTCTCTTTTTATTTCATTAACATTAATGACAGATGGCACAGCTCTATTAGACTGCTGACACAAAAGCGAATGCACTGATCTACTGATACACGTGCTTTCTTTCTCAACTGTTCCCACTTACTTAAGACAAATCTGATTGCATTTATGAGGATACTTCCCAGGAAGGGCATTAAGACATTTTTGTGTATTTGACTCTTAAGCCCAAGAAACTGCAAAAAACAACAACAAAAACACAATCAAACAAAAAAAAAAACTTAATTTGGTACTCACAAGGTGGCTTTATACATGCACACTTTGGTTGTGACTGTAAGCAAACAGAAAGCCGCCTCAGGAGCATGCAAGTACTAAATAGCTTAATAATGCAAACGAAAGTACTGCAGTGTGCAGCAGCTCTCTTATAGTGCAAACAAGACGCGCCAATGTGAAGCTACTTTGAGACTGTAAAAGACTGAAGACTTGGTACAGCTGAATCACTAACGCCGTTTTCAAATTACTGATTTAATCTAACTCTGCCGTCTGAATCTGCCTGACCTCTGAAACAACCTGAATCTCAGCAAATACTTGCCTCACAGACATCACAAATATGTACAGAATGCTTGAAGTATCTACTTTTCAAATTAAGTCATGCCGAAAGCCAATATTCTGTAATAAAGTAATCCATATGAAACCAACGATAGGTACAGTTTTTCCAGTTCAAGCTCATTATATGATGACCAACACGCAGCACTCGCTAATGATATTATAAATGTCCACATAAGACGTGCGAACATGTAAGTGCCCGCATCACCTCTGTAAGCAAACGTGAAGGTTCACTGCTTTCACATTATTTTGATGGTCTCTTTGATGGTCCATTCTGTTGACTATAAGTAATGTTGCACCTACACTAGAGTGTTAGTAGAGTGGTAGGGTTAGACTAAGTTGACACGCACAGTCATTTCCAAAAATATCGGCACCCTTCCAATTCTTTTGGAAAATTGATGGGTACTTACATTTATTTTATTTTTATATTATTATTATTATTATTATTTTTTTTTTTTTGGCATTGGAACAACTCAAAAAAACAGAAAAGAAAAGTCAAATCTGATACAATTCCCAAACACCCAAAAAATGCACTGCACAAAATTATTGGCATCCTTAACCTCTCTACTAGAATTTTGGACAACTTTTGGACAGGTCATTCAGATTTAAAGGATGCCTTGAATTTGTTTGGAAGTTAATCTGGGTTCTTTATTGACCATTCAAACAGTTCTTCGTTGTTATTTTTCATTAATTTTGCTCTTTCATCCTTGTCCAGGGAGGTTAGCTACAGTGCCATGGGCTAAACCTCTTGATGATATTGCACACAGTGGACATTGGAAAATTAAGATCTCTGGAGATAGACTTGTAGACTTGAGATTGTTTTTTCAAAAAAAATTTTAATCAAATCTACAGACAACTCTTTACACTTCTTTCTTTTCTCCATGCTTGGTGTGACACATTATAACTGGTTGCGAGTATGATAACTATATTGCCCACACCTGTTACTTGCACACAGGCGTGTCTAAATACAAATTATAGGAGCATTACATGCTTGAAAAGCAATTATTTCTTACAATTTTGATAAGGTACCAATAATTTTGTCCAGTCCATTTTTCAGTTCTGTGTGAAATTTTATCAAGTTTGACTTTTCTTTTCTTTTCTTTTCGTTGTGTGTTGTTCCAGTGCAAACACAAACAATAAGCATGTGAACACCAAAACATTTGCATTTAGAACAATTTTCTGAGAGAAATGTTGTGTTTTCTGATAGAATTGAAGGGTATTTTTGGCCATGGCTGTACTTGTAAAGTTGCTTATAGTCAGAATGCCTGTTTGGAGATCATCACAATAAAGAGTTAGCAGATATTAAGTAGACAGTCTACTAATAGTCTAATGAGAGTTAGTTGACATGTAGGTGCAACGTTACTTACTGTCAACAATGTTCAAAAGGGACCATCAAAATAAAGCCAGAATTTACCTCAGAAGAAAAACGTGATGTGACACGCAGCTTCATCCACTGGAGGATATTATTCTGATTAGTAAGATTACTTGTATTAGTTATTATTGTGTTGTAACTTCTACACATTTTACTAGTTAAGACTTTTCCCAAACTATAATTTGTTACTAAATGTATGAAATCAAGTGAAACCTTTTGAAATTAAATTGCATCTAAATGCCTGACGATGCCAAGATGTTTTTTAATGTTCTATAAAATCTTTAAAAAAAAAAAAAAAAAGTAATATGAGTGTTTACACTGTAACACTATGAATGTTAGTGTAAGAGTGTCTGGCACAAAGGTGTTTATATCAGTATGTTCAGATCAATGTTTAGATCAGTGTGTTCAATAATGTGTTTTTGACCTTCACTGTGTATATTGATTGATATACTGTGTTGTAAATAAAATACAAATAATCAAACCCCCCATTATTTTACTCTACGTTTTCCTTGACAAAAATGCCTTCACAGTATGGCCAAAACGGAGAGAAAAAGGTATTTCTGGACTATAAACATATTAATGTGGACAAGGCCTTAAATTGCAATTGGCTCCACTGACTTTGGGAGTCTAAAATGCCATTTGTCCACACAGCTACATGAGTGTTGTCAAATCAGGCTTCAGGATTTTGGAGAAAATAAGGCAAATGCAGTGCTTGCTTACGTTATTTTAGGGAGCAGAGTAACCAGAGCCTTTTATGTGCATCTTGCCATTTCCATTTAAACACTTTTTTTATGCAGAATAGAAAAATGCTGATATTCAATAATGTCAACAAATCCCAATTTAATGGGATTTGTCATGCCATTTAATGATTTATATTTTTAAAATAAAAGTACAAATAAATAAATAAATACATATTATATATATATATATATATATATATATATATATATATATATATATATATATATATATATATATATATATATATATATATATATATATATAAACACTGGTTCTTAACTTCCAAACCCAATCAGACATGCATACTAGAACTGGAATTAATACCTGCTGATATTTCCCCTCAAAGTCCAATGTAAATGTCTCTCTCCATTCTTTAGTGAAGTCCTTACTCACGAAATCTATGGCTATAACATTATTCCACATCTGTAAAGCAAATCAAACAACATCGATCTATGAACTGCTTATAAAAATGATTCTACCATTGGTTATTTTATATAAATATACAGTTGAAAAAAAAATAAGAGTAATTGTAAAAACACAAAAGTGAATAGGTACATACAGTGCACAAGACAAAATAGTAGTATGATTTGTGTTCATATTTCAAAGAAATTATTTTATTTAGTACTGCATATATTAACTTATGACCTCAACTGCACTTGTTCTGCTTACCTCAATTTCTGTTGTGAAGCTGACAGCTGACATATATCTGCTATCCAAAAGTCTTCCTTTAAAAGTTTGTCTGATCCATGTCCTCATAGTTTTCTTGGCCTCATTGAGTAACACAAGAGTCTTCTCAGGAAAAGTGTCACCTTGTTGTGTCACCTTATGGTTGAACAAATATTTACTGAGTCAATTCTACTGGCTTTAATCAGCTATTTAAAACAAAAATTGCAGAAAAGTATACCTGGGCAAATCCTGATACGGAGGCCACAAGGTTCATGCAAGCAACAGGAATATCAGTGAAATTTTGTGCATGGGTGTAGTAATGAATTCTTTTGCAGATCTTCTCTAGAAGTTTACATGTTGCTTGTATGCACTGAATGCCATAATCTTCACTAGGACAGCTAAAACAGCAATGAAAGCCAGTTAACCAGTGTACAGTGGAAGGCTTACTAAATTTGTTTTTAAATTATATTCCTCTCCTGGTTTTGTTATTTCTGCAAAATCTGATCCTAGATACAATTTGCAAAATAAATTAATACATATCATCTATACCTCTTCTTGAGAAAAAGTTAAACAGATACAAGCCAATGGAGAGATGACATCGACAGAATACTATAGCCTATATTCTTGCTCCAAGCCCCACTGTTCGAATTGAGAGGAGATTACATATCATCTCTGACACCAAAAAAGGACCATATTCCACATCCCTAATCCTGCCTGTGAGATTTACAGAATCTCTGACACTTTGACCCTCTAAGAAGACTATTAACAAACAGATCTGTTTCCACATCTCACTGAGAAAATATGTGAGAAAAATCCTCACCTCTCCTTTTCACCCACTTCCTTACCCTCATCCATCTCCTTTCACTCAGCTCACTCAGAATGGTCAACAGCATAATATAATGTGCTGTTATCTACATGAATGCAAGTGATTTTCACAGTCATCTTTGGTATCATTTGAATGGTCTTAGTGCATCTGGTACAATGGTCTAAATTTTACAAGCAGACTAAAATTAAAAGTAATACAGATTCTAAGAGTTTAGAATTTTTTTTGCTCAACGTAGAGGGTGTGTCATTTGATGAAAAGTCTTAGCTCTACCTGATCAATGCAAATTTCAATGGTTAATTCCTGTCTCCGTTTGGAGAATTTTTGTCTTGGTCTGAGTACTTAAGGAAATCTTGCAAGAAGATCACGGTATTTTCTAAAGTCAGGTATGCATCTTTTACTCTTAGATTCATCTTTGAGAAGGTGATGTCTTCTATTGATTTGATATCTCTGAATTGGCTATGTAATTGGCATAATACATATTTACCTGACTGATAACAAATTGTTACATTTGATTTTATTCTGACTTATTCTGAAATTATTTTCTTGAGTAGATTAAGTGAATGTGTATGTTACCACATAGCTGCTTCCAGGGTGAAATACATACTAGATCTCAGGTTAGATGGAGCATGGAGCACATCAGGTGAGATTCTAGATTTCTGACTAACTGCTTAACTTTTGTTAAGTTGTTATGCCAATGCATTAACTATGGGGGGCTAGACAAAATAGTTTTGGAGTGCTAGCATGGTTCAGGCATACTTAATTGTACTAGGCATAACCTTTATTCAAGCTGTATGTAGTTATATTAATTATCAGGAGCCAGATAAATAGTTAAATAGTACTAGAATAGAACCTCTGATTGTTTTTTGACCTTTATATCATAAGGTCACAATAAAAGTTAATTAATAAAATTAAAATTAAATAAAATTAATAAAATTATCACGCAAGAATGCAAGATGCGTGGGCCTTACATACCCAATAGTTAAACTTGAAAGTGACAAAGTAACAACTACCTTACTAATTATTAATAAGCAGCAAATTAGAAGTTTATTGAGGCAAATGTCATAGTTAATGGGAGACCTTAAAATAAAGTGTGACCAAAAAAAAACAAAAAAAAACAAAATCAATCTCAATATTTTTGGGGATTTTTTTGGTCACACGTTATTTTACGGTCTGCAATATAACACACCATTAAAATAACCTAGCATCATCTTTTCATCATAGCATCATCAGTGTTTCCAGCCTTCTTGTAAATTATATTGTTGTTTGTACGGTTAACATTAACATAATTATTATTTAAATGTAATTTGGTCCACACAAGGGGATATTTCCTTTGACCCAGCCCTCATCCTAAAATGATTTGATACTCAGGTTTGGTAACACTTTACAATAAGGTTCATTAGTTAACTACATTAAGTAACATGAACTAATAATAAACTGTACTTGTACTGCGGTAACACTTTATTTTAAGGTGTCTATAATACAGAGTAATTACTTAATTAAGTACTTAGTAGTAGCCATGGTACTTGCATGAATAATGTGTGTAATATTCTGTAATTTTTATGTAATTAGAAATTTGTTACATGTATTTAAGCTGTGTACTGGTGGGTTAATCAAACTAAGATGCAGCTGTATAGGGTGTACAATATAGATACACATGAAGTACACTTAAGTACAATCTTGATACACTTTATTTTAAGTAGCCTATGCCTGTGTAATATTCTGTAATTTTAATGTAATTAGAAAGGTACTACACGTATTTAAGCTGTGCACTGGTGGGTTAAATCAAACTAAGGTGCAGCTGGATAAGGTGTACAGTATAGATACACACAAAGTACACTTAAGTACAATCTTGTTACACTTTATTTTAAGTAGCTTATGCATGTGTAATATTCTGTAATTTAAATGTAATTAGAAAAGTATTACATGTATTTAAGCTGTGTGCTGGTGGCTTAAATCAAACTAAGGTGCAGCTTGATAAGGTACAGTACAGATAATGTACAGTATAGATACGTAGCTAGCTATGTAACAGACTCTGTCTGTTACACATGTGTAACAGTAGCTGCCTATTACATGTACATAATTACAAACTGTAAGTACAGTCTGTTCCATAACTTAGTTACATGGTAAGTACATTTTGTTTCATGTAAGTACAATGGCTACTACTGAGTACTTAACTAGGTAATTACTCTTTATTATGGACACTTTAAAATAAAGTGTTACCATAAAGGGTTACCCAAATGTATTGCTCATGGTTAGTTCATGTTAGTTAATACATGTCTGATGCAGAATGAGAGAGGGTGAACCTGCTCTTATGCTGTTTCCCATTGCCAATCTGTGATATGTGTTCCAACGACTTCCTGCCATGCCACCCACACTTTATGATATGTAGCAGATAATTCTCCTTTGAAAAATGTATTTTATTTTATTTTTTTTTACCTTTGATGAAAATTAGTTTTTTTTTAACCATTTGTTTGTATAGAAGCTTAAGGATGAACTTATGGTGGTTTAATTAATAAAATAAAATAATGACCAAATCCAAATTTTGCCAGGGTGGTAAAGAGGTAATCGGTAACACTTTTTATGAAGCCCATATTTATAATACATTATATAGGTTTTATTAAGGAATTATAATGAATGCATAATGCATTATTAAAGTATAATTAAGTATAATACGTTATATCATCTTATAAATAATCATAACAACAATTATAACACATTTTAATGCATTTTATAGAAATCATTTCAAATAAAAATGAATAAATTTTTAAAAAAAATATTTTAGTGGAAGAACTTTACCTGTATTGTTGTTCGAGCAAATGACTTTGAATGTGGGCCAGAGTATCTGCTACACTCTACAATAAAATAACAATAATGATAATTAAACCTACATAGCCCAAACTGATACATTTTTCTCAATTACAGTTTCTTTACTATACTGTATACCAGTGGTTCTCAACTGTTTTTTTTTTTTAAGAATTTGACCTGATTCATAAAAAAATTCTACATACATATAAATAATAAGTTCTTGTATACATATAAATGAAAAAGGAAGACTTAAGGAATATTTTGAAAGACAACCTCAGACAGTCTGCAAGAAAACTTGGTTTGGGTCAACATTTTGTCTTCCAGCATGATAACGACCCCAAGCATACCTCACTTCTGGTGAAGAAATACCTCCAAATGAGCAAAGTGAGTGTACTTGACTGGCCTGGACAAAGACTAGACTTGAATCCAATAGAAAATCTGTGGGGCACACTAAAGTCCAAAGTTTGTGGAGGAGCTTAAGAGATTTGCTAAGGAAGAATGGGTTGTCATTATTCAGGAGACATGCTTGAAACTTGTTAAGAACTACAGCAAACAACTAAAGGCTGTTATCAAGCAAAAGGGATACACTATTTACTATTAACATCAGAGGGCTAATAATTTTGACCAGTAGACTTTTTAAAATTCTTGGTTTTACATTTATTTCTTTTTACATTTAAAAGCTTCCTGAACAAAATTTAAAAATGCTGTCTTGATAAAATCATCTTTCCATTAAACAACACTTGGGAGTTATTTGAAAAATAATTAAATATTTTATAAGGGGCTAATAATTTTGTTTTCAACTATACATCAAATTATATTAAAGCACAAAAGAAACTACGAGCATGCAATGCCATAATTATGTAATCAACTGAGTCATGAAGTTACCAATAATGTGATTAAATCTGCATTAAAACTGTATTGCAAGTATTTGTTATATATGAGTCACATTTAAGAATATGTCTTGGAAATGCAGTGTTTTTCAAAACTGTCCTGGAGCACTTACTGCCTCATCTAACACACCCGATTCAACTCGTCAGCTCATTATAAAATTAAAAAAATTCAAAGACTGTCGGTGCTGATAGCCTTGTGGGCAGTGTCATCACCATCGCACTTTGGGCATCCTGTGTTCGAGTCCCGGCTTGCGGACCTTTCCCGATCCTGCCCCCCCCGCTCTCTCCCACTTTATTTTCTCACTACTCTCCTCAAGTACCTTTATAGAAAAATGGTTATTTACAAGGGTTTTCCAGGACTTCATCAAACTTCAAAATCAAGTACTTCAAGCACTTTAAGCGCCTTGTATGAACCATGAATTATATATATATAATTAGAGAACCCAATCAAACAAATGAGAGAAGTGTTACATGCAGTGTTACATATCTCTGTACTGCAAAAGTATGTGAATCACTTGGATTAGCAGTTAATTTAAACGTGAAACTAGAGTCCATCAGTGCAGATGTGTTTTCAGTCAGTGCAATGACTATCAAATGTCAGTATGTGACCTGTTTTATTCAAAGAACAGGGATCTATTAAAGTCTGATCATGTTTGTGGAAGTGAATCATGTTTTGAACAAATGAGATTACTGAGGATCTCAGGATAAGAGTTGATGTTGCTTATCAGGATAGAAAAGGTCTCTAAAGGGTATGGACTCCACAAATCAGAGAGATTGTGTAAAAATGGTGGAATTTCAAGACCACCGTTACCTTCCCGAGAACTGGTCGACCAACAAAGACCACTCCATAGCAGAACGTGTAATAGTCTACTAGGTTGCAAAAGTTCCCAGAGTAACTTCTAAGCAGCAAAAGGGGTTTCTCACATTGGCTAATGTTAATTTTAATGAGACCACCATCAGAAGAACACTGGGCAACCATGGTGTGCATGGCAGAGTTGCAAAAAGAAAGCCACTGTTCTCCAAAAAGAAAAGTGCTTGCTAAAGATCATGTGGACAAGCTAGAGGACTATTTGAGAAAGGTTTAATGGATGGATGAAACCAAAATAGAAGTTATTGGTTTAAATGAGAAGCTATTATGGTTCAGAGAAAAGAACACACTTAATCTGCATTACAGATTAAGAATCGTATCCCATATGTGGTAGTGTCATGGCTTGTGCCTGCATTTTGCATCTTGCTGCATCTAGGCTAGGACAGCCTGCCATCATTGATGGAACTATGAATTGTAATTTATACCAGCAAATTCTAAAGGAGAACATCAGGACATCTGTTTAAGAGTCTCAGCAGAATGTGGGTCATGCAGCAAGACAACAACAACAACCCCAAGCACACAAGTTATTCTACCAAAGAATATCTAAAGAAGAACAAAGCTTTGGAATGGCTGAGTCAAAGTCCAGACCTTATTTCAATTAAAATGTTGTGTAATGGCCTAAGCAAGCAGTTTATAGGAGGAAACCCACCAACATCACAGAGTTTAAGTGGTTATGCACTAAGGAATGAGCTAAAACTCCTGCATGTTATTGTGCAGGACTGATTATCATTTGCAAAAATTACAAGTATTTTTACCTTCAGTTACTGCAGCAAAAGGAGGTCACACCAGATATGAAAGCAAAGTTTCACATACTTTTGCAATGCACAAATATGTAATACTGGATCATTTTTCTCAATAAATAAATGACAAAAATATATATTTTTCTCTCACTTGTTTGATTGGTTTCTCTTTGGCTACTTTCAGGACTATGAAAATCTAGTGATGTGTTGGGTCAGGTGTTCACAAACTTTCAAGCAGCACTGTATATGCATTTTTACATTAATTTGACAACTGAATGTGTAATTATTGCAAAATAAAATATATTTTTAAAAACTTAAATATTAGGTGAGATCACAATTAATTTCAGAAAAAAAAATGCAATTAATTTGTTAATTTTTTAAACGATTGACAGCACTAACATATATATAAAAACCAAGCAAATACTGAATCAGATCAATACGTATTTGCTGTTGTATTTTCTTAGACTGCATACTCTGTAACCCACTTAAAACGGTCTAATGACCCACTTTTGAGTCGCAACCCACCAGTTGAGAAACACTGCTGTATATCAAAAAAAAAAACAAAAAAAACAAATAGGGTTGTACAATACAGCACACTCACAGTGAAAGTACTGTAGGATATATCATCAGGACATTTCATGGTGAAAAGCTGCAGGATGTCTAAGAGTTCTGCATGGATGATGGAGCTGCACTCGACCAACTCATCTACAGTCATCAGATACATCCAAGACCTGGCCAGCAGTTTGTCCAACTCCACCAAATGTCCATGTGTCTCCATGAGATTCAACATTGCTCTAAAGGCGAGGGATTCAACAATGACAAGCCAAAAAATGGATCATGATACACTGAATCCTAAGTGGGTTCAAATTTTTAATGGCAACTTTACTGAAGATTCAAAATTGAAATTGAGAAAAAAATAATTTGGAAAACAACATTTGAAAACACAGATTAAATACCTTCTATCTTGGCTTCCAGGGGAAGTTACATTAGCTGATTTGAGTCCCTGCAGTCCAGCCCAGTTCTGCTCATATTGTGGGTTGACCTTACTAAACACTGGCTCAAATGGTTTTGAGGTGCCTTTGAGAAAATGCAGTAGAGGAATTATGATGATCCATCTAATCACGTTGGCAGCTCTCATTCTGAGGATCAGTGCCTCCACCATCTCAGACAAGCTAAAAAGGGAATCAAAGTTAGTAGAGCCGATCCTCCCTGTATGCAAAATATGCAAGCTGCGTAAGACAATGTGAAACATATGTTATATACAGTGCCTGCAGAAATCATCATACCCTGTGAAATCCTTTACCTTTTGTCACATTACACCCTGGAAAATAAAAGAAATTAAGTCTAACTTTTTGAAACTGCATGTACACATTTTAACCCTCATCATTAAAATAAAAATATCATAAAAAAAATTCTGGATTATTATTAAAAATGAATAAGTGACCAGCCCCTTAGAGTATACCATCTTAAACTTGCAAATCAACTTCTAGATTAAACACCAGGCTAAATGGCCCACCTGACATCAGAAAAAAAACAAACAAAAAAAAAGTGATGTTGATTACTTCAAAATAAAAAAAGCGGTTTCTTGAAGATTCCACTGTTCCACCACAGTAGTGCATGGTATGGCAAAGAATTCACCATGGTTGGGAAAGCACTTTCAATGGACCTCTGGGATAAAGTTGCAGAAAGGCACAAGTTAGGAGAAGGCTACAAAAACATTTCAAAGACTTTAGCTATCCCTCAGAGTACTGTTCAGGGCATTATTAAATGTAGTGTTAAGGACTGAACTCCAAGCACTATTTCTTCAGCTGGGACTGGGTGATTGGTCAAGACTTAAGGGAAAATGGATGGTGTCAAGTACATTTAAATTCTTAAGGAAAACCTGCGTCCCTCTGCTAGACAGCTAAAGATTGTCAGGTCATTGCCGCACACCACAGCATTTGACTGAACTTGAGCAATTCTGCAAGGAAGAATGGGAAATAAAGCACACAAACCTAGTACAGACATATCCAAAAAGACTGTAACTGAAGTAAAAGGTGGGTCTACAAAGTATTAAATCAAGGGGCTGATGACTATTCTAACCCTGTTATTAATTTTTTTTGTTTTTGATTAATTTGCAGAACTGTTGTTTTTCTTTCATTAGTTTGATGTTGTAAGACCAAAACTGTAAATAAAGCTGGAAAAGTTATTTGGAATGGGGTTTGATTTCAGGCTGTATGACAAACAATGTATCTATTTTAGGGGAATGATGATTTTCTATAGGCACTGTATGATTCTTGAGACATGAGACAAAACATGTAACATGTAATAGGTTTGTAAATGTTATGAGGGATTAATAATAGAATGCGTTTAATACAATTATCTTCTTTAATTTAATTTTATTATTATTATATCAAATGATGTCTTCTCACTACATCCAAAACAGAGTGTCCACATAAAAAAGGTTCAATCATTCATATGCTATAAAACGGATAAAAATGCTTTTAATGATGAAAAAGAGTTAATATAAGAGTTAAAATATCTCATATCAAAGCAAGCTTGTTTTTCAATGATACATGCATGTTTCATAAGATTTCAAAATTGTGTCTCCACTTTTTGTCAACAACGTCATACATTCATTAATATTTAAAAAAAAAAAAAAAAAAAACATCTGGGTGTATCAGTGGCAGCTGTTACAAATGACCCCCTTTGCCACATTCCACCTCTGCAGAATACATTAATGTCAGACAGGCTCTGGTAAGTTTCATAGTTTTAGAATATTTTAATTGTAATATTTCCAGTATCAAAACCATGATATGTCAACACCATCATCTAATTCTGAGGAAACATTTAGAAAATTGTATTCTTCTGAAGATTCTATTAGCATCTATCTTCAACAGAGAAAACAAAATGGCTACTACATTAACTAATGAGTTGACATTTAATGTGAAGTGTTCTAACGTATTACCAGTGGTGCTTTTTACAGTATAGTGTCCCCATCACTATACTGGGGCATTAGGAATCACATAGACCACAGGTTGAGTAGCCCCTACTGACCTCACTAACACCTCTTCCAACAGCAACCTAGTTTTTCCAGGAGGTCTCCCATCCAGGTACTAACCAGGCTCAGCCCTGCTTAGCTTTAGTGGGCATGTTTGCAATACAATGTCACAGAATATGCAAACTGTATATCAAATAACAAAAACAATCATTTTAATACAAATAATATTATAGAAAAATATTACACATTTCTTGGCGTTCTATATGGGTCTAACACTCCGGCCCATAATTGTCTATGCCTGAAGCATAACAATTCTATTACTCAAATACTTGAATGGAGCCATAAAACTAATTATTTTTCCTTCAAACAGTCCTTTTGAAAAGTCCACCATTTTGATTAAATGTATTTTTAGAGTCTCTGTGTAAACTCTTACTCGTCTACTGCTTCTTGCAATAAGCAGAGTTTTGTTATTGGTCTTTCCAATTGACAAGTTTTTGTCTGAACACAAGCATGTAGGACAATACCAGAAGCATTGGGTAAGGTCTTGAGAATTCTTCCCATAATCCAAAAATTTCTGGGGGTAGAATTATCTACAATGAGAACAATGTCTCTGGGTACCAAATTTATTTTCAGTTTCTGCTATTTTTGTAATTTCTGCAGTAACGGCAGGTATTCCTAAGCCCATCTAGACCAGAAGAGGTCTGCCATATATTGAATTTATCTCCATCTTCTGCGTGAATAACAGTCCTCATTGATAATGGCTTCAATCTCACACAAAACAGTGTAAAGCCCTTCTAATCATCTAATACCTGTTGATTTTTGAGTTCGAAACTTTTCGAACTGTGTGTATTTGTCTTTCCCATACTCCACCTTGATGGGATACTGCTGGAGTATTGAAAATCTACTTAATTCCCCTTTAGACAAGGTCTTCAGCTATTTTGGACTGGTCTAAGTCTTGGATAGCTTCTTTACGCTCTCTTTCAGCCCCAATGAAGTACCATTGTCCAATCGAATCGCACCTGTCCTCATCTGCAGATGAAACATCATATAGCATTTATGCATGACGAGGTATCAAGGCTGTTGGCTACTTCAACATGAACCGCTCTTACAGTTAGACACGAAGATGCAGAGATCGAGAAGGTATGGAAAAAGCCATTTTCTTCTTGTATCCATAATTTCCAACATGCTAATTATGCGAATATTGAGGGAATGTCTGACCACGGCTATGAGAGGATGACTCCTGTAGAAGAGACGCTAGCTAGCTATCTCTCTACTGGTGAGACATCCTCTCTCAAGACTCCCTCCTTGCCATCAATCCCCCTTCAAATAACATCTCGATTAAATGGCAAGGCATATGCAACAGCAGGCCAGGCTGTGGGTGCGTTGCACACTATGGCTGTGCTTTAAGCCTATCAGGCTGACCTGCTGAAAGATCTGGACAAAGGTCAGGTTCTTTCCCCTGATGAGGTTGCTGAGTTGCGTTGCACCACAGATCTGGCTCTCCGTGCCACCAAGCAGGCCGCCACCTCCATGGGTAGATCTATGGGAGCCATGGTGGTCACGGAGAGACATCTGTGAGTAAACCTGGCTGACAATGGGAAGAAAGAAAGGGGCTTACTTCTCGATGTGCCGGTTTCGCCTTCCGAGCTTTTGGGTGCCTCCGTTGAGACGGTGGTCGAGAAGTTTAGGGAGGCAAAGACGTGCTCAGCTGCCTTTAAAACCTTCATTCCTTGAAGGTTCAGGTCTGAGCCTGAACAGCGCGGGGGTCCTGGCCCGTCTCGTTCTGAGGAACAAAGACGGGCACAGAAGACTAGTGTCGCAATCCACGCTCCTCCCCCACCTACGGGTGGGTCAAGGAGAGGGCGTGGGTGGAGGGGAGGTAGACCAGATCTGAGAGAAGTGATTCAGACGAGACAACATTCTCGCCTGGATCAGAGTAACACCTGAAACATCTTCTCCCTTCCCTCAGAGGGATTTTAACATCTGCCCTTACCTTCCCTCTTAATTCCCCCCACTACTACTAGTCCCACTTGACCAAGGTCCCACGAATCCATGATGCTTTTTTCATAGAGGCTACCTTTACTGATGGTCTGGATTTAGACTTCCCCTGAAGTTATGCGCAAGAACAACGATTGAGTATGATCTATGTACTTCCGTCACCTAACGTTGTAGTATGTACGGCTGTTGACGTCTTCATCCTATGTTTCAGGGATAGAGCCCCGCCTGCGGCTGCAACTAAATCTCCGGAGAAGCCTCTTTGGTTGCTGGTGCCCCGATACATGACTACAACCTCTCTAGGCCCACTGGCCCTTCCTTACAGGTAGGAGCTTCTCTGACGCTGTTGTGTATATCTTTCTTTTTGTGTATGTCCAAGTACCTCTTATGTTGTGTTTCAGGGACCTGTTGGCTGTGCTTTGTTTCTTTCAGGGTAGATCCTCTACGTGTGCCCCCCCCTCTGGTCTACTGACTACGTTGCACCATGCTTGTCTACTTGGATCTGCCCTTGCTGGCCATACATCCCATGGAACTGTGAGACCTCGTTCAAACAGATCATCAAATTGCAGAAACCACCACATTCCAGTTGAATCTAAAAGAGTCATCTTCTCAGCCATGTGCCGATTGTAAAACTGGCCAGGAGACCTAATGATGCCAGCCCGGCTACCCCCCAGGTCCTGGTCCTTATCTCTCAGGGAATTTAAATAGCTAAAACCCTAATTCAATCGACTGAAGAAAATAACTCCCCTTTATCTGGACTCATTTAGGCAACCAGAGCATGCAATGTATCTCTGACCAGGTACACTTGAATCGACAATCAAATAAACAAACAGAAAGGTTTACAATGACAAAAAACAGCCTGCAGGGATCAAAGGACCTTCACAGCATGACCTCTGGACACTCTGGTCACCCCAGACCCCCTCCTCTCTGCATTCCACTAAACTCACCCCAATGTGGATGGCTATTCAGAATACACACACTCTTAAACAGACTATTTGTACCACTATTAGAGCAACAGTATCAATGAATAGTATGTTCTGCACCTTTCTATATGAGTGGTGTGTTTATGTAATCGAGTGTATGTGTATGAGTGAATCTATGCATTATAGTCCCTTTGAGTAGTTAGGGCTAACAAATGCATTGACTGTATGCAAGATATCTGATGTTTGGTGTTGGCCAGAAGCTTGTTTTATTTCCAATATGTTTATATGAATGAGAAGTTACTATTGGTTACAATACTTGCATTACAACGGTTTATCGAAGTTACTGACAAAACTCACAGATACACCACATGTGGGACACAGGTTAATTTATGCAAAGAGGAACAACCTGGAGCATGGCTCCGCCCCACAACCAGATCCGATTGTAGCAAGCCTCATGGGGATGGACCAAATTGGTGTGTTTAAAACCCTATGTTCCTAACAATTCCTTGCCTTTCGCCGTTCGCCTTGCGTGCCGCCATTCCACCGCGCTGACCATTATGCGATCGTGCCATCTAGAACTCTACAAGAAACAGACCCAGCTTCGCTAACCTGACGAATTCTTCAAAGACTTTGCGTCTCGCAACTCTGACTTCAGAAGAAATTTCCCGTGCATCACATTGCGTAACCCGGCAACCAATCGGAGCCACCCGGCAAAGCAGCTCACTCACCACTAACGGGTTTCCCAAAGACGTCATCTAAGGAGCCACCAATCAGAACACCAGTCAAAGTCACGGAGGAAACCCCAGCTGTTCAAACAGAATGCAAGTAGACAAAATCTCCTTTGCTCGCTGAATTGGTGCATAAAATCCTTATGAGCAGCTAAAAGCCAAGTCTCTGCTTTTATGGTTCCACCAGGTTGCAATTTAAGAACTAGTAGCAATTGCTAGTAATGTTGTTTTGGGATTCTGTTCAAATTCCGTAAACCTCATAGCCCTCTAGAACTGTATGAATGTGTGTGTATGCGTGTGTTTGTTTGTGTGTTTAGTAGTTTAGTTGTGTGTCTTAGAGTAATTGAAATAAATTCTTGTTTCATTTATAAAGAAGCATTGTCTTGTGTTGTGTATTTTAAAGTTAAACTTATGCCCAGATCTTGTTACCTTGCTCTAAAGAGTTAACAAAATACCTGATTTATATTGTTATTGTGGCCACAAAGCAATATAAACCTCAGAACTGGTAAGATGTACTAATTTAACCCTTTCGCTGGACGAATGGTAATGAGAGTAAACTATTAATTCTGAATAAATTTAATCTAATCAAGCCGAATCGAATCTTTAGATCCAATTCCCATTTAATTCCCTAATAATTTGAGCTAATATCCTACAGAACCTCCTGGCTCCAGGTCCCCTCGTACAGCATGGTATCTTAGGGCTCATAGTACTTCCTCTCGGTAAGCGCTCTGTATGTCTTCTTCACAGACATATCTGGCGGGACACCCTGCCTTAGAGGCTCGCTACTGAGGACCAGCCCTGAGGGGCTTCCCGTTCCAGCTATCCACCCCATTTTCTTGCATTCGGGTGAAGCGCCTGCCTCTTGAGTAGGAAAAGAGTAGCTCTCCCTGAGATAGGGAACGAGACACTGCGTCCTCTAGGCTGGTTGCCATGCTTCAGACGTAAGCTTCAGACAAAGAAGCGAATGTTGTGTTCTACTGGCGTCCTTTTATTCTATGGCCGCTCCAGTAGTGACGCACCGTGCTGTCGCCAGCCACAACTTGTAGTTTTGTATGTACGCTTCAGACACGAGTCATGCTGACGGCGTGCCCCGTCGCAGTGTCTCATTCCCCATCTCAGCGAACCATGGTTACATACGTAACCGGAGACGATCTCTTGATAGATCTGTCATTTTATGAATGCTGACTTTGGCATGTAACCTTCTACACACTGTGCATTTCGAATTCAGCTTTCTATTGACTGTATTCAATCCACTGTTCAGTACCAAGAACAAATTGCTCGTTTTTTGATGACTTGGGTTCAGTGTACACCAGATACGCTGATCATTCGCAACAGCTCTTGAATGTTATAATTTATTTAAATGAATTCCTGATACAATTTGCACTTCTTGTTTTATCTTTTCCACATTTCCATCATTCAGTTTATCAATTTCATTCATGTGAATTGTAATTTGAGCCATTTTTGACTTTTTGAATAACAAAAAATGTTTTCATTTTACAAAATTCAGTTTTATTTAAAATTATTTAACTTTCCAAGTATGTGGACACTAGGGGTGTGTGATATATATTGTCTGCGATAATATTGCAATTGTTTCAACAGTGTGCAATTTGATGTTATAGAGTATAATGCGAAAAAAACGAACAAAACACACCTACAGAGTGCACGCATAATGTTACATTATGTGATGAAATCTAGTAAGTACACATTTAGAGTGCATGATTCAGTCAATTAAAATTCACTTAGAATGATCACAGAATTCAAGATATGGGGGCAGAAAATGTATATATTTATATAATTTCATATAATTAAACAACATCACATGAAGAGTGCCATTTTTTCCTTCAAAAATCAGCATGGTTACAAATGTGATATTGATTTTATACAACAGTTCAAGAAACAAGAAGTTAATATTAAAAGGCTTACGTTTTAGACAGCATATTTACTGTTTTTGGTTAATTTCACCAACAAAAATCATTCCAAACACAGCCACAGTACTGTTTTGCGTCTCTGAGCAACATGAAGGTGTTACGTTTCTGAATGAATCAACCGTGAAAAAGAACATTGAGGAGTATTCTATTTTATACATATATTTTTGATAAATCAGCACTGTAGTCCTTAAAGTGATACTCCACCCAAAAATGAAAATTTTGGGCGGTCTAAGCCGCTATGGGGAACCAGTACAATCCCGCCGTGCTAGCGGGGATGACAAGCGATTCTAGACGTTAGCCTCAAAGACTAAGAGGTCATGACCGATGTCAGTCCAAGGGGTACAGCCTCGGCACTTCTAAGAGGGCTGAGAGCGCACCTGCATAGGGGTTAAACAGAAAGGATCCGGGACTGAAGGCCCGGACGGGGCAGAGGAGGACTAAGTCCTGGTCTTGTTCTGACGGAGGAAGAGCCAGGAGTGTTATAATTTGGGCTCTAAAAGGAGTCGTAGGTACTTTAGGTACGTAGCCTTGTCTTAGCTTCAGGACGACCTTGGAGTTGTTAGGCCCAAATTCCAGACAGGAAGGACTCACTGAGAGCGCCGATGCTAAAGCGAGTAGCAGAGCGGTCTTGAACGTTAAAGGGCGCAGGTCTGCGGACCGAAGCGGTTCAAATGTGGCTCCTTTAAGGGCCCTCAGTACTTTGCTGTGTACAATGCTGGTTTTTCCAGAGCGGGGCCACTAACAGAACCTTGTGTGTTCGTTCCCTGATTCGTCTGATGACCTGAGGGATCAGAGCAATCGGGGGAAAGGCATAAAGAAGGAGGTTGGGCCAGTCGTGTGCCAATGCATCCTGTGCCTTTGAATAGAACATTTGGCAGTGAGAGTTGTCTTCTGAGGCGAAGAGGTCGACCTCTGCCTTGCCGAAAACTTCCCATATTGTTCTTAGAGAGAGCAGATGGACCAGAGCCCATTCCAGAAGGTCCTTGACCATGATGAAGAGGCATCTGGACAATAAGTCTCCTTGGCTATTTATATAGGACACCACTGTCATGCTGTCCGAGCGGACTAAGACGTGATGGCCCTTCAGTTCCAACAGGAAGGTCTGAAGGCCTAAACATACTGCTAGCATTTCTAGGCAGTTGATGTGAAGGCTTTTCTGCTCTTCCGACCATAGGCCGGAGGCTGGATTGCCATCTGAAGTGCCCCCCATCCTAAGTTGGAGGCATCTGTCGTGACCACCTTCCCTCTGGAAATCAAACTCAGGAAAACACCCTTCTTCAGCCACTGAGACTCTTTCCAAGGGACGAGGACTGCAATGCAGGCTCGATCCACCTTGATACGGAGGCGTCCTTGACACCAAGCGTGGGCTGGAACTTTCGGTCTTAGCCAATACTGGAGGGGGCACATGCGAAGCAGACCCAACCTAAGTAGTGGGCATGCTGCTGCCATAAGGCCAAGCATTCTTTGAAAGACCTTTAGGGGGTGAGAGGCTCCTATGGTGAAGGAGACCACGAGCCACCGGATGGTCCGAGCTCTGCTCGGCGAGACCGCTGCTGTCATGTGCGTAGGACATCTCTGTTCTCGCTTTGAACCACAGTGTGGGTGACACGGCCGAACCGCGGGGGGAGGCGAGCGAACTGCAGCGAGTAACCTCGAGTTACAATCTCCAGAACCCATTTCGACACTCCGGGGATGGCCTGCCAGGCCTTGACCCGGGTGGCAAGGGGCGTAATGAGATCTGGTGCTGAACCCAGATCGTCTACTGAGACCAACGGAAGAGGAATTTTGCTCTCTTTTTGAAAATGTTTGTGAATGTTTATTTGGCTTGCCATAACAACAGCATTTTGTGTCAGCGCGCCTGTAGCGGACCTGAGTGACACACTGTTCATCACAAACTTGGCGGCTTCTGCGTCCGGAACAGAACAGGACGACATGAGGCTCAAACGAGGCAGCTTGAGGGCGGGTCCAGCCATGGCGGGACCTAAGCCCTTCCTCTTCCTGTCTCCTGACTACAGGTCCGAAAAGGCTGGTGGGGAACACTGGAGAATCGAGGATGGGGACTTTATCCGCATCCTTGATTTCAGTCAGGTTGAGCCACAGATGACGCTCAAGCACCACCAGGCTCGCCATGGATCTGCCGATCGCCTGTGCCATCATCTTATTTGCCCTGACAGCGAGGTCAGTGGCGCTCCTGAGGTCCTTGAAAGAGGACTGGTCCGGTCCAGCCAGTGCAGACATGGCACTGCATGGTTTAGAGGGATGAGCCACCTTCGCCTTCCATCCAATGGCCGTGGGCGGGCAGAGATGCGCGGCCACAGACTCGTCCAGGAGAGGCAGTCTGTCGTACCCTTTCTCTTCGGCGCCGTCAAGGAGGAGAGTGCTGAGGAAGAGAGGAGGGGCGAATGCGCGCCGAGTAGGGGGCGCGCCACAACTTGGTGATCTCCTCGTGAACTTCTGGAAAGAATGGTGAGGCCCTCTGACGAGGGATGAACCTGGATGAACCGTTCATCCAGGCTGCTGCGAGATGGTTCCGCAGGTGGAGACCACTTCAAATCCAGCTCTTCAACGGCCTTAGAGAGGATGCGGAAGTGCTCGGCACTGGTGTCCTTATACGGCGGGGGGGCGGGGTCATGCGATGAGCCCGACAGCTCCTCCACGTCGGAAGCAGCCAAAGACATGCTGTCGTCAAGCGCCTCATCATCGCTTCCACCAAAGGAAACCAGGTTGCTCGCATGAGCCGAGGGATGCTGGTCAGGGCGTGAGAAGAGGACGGGCAAACTCTCTCTCTGTGGCGAGAGCGAGGCACGCGGGGGCTGAGCGCTGAGGCTCTCTGCCCCGCTGCTTTTTCCTCACAGGTTCCTGGGAGGAAGAAAGCGGGAGGGCGCGAGAGGCGGGATCACACTTTGAAAAGAGCACTACCCGTGAGCGCAGAGAGGCGAGACTCATATCCTTGCAATGAGGACATTCCATCTCTGTGAGTGCAGCTTCAGCATGGGCGGTGCCCAAGCATAAAGCGCACTCACCGTGACCTTCAGCACGAGTGACAGTGACGGCGCGGCAATTGTAACAATGCCGGTGCTCTTTTAGGGAAATTTGCTCTTTTACGGCGGACCGGATAGCTGCAGGGAACGGGACCGTCTCCTGACGTCGCGAAGCGGTGAGGCAGAAGCCGAGCAGGAAGTCTTCGTCGTCTGCTGCAAGAGCCTGTTCAACGGAACGCCGTCAGAAGAGCCGTTTAGAAGAGCTTGCAGTGCGAAAAGGCTTGTCTTGAGCGAAGATCAGAAGTCTGTCGCTGAAGAAAAAGGATCCGATTCACACCGCAAAGCGCCCGCTTATATAGATGATTACCCCGCCCAATTTGGCGGGATCATGCAAGAATTCGGCGGGCTGCTTCACCATAGGTGTTTGGCTATTGGTTCGCTCAGTTATCAATGACTCGGCCGATAGCCCTGCATTTAAAACTGCGTTATTGAAAAGTGCTTCAGTCTTCGG
Source organism: Cirrhinus molitorella (assembly GCA_033026305.1). NCBI lineage: Eukaryota > Metazoa > Chordata > Actinopteri > Cypriniformes > Cyprinidae > Cirrhinus > Cirrhinus molitorella. The sequence goes on from CM065117.1 coordinate 14,411,499, forward strand.
AGAAAAACAGGTTTTCCCCCATAGCGGCTTACGCCGCAGTACGAGTGAAAGTATCGAAAGGAAACCATAATTTTACAAAGCTACGAGAATACTTTTGTATGCAAAGAAAACAAAAATAACGACTTTAGTCAACAATTTGTCTTCTCTATGTCACCGTAGCGCCATTTTGGAACAACACACGGATGCGCTGTTTTCGTTCGAATAGTAGCGTAAATACATGTAGAAAACGTATCCGTGTTTTGTGGCTGATACAGAACAGCGTACGTTGTTTACGTCCAGTGGATACTTTCCAAAATGGCGCTACGGTGACATAGAGGAGACTAATTGTTGACTAAAGTTGTTATTTTTGTTTTCTTTGTGTACAAAAAGTATTCTTGTAGCTTCGTAAAATTATGGTTGAACCACTGGTTGACTATACTATGGTTGACTATTTTGACAACGTGTTTCATATGTTTCTGGGCCTTGACAGTGTAATGTACTTGGCAGTCAATGGGACAGTCAAAAAGCTACCGGATTTCATCCAAAATATCTTAAATTGACATGGGGGTAAGTGGTTAATGACAAAATTTTCAGTTTTAGGTGGAGTAACAATAACAATAACACACACAGCAAAACATTGTCTAATCATTGTTATCGATAAAATCCCAGAAAATATCAAGATATTTTTTGCCAGTATCGCACACCCCTAGTGGACACCATGAAACAAAGGTGTAAAATGAAACATAAAGCCACAGCTGACAATATGGAATATATATATATATATATATATATATATATTTACTTATATACTATATATATTTACTTATTTTTTTTTTTAATGGCATGTTATGCTATTTATTCATTATTATCTGGCACACACTCCTCACTGCTGCCACTGTCACTTCCACTGTCCTCTGGGATATTCTCTATGGTTCTGTACTGACTCCTTGACCTATGCTGCCCGTTTGTTACTAGCAGGTTACAGAAATCAGACTTTAAACAATACCGAGGTGCCATTAGACAGAGTGTGATTATTTTCTAAGGATTCAATGGACCGAAGATATTTACTCCGCTTATACTATGGTTACCACACCTCAAGACATAGAAGATAGAAGATCCAAGATGGTGCCGAGCATGGCAGCCGTGTTGCGAGCTCTGAACAAACTTTGCAGTTTTTTGTTTGTTTTTGTTGTTATTTTGATGTTGTCTTACGTGTTGGACGTTGTTAATGTAGACACTCGCTTTTAAACATTGGCACATCTGTCGCGCAACGCAAATCGGACTTCGAGTTCTTGAATGCCAGCGTTTTGTTTACAGACACCGCATCAGAGCCTTTTGTCTGGGCCACACGACCGCGACTGAGGAAACACCGCCGAAAAGGGGGAAGAGAGCTGGCGTCCTTGTCAGACTCAGACGCCGTCCCCTCAGACCTCCTCTCCCAACCATTTTGCTGGCTAATGTTCAGTCACTAAACAACAAACTCTGTGAACTGCAAGCATGCATCTTATTCCAACGGGAAACAAGAGACTGTTGCATTATTTGCCTCACAGAAACCTGGATCTGCAATGATTCCAGACTCAGCCATCGAGCTTATGGGATTCTCCGTGCATCGATTGGACAGATCGAAAGAGCTCACCGGGAAAAGCAGAGGTGGAGGTGTTTGTTTCTTTATCAACAACTCATGGTGTGATGAAAGGAACCTACACTATTAAATCATTCTCCTCGCCTGACGGAATTTCATATGCTTCTGTGCTGACCATTCTGGCTGCCAAGGGAATTTACAGCCATAATAATCACAGTTGTTTACATCCCCCCCAAGCCAACACAGACCAGGCACTCAAGGAACTGTATGGCAATATAAATGAGCAGGAAACTGCGTAACCAGATGCGGGGTACGGGGGACTTTAACAGAGCCAACTTCAGAACAATAGCTCCAAAATATTTTCAACACATCACCATCAACACGCATGGTGATCGTGCACTGGACCACTGCTACTCTCCTTTCCAGGACGCCTACAAATCCCTCCCCCGCCCACCTCTCTGCAAATCGGATCACTCTTCCATTCTGCTCCTGCCTGCTTACAGACAGAAACTGAAATGGGAAGCACCCGCCCTCAGGACAATTCAATGCTGGTCAGACCAATTGGACACTATACTACAGGACTGTTTTGATCACGTGGACTGGGACATGTTCCGGGCAGTGTCTGATGACGACATAGAGGCGTACTCAGACACGGTTACGTGCTTCATCTGGAAGTGTATAGAAGACGTAGCACTGACAAAAACAATCCACATATAGCCCGACCAAAAACCATGGATTAACAGCGATGTTCGAGCAGCCTTGTCAGCGCGAACATCTGCTTTTAAATCCGGAAATCCTGATGACTGCAAGTAAGCCAGTTACAGTCTTAGGAAATCCATAAAAGCAGCCAAAAGACAATATAAAAACAAAGTTGAAGAACAGTTCAACACCAATAACACAAGAGGCATGTGCCAGAGCATCAATAACATCACAGAAAGGGAATAAACCAGCTACTGTGAACATTGCTGCCTCTCTTAATCATTTTTACGCTCGTTTCAAGGCTCACAACACCGCCCACACAGAGAGTGCTCCTGCGGCTGCTGCAGACGAGACAAGTGCACTGTCCGTCTCTGTCGCGGATGTAACCCGACCTTTCCAGCGGGTGAATATCCGCAAAGCTGCGGGTCCTGATGGCATCCTTGGCCGTGTGCTACGAGCATACGCATTCCAACTAGCTGGGGTTTTCACAGACATTTTCAACCTCTCCCTCTCTCTGCCTGTTGTTCCCTTGTGCTTCAAAAAACCCACCATTGTGCCCATACCAAAGAAAAATAAATTCACATGCTTGAATGACTGGAGGCCCGTTGCTCAGCAAGTGTTTCGAGAGACTCATCAGAGACTACATCTACTCTGTGCTGCCTGCATCTCTGGATCCGCTATGCAATTTGCTTATCGTAGCAACCATTCCACAGATGATGCAATTGCTTTCACCCTACACACTGCTCTCTCCCACCTGGGAAACAAAGAACACCTGTGTGAGAATGCTGTTTGTGGACTACAGCTCAGCATTTAATACCATAGTGCCTACAACACTTGTCACTAAGCTCCAGACTCTGGGACTAAACAGATCTCTGTGCAGCTGGATCCTGGACTTCCTGACAGACAGGTGGTTAGAATGGGCAACAACTCTTCATCCCCGCTGACCCTCAAAACCGGTGCTCCTCAAGGTTGTGTCCTCAGCCCACTTCTGTACTCCCTGTACACACGACTGTACAGCCACACACAGCTCCAACGTCTAGGGCTGGTTCGAATACCATTTTTTGCGCTTCGAAGCTTCGGTGGTAATCAATATCGAATATTCAAAGCTTCAGTGGGAGGGGCTAAGCATACAATAAAGGCAGAAATCTCTGTGTTGTTTGTTTGCATTATGTCGGGAATCGTTCATCCAAACGACTTCACGCTTCACGAATGTGTTTTCTGCAGACCCAAGGGAATTCCGCTCCAATATGCTCACACAACGAGTCTAGGGCAGTGGTTTTAAAACCCTGGGTCGCGACCATCGGGTGGGTCGAGGGACTTAGGTTGAAAAATAGGTTGCCAGGATGATTTCCGGAAGGTGTATATATGTATGTAATGAAGTTCAAGACTCTGGGAAGGATGCGGGAAACTACGAACGTACTTTAATATTAAAATAAACATTAACAAAACGAAAGTAAGCGGCAGCCGCCTCACGCCTGACTCCATCTGTGTTTGAGTTGATCTGTCAGAATCCACTCACCGCTCAAAACTAGGCTTTATAACTGTTGCTGTGAGTTCTTTATAGGATACAGGCTGCGTGGCGGACACGTCGCATGTTGATTTTTCTTTCTGCGCCAGATTTTTTTATTTCTAGCAAAGCCACTAGAAGGTAAGCCTTCAACCAAAAAAAGTGTAACGGCTAATGCTAACTGACTCATACCTGAGTCCGGATTTGTCACAGACTCTGATACATTTTTACTAGGACTTAAATTAGATTGGTGCCCTTGTGACTCCAATCAGAGTTTAAACATGCAGTATTGTAACTACCAAGAGTTTGAACATGCAGTATTGTAACATGTTTGAAACAAATCCCACGCAATTCTAATTTCAACATTATTTATTCTTCAGACATTGTTCTCTGAAATAAGTATCAGCTGTACACAAAATGACCAACATTTGGTTTTCGATCACTGAAAATAAGTAACATAAACGACACGGAGCCTCATTGAGATCCCCATATCTCTGGGACTGAATGATGTAGGGTCATACATTTTATTAACAACTAGAATCTAAAATCATATTGCAATATCTATACCTCTTGAGTTACAGGAACGCAACTTTGGAAAAAGAATATTTATAAGTAATATTTTACTTGTAACTGAAAGGTTGCAAGTTTAAGTCCCAGGTCCGGCAGGGATCGTCGGTGGTGGGAGTGAATAATCAGTGCCCTCTTCACCCTCAATACCATGACTGAGGTGAGACCCTTGAGCAAGTTTCCTTTTCTTTCCTTTCCTTTCGACTAGTCTATGTGTGAATGTCCACAAAACTGGACTTTCTGAATGTGTGTAATGGTAGGCTATTTTAGAAAGGAAAATCTAAAAGATAAAAAAGAGAAATTAGGGAGAATCAATGAATTATGAATAATGTATTGCTATTGTTTGAATAATATGCAATCATGTAATCCATAAAAATTTAACTGTAGTCTGATTATGAGTATTTTAAAATTTAACTTACTCTAATTACAAGTACTTAATTTTTGGAATCTGATTACGTAATCAGATGACATGTAATCAGTTACTACCCAGTATAATAATAATAATAATAATAACAGTAAAGATAGTTGATATTAACAACTGGATGACAAGAAATTTCTTACTGCTAAATTCTGAAAAAACAGGTGTTAATTATTGGGCCAAAAACCTTAGCAAGTAATAACTTAAAACACAGTCTAATACTTGATGGCTGCTCTGTAAATTTATCATCATCAGTCAGGAACCTAGGTGTGTTATTTGATAGCAATCTCTCCTTCGAAAAACACATTTCTAGCATTTGCAAAACAGCATTTTTCCATCTTAAAAACATAGCGAAACTACGACCTATGCTCTCAAAGTCAAATGCAGAAATATTAATTCATGCCTTCATGACCTCCAGGATAGATTATTGTAATGCTTTATTGGGAGGTTGTTCAGCATGCTTAATAAACAAACTCCAACTGGTCCAAAATGCAGCAGCTAGAGTTCTTACTAGAACCAAAAAGTATGAGCATATTAGCCCAGTTCTGTCAACACTGCACTGGCTTCCTATTAAACATCGTATTGATTTTAAAATCTTGCTAATTACTTATAAAGCCCTTAATGGTTTAGCCCCGCAGTACTTGAGGGAGCTCTTATCACATTATAGTCCCTCACGCCCGCTGTGTTCTCAAAACTCTGGCAGTCTGATAATACCCAGAATATCTAAATCAACTGCGGGTGGCAGATCATTTTCTTACTTAGCACCGAAACTATGGAACAATCTACCTAATTCTGTTCGGGAGGCAGACACACTCTGTCAGTTTAAATCTAGACTAAAGACACATTTCTTTAACCTGGCCTACACATAACACATTAAATTATTGTAATATTCAAATCCGTTAAAGGATCGTTAGGCTGCATTAATTAGGTCAACCGGGAACCGGGAACACTTCCCATAACATCTGATGCAAAAAAAATGGAATCTATGCTAATATTGTCTGTCTCCTGCTTATTCCGAGGTCAGATCCAGTATGAACCCTGAAGAGCTGGTCACTGCAGTTTCCTGATCCAGTTTGTATCCAGATGGTGGGTCAGTACATATAGACCCCCTCTACAGGTCTGTATGGGATTATAAACTACTTGTTTATTGGTCAGAGGAGAACTGACCCCCCGACTGAGCCAAGGTTTTTTTTTCTCCATCAGTATCCCAGATGGAGTTTTGGTTCCTTGCCACTGTCGCCTATGGCTTGCTCAGTTGGGGACAACAACTAAATTGGGGAAAAACTAAATTGGGACAAACTATTTATTAATTTGGAACTATTGATTAATTTATCTACTAAACCAACTACAATTGTTTATAGTTTCTTTTTGCATTATTGATATATTACCTTCCCATTTGATACTGTAAAGCTGCTTTGACACAATTTGTATTGTAAAAAGCGCTATATAAATAAATCTGACTTGACTTGATAAATTGGACTGATCGAATTTATATGTTCTGTGCATTGAGGCAACAACTAATTCAGTTTAAAAAACTATTTAATCACATCATTTGCTAAATGTAAATGTCTGACTCATAATGAGCCAAGAACGGAGAGATTCTCTGAGCTTAAGTGTGCCTGTGACTAATGGTATAAAAAGTTACTAATGCCAAATTTTAGTACTGATTATTAATTTCTTAATTTCTTAATAATTAGTAATCTGCTGCTAATAAGGCAAGATGTATGGATGCAACCTCATGTATGAAATGCTTGAATGCTGACATGTCCACATTTGTGTATGACTGTCTAACGGGGCAAAATGATGTACTAAGCTGTAGGTGTCTTTTTTTCTTCAGTAGAACAGTAAAGAAGTTTTTTAGCTGAATCCCTGGTCCTTAGCGATTTATACAATGCAAATTAGCTGTTGCCCGTTTTTTAAAAATAAAAAAGTCAAAGGAGCACAAAATGAATACCCATGGCTCCTGACGATATAATGAGGTCTTATAAAATGAAACAATTTTTGCGCAAAAAACTGAACATTAATTACAACATTATTACCTGTAATTCAGAGCCTCAGGCAAACGGTCCTAAGGGATGTAACGGAATGGAGGAAACAGTTTGGACTCAGACCAAAAGTAATATTCTCATGCATGAACCAAGCACTGAATGGGCAAAATTAAAGTTCTCATGCTTTCTCATTGTATATTTGCATATAAAAAGGTGAGTTGACTACTTTGTTAGTAGTCAACTCACCTTTTTAAACATGTAAAACATCCACGTTTCACATTATTATTAGTTGCTTTAAGCATATACTATGTCATTGTGTGATTATGTAAACAAACTAGTGAAAGAACCATTCGGAAAGAACCAGTTCACGGACAAGAGTCAAATTTACCTGTGGGCCTGAGGCTCTGGATTGCAGGTAATAATGTTGTAAAATAATGTTTAGTTTCTTACATAGACCAATTGCTTTGCTTCATAAAGACCTCAATATATCTTCAGGAGCCATGGGCATTTATTTTGTGCTCCCTGGTATGCTTTTTTATTCTCAAAAATGGGCAGCCACTGATTTGCATTTATAATTCACCAAGGACCCAAATTTCAGTTAAAAATCTTCTTTATTGTTCTACTGAACAAAAAAAGTCATGTATATCCTGAATGGCCTGGGGTGAGTAAATTAAGTGAAGTGAGCAAAGGAAATTTACTCATAATTTTGTGTTGTTTATCAAGTACATTTGAAAAGGAGTACTTAGTCAAATAAAATTCAATCAAAATTACTTGATTTGTGTACTTCATCTACCACTAAATACACACCACATGATTCATACAACAAAACAGTTAAGGGGATCTGGTTTCCAGACAACAATTTACTATATAACATTATAAGATCAGACAATCGTATAATATAGCAGTATATTAATTAGAATAAAAATATGCACTTGAGCATGTTAGCCATGTAGTAAGATACCACGATGAATACCACTTAAAAAAAAAAAATCAGACTCAGATTCTTAAGACCAAAACATCAACAACAACAACAGAGTTTGCTCAAACTGAACTAAAACATGCATTTCGAAGGGTATCAGTTTTGTGACACTCTTCCCATCTGTAATTCACATATAACTGAAATATTTGTACTCACTTTTTCACCGTTGAGAATGATTCCATTATGTCAGTCCAGAAAGACAGAAACTCATCCTTAGGTAATTTTGGTAGACAAAGGGCAGTGCAAAGGCGAGAAAGAGTCCCACTGTCTAATTCTAGATGATACTGCTTCCAAACATACAGCATAATAAGAGCAGCCTTCAGTGGCTCCTTGATGAAAGTGCTCCTTTCTTTGCTGTCTTTCTGTAACTCTGGAGTCACACGCTGAAGCATGAACTGCTTCAGAAGCTTGCTCACCTGACAAATGAAAATGAGACTATGTTAAATTTCATGTTGATATTTGCATTTCAGCGCATCTTAAAGGTATAGAAATTAGGGCTGTCAGTTTAATGCATTAAGTTAATTAATTAGTTATGAAAAAATAAAGCAATTAAAATATTTTAACACAGTTAATACACTGACCCCGCCCCCAGAACTGCACATCATCTTACATTTCATACAATTGACTGTTGACAAATATGATGCAAAGCAACAACTCCATAAATGCAGTTATGCCCTAAAATCTTAATCTTAAATGTGATTTTATACAACAGTTCAGTAAATAAGAAGTTGATATTGTGTTATATTTTAAACACAATATTATGCGTTTAATTTTGCAGAGAACATATTTTAAAGCCATAGCAGAATTGTTGTGCGTTTACTGCCACCTGCTGGCAGATTTAGTTTCTTATTTGGAGTATCATTTTATTAAAAATAATAATAATAACTGTTGGTAACAAAGCTGTTTTGGTTACTAATGATGAAAAAGTACTGAGATGTTTCTCAAATTCCATTGATGTTTAGTCTTATGACTGTGTGGTTTCAAGGGCTGTTTGTGCTGTTTGAGATATGAGGGAATGTTTATGAAACTCAAGGTTTATGGGATGTTATTGTGAAGCATTTTGGTATAATGTACTTGTTGGATTAGTGCTCTTCAGATGAAGTCTGAGCATTGAGACAGCATTGAGCAACTAAGACCACTCAATAAATTCTGCTCCTTTTTACCATCATTACTTCGTCTCCTGCTTCTGCTCTTCACTTTCACAGTTTTTTTTCCTCAGTCAACTTCTTGGCTGACAGAAGACTGTTAATAGTGTTTTGGGTATTCTGGGTTCCAAACAAGACCTCCTGTTAACAGGGTTTGGGTATTAGACTACTCTGCTGACGAGATGTTCTGTTACCGGACAAACTGATATATTGTCAAGGCATGGGGACAACGATCTAACATGTCAAAAACACACTAAAAACACACAGTAAAGACGGCTTCCGTTGAAATATGTTTGATGATTGCTCCTGATGCACCTGTGCCCGCTCCGTCCCCCCACCTCAATGCCTGCTCATACGCGAATGGTAGAATTATGGTAGAATTATAATTATTATTGATTACTAATTTGAATCCGTACATTATAACAAAAAATAAATAAAATAAAAAAAACATGTTTTTACAATCAGAAATTTCTTGAATCGGTGAAGCCATGTAAACTTCTTAGTCCAAGGATCCAGTAAACAAATGTGTTCAAACAGTAAGCACAAAACGACTAATATAGAGAAAACCTGACCGATTTCATCAGAGATTGCTGAAAGCCACATCCAGATGTCAGTAAATTATTCTTTTCAGCTTGTATTTGGCTTAAAACCACAAGGATAAATGTATTTAAAAAGCACAAATATAGCATATATATATATATATATATATATATATATATATATATATATATATATATATATATATGTATGTGTATATATGTAAAGAGCGATTATAAATTAAGCGTATACCCACTTCTCCAGGTACCACTGTATATAGGTATTTAAATATTTGTGTTTGAGGTTATGTTATTTTGATAACTTTCTGCACTTGCTATACTTCAGTACTAAAATTTGTTATACTAGTAATTTTATAATAAATTGAAAAGCATAAAAATTAATTTTTTCCATGTCGTCATTATGAATGAAAAGCGAATCTTGAAGTGAATTTTATTGCACAGCCGAAGAGTTGACAATAATAAAGCCTTTAAAATATAAAAAATCAATGCAATGCAAGTTATTGTTTAGGCCTATCAAGAATATTATTAATATGTCGCTGAAGAGAAGCACCGCTAGCTAGTTAACGTTACACTAAACACGTTAGCTGTCAGGATTTAAAATGTACAATAACTGTCTAGGTACACTCCTGGGGTTACCAGGCTCGCATTTCAATTACATGTTGCTAAATAATATGAAACTGAATGCTCATGCCAACATCATTTATGATGTTGCTATACATTTTTTTTTTTTGCAGTTTATGATAAGAACGAGGCAGGAAAAGAGTCTCAAGAGTCTCCACCTACATGTAGCACATATAAAATGAAGTTTACGAGCTGGCTTATTATGCGGAAGTTCTAAAAGAGCGCTCTGTGCATATGGTCAATTGGGCCCAATTTGGACATTTTCACTTAGTGTAAATGCACTCACTTTTGTGGCCAGCGTGTTTAGACATTATGGCTTCAGTTATTTTGAGGGGACGGCAAATTTACACCGTTATACAAGCTGTACACTCACTACTTTACATTGTAGCAAAGTGCCATTTCTTCAGTATTGTTAAATGAAAAGATATAATAAAATATTTACAAAAATGTGAGGGGTGTACTCACTTCTGTGAGATACTGTACTTTCCAGTAATTGGCAAAATTCAGTAATCATCAAAACATTATCATAAAAGTAGTGAATTCGGCTTGTGTGTTATATATTATTAAGTATGATGTCTGACATCATAAATGTGAAACCTGACTTATAATGTCCTGATATATCATTTTTGAATTATAAAAAACTACAAAGATTTAAAAGCTGACTTCAGAAGAGATATAGCATGAGTAATATGGAGTAGTTTTATGCCACTTTTTGCATTTTTGTCTTTTCTAAAGCCTGAAAACCCCAGTCCCATTATGGAAACAGCACCCTGCATGTTCTGCAGTATTTAGGCGTGTGACGAGACACTTATCCCACGAGAGATTTTTACACTTTAGTAAAAAATCCTCAATGATGAAATTTGTTATCAACTTGTACTTTATGAAATTTGATTTTTATTTTAATGAATTGCATGCAATAATAAACAACTAAAGGTGCATGATTCTGGATAAATTGAGAATCACAATCACAATCATGATTCTGAAGAAAAAAATAAGATATAAATAAAATCTAAACAAATTAATGTAATTTACTAGTGGTTCGGATCAAAAAGTCTTTTAAAAAATATATTCTTCTGAACGAAATTAAAAATATATATCAATGAAGAAGGAGTCAGTGTCACATAAAGATCCATAAAGGCTTGTTTCACTATTGGAATCTCCTTAATGACAAATCCTTTTTTAAATGTCGACAGTCGTCGCCCCCTCCTGGTGGAAGAGGATATGCGCTACAATACATACAAGTGTTAAGCTACTTTCGTTTTGATCGCTACTGTAGACAACTTTTATCTCAGTACTTCTGTTCTTTAAATGTTGTAACACAGAAATAATGATTATTATGTGGCTGAAAAGACAAGAATGCAGCAAGAATGCAGATTTGAATGTCTTTAACACCTATTTCACATCCTAAGCATCAGTGGAGCGTGAATCGTTGTCATTCAGGAATAAGATTGCATGGGTGTTTGAGTCAAGATCGCAATCTTTGAAAAATTAATCTGCAGCTGTAATGCAAACAGTGCAAAATGTTTTGTGAGGATTTTGTCACCTTCTCGCCAGACCAGTCGGATCTTGCGAGACACATCAAAGTCACACCCCTAGCAGTATTGCTTAATTTGTGTTCCATGGAAGACAGTTATACAATTTTGGAATGACATGCAAGCACAGCAATACTGACGATTTTCATTCTTTTGTGAACTAGTATTGTCAAGTGAATGTGACATAAATGTGTTCAGTGTATGCTTCAATCCAAGGTTTACTCACATCTTTTTCATCGTACTTGAGTGAGTACCATTTCATTTCGGTCTTTTCAAATACAAAAGGGTTTCCATAAACTTCATAAAACTGTCGTAGCTGACTAAAGAAGCTCTTGAGGTTCATTTTGCCCCAGTTTCTTAGGAGGTCAAAAATAGTTTCCAGCATGATTGTACCAGCGATTTCTCTCCCATGAATTACATCTTTCCTCTGATCAGACCAAATAGCATCTTTGAGCCGTTTCAACATATTCTTAGAAGGTTCTACACAGATGATATCATCATACTGATGCCATTCTCCTGCAATACACCAAAAGAAAAAATTAAGTCTGTTAACACACACACACTTACTTATCCCAAGCTTTTGAACAGCAATATATTATAAATCTAAATATTTTAGAATATACAATACAAACAATATAATTCTTTGCTATCACTTTTTATCTATTTAACACATCCTTGCTGAAAAAAGTAATAATTTCTTTCAAAAAAATAAAAAAATAAAAATGTACTGACCCTAAAATTTTAAACAGTAGTGTATATTGTTAGACAAGATTTCTATTTTAAATAAATGCTGTTCTTTTTGATGTTTCATTCATCAAAGAATACTGAAAAAAGTATCACAGGTTCCAAAAAAATATTAAGCAACACAACTGTTTCCAGCACTGAAAATAAATCAGCATATTAGAATGATGCTGCTTTCACGCCATGTTGTAATTACCATAATTCCGAGATGACAACATGATACTCATAGCTTTTCATGTTGTCGGACTCAGAGGTTGCGCCTAAGTAGGGCAAAATGTCAAAATGAGCCTGGCGGCAGTCACGTGGTATAGCCGTCACTGGTCCAAGCCATAACTCTCAGAACATTCGAGTTTACAAATTGCAATTAGAAGCATTTAGAAGCATGTGAATGCAGCACGATTTCTGAACGATCATGCGACGCTGAATACTTGAGTAACGATGTTGAAAATTTCAGCTTTGGTCACAGAAATTAATTACATTTTCTAATGTATATTAAAATAGATGAATGTTATTTTACATTGTTCTAACATTTCACAATATAATGTTTTTTTTCTGTATTTTTAATCAACTAAATTCAGCCTTTATGAGCATAAGAAACTTCTTTAAAATACATTATAAATCATCTTGGTTATGCATGTCAACTCTCATTCCCTGATGGAGTTAACTGAGATGTTGTGTCGAGTGTAACGGGATCACCCAAACACCTCTGACATCATTTGAAAAAAGTCCAACAAAATTGGGTGTGCAGATTTTGCATAGCTCAGCTCACTTGTTCTGTTCTGAGCCTTTCCTCACAGTAAAACAAGAATAAAACGGCTGAGACTCACATCCTACCCGGAATGGAAGTAACATGTGAATAACCACCTAAGGTCTCACAGAAGGGAGTGCTACATAGGGAGGACTTTGAGGTACGCTTCACACATGAGGAGAGACTGCCAGAACTCAAAATCTAGAGACAAACCCTGTAGTCAACTGCAAAAATGGACACCAAGATTACTTGGCTAGGTCAAATAAGGAAGGAGTTAGGATATTTTAAGGGCTTCCTACCCATATTGGACACCATCTTAAAAATTACACTTTTCAAGTGGCCAAACTTTGGCAAACTTTTAGTATGTTATTAAGGACACCTAATACTACAAAAACAATTCTTGTAGGGTTAGGTGTTTTTTCCATATATGCAGCTGCCTACTGTCTCAGGGGAATCACCGCATTAGAGAATGTGGGGGTGGAAGATACACACACTCAAGAGGGGCCACTACATATAAAGCACTAACAAGAGTCACAAGAGTCCACATAAGGTGACCTACCTTGTATATATATATATAACTGGAGAAGTGTAATCGCCCTTGGGGGAAGCACTTATAGCAAGCCCTACACTATAGCAAGCCCAGTTCACTGAGTCACAGAGATTGCGTTTAGGGTTCTGGAAAATACTAGTTCCATTCGCAGATTGTAGAACCTGGCGAATGTGTTAGGTGTAATCCAACCAGCAGCTCTGAAAATGTCTGTTAGTGAGGCCCTGTTCACCAAAGCTGCCTAAGCCGTGGCTCCCCTGGTTGAGTGACCCTCACTCCCAGTAGGCAGGGTATGCCTCTAGCCTGTTAGGCTGTTCGGATCACATCCACAATCCAGTGGAAAATCCTTTGCTTAGAGACCGCGTTCCCTTTCTGCTGTCCATCAAAACAGAAAAAGAGCTGTTCAGAACATCTTCAACTTGTGTGTTTAATGTAAATGCACAGGGCATGGACTGGGCACAATAAGGATAGGTTGGGGTCTGCTTTCTGGGAAGAGATGGCTTACAAGGTGACCACCTGATCTCTGAATTGAGTGGTGGGTACCTTGGACACGTATCCAGGCCAGGGTCTCAGTACAACATGAGAGTTTGCCAGCCCAAATTCTAGGCACGAGTCATCAAAAAAAGGTCTTGCACTCAACAAAGGTGAGCACAGTCAGGAGGGTCCATTTTCACAGGCACTGAGATCGACTGACTAAAGGGGCTCAAATGGGTCTGACTTTAGGGCCTGAAGGACTACAAAAAGATCCCAAGAGGAGATGAGGTGCAGTCTGGGAGGGTTCAACCTCCAGGCATCTCTGAGAAAACTGATAACTAAATTGTGCTTCCCCATCAATCTACTTTCCACCAAGTCATGGTTGGCCGCGGCCACACACTTTGAGTGTTGAAGCAGAAAGGTGCCTATTCTGCCCTCTTTGGAGCAAGAAAAGCACAGATTCGATGCCACATCTCCGTAGGTCCTTCCCTTTACAAGAACACCAGTTTACAAAAATGCACCATTTCAGGTCGTATAGCCGCCTGGTAAAGGAAGCTCCAGCCTGCATGAAGGTGTTTACCATTGCGGGTGGAAGATCTCTAAGGTCCTCTTGGTCACATCCACGGACCATAGATAGAGGTTTCAGAGATTTGGGCACGGGTGCCAGATGCCAGCTGAGAGAACCAGGTACCGTTGGGCCAGTAAGGGGCCACCATCTGTCCTCCCTGACTTTGCACAGAGTCTGTGCAATGAGGAACACCAGTGAAAAAGCATACTTGCGTAGGTCTCTGGGCCAGCTGTATGCCAGTGCATCTGAACTGAGGGGGGCCTCGGACAGACTCTACCACAATTGGCAGTGAGTAGATTCCGGTGAGGCAAACAGATCTATTTATGCCTGGCAGAATCGAAGCAAAACCTGTTATGAGAGGGAATCGGCTACGCATTTGAGTTTGCCCGTAAGTAGCACACAACGACCCGAGTCTGTACTAGCTCCAAAAAACAGAGATGACGGGCCAGTTGTGACATGCAAAAGGAGTGAACATCACCCTGATGGCTGATGTACATTACAGTCACATGCTTGCCTTGAATCAAGGGTCGGTACCTCCTCAAGACCAAGAGTACTGTCAGCAACTCCAGGCGATTGATATGCAATGCAGCTGAGGCCCTGTCCAGACCCCGAGGCTGCATGCCCGTTGTATACAGTACCACCCCCATCTTGGAAGCATCTGTTATGACAACAATGCATCTGGACACTTGTTCTAGGGGAACCCCACCCATCAAAACAAAATGTCCTCCCAAGGGCTGAAAGTCTTGCGACACAGAGGTGTAATGTGCACACAATGTGTACCCTGGCGCTACGCCTATGTCGGGGCTCAGGTATAAACCAGTGCTGCAGTGGTCTCATGTGCATCAGCCTCTGAAAATGTTTCAAGGGGGCCACTGTTTTGAGTTTGAGTGTTCTCACGCACTTCAGCACTGACTGTGCATGATCCTGGGAAAGTTCAAGACCAAGATGGTAGGATCTTGTACCGGAATGCCTGCCCTTCAAAGGCGAACCAGAGAAATGGCCTGAGTCCTGGAAGGATCGGCATCCTTCAGGTCATTGCCACAAATCCCTTTAGGAGACAGAGGTGAGTGTTGCTGCTTCTCACACAGAGACGCTGCATTCGGCTCTAAAAAACAGTGAGTGAGCAGATGCCACGCTGGCTATTTATACCAGGATGTCCGGGGCCTGGTCAGCTATGCAAAATCTGCACACCCAATTTGGCCTTTTCTCAGATTATGTCAGAGGTGTTTGGGCTCTCAAGAGTGACCCCCTAGTGTTGTACACTCAACACAATAGAGCTGAAGATCCCGGCGGGTTCGTTCAGATTCGGCCTTAATTTCTATGATTTTACACAGGTTCAGGCCTGCGTTCCGGCTTGCGTGGTAAATGAGCGGTCATGTGATGCGACAGAAAGGGAACTTACTGATCCCAAACTATATATATATATATATATATATATATATATATATATATATATATATATATATTTTAGGGGTGTAACGGTTCACAAAATTTGCGGTTCAATTCGATACAATACAGTGGTGTCACGGTTCGGTACGTTTTCGATACAGCAAAAAAAAAAAAAAAAAAAGCCAGAGAAATTTCCTTGATTTTTACACATTTTTTATTTATTAAAACTAACATAAAGAAGGCTATGCATCTCAAATCAGCGGTAGGGATCGGATTTCATTTATCACACGAGGAGAATGAGTCGAGCTGACCAGTGAGGTGAAAAAAACAAGTAGGCTAGTTGGCGAAATATTTTTGTTTTAAAACAAAGTACAAAAGCGCCTGCTTAAAAAATATTTTAGACTTTTTTAGACTATTTATCTAAGATGATTTTGGAAGCTTCCATCGTTTGCTGATCTCCAGTGTTTTATATTTAAACTTTGTATAAGTTATTTGTTATTTTATATTAGGCCTATAGCCTATATTCGCATTTGTTTTGATAATAGATTAATCATTCTGTTTAATATAAGTGAGTTTTCCGTACAGTTTGACGTCAAATTGGCGATAATTCAAAAGTGAAACTAAAAGTAAAATGCGCACTGGCATTTACAAGCTGTTTAAAAGCGAGGAAAAGAAGGGATATTCTAACGAATTTACCTCACCGTCACAACCCTCCTGGAGTATTGTGTTTTTCTTTGGGAGTTACGTCGTTTGGGCTGCCTTGTTTCGTAGTTGCACTGAGAACATTATAATGATTATATTTCACACACTCCAAGTTTTTTTTATTTTCCAAAAGTAATAGGATTAGTCCAACGAATTGAATCGTTCGGTTTGTAATGCGTACCGAACCAAAAGCCTCGTACCGAACGGTTCAATACGAATACGTGTATCGTTACACCTCTTATATATATATATATATATATATATATATATATATTAGGGGTGTAACAGTTCCCATAACGAATCACGTTTCGATTCGATACGACACAGTGGTGTCATGGTTCAGTACGTTTTCGATACCACAGAAATTTTCTTGATTTCTACACATTTTTTATTTATTAAAAATAAAGTATGCATCTCAGATCACCAGAGGAGTCGGATTTCATGTATCACATGAGTTAGTCGAGCTGACCAGTGAGGTGAGAAAAACAAGTAGTTGGCGAAATATTTTAAAACTACAAAAGCGCCTGCTATAAAAATATTTTAGACTTTTGCTGTTTATCTAAGATGATGTCGAATTGGCGCCAATTCAAAAGTGAAAGTAAAAGTAAAATGCGCACAGGCATTTACAAGCTATTTAAAAGTGAATAAAAGCAAGGAAAAGAAGGAAAATTCTGATGAACTACCTTACGGTCACAAGAATTGTGTTTTTCTTTGGGAGTGAGAGGGGCAGGCATCAATTTGTCTGTTACATCATTTGGGCTGCCTTGTTCAGTACAGTGGCACTGAGAACATTATATTTCACAGACTGTAAGCTCTTTTATTTTCCAAATGTAATAGGATTAGTCCAACGAATTGAATCATTCGGTTTGTGATATGTACCGAACCAAAAGCCTTGTACCGAATGGTTTAATATGAGTATGTGTATCGTTACACCCCTAAATATATATATTTACACACACACACACACACACACACACACACACACACACACAGTATCTCACAGGAGTGAGTAAACCTCTCATATTTTATTATATCTTTTCATGTAACAACACTGAAGAAATTACAGTTTGCTACAATGTAAAGTATGTATAACAGTGTAAATTTGCTGTATCCTCAAAATAACTCAACACACACCCATTAATGTCTAAACCGCTGGCCACAAAAGTGAGTACACCCCTAAGAGAAAATGTCTGAATTGGGCCCTAAGTGTCAATATTTTCCAGTACTGGCTTAACCCTTTTGGGTATCGAGTTCACCAGAGCTTCTCAGGTTGCCACTGGAGTCCTCTTCCACTCCTCCATGACGACATCACAGAGCTGGTGGATGTTAGAGACCTTGCGCTCCTCCACCTTCCGTTTGAGGATGCCCCACAGATGCTCCATAGGGTTTAGGTCTGGAGACATGCTTGGCCAGTCAACCTCTACTCTCAGATTCTTCAGCAAGGCAGTGGTCGTCTTGGAGGTGTGTCTAGGGTCATTATCATGTTGGAATACTGCCCTGCGGCCCAGTCTGTGGCCAGTACATGTTGGCATTCACGGTTCCCTCAATGAACTGTAGCTCCCCAGTGCACTCACTACTTTACATTGTAGCAAAGTTTGATTTCTTCAGTGTTGTCACATGTCACCCACTTCTGTGAGATACTGTGTATATATATACTTTTGATGAGCTTCACCTACCTTCATCATTCAGGAGACGTGGTTTGACAAACAAACATCTGTTGGTGGTTTCATTTGAATCCAGTTTGTAGATGTATTCATACTCATACTTCTGCTTTTTTGCTTTATATACAACATACTTGTATGGTATGGACACAGCTTCTGCACTGGTCTTCTTGCAAATAAATTTCCCTTCGACAAGAAATCCATGCTCACCGAGATCCCTAAAATCATTTTATTCTCAAATAAATGGTTTCAGTAATGAATAATTGATTACTAGTCCAGAAAAACTTTACTAACCGTGACACAAACAGATCGACCAAATTATTTTCCCAGTCACCAAGGCAACCACCAGCCCTTATAAAGATTAGATCTTCTTCTAGGTTAAATTTGAAGTCTTTTGACAGGACTGCATGAAAGTAAATAGTCAGTCTGTCACTGGAACTTATATGTTGAGCTGATGCTGGATTCCTGTGATTAAAAAAAATTGACAATTAAAATGTAAAAACAATTTGCTATAAAGAAGTGCATTGATCACACAATTCTGCATACCTTTTCGGAGGCACCTCACACCGACTTTTTGATTTGTCACTTTCATTGTGTTTCTGGTCAGCAGCAGAATCTTTCTTTTCATGTGAAGACTGCTGCTCCTGACTTTGTTCAGCTTTCAGTGCTGCATCTGTGCTGGAATCCTGATTCTTCTACAATAAAACAGAAAAGGTCAAAATTCTATTTCTATTTGTAATTTCCATATATCAGTTTCCCAATATATCAACCAGCATTTGGATTTATATAAATTACCTTTAATTTACTCTGTGGGCCAAACATCAATTCCTGTGATGATTTCTGTGGTTCCTCATTCTTTTTTCTGTGATTTGATTGATAAAGACAAAGGGCATATTGGCATTTTCATTTTAAAAATTGCATTAGAAACTTGGTATTAAAATAAGTATCATTTATCAAAATTCATCAAAAGATTTGGCATACTTTTTTTGGTTGTCCTTTTTAATTTCTATATTGCCGCTTGCATTGACTTTTTTGGATTCTGGATTCATCTCGTTAGCATGAGCAGACTGCTGCATTTCACTGTGCTCAACCTTCGTTGGTGAATCTTTACCGGAACTGTGATTATTCAGTGGTTCCACGTCCTGACAATCTGTTTCCTTTTGATTGCCTGTGCTGCTCTTTATGTTTGCATTCTGGTCCACATTAGCATTCTGTTGTAGAGTTATCTGTACTCTTGTGGACATGCTTTTTTGTCCCTTATTCTTGAATCTAGTTTCGTTTTTTTCAGTTGTCTGATCTTCTCCCACTGATAAAGCTGAAGAAGCATCTGCAGTGCTGGTGCTGATCGGCTCTTGGGTCGAATTCAGCTTTGATTTTTTTGACATTCTGGGTGTTGCACAACTCTCCTTGCTACTATTCGACTGTTCAACAGACTGATCTACACCAGCATGGTGTAAAGATGTGCTGAGCTGTGTTGGCCCAATGGATTCATTCTTGGATAATTCAGTCACGTTAGGCATGTCATCTACAGTGGAGTGAGAGCCATCACTGTCAAAAGATTGGCATTCCACCATTTTCTTGTCTTTATCATCCAGAGATATATCAGAGAGATCAGTGGTCAGAGATGAAGGTCCCTCTGCAACACCTACTTTTTTCTTCTTTTTCTTTCTTTTCTGTAAAAGCAGCATGAATAAAAATCAACAACTTCGTATTTCATTATAAGAAATATTAAAAAAGAAAAAAACAAAACAAAAAAAAACACAGGACTATTTAAATGTTAAAACTGATATTCATGTCCAGCACCTTTTTGTTTGAGTTAGGGTTTTTATCTTCATTTCGTCGTTTTGGAGATACACTGGCAATCTGGTAATCCAATGCTTCTGATTTACAGCTGATATCAGTCATTTCTGCATCGGTACTGTGTGGAATGTTTGAGGAAGTTTGAGACTTGTCTTGTGGCTTGTCTGATAAACAAAAAACAAAGGGTCACACAGCAGACACACACTGGGCCTCATTTACAAAACCAATGCACAACAGAAAAATTTGGGCGTGCAATTGTTTCTACACAACTTTGCAAGTTGCGTTGCAGTATTTAAATATTTGTTTTTAAACCAGGAAGGTGAGCCATTGGATATCACACAAGCAACGTGTAAACTTTGAAGAGTTTTGCAGGTGAACTTCTAAATCTCAGTCGATTCAGTAGAAAGTTAAAGTAAAAACTGACTGCCTTTCGGCATCTGACACTGCATTAACAGTGCATATTCTATCACAGTAAGAACAACACTATTTTTTACTTTTTAAATTATATAACTATATATATATATATATATATATATATATATATATATATATATATTTTTTTTTTTTTCATTGTATAACAAACCTGTTTTGAAAGACATTTTTAAAACATTTTCAATTTTTATTATCCTATAATTTAATAATTAAAGTAACTTAATGATAATAAAAATAATAGGCCTAATAATAAGAATAATGTAACAGGCCTACATTAATTGAAATCAGTATCAAATTATTTTATTCAGAAATGTAATATTTGTGATTACTTTTTCATTTGTTAATTCGATATTTGAATTAATAGGTCTAAAAATTAGGAAACAGGTGCAGTTAGTCGTTGACGTCAAGTCACAAAATTTATATATAAAAATAGGCTAATTAACAGCTTTTATTTAACAGTTTAACAGTTTAATTTAACAGTTTTAAATTCTTGAGACACCGCAGACCAAACAACTTTGAACAGTGGGCCTATAGTGTGTTCCTGGGTTCACAGAATAAACTGATTCAAGCATGGAACTAAAAACTCTTACTTGCAGACTCTCCCTCATCAGAGCTTTTAAAAGTAATTTTTACAGACATATGCATTGCTGCTGTTTTTTTATTTTCTAACACACAGCTGCAAATTACAGTTTAACATGACATGCTGACATGATTATTTTGAGTTTGAGCATGCTTTGAGTTTGTGCTCCGTCAAGTTAATTTATTATCATCTATTTTTTAATCTAAAATCAATTTTATACACAATCTTCTATAACTTGTGAATATACCCCCCTGTTGTATTTTACACACACAAAAAAAAAAACAATTGGAGTGCCTTGTTTTCATTAGTTTTATTTTGATTTTGCGAGTCTGCTACTAACTTATAGCTCGTTTGCATCAGGACTGCTTCCCAAGTATCGATGTGTACACGAAAGGCTTGTGTTTAGTGACCTAATATACTCTTTTGGTGTAAAGCAAAATGTCACCAGGCCCATGAACTTTTTTTATCATATGCTACATTTAATTATAGCGCATGGAATTGATTTTACTGATATAGATATCGTACCTCAAAGCAATGATGTTACTGACCATTTCCTTATATTGTGCATGCTACGTATTACTGATATTAACTATAGGGCTCCACGTTATCATTTGGACAGAAATATTGTTCCAGCCACCGAAGACAGAGTCACAAATAACCCACCTGATTTATCTCAACTGCTCTGTGTACCCATAAATACACACAAACTAGAAATAAGACATGAGTACCATATTCTCTAATACATTAGAAGTTGTTGCCCCCATCAAATTGAAAAAAGATTAGAGAAAAACTTACTGCGTCATTTTATAACAGTAATACCCATTCTCTCAAGAAAGAAACTTTTAATCTTAAACACAAATGGAGAAAGACTAACTTGGAAGTTTATAAAACTGCATGGAGAAACAGTATGTCCAGCTATAGACAGGCTCTAAAAGCTGCCAGGGCCGAGCATATCCGCAAACTCATTAAAATTACAAATGACTTGGGTCAGAACAAGGCTGCATCTCATTGCTAGTTTTACTTGATCTTTGTGCTGCGTTCGACACTATAGATCATGACATACTCACAGATCGATTACAAAACTATACAGGTATTCAACTTTGTGTATTCAACAGCACCCACTTTGTTTATTTAAACGGGGAGTCATCTCAATTATCACCAGTAAAGTATGGAGTGCCACAAGGATCTGTCTTGGGTCCTCTGCTATTTTCAATATACATGTTGCCCCTTGGTAATATTATTAGAAAATACAAGATTAGTTTTCATTATTGTGCTGACGATCCTCAACAAGACCAAATTAAACTTCTAAATTATCTAAGCTAACAGAGTGTGTTAAAAATGACTGAATGAAAGATTGGATGACCAATCGAATAAGACACGTGTTTTACTGTCGTTTTTCTTTGGCTAAAAATCCACATTTACAGTTTGTATTTTGTGATAAAATTGACAGAATTTGAAAACTGATACTGATATTTCTGATTAAAAGTAAAAAAGCACAAAACTTACTGCAATTATTGGATGGCAGACTTGCTACAAATAATGTATGGATTTATATACATTTATTTATTTTTTTCCAAAATATATTTATTGACATTTTCTGCAGATACAACATCTTATACATTCAAAAATTAGTAATCCACTGTTCTGCTTATCATCCCACTCCCATCCCCCTAAGATCCAACAATTACACAACACAAAGTACAAGTAACAAAAATAATACACTAAATATACAAGAAAAAAACAAAAGTACAAAAAATGTAATTCAACAAAGGTTTCCATGTTTTATAAAAGGAGTTTAAAGACCTTTCAATTAAAAAACGAATTTTTTCCAGCTTTAAAGACAAAAGAATTTCTTTTATCCATCTGTCATATGAAGGAGGTGATGCATGTTTCCACTTAAGGAGAATAAGCCTCCTAGCTAATAACGTGGTGAAAGCAACAATGTCTCGTGTTGTTGACGGCAAATTTGACTTAAAAGGAATTCCAAACAAAGCTGTAAAAGGGTTTGGAGTAGCTGATATGTTGAAGGTTTTTTCAAAGGTATCAAATATTTTAGACCAAAACTCTGTCAATCTTGGACAGGACCAAAACATGTGAGTGTGATCTGCAGGAGACTGTCGGCACCTGTTGCAAGCGCTACTTGTGTCTGGGTATACTTTGGCTAATCTGGCATTAGTGTAGTGTGCTCTGTGAAGAATCTTGCATTGCATCAAACTGTGTCGGGCACATATAGAAGAAGAGTGTACTAAATCGAGCATATAATCCCACTCTGTTTCACTTATAGTGATCCCCAGCTCTTGTTCCCAGGTCTTCTTGAGAAATTCAGAGGGGTCAGAATTTAAAGAATCTATTAATTCATAAATAACAGAGATTAGCCCTCTACTGTCAGGGTTAAGAGAAAGAATGGTATCCTTGACGTGTACCTCGGCGCAGGGGAAAGATTTTAGAATGTGTTGCATTGGTGTGCACAGATGCAACAGGGGAGAAGTATAATAATCGAATCCATGCTATAAAATTTGAACTGAAACCAAATTTACCTAAAATGAAAAACAAATACCCCCATTCAACCCTGTCGAATGCCTTCTCGGCATCGAGGGACAATATGACCTCGGCATTGTCAGAACTTGAAGAAAGAATAGTGTTAAAAAGTCTTCTGGTATTATAAAAAGAATGTCTACCAGTCATAAAGCCTGTCTGGTCAGGGGAAATAACAGCAGGCAACACATGCTGAAGGCGAAGGGCAAGGATCTTAGATAGAATTTTAAAATCCACATTTAATAAAGAAATTGGCCTGTAACTAATGCAAAGCAGTGGATCTTTATCTTTCTTTAGTAACAGTGAAATGGATGCCTCGGACATGGTTGTTGGTAGCCGACCTGAAAGAAAGGCCTCATTATAAACTCTTTGCAAAACTGGGGCTAGAATAGAAGAGAAAGCCTTAAAAAATTCAGTGGTAAAGCCATCAGGGTCAGGAGATTTACCATTTTGAAGTGTATGAATTGCCTCTTGTATTTCTGTGATAGAAACGGGCCTGCCCAAATCATTTGTGGAGCCATCATTTACACAAGGGAATATTAGTTGATCAAAGGTTTGGTTCACTCCATATTTTTGAGTCACATTCCGAGGAATAGAGATCTGTATAATATTTAAAAAAAATAGAATGAATTTCTTCTGGATCGGAAACTACATCACCCTTAGCAGATTTAATTTTGGAGATCAGTCTAGATGTACGGACAATCCGAGATTGAAATGAAAGTAATTTGCCAGCTTTTTCGCCAAATTCAAAAAACTGCTGCTTGCCATTCAACAGTTGCTTTTCAACTTTGAGAGTTAGAAGTAAATTATACTCTGAATGAAGTTGAAGCCGTTTTTTGTAAATTGCGGGTGAAGGGGTCAGAGAATATTGGAGGTCTAGTTTAGCAAGTTGGTCTGATATTTCTGCCATCTTGGAATTCTCAGATCTCCTCAACTGACAGACATATGAAATTATCTGTCCTCGCATATAAGACTTAAATGCCTCCCACAATGTACTACAACTAACAGAATTATTGTCGTTTATTTCAAAATATAGATTTATATGAGATGTGAGGAAATCTTTGAAATTGTTATCAGAAAGTAAATATGAACTAAATCTCCATTGTTTAAAATGGGTCCTGGCTTGTGGGAACATTAAATCCAAAGAGGTGGGGGAGATGACTATACTATGGTAGTCACAAGAATTGACAGAGTGCATCATTCTGTTATCTAAAAGAAAAAAAATCAATCCGTGAATATGAATGGTGAACGTGAAAAAAAAAGAGAAGACCTTGCTAGTCGGAAATCTTGATCTCCAGGGATCCGACAAGCCAATCTGTTTAGTATAAGACTCTAAAAGCCTGGCAGAATTGGACAACGTGGACTGTTTTGAAGAAGACCTGTCCAATATTGTATTTTGAACCAAATTAAAATCTCCCCCTATAATTATGTGGTGACTAGATTATGACAAGATTAGGGAGTACAGAAAAAAAATGAGCAAAAAATTTATCATTGTCCCAATTGGGGCCATATATACATGCTAAAACAAATGGGATTGTTTGTAAAATTCCGGACACAATCACATAACGACCATTCGGATCTGAGACCACTAATTCTGGTTCAAAAGCAATGTTCTTGTGTACAAGAATCGCTGCCCCTCTTGCCTTTACACCAAATTTGGAGTGAAAACAGTGGCTTATCCATGCACCCTTAATGCGCGACACATCTGAAGTGCGAAGATGAGTTTCTTGTAAAAAAAATTATATCTCCTTTAAGGGACTGTAAATGTGAAAGAACTTTTTTGGTCTTAACAATATTATTTAAACCTTTTACATTGCAAGAGATAAAACAAATATTTATATTTGATCTTGTTGTATTACCAGCCATTTGAATCATGAATTACTATTGTAAAACTCTGATCCATGTGATGCAAAACAAAGATAAGGACAAAAGAGGAAAAAAGAGAAGAAGAAAAAAATCCATAAAAATACAACAATTCAAACAGTTACCCCCATTCTCCCCTTAAACAACTGAACAATAACTTGCGTACCTCTTCGGATACCTTACTTTCTTTTTTTACTCTTATATTTCCCCAGTAACACAATTTAACCCCCAAACTAATATATATACCTAAATGTATTTTTAACAGGCCATCGAAAGAAGCTTGTTCTTTGGTCACAACTCTGGTAACGTTATACAACGACTAGACCTCAAGAATTTCTAAAACAATTCAAAGACATTAGAGCCCGGTAAAACCGAACGGATGCAAAATAACCTCTGCTAGACAGAATGGCATCGTAGAACGGATAACCATAATCTGTATTAAATCAGTACAACTTCAAACTTACATAGTTCCAATAAAAGGCGTCATTCAGTATATGGTTGCGGGATTTTCTGCTTTACGATTCCGATGACATAAATGTCAGACACAACAGATTATTGAGAGCCGTCGCGCTGAGAATCCAGATACCGCTTGCCTTCCTCCGCTGACATAAACCACTTGTTGCTCCCTTCTTTGGTAGTTATACGTAGCCTCGCCGGATACAAAAGGGCCGGTTTAAATCCCTGCTTGTAAATTTCGGCCATAACTTCACGATACCGAACCCGCTGCTCCATTACCTCGGGGCTGTAATCTTCGTAGATGGCGACTGGTTTCCCTTGATACTGCAGTTCACCTCGCTTTTTACGCGCCTCGCGAATGACAGTATCTTTTAGCTGGTAGCGATGAAAACGGACCAGGATTTATATACATTTATTCTGGAATTGTACAGTTTCTTTTAATAATAATTCCAGATCATATGAAATATTTTAATGCATATTACTATTACACATTACATATTACTAATATTTATTGCATATAATATTGTACAGAAATATATTTGTATTAGGTCAATTACTGTCGGCAGCCTACACAGTGACTTGTGATTGATATCGCTTATTCTGCCCGAAAAGACCATAAATATTACAGTTCACGTCCGCAGTAATAATTAATTAACATACATAATCCAAAATAATAATAATAATAAATAATTATGCCTACCTTTGACTTAGGTGTAAGATTTTGCCTTAGACGTAGCATACATACGCCTAGATGGTGCAACGGGTATTAATTCTATGCACAACTACAACTGGGTGTACGTCCAGCTGATGCAACCGGCCCCAGATGTTCAACTACACTGATATTCTAGTGTAAAACAATTTCCTTGACTACTGATGATGAGTTTTGCAAGCAAAGCACTTAAATATCAAGTATGTTTTACTTATTTCACTTGTTGAACAGAATTAATTCTCTTTCGGTCACAAAACATACCACATCCAGTTCTCAAAAGTTTTGTGAACAAATGTTCTGTATGTGTTTCATGGCCTTATTTCAGTGACCTAAATTTATGGAGTGAATTTTGTGCCAATATTTATCAAACAAATCCAGCGTTTTGCAAACAAACACAATCTGCTTTGCAAAGAAAAACTCGACTTTCAATCAAACGCAAAGTGATTTGCAAATACAAAACTCTATTTGAGAGAAAATGCAGAGGTATGGACAAATATATTTATTGTGTTACAACTGTAAGCCTTTTTGTGAGGAAACTTGGCTTGATTTTCTCACAAATGCGTGCAAATAGATTTTCTCACAAATGCAGGCAGATTTTCTCACAAATGCAATGGAGCAACTTCCAAAAATAGCAGATGGCGCTGTCGGTCAATTTATGTTAGTCTCTAGAGACCCGAAACATCCATCATTTTTAGGGAATACCAAAATGAGTGGGAAACAGGTGATTTTCTGTCTTACTATATCTATAATTAACCATTCAGATGACCCTATACTACAATGTCAGTAAAATTCACAATAAGTGCTGTAAAGTTGTTAAAATAATTAGTTCAAAAGATCAGTAGTGACATGGCTGAACATTTAAATAGGCAGTCTTTTCATACAAAAAGTGATCCATCCTCTACAAAAACTGATCCATCCTCTTATCTCTCTGTTTGATCGCAGGATACAGAATATATACATATGTTCATACAATTGTCCAACATTCGAAACAACGCAGTCAAAATATATTGTAATACTAAAACGCAAATGTATTATGGAGAGCGACAACATTGTGTACCAAAAATGAAAGCTTAGACTTTTTTTTTTAAATATCAGATATGGTAATATCACACAAGGTAATTCATTAATTATTAATAAAAATGGAAAACAAATAACATTATTAAGAACAATATCAAAAGCTTTTTAAACTGTTGTAACACTTTAACCATTTGTGTCTAAAATAATTACATACTTTTAGTTAAACAAAATGATGAATATTTAAATAATAACACAATTGTTACTTTTCATAGGGGATATAAATGTTTAGATTATATTTTGGTAAATGTATATAGCTGAATCATTGATTATAGTAGCCTATTTGTATAATTAGATTAACCTTCAGTAGCTTGTCTATGTGTAGTTTTATACTTGTTTAAACTTTTACTGCAGAGCTATAGCTTACAACAATTTTTCTATTCACTGTAGGCTATGTCTCAACATATATAGCAGAATGACAATGAATCTTACTTGTCCTAACGTAATTATAAAATTCAAAATGCTTTTATTTTTGTTACACAGTTGTCGCTATCCACAATACATTTGCTAGTATTTTAGTATTACACAATATTGTGACTGCTTGAATGTTGAACAAATGTATCAACATATGTAGCCTATATATTCTATATCCTACCAAAATATAATCATGAGAAAATTCCCACAAAAAAAAGAGGACAAGAGGTATAGACAATGGATCAGTTTTTGTAAGGAAGCCTGTCTATTTAAATGTTTAGCCAAGTCAATACTGATTTTTGAAGTTTACAACACTTATTGTGAATTTCACTTACACTGTAGTATAGGGTTGCTTTGAAAACATCTAAATGGTTATAGATATAAAGACAGAATATCACCCGTTCTCCACTCATGTTGGTATTCCCTGAAAAGGTAAATGGGTGTTTCGGTCTCAGGAGGCTAGCATAAATTGACTGACAGCGCCATCTACTGTTTTTGGAAAAGGGAGTTGCTCAATTACATTTGCAAATCTGCCTGCATTTGTAAGAAAATCTATGTGCATGCACTTGTGAGAAAATCAAGCCAAGTTTCCTCATACAAAGGCTCAGAGTTGTAACACACAATAATTATATTTGTCAATACCTCTCAAATAGAGTTTAGTATTTGCAAATCACTTTGTGTTCATTTAAAAGTCGAGTTTTTCTTTGCAAAGCAGATTGTGTTTGTTTGATAAATATTGGCACAAATTTCACTCCATATAATTTTTTTTTGTTTTTCACAAACCACGCATAAAAGTTTTCTGAAAAACACAAACATGTACATTCATGTTGTTTACATATTATGGAAGCCCAATTTGTACTGATTACAATGTAATCAGACTTCAGGTATTAATATGTTTTTAAGATACTGAAAAAAGCACAAATGTCAGGGCATGTCAAACCTTCTTTAGGGCCCCAAAACACCCTCAGAGCCCAGAGGGTTAACTGCATGAAGACAATGAGTTGCATGTCTGTTGCATAATCCAACATTCTTTGGGCAAAATTATTAAATACTTTTTACAAAACAAAATAATATCTGTACAAAATATAGTTTGTCAGATGGCACTGCCTGTAGATATGACACCGATGCATTTAACGACTGAAATGCCTGCGCTCAGCTGTTAATTCATCATATGTCAGTCACAATGCCAGTGCCCTGCATTAGTTTATCCAAGGATATGTCAGAAACCGCAGAACCATTAGACCTTAATTCAAAATGAATAGCAAGTAATATGCAGCTTGTTGTGTGTTTGAAACCAGCAAAAATGGCAGGATAGTGTAGAACACGGATTCACAAAAGAAAAAACTGTGCTGTTTCGGAGTTTCCGTATGACCAAACAGAGCTGGCATGACATAAAAATTACGGAGTAAGTTGCAGTGATTGCGTCGGCACCTCATACACACTCAAAACATATTGTTGCTAGCTTAACATCGCAGCCTGTTAATTATCAAAATCAAATACAGATAAAGAAATATAAGAAGTTACACTGCTTCGTATAGTCTGTGGCATTCAGTGTGGCCAGCGCCTCACTGCTGATATAGCCTGTGTAAAGGATGATGTTTTATGTCGATAAAGCAAGTGAAGAACAAAGACTATACTTTACATAGCCTAATAAATTATATTTTAGCATCCAGATACATCACAAATATGGAAACATTGGGATTCGTGTAGAATGAGAGAGGTAGGCTTCAGTTTTGCTTTTAAAGGGGGCATAACAAACACAGTTTCACCCAATCTCATATTAATCATGAGTACCTATAGTGTAGTACTGCATCTCCAAAAAGTCTTTAGTTTTATAAAAGAAAGATACAGCTTTACCATTCTCTCTGAAAAAAGCAGAGCTTCTGGAGGCGCGCCGTGGGCAGAGCTAAGTTTGATGAGCACTTGTGCTCGGATTGCCAATAAAACACAGACATTTGATGCTGTTTCACTTGCCATCTGCAGTTCTGAACCATGACTGGGATCTTTTATAACTGGGACTGCTCCATCTTTCAGTATCAAACAATGTGCAAATTCAGCATCGAACTGGGCCTTGTTTATAAAACATTAACTACGTCAACAAACACACTTGCAAAACTCCATTGCTCCCCCAGAAAAACTAACTGTGTCAACGGCACAATTCAAGGCAAGAGTCACTGACGGAGAGGGCTTGGAGGTCTCCCACTCTTTTGATACAGGTCTTTTGGGAGAGGGCACTGAATTCGACTGACTGAAGGGGCTTAAAGGGGTCTAGCTGTAGGCCCTGGAGGACAACAGGTAGATCCCAAGAGGGGACAAGGTGCGGTCTGATGGGGTTCAGCCTACAGGCACCTTTAAGGAATGGAATAACCAAGTAATGCTTTCCAACCGATCTGCCTTCCACGTGGGGCTGTGCAGATATTATCATGCGCATCTCGTCAGTAATGCTGGTTCTGTGATTAGTCGTAAATCTCATTCACGTGTTCATTCATGCAGCTGCATTTACTACACAGAGCCGTAGTTCACTGACAAGCTAAGCAATATCGCAGGCAATACATACCGATAATGCACGCAAAACTGCATAGCTTGTCGGTGAACTACGGCTCTGTGTAGTAAACGCGGCTGCACGAATGAACACGTGAATTCGATTTACGACTAATCACAGAACTGGCATTACTGATGAGATGTGCATGATAATCGCATGCAAATATCGGCACAGCCCTACTTCCACCAGGTCGTGGTTAGCAGATATAGCGGCCACCTGGACCTTGAGTGCTGAAGCAGAAAGGTGTCTATCCAATCCTCCTTGGCACTGCCCGGATGCCACGTCTCTGTGGGTCCTCCCCCTGGGAAGAACACCAGTTCGTGAATTTGCGCCACCTGAGGTCGTACAGCCACCTAGTGGAGGGGGCTCTAGACTGCATCAGAGTGTTTATCACTGTCAGTGGGAGATCTCTGAAGTCCTCCTGGTCGCGTCCAAGGACCATAGGTGGAGGTTCCAGAGATCTGGGCGTGGGTGCCAGATTGTGCCCTTCTTCTTTGAAAGGAGGTCCTTCCTCAAGGGAAAGACCAGGAAGAAATGGGGGAGAGGAGCACCAGCTCCGAGAACCAAATCCTTTTGGACCAGTAGGGGGCCACCAACAGGATCCGTTCTCTGTCCTCCCTGACTTTGCACAGGATGTGTGCAATGAGTCTCACTGGGGGAAATGCATATTTGAGAAGGCCCCTGGGCCAGCTGTGTGCCAGTGCGCGTTCCAGGGAGAGCCGTGCGTTCATAGCGACCGAGTCCATTTGAACACTGAGAAAAGATGCTCTGCACGGTGGAGAGCTGTGTTTGCATACCAACTCCTAACTCCTATGATTAGCCAGTCATCGAGGTAATTGCGGATGCGAACGCCCACCTCCCCGAGAGGGGCAAGGGCAGCCTCTGCGACTTTCGTAAAGACACGGGGCGACAGGGAGAGCCCAAAGGGAAGAACTTTGTACTGCTCGACTTTTGAAGGCGAACCGTAGGAATGGCCTGTGCCTTGGAAGAATCGAGACATGAAAGTATGTGTCCTTCAGGTCTATTTCCACAAACCAATCTTGGTGTCTGATGCATGTGATAATGTGTTTGAGGGTTAGCATCCTGAAGGCAAGCTTGTGAAGGGCCCGGTTCAGAATCCTCAAATCCAAGATTGGTCTGAGTCTGCCACCTTTCTTGGGTACAATGAAGTAGGGGCTGTAAAACCCTTTCCTCATATCGGCTGAGGGGGACTGGTTCTATCGTGTACTTCACCAAAAGCGTCGCAATTTCCACCTGAAGAACAACAGCACTCTCGTCCCGACCCGCGGTAGACAGGATTCCATTGAACTTGGGCGGGTTCCGTGCAGATTGGATAGCATAGCCGAGTCAGATGGTTCTGAGAAGGCAGCAAGAGAGGTTGAGTAACTCAAGCCAAGCTGTAAAACTCTCTGCCAAAGGTCTCAGTGGGACCACTACTGACGTACCTCGGGTGGGTACAATGTGGCTGGTTAGTGAGGAAAGCACTGTGTTTGGAGGTGAGCCGCCCCGGAGGGCACAAAGTGCTTTGATCAACATAACCATCAGACAAGGATTGAACAGGGATGCCTGAAGGATGCACTTGGTTTGACAAAGCATGCAGAAGCGCATGCTTTAGTGTCGACCCCTAGTGTCCTTCATTTCGTGTGTCATTCCTTCATTTTAAAGTGTATAATAAATAAAAAGAAAATAGAATAAAAAAGAAAAAGCTAGCTAGTGTTAGAGGCCTTCTTTTTGATTGTCCTTAAGAGAGTAGGTAATGTCAGGCACTGCTAATCAAATACATTTGATTAACTGATCATCAGCAAGTATGAGCACCAGTTTCAGCAGTTTGCTAATCTGGAGTCTTCAGATGTAGTGTGTAACACAATGCCACAGAAGAAAGACATCAGCAATGATCTTAGAGAAGCAATTGTTGCTAAAAGTGCATCTACAAGCAATTGAATCATAGGGTGTCCTTAGTTTGTCATCCATGGGTTTTTCATATTGGTTTTATTTTTGCAAAACAAATAATGACACAGTGTGATAAATAGTCATGTGTTTTTGTTCATTTTATTATTTAATTTTCAAAATTTTAAGTCAATTTTTAAACATTGAATTAAATAGGATGTTTTTTTTTTCAAATGCACTCATTCAATATATAATGAATGCCACAAAGGTAACTATATGTAGAAAAAAAATACTGACCACAAATAAGTGAACTGAAACAGCTGTACACTAGACTGCATATTCTGTTAAATATTATATACTGTATATAAAATGTCCTGTCTAAATTGTTCTGTCAAAGTGTTTTTATTATTTAGTTATTTAGTTAAACTTTAACAGAAATGTGTGTGTGTGTGTGTGTGTATATATATAAGAATAAAAATATGCATAAATAAGCATTCAAGTAACATGCAATTACAAACAACAGAATCAAAAATTGTAGGATCTTTAAAGACTCAAGCACCCACCTACTGCTGTCTCGTCTGACTGAGATGTCATCTTACAGCCACACCAGCTGCAGAAGTTTGGTGCCTTTTCCAAAGACACATGACTGCACTGAGAACACTTCATTCTCTGGTAATGTCTGCAAAGAGCACAAGTACGAGGTGAGGGGTTTTACCCACTATTCCACAATATAATGATAACACACAAGTCACGTCACATGACTTCTAAGAACACTATATTGCTTTCAATTTCCATTTGCACATAAATCAAAGTTCACCATCTAGAAACTATTAAACCCAGACTGTGGGAATCACGTGTGAATGAAATCTTACACTTCATCTAAGTGCAGAGATCCACTTTAAAATAAGATAATAAAACATACATGACTTATAATGCCATGACTTATAATGACTTATAATGCCTTATACATTTTTCTAATTTAACAAAAAATAAGACTTTTTTTTTTTTTTTTTTTTTAAGTTTGAAACTTATATGAAGAGAGATTTTTTTGGAGAATGGCTTAATATTCACGTGTCCCATTTTTTCTTTACCTACAGCAGCACAGGAACTGACACAAACAACCTGATAATCATGTTCTCCAGAATGAATTAAGAATGTTCACCTTGTGCTTCAAATTTTAATCTGTACAATGGAGTTTACATGGAAAATTTGGTTTAATTTACTGGATATGACCAATGTTATGACCTATAATCTCCTTCCTATTAATTTTACATTGTTTTTATCAACAGCATTCTACTTTAGCTCTTTTTTGTGCACTGTTACTTTTTTAAAACATATTATCGTTATTTAAAATAACTTTCGATGAGCATCCAACAAACACATTAATGCATATTCTGCAGTCATAGCAGAAGTCACTATGATATGCACATACCCGACATTGACTGACCTGAACTTGGCAAACACAAAAAATTAATGGCCAATCAGCAAGTAGAACGGTAGAATTGATAGTTATGATTAGTTACATTTATTGAGCACTGTCGTGTTTTATTATACAATTGTTGTTAATGCCATTTTGAAGCAACAAGCCACTCCAAGCAATGTTAACTGTCCTCCGCATCACAGTGTGCAACTACATTCACCTACATTCCTTAACTATGGTGAAATCCCTGTAAAAGCCTGTATTTCATTCTGTGGAA
Source organism: Cirrhinus molitorella (assembly GCA_033026305.1). NCBI lineage: Eukaryota > Metazoa > Chordata > Actinopteri > Cypriniformes > Cyprinidae > Cirrhinus > Cirrhinus molitorella. The sequence continues at coordinate 14,445,892 of CM065117.1, forward strand.
ATGCACTCGCAACAGAAAAACAAATTAATAAAGAACAAATAAATCTTCAATACAAAGAGAAACTAATAGATAATTCAGAAACGTAATCTCAATTAATATAGAAAGGAGTTAATAAAGTTGTTAGATCGCGCTCCTCATGACTAGACAATTAAGATCCAGCCCGGACACCAGATCCCGTCAGAAAATATCAGTTATTCCGGTAACAGAACAACTCGTCAGCAGAGTCGTCTAATACCCAAACCCTGTTAACAGGAGGTCTTGTCTGGTACCCAAAATACCCAAAACACTATTAACAGTCTTCTGTCAGCAAAGAAGTTGACTGAGGGAAAACCAGTGAAAATGAAGAGTAGAAGCAGGAGACGAAGTAATGATGATAAAAGGAGCAGAGTTTATTGAATAGTCTTAGTTGCATATGTCTCAATGCTCAGACTTCGTCTGAAGAACAGAAATTCAACAAGTATTGTTATAGCAAACAACAACATCCCATAAACCTTGAGGTTCATAAACATTCCCTTGTATCTCTTATTCATGAAGACAAACAGCCCTTGGAACCACAGTCATAAGACTAAACAACAATGGAAAAATAGATTAAAATATATTAACAATAATATAACACAAAAACATAATATAAATGACTAATCAATTAATGAATCAATGTAATCAATATATAAATGACTGTAATGACTAATATAAATGATTAAATGGAATAAATGATTATAAATGAATAAAGGAATGAAGAATAAATTAAGAATATTAAAAAAAAAAACAAAGTAAAAACAACACAAATGTATGGTTGCTCTTGTGAAGCAAAACACACACAATTTGCATTTGAGGATCATCAGATCCTTCAAAGTAGACAATGTAAGCAATCAAATATGAATTTGTTTATTTTTGGCAGGGACAGGCAGGTCCTCTTCTATGTTGCCAAGTGCCCCAATAGAGGCCGCTGTCGCTCAATTGACTGTAAATGAAAAGTAATGCGAGCAACATAACCACGACACAAAATTAAACTATAATAATATGTAGATATTACGATTGTAACCACCACGCGGATATAAATACATGCGTAGAAATATACTGTATACATACAATAAGTCTTACAAATAGCCATAGGCTATTGTTGACAACGTCAGGCTATGACGTCTCTGAATGACGAACCTGTAACATTATTTCACAACCATCTTCTAATCTATTAAACAAACAAAACTAGTACGTGTCATGTCTGTTGGCAACTTGACTTAACGATATGTGCATAATAAGCCATTTTATCTGTAAAATTGCACAACAAATAGCTCGAAACAAACTCGACAACGCAATACTGACGTTGACGACCAAACTATCAAACATTCTGTTCTGTCAAGTCCCCCTTAAAGAATGAAGAGTCTGCGCGTGTTATTTTAGCTGTATAGATGATCTGATGTGTGATATTAATGCTCGATCTTTACGAACTTGCAGTCTCATCTCTTCCGCGTGACATGCTAAAGCTAAACTGACACATAAAGGCAAGCGTATTCTCAGGTTTGTCTTACCTACTAGTGCAGATTTGCCTTTCTTTCTTTCTTTTTTTTTTTTTTTACAGATGAGCACACATGTCACCTCGGCATGTCATCGTGTATTTGACCCTCAGTCGCACAGCTCAATTCCGATCATATTCATATGCTCCGCATACAATGAAAGTAGCTGCTGAGGAAGAGAGCTTACATGTCTAAAGTTTCGTTTCGTGAAAAATGGGCGTGATTTTCATGTGTAGCCAATCTATTTATTCAAAACTACAAGCCAATACCACAATGGGAAGTACATATATTCATAAAAATGCTGTCAGTTTTTATCTTATAAATGTTTATTCAGAAGGATCTTACTGTGCCTTTAGAAAATACCCACACAACCTCAGTTATTTTTAATCACAGTAGGCTACAGCATATTAATTTTTCTCTCCGCATATTTAACAAGTACAAAATATAAGTAACTTTCAGACAGTTGAAACTCTTTAAATATATTCTGCACTGAAATTGAGTGAAATACATTGTGCACTTGTTTCTTTACACTTCTTTAAAGACAACCACACTGCTTACAGTACAGTGTTACAGCATCAACATCAACTACTAAAAAGTCATACGTTATTGTGGTGACAGCTGAAGCCCTCAGCTTCCTAAATTTAAATAAATAAATAAAAAAAAACTAAAACAACAAATCCAATAGAATACAATATAAAATAATATACAATAACAGAACATATGTGATTAATAGAATAACTTGATAAAGACTCTTAATGTAAAGGAATCATTATCACACATTAGTTTTTCTCAATCAATTTGGCACTTTTCTACAATGCAATGTACTTGTTTTCAAAACAGTTAGCACAGCCATCAAAACACAAAATTATCTTAACTAAACAGTTAAATTTAACTGCAAAATAAAGCACTGCAATTTTTTGTAGTAATGCATTTATTAAACATAAATTTTAACATCAAATCTATAGGTGTGTTCTCTATTGACTGTAAAACACATTCAGCTGTAGATGAATATGCTAATGAAAATACATTATTGCATTTCTTCAACAAGGAGTTTTGTGTGTGTGTGTGTGTGTGTGTGTGTGTGTGTGTGTGTGTGTGTGTATATATATATATATATATATATATATATATATATATATTTTTTTTTTATACAAGATGCCTTTACTGCTCTTGTTTACTACTTCCAAGTCCCCTAGAAAAGGAGATAAACCACCTAAAGGTGTGTCTTCTAAAGTTAATCTATCAGATAAGATTTATTGATGGCCAAGGAACAAAACAGCAGTTGCACTACAGAAGTGACATCACGTATGACAGACTGGTGTATTATCAAATACTACTGTATATTGGATTTTGTTTAATAAAGCAGTTTAGCGAGTTGCAGAGAACATCAGCCAGATGACGAGACAGTTGAAACATTTTGGTCATTGATTTACTCCTATATTTAGGGCTGTTATTGTACATTTTCCAGCAAAATGTCCTGATAAACCTGAGAATTTACACTTTATATGATCTCAAATTACTGAGCTTTTACAGTCATCCATTTATAATTGTCTTTCTAGACTAATGAACCTCAAGACTGATGAACCTCAAGACTTTTTAGAAATAACACTGCATAAATCCAATTCACAATTATGTTCCTTCTTACAGAAAAGATGTGTCTTTAGATTTAAACTGACAGAGTGTGTCTATCTCCCGAACAAAGTTAGGCAGATTGTTCCAGAGTTTGGGCACTAAATAAGAAAATGATCTGCCGCCTGCAGTTGATTTTGATATTCTGGGTATTATCAGATTGCCAGAGTTTTGAGAATGCAGTGGACGTAAAGGACTATATTGTGATAAAAGCTCGCTCAAGTACTGAGGAGCTAAACCATTGAGGGCTTTATAAGTAATTAGCAAGATTTTAAAATCAATACAATGTTTAACAGGGAGCCAGTGCAGTGTTGACAGAACAGGGCTAATATGGTTCATACTTTCTGGTTCTAGTAAGAACTCTAGCTGCTGCATTTTGGACCAGCTGGAGTTTGTTTATTAAGCGTACTGAAAAACCACCCAATAAAGCATTACAATAATCTATCCATGAATTAACGTTTCTGCATTTGACATTTGAGAGCACAGGTCATAATTTTAATATGTTTTTAAGATGGAAATATGCTGTTTTGCAAATGCTAGAAATTTGGTTTTCGAAGGAAAGATTGCTATCAAATAGCACACCTAGGTTCCTAACTGATGATGATAAATTTACAGAGCACCCATCAAGTATTATTACTTTGATAACGTAACAACACTAAATGCCAACATAATTTTCCAGTCTATTCAAAAGAATGTTGTGGTCAATAGTATCAAATGCAGCACTAAGATCCAGTAGCACTAACAGAGAGATACAACCACGGTCGGATGATAAGAGCAGGTCATTTGTTACTCTAATGAGAATCAGAATCAGAATGAGCTTTATTGCCAGGTATGTTTGCACATACTAGGAATTTGTTTTAGTGACAGAAGCTCCACAATGCAACAGAATGACAGTGACAAGACAAGACACAGATAATAAAAAGAGCATTATACAAATATACAGAAGAAGTGCAAAAAAGCAAATACTCAATATACAATTTAAAATAAACTAAAATAGACAAATTTAAACAATTTACTATGTATAGGTGCAAATTAGAAATGTAAACAAGTATGCGTATTAAATAAATAAATTAATGTAATAGCATTGTGTGTTCCACGTTTATTTTTCAAGTGTTCATGAGATGGACTGCTTGAGGGAAGTAACTGTTCCTGTGCCTGGTCGTTCTAGTGCTGAGGGCTCTGTAGCGTCGACCAAATGGCAACAGTTTAAAGAGCGAGTGTGCTAAATGTGAGGGATCCAGAGTGATTTTACCAGCCCTTTTGTGCACACTGGATAAGTACAGATCTTGAAGAGTGGAGAGGGTTGTACCAATGATTCGCTCAGCACAACGGACTATCCGGCGTAGTCTTCTGAGGTCAGAATTGGTAGCTGAGCTGAACCAGACAGTAATTGAAGTTGTTGTGACTGCACCATACAGCCAGCTCTTTAACCTCCTGTCTGCAGGCAGACTCGTCACCGTTCTAAATGAGACCGGTGAGTGTGGTGTCATCTGCAAACTTCAGGAGCTTAACAGAGGGGTCTTTAGAGATGCAGTCGTTGGTGTACAGGGAGAAGAGCAGTGGGGAGAGAACACAACCTTGAGGGGCGCCAGTGCTGATGGTGCGGGTGCTGGATGAGAATTTTCCCAGCCTCACTAGCTGTTGCCTGTCTGTCAGGAAGCTGGTAATCCACTGACAGACAGAGGTGGGCACAGAGAGCTGAGTTAGTTTGGGCAGGAGGAGGTTTGGGATGATAGTGTTAAAGGCTAAGCTGAAGTCTACAAACAGGATCCTTACATAAGTCCCTGATTTATTCAGATGCTGCAGGATGAAATGCAAACCCATGTTTACAGTTTGCTCGGTAAGCAAACTGCAGGAGGTCCAATAAGGGTCCAGTGATGTCCTTCAGATAAGGCAGAAACAGTTTTTCAAACGACTTCATGACGACAGACGTTAGCGCCACAGGTCTGTAGTCATTAAGTCCTGTTATCTTGGGTTTCTTTGGTACGGGGATGATGGTGGAGCGTTTGAAGCAGGCAGGGACTTCACACAACTGTAGCGATTTATTGAAGATTTGTGAAAAGATGGGGGCCAGCTGATCAGCACAGGTTTTCAGACAGGCTGGAGTCAAACCGTCAGGGCCTGGTGCTTTGTTTTATTTTATTCTTTTTGAAGACTTTGCGGACGTCTTCATCGCTAATTTGTAAAGGAGGGGTGTTTTTTCAAACCTGCAATAGAACTCATTCAGTTCGTCTGCCGGATATTGATTGTCCACAGTGCTGGGGGATGGTGTCTTGTAGCTGGTGATGTCTTTCAGACCTTTCCACACTGATGAAGAGTCATTGGAATAGAATTGGTTCCTTAATTTTTCAGAATAATTCCTCTTTGCCACTTTAATCTCCTTTTCCAGTGTGTATTTGGCCTGTTTATCCAAGACTTTGTCCCCATTACTTTAAGCATCTTCTTTGGCCTGACGGAGCTGTCTGAGTTTTGCAGTGAACCATGGTTTGTCATTGTTGTAAATTAGATGAGTCCTGGTAGGAATGCACATATCTTCACAGAAACTGATGTATGAAGTTACAGTCTCTGTGAGCTCGTCCAGATCGGTGGCAGCAGCTTCAAAAACACTCCAATCAGTCCATTTGAAACATGCTTGTAAGGCCCGCTCTGTTTCGGTGGTCTATCTCTTTACAGTCTTTACTACAGGTTTAGCAGATTTAAGTTTTTGCCTGTAGGTTGGTATAAGATGAACCAGGCAGTGATCAGAAAGTCCCAAAGCTGCCCGCGGGGCAATGTGATATGCATTCTTTATTGTGGTATAGCAGTGATCCAATATATTACTGTCTCTGGTGGGACATGTAACATGTGGTCTGTATTTTGGCAGTTCATGGAAGAGATTTGCTTTGTTAAAATCCCCAAGAACTATTAAAACAGAGTCCGGGTGATTTTGTTCGATCTCTGTGATCTGGTCGGTGAGTTTCTGTAATGCCATGCTCGCGTTCGCTTGCAGTGGAATGTAAACACTCACGAGAATGAACGAGCAAAACTCTCGCGGCGAACAGAACGGCTTGCAGTTTATGAAAAGCGCTTCTAGATCATAACAGCACATTTTGGTTAATACTGTTACATCTGTACACCACCTTTCACTGATGTAAAAGCACGTCCCGCCGCCACGCGATTCCCCCGTTGATTCTGCGTCGCGATCCGCTCTAAACAGCAGGAAACCGGGCAGGTGAAGCGCGCTGTCCGGAATCACATCGTTCAGCCAGGTCTCCGTGAAACACAGAGCAGCAGAGTTTGAAAAATCTCTATTTGTCCGGGAGAGCAGAAGTTCGTCCGTTTTGTTGGGAAGAGAGCTGAGGTTTGCCAGATGTATACTAGGCAGCGCCGTCTGAAGTCTACGCTTTCGAAGTTTTACGAGCGCGTCGGTGCGCTTTCCCCGTCTGCGCGTCCTGAAGTGCCAGATCAGCGCTGTCGCTCCGCCAACTACAACATTCAGCAATACGTCCGAATAGTTGAAAACCGGTAGGAGGTTTTAAGGTCCGTTCTGCCGAATGTTCAGCAGTTCATCCCTGGTAAAACTGACCGTGTTTGCGAAACAAAAAACAGGAAAAACTAACAAAAACACTAAAACAACTAAGGAGCTTAGCACAGTGGCTGCCATCCGTGGCGCCATCGATCGTTTTTGGGCAGGGCAGTCTAAGTACTATGATACACTCTAAATCCTGACTGGAAATCCTCACAAATACTATTTTTCTCTAAAAAGAAACATAATTGTGAGGATACTACCTTAACAGAAAAGGGAGATTCAAGATCGGTCTATAATTAATTGGTTGGGGTCAAGTTGTGTTTTTTTAATGAGAGGCTTGATAATGGCCTGTTTGAAAGTTTTGGGGACATATCCTAATGACAGTGATGAATTAATATTCAGAAGAGGATCTATGACATCTGGAAACACCTCTTTTAGTAGCTTAGATGAAATCGGGTCTAACATACATGTTGTTGGTTTAGATGATTTAACAAGTTTCTTGTATTCCTCTGAAAAAACTGAGGTGTTAATTATTGAACATAAAACCTTTGCATGTAATAACCTAAAACACTGTCTAATCCTTGATGGCTGTTAATTCATGCTTTTATGACCTCAACATATATTATTGTAATGCTTTTTTGTGTGGTTGCTGCACGCTTAATAAAACTCCAGCTGGTCCAAAATGCAGCAGCTAAAGTATTGAACCAGAAAGTATTGACCATATTAGCCCGGTTCTGTCAACACTATACAATTTTTAATAAGGGAGCCAGTGTAGATTTTAAAATCTTGCTAATTACTTATAAAGCCCTGAATGGTTTAGCTCTTCAGTACTTGAGTGAGCTCTTATCACATTATTGTCCCACACATCCACTGCATTCTCAAAACTCTGGATATTTGATTATACAGGTGCTGGTCATATAATTAGAATATCATCAAAAAGTTGATTTATTTCACTAATTCCATTCAAAAAGTGAAACTTGTATATTATATTCATTCATTACACACAGACTGATATATTTCAAATGTTTATTTCTTTTAATTTTGATGATTGTAACTGACAACTAATGAAAACCCCAAATTCAGTATCTCAGAAAATTAGAATATTGTGAAAAGGTTCAATATTAAAGACACCTGGTGCCACACTCTAATCAGCTAATTAACTCAAAACACCTGCAAAGGCCTTTAAATGGTCTTTCAGTCTAGTTCTGTAGGCTACACAATCATGGGGAAGACTGCTGACTTGACAGTTGTCCAAAAGATGACCATGGACACCTTGCACAAGGAGGGCAAGACACAAAAGGTCATTGCAAAAGAGGCTGGCTGTTCACAGAGCTCTGTGTCCAAGCACATTAGAGTCAAAGGGAAGGAAAAGATGTGGTAGGAAAAAAGTGTACAAGCAATAGGGATAACCGCACCCTGGAGAGGATTGTGAAACAAAACCCATTCAAAAATGTGTGAGAGATTCACAAAGAGTGGACTGCAGCTGGAGTCAGTTCTTCAAGAACCACTACACATAGACGTATGCAAGACATTGGTTTCAACTGTCGCATTCCTTGTGTCAAGCCACTCTTGAACATCAGACAGCGTCAGAAGCGTCTCGCTTGGGCTAAAGACAAAAAGGACTGGACTGCTGCTGAGTGGTCCAAAGTTATGTTCTCTGATGAAAGTAAATTTTGCATTTCCTTTAGAAATCAGGGTGCCAGAGTCTGGAGGAAGAGAGGAGAGGCACAGAATCCATGTTGCAGTGCCACAGATCAATCGAGTCCATGCCACACCGCATTGCTGCAGTAATTCAGGCAAAAGGAGCCCCAACAAAGTATTGAGTGCTATACATGCTCATACTTTTCATGTTCATACTTTTCAGTTGGCCAAGATTTCTAAAAATCCTTTCTTTGTATTGGTCTTAAATAATATTCTAATTATATGACCAGCACCTGTACCTAGAATATCAAAATCAACTGCAGGCAGCAGATAATTTCCTTATTTAGCACCCAAACTTGAACAATCTACCTAACACCGTTTAGGAGGAGCCACACTCTGTCAGTTTAAATCTATATCTATAAATCTATAATAAAGACCCATCTCTTTAACCTGGCTTACACATAACACATTCCTATAACTCAAATCTGTTAAAGAATTGTTAGGCTGCATTAATTAGGTCAACTGAGAACACTTCCTATAACATCTGATGTACTCTTTGCATTGTAAGAGGAATGGCATGTACGTTAATATTACACTAGGCACGTTTCCATTACAAATTTGCACAAAACTTTTGCGATATTTTCTAAGTGTCGATAAAAAACTGTTGCGAAATGACGGTGTTTCCATTAACCATTCATGCGACTAAAACTCGTCCTCTCGCGATAAGTCAGGCGACAGATGTAGGTAGGCTTACTTGTATCGCAGCCAATGCACTAGCCGGTTTTATTTTTAATTGGAGACGTAGGTGCTTATACAAGCAGTAATGGGAAGGCAAGCCCCCTATACTTGGGAGCGGCCACGTATGTGCTTGTTCTGGGAAGTAATAGTGCGCAATTTCACGGAGGAACTGTGGATTCAGAATTTCTGGATGAACGCATCCACTTTTTTTGAGCTGTGCAATGCAATAGGGCCTCTTGTAGCACCTGCAGTATCATGCCCAAGGGAGCCAGTTTCCAAAAATAAAGAATAAAAAATGATCATATGACTGTTCAGGTTTATCATGTGACCTAGAAATGCGGAAAAAAAAAAAAGTTTCCATTGCCGTTTTGCGAATTATTTCTTTTTTGGATTGTCTGAAAAACCACCTCATGCGAGTGCAAAAATTTTTTTGCGATATATCGGTGTTTTTGCTAATTTGACGCGTTTCCATTAGGTGTATTTTCAATTCGCAATTTCAATTTGCGCATTTTGAAGGGTAATGGAAACACGCCTACTGTTTCATTCTTATTCCAAGGTCACCGTAGCCACCAGATCCAGTCCGTATCCAGATCAGATGGTTACTGCAGTCTGCAATCTGACTTTGGACATGGAACAAACGGCTGGTTTCATCTAGCCAGAGGAGAACTGGAGCCTGGTTTTCTCCCAAGGTTTTTTCTCCATTTCTGTCACCTGTGAAGTTTTGGTTCCTTGCCGCTGTTGTCTCTGGCTTGCTTAGTTGAGGACACTTAATTTCCAGCAATATCATATACTGTTTGAATTGAACTGAGCTGGTGAATTGAACTGAGCCAGTGAGGAACTACCTTTAACTGAAAATTTTGCATTTACAATACTGTATTACTGACACACTATTATCCTATTTAATACTTTAAAGTTGCTTTGACACAACCTGTATTGTTAAAAGTGCTATATAAATAAAGTTGACTTGACTAAGATTTCTTTTGAGGCATACTTCTGAGACAGTAAATTTTTATAGGGTAGTGCAGCTGTGACCAGCATCTCTAATCTCAACGCATTGTTGGACTCCAGCAGAGACCTCTCTGATCCAATCATAAGTAGAAATGCCAAAAACAAGCGTAAAACTGTTCCAACAATTTTTCGTGATTTTTTTTTTTTTACATTGAGACATTTCGAAAATGCACTCATAGCACATTTGTTAAAGTGGACTACTCACCATTTACACACAGACACATCATTATTGTATAAGTGTTGTGAGAAAGTGCACCAAAACATGGTATTTAAGCTCAATTTTCGAATGATGTATATTGCCCTTACCTTTGTGACCAAAATATAATTTTAAATTGTTTCCTCTGAAAAAAATGCAAATGATCGCGCTGGCGCCTGCATGTATTGCAAAGCGGCTTCAGCTTCCCTTCTCCACAAAAACGATTGGATAGCTATGCGTCTAATAGCGCATGTTTATCTAGGTTTAACGTTTAAACAAACATTGTTTTTTTGCAAGGAGGAGATCTGACACCAGTCAGCTGCGCACAATTTTAAGATCATTTGCGATTTATAAATGTCACATCTGGAAGAGAGGCATACGCACGTGTTTTTGTGCGCACATTCGTTTTCTCTGAATCGCACTTATGCACTTTTGAGAAATGATTAAGACAAATTTAGGATGGTTTATACGCAACTTTTTATAAATGAGGCCCCTAGAGCGATTCAGGTTGTCTATGCGAATGGTAAGGTCAATCAGTTGATCCAAGGTCTTTCCTTCATCATGACAGTAGAGTTCAGACTGTAACTACAGATTCAAAGCTCTGCGGAAATGTAGCTTTAAGGGATCATCAGATCAACCAGTTTGAGCAGCCAACATGCGGAAAGTTAAAGCAAACTCAGCCACCATACTCCTTATTGCAATGTGTGAATCTGTTCGCCCGCTCCATCCCCTCCCTCAGAGAGATCAAACACTTCTCGAATACATTGAAGAAAGCCATCAAATGAGGGAAAGGTGGGTCGACTGAAATTCCACACAGCGGTGGCCCAGTCCAAAGCTTTGCCAGACAAAAGAGAGCATACAAAAGCGATGCAACTGTCCTCCGTGGGGTATAAAACAGGTTGTTGTGAGACAAACAAAGAACATTGAAGCAGAACCGCTGACTTGTAATGATGAGTCAATAGAATGAGGATCCATTTGCAGCTTTTAATAAAGATGATCACAGTAAAGTCACCTTTATTTATATAGTGCTTTTTACAATACAGATTGTGTCAAAGCAGCTTTATAGTATCAAATATTAAGGTAGTGTCAATAATGCAAAAGCAAACGGTTACCATTTTTCAGTTAAAGCGAGTTAATCGTTGAATTCAGTAATGCTTTCATCCAGCCTAGTTCAATTAGTATACAATATCACTGGAAATTAAGTGTCCCCAACTGAGCAAGCCAGGGGCGACAGTGGCAAGGAACCAAAACTTCATCAGTGACAGAAATGGAGAAAAAAACCTTATGAGAAACCAGGCTCAGTTGGGGGGTCAGTTCTCCTCTGACCAACAAACAAGCAATTTGTAACTGTAGAGGTCATCTATAGGTGCTGATCCACCATCCGGATACGGACTGGATCAGGGGACTGCAGTGACCATCTGATCAGGATACAGACTGGATCTGAGTGGCAACGATGACCTCAAAATAAGCAAGAGACAGGCTAATATTAGCGTAGATGCCATTCTTCTTATGATGCAACAAGTACATCAGGTGTTATGGGAAATGTTCCTGGTTCTGGCTGACCCAATCAATACAGCCTAAACAATCCAAATGGATTTGAATTATAGAAATGTGTTAATGTGTGGCGTAAGCCAGGTTAAAGAGATGGGGCTTTAGTCTAGATTTAAACTGACAAAAATTAAACTGAGTGTGTCTGCCTCCTGAACAAAGTTAGGTAGATTGTTCTAGAGTTTGGGCGCTAAATAAGAAAATGATCTGCTACCTGCAGTTGATTTTAATATTCTGGGTATTATCAGATTGCCAGAGTTTTGAGAACGCAGCCGACGTAAGGGACTATAATGTGATAAAATCTCGCTCAAGTACTGAGGAGCTAAACCATTGAGGGCTTTATAAGTAATTAGCAAGATTTTAAATCAACACGATGTTTAATAGGGAGTCAGTGCAGTGTTGACAGAGCCGGGCTAATACGGTCATACTTTCTGGTTCTAGTAAGAACTCTAGTAAGAGCTGCTGCATTTTGGACCAGCTGGAATTTGTTTATTAAGCATGCAGAACAACCACCCAATAAAGCATTACAATAATCTATCCTGGAGGTCATGAACGCATGAATTAACATTTCTGCATTTGACATTGAGAGCATAGGTCATAATTTCAATGTTTTTAAGATGGAAAAATGCTGTTTTTCAAATGCTAGAAATGTGTTTTTTAAAGGACAGATTGCTATCAAATAGCACACCTAGGTTCCTAACTGATGATGATGAATTAACAGAGCAGCCATCAAGTATTAGACTGTGTTTTATTACTTAAGTTATTAATTGCCAAGGTTTTAGGCCCAATAATTAACACCTCTGTTTTTTCAGAATTTAGCAGTAAGAAATGACTTGTCATCCAGGTTTTTTTTTTTTATCAACTATGCATTCCGTTTTTCAAATTTGTATATTTCACCGGGCCACAAAGTAATATAGAGCTGAGTATCATCAGCATACCAGAGAAAGCTAACTCCATGCTTCCTGATGATATCTCCTAAGGGTAACATGTAAAGTGTAAAAAGTAATGGCCCTAGTACTGAGCCTTGAGGTACTCCATACTGTACTTGTGATCGATATGATACCTCATCATTCATTGCCACAAATTGATGGCGGTTAGATAAGTACAATTTGAACCATGACAATGCACTACCACTAATGGCAACATAATTCCCGAGTCTATTCAAAAGAATGTTGTGGTCAATAGTATCAAACACAGCACTAAGATCCAGTAGCACTAATAGAGAGATACAACCACAGTCGGATGATTAGAGCAGGTCATTTGTTTCTCTAATGAGGACAGTCTCAGTACTATGATACGGTCCAAATCCTGACTGGAAATCCTCACAAATACTATGTTTCTCTAAAAAGGAACATAATTGGGAGGATACTACTACTTCAAAACAAGTCCAGGATTTGAATAAATTGAGGATTTTCATCTCCACAGATATAATGCCATTTCAGATTGTATAAAAATCTGGATTTCTTCATCTAGTGAAAAAGGCAGTTCCACAATACAAAGTTCCAGCAAGAAGCTACTTCTCCCAGCCATGTACAAGGAAGTACGAGCAAGTGTGGAGGAACAGATGGCAGAGGGTGTGTGGTTTGGCGTAACTACAGACCTGTGGAACCGCCATGGTGGTGGAGGAGAACCCTTTATGAGCTTTACAGTGCACTGCATCTCTACTGATTGGAAGCTTAAGACTCACTGTCTTGAGACTCTTTTTCCCAGAAGACCACACAGCAGAGCATATCACAGAAATGATAGAAAACATGCTCCTGGACTGGAAGATAAAGAAAGAGAATATGTCTGGAATTACAACAGACAATGCCAGCAATATGAAGAAAGCCTTTGCATCTTTTCCCTGTGTTTGGTTTCCTTGTTTTGGTCATAATTTAAATTTGACCATTTCCAAAGTCCTCAAGATGCCAAGGGTTGAATCCGCTACCAGAGCATGCCGGCATTTGGTTCAAGCATTTTCTCAAAGCTGGAAACGGAAATGTGAACTTCAAAAGAAGCAGGCAGAATTGAACATCCCTGAGCATTCACTGAAACATGATGTGATCACCAGATGGGGATCCACATCTGAAATGATTTCCAGGTTCTTGGAGCAGCAGCAGGCCATCTGTGGGGTGCTTGCAGGAGACAGAAGCACCTGGCATCTTATGCCTAAAGACACTGATATCATGGTCCTGGAGAAACTAAGCCAACTTCTTTGTCCTCTCCATGATTTCACTGATGTCCTGGCCTCAGAGAAACAAGTCACACCTTCTTCCCTGAAGCCAGTCTTGGAGCATATTAACAATGAGATTCTTCAAGATCAAGAGGAAGACTGTACTCTCACTAAACAAATGAAATCTGTAATAAGAGAAGACCTGTTAATGCAGCTGAGATATGCAGAGTTAATGAAGAATGTTCTGAACATATCCAGTTTTGTGGATCCCAGTTTCAAATGAAGGTTTGCTGAGAATCTGGATGACACAGTCAAGGCATGCAGTGATGAAGCAATGGTACTTGCTGCATCACATCCAGACACAGAAGATCATCTAGCATCAACCACACAGAGCTGACCAGCCACAATGTCCCCACTCCAGGTACGCCAGGATGGTCTTCTAGAGGTCTGATGGAGAGTCTAAAGCATTGGCAATCCCTTACCTCTGAGCCATCCGACCCAGCTAGGCAATCCAGTTTGCGAGGCGCCCGCCCATGTTCAGCGTCATTCTACTGACACGATTCAGGGTAGAATGCTGCGGCCCTTCAGACAGGCGTTACCTAGAGGATGCCCCTACGACTTGCCCATCTCAGGGAAGTGGCCATTTGCTTTCTCAACTAACTTGGCGACTGGCTAAATCTAACACACTCTCGAGAGTTGGTTTGCACTCACAGGAACGTAGTTCTCAACTACCGAGCCCGTTTGGGACTTCAGATCATCTGGGAAAAGAGCAACTCTCCCCAGAGCAGAGCGTCTCTTTTCTCGGTTTACAACTGGACTCAGTCAGTATTACTGCATGCCTCTCACAAGGCCGTGCCCAGTCAGTGCTAAGCTGCATTAGAACTCTCGAACGCAGAACAGCAGTTCCACTGGAACCAGCACAACTAGCCTGTCATCTCCTAATCTGGAGTCAACAGAGTTTCTACTTACATTCCAGGTGAACTCGATAGTGTTGCCAGTGCGCTTTTATGATGGACTGTGCTTCAGGGTGAGTGGAGACTTCACCCCAGTCTGCCCAGCTGTTGGAGTCGATTCCACCAGGCTCAGGTAGACCTGTTACCTTGTCAAAGTCCAATCACTCCCAGGTGTGGTACAGCCTGTCTGAGGCTCTCCTCGGTACAGATGCACTGGCAAACAACTAACCCAGGGGCCTACTCAAGTATGCCTCCCCCAGTGAGCCTCACTGGCACATTTCTCTAAGAAAGGATCTCCTTCTCGGAGGAAGGGCACAATCTGGCACCCAGATCTCGGAAATCTTCATGCATGGCTCCAGGACGCAACCAAGACGATTTTAGATACCTTCCACCCACGGTGGTACCCCCTTTTCCAGTCCAGAGTCCCCTCTGTGAGGTGGCTGTACGACCCCAGTTGGCGCAAAGTTGCAAGTGAGTGTTCTTCCCTGGGGAAGGAGCCACGGAGATGGGGCGTCAATTCAATGCTATCCTTTCTCCAAGGAGGCACAGGCACCTTTCTGCTTCACTTTCAAGATTCAGGTAGCAGCTACATTTGCTAACCATGACGGCAGATCAGTGGGGTAACTTGATTTGGTCTGATTGGTCAGATCTGATTTCTCTGAGGTGCCTGGAGGCTGAACCATATTAGGCTGCACCTCAGTCTGACCTCTGCCCTCTCCACGAAGATGGCCTTCCTGACTACACTCTCAGCTTTAAGCTGGCTGCGCACACTTGACGATTTTTAAATCTTAACCGATTTTAAAACAATGGGAGACCACAGACATGAAGACAGTTTTCTCCTATTTTTTTGCCTTATAATCCTCTGAATGCACACACTACAATTCAACCAGACCACACACTTGTTAACTGTATGAACGATTTCACAGTAACACAAAATTTCACTGAGACTCATGAGAACAAACATTTCTAGGGAACAAAAGCAAAAGGAAAACAATCAGCGTTGTCAGCTGGCTCTCCCAGCATGCGTTATGTTTCACATTAAAAAAACAATGTATAAAAAAGAATATGAGGGGTGTATTCTGCTTTTGTGGCATTTTTTGTGGCTGCCAAGTTTCAGCTATAGAAGCACCTAACATCCGGTAAGTGACGCTTGCTCGCTCTCATTGGCTTTCGCGGGAATCACATCAGAGGCAGCCTGATCAAGAATCACGTTTGAGATTTTCTTTTTGAGTTCGGGGACGCTACGTCTTGATCAGGAGCAGTTAAATAATCGTAATGACACCACACAACAGAGGATGTTCAGGACAAAAATTGTTTGTGACAAACTTCGAATCGGGCCATGCCCCCTGATTGTTAAAATCTGCCTTAAAATTGTGCAGGCCGCATCCCCCGGGGCATGAATGAATGAATCACATTTCCTTAACACTTTCCTTAACTAGTACTGTACAGCCCCTTTCAGTCATTCAATATATTTGTAAGGTGAGAACAAGTGCACTCTTAAAATTGCAGTAATGTGGAATAAAATGTTTGAATATTTATTGGATGACAAACTTTTATTTTTTTATTTTTAAAATTCCTTTTATGCAGCAGTGAATTTTAGTGGATGATTTTAGTATTAAGTCAAGTTTACACACAGTGATCCCAGATATAGTTCTTCGCATTAACTATGATTACTAATCATACTACTTAAATGACTACTACATTTTCCATTAATATTTGACAACCACCTTTGACAACATTTTTGATCTCTCTTTTTTTAATGCCACTTGGTTTGATAATCTAATGTAAGAAAATCTGTATTGAAGTGTCATTCAGCAACTTGACCAGATCTACTTATTTACAGTAGACAAGTTATGGCAGAAAGCAGAATATTCTAAATATAATTTTAGTCAATAAATAAGCCCATTTATTTACAACCCTTTAATAGTCCCACAATTAGGTAAATTAACTAAGCAGGTAGCAAATCAAATATGCCCATATCTAAAATCTAATAATAATAATAATAATAGCATTTAAATATGGTTTTCATGATCCATTAAAAAAATTGTTGAACACACAAACAGCAGACCAAAATAAAATTGGAATAAAAAAAAAGGTTATGGAAAGTTAGAGAAGTGAGACTGTTTGCAAGTTGTGTTTAACAATACTGCTCATGGTGAGCTGGAAGGCATCATGTACACTGGAGGGGTCTGTGGCATTGGTGAAGTGGGAGTACACCATCTTGCCTGAGGTGGTAGCGCATGCCACAAACTGATCAGTCAAATATTGAGCAGCACAATTCACATCATGGTCAGGACCTGCATCTCAACACAAATCAATTCCTATATATATTCAAACTTTACTAAATATTACAAAATTTAAAAAGTGAATTTTGGCTTGGGCATTTTATACTACTACATACAGTATGTCATATTCACATGCAGTTTACATAGTAGTAAATAAGGAAGTTTTACTAGGGTTCTTATATGAATGACATAAGGTTTTTCATATCTGCAGTCTCTGTAGTTTTTAATTACACAGCAAGGAGTTAATAAGACATGAAGAGTAACAAATCTGTAGCGTGAAAGAGAGAGGCAACATATATGGTCATTAATTTAATACTTTGACTTCAGCAAGCTTATTTTCTTAGCAAACTCTGTAAAGTACAATTATGCTTCACAGAATTCAAAACAAAAACAAACCAACAGACCGAGTTGTGTAAAAAATGTGTAGTACCTTTGAAGTCTGGCTGATAAAGTCGCAGGTGTCTCCCAAAATACAGTATTTTCTCACCGAACAGATCAACTTTGTTCATAAATAAAAACCTGAAAATTGGTTTAAAATGAAAAGTTTAAGAAAATGAAAAACACCTAAAAGCCATTAAATACACTGAACAAAATTACAAATGCAACACTTTTGTTTTTGCCCCCATTTTTCATGAGCTGAACTCAAAAGATCTAAGACTCTTTCTATGTACATAAAAGGCCTATTTCTCTCATAGATTGTTCACAAATCTGTCTAAATCTATGTTAGTAAGCACTTCTCCTTTGCCGAGATAATCCATCCACCTCAGACTGTATCATTTGGAAATGCATAAGTGGTACAGAATGATGGGTGTAAGCAGCAGCGCTTATGATAAAGGGTGTACAAACTAAACTCAATGATTGCAGGCAGTTAAGTGCTGTTATGTGGATGGGAGGAGGAGGGGTTTATGGAACTGTGATTCTTTCAGTGTACTCATAAAAAGGAGCACAAATACAATGAAGCTTCACATAATAGTATGAATAATAACAATCATCATTATCAAGTATAGTGTGAAAGCCTTAATGTCAGAAGACACCAGTTTTACATGCCCTGAAACGAACCCAGCTCACCAGTGAAGCTCCTCTGAAAGATGCACTGTTACATGTGGATCTGAAGTACTCCAGGGTTTCATGGAGACAGTTCTGTTGTTTTAAAATAAAGTTAGGAAATTAAAGCAAAAAGGCATTATTATTATTAAGCTAAATAAAAACAGAAAGAAAGAATAAGGCCTATATTTGAATCCCTCATACAAACAAAGATTCATCAAATGTGAATTAACTGAAAATAAAGGCCTTAATCAGTCCAGCGTCAGATATGTAAGAATACACCAGAAAAGCCTAACTCTTTAAACCAGATGTATCTGTTAGCAACATTAGGGATTTCAGTTACGCTGGACATACACACTGATTTTGCTGTTTTTGTTATTTTTCCATTGGGGAAATATTGTGTGATTGAGTGTTATAGCTCACATCATGTGAAAGAATTACGAGCTGAGCACTTTAAGAGAGCGCTGAAAAAATTGAGGGAGTTTTTCAGGGTTTTAGTGTAGTATGGTATCAGAGGAATGGCATGAGCCATTTTCATTCCACTGCTTCAATGGTTGAAGAGCGAGTAGAATAATGTCATCTCATTGTACCTAGTTTTTGAAAATGTTCATTGTTGCATTCATTGAGCAAAATGTTTTCTGATTGTTCACAGTTTGATGGAATGTAACTCACAATTCATGCAAAGCATCATGGGGCCTAGAAAAAATGGTGAATAGGCTCTGCCCTATTCTTAAATTATACACGGATATCAGGTTAACTGACTCTTACTGTGCGGAAGAACTCATATAGTTTATGCCAGGCTTTACAATCATACATATTAATTTTTTAATTTAATTTCTCAGATCTTAGCCTGTTACACAAACTTTTCTGACAAAAAGATCTTCTAACTAAAATCATCTGGGTTTTTGAACAGATAACACAGTATTCCAGAATTAAAATGTTTCTGTAATATGGCACAAGGTAGCTAAAAATAAAGTATGCTACTCACCCTGGAATGGTTTTCATCAAGGTTTTGATCATACCCACTAAGAGCCACCGCCTGGACATTGTCAAAATAACTGTACCATTTCTTTCTTTCTGAACAATGTCCACCCACATCAAATAACCTATAAACATAGGCTAAGTATTTATAAAAAAAATTATTCATATGATACACTCTAAATAATAAATTTATTCAAAAATCAAGTTGAATCTCATATAACAAGTTAAAATTGATTACATTAATTTGCTGTTAATGGAAATTTACTAATTTTAATATACAATGGCTTCCATTTAAAGTCAAATTCAGGTGTACATGATTTTCTTGATAATCCCTGGTTACTGTGTAGGAAGGGAAGAAATGTTTACCTGTACAGTGAGTTGTTGACTCTGAACTGGGTTTCGATGACACCGCTGGTTCTTACTCACACTCTGTTTTAATGGGGATGTAGTTTGGTGTGATGATACAACTTATGTTCTCAAAAAAACTAGATAAATATGTACATAAAACAGAGGAAAAAAGAAAGCACAAACTCAGACAAAATGCTCAATGTTCAATTTTACACACACACAAAATAAACATGCCCATTTTTCCCTTCAACAGTAATTCAAAATAATACAAAACAAGAAGAACTTTTAAATCTCCTGCATCTGTCATTCCTGAACTATTATCACCGTGCCCTAAGACATTCTCAATTTATTCCAGCAGGAAAGAATAACCAAATTAGATACAAGACAGAAGAGTAGTGAATAAAAAACAGCCGATGACACAACTTTTATTCTGTTCTATACTGTAAACGTGGCATTGTGCACTACACATTTAAGTAATTTATGTTCTTCATTTGCAATATGGAAAACAATATTAAACTCAAAATGGGAATTAAAGAACATGTGACATGGCCAAACATGAAGACTGCATTAAATATCTTCATAGTTCCATGAGAAAATGTACCATTTACTAGATGAGAACTTCTAATGTTAAACTTATTCTTAGGTTAAATGTTTTGAAAAAGATGCAGAAGTCATGACAGATGATTGTTTTATTAAACACCTTTTTTTTACACAAGGCCAGTGGAGAATGAGATGCTGCATGATTTTTTCATATCCATCTTAACACAACCTTTCAATCTGAAACTGAATTAGGTTTGTTGAGTTTACCATACCTTGTAAGGTAATCTGTTACCAGACAAAGGTAGGGTAAATGTTCCCCCATGAGCACACATTTAACATACACACTTGAACATCTTCCCACATAAATGTGGCAGCATTAATATGACATAATAGATGCAGGAAAATACTTCATGATAACTCCATCCAGTGGTAGGACAGATGTTCCTGTCAAATAAAAGGTAACATCTGACAGTCTATGTTAAATACTGCCTCTATAATTTTTGTGTTTATGTTGGTAAAAAATATCTGACTTTGCTAGTGAGCAGAGCTTAGCTAAATTATCATGGGTCACAAACTCTTCATTAGATGACCATTCATTATTTATAAAAACTTCACGTGTATTATGCATTATCATTGGTTTCTCGCAAGTCACAATGTTTGGTAGCAAATCTCTGCTGCCCTTTATATCTTTTTTATTACATGGCACTCTGGAAAACTTGATTCTAATTGGTCAGTTGCAACATTTTAAGTCAAACCAAAATTCATTCAGACACCTTCCCCTGCAAACAAGCCCGCACTGGCCTTTTACGGGCCCACTTAGGGCTAGCCTAAGGGCCCCCAGTGGGCTGCCAGAGCAGGGCCTCAGAGAATTTGCTAATATATATATATATAGAAGAAAATTATTATATTATATATAAGAAAATGTAAACAAGGCAATGTAAGATTGTAGGACAGGGATGCCCAACCCTGTTCCTGGAGATCTACCTTCCTGCAGAGTTTATTTCCAACCCTGATCAAACACACTTAAGGAAAAAACTGCCCACAAAATATTTATTAACAGGCTTATGTCTGTTACACCTCAAATATGGCTCCCGAGATCCACTTTCCCACAGCAAACTCACCCACTCGTGATTTTCTAATGATTCTGGAGAAATTGTTTAGCATGTTCAGGTGTGTGTGATTATGGTTAGAGCTGAACTCTGCAGGAAAGTGGATGCAAGCCTGCACTGGGCCTGTTTAGGTTAAGCGTGGGCTGGTCCTAGCCCATTGTGCCCGCAAAAAGCCAGCATGGGCCCCGCAAGGACAATGCAGGGTTAATATTACATAATACATTATCACAGTTTAATCACTATAGTTTAGAAAATGGTAATAAAATGAGACAAGAGCTCAGAATTACAGAACAAATTATTCTTGATAATGTCAGATAACTTTGATAGAACGGCATGTAACAAAACATGGTCAGGTCAAAGTGTCAAATCAAGTTTTTGGTCTCAAATTTATATAATTTTTTTCCAGTAGTCCACTGTATTAAGAATTTTTGGGTATAATGTCACAGTTTACTTTATTTTGCTATCCTCACGTAAATAAATTAACTATTGTGCTCTGCACCCACAAGTAAAAAATATATCCCTTGTCTGAATTATTTTGGTCTGACTGCATGTTATTCTCATAACAATTGTTGTCAATAGCAACACTGAAAAACATACTGTTAAATTAAGGCAGATACTTTTTTTGTGTCTTTTATATCATCAGCTGAAATATCTGAACTTAAATGCCCTAAAGACAGTGGCTTATTTATTTATTTATTTATTTTATTTTAAATCAATAGATGACCAATCGATTTAAACAAAACAAAAAAAAACTCCCCATAACATTTAAAGTGACAAAATCAGGAAGTTCTCTAAAGTGAGAATCTATTCAAAAGTCATGTTTTGATGGCCATTACTATTATTTTTTTTTAGTTAGTTAAATGTTATAAACCTCAAACTGCCATTTAAATTAACTATAAAAAAAATCAAATTCTTTGTAAATATTGATGTTCTTACAAGAGAGTAGATAAGAGGTGTAAAAGTAAATAATTAGATTTACTTTTAACTTTTTTAAAGTGACAGTAAATCACATATATCACATATATCAATATTTGCCAAAAAAAAAAAATAAAAAAAAAAAATAACACAACAATGCCCCCAAATTAAGTTTAGGCACTTGGACTACATTTTTTATAAAAGTTTCAGTATCCCTACAGTGTCCATAATTGAGTACTTTTACACCCCTGGCATGCTCACCCACATTTCACAATGTATACTTGCATCACAACTTACTGACTTTTATGTCAAGTGTGAACTCATGAACCTGCATTTGACAGTTGGCCGGAAGCTTTGTGTTTGTTTTGTGTGGTTCTTTAATAAACTCTGAGGGACCCAAACTGTAGCATTATATGGGCTCACAGAGATGGATCATTTATGTGTTCCACAGAAGAACATCTGGGAAGGCTTGAGGGCGAGTAAATTTTCATTGTCATGTTAAGTATCGCTTTAAGGAGCTGGAAATCACAGAGTCATGTCAGTAAATTTGAGGGAAGCAAAACAGTGACATTCTAAGGAAACTACATCCCTATTATGCAATGATCTAAATGGTAGAGAGGGGATTACTCACTATAGTGCAGAATCATTGAGCTGGAAATTGTGGAATAATGTTACTTAAATTGGATCATGGTTAAACCAAAAAAAAAAAAAAAGCAGAATAAGAGTTAGAAAAAATAACTGGTACAAGAACCCATTTATTTAATAAATGACATACTATATAGTTTGTTTTGGAAACACATAATAATGTGCATTAAAACTTTTACAATATTCTGTATTGTTAGATCGCGCACCCCATGCCTAGACAATTAAGATCCAACCCCGGACGCCGGATCCCGTCAGAAAATATCAGTTATTCCGGTAACAGAACAACTCGTCAGCAGAGTCGTCTAATACCCAAACCCCGTTAACAGGAGGTCTTGTCTGGTACCCAAAATACCCAAAACACTATTAACAGTCTTCTGTCAGCAAAGAAGTTGACTGAGGAAAAACCAATGAAAGTGAAGAGCAGAAGCAGGAGACGAAGTAATGATGATAAAAGGAGCAGAGTTTATTGAATAGTCTTATTTGTGTATGTCTCAATGCTCAGACTTCGTCTGAAGAACAGAAATTCAACAAGTATTGTTATAGCAAATGTCTTCACAACAACATCCCATAAACCTTGAGGTTCATAAACATCCCATATATCTCTTATTCATGAAGACAAACAGCCCTTGAAACCACACAGTCATAAGACTAAGCAACAATGGAAAAATATATTAAAAACAACAATAATATAACATAATATAAATGAAAAATCAATTAATGAATCAATGTAATCAATATATAAATGGCTATAATGACTAATATAAATGATTAAATGGAATGATAAAATGATTAAATGATGAATGATTATAAATGAATAAAGGAATCAAGAATAAATGAAGAATATAAAAAACAAAGTAAAAAAAACAACACAAACGTATGTTTGCTCTCGTGCAGCAAAACACACACAATTTGCATTTGAGGATCATCAGATCCTTCAGTATAATATTAGAGGTTAAAAATGATTTAGATGTAGACATACAGCAAATTGGTGAGCCAATGACGCAATTTGGTATCTTGTGAATGTACAGAATATTGTATTAATATCATTGCAGTCCTGTATGATAGGGCACAGAGGTGCAAACCTGTTGTGAATAAAATATAATACTGTTCATTTCATTACTGTCTATTTATTGCTCAGCTATTCAAAGTTGCTGATTTCAGGCAGATGTCAACAGAACTGTTTATTTTTGAGTTTGCAAAACAAGGTCTTTTTACTATGAATCTCAACACAGTATTTGGGTCCAACGGAGCTGCCACACACATCATAATAACCAAAAATGGATTGAATAGTCTGCATAACTCACCTTGTTCTGCTTGTTTGACAGATTAATGCGGAGCATTCCCATGCCATACAGCACAAACTTCATAGATGTCAACAGATTATCAAACACAGCAGGCTGTACAATAAGAATAATTACAGCTGTTTGTTCCCCCTCAGTCGTTCTCTAAGCGTGGTTCCGTGGTGATGCCAAAGCTTGACACTCGTCCGCCCGCCGGACCTAGTGTTACCTTTGGCGCTCCCGAGGAGGACAGAATGTCGATCACTGCATCAGAGGAGGGGCTTACGCCTGCTGATGCTGACACTTCTACCGAGCAGCCCCCCACCGCGGCGGCTGCTCAGTCGGAGGCTGACGCTGAACTGGCGGCCATGCTCCGTCGGGCAGCCGTGAGCATCGGGCTGGAGGTGTCTAAGGCACCTTCCCCCGAGCGCTCGCGGCTCGATGATTGGTATCTGGGCGCGAGTAGCGACGTCGCCACACCTCGCACCGCCCCAGTGCCTTTCTTTCCCGAGGTGCATGAGGAGCTCACCAAGACGTGGAAAGCCCCCTACTCGGCTCGTACACGTCAGGGCTCCTCCCTTCTCACTACCCTCGATGGCGGGGCAGCCAGGGGGTACGTGGATGTCCCCCAGGTGGAGCGTGCGGTTGCGGTGCACTTGTGCCCGCAAAACGCCGCCACCTGGCGGGATCGTCCGCGTCTCCCGTCCAAAGCCTGTAAGCTTTCGTCAGCTCTCGCTGCGAAGGCTTACAACGCTGCGGGCCAGGCTGCTTCAGCCTTGCATGCAATGGCCACCCTGCAAGTCTATCAGGCCAAAGCACTCAAAGAACTGCACGAGGGTAGTTCTGACCGCAGGTTGATGCAGGAACTGCGCTCGGCTACCGACTTTGCCCTCCGGGCGACGAAGGTAACGGCGCGGGCCCTCGGTCAGGTGATGTCTACCATGGTAGTCCAGGAGCGCCATCTCTGGCTGAACCTGGCGCAGATGGCTGACGTCGACAAAGCTCGCTTTCTCGACGCACCCGTCTCCCAGGCCGGCCTCTTCGGCGACACTGTCGAGGACTTTGCCCAGCAGTTCTCGGCAGTACAAAAGCAGTCTGAGGCCATTAGCCACATCTTGCCCCGGCGTGGTTCCAACAAACCGTCGGGTGCCAGGCCTCAGGCTGCTCGTCGCCGAGGGCGCCCCCCTGCGGCTGCGGCTTCTGCTCCGCCCCCTGCACCTCCGGCTGAGGCTAAATCTCCTCAGCCTGGGCGTAGAGCCAGCCGCAGGAAGGCGGCGCAGCCCGTCTCTCAGCAGCCCGCTAAATCCACCCGCAAGTCTGCGAAGCGGCCCTGACACGGGCTGCCTGGAGATGGAGACGTTTGCTCTTCGGGGGACTCCTACATCAGTCCCCCCAGCCCCGGGGGAGGGACGGGGCCAGGTACTATCGCTGCTGCCACTGACCTCCGGGTCAGTGGTACCCACATATTCACAAAAAGAGCAATTTCCTTCATCTCTGGGCCTAGTGCCCCGAGTTTCGTTCCTGAGCGACGCCCTGCCTCCTCGGTCTCGGACTCGGAGCCGGAATTCGCCAACGCGGGATCCAGGGAAGGTAAGTGCTGCCCCGTGCAGCTCAACTCTTCTCCAGAACGCCCCGCTTTCTGGGTTGAGTCCCCTTCCCCTTCCCCTCTCCGGCTGCCCCACCTCCGGCACGTCAGTTACTGCTCCACTGGTCCCACTGGCATGCAGGCTGGGAGCCTGGTTAGCGCTTCCCAGCCCGTCCCCGTGGTTGATCAGGACGGTACGACTCGGCTACGCGATTCAGTTCGTGAGGCGACCGCCCAAGTTCAGAGGCGTCCATTTCACGTCTGTTCGTTCGGACACAGATGCCTCTGTTCTACGGGCGGAGATTGCGGTTCTCCTGGCGAAGGACGCAATCGAGCCTGTCCCTCCAGCCGAGATGAAATCAGGGTTCTACAGTCCCTATTTCATCGTGCCCAAGAAAGGGGGTGGGTTACGACCGATCCTGGATCTTCGAGTGCTGAACCGGTCCCTTCACAGGCTACCGTTCAAGATGCTTACCTCGAAACGCATACTGTCATGCGTACGACACCAGGATTGGTTTGCAGCCATCGACCTGAAGGACGCGTACTTTCATGTCTCGATTCTGCCTCGACACAGACCGTTTCTTCGGTTTGCTTTCGAGGGTCGGGCATATCAGTACAAAGTCCTCCCATTTGGCCTGTCCCTGTCTCCCCGCGTCTTTACCAAAGTCGCGGAGGGTGCCCTATCCCCCCTTTGGCGGAAGGGCATCAGAATCCTCAACTATCTCGACGACTGGCTGATTCTAGCTCACTCGCGAGATGTGTTGTGCGAACACAGGGACCTGGTGCTGCAGCACCTCAGCCACTTGGGGCTTCGGGTCAACTGGGAGAAGAGCAGGACTCGGTCACCATGACAGCACGCCTCACCAACGAGCGCGTCCAGTCAGTGCTGAACTCCCTGAAGTTTTTCAGGCACAAGACAGCGGTCCCTCTCAAAGATTTTCAGAGGCTCCTGGGGCATATGACAGCCGCAGCCGCAGTTACGCCACTCGGACTGCTTCATATGAGACCGCTTCAGCGCTGGCTACACGACCGAGTCCCGAGATGGTCATGGCACCGTGGCACATTCCGGGTGGGCGTTACTCCGGAATGTCGCCGCCTGTTCAGCCCGTGGTCGGACCCTGTTTTCCTCCGGGCAGGAGTGCCCCTAGGACAGGTGTCGAGGCATGTTGTGGTCAACACAGATGCCTCCATGACGGGCTGGGGTGCTGTGTGCAACGGGCAGACAGCCTCGGGCTCCTGGACAGGACCTCGACTGCAGTGGCATATCAATTGCCTCGAGTTGCTGGCCGTGTTTCTGGCGCTCCGGCGGTTTCTTCCGCTGCTGCGCCACAAGCACGTGCTTGTCCGTACAGACAACACAGCGACCGTAGCGTACATCAACCATCAGGGTGGTCTGCGCTCCCGTCGTCTGTCGCAACTCGCCCGCCATCTCCTCCTCTGGAGTCAGACGCGGCTCAAATCGCTGCGGGCCGTTCATATTCCAGGAGAGCTGAATCGTGCAGCCGACGTGCTCTCACGACAGCTCACCCTCCCTGGAGAATGGCGACTCCACCCCCAGACGGTTCAGCTATTATGGAGTCGATTCGGGGAAGCTCAGGTGGACCTGTTTGCTTCCCCAGAGTCCTCCCACTGCCAGCTCTTTTTCTCCCTGACTCAGGCCCCCCTCGGCAGGGACGCTCTGGCACACAGCTGGCCTCGGGGCCTCCGCAAGTACGCCTTTCCCCCAGTGAGCCTCCTTGCACAGACCCTGTACAAGATCAGGGAGGACGAGGAGCAGGTCCTGTTGGTTGCGCCGTTTTGGCCCACCCGGACCTGGTTTGCCGACCTCATGCTCCTCGCGACAGTCCCTCCCTGGAAGATTCCCCTGAGGAAGGACCTTCTTTCTCAGGGGGACGGCACGATTTGGCACCCGCGTCCCGATCTATGGAACCTACATGTGTGGCTTCTGGACGGGACACGGAGGACCTCACTGGCCTCCCCCAGGCCGTGATAGACACTATCACTCAGGCTAGAGCCCCCTCTACGAGGCAGGCCTACGCCCTGAGGTGGGGTCTGTTCGTTGACTGGTGTTCCTCTCGCCGAGAGGACCCACGGAAATGCTCGGTCGGAGTGGTGCTTTCCTTCCTGCAAGAGAAGTTGGAGCGGAAACTGTCCCCCTCCACTTTGAAAGTGTATGTCGCAGCTATTGCGGCATATCACGATGCAGTTGATGGTTCATCCCTAGGGAAGCATCACCTGATCGTCAGGTTCCTGAGAGGTGCGAGAAGGATTAACCCTCCTAGATCGCACCTCGTACCCTCTTGGGATCTCTCGGTGGTCCTCCAGGGCCTTCGGGGAGCTCCCTTCGAGCCGCTCGGTTCAGTTGAGCTGAAGTTCTTGACGCTCAAGACTTCGCTCCTGGCTGCGCTGGCCTCCATCAAGAGGGTAGGGGACCTACACACATTTTCGGTCAGCGAAGAGTGCTTAGAGTTCGGGCCAGGTAACTCTCACGTTATCTTGAGACCCCGGCCCGGCTACGTGCCCAAGGTTCCCACCACTCCCTTTCGAGATCAGGTGGTGAACCTGCAAGCTCTGCCCCAGGAGGAGGCAGACCCGGCCTTGCAGTTGCTGTGTCCCGTCCGTGCCCTGCACGTTTACGTGGACCGCAGCCGGAGCTTCAGACGCTCCGAGCAGCTCTTTGTCTGCTTCGGGGGACAGCAGAAGGGGAATGCTGTCTCCAAACAGAGGTTGGCTCACTGGGTAGCTGATGCCATCACCTTGGCGTATGAAGCCCAAGGTGAGCCGTGCCCCCTAGGAGTTAGAGCCCACTCCACCCGGAGTGTTGCCTCCTCCTATGCGCTGGCGCACGGCGCCTCTCTAGCAGACATCTGTAGAGCTGCGGGCTGGGCGACACCCAATACCTTTGCGCGGTTCTACAACCTCCGCGTTGAGCCAGTGTCCTCCCGTGTGTTGGGTAACATCAGGTAATTTGCGGGAGGAGGGCTCAGGTGTCGGCTTGCTGCGCCACTTCTCTCGGATCCGTGCGCTATTTTCCCAGTTGTTCCCATGGTTGAACTCTGGGTCCTCCATGCCCCGCAGTACTGGACTAGACGTACTGGCCTCCGGTTGTGGCATCATGTCTCAATATCTCCACGGAACCTTCCGTGTTTCCCCAGTCTTGTTAGACTTATTTCAAAAGCTTCCACATGACTTAACCGTCATTGTGCTCCGCCCCCCAACGGCTGCTTCAAAACTTGGCACCCCTGGTGGGCCACCACGTGGTCTACAGGGCGTTGGGACAGTTACGCATTGAGCCCTTTGTTCCGACACGCTTGCCTGCCGGCATTGGGTCTCGGCTGCGTAACGCAGTTCAGGATTGTGGCGTTTTCCAGAGGTCCCCATTATTACGTCATTGACGTAACGTCGTAGAGAACGACTGAGGGGGAACGTCTCGGTTACGAAGGTAACCCTCGTTCCCCGAAGGAGGGAACGGAGACGTTACGTCCTCCTGCCACAATCCTGGACTGCGCTGAAGCCGGGTTGCGGCTCGGCTCCTCAGCAAATCTGAATGAGTGGATGCACGCCGCCATCTTATATACCCGTATGTCCGGGGGAGTGGCGCGGCATGCAAATTCCACTCGCCAATTTTCATTGGCTTTTTCTCTTTAGCTCAGAGGTGATAGGGTCTCGTAGCCGATCCCCATTATTACGTCATTGACGTAACGTCTCCGTTCCCTCCTTCGGGGCATATAGCATACTCATTAACAGCAAGCTTTATGGATTTAATGGGAATGCTGAACAATAAGTTCAAGCCTTTTGCTTATGCACCCCTTATAAAGTTCCTTCTGAAGCATTTTTTGGTGGTGTAACTGTTTGACAGTATCAAGTTAATTATACATTTAACTATAACCTCAGTGTAAAAACTCAAAATTTTATAACCAATATATAGGGCTGTGCGATATGTAAGATAAATGCGATATGTGATACCTTGTTAATGCAATTTTTGATATGCAATATTTTATATGCAATATGCTTTTGCTTTCAGTGTGTGAGATCAAGCAAAATTATATTTAAAAAAAAAAAATTTAAAAACTGAAATTATATAACCAATACAAATGTTTCACATTCTTTCTTGGAAAAGAAGGCATCATTACAAATTCAAAAAAAAAAAAAGTTACCAGCAGTGTTTTAGCATTACATAAAAAACAATGTCACAAATCCAAAAATGTATGTACACCGTGTGTTCGTTACCTGTCTAATAAAATGCATAACATATTAAAGTGTCTTTGGGGTTTCCATGTTTTCTACAAAACAAAACCAGAAAATCAAGGGTGTACGACATCATTGGCAGACTACAGTTACTTTATGGATTACATGATTACATATTATTTACACAATAGGAATCAATTATTAATTTAGTGTATTAAGTCTCCTTTAATATTCTCTCATTTCTTTATTTTTCCTTGATCAGTATTGTAGCGTCTGGACCAATCAGACAATGGTTCATTAGATTTACCCAAATCAGTGGTTTACCATGGCAACCAGGGCGCTTCTGGCAGACCAGATAAACTTTACGACCCAAAAGTATGTATAGAGAGACTTCCCCCATCCTGACTGCCTCTAAAGCAAACATACTAATATTGGAAGTGACTTAGTTTGTCAATTCTTAGACAAACCTTTCTGTGACAAACACACAAATAATCACAGATCACTATGTATATTATGACTGTTCAGATACTCTTATTAACTGTTTTATTAACTGCATGTTTTATGGTAGATTTCTATGTAATATAATCGTGTTTGGGCTCTTTCAACTCGTAGTTTGATTACCTCAAAGATGGTTTATGTTATTTGTTGTTACATGTGCAACATATTAGTGTTCTAAGAATCCTTAGTAGTATTTGCATCAACACACAATCAAATTACATATGCAAAATACTTTGGATCTAGACAAAGGCCATTAACTTTCCCTCCAAAACATACAAGACACCATTGGCTCTGTGTACTTCTAGAGGTGTGACCACTCTAGGAGATAAAAGATCCAGCACACAGTTCCTCGCTCTCTTCTGCAAAATCTCCGAACTGCTACAGCACGACAGGCCCACTCCAGCCCTAGGCCTGGTGGGGGGGGGAGCCAGCATATGGAGTTGCCTGCATGTCCCCAGCCTGGGGAAAATGGCTCTTTTACCACAAAGAGTCAAACTTGTAACACTGGAGCGTGGTTTCACTCAACCCATGGTTGGTTCATCTTCATGGAAATGTCCTTGACCAGACATTCCTTGCTCTACAGCTTCACCCCTGGATCATGGCCTACGCATCCACTGCGTCCCACAATGCCAGCAAACCCCATTTCACACAAAGCCATGTGCTCACCCAGGAGGGAGGACTATCAACAAACTTAAGGACAACCTCGGAGCTTCAAGAAATTGCAACTCCAGCCATCAACTGGAACCATCCGGACCTGTTTCAAAGGCTTCCCGAGACCCTCGTCCCACAGCCAGTTCAAATGCAAGTGTAATAGTTGGTACTAGACATTGGTCTGATCTAAGCTATCGTATACTGTGCTTTGAACTAGAAACTGATGGTTTTTAGAGATGGTTAACTCTGACTCTCACCCTTTCCCTCTTTCCTTACATTTTCATCCACTTTAACCTTCCCATGTATGCCTGATGCGTGTGTGTGTATGTATATGTGTTGTTTAGAGTAGTTATGTGTTAGTCTGTAGTTAATAAAGTTCTCGTGCACAAATTACATGAGTTTCTGATTCTGCCTTGCAAGATGTCACTTTACGATTTCCGATCAAAGCTACATGCTCTAATGCATTAGTATTTAACAAAGTTATTTTCTGCGACCAAGAAAATAGTTTTCTGTGAATACACATGAATTTACCCTGAATGTTCACTGGACGAACAGGTAAACTGTTTTATCAAGATAATTCTTCGAAATTATCCGAATATTATAATTAATTATAACGAGTTATGATTCATTATTAATATTTCACCTTTGAGCTAATTCATTACAGTATTTAACCTCTTGGATTATTTGATGATTGAATAAAGTTATTAGTTACACATATTAGAAGTAAACACAAAAGAACTGTATGCATACTGCTGTTGGAATGTGTCTGTGTCCTTTTGATGTGAGAAACGTGCCTCTCTATGTGTGAACTTTGCTCCTCTCCAGTTCAACAGGTCACTGCCTGGCTAGGCCTTGTGTCTACATGACTAACGTGAACTTTGAACATTTAGGTTGTTTTATATTTCTGTATACTAAAGAATAAGCTGAATATGGTCTTAGTTTTTGCTCTCTTTCTCTGAAGAAAAGTGTGTATTTTGGGAAAGAGCACCTGATAAGAGTAATAACATAGCTACCCGACCTTCACAGAGACCAGTATTTCTCTATGTATGCGTGTTGTTATCTGTTTGTGCAAAACCAGTCGCTACTAGTCTTCAGGGAGATTCACAAACGGCACCCATGAGTACAGACCAAATGGGTATCTTTGGGCCACCCTGGTGTCTTAGAAGAATGTTGCGTGTGACCTTTAATCACTTGTCATCTAAATAACCTTCACAATCTTGAAAGGATTAGTTAACTTTTAGAACAAAAATGTAAATTTTTGATGTTAATGCATTTCTTCAGTTGTAAAGAAATTATGTTTTTTGAATAAAACATTTCTTCAAAGGAGGATTTTTCTCACCATATAATAGACTTCTATGGTGCCCCAGAGTTTGAACTTTTAAAATGCAGTTTAAATCCAGCTTCAAAGGGCTCTAAAAGATCCGAGCCGTCTTATATAGCAAAACGATCAGTTATTTTTAAAACAAATAGGATGATTTTGAGGTTGGGAAAGAAAACAAGATGGGAGTTTTTCAACATACCCTATCTGTACCGACCCGAATTACACAGACTATGCATGCACATCGCAAAGACGTGACAAAATGAGCATTTGAAGTTAGAAAGTATATAAATTGTCAATTTGTTTAGATCATTTCACTAGATAAGACCCTTCTTCCTCAGCTGGGATTGTTTAGAGCCATTTGAAGCTGCATTTAAACAGCATTTTGGAAGTTCTACCTTGGGGGCACCATAGAGGTCCATTATATGGAGAAAAATCCTAAAATGTGTTCCTCACATTTCTCTACGACTGAAGAAAGACAAACATGAACATTTTGGATGACAAGGGGGTGAGTACATTATCTGTAATTTTTTGTTCTGAAAGTGAACTAATCCTTTAAGTGTGTCAAAATTCTAAGAATGACGTAATTTTACTCTTAATCCTAAATTTAAGAATAGCTCAGCTGCTAAATAATTTTAAAAAGCTGGAGAGGTCTCCTAACCTAGTTAGGAGTAAAAAGATGGCGGCAAAGAGGAGGAGACACACATTTCAATGAACATATGACGTATTGGAGTTATATGATGATACAAACTTGATCATCAAGCATTTTTTTTTTTTTTTTTTTTGTAACTGACCAGGAAGGAAAATTTATTCCACTCTACAAATCAATGCTCTAACATCAGAAATAATCAGAATGTATCAGAAATAGTAATACTATTTTTTCCCCACTGGAAAATTGAGGGGGAAAAAATAATAAAGTGATGTGTGAAGGTTTTTAATGACCTCACATTTCACTTGAATCAAAATATTAAAAGGGGTAGGGAAAAAAACACTGATCAATGCTGCTAACTGCTTTCAACAGCTAAAACAGTCGCTAAATGTAACTGATGAGGATGAGGTCATAATGGCGAGTTCACTGATCTATATAAATATGAGTGAGCGTGTTGTAGCAAATTATCTCAAAGGTAAAATATTTATGATTAATTATAACTGGTTATGATTAATCATCAATATTTAGACCTCTTAGAATTAACTGTAGTAGAATCAATATTACAATTATTAGATCTGTTCGTCCACCGAATAGACAGTATAATCATCTATCAATTCTAGGAAAGATTATTTTCTGGCCAAGAAAGATTAACTTTCCTACTTTAGTCAGTACTAACAGTAACTTAGCTCGCAGTAAAATCAAAATATAGCATGTAGCAAATAGAATCGTACATTCAGGGATTTCGAATTGTGAGCTGGACACTGAGACAATCAATTGTGAACAAAAGGATTTTAATAAATGAAGCTACAGCTAACAAACACTACACTAAACGAAACACATATAAACATAAAGAAGAAGATTGAGGAAAGAGAGAGAGAGAGAGAGAGAGAGAGAGAGAGAGAGAGTATACAGAATGGCAGTATTTAGCATAAATTAACCACAACCTATTAAGAATCATCAGAGAACCAAATCACCTTATAAAAGGGGCTCAAATTTAAACACACATCTAAATAGTTGTAATTGGTTACTTGCATTGGCTTTGGCTGCTGAACAAGAGTCCTGATGCGGTAGACAATGGAAGATAGGAAAATCCATGCAAGTCTACAAAGTTACTTGAAGCTAAACTACCGGAAAGTCTGACTCAGGAGATGAGTCTGAAGAGAGTCTCAACAAAAGGGTTACTGAGCCCTGTTTGACTTGGCCTTGGTAATGTCCTTTTGATACCCTGCTGGACACACCCACGCATTGGTGGACTGACCAATACAAAGCTTGGGTTTTGAGCGGGAGAAATGTTCTTTGTTTCCTTTTATGGCCCATTTGCATGCTTATTGCTGGTCTGGAAACTTGATGCAAACGTATCCAAAATGTAGTACAAACAGTATGATGCTATTTTGGAACAAAATGAGTATATGTGTGTGTGTGTTATGTGTATTCAAGGATGGCATTCTAGTCTGCTAGACCATTGGGTGAGAGTCTCCTCCGTGGAATGCCTTTGAAGTCCAATGATGGAGTCCAGAGAGCTGATCTGTGTAGCATCTCCTGATAGCGGGCCACTTAACACCCATATGAATGCAGACTGGGGGGGCCTGTCTGTAATTTTTATGCAAATGTTAAAGACTAAAACGTTTTTTTGAAACATTACTGCCTGAACGATCCTCACTGATCCTGTGCAGACGCTACAGTGATCTGTACAGTGATTTAGATTTAGTAATCTAAATAAGGTTTATCTAAGAAATTTATTTTGTTGCTAGGCTTTTGAATAAAGCCTCTAAAGGGGTGAGGAAGTCTCTAAACACTATAAATAACGAAACTGGCAACATTGACTAAAACAATCAGTTATTAATATTTTGTTGGTCCTCTCTTGTTTTCTGCATGTGTTCATAATTTCTTTGTATGACAGCATGGCCAAAAATGATGACAATTTGGCATGTTTCATTGTATTATTATCAGAAATAAAACAATTGACTCCAAGCAAATATGCAATATGCTTACAAAATCAGTTTTTCACTTGGCCACAACTACAGGTGCATCTCAAAAAATGTGAATATCGTGAAAAAGTTTTGTTTGTAACTTGTTTCAAAAATATTCTAGATTCATTACATGTAAAGTAAAACATTTCAAAACTTTTCTTGGTTTAATTTTGATGATTAGAGCTTACAGCTCATGAAAGTCAAAAATTCAGTATCACAAAATATTAAAATATTTCCTAAGATCAAGCAAAAAACGGATTTGCAAAACAGAAAAGTTAAAATTCTTTAAAGCATGTTCATTTATGCACTCAATACTTTGTCGGTAGCATGTTACAGCAAATTACTTGCTCCTAGCACAAATTACAGCATCAGTGAAGTGTGGCATGGAAGTGAACAGCCTGTGGCACTGCTGAGGCACTATTGAGCCTTCAGATCGTCTGTATATTGTTGGAACGACTGTTTCTCATCTTTCTCTAGAAAATATCCCATAGATTCTCAATGGGGTTCAGGTCAGGCATGTTGGCTGGCCAATAAAGCACAGTAATATCATGGTCAGCAAACCACTTGCAAGTGGTTGTTGCACTGCAGGCAGGTGCTAAAGTCCTGCTGGAAAAGGAAATCAGCATCTCCATAAGGCTTGTCAGCAGATGGAAGCATAAAGTTCTTTAAAATCTCCTGGTAGATGGCTGCATTGACTTGAACTTGATAAAACACAATGAACCAACACCAGCAGACGTCACAAGACCCCAAATCATTACTGACTTCAGAAACTTCACACTGGACTTCAAGCAGCTTGCAGTTTCAAGGATTCTGTGCCTCCCCAGTCTTCCTTCATACTCTGGGACCATGATTTTAACATGAAATGCAAAACTTACTTTTATCTGAAAAGAGGACTTTGGACCACTGAGCAATAGTCTACTTCTTTTTTTCCTTAGCCCAGGTAAGATGCTTCTGACATTGTTTTGGTTTCAGAAGTGGCTTGGTAGTCCTTTTCCTGAATACGTCTGAGTGTGGTGACTCTTGATGCATTGACTCTGGCTTCATTCTACTCCTTGTGAACCTCTCCCAAGTGTTTGAATGGGCTTCACTTGACAGTATTCTCAAGCTTGCGGTCATCCCTGTTGCGTGTGTCCTTTGCCTATCCAATTTCTTCTCAAACTTTGCATTTAATATACTTTGATACATCACTCTGTAAACAGCCACCCCATTCAGTACTGACCTTCTGTGACTTACTCTCTTTGTTGAGGGTGTCAATGATTGTCTCCTGGACCATTGCCAAATCAGCAGTCTTTCCCATTAGTGTGGTTTCAAAGAACAAGAGATACCCAGAATTTAAATAGTAGGGACAGTCATTTAATGAAACTCAAATGTCAATTTTCAAATATTTTGAGATACTAGATTTTTGACTTTCATGAGCTGTACGCTCTAATCATCAAAATTAAAAAAAAAAAAAAAAAAAAAAATTAAATAAGTTACAATAAAAAAAAACGTACTCACGATATTCTAATTTATTGAGATGCACCTGTATATGGCAGTTCATTGACTTTCCAACTGACCGTCAAACCATGCTGCAAAAACAATCCACTTTTATGAGGATTGTGGGCTTTCTTGGAGCTGTTGATGGAACTCAACTGTAAACGAGAAGACATACCAACAGAAAAGGATTTCAAAACATCAACAATAATTTTTTGTGATAATTTTACACAATTCAAAGCATTTGTTTAAATACACTGAAATATTAAATAGTGTCTTAATTAAATGAATTTATTGTAGTTACAGCAAATGATTGGTGTTGTGCTGCTGTGACTTTATATGAGCAGGCTCACTATTGGCTGTTTTAGAGGTCAAGGGTGCATTTTGGGTTCACATCATTGTAGTCCTTAGTTCACAACACTTAAGTGTCCCCCTCAGTCAACACTTAGGAATCAGTCTTATACTTTACTGAAAGTTGTTTTTAGCTTATTTATAAAAGTCCCCAACTCTTAGTAAAGTCCAAATTTTTAGAATTGTATGACACTTAAGTCAAAGTTTAAGACTATTCGTAAGAGCATTACTGAAAAGTTTTATACATACGGGCCCTGTTTTTTATCATATCTGGTCCTTGAGTTTTAACTGTAAATTCCCCTGCACTTTGTAAAATAGTCTACCACTTATACATTCAGAACGTCTGGACCATTAGATTTACTAAAATCATTTCAGTTGATGAAGAATGTATTTATTTATTTATTTATTTTTTATTTATTATTCAAATTATCACTCAGTGAGTTATTCGCGTCTTTTGATATTTTATGCAGCCCTACTTTTAAAGTTAACAAAATAACCAAGTTACTTTTTCAAGTAAGTAACAAAGGTTACTAAACTTTGTTTAGCCATATTGAGGCTTCTTGTTTCCATGTTGAGAGAAATCATAAGTAAGGTGCAGAGGTGTGTGCTGTGTAAACATGACCAGGGGTGCCCAACCCATTTCCTACAGAGCTCAGTTCCAACCCTGATCAAACAAACCTGTCTGAAATGATTAAGTGCTCATTCTGATCATAATTAGTTGGTTCAGTTGTGTTTGAAATGAAAAATCTGATTCACTATTCCTGGAAATAAATAAAAACAGTAAAATACAAACTCGTATTTACATACTATATAAATGCCAACATTCTTAAGTGCTAAAAAATGTCAAACAAATAAAATAAGTCAATGCTGCACCTTGAAGCTGAGGAGTTCTTGTTTTGTAAAGCCATGGGTGTAGATAATCTTCATCTGTTTGATTAATGTGCTTTTGCCGCTCTTTGGAGTACCTATATGTTTGGAATAAAATATTGCAGTACAGCAGCATATTAGACTTTAAAATACGGAAAACCTCCTATTGCAGAAGTCAGACATGGAACTTCCAAAAGAATACAATGCTAGATTTGAAACGTGTTTTAGAAGGAATGCATATTACTTTCAGCAACTCATTAAATAGGGTTATTATTATAGATTTATTTTCAATCGTGTTTTTATGGCAGAACTAGAGCAGTCAATAAAATGTAGAACTCTCGACTTTTGGTCTGAGTGCATCATAGTTACCCCAGTACAAGGACTCTGTGCATGTGCGGCTCGAGCTCAATTCGAGTATGATTGCAGGATCTTTTCTCTTCATTTCGCCGATTCACACACGTCTGCACAGCCGCGAGACATTCCTCCACAAGATCAAATGACAACTCTATATGAACTACTGCTCAAGTCAGTCAGCATTGCCTTTTTAACTAGAACTCTGTATTTAACGTACCTGTAGAGATGTACCTGTAGAAAAAGTCAAAACATCGAAATTTCTAAAACTATTATATGTGATGTGGTTAACGATGAGGGTGATATATTTAAACAATTATGAAAATGGTTTGTACTTCACAGTATTACATTTATTTATATATATATATAAAAAAAAAACACCGTACAAGTGTGCCCGTGAACAGCACAAATCTTTCTGATAACAATACAGGAATAAATAACATGGAAACATATGAATATGTGCTAAAAAAAAAACATAACTATAACCAACCAGTATCTTGACTAATATGTTGGCAAAAAGGGGGTTATATTATTATATTATATTAAAACTAAAATCATTAAGAACATCTTACATTTTAAATAAATAAAAAAATAATCATTCAATTTAAAATTAAAATCAGTTCAAATACTATAATCCCTGAAACCATTATGTTTTTAGAAAGTAGTTAGTACCATGATTGAGGTGTCTTGTTTAAAATATGACTTATAATTATACACTCTGCACAGCACATCAAAACAGAGTTAGTTGGTTTCAGTCCACAGTGTTTTTTGTTTAAAAAAAGTTATGATTACATTTCCACAGATAAGTGGGCCTCTTGTGGCTACAATTGGTAGCACATTCTGCACAACTGGCATACATTAGAAGTAAATTAAAAACCAATCTATATATGCAGACTGTTATGGAGTGTATGACTGTGCCAAAGTATAATGTGTCTCAGTTTAAAATGTTGATCTAAATCATTTTCTAAAATCAATCTAAATAAAATAGGAAACAAGAAACACTGGATCAGCACTTTCACTCTAAGAGCTAGTATAACTGAAGTTTAAATTTATTTAGAACAGAAATTTTAAACTTACTTTAAAGGAATATTTCACCACAAAATAAAAATTAGCATGTACTTTTACACCAGAATTATTTCCTTTCTTCCGTGAATTACAGAAGGAGATGTTAGGCAGACAGTGTGAAGCTTTACTTTCTAAAATCAGAATTGAAAATGACATTTTCATGAAAATGTCAATTGAAAATGTTGCATGGGGCAACTGGTTCTAGCCTGTCACATGATCATTCTTGTTTAATTTCATTCATCTACAAATTAATTTTGAGAACTGTGGCAAAGGGGAAATTATCAATGAATAAGACTGACATTTTTTGCTGTTTTCTCACACAAAACTCTTGTTTAGGAAGATAAAGTACAAGGCATTATGGTACTTTTTTTTTTTTTTTTTGGAATGACATGAGGGTGATGACAGAATTTTCCTTTTTGTCGAACTATCACCTTGGACACTGAGGGAAATCCATCTATCAAAAGAAACATCCTGAAACATGTTTCTTAATTATTCTGTTACAATGATTCAGTCAACAAAACAATAATAAACAATATTTTTAAATGTTAAAATATTTGATGAACACCATATTTTTTTTATATAGAACAGTTCACTTGGAGTGCCTTACAATGAAAAATACTTCATATGAGAATTAGCCATTAATTATGACAGATAAATATCAATTCTTTATAATTAATACACTGTTTAGGACAGAAGACTGTAATGCTTTTCTAATTGATTCAGATCTTCAGGAGTGTTGGTTTCCAAGCAAAGTAACTCTGGAGTTACATGTGGAAGTAAAGGTCACAAGTAGATCTGATGGGAATGGCCCACTGCTGCCAGAGGGAAATCATGAAGAGTTCCTTCAGGTAGAGAGTCCGAGAGTGGTTTCACAAAAGCAGATTCTCTCTATATTGACACGCAGCTCCCAGAACAACACATGCTAATTTTGTAATAAAAGGAGCTTTCGGCTGCTGGTGTTCTGAGAGTAAGTAAGTCCAGAATGTGGACACATTAGAAAAGAGTCAACTGAATGTACTGGGTTTTGTTAGTCTTTGATGATGTTTTTTTTTTTCCTACAGCACAGCCTGTGCTCTCTCTTCAGCCTTCTCTTCTTCTCGTCGCTTCATGGCATGGATTACCGCCATCTCTTTCGCCTCTTTTTTCTGGTTTCTCGCCTCAAACAACAGCCTGGCAGGCACAGGATGGAATAATGTGAGCATTGCATTGATCATTGCTGACAGTAATTGTCCATCACATTTTACTAAAAAGAACTACAGAACTAAAAGATTCTACAAATCACCTCCAGTGTGAGGTCACATGACCAGCCAAATATTACTTTATTGTTATTCCCCTTTTCATTGAACATTTTCACTAACAAAATTATGAAACCTGACTGTGAGTGTTAAACTCTCCAGAATGTCTTGACCCATGCATGGGTTACTATTGTAAGTGCATTAAATATTTGTAGACTTTAACCTGCATATATATATATATATATGCAGGTTAATGCAAGTTTGAAGTCTTTAATAAGTATGGTACAACAGGACACACCTTAAAATGTATATAAATTATACAAATACTATGCTAAAGTAATGTTTAGCATAATACTAATATTTCATCACTTCAGCAACATGTGTACTATTACTATGTGTGTTTATTTTGTCACTTTGAATGAGATCCCATAATAATTTAATATGGCTTTACATTACTTACAATAAATACTTTAATATTTTATTATATGATATGATTAATATCATATTTAAAATGATTTCAAATATGGTGATTATCTCTAAATTGCACACTTACAAGTACACACTTTTACATACTTTACATACTGCATTTACTATCAGTTGAAAACTGCTTTAATTACCTAACAAAAAAAGAAAATTAGATTATTAATAAAATTAATAAGACCTAATAATAAAAATAAATTCAATAATTGTATTAATTATCTTTGCCACTTAAATCATTAAGAAATATTATATCAAATTGATTGTATCAAGTATTTGTAAAATGTCAAAGGAGCCTTATCTACCTCAATAGACTGATTATGTTAATGTTTCAAATGACAGTAAACAAAGAAAGTGGTCACCAGTGACCTCCTGCATGTTAACAGGTCAGAGTGTAACACCTGTTTTTGATGATCCTTTGCACAATGTTATCAGTGGTAAGACTGTTTCCGCTATCCACTGTTCGCAATATTCCCATTTTTCTGGGTACCTGTGTACAGAAAACATGCACAGATTATGAAACAGAAATGTATTGTGTTGACATTTTAATGTTTATTGTATTGTGACACTTACAGCATATGGGTCTGATCCATCTCTGTCTGGAAACACTTCAGTTTTTCCATGGCACACCATGTCTACCTACACCATGGAGACAGTGTATTACACTATGGCTATGTTTACACAGCAGAATATGGTTTACCTGATTTCAGTTATGTTTCCACACATATTGGTTACTACTAGGGATGTGACGAGAATCTCATGGTACAAGATCTCGCAAGATCTTAACCGATTGGTCTCATGAGAATGTGACGATATCCTTGTAAAACATTTTGAAGGGTTTACATTGGAGCTGCAAGATTAATCCTTAAAAGATTGCTATCTCTGTTCAAACACCTAAGGGATCTTATTCCTGAATGACAACGATTCAGCGGTGTCTATTACAACTGTTTCACATTGCGCTGCTCAAGCTCCACTGATGCTTACGATGTAAAACAGTTGTTAAAGACATTCAAATCTGCATCCATGTTGCTGCTGTCCCAGAAAGAGTAACACAAACAGTATTTTCAATGACATAATGATTATCATTTCTGTGTTGCAGACATTTAAATAACAGCAGTACTGAGATAAAAGTGTATAGTTTGGGTATAAACACTTATTGTCTACAGCAGTGATCAAAACAAAAGTATCTTAACACTTGCATGTCTTGTAATGCTTATCCTCTTCCACCAGGAGGTGGTGACAACTGCTCGTTTAAAAACATATTTATCAATGAATCATTCATTCAGGAGATTTCAATAGTAAAACAAGACACTGACTTCATTTCTTTAAAATTTTTGATCAAACATATTTTTTAAAAGACTTAAGCATTGAACATTGTGTCAGAACCACTATTAAATTATGTTATTTTGCTTAGATTCCTAATCTTTTTTTTTCAGAATTGTGAGAGAATCGTGATCTCCAATTTATTAAAAAAATAGTGATTTTCAATTTATCCAGAATCATGCAGCTTTAGTTTACATGTTTATAATTGCATATAATTCATTAAAATAGAAGATTAATTTCATAAAGTACAAGTTCATGCACCTATATTTTTTTTTGCATTTTGTGTTTTTCAGTTGAATAAAATAACATTTTTCCTTATATATTCCATAATTAAGGATTTCTTTAAAAAAAGTTTAAAAATCTCGTCTCGTTTTTGTACCAGTCTCGTGTCTCGTCTCGTCTCGTGGGATAAGTGTCTCGTCACACCCCTAGTTATTACCAAGAGTAACTGTATTCTACAACCG
The DNA here is from genome assembly GCA_033026305.1 of Cirrhinus molitorella. Classification (NCBI taxonomy): domain Eukaryota; kingdom Metazoa; phylum Chordata; class Actinopteri; order Cypriniformes; family Cyprinidae; genus Cirrhinus; species Cirrhinus molitorella. The sequence goes on from CM065117.1 coordinate 14,488,391, forward strand.
AACTGACTAAAATTTTAATATACTCAGCTGTAATTTTGACTTACATGACCTTTACCTCCACATGTAGTGCTACAATACGGATATCCTTGGAGTTGTGATTAATGATCAGCTAACTTTCTCAGACCACATTGCTAAAACTACCCGGGCCTGCAGATTTGCTTTATTCAACATCAGGAAAATCAAGCCTTTTCTTTTGGAACATGACTCACAACTCATTGTTTAATCTCTTGTTCTGATTCAATATTCAAGCCGAAAAGAACACACGTCACACCTCTCTTCATCTATTTGCACTGGCTACCAATAGCTGCTTGCATAAAATTCAAGGTGTTAATGTTTGCTTACAAAACCACCACTGGCTCTGCACCCCTTTACCTAAATTCACTACTTCAGACTTATGCGCTCTCTAGAAGCTTACGTTCTGCAAGTCAACAGCGCATTATTGTGCCTTCCCAAAGAGGCACAAAATCACTTTCACTGACTTTTTCCTTAAATGTTCCCTCTTGGTGGAATGACCTATCCAATTCAATCCGAGTCCTTAGCCATCTTCAAGAATCGGCTAAAACATCTTTTCCATCTTTATTTGACCCTCTAAATCTAGCATTCTCTATTCTATTTCTATTAAAAAAAATAATTCTCTACTCTATTATTTTTTTGTCATCTATCTTTTCTCTTTTCTAAAAACAAACAAACAAAAAAAAAAACAGTTTTGTCAAAAAAACTTGCTATATTCTTTTTCTATTCTATCTGTTTTATCTTTAAAATCACTATGCAATAATGAGCATGTGAAGTGAATTAGTGTAAATTATATAAAATGAGCTGCACAATTGCAAAAAAAATAAATAAAATAAAAATGTGTTTTTCTGTTAAGCAGGTCTGACAAAATGTCAAAAATCAAATTCAATACGAAGTGTGAATAAGTAGAAGTGTGTTTACCTTGAAATGTTCCAGCAGGTCTTTTGTGACAGCATATGGTGCTCCTATAACAACCTCAGAGACATACTGGGAGATTTGAAAACAAAATAAAGAAATTCATTCATAACAAAATATTTAGATAAACATACCAAGACAAAAATGGGCATAAACTGCAATGTAAAAAATCAATCCTCACTCGACAGGCCAGCACACTTAGAGTCCTCTCATGGATGTTCATGATTGGATAGTTTTTCCCTTTGTAACGATTCACCTCCTGTGAGTGTTGATAACAATAATTAAAAAAAAAAAAAAAAACTCATTGTTTTCTCACATCTCTTTTGCTCTTATTAAAAAAACAGCATCATGCTTCACCAAGAAAATTTTAATTTTAAATATATTTCTATGATTTTTTCTGTATTCATCTTACCTGATCAAAGTGCAAGCCCACAATAACATATGGCTTCTCTGAAAGCTGGGACACTGCATCCAGGAAATCCACATGGCCAATGTCTGATTTGCAACAGGTTAAGGAGGACAATGTCTTACTCGCTTTCTCAGAGGAAGCAAAGAGAGCAGGGGTCTCAAGGACAAAACAAAATTTACATTCACAAATCAAGTAAGAAAAACTACAGCACTGGTAAAATTACCCATGTTGACCAAAAAAATCTAGGGCCTAATTTGTATTTTACACAAATTAGTGAGAATAGGTCAGCCATTTAAACATTCTTAAACAAATTAAACATTTTAAACAAAACATCCGAAGAGAGTTTTGGAATGTGTATGTAGCCACTAAACATCTTAGCAGTATGACAAACTTTTATTCATTTTGTGAAGGTGTTATATACAGAAAGCAAGAATTCTGCACCCTTGCAAAAAACTCAATTAACAATTAATTATTTTTTAAATATATATATATAACAAAAATTATACAATACAGTTGACTATACAGCATAATTATTCTCTATTCTGTGCTAGTTTTTGCTTTAATGCTGAAGAATAATTACCAGCAAATTGACTAAATTTATATAAAAATGGGTGGTTATTTATAAATTGTTGTATATAGAAGTGATTTATATACCTTTATACAACAGTTAATCAAAGTCTTTGGTTTTATTAATCTATTACTTATTCCAGAGCAAATTATGGCTGAGGTCAAAGTTTTATTATTTCTGTATATAACTTCAAGCTTTTGTACTTTTGACTGAATTGCTTGCTGAAGTACTTGTGTGATATTGCTTAAAAATATAAGGGGGGACATGCCCTGTCTCCAAGCGATTTTTTTTCAGTAGTGTAATAGCTGTAATCTTGATGATGTTGTGAGTAAAATGTGCTCACCATCAATCTTAAATGAATCATTTACCCTGAAATATAAATTCTATCATTTTGAATGAAAAAAAAAAAAAATCTCTTTTATGAATGCATTGAACTACATTCTTTTCAAACATTTAAATAATATATTTAATTTTTATTATTATTTTGGAGTTAAACAGTCCCAGTCCTCATTATGGAGAAGAGCACTCTTTTACTCTTTCTTTTACAAGATTTGTTCTTTCAATTTTAACAGAAGAAATGTTGTGTGGTGTAATTATTGTCTAAGTATGTAAGGATACGGAATAGGTCAAAAGCTCCAGCCACATAGATGATGGTGTCTCCTGGCTGTGGTTCCTTTCCTGAGGCAAACTGGATGATTTTTTGGGACGTCTGCAGGAACTGTGACACTCCAGTCCAGGGACTGTGGCCCTTAGGGCCCTGTGATGAACAAACATTTACAGCTATAAATGACAAAAGAGTAGTGACATTCTAAATATTGTTAAAAAAGTGCATTTTTCTAGTTGCTCTGATTGCTTCTATGTTGCTCTGATTGCTTCTATGTTGCTCTGATTGCTTCTATTGTAAGTCGCTTTGGATAAAAGCGTCTGCTAAATGACTAAATGTAAAATGTAAATGTAAATGTAGTAACACTTTATTACACTAAAACACAATTTACAGAGCACGACGAGAGCCCTTTAGTGGTTTTGACAGGCCGAAAAACCAGCAGCCCTTTCAAAAAAGCCAAAAGGTATTTTTTCTGATGTCAAGAACACACAATAATGTCTGAACAATGACCTTGGGGGCAGCACTCTGACATCTGCGCCTCAGACAACCCACGTTCTGGCTTAAGGCCCTCTTCCCTCTCTCTTCCCCTGATTGTTTCGTGTCTAATCTACACTGCCCTAACTAATTTTTGGGTATAAAGCCCAAAAATATCACTACATATAACTAATTACACCGAACACAACAGGCCCAACTAAAGACAATAAAACCCCCTATAATCAGTTTCTGTCTAGACAGGATGTGGTGTGAACAACAAATCTCTGACAGTAAACTGATGCCACATTACGTTTATGACATACTGACACAAAAGGCAAATACTTTGCAATAGGTATTATTGTCAAATCCAGTGAAAGTCCTAGGGCATTAAAGAACTTTTCTCTCTCAATTTGGAGGCAATGACTGGGAATTACTTAGTCAATGTTAAATTCAGAAACAGAGGTGCCATTCATGGCTCAGTCTCTGATTATGGACTGTGACGACCATAAAGCTTTTTTATGTGCCAACTTGGCAGATGCATGTGAAGGCAATGATAGCAGAAGGAGGAACAAAAGGGCAAAGCAGAAAAACAAGTAAAAAATCCTGGGACCCTAAAGAGGGAGATTTGAGAATGAGTAAATAAATGTCCATTTCATTTATACTATGAAATTCTGGGCTATCTATTGACATACGTAAAATATAAAATTGCAAGTAACCTGAAAAACCATTAATAATCATCAGTAGTACAGGCAGGGTAATAGATTTTTTAAAACCGAAATACCCAAGAAATCCTCTGTAGTGTACTTCTAAACATTTCACTCTTATTTCAATCTAAAATATTACAAGACTACAAGAACTAAAATGGAACAAAACACTTACTCTTCCAAAGTTGTCTGTGTGTTGCTGATAGTCTGAACTGCCCTGAAGTGGAAAGAAAAATGAATAATAAATGTCAGATTTGACAATGAGTAATTATAGCATTCCAGAGACATACAGTATGAGAAACATATTTTACGCAAGTATGCAAACAGGGACTGCCTGAAGTATGAGCTTGGACAGCGTATTGCAAACGTGTATGTAATTAATGGGCATTTTTGCATTTCTGTGTCATGACAAACCTCAGTATTCAGGATTTTAATACAATATAATATCAATACAATATCAATACAATACAATATCAATGAGGATTTTAACATACATAAGGTATAGGTGACACTGGTGTAAACATGTGGAATGGTGAATATGCAATACCATTATAGCAAAAATTGTAAAACAATGAAAATTAACAAAAGTATGATGGGAAACTCTTCTATGAAACTGGGTGTTATGACCCCAAATGATTGTAGGTCTGATCAGCTGGAGCTAAATGGACAAGCTAACCAGCCAAATTCAAAGAAACATTGATTAATTTATGCTAATGCACACTACAGTGTTTTATAAAGCTGTGAATGCAACATCTACATTATTTGAACTTGAATTGACATTTGCAAATGTTGAGTAAGTTTCGGGCCTCACCATGTTGCTATGATGAGCTTTGGTCATGAGCAGCATGCGACCGACCAGGTCTGTAGTGGACACACCTTGGGTTCTCTTGCACTCTCTGTAAAATTCCACTTTCAGTGAGAACCATACTAAATATGTGCAAAACTTTAGCAGCAGGTGTGAATGGACTTACCTGTACCTACCCGACTTCTTAACTTCTTCATATGTGTCTTTCCCATCCACAGTAAGAGTGATGTCATCTAAGGAGACAGGACCACAGTTAAGCTGATTCAGGTCATATTAAAGCTTTCATAAATGGACTACTGTGAAGTTTCCTAAGAACGTGTCCTCTGAGAAAATTAATGTAATTTTACACTTTTACATTTTATTGTAGGTTTAACCCTACACGAAGTGTCAAAAACTGAAAAAACTGAAAGCTATAGTTCCAGAGCAGAGTAGGAAACTTTTGGCTTTGTTTTTACTCGAACAGATTAAAGATTAATCAAACAGAACCATAAACAGACAGTTATTAATCAAACAGAACCATAGGTAGCAATATCTCTTTGTATCTATTTATTTTATTTTATTTTATTTTATTTTATTTTGGGTAATTTCTGGGACATTTTATTTAAAATACTATTGAAAATAAATAGCAATCTTGATTTTAGATGTGCAAAGTATTCAATTTTTAATTGTATTGTATTGTATATATTATATTTGTTTATTTATTGTTCAGAAATTTAGATTGTAAAATGTAAATTTTTGTTATTTTGTTTTAGGAAATGTATAGTGCAGTATTATTGGTAAGAATAGCTGTACCTGTTATGGAAGTGTTATAAAGTTTTGCTGTTATTTGTTTTTATATAGTTTTATTCTTATGTGTATCTATTTTACTTGTTCAGTGATAAAGATGGTAAATAGTTGTAAACAGTCTCATATTTACAACTTTCAAGAATTAACTAGTTTCCTAAGAAAGTATCTTCAAAAAAAAATTCTGAAATTCTAGTGTGTCGTAATGTAGGTTTAACCCTACATTAAGTGGCAAAAATAGTGATTGCATAATTTTTTCCCTGAATAATACAACTGAAATTCACTTCATCACCTGTCATTGTTCAAAATATTGGGTATTTTACTTTTAAAGCCAATATAAAAATTATACTCAGCTACTATCATACCTCGGTTCCCTTAAAGTCCCTTTTAGACTAAAGCCTTTTTTCAATCACACAGTGAAACTGCAGGGTCACTGGTTCATGCAATGCTTTAAAAATTAACCAATGGATCGGCAGCGGTGCTGCATTATCCCATGGGGACGAAGCCTGCCAGAGCCTGCCAGAAGGGGCGGGGTTATCTGGCTATATAAGCGGGCATTTTGCCACAAAGGTGTCTCGTGGACGGGGCTCTAGCCTCTGAAATATTGTTCAGTACACACTCTGGGAAGTTGGTAGGCTGCCATCGAGTGGCCACAGGTGCAGAGCCCACAGCTCGGGCCTGGGGTGCCATATTGTCCTGTTAGCTTTAGAGAGGAGGTCCTGTCTCAGAGCAATGGTCCAAGGGGCTGCTGCAAGCAGCTGCATCAGCTCCGACAACCAATGATGCTCTGCTCTTCTGCTCCCTGACTCGTCTGATTACCTGCAGAATCAGAGCGATTGGGGGAAAAGCATAAAGGAGGAGGTTGGGCCAGTCTTGCGAATCAGCACATGGTCCCCTTAAGTCTGGCAGAAAGAACTGACAGGCTCAACATACTGCTAGCATTTCCAAGCAGCTGATGTGGAGTCCTTGACTCTCTTTCGACCAATGACCGAAAGTAGGTCTGCACTCGCACAGAGCTTCCCAACCCATTTTGGAAGAATCCGTTGAGACCACCTTTCATCTGCTTACCATTCCCAGGGGCACGCCCTTCTCCATCCACCGATTGTCGAACCAAGGTGCCAGGGCTGTCACACAGGCCTGGTCCATCTTGACAAGCAAGCATCCGTGAACTTGTGGATTCAGCCACCACTGAAGGGGCCACATCTGAAGTAGGCCCAGTTGCAGTGCTGAAGAAACTGTGGCCATAAGGCCTAGGATCTTCTGAAACATCCCGAGAGAGGGCGAGAGGCTCCTATCTTGAAGGAGGCCAATAGCTTCTGTATGGCCAGAGCGCGTTCTGGCTTGACTACTGCTCTCATTCAAGCTGGTTCGAGAACTGCCCCCATGAATGATATTCGCTGGCTGGGAAACAGCAAGCTCTTGGCAAAATTGACCCTGAGTCCCACACATTCTAAGTGGCTGAGGAGGAGGGTCCTGTGAGATATTAGTTCTGCCTCTGACTGGGCAAATACTGTATGAGTCATCAAGGAAGTTGAGGATGCAGATTCAGTTAAATATACAGATCTTTAAACAAGATTTTTAACACCAAAACTGCCAAGTTGTTCTTATATACTATGATTTTTTCACATACTGAGTATTATTTTATAAATGGGTCATTAAGTAGCTACTTAACTACTTTTAAAAGTATTGAATCTCTATTTAAGAAAGCCATAAAATTGTTTTGATAAAAAGGCATTGTCATTCCATCATTGCAATATCTTAGAGAGACATACATACACAAGATCTGACAATTTTAAATGTCTAAAGTATGCTTGTTTGGTATATAAAGTGTTACATAATCTTGAAATATACGTTGCAGACAGCCTGAAATAAATGTATTATAATGCTATTTGAGCATAAGAAACATCATTTAAGGAGCAGTTCATCTCAGATTTTGTTGCTGATATGAAATATTATTTTACTGTGAGTGTAGCAAGCTGTTTTTGAGATTTCATGATTTCCCCATTCAACATGGCTACTGAGTGAACAGACCATGTTGTGTTGTATTCTTTGTGTGTTCCTCCTCAGTCATCTGACTAACCTGCAAAGACTTTACTGTCACCTCCAGGTTAAATAATTGAGTTTTTGAGCTGTTATCTGTTTATCTTGTTCTACAAATAAACTTTGAGTTTATTATATGTTCCTTTGTGTTACCTGACAGAAAGGACCTTCCCAAAACTGCTGAAAAAAATTAAAGCGCACAATTCTGAAGAATTACATTATGTAAGTGTTACAATAAGATTTTTCCTTAGAGAAATTACTGTAATAGCCTTGTTAACTTGTTAAATAAAAAGGAGTGTAAACACATTTGGGCGTATAGTCTACAAAGGAAAAGGCATTAAACACAAACTGTAATAATAAAGATGTTTCTGTATTTACTTCAATATCAGTGTTTTAGCACAGGTTAGGAATGGTTATTATGTTTAGGCTCTGACCTCCATGAACACAGAAATCACAGCAATATTTGTCCAGAGTCTCAAGCGTGGTAACGTATGGAGCTCCTTCCACGATTTCATCCACCCACTTGATTGCTCGCACCATCTTATATCTCTCAGCTTGAGTGAATACTGGGGGACCTTTGTGCTTAGAAATCTCCTCTGCATGAAAAGAGAGACATTAGAATCAGTTAGCTTAATTTCCATCTTCTGTTATTTGTTTCACTATGAAATGTTTCTGATTTTAAAGCTAGGCAGCATGGTTTCCTGGTTCAACACCTAAAAAAATTAAACAGACATTGTCAATTAAGCACTTTTAGAATTAACATGCAGTCTTCAGTCTAAAAGTATATGTCTACAATCTTCCTCTACAGTGGTAGTATTCAACTTGCCATTGTCAGAATTATTGACCTGTTTTGTCATGTTTTGCCCCTGTTCCTGTTCTGCAAGTGACATCAGGTTCCCATGTCCAGCCCAGAGGGAGCTCCCATTCCCGAGTTTAGCCCAGAGAGGGCTCCTGTTTCTCCGTTCAGCCCAGAGAAAGACTGTGCCCCCAAGGGCAGCCCCGAGAGACCCGAGGATCACAAATGCCCGCCCTCCAACCCACTCCTGCCTCCTCCTCAGCCGCTGTCATCCGGCAGCCCCTCCACTCACCCTTAGCCCTCCATCAGTGTGGTGAGCTCTACACAGGTCTCCATCAGGCATTCCCTCCAGCACCAAACTGTGACAGCCATTATCATGTCCAGTCTGTGAATTCAGTTTGTTTAGCTTAGATTTTTTCTTTTGGTCATATATTTCTCTTCTGCCCAGTTTTTGTTGTAGTTACTTGTTTCCTCCCAGAACCTATGGACTGCTCTCTTGTTGATCACCTTTGATTTTCTTGTTGGTGATGTCTGCCCCTCGTTTGATCTCTCTCCCTGTCTGACCTTGATTTTCACCTCATGTTTGGATTTGGTTGCCTATGGACTGATCTGGCCTCTGACCTATACCTACCTGACCACTTTTCTGTCTGTTGCCCTGAGCTGGTTTGGAGCCAAGCAGCTCATGCTGTTCTGTTTCTATTCTTTAATAAATTGCAGTTAAGCATCCTTCTGCTTTTCAGTCCTTTCTTCCAGAGATCGTAACACACAGACTTTATTAAAGAATTGAAGATTTACTAGAATTGTAGGTAAAGTTCAAATTGTTGATTTTAACATCCACATAGAAAATTCAAAAGATGCATGACCTTTATCTAAACCTCTTAATTTCTCTAAATCTCGAAATCGAACAATGGCAACCAATATTAAAATCTTATTAAAATAAAACAATATTAAATAAAAAAAAGATTTGCTGCCCGAGTCACTACAGCAGTGAAATATATGTTAGCCCTAAAATACATCCACTAAAACTTGCTATATAGTAAAGCACTAAGGCAATATTGACATAACAGTACTAAGGAAATACTGACATAACTATATGTAAAGCTACTTTGAAACAACACGTATATTGAAAAGTACAAAATATGTACATTTAAACGCTGCTGCATGTCTTTGGATTGTGGGAGCCAACACAGGATGAATGTGTACACAGAAAGGCCTCCTGGCACTCAAACCATGGACCTTGCTGAGAGCCAACAGTGCTACACACATCAGATCCGATAGCTCTGAGATGGGCAGCACTCTGACATGTAGTGCGATTGCACTTTGAGGGACTCAAGTTCAAGTTCTGTACCTGTAATTGTACCTGTATCTGTACATGTACCTTTTCCAATCCCATTCCCCTCTCTCCACCACTTCACTTCCTGTCTGTCAATATTGTCCTATTAGATACTTTTGAGAGAGGCTTTGAGTCCCCATCTATATCCAAATATGAAAATTATAAATTATATATTAATTGTGCCACATTCCACATTCATTCCACATCTCATGTGCTCTCATCTGTGCAAGCTAAACAAACATATCAGTAAATGATTAAAAAGCCTGTTGTTTTGACATTATAAATGGGAAATTTATGCCACATTCTTGGCACACAATTTTTAAGCACAAACGTAAACAGTAAAAAAAAAAAACAGTAGTACAAGTACAGTAAATAATGTAGTGGACAGCACATTCCAGGGCCCAGTTTATGGCTCTCTTAGAGGGCAAGAAGAAGACCTTCAGTACAAAGCCCGGGAAGGACAGAATTTCCTATTGGTCAAAACACATTTCTGCCCTCCACCCACCTTAAGACTGATTCCTAAGGTTTGGCTCTGTGACATCATTAAAATTCCTTAGGCTCTCCAGACAGCACCAGTGGGTGAAACAAAGAGAGATCATGGAGATCCATCCAAATCCATTTATTACTATGTTTTCAAAACTTGAGCTGTTGCGAACCACAAGACATACACATACTTATTAGGAGAAATAAGTATTCTCACTGACAGTGATGTGTAACGCAACATTGTACACAAACTCAGCTGTTACTGGACAAATTAATGCATGCATGGCAGTTCAATCTTTTTCCATCATGTTTGGACTCAATGTGTTCATAACATTGTCAAATGTATTCTTGTTGTGGTTTGGAAAGTGAGTAATGCACCTGTAAAACTTCAGTGACACTTTTCTAACTTTGTGTTTGGACTATGCAAATAAATTCCACCAGAGGAAAGAAGGGTGGGCCACCCCATCCCCCACTCCCGATTGAACCAGCAATCACAGCACTGGAAATGGAGAAGCACCAAATTGCAATTTCCTCCTCATCGGGAAATAGACACTCCTTGTTCTGAGTCTGTGGCCCGTTACAGGACAGGCAGCAACAGATTACCGTTCTGAGAATCCATTCCGCTACAGGGGAAGGTAGCAACAGACAAACCCATTCTGAGTCTGCGGCCTGCAAGGCTGAGACAATAACAGACACCCGAGCAACATGTTCTGAGTCTCCAGGCTGTTACAGGGAAGGCAGCAACAGACACAACCGTTCTGAGTCTCCCGTCCAGCAAGACACTAACAGACACACCGCTCTGACACTGTCTACTGTCCAGAGAGGCAGAAACAGACACTTCATGCTTCGAGTCTCCCGCTTTGAGGCAGCAACAGATACGGACTAAGTTCTGAGCCTTCAGCCTGTGAGGAAAAAGATACTCTACATTCAGAGTCTTCGTCCAGCGAGACAACAACAGATGCAGCACGTCCTGAGTCTCCACCCGAGAGAAACAAAGCGGATCGACCAAGTTCTGAGTCTCTACCCAGAGAGGCAGAAGACACACAGTCATTTGCAACAAGGTTCAGCTCCGGTGAGCATACCTTCACTTCAGGTACTTTTGCTTGCGTGTTCCAAGCTAAGGGCTTCAGCACCTACACCATGGCCACATCTGCGTGTTCCAGATCTTAGGACCCTTTGGTGCTCCAGGAGATCAGCATCCTCCAGTACTTATGTTCAAGGCTGTCGAAAACAGATTCCTGCTCCTTTTCTCACGGTAATGCTACCAGCACAACTAGTGGGAGAAGTCGCCACCCACCGGACTGCTTCCTCAACCACAGAGAACGTAAAATATCACTTCCAAACCTCTTCCAGAGATCTTGGCATTGTTGTATATTATCAGTATATGATTTTTCTAATTTATATTAGATATTATAGCTGATTGCAGTTGATAACAAATAATAGCTAATTATTTGTTTGATGCATAATAAGGTTCTCACCTTATTTGTTTCAGAGTAGCAACAGTTTATCTTTCCATGAGATAACATAGCTCTGACATAGCAACATCCAACTGAATCACTTGTATTTTATGCATCTTATGCACTTTATTCCTTGTCCATTCATGGTATTTCATTTAGTAGTTATTAATTACTCTTGTCTATCTTTTGTTAATAAAATGTATTTTATTACTTGCGTGTCTTCCTTGGGTTGATAATACAGTGAGAGGTATTGAGGACCTGTGACACGAGTATCCATCACTACACTATTATTGTAGTGAATTGTAGCAAAATTCACTACAATAATCATATGTAAAGTTTAATCCCAAATTGTTTATTCAATTTGTCAATGTGTTACACTGTCATGACACTAAGATCAATATAATCAATAAACAACACTGTCTGGCACAGTTTAGTGTGGTGTGGTGTGTGTGTGTGTGTGTGTGTGTGTGTGTGTGTGTGTGTGTATGTGTGTGTGTGTGTGTGTGTGTGTGTGTGTTTATCCTCACCATCAGTATGCACTCCCACAATGAGATAGTCCCCCCATAGCCTTGGCTTGACGAAGTTGGTTGGAATGACCATAATGGACCCATGTCATAACTAAGAAGGGAGTAAGGTAGATAAAGACAATTGTTAGGAAAACTTCAAAGCAAAGCAATTTTAATCTACTAACAAATTAATACAAACGTAAACTACTATTTACATTTAAGTTGCCAAGTTGAGATGTTGTACAGTGCACCAACATATGAAACATTTTTGGTATAAATACTGCAGCCTCAATTTTCTTGCTAAGGTTAATTACAGCTTAAATATAATTAAATATTAGGTAATTAAATAATTTTACAAGCACAGCCAAAATGTTATGCCTTTGTTATGGTAAACACTTTGTCCTTTGTTTTATGCAAATTAATTTATTATTATTATTAATAATAAAAAAATAAATAAAATGATAAAAAAATACATAAATTTTAACCTGAAAATAACACAACACATTATTACAATACTGAAAATTTCCCCACCATAATTATGGTAGGCTTACCATTACAAAGGCGCAGATTTGGTTCACCCAAAAATCTCTCACATACTGTGAGTTTAGCATATAAAAGCGATGTGATTGACATCATACATTCTAAATATAGCAGAACTATAAAAACTTGCTCATAAAATAAGATATATGACTAGCTCATGCTTTAGCTTTCTAAAATACGATGGCAGCACGTGGCTTGCTGATGGACATGCTTGCATGCATGCTTCTCTCTCTCCTGGCAAAATGGTGTTTTCATGTTTTTCGTCCTGTAAGTCTCTCTGTTACAGTACGACTTTGTCGCATTTATCTGTCCTTAAGCACGCATATATTCAAACATTTTTGTTTAACAATGGCAGAAACAAACTTATTAAGTTAAACTCTGCGGATGCGGAAGGGCTGAAATGGAGGCTCCACAAGTTGTGCGAGAAGAAGCAGAAGAGCGGGTAAAAAAAGCCCCTCTACATAACAGCTGATCCCACCCACCCAATGCATAGTTTCTTCAGCCTGCTGCCACTCCCCCTCTTCTTCTCCACACACTTTTTGAACTCTGACACACGCATACACACTCACAGACCTGCACCAGTCACTTTGTATAGCATTGGACTGCTAGTTACCTCATAACTACCTCTCTGTCTGTTATAAGTCTGTCACTTTAACATATTTTACAAGCTGTATTTGCACTACACTGTTTGCATTTGCACTACTCTGTTTGTTTACATCACTGGGTTTGCACGATTGCAAGGTCATGTGCCCTTACTTGGATATTGTATTATTTTTTTTAGAATATGTGTAAAAAAATTTTTTTTTTTTTTGTAATTTTTAAATTCTGCCTTTTTGTATTTAATATTATCTGTATATATGCACCAAGGGGTCTGAGAGTAAAGCAATTTAAATTCTCTGGATGTCCTGTACATGTGGCAGAATTGACAATAAAGCTAACTTTGACTTTGACTAAAATTAAAACAGGTCCAGATCCATCAACTGTGTTCTTTTCCAAAACACATAGTAAAACCAGAATAGAGAACAAATATGTCCATTGGTCTATGTACATCCAATTACCGTACTGCTTCAATACATTCTTTTTTGTGTATCATTTTATTTTTAAATATTTTTGAGTATTTTCTCATTTTTTCTTGATGATTTTCATTGTAGCAATTAAAAACAAGCACCAACATATAACCAATTTGCCCCAGTTTCACAAAAATTAGATTTTTTAAGTGAAATATGACCTGAACACATACCAGACAGGTTAACTCAGATTAATCTATGATGAATGAATCACATTTTTTTATTTTTAAAATAGCTACTGACATACAGCATAAAGAAACATTGTTTCATACTCTGTGTTAATAGGATGTCACCTGGACAACCAACAATAGATTCATAAAGTAAGATAACAATTCAGAACTTCCACTGATTACTGTGTTCCCAATTTATATGAATGTGCTTCCCTCTAAGAAACTTTCCATACCATCTGATTGCCCTCTGAATGGACTTTACATGTTTGACTTATTTATACTTGCTCTTCCCTTTAAATTTACTAATAGCTCTGGTTTGACATTATGTGTCATCTTTGATGTCATTTAGGTCATATTAATTTTTAGAATTTTTTACATATTAATTTGATGAAGCCAACAACTAGCCAATGATGGCCTGACTCTGCTGTATCTTAAGTAGACAGGAACACAGGAACACTGGCCATGAGCATGAAAAATTAATTACTGAAACTGGTTTGCACTTTACAGGCACCCAAACGCAACTGAGCTGAGACAATGATATCACATGCAGAAGCCGGCAGTGTTTGAAAGCCCTAGAAATTTGATGACCCTCAGTATATATGGGTAAATGTGACAAAGCATGTCCTGTTATATTTTACATCATATATTTTACATCACATTTACGTATATTTTACAAGTGCCTTTACGGTAATAATAGAAAAAACAGTATTCCTGCATCACATTGTGCATCATATTTGTTGTACTGTCTGGAATGTATGTTGATGTAGATTAAAATAATATATTTCAGCATTTTACAGTATAATAGTAATGAGAGTCTAATGAGGATCATTTTTAAAGTATAACGTAAAACTGCCCCTTCACTTTATTATATTTGTCTTCATGAAGACAAATAGTTTTATATTTGTCTTTATGAAGGCTTTCATTGTCTGTCACAAAGTGGAATCCACACTCTTTGTGCTGACTAAGTGCTGACCATTGCTCAACATTGACTTAATGTGTTCTTGTGCTGCAAACATTATGTCCTCCTGCCCTATGCCCTGGTCACAACATGTCAGGGAAGGATTACATGACATTTTATTGTGAATGGACTTTAGCATCCTGACAATTCAGGGTTAGTGATACACTTTCACCTAGAACCTTCACAACAATATTTACCTAGTTTTTTTATTTGAGGTGAAATGATTATTATAAATATTTATTATTTGGCCAGTAATGGTCTGATTACTGAGATATAATAACACATTTTCAAAAGTAAGTATGGTAAATCTCTTTCTGGCTCAAGCCAAGTTCAACCCCACTGTGGTATTTGTGACATTGTGGGCTCTGGATATGATTTGAGTTCCTACTTTAATGTAAGCTTAGTGATTCTTCCTTCTAACTGTCAATCAAGCACAAATTATGTGCAGTCACTTAATACTGCCAGGTTGTCAATGTTGCCAACACCCAGATAAGCTTAATGCAACAAAGCATGTTGCCAATAACATCCTGAAAAGCTGAAAAAAAAAAAAACAAAGCAATGAGAATGTTGCTGATACCCAGTTAAACAAGCAACGAGGTCAACATTAAAAGTTAACTTAGCTGCATTAAAGACACATTTGAGATGAAAGGAGGGTGAATATTAGACAGATGTGACAAGGAAGCTTTGAAGCATGCAGCGAGGTCTGAATGGTGTCTGAATCTTCCGATTTGGTTTGAAAAGGAGGCACTTCCTCTAGGATATTTTTTTCTAATAGGAGAGTTAATTTCCTGACATAAAATCAGAATGACAAGGGCCTAGGTGTACATTGTGACTTTCTGAAGATTCTGCAGATGCCAAAGGGAAGGGAATCACTTGCCAAAAGCAGCTAATTGCTGCTTCACCGTAAAGAACTTACTGATGACAGTGCTAAATGCATCACTGAAAAACCTTGACCTAGAAAGAGTAGCATCTGATATCTGTGAGGTTGAGCCACAGTTGTCTTTCAATGTAGTGACCGATTTTATCGGCATGAAGCGCCAAATCCGTCACCCATCTGAGCTTCTTGACTGCCTTAGGAGTCACGCCCCTTCATCCAAGTCTTCTAGGACATGAAATTTGGTATGCCTGCAGCAATGACATGACACCCACCTGACCGGCAGCCACATATTACCATTTAGGACCCATGTAGTCCTGCAGGGTTTAGAAGGCAGAGTTGGCTGCTGTGGCCTTAAAGGAGAGTCCGCTGGCTCAAGCTCCAAGGTGACAACAGGAAACTGGCAGAAGGCGGCGAGGAGGGAGTGAGGATCAAAGTGGAACTGGAGAAAAGGAGGATCGAAGTGGAGCCAAAGTGGTGGATGGCTGAGGTGAAAATGGACCAAGGTGTAGCCGAAGGTGTGAGGGTTCCTGTTCAAGCCTGAGTGATAAAAGACCACTGCACAGCAGAGGGAGTGCAGGGTCATGGTGGAGCCGGCAGGCTGCCAGGCCGAGGTGGAGGAACAAGGGGGTAGAGCTGTTCCCTCCAAATTGATAAGTCAGCGGTCCCTCAAGAGAACTATCTCTACAGAATGGATTCCTGCCTCAGGACTTAAGTGACATTCGGCTATAGCTCTGGGACAGACTCACTGACTGGCTCTGGCTCTCTGGTGGGCATCGGCTTATGCTCTAGATCCGTGTTGGGCTTGGGTGCTGAACTTCATGATGGAAGATCTTGTTTGTTGTTCAGGACTGTTGAGCAGGTAAAAATATGATTGCTAATGATGGTACATGAGTTAATAGTGGCCTCGTTCTCAAAGACATAGTAAGGGAGGATCCACATACTCACAAAAAGTGTAATCAACAAAATCAACAAAATGACAGTGTATTGTCCTCCAGAAGAGCTCTTTTAGTGTCTCATCATCCCAGTGTGCTTCGCTATAAAGTTGTAGATGGAGTTGTAACACTCTTCTTCAAATCAATTGTGGACAGTTTTTCTGTCACATATAGTTTATAAACAAAGTGCATATCCAATAATGTTGTGACATGTCATGTTGTACAGTAACCCATACTCAAAATTGGTTCTCTGCATGTAACCCATCTAAGTGCGCACACACAGCAGTAATGAATACACACACACCATGAACACACACCCAGAGCAGTGCCCCAGCACCCGGGGAGCAATTTGGGATTTGGTGCCATGCTCAAGAGCAAGAGAAATTCTGACTCTCCATAGCCTCAAGCTCAACATCAACTTACCAAAGTGTGTGCAGTTTAACAAGCCCTTTAGTGCAGCTTAAAACAAAATGTGTTCTTGTTCATGATGAATCACATAATTTGAAAGTATGGGTGACATTGTGCCTTAGGGGGAGGCACTTGCCCATCAGCCAATGATTCAACTGTTGTGATTCTATACATACTTCAGACAAACGTCACACATAAATGGGGCTCCATAGCAGTTACTGATGCACCATCACGTGAACCGTTGAAGGGAAATCAATAGCATCATGAGCTGAGGTACCGGCTGACTGTCACATTCTCTTGTTATGCAGTAGAGGGTTTTATGGGAAGAACAGGCAGGTGTGGGCTGGCCGGGGTTGAGGGGGGTCACTGACCGCACTGTTTACACTGCCTCTCTTTGGTAGTTCACTCCACTGTCTAATATTCTGGCATCCCAAACATGCTGCAACATTTCACAAAAACTCCATCACACAGGCGGACAAAAATGGCTGGAATTCTGAAAGAGAAAGGCTCTATAATCCTGTTCATCATGCACATGAATCACCAAACTTTTTTTTTTTCAGTCAAATGAACTGACAAACTCTTATACTCTATCAGACAAAGCCTGCTTTTAAAGAGAACTGTCTACAATGTATATCTTCACTCAAGCTGACAAACTCATAAAGCAGATACAATGGCAAGCCTGGTGGCACTCCATAAGTTTGTTAAAGCAAGTTATTGAAACTGCTCAGTGAATCACATGCACTAGTGTGCATCAAAGCAGAGTGTGAAATAACAGATGGGATTCTGGAGGTGGAGAGTGTTTTTTTCAGGGTGCAAATTTTAGTTAAATAAAAGACATTAGAATTTTTGCAACTTAAAAACTATTATTATTATTATTATTATCGTTTTTGTTGTTATCTCATAAATCAAAAAGTGTTATTTACCACAATATACAACTACAATACTATATTGTTTTACTCATATTCATATAAGTAATACAATATAGTATAAATAAATTAATATTAATATTTATTAATTTTAGAAGCAGTGGAAGAGTAATATTAAAGGAAGCAATCGAAACTTCTTTAGCATTCAGTTTTTTCAGACTTTATATTACTAGATATGGTGCATTGCTGTGGCTGCCAAGTCTATAGACCCGTCTTATTATACAATTTAAATGCAAGTATCGCTCTAGTCTTGGGATACGGTTTTTATGCCAATGCGGTGAAAATGCATTCCAGCGTGCACTCACCATCCATCGCACCAGACGCGGACTGTACGCCTCCTTTTCTCCGGACTGCAGACTGCGGCGGCCGGAACGCTGCTCACATGATGCCCGTTCTTCATCATTTTATACACTCTATTGACAAGGGCTTCAGCACAAAACAAAGTAAAATCTCTGATATTCACTATATTCACTGGTATTCAATGTGTGTTATAGGACTGGGAAACCTTCGTCCTTCTCCAGGATAGCCGGTTTCTGCATTAAATTAAGGTGACGTTCTAATGTGGGACAACGCCTCCTCTGCCGGCCAGCAAAATTACGAAACATACTACTGTGAAGGCTTACTTATGAATATTACTGAGGCAAGATGACGTTTGGTCCGTGGGGCTTAATTTATTTGCTGAAGGGCTAAGGGGCGTTTAGCGAATGAACGAGTCATACTCATGAAGGTATTCAAGCAACGTCCGCAAGACTACATTAACATTCTTGACTTGCGCCTTTGCCATAGTAGCATTTGTAAATTCGTTTCCCGGGAAGTGGCGTCATATGGCACGGACTCGTACGACGAGCGGTGACAGGCGGCGGACATTACTGTTACATAATCGCAGCTCCCCTGTCATGTGACAAGTGTTGATAAGTGTTGACAATGTGTGACATACGTAACATAAATGCATAGAACCAGTTCATTTGTACAGGCTAATTACGATGCACTGCCGATAAAATAGGCCTAATTTGTTTACAAATAAATCAGTGAAGTATCGATTATTAAATGTTCATCTGACTTATTAGAGTAATACTAACATTTTTAACAAAATGTTAAAACTTTAAAAGGAATTTTCTTTGTCTCTTTTGAGTTTTTTTTTTAAATATAAATTTAGTGTTGGCTAATTAAATGGGCTAAATGCATCAAAGTAATCACACAGACAGCACATTCTCTTATCTGACAACAGCTCAGAAGCACCTACAGCACAAAGGATTATTGAATTTTATAATGTCAGAATGAAAAATATTTATTTATTTATTTATTTATTTATTTATTTATTGGATGAAACTATTCCCTTTAACAGCACAGTCCAAATTTATCAGAAGCTTTTGGCGCCCCTCCCGAGATGTGCGATATTGCAGCAACACATATTATTTATCCAGCAGATGGCGCTCCACTACTGCACTAGGAGAGCAATATTGGTCCACCATTTCTCTCCTTCCCTAAAACTGTTTTTCTAAAAAAAAAACAAAAAAAAAAAAAAAAAAAACTATGCATGTAGCATATTTATTTCTTAAGCCATCAACCTTAATGTGTGCTGTAGTTTTTCTGCTGTTACTCTGTTCACCTCTAATCCCCATATATTTCATTTGCTTGTTTATTGTCTTAATGGGTTAGGGGTGATTTCTCCTGAAAATTTGTCAATTTTCTGTTCTGACCATGTAGTGTATGATCTTGGACGTGCTAATTCCAAGACAAAAGCTTGCTGGCATTAGTGGATGCCATTGCTGGCATGGTTCAAATTGTGGCAGTGAATGAAGAGGTATAATATTGATCACAAGTGCAGTTTTGAGTACCTCAGGACTCACTACTAGGGCCATTACTTTTTACACTTACATGTTACGCTTGGAAGGTATCATTAAGAAAACATGATGTTAGCTTTTGCTGTTAAGCTGATGATACTCAGCTCTACATTTCTTCACAGCCCGGCAAAAAAGAACAATAAAACGAAATGCATAGTTGGTATAAAAACTGGATGACGAGTGATTTCACACTGCTAAATTCTAAAAATTAATTAAATTAATAATTATTGGACCTAAAACCTCTGCATTAAGTAGGTCAACCGGAACTGGGAACACTTCCCATAACACCCAATGTACTTGTTGCATCATAAGTAGAATTGCATCTACGCTAATATTAATCTGTCTCATTCTTATTCCAAGGTCAATGTTGCCACCCAGATCCAGAATGTATCCAGATTAGATGGTCACTGCAGCCCCCGGATCCAGTCCGTATCCAGTCCAGATGGTGGACCAGTGCCTAGAGATGACCTCTACAGCCCTCCATATCAGCTGAGATCACGTCAACTTGATGAGCCCCAGAGACAGATCCCCAGTGAAGACCTTGTTACCTAGACGCCATCGGCACAAGACCACAACCTGATGAGTCCTCTGCACAATCTGATTTTGCTGAAACATGGAACAAGCTGCTAGTTCATCTCACACGAAGAGCAAGATATGGATCTGACATGTCTGGCAAATATAGATTTCATGCTGTATCACACATGTGCAAGAGGAATTGGACAGCAGGGCTATTTTTGAATAAGTAAACTATAACCACAACCAGCAGGCATTATTTTCCATGGGCATGACACAGATAAGTATCCATTTTCTGCCATTAATTCTTAGTTAGATCTGTAATGATCTTGCTTATTTTGATGCTTTAGACAAACTTCAGATGTGCTGACTATTTTGTCAGTGTCAGAATTGATTTCAGGCCAGCAGATTGAATCTCTGTATCTTTTTTACATTTCATCTACCTAAGATGCCCTTCATGTATCCTGGAAAGAATCTCTTTTGTCAGCACTTCTATTCAGTCTTGTCTCAAAAGAACACCATACGCCACACTGAGCTCAGCTCTAGCATTGCAGAACAATTGTTCAATTACAGCTTCCAACACTGGATATTTTGCTGTCTCCTCGGTTATTTGCTTGAATTTCTGATCAGGCTTCAGTGGAACTCACTTTTGGAGATTTACATGTTTATGGTGCATGAGATTACTACGTATTTCCCTGTACACTAATTCAAGCATATTGCTGCAGACCTCTCATTAGACTCTGAATGAGTGGAGGCATCTCATTCAGATTTTTTTTGAAGGATTCACAATAAAATGCTTGTGATCCTTTTCTGCTGTGAACAATGGTAATGCTTCTAAGCTACATTTCTCTGAATAGTCTTTTTCTTATGTTCTTGTCTTTTCCTATGCATCTGGTTTGCTATACAGACCAAGTGGTTGCATGTATAGTGTGAATTGCTTCTTTAATGTTTACCAGCTGCTATCAATGTTTGAAGGACTCCGGTGGTTTAATAGCATTAATCTTACTGTTGTAGCATAACACAGAGTACTCTGGTAGCATGTGTGTTGGTCTAATAAACACACCTTCAGTCTGTTCTGACTCAGTGTTCTTTGTTTCTAACTGATCTGATTTATTTTTGTATAAAACCCCGTAGATTTTTAGAGGGAGTGTTCGAAATGAGCAAGACTCTTCAGACTGCAGCTTTTAAAAATCAAATCCATCAATCTAGCAACTAGCATAGGGCATGCTTGATATGCTAAGAGAATGCTAGTAACGTGCTAAATCATGCCAGCTCTGTTAAACATGCTAACAAGCTAACAGCGGCTGTGTCCAAAAGCTGAAAAGGCAGAGGTACTGTAAGAAGGCAACAAGGCACGTTCGAATCCAATAATTGTCACATCCTGTCTGAGACACCTTTATCTGATAGATTTTTGAAAGCAGCATGGATGTACCCTTTACTGCCTATCATATCCTATATCTCAACTTCTGCATTCAGTTCTGTTGACAGTTAAGCAAACATCAACGTATCATCACTTTTACTAATTTAGCTTACTTCTTCTTGCAAGTCCAACATTTGTAAAATTAATGTGATTTAGAGCTTTCAAGCTATGACAACCAAATTCTGCACAGACCTTTAGGCTGTTCTGACTTGCTATGCTAAATATATTTAAACTGATCGCATAGATTTTCATTGGGGGAGAGTTCAATGAACCAAGACTCTTCAAACTCAAAAATTCAAATCAAATCAATCTAGCAAAGCCTAGCCACAGAACACGCTAGCAGTGTGCTGTAATATGCTAAGATATGCTATAATAACACACTAAATCATTCTAGAAACATGTTAAAACAAACTTAAAAAAAACATGATTAGCTGAAATCTGCAGGACGGTAGCTCTCTAGGAGCAGGGTTGAGACCCTTCAGGAGCAGCCCCCTGAATTAAAGCATGTTAGTAATGTAGTAATGTAATGCCTATAAAAATGCTAGCAACATGCTATAACTTGTAGGAAAGGTTGTGACGTGTGACCAAGTATTGTGTTCCATACTCGGAATTTGTGCTCTGCATTTCAACCATCCAAGTGCACACACACAGCAGTGAGCAGTGAACAAACACATTCACACACCGTGAATGGGGGTTGAGGGGTTCAGTGCCTTGCTCAAGGGTCTTATATCAGCTGTGGTATTGAGGGTGGAGAGAGCGCTGGTACTTCCCACATGACAATTCCTGCTGGACCTGAGACTCAAACCCACAACCTTCTTTCAAACCATTAGGCACGACTGCTTGTTAGCAATGTGTTGAAATATGCAAGACTCAGCAACATATGATAAAGTAATTCTATAATTTATAGTGTATACTTTTATTAAAATGCTTTTATTTTTGGAAGATATTTTTATAAAATTCTCAGCATGAGAATGACGTCTAAAGAGTTTAATATCGCTTTTAAGAAATATGACCTTTCACATACTATTCGTGAAGAATCTAGGTAAATAGCGAGCTAGTATTCTATTCCTAACCAGCCACAGCCAAAGACATGCTATATTTCTCCCGTAGGGGTCAGCTGCTATGTTGTTAGATATAAGAGATGCGGAAGAGTCTCGATGATGATGCTGCATGAGCCCCATTAATTGTGCCGCTGGCTTCAGGCTGAGAGATCTGGGGCAAGCACCTGCTGCAGAAGTGGGTAAGAATGACAAATGCTGTCCTACATCACCCATCCGCTCACCTCTCCCCTCCATGTGCCAAATTACTCATATCCTGGGGGCAGTCTGGGCTCTCCTCTGGAGGGAAGCATATCTTTGAGGAGCTCTTAATGTCCAACAGACTGGTCAGCCACTAGATAATAATTACAATAATTGGCAATCTAATGAAGAGAGCAGATTTGCTGTCGTCTTTCAATGATTAATGATTACTCTATTGATTATTCACCAATTTGAATATTAAGATGTCCCTGGTAACAGTAATGGTATGGTAATATCAATTTTAGTTATTTTGAATATAAAAAAGTATTTCTTACTTTCACTCAGAGGTATCAAATTACACACACAAAAAAAAGAGAAAAACATTTTAAGTACATTTGACATTTTAAGCACTGTTGTGGTTGTGTACAGTGTTGGACATATAAGATATAGTTTATAGCTATAATACTGTTTTTGAAATCATACCTTTAGATAATACAGGAACCACTGGCATCTAACAATACCTTGGGGAAAAAAACAGTCAATCTTAAAAAATAAAGCTTATACATAAAACTACGAACACTTCTAAGCATAGAGGAAAAATTGCCTTGTATGCTAATGACCCAAATTTAGGACAGGCACACCTCAACATCGCTCATGACTCCAATGTTTTACTCACGTCAGGCCAAAAATATGTTCTCAAAGGTTGCTTGAACTAGGTCGACTGACATCTTTTTTTGGATCACAGAGAGAGAAATTGTGCCATCTAAATGATAGCAGTCTCCTAAAACCAAAATGAGCAGCAATAAGCCTTCCCCACTGGTTTATTTTTATATGAATTGAATTAGGTCAATAACGATGCCATGGAACATTACCAAAAATATACTTGGTAACTGGATGAAATTATATAATCATCATATCTCTGAAACTGGGTAATAAAAATTTCTCAAATTACAATTTGAGAGAAATTATGATACTGTATGTATTCAAAAGTATTTGAATTTTGTATATATTCATAAGAATTACCTGTAGTTCTGAATCTTTCTCAAAACATTTTTATTAGTCATATACAAAATAAAAGAAGCTGTAATTCAACAAACATACATTATATACAACAGTAAATCAATAACTTAGCCACATCTGAAAAATGGTTAACTGCATGGTTCAAATCCACACTCATTATATATGAATACAGTGTTGTATCTAGATTGCAAAAAAGTACAATTTAATCAATAAATAGTTACAATTCACCCATTTTGTTACGGTGTTTCATACAAAGCACTGCAATATATGTTATTACAACTCATTGATACAAATTTACCAACCACATTCACCTCACATTTCATATCTTTTCATTTCATTTATTGACCCACAAATCTGAGACAAAGAACTACTCTGAGTGCCAAATATAAAACTGTGTACAGTCACTTGCTCAGCAAACACAGAATGCGTTGAATTATCAGCCTAAATTGATAATATTGCTATTAATGTGCTGACTGAAAAAAAGCTAATTTTTGATAGGATTCATTAATGATTAAAGACCCATAAAAACAATGACAAGGCCTGTTGCATAGCCTGCTAGTAAATTAATATAGTCACAACACAATTAATTAGTAGCAATCACAACAGCTGTCCCAAACCTCAGTGAGCTACATAGGCATATTAAATTATATAGAACTGATATAATGACACAGTGCTTTTCACAGTAGGTGTACAAGAGCTTGAATTTAAAATTGATTCTGACATAAGAATGTTCCTAAGCATCCACCATTTTTCAATTATTCAATTAATTTTTGGAATTAGATATACTGTATGCAACAATGTCTTAGAATTTGGCCAAAGCAGCTTTTTTAGAAAGCTGATTGCTAGAACAGCCTTTGAGTCAGGAATGTGCCTATGATGCATTAGAATGCTAACCACACATTTAGCCTTGCAGCGGTGACTGTATCTCACTGAAATATCTTTCTTCTCAGCAGTCCTTTCACAGAAGTGCTAAAATATAAACTACCACAAACATCATTGGCCAAGAGTATCAATAATTTATGTGCACATAAGGGTACAGTGTGGCACTTATCCAAGAACTACATTAAACACCACAGAGAAGTGCTGTGCGTAACAAGTATGCAGAAAACCTCAGAGGAAAAATTCCAAAAAACTGCTTTTCAAAACAAGAAAACAAGATGAGTGGATGTGTTGAGTGCATAATTTTAGCATAATGAACTCTAAAAACAGACAAGTCATCAAACTGCTAAAATACACCTTATATGCTGAAAATGTGTAATGTATATTTTATTGTAGCAAAAACTTTCTGATGGCGGGAAGAATGTTTTCAGAATCTGGCCTTGAATCTACAATGTGAGGCATAGTTGAGGTAAGAGGGCAGTGCATTCCTGTCACAGTGAATCAGTATGAATGTGTTAATTTCTTCTTAAAGGAATAGTTCATCCATAAATGAAAGCTATCATCCCCACCAGGTGGTCAAGATTAGGCTTTTTATCACCCTGAAAGGGTTCATTTTACATTATCCTCTTTTATTATAGAAAAAGAGCAGACCAGAAATTTTACCTCAGGCATAGTGGTTTGGAGCAAAATGGGTGTGTGACAGAATTTTTAGTTTCGGATGATCTCTTTAAATCAACTGCAGTCAATGATCTGCAGTCTAAGTTCTCAGGGTTGCCAATACTTTGCTATTGCCAGAAAGTGTATGTATGTGTGTGTGTGTGTGTGTGTGTGTGTGTGTGTGTGTTCAGTCTCTGTTCACTTCAGCATTCAGCTGATTTTCACAGCTATGACACACTCATCAGGGCTACAAGTCGAAGTACTTCTGGTGCTTTTAATCTTTATATTACACTGAATATATGTCCTGAGATAACAACAGGGAAGCATATCAAAATAAGCCCATTTCATTAGTGCATTTCACTTACCCTGATCATCTCTCACAGAGAAGTCTCATGAAGCAAACATCTTACACTGTATGTAGTTCTGCTGTGAATCACAGACAACATCTGTCCATCAGACACAGAACATGAGCAAGATGACAGGGTTGACAGTCAATTAACTTTTTACATATTATAGCTCTGTTCCAAACCCCAGTGAGGGACTGCTTTGCTATCTCTAGACATACGGTAGGCAGCATTAAAAATGAAATTGTGCCTCCTACAGTAAATGACTGATCAGAAACATTCTATATAGGTAGAAACACTGTACTCACAGGGGATTTCAAAAGAGTTTGACATTAAAAAATTGCTAAGCTTACCCAACAATATGTCTAATAAACACTAAATAAATACCAAAAACAAGTAAAAAACTTAACTTTTGGTCATTTATATACAAACATCTTAGCAATGTTTATAGTTAAATGTAATGGCTTTATCCACCTTTCCTGTTCAGCTGACATCAAGCTGACATTCATTTTCAGCCCCTCCATTTATGTCACAATGAAATCAAGTTGCATTCCACTGTTTTTTTTTTTCAGTTGTATATTTCCCTCATAAAGTATTGACCATTTATAATATAGTGGTTTGGAGAATAGTTGGACACTTTTCTCTTTTCTTTTCTTTTCTTTTCTTTTCTTTTCTTTTCTTTAGTGAGTTTGTCACTTGTTCTGCCATCTTTCATTATTTGATGTCTTTTAGAACAGACTTCATGTTGGGACAGTACAAATGATACCTTAAAATTGACAGTTTACTAGGTTTTGGAACAGAACCACAACTTTAAATTCAGGACTTGCTATTTTTGTTCAAATGTTGCCCCGAAACATTAAGGATAAATTGTGTTTTGCCCAACCACCTGTGCTGGAAGAGAACTGCAAACTGGTTATGCACCATTATGAAGCGTCACATTGGGCTTGTTTAGCTGCAGTAAAGCTGGAAATAATATCATTCAACAAAACCCAGATGTTCTGAGTGCAAGACATCTTCATTACAGAGATATGGAAGGAGCCAATATGAATGACTGGCTGCTGTACACTGTCTATATTACTTTATAATATTCATTTAAAGAATACAGCTGGACACTTACACAGTGAACAACACTGCCACCTGACCACATACACAGCACGCCACGCGCTATCCCACTGCACGCGCCTACTTACTAGAAAAGCAATCAGACTTCAATAATAAGCCACTTTTGGTACAATTGCAAAATTGATATCAAACTATTTTTTGTTCATATAAATAACTTTTTTTTCTGTTTTGTTATTCAGGAAAGAAAAAACAAAGTAGCTAGAGTAGACATCAGAGACCATTTGCTAACGATTCAACAATAAAGCTTGTGTTGGGTTGCTTCAGGAAAATTAACTGAGACCAGCCCATCCACACAAAGCACAGAACAACAAAACTACAGCAATACGACTCTGAACATAGCTAGAATGATCAGTATTACCAACACGGTTTACCAACTTCAAATATTTTCTAAAAACAAGTAAATGCCTCCTCTCTCTTCGATATTTTTAAGAAAAGGCTTTCTTATGTCTCATGTCTGCAATAGATGAACATCACCTGCCAGACAGCTCAACTGGGCCTCTGCTCTCCCATGCATAAATACAGTAGTTTATTGCCTCTCCTGGTCATATTCCTCAGAATATAACTTGTAAACATCATTCCACTAATGGAATTGAACTTAACAGGAAAGAAAATTGATAGTTGAAAAAAATTTTTGCTTGTGTTGTGAATTACAAGATCCTTATGTTAAGGGAACACCACCATTTCTGATAGAATAGTGAATATATTTAGTTTTCCCCATCTGTATATCAGTCAGTGGAAAATATCAAGCACAGGTAACTCAAGTCTACACTAAAGGGAACAGTTAACCCAGAAATGAGAAAATGAAAACTGACATTTCAAGTTAGTCACACATGTTTGGATTGACATGAACCCTCATGTCAATCCAAACATGTATGATTAACTTTCTCCCATGGAACACAATGCTCTTTCCCATAGAATAAAAGCATACAGTGGCCATGTCTGCCCAGCCCCAAAAAGGAGTGTCAAAAGATCAAGTTGTCGGTGACAGTGTTGGGGACAGTTACTTTTTTATGTTACTTTTGTCACCTGGGCTGGGCTTGTTTAATTATTTTTTAATAACAAAAACAATTTCACACCAAATGTGCCCAAGTCAGAAGAAAGTGCCTCTGCACCTCATTCCCATTTTCCCTCAACATGGGGACAGGAGAGGTGTCACTGAATAAATGGGAAAACAACATGACTTGCTTTACTAGTCACTAGACACTGTACAAAGTAATCTGATTGTGTATTTAATCACAGGTTGTTTTTATGGTCAAAGAGCAGATCTTGCTGAATTTTATCAAGTCATATAACTGAAGCAACCCTGTGCCTGATGAATACGCTGACCAATATACTTACAATGTTCCCTGTTTGTGCATTATGACCGTGCTTCTGTTTTGGACTTGACAATGGTGATGACACTGGTGGCGGCCACTTTGCCTGGTATGAGGGGCCCTATTACAGATGTGATTGGTCCCCTGGCAGCGGCAACAGGGCTGCGAGCCACAGTTCTGGCAAAACTCTGGAGAGCCTCATATTTGGAACGCAGCACATCAAGCTCCACCTTCATGCTAGCATTTTCTGAGGCAAGCTTCTCCACCTCCTGCTGAAGTTCCGCCTTCTGTTTCTCCAGCTCCTCCTTTTGTGTCACACGCTTGACGCGGCAGCTGGCGGCATAGCCACGGTTTTTGAGCGTGCGCCGCCGCTGTTTCAACTGCAGGATTTCCTCTTTGGAGAGACCACGCAAGTGCTGGTTCAACTCCCGCACAGACATAGACACCAGCTCGTCATCAGTAAGGCTTGTGCCATTTTCACCTGGCTCTCGCTTCACCTACAGGGAACAACATGGGACGAGATCAAGAGAGAAGAGAGGGAAGGGAGGCCAGGGGAGACTGAGGGCAATTGGAATGATCTTTGGTACCAAACAAGCAGCAGTGATGAGCCTTATCCAGCACATGTTCACAAAATTTCTCTCTCTAAGTGAGAACTGAAAGGGTAAGAATAATAATAATCTTAAGTTTAAAAAGCATATTAGTATGTTGGCTTTCTCAGTGCTGTAAAATATATTCCTTTATATTCCATTTTTAGTTCATAGTTTTACTTTTATGAAGATTCTACCACTGAATAAAAAAAAATTTTTTTCACAATTTTACATATTGCATTTTTTTCTCAGAATTGTGAGATATTAAACAACTGCAAGGAATAAAGTTAAATTCTGAGGACAAAAATAAAGACTTTTTTATTTCTAGTCTATATCTCACTTCATAATTTGCAGTTGCAAGTTTATATCATGCAGCTCTAGGGAAAAAAGTTAGAATTTTGAGATAAAACTTTTATTTAGCGTCAAAAAACAGGCTTGCATAAGTATAACTGCAGTGTAATTTATTTAGTGGTTTAATACTTTCATTCTGCTGATTTGAATCAAGAATTGGAAACTTTTTTTTTTTCTGGAAATATCATCTGAACATACCTTCAGTGCTTTGTTGCCCTTGTTTGTAGTAGTCATACCACGAGAGCCACTCTCCACTGCCCTGGTCGACAGGTCTGTGAACACAAAAGGGAGTTCACAAAGATCAGACAGATGTTTCTCACACAGGATAGAATTTTCTGGTTGTCTGTCACCAGAGTGGTTACTCCAAGCCTCTGTGATATTTCTGATCTCTACATATAATGCAGGCTCCTCCCTCAATGCAAGAATCCCTCAATGGTATTTTTCACCCATTTTATCATTCATCATCATAAGTGAAAAAAAGCTTAGAAAGCACAAAGCACATATATAGCACATTTCTCCTCAACAAGCAATGCAATTTAAAGTATCATTCATGTCAAATAACTAATCTTAAGTATGATAAAAAAAAGTGATGGTTCTCTTTCTTGGTGCTTTCTAAGGCAAGCAAAAAAAAAAAAAAAAAAATATCACGGTTTAGGCGACATTATTTCCTGCAGTTCTGTTTTCTGCGGCAATCTTTTGCCAAATGTGAAGGATGCAGCGTAAAAGCCAGCAAGTTTGAAAAACAATGCTTTTATTGAAAAATAGTTATCAACTTTAGAATATTACTAGGCCAAAATAACAAATAGAAATATAGTTTATTTATTTATTTAAAAAAAGAAAAACTATAACTAAGAACAAAATACAGTTCACTTAACTAACTAACTATATACTAGAATCAAAAAAGTTATATAATAAACAAAAATGGCCTCAGACTCAGTACTTTACAAGTCTCTTTACCCACAAACTCTGCTGCACTACACAAACAGACTCTCTATGCTAACATTCTGGCCAGAACACATCAACTTCTTTTATTTTTTAAGTACCACTGGATGTGGAATCAGGACATAGCAATCAAGACATAGCAAACAGCGCAGAGACTACCAATAACTTACCCATTATGAATTCATTTTATTTAGACCTCAATATTAAATCCTGGAAAGATAAACCCATATAGTGCTGGTTTTATTTTTTCAAAATGCTTGGATAGTGCTTTTATAAAGTTAGTCATTCACAACAAACTGTATTATTAATCTCATGTAACAAAAACTGCAGACTTGGCCAAAGACCCTATTATCATGACAGACAACAGAGATGATGCCCTAAGAAGAGCATGCAGGGATAAAATTGAAACAGATGTGGCTTTCTACCACCCCAGTGGCTGCCAAACACACAGCTCTGCCACACACTGTTGAAATCGCCTGCTTGTATTTGTGGACTTAAAATATAAATGTTAAAATATAATACTGCAATATGCATTTCCTATTGTATCCCCCCTCCAAAATTCTGTATTTTACAATGGTCAAACAAGTGTATAGCTAACTAAAACTACTGAAAAGAACTAGAAAAGAATCAGAGCTGATTATCTGCAGAGAATAGACATCAGACCCACAGGAAAACTAAAAACGCTGCATGAAGGCACTTATAAGAAAGCAGGTGAAGTAATAGAGAGGGACAAAGAGTGGGGGAGAAAGAAAGAACAAATAGAGTGAGGGAACATGGGGGGTGTTGGAGGAAACAGCCTTGTGAAAAATGTGTCATCAGCACATTTGGGCTAGCTTGCAAAATGAAGGGTGAAAACCCCTGATCTCAGCAAGGACCCCAACCAAGGCACCAATTAGGAGGCTGTGTAGCTGAACTCAAATGACCACAGTGATCATTTCCATGCAATATACATGCAATGATAAATAAATTACAGAACATATACATATAATAAATGCTGAGCCAACAAAAGCGCTGTGGCCTTAAGTCCCTGTGTCATGTGTTAATGATTGCCTTGCTTTACAGAGGCTTCAGGGACTAGTCCACAGATGGATGGCAACCTGCCCTATTTACCTGTCCTCTACAGCACAAAGTGACCCAAGAATAAAAGAAAACAAACCAATTTCACTGCTCTTGAAGTTATTATACAGCTATCTGAAATATGTGATTGGTAGTCAGTGGCAGTATTCTGTGGCTAAGTATTTCTTTACAATGAGCGAAAACATATTTATTGTAACATGTATTTTGTAAATTGGCATGTCAAAACAAGCAAGCAAGTTATTTAATAACTGTGCAATAATTTGCAGCTACATCAATATTTATATATTTACAACAAGCACAGCAAAAAATAAAAATAAATAAATAAATAAATTTCTATTCTCATGCATGTTACTAGCATATTGGCTTTTTATTTGTGGTTATAAAACAGATGTTAATGCCTTATTCTGCATGACCATAATTTAGATCCCTTAATTCAAACCCATATCTAAACTTAACTACCTTACTTACTATTAATTAGCAGCAAATTAGCGTTTTAGGCAAAAGTCATAGTTTATAGTTAGTTAACAGTGAGAATTGGTCCCCAAACTATAGTGTGACCATAATAAAATGCACAAAAATGCTGTCTTTTAGCTTCAGTTCAGTTTAACTCAGTAACAAGATGAACACTGCTGTAATAGAACACAAAAGCAACACATCAACTTCTAGGCTCTAAATCACAGCCACACTTGTTTCCTGCATACTAAACACCAAGGCACTGAAAAGCATATTGTCTTATCTATGTTTGAAGGTCCAGAGTTGATACTTCTAATAACATTGTGTGCATGCAGAAGAGTAGGCTTTTGTTAGAATGTCTAATTTCAACTAGAAAACATTTATCCAGGTGAGTCTGCCGATAAGTGTTTTATGCTGATGTTCATATAAAACACTCTTCAGAAACCCTTGTTGCAGACCCTATTCAAACTATGGCTCCAACAAATGTTGTTTACATCTAAAGATACGAACCTTTAAAAAAGTGATATTTATAATGAATTAATTGAAATACTTTTTTCACCTCAGTTTAATGTCTAAAGTCAACAATAAGCGGGTCCAAAAAAATATACAGACTATCTGTAGATTTTTGAGGAAACTCTACAGAATTGAAGTTTTTTAAAGTTCCAAAGCTTATATTTACACTTATTGGCCCATTCAAATTAGCCAAAATTAAACTTTCTGTGAATCCTGCATGCATGGATTCCACGTGGGCCTCATAAAGCCAGAATCACATTAAGTCATATTGTAGGTTAATTGTATAACTGAAATAGTAAAAGTATAACTTGTAATTGTATATTATCTACAGTACATGTGCTAGATCTAGGAATCTCCTTCATCAAGTCATCTCCTTAAAAAAGTAAAAGTATAGGACATTCATATATTTTCAAAACTATTAGTTTATTCATTGTCCAAGTTGGAAAAGAAACAAACAGTTTCTTCCAAAGTTTTCGTTTCAGTGCAGAGTGTAAGTCTGATATAAGTCAACACTTTTCTAGTTCCTCTAATTATTTCAGTGCTGTTATTAAAATGTAAGACTCTATGATAATTTAAATAAGCATTTTAATGGGCAAAATTAGAAAGATTAAAGCTCTGAATGTTTGTAATTGTGACAAAAATTACCTGACATGAAAACTCAAGAGAATGACAGTGAGAATGACAAGGAAACACATTCTGGGTGTTACTAAAACATTCAGTGTTTGAAGGGATAGTTTACACAAAAAGAAAATCCTGACAAAATGTATTCACCCTCATCATTATTCCAAACCTGTGTGAATTTCTTACTTTGATGGACACAAAAAATATTTTAAAGAATGTTGTTAACCAATGTTTGGAGGTGAGCACTGAATTCCACTGTTTGGACACACTCACAAACACATTGAGACTTTGCAAGTAAGTCAGTATTGGAATGATATAGAGTGTATTGATTTCTGTAATCTATCTAAGCCCCATAAGCCCACCACTAGTACTACTCATGACACAGAGATCAGCTATTGAGAAGAACAGTTGAATGATAATGGTACACTAATGTACATTCAAGTCATTGTCCAACCTGCTGACCATTTGGAAGGACCTTTTGGCCCTTAATTAAGACTGCCACTGGCTTAGAAACCCTATATTTAATTTCATGCATGATCAGCAACTCTTTTTTTTAGTGCTGTCAAACGATTAATCGTGATTAATCACATCCAAAATAAAAGTTTATGTTTACATACTATATATTTGTGTATTGTTAATATTTATTATGTATATATAAATACACACACATGCATGTATATATTAAGGAAAAAATATTTTAGACATATCTAAAATATTTATAATTATTTATAATCTAAATTGAATACAGGTATAAATATATACATATAAATATTTTGTTTTAATAAATACATGTATGTGTGTGTATTTATATGTACATAATAAATATACAAAGTAAACACACATATAGTATGTAAACATAAACTTTTATTTTGGATGCGATTAATTGTGATTAATCATTTGACAGCCCTACTTTTTTTACATGCCTCATCAAGTAAAACCAAAAAAGCAAAAATGAGAAAAAAAAACAAAAAAAACAAGTAGTGCTACAAAGATCTAATCATCTGTCCCTTCAACAGAGTCAAGTCAATTATCAAACAACCTGCATGTGTTAAGCACCATTTAACTGCAAATTAAAAAATAGACTCGGCTGATGGCTGAGGTTGTGATTCTGTAAGGCGGGCACAAATTTATGTGCAGAGGGCAGGGAAGCCATAAACTAGCGGCTATTCAGAGCGTGAAAAGGAGCTGCAAATTATTCTGATGCTTTCAGCAGTGAAGAAGCGGTGATGCAACTGTCAATAACCCAACAGTACCACTGTTGATAGGGGAAACTGCAATGACAGA
Source organism: Cirrhinus molitorella (assembly GCA_033026305.1). Taxonomy (NCBI): domain Eukaryota; kingdom Metazoa; phylum Chordata; class Actinopteri; order Cypriniformes; family Cyprinidae; genus Cirrhinus; species Cirrhinus molitorella. Next base: position 14,522,336 of record CM065117.1, read on the forward strand.
TGAGTGGGGCTGGCCAAGAAGATCTTGAGAAGTGTTCTCTCAAAAAAATCAACCCTACTTACATTTCAGGAAAAAATCCTAATCAGTCGGCCGTGATAACAATTGAGTTTAACTTAGCAAAGAGATTGAATTGTAATGTAGATTCATTATTGACATTTGAAGTCACTCTCAAACATTGTAAAAAGACTCTTTCTAATGCTGTATTGATTTTGCAGTCACACACATGGGTAAGACTCTGTATGCAAAACTAGAATGAGAAAACTAAGCTTTCATAAATTGGGGAGAAGTTTGGACTTGGAGTAAAGCTGTCAAATATTATCAAACAAGTTGAATGTACTAGAACCACATTATAATAAAGAGCAGAGAAGAACACAAGGTTACACAGACATCCTTAGGGAAAGACCTGAATGTAGGAAAGCAGACAAGCTAAAGCAATCAAAAAGCAGATTTAATTGAGCATGTGTCTATTATACTGCATTTAATTAACATGTTTAAATGGGGGGAAAAAAATATAACTTAGGTCAAATAATAAAAACTCCCAAGGGTCAACCCTAGTCCTCTGAGTAGGACTGGGAACCATCAGCTGGTTCTTTATTTACTAAAAAAAAAAAAAAAAAAATTTTCTGTTTTTTTTTTTTTTTTTTTTTTGTGAAAGGGCAATGTATGAAAGAAAAAGAAATGTTTAGAAACTGAAATTAAGTAACCAAAGACAATTCCACAATACAATTACATACAATTTCCATTCATATTTTAGACTAGTCAGAATTAGAAAACACTATGACATGGCATGTATAATAAAATTATTCGGTGACATCCATAGCTATTGAAGCTGTTTTTGTCTTTAAACACAACTGTTTGTAAAATTTAAGCTCCCTGATGACTTATTTCTCATTAATTCCACTCTACATGAACATCTTTGAATAAAACTAAAATAAAACATTCTTGCACCGTGTTACATCTTAAAGAAAGAAAGAAAGAAAAAACGCCTAGCAACAGCAGGCAAAAGACAACTGCAGTAAAAATGAAAAAAAAAGACATCCTCACTTACACCGAGTTTCATCATCAACACCCCTCCCAACACCCCCCAAAACCCTATTGATCTCTTCTGGAGTCCTGTGCTGCTAGAGCTCTGCATCCAGATAACACTGTACTTAAGGACTCTTTCAGGGACTGTAATTTCTGCAGAGATGGCATAAGAAATGGAAGATATAAGGAGCAACTCCTCCACTCATTAAACACTTTCTTTAGGTTGCATCAACTCCTGTCCTAGCAGAGCTCCAGCCAATGAATGGCTGCTCATGTTAAACAGAAATACAAGTCAAAGCTTGTATCACAGGCAAAAGGGGGGCTGGATTTACACAAGGCATGTGACCATACATCTTTCAAAAGAAAGCCACTATCTATACCCCTGCTGCTTGATGAAGGTGCTCATCTGTCCTTGTTACCTGCTGTGGCAGGTGTAATTACACATGAATAAATGGGGTTTATGACACAAAGGGGCATCCTTACAAATGCAAGGCAGATTTAGGTTTGCCCAAGCCATTGTCAAAAGATCTCTTAATTTGTCCAAATATATAAATGCAAAGGTCCTGTACAACACCTCATTCAAAATCCTCTTAAATTGGAATAATTCTGTCCTCCAAACTAAAATTTACCAGCAAACAAAAATATGACAATATGTTAGCTATTCGGTAAACAAATGAACACAATGAAACCACATTGCTAAACATTCAGACAAGTTTCAACTACATGATATAAAAAGTATTTATTTTTTATTATTATATGTTTTTACATTATTTTTTTTTACATAGTTGAGGTCAAGTTAAATTTTAAAATGTATTAAACTAAACTTCATTACACTACTGGGCATGTTATCAATGTGTGTTTAATGAACTGCATCTTCTTTTCTTTTTTTTCCAATGGTGGAAATTTGCAACAGGTTTTTTTTTTTTTTTTTTTTTTTTTTTGTAACAAGGACACAACAAAACCATGAAGTATGTGCAATGCCAGATTAAAAAAATATTAAAAATATATATTTTACTCCTATACTGTAAAAATAATTTCTAAGTAAAATATAGTAAATAAGAGTAAACAAATTCTTATTCAGAAAATAAGCCTTAGAACATTCTTAAGACAATGATTAAAGTTTAGCATTAAATTTCATTTGACATAATTAAACATAAACACACAAGCATTCAAACAGGTCATCTGCTTTTGAATGTCATACTGCATAACACATACTCATCATATTCACAAATATATATATACCATATCTATATGGTAATTGATTTCTGAGCGAAGACATACATGAACCGAGCAGCATTATGATGAATCAGCATCTACGATCCGATTTAAACAAACAAAGCGCTACACTTTTTTCATGCCACAGGAAAAGACGTCTGAATAGCGTTCGAACAAATGAAACCCATTTTCATTCCGATATTTACCTGTCATAGATATGTGATCAAAAGACTGGAAATTAATAGATCCCATTCGCCCAGTTATATATGAATATATGAATACAGCATCATTTCATACTGACAAACACGCTTCCTACCTGGTGCTGAAGCGCACAGCGCCCTTATGATGAAACAGCAGCTTTGTGCTGATGTGTGTGTGCGCTCGCATCTATCCACACATTTCTGCACATCCCCCTAACTGTCACTATAATGCCTCTAATTCACACAGGGAATCCCCATAGGCTGTGGGTCTGTTGATTCTAACCACGCTTATTAAATACGTTTATGATACAAAGCAGGTCGTCTACATTTTGAATAATAAATGCACATGCGTTTAAACAGCTGCTTCAGGTATATGACAGACTATTATACATATGATGAGAGAGAGTGGAGGCGTGCATGCACACTCAGCACAACAACACTGTCACACATTTGATGCATAATGAAGTCGACTTACCAGTTATAACAAATGCCTTTCTGTATGAGCGTGTATCTGTGAGTAGTGGATCCAAAGTGTGTTTGAGTGAAATCGGATGTGTAAATGTGTTATTGTTGCTCGGATTCGCTTTCTCTTGTACTGAAATCATCAGACGTCATATGATGTTTGATCACGTGGCTTCATTCATGAAGGATCTACGACACCGCTCATTTAAAGGAGCCGTCTTGAATACAATTTTTAATCGTTACATTTTTAAATGATTTTTGTTTGTTTTAGACAATTCCTCATTTATGCTATTTGATAACATTTCAAATTATGAAAAGCCATTTGATGTTTACTTGATGTAGGGAAACCAATATTTATTTTATTAATAATATAGTATAAAGCCTATGTGTGTGTGTGTGTGTGTGTGTGTGTGTGTGTGTGTGTGTGTGTGTGTGTGTTGTACACCAGTACATATGAGTACATGCTAGAGAATAACATTTTGGATTAGATGTAATAAAATAATAATAAAATGCTGTTTTCAAACAGATTTCATATTCTGATCTTAAATGATTCCTCCTTTATGCTACAGTATATGGATGCTTGTAAGCAACATCTCAGCAAACCTTTAATTTTATTTAAAAAAAGAGATTTTTTTTTCATTAGGAATGTAATTATAAAATGTATAATGTATAAAATAGTAAACACCAATATGTGTGTTAGATGATAACATTTTATGTAAATGGAAACAGGCATTCTTTTTATTAATTATCATTTAAATGTGACAAATCGGTGTTAAAAATGACATTTTAAATGAGTTTACTTATTGTGAAACACAATGGTACACCTGAGTATGCAAAATAAATATTTATCAAAGGTGTAGCTGGCATAATTCACTTCAGTATTTGTCTTTTTAGAGACTTTCAAATTCTCTGCATTGTTTTGCACACACACACACACACACACACACACACAAAAGCAGCTGTCTTCAGAACAAGCAGGACTCTTAAACTGAAATTAAAATGGTCCCTGGTAGTTTGCCAGTGGCTTCACATCATTATCCAATACAATCTGCTCCATGCTCTGAAAATATACTTCAAGCAAGTGCTGCGAGTAGAGTTGGATATATTTAAAAATATTTGTATGATTTTACAACAGAAATTACAACAGAATTTAAATCATCATTTACACTGTGTCTGTATCACAGATTTTCTTCTTCTTTTTTTTTTTTTTTTTTTTTTTTTTTTTTTTAACTGTGTTCGGGATGTTTCTGGGCTGCACTCTTTTCCAGTGGGTGTGTAGCTAAATATAAATTGTATAACAATTTGTGGCGCAGGTGTGGATGAAGCTTTGGGCTTGTCTATTGTCTTTTTCACTTGACTACTTGTCTATTTACATGACGTTTTTCCTGTATTTGGCCCAAGTGTTCAAGTGGCCATAAAGGCACACTTACAGTGTTGATTTTCAATAATTTAATTTTAAAATAAACTTCTAAATGCTTCTAAATAGTCTCTATAACAAATGACACGAATTAGAAATTGTGGTGCTTCTAATTAAGTGATAAAAAAGCAGTTGCAAAGGTTGTAAACATACTCATCTTTGTATCAATAAAAGGTGTAATACTTTGTTTTACTACTAAAGTATATGTAATGTAGAATTAATAATAATATTTTACTTATACTTAAAACGTTTCTGCAAAATCTTGCATTATTGACTACTTTCTGTAACTCGACAGATTATAGGAGTTTTAATTACTGAAGATGGCTTGCCAAATTACAGCCTATTAATTACAACTATTAGAGAAGACCAATGCCTTCAAAAATGGCTTTAATGGTCTGCAAGTACTACAACACTGTAGCCAAAGCACCCCAGTAGTCCCGCTGTCATCGTGCACCAATGATTTAGAGCCAGTTCGGAGCATGAGGGCTGTAGTGATCATGAGGTGGAGCAGCAGTATCAAAGTCCTGCACAAATTCCTGCAGACCCAATTGCAAGCACACAATCATGACACCACACCTCGTTTTTATAGTCAAGTCAAGTCACCTTTATTTATATAGCGCTTTTTACAATACAGATTGTGTCAAAGCAGCTTTACATTGTCAAATAGGAAGGTAAATCATTTTAGTTTTAGTAAGGAAATTAATCAGTAATTAATAAATTGATTGTCCCCAACTGAGCAAGCCTTAGGTGACAGTGGCAAGGAACCAAAACTCCATCTGTGACACAGATGGAGAAAAAAAAAAACTTGGGAGAAACCAGGCTCAGTTGGGGGGTCAGTTCTCCTCTGACCAACATACAAGCAGTTTATATCTGTAGAGGTGGTCTATATGTGCTGACCCACCACCTGGATACTGACTGGATCAGGGAACTCCAGTGACCTTCTGATCAGGATACAGACTGGATCTGACCTCGGAATAAGCAGGAGACAGACTAATATTAGCATAGATGCCATACTTCTTACGATGCAATGAGTGCATCAGTTTTGGCAAGTGTTCCCGGTTCCGGTTGACCTAATTAATGCAGCCTAACAATCCTTTAACAGATCTGAATTTATCATGGCAAAGACAAAAGGAATTAGTTTGGACTTGAGAGAAAGAATTTTCAAGTTTTCAAGTGTCAGGAACTGCAGTGAGATGCATTATCAAGAAGTTTAAAGAAACCAACACAGTGGAGAACAAGACGGGCAGAGGCAGGATGCGAAAGATTTCAAAAACTTTGGAAAGAAAACTAGTGAGAGAGGTTTCTAAAGACCCAAGAACAACTGCCAAGACACTAGTGAATGACCTAGCCAAGTCTGGAATTGATGTCTCAACAAACACAGTCTAGAGCCCTGCACAGGAATGAACTGCGAGGTTGCCGACCAAAAAAGACTCCACTTCTGAAGAAGAGACACCTCCAAGCTAGAATGATGTTTGCTAAGGACAACCTGGGAGAATGTGATGCATACTGGAAATGTGTCCTTTGGTCAGATGAGACAAAACTGGAGCTTTTTGGCCAAAGAGATGTTGCCTATGTTTGGAGAAAGAAGGGAGAGGCATTCAACCCCAAGAACACCATTCCCACAGTGAAACATGGTGGCGGGAGTATAATGCTGTGGGGATGTTTCAGTGCGTCTGGAACTGGGAATCTCATCAGGGTTGAAGGAAACATGAAAAAGGAAGACTATAAGAAGATTTTAAAAAGACAACCTCAGACAGTCTGCAAGAAAACTTGGTTTGGGTCAACATTTTGTCTTCCAGCATGATAACGACCCAAAGCATACCTCACTTCTGGTGAAGAAATACCTCCAAATGAGCAAAGTGAGTGTACTTGACCTGGCCTGCACAAAGCCCAGACTTGAATCCAATAGAGAATCTGTGGGGCACACTAAAGTCCAGAGTTTGTGCCAGAAGACCAACAAATCTGAAGGAGCTTGAGAGATTTGCTATGGAAGAATGGGCTGTCATTCCTCAGGAGACATGCTTGAAACTAGTTAAGAACTACAGCAAATGACTAAAGGCTGTTATCAAGCAAAAGAGATCATTTTGACCAGTAGACTTTTTAAAATTCTTGGTTATACATTTATTTCTATTTGTATTACAAACCCTAAAAGCTTCCCGAATAAAGTATTATGTTTAAAAATGCTGTGTTGATAAAATCGTCTTTCTGTTAAACAACACTTGGGAGTTATTTTAAAAATAATGAAATATTTTATAAGGGGCTAATAATTTTGTCTTTAACTGTATACGTATATACAAATATAGTTTTAAATACAGCAATTCCATTGGCTGCTGTGCATGTTGACACGTTAATGTGGACAGTTTGTGCTGCATGGTCAAAATTCACATTCTTTTTTATAGCTTTTGGCCCTTTTGCCTTCCATAACTTGAAGCACATATCAAACAGCCATCACATGATTTCAGTAAGTGAGGCTTTGTTAGGACATAATCGTTTTGACGTGTTTTGAAATTTCAATGGGTTGCCGCAATGAGGCGTTGACCTCTGTGAACCCATGAACCACTGTCTATGGTTTTTATCTGATCTCAGATGAGTTTTATAATTTCGAATAAAAATTTTATTTTATTCATCAAGAAATGTCAAAAAGTATATCATAGGTTCCAAATGACAAAATCAAATGAACACTTCATCATCAGTTATACTTCTTGTTCATCAGTTAGAAACCTAGGTGTGCTATTTGATAGCAATCTTTTATTTTGAGATCCACGTTTCTAGCATCTGTCATCTAGAAACGTAAACATAAATATCTAAATTATCACCTATGCTCTCAAAGCACCTAGAGATGACCTATACAACCCTAAATGTCAAGAGACCATGTTAATTAGATGACTCCCAGAGACAGATCCCCTGCAAAGACCATGTCATCTAGATGGTCTTTGGCACAAGATTAGGAGAACCAGAGGACTCCAACGCACAATCTGACTTTGTTGCAGCCTGGAATTAAAACGCACCATGCTGGTTTCATCTGGCCAGAGGAGAACTGGCAACTTGACTGAGCCTGGATTCTCCCAAAGATTTTTTTCTTCATTTCTGCCACCAATGGAGCTTTGGTTCCTTGGCTTACTTAGTTGGGACACTTGACAACACAACACACAACACAACACAACACACAACTGTTTCCAACTGATAATAAATCTGAATGTTAGAATGATCTCTGAAGGATTATAGGGCACATATGCAAATATTAAGGACCTTATCCTTCTTCGTTACTCAAAAATTCTTTGTGTATACACAGTTACAAAACAGGTGGATAATAGGTTATTTTTCTATTTAACAAAAGTCACAGGAATAATCAATATTAGTGCTGTCAAATGATTAATCGCGATTAATCGCATCCAAAATAAAAGTTTATGTTTCCGTACTATATGTCTGTGTACTGTGTAAATTTATTATGTATATATAAATACACACACATGTATATATTAAGGACAAAATGTTTTGATTTATATATAAAATGTTTATATTTATATAACATTAAAATTGTATACAGGTATAAATATTAGGGCTGTCAAACCATTAATTGCGATTAATCACATCCAAAATAAAAGTTTATGTTTACATACTATATGTGTGTTTACTTTGTACATTTATTATGTACATATAAATACACACACATACATGTATATATTAAAACAAAATATCATATGTATATATATTTATACCTGTATACATTTTAGATTATAAATAAATCTAAATATTTTAGATATAAATCTTTATAATATTTTTCCTTAATATATACATGCATGTGTGTGTATTTATATATACATATTAAATATACACAGTACACAAATATATAGTATGTAAACATAAACTTTTATTTTGGATGCGATTAATCACGATTAATCATTTGACAGCACTAATAAATATATATATACATATAAATATTGTTTAAAAATATGTACATGTATGTGTGTGTATTTATATGTACACACATACAGTATGTAAACAAACTTTTATTTTGGATGCAATTAATCGTGATTAATCTTTTGACAGCCCTAATCAATATATAAATTAAATGTCTCGCACGTTTAGTTGGATATATACTATGCAACATTTTTAAATATAACCTTTATTATTTAAAGTAAACAGTATGTTTCACAAATATGCCAAGCTTTATTCCAGTTTAATGTGTTTATTTCTAAATTTGGTCCACAATAAGCTTTTATTAGTAGCTTTTTCACCTGTTATAATATTCCTAATATGCTTATTAGTACAACTGTTTAAGAATATCAATGTCTACTAGAAACAAGAGAAAAAAAGTTATCTTACACAATATAATTTTTATACCACCATAGAAGAAATATGTATTTTTATATTAAATACATTTATTATTTCAAATAATATATTTATTTGTGTACAAATTGTGCTTAAACACCAGAATTTAGGCCAATAAAGTAGCCAATAAAAGAAGCCTAACATTACAATTTGTTTTAAATTTGTTAATTATAGGCTTGAAATTAACTTAAATTACATCTTTTTGTAAAATAACAATATGTAATAACATGTAACTATATTTTATGTAGTATGATATTAAGTAGTAGGCCCATAATTTGTGAAACAATCCAAACAAAAATAAGAACAAAGGGCTACCCTGCTGTATATCTTGATTCATCTCAAATCTACCACTCGTGCCCACTGGTAATTTGACTGAACTATTGCCTCCATTGTAAATTGTAAACAGCTTTATGGAAGTATACTCTGTAAATCTGTGCATGTTTTATGAATGGGGTAACTGATATGATGGCGTCAGTTGCAGGGGGTGTGGTTTAACTTACCATTCTTGCTAAATTACTTCTAAGCTTGCAATGTGTCTGCAAATCTGCATAGAGGATGTTAATTTGTCTTTATTTTTTTTTTTTTAGATAACTTCAATTATTGCTCTCAGAATGTAAAGAGGCTTTTAACCAGTATAACAATTTTAAGAAAAACACTGCTGCAAGGCATGCAAATAAGCACTTCAATAATCTTCAAATAGAAATGCCTTTATTTTTATACAAAGCATTATCAGTCATGTAATAAATATACACTAAAATAAAAATAATGTTGTTAAAATATAAAACCACTGAAAATGTGTAAATGTATGACTGCACAGAGGTAAAATTATATAATCAATAGCTCTCCATCCTTCTTAGTAGGTTTCTAGTTTCACTAGAATTAGTTTATGGTAAGATCCAAAAATGTATTTATTTTATTTTATTTTTATTATTATTATTTTTTTTTTGCAATTTTTTTCAAATTTAAGTCATTTAAAATGTAAGGTTTTACTTTAACAGCTGTAAAAATGACAAAATGTATAAGTTACCAACTACACTAAATAAAATTGAGTATTTCATCAGCCCTAAATGCTCTTCTTTTATGGATGAGAATACACTGGCATCTACAGACTTATTTAAAACCATCTGCCTAATCTATGTTTGTACTGTAATGTTGTATGCAACAGGTCCTTTCAGAGTGAAGCCCAGGTAAAAAGTGACATTCTCATTGTTGTGGGGTACTGAGGATGTCTTTAAAGCTGGGATATGAAACCTCATTCCTTTGGGACCCTCTAGAAACACCTTCTCATCCTCCGTCCAGCCTGTGACACATTTCAGCAATTTGGACATTTCTGGCATTTTCCATACTTCTCCACTAAACCATTTCAGTCGTTTTTCTGAAACTGAGAACATTTTTGTGATTGTTTCAAACTTACTCTTGTGGACAAATTTTTCAAACCCAGTCCCATTGCTCAGGAAGAAATGAGTGTAGATCCTCTTTTTCCTTGGAGGGATGTCTTTCAATTTCTTGTCATAGAGTCTCTGGAGGTGTTCAACAGCAGAGAGCACAGTCTTATACTTGTGTTCTTTCTCCACTTCTGTGTCCTGCTCTTCTGGCCAGAACAGTAAGACAAGCAAGAAAAGAGCACTTGGTAAACATCTGTGTTTCTCTTTAGGAAACTGGTTACTCAGCCTTTGTAGATCCTGAAATATAGCCAGCTTTGGAGACTGAGTTGAGAGGCAACTTAAAGCAAAGTGAGATGCTATGTAGTTGACAAGGTCAGCTTGTGGCATTTGTGACGTCATAGGATTGTTTGGGTAAAGCGATACAATGAGCTCCAGAACCATGACAGGGTTACCAACTTTCTGGTTTGTAAGTAGGGAAAAAATAGTTGTGATGTTTCCCCCACCGTGATAATAAATCATCATACGTTTCATGACAGGAGTTAACTTCCCTTGGTTTTGATCTTTAGTTTGAGAAGCAACACTAAAGTATTTACCGTAAGCAGAGGACTTATTTACCAGCCAGTGCATGGGGTGCTTTGTGGTCCTCTCAACAGTCTCGGATGTCTTTTCCTTATCAGTGTTCAGGTCAGTCTGGAAGTAACTCAAATCTTCCGATATCCATTCCAATGCCTCCAGCATTATTTTTTGGAGGTTTTTCAGCTTCCCATGAAAATGTTCCCATGGTATTTCTACCTCAGCAGGCATATAATCCGTGAGAAGGTATTTTATGCATTGGGAATGATTTCTTTTTGAGAACACATCAAGAGAGGAAATTAGTTTCAGCAATACGCATCCTACTTCTACTACTCCAAAAAAGCCAGCATTGTTAATGGTCTCATTGTCTTCAACTGCGGCTTTCTCACATGCCTGAAAACATTCAATAGCCTTTAGTGCCGTTTCCAAAGCATCTACTATATTTTCTGGTGTTTTTTCAGTTTGCTCCATGGCTTTACACTTTGCCACGAACCACTGCCTATAAACCTGACCTTTGGTATCAAGAAAGTAGGAATTGTTTGGCCTTTTCGCTACAGCAGTTTTTGCCCACTGTTCTGCTTCTTCAAATCTGTCATGTTTGTAATTGAGTCGAGCCAGCTGTTGAGCAAAAAATGCATCCTCATTAAAACGCTTGTAAGCTGCCTTTAGAAGCTCAATAGCTTTATCTGGACACTCTTTTTCTCTCACATGCTCAATTAGGGGAGAGAAAAAGCTGTCCAATTCATCACCTTTGCTGATCCTGCGGCGTGTCATGAACAGATCTCGCAAGAACTTCATGTAATGATCTTTACCAAACCTGTGCTCAAACAGCACATCATTGTTGAGAAGATCCAAAGCAAGATCACTTTGTTGTTGCTTCTCACCCAAAAGTTGTTGGAGAATTTCCTTGGCAACCAGTGGATGAATGATTCTGATCGAGTTGATGTAGGTGTTTTCATCTCTCAAGTGTATTAAGACCAATCTAGCTTGATCATCTAAAGAAGTCACAAAGGCATGTTGTCTAAATCTTTCCAAATGACTGGAAAGAGCCAGGAGAGCTTCGCAATGTGACTGAGAGATGAATGAGTTCTGCACGTAAGTGTTGAGCAATGCCACATACAGAACAAGCTTAGTAACAACAGATTTATGATCAATACCTTGCAGTAAATGCTTGACAAACTGCTTCACATATGCAGCAATTCTGTGGCTCTCAAATTCTTCGCTCATCAAGACAAATGTTAGAATAAATTCTGGACTGAACTGTTCTTCAAGGCTTTGTCGTTTTTTGGAAAACTGCTTTTTTTCTGTCTCTGAAAGCTTATGAGTAATAGAAACATTCTGTTGAACAGATTCCTTGCACATTTTCTCTGGATTGTGAGATCGCCTACAACTTAGCAGGATGAAGCAGAGAGTTCCACGTGCTATTTTTTTAGTATTGATGGCCACTTCCAATTCATACTTGACATCTTCTAAATACTCTTGATCACAGTCTTCAAACAGCAGGAGTATAGGGAGGCATTTTTGGGGATCTTTTTCTTCATACTCTCGAAGCCAAATGGCATCTTCTGAAACAACCGTTGCGGAGTATGAAGGTTTTATAACTGCACACCTTAGATCCCTTCGGTTATTCCACAGTACCTGCCTTGCCACTGTACTACCACCACTGCCCGGATGATGGTATATGTTGATGCAGCTGATGGGTGCCCGGTCCAAACTCCAACAAAGGCAGTCTTTCAGCAGACTGTTGACTTCACTGTAAGCATCTCTTTGGATAATCTCTCCAACAATTTTTCTATCTGCAAGCCAGAGATTCATCCAAGTTACTTTTCCTCCATGGTAAAACTGCTGCTCAATTGTCTCCTTTTCAGATTCAATGAGTTCGGGACTGGTTTCTTCACAGTGGTTTAGACTCAGAATCTCCAAAGAACATCTCATTTCCTCCTCTCGCGTACCAAGGAAACACTCTCCTTTGACATGGATCGGTAATCGTTTGGTGACCTGTGTAGTGGTAGGCTGGACCTGTTGGAGGGTTGCATTTACTTGACTTATTGTCATCCCAACAACACTTGAACTATTTACTGTTTCCATTTCACAGGATCCTAGAGCAAATCGCTGCCATTTCTTGAAATTCTCCTCTGATTCTGCAAGGCAGATGATGTCTTCATGTCCTTCCATGTCGGTGATGAACTCATAGAATGTGTTTAAGAAAGGTGTGTCAACAGGGGACGTAAGGAGGAAAATCACTTGAAAGGTTCCTTTGGGCAAAATATCTTTGCAAATCAATGAAACACAATCCTTTAGGAGGGTTCTTTTTGTTTTAACCCAGATCTTCTCATCACAGGGAGGCTCATTGCCTTTGAAATCATTACGGCCATTGCAAAATATCCAGCTGATTTGATCAAACAAACGCAGGTGACTCTCAAATTCTCGGATGCTCAAGCCACTGGGAATTTTGTAGTTCTGCATGAAATGGCGGTTCACTACATGACGTTTATTGTATTCATGGCATAGCCCAGACACATTAGAATCTGGATCAAAGTCAAACACACAGAAGATGTTCATGTTCAGCAAAAAATCTATGCTTTGCAGATCCTTCTCCAGAAATCGGTTTGTAACCAGTATGTGCCATTTTTCCTTGTCCATTATTTTTTTTCCACCTGTTATGAGCATGATGAGCTTTTTTCCCAGGTTTTGGGACAGTTCTGGTGCTGTGAAATTATGCCTTTTCTCTGCCTCTTCTCTCTGAGTATCCCTAAAACCAATGTGTTGGTAGAACTCACTGAGTTCAGCCACTGGTTCCGTGTTAGACCCCACTCTGCGATAAGCAGTTTTCTTTTCAAACTGAACTTTGTTTGCCTTCTCATTGAAATTTGGCAAGCTAACAGAGAACACCTTATTCTTAACTATGCTCAATGTGGGCTTAATATCAACCTCCACAATGTAGAGTTCCTCACTGCTGTTTGAACAGACTACTTGAACAAACTGAGGTTCACCAATACATAATCGTACAAGTTCACAATCAGAGCTAGAGAAACTCCTCTCTATGTAATCTAATGCATCACAGTACACGTCTTTTTCCTTAACAGGAATACCAATGATTTCACCATGTACATATCCAGTGTCACCTCTACTGTCCATGACACCAAAATGTATTGTGCCATTTGTACGAACATTCATACAACCTGTAGCAAATTTAAGCACTTCTTTTGCAAACTTGGCCTGTAGTCTTTGGCGGTCCAGTGTTGCAGCAATGGCAAATGACTTATACTCATGACATGGACTAATATAATCGACGACCCCTGATTCTGGTAAGAGTACACTGTTTTTAACATATGTAAAATCAACACCTTTCATATCAAAAGGTCGTAATTTTGAATCTCTCTTTGTTGTTATCACAGGCACAGAACTTTCTTTATGCTCTTCGCTGATGTCGGCTCTTGTGTTAACAGTTTTAATTGAGGTTGCTCCATGGTCATTTTTTCCAGAGGTTTGTTTGACTAAATGCTTGCTCCTGGCTTTGTGTGATTTTACTAACTCATCTCTTTTTTTGATTATCAAAAGCGCAGGCCCAGATTTCATTCCAATTTTTTTTTCCAGATATTCTTCCGAGAGTTCACAAAGAATCCGACCATCTACTTCCTCTTCATTAAGTTTTTTGATGTATGTTTCTTTAACTCCTATTGATGTTAACCAGTTGCTCACCATGGACTCAGTCCATGTCTCCAGTGGAGGATCCTCTGGCTTTTCTGCAAACCAAAAAATAGCTCAAGGTGAGATATGTTCATTAAAAATACTTTAAAACAATGACTGGTAAGTGCTGAAAAACATCTGTATACTTGCCCATTGTTTAATGGCTTCTAATGATCACTGACAGAGCGAATGCAGACACCCTAACATTGCAGACCTTGAAAAACAAAAATTACATTGTTATAGCTATCAACAATACAACATTTGTACAGCAAATTTGGATTCACTTCATTAAAGAAATTTCATTACAGAAGTTATTTCATTATTAATTAATCATTACATAGGTGTAAATACAGAAAGTTGCTTTCATTTATTTAACTGTTCATTGCTAATGCATCACATCTGCAAAGCAAGGGGATTCATATTTTGTTGGAAACTGTGATACACTACTAAGTTTGCTGCAAGTAAGATTTCTGTAAAGAAAAGAAATAAACTTGCATGTATCAATTATAATTACCACATTTTATATAGTATAGTTTTATATCATATTAATATATATTATTAACCTACACCGCCTTAAGCTGGGGACACACTACATGACTAGTTGAAACCATTTAAGGCTGAACTCAATACACTTAAGCTGAGAACACACTACATGACTGTCATGTCGATTATGAATGGAACAAGAACAAGAACAAGAAAACATCTCATTACAGGAAAAGATGTCCTTTTAATAACATATCATCTCGTTATTACGAGAAAAGATGCAATTTTAACAAGAAAAGATGTCATTAAAACGACATAACGAGGTGTTTGTTACGACAAAATTGAATGAAAAAAAAAAAATGTGTTTGGAAGCAATGCGTCACCTTAAGTAAGAATATAAACAAAGAAACAAACTGTAATACCCTCGAGATATAACCCCTGTCCCCTGTTCTTCAGTGACAAATATAAAGCTTGGTTACACTAAGCTGTTATTATAGGATATTTTGGAATTAAACACAAACAAACAAACAAACTCACCGGTACTGATCGTATTCAGTCACCGCCCTTGCGTCCATAAAAGTCCTCCAAATGGACTGACCTTTAAATAGTAAAAGAATGTGTAAATATATGTGTAAATCAACGTACATCATGCTAAATTGTTAGATTATTAGCATATCACCCAATAAATAAACGTCGCAGTGTGTGCATGAGCTGATCTGCGCGTTGTGCTGCGCAGCAGATATCCAGCTCCGGTCTTATAACTTTCGATTTCCTGGAGATGAAAGTAGCCTAACAGTTTCCCATAGGCCATGTATATAACTGCACACTCCCTTAAGCCCTGTTTATTAGTTGCAAACGGACTTTGTCAAGTGTTCAGTTTTATTTTTTTTTCTTTATCTGATCTTCATTCTAACGGTTTTACATTTTATTTTACACTGAGATGCAATGGTATATGCTTTTCCCAGATTATACACATATTAAAGAATATGGTGGTAAATGGTGGTAGTTAGTAGTTACTGTTTATATACTTATAAGAGCAAATATTGATAGATGCTATTCTCACAAAAACTAAATAGAAGTAACATGTTATATAGAAATTATTTGAGCAATGGTGAGTTGAATTAGTGAAAATAGCCTTTGCCAAAAATGTTGACTATTTGCACTTGATTGGCATTGCACAATAGCAGATTTTATTATCATTACATGTAAAAAGCCATCATAATTTTTCCCTCAAAATGTGCCATAAAAATATATGTGGAACATTAAAACATGTAACATTATAAAAGCTCCATCTGGAACACTTCAGTTCACAACTGCATGCATGTTACAATGCAGTATATGCACTGAATATCTGACCAACATCAGGCCCAGGATAGACATTTTTCCTGGTATTTCCTAACAACAGCCCATAGTTTCTGAATCAGGGATCTATTAAAACCAAGAAAATAGTTTAGTATATAAGAACCATTTAAGATAATCACCTGAAAGTTACAACTAAACCACACTATTCAGAATCCAAGGGAATTAATTAAAAGTTTACCAAGTTTTGCTGAACTATATCAAAATATAAAAGTGCATGACTGAATGACTGAAATTATGAGTACAATACAATATATTGAGTTTGTCATGATAGTATATCCAGAACTTTTGGTAGCACAATACCTGTAATGTCATACTCTTGGTTCCATATTAAAGACTCTGAAGGAACAGTTCATCCAAAAATTAAATTCTGTCATCATTAACTTCTTGTTTTAAACCAGTTGTATATTGTAGAATTAGCCCATGTCTTGTGCACTGTTCAGCCTCCAAAAAGCCATAAAACAGAAAACACAAATGTGATTTGTGATTGGCTTCACTGATGTCAAATCTCTTAAAGAGAATGAAGAAATACAGTGCAGGGGGAGATTATCAGTGAATTATAACTTAAATTTAAATGTGTTTCTTTAGAATATTCAGCAAACAAGTTGACTACTGTTATTATGCTTTTTGGTCATTTTGGGGCTTCACAGCAGCTGGTCACTGGACAAAAGAGAACGGTGAACATTCTGTTGTTCCTTGAAAAGTAAGTTGTACATGTATGGAACAAGTAGATGACTAAATCATGCCTCTCTTCATGTTTAGTTGAACTAGTCCTTTTAACAGATTTCAGCAGCAAAGACAAGGTGAAACCACAAGCCATAGCTTCTCCTCAGGAACAAGTCACACTACACAGTGTCATTTAAAAAGGCACAATGGCCATTTCAACCAATTATTAATGATCAAATTATGTACAAAAATATATATTCAATAGCATGATCTCTCTCACCAAGCACGACTTAACATTGCACAATAGAATTTCTTGTGTTCACTTCAAGTGTTCAACAAAAATTCCTTGCCTTCCGATCACGTTATACTTGAAAAATGGAAAGAAAGAGTTTTTTTAACACACCACTGACATCTTTTCAGCAACCTCCAAATCATCTTCACAAGGAATCTTTAAGTAGCTCAGACAAAAGCTGTTGTCTAAAATGAGCATGTAAGGCACTAAAGATGGGATGGTGGCCTCTGCGTGAAAACAGCCCAGACACTGCAGGCCCAGACTGCACCCACACAGAGAGACGACTCATCCCTGGAATGTGTCCGAAAAGGGTTCATCCGTCAAGAGTCCATCCACTTGGCACTAAGGAGCTCCAGTCTCCTGTGTGGACAGCGTGAGCGGCACTGGGACTGTCTGTATGGGCTCTGAGGTGAGCTCGGGTATGACTGCCATTTCAGACGGTGTGTCTGACAATGCATGTGGAGCTGCTGATATCTGACTTGACGACGACAGGCCTGAGGGCACTGATGGACTGCTATGCTGTGTCGGGGGAGTCTGTTGCACACATTGTGCTGCTGTGTGATGTGTGAGCAGTTCAGAAGCATGGTAGTAAGGCAGGAAAGGTCGCTCCAAAGCACAGAAACGCATGGCTAGATGTGTGTGCTGCAGAAGAAGAGGGAAACGGGAGGTAAAGTAGGAGACAAATTCATCTGGAATGGATCCCAGTGTTTCCTGGACTTCAGCGGGTAACTCCCGGTAATGGTGTTTCTACAGGAAACAAAGATGAAATAAATATGAGACAGTCGGTCCATAGAAAGAAACAGTGTTTTTTAATCATGCAAAATGTTACATGTGCAGCATGGACTTTAACTGTCATTTTAGTTGTGCATTTAAATATACAAATCAATTAATTATTGTAATTGCTTGTTTAACAGTAGCTTTTTCATTTGTTTATCATCAGAATTCAGCTTGCCCTACTTGTACAAGTTACATGTCACTTCAAAAATTAATAATGGCAAAATTACTAACAAAACAATTACATTTAATGTATTAAAAAATGAACTTTGTGTCCCTTCTACTCTGTTGTGCTACATGCCATGATAACACTTTACAATAAGGTTCATTAGTTAAACATTAGTTAATGTATTAACTAACATAAACTAACCATGAGCAATACATTTGTTACTGTATTTGCTAATCTTCATTAATGTTAGTTTATGAAAATACAGTTGTTCATTGTTTATTCATGTTAGTTCACAGTGCATTTGCTAATGTTAATAATGTATTAGTAAATGTTAAAATGAACATTAACAAAGATTAATACATGCTGTATAAGTGCAGTTCATTATTAGTTCATGTTAACTAATGTAGTATATTAATGTTAACTAATAAACCTTATTGTAAAGTGTTACCCATTCCATTAATATCATACATATTATCTGATGTAACCACTAGATATTTGTGGTGATATCCATAAGCCAATTTTGTTTAGCAAATGTACCTTGTTTCTCATGGCTCGTAAAAGATCTCTGACCGATCCGCCTTTGTATGAACGAAATTTGCGAAGATCTGAGGAAGAACAATATGCATTTAAATGGTTTGCAGAGCAAAAGTTACATTTTAAAAACTAAAATATGAAACAACTAAATAATCATGACAGAACTGCATGTGGTTTAACTATTTACAAACTCTTAAATTTAAAAACTGATCAAGTCAAAAGTAAGCCAAAATAGCAGTGGTCCTCACCAGTCTGTAGAGGCACTGTGATATGATCCCTCCAATCACCTTTGACCACCACCCGTCCTCCTCTCTCCAGCTGTCTCACGATTGGTCCATCTAGTGGCTCCTTCTCAATTCTATCACTCACATCCTGTGAGTCAGTGCAAACACACTTTAGCTTTAGACGTGTTTCTTAGAAAAACTACTTTAAAGCAGTCATAAACAGCATTATTTATTATCTTAAAATGTTCCCTGAGGTTCACTTAAAAAGTTAGAAAGAGTTTTATATCAAAATTTGTTCAAATTTAGAACAAACTGCCATATACTACCCTGTTTTTGACCCTGTTTTGACAATACTGCACTGACTGGTTTGGTCAGACAGAATTCTGATAGAAATGATCTTAGATGATTTGGCGTTTTATTACTACTTTGTTGTTATGCCTTTTGTTGCCTTCCTGGGCAAGGCGATGTTTGCAAAAGATTTGCAAAAGACCAGGTTTACCCTGGTTAAATAAAGGATTAACCTGACTAACCTGAAAGAACTGCAGCTGTTTTTCCAAACTCCAGAAGAAGGGATGTTTTAGCACTCTGTCTGCTGAGGGTCTCTTCTCTGGCTCCATACTCAACATTTGCTCAATCAGGTTTCGGGCCACAATATCCTCTGCATAAAATAGCATAAATGATTACACAATCAAAAATCAGACAAAGTGCCCGAAAACTAGCTCAGGTGTTTTTGAACAATGCAAGAGGATATCTGATCATCCTACCATGTCTGTTAGGTTCTAAGTGGTCCAGCGAGTAGGTACCCAGCAGAATGTTTGCCTGGCGCTGCAAGGACTTTCCAAAAGGGTGGTGGCCTTCAGATACTACATAGTAAAACACGCAGCCTGCAGAGAAGATGTCTACCATGCACGTCTGAAACATGAAAGTTTCAGACAGAAAAGGTGTGAAACTACTGACTAAACATGTATTTGACATGGCTTTCTGGAATGTTTTATTCTGACAAACTTTCTGTATAATGACAGCTAAACTGCAGAATGGTTTCATGTCTTATTTTTCTCTTGTGCACTTCCATTTTTTTCCTAAAATTTTAAATCAATATTTATTTTCATCTGCATTCATTTGTTTGGTAAGTATATTACTGTCCTCTCCTTGTTATATATTACTCCTTATTACATAAAGCTCATCATTTGTTTTCTTCAAGTTTTGTGCCCAAGTACAGTGTGGCTGACCTATTGCAATGGCTACTGCTAAGGATGCAGTATTATTTTGGGACTTTTTTGTTGGCAACACATTTTTTGGACCCACAACATATCACCACAGTATAAGTTTTTTCTTGCAAACTGAAATTTTTACATCAATAAATCTGTATTCCAAAGCGCTGATTTAAATCACTCTTAAATCCTTAAAATAAACATACATGTTGTAACTGTGCTATTCCAAACTACATTTAGAATGCTGAATTATTGAGAATTTGGTCAAATTAAATTATTGGTAACACTTTACCATGAGATTTAATCCATTAACAAATAATGAATGAATAATGATAATGAATAAAGTATCAGGAACTAACTTTCTACATATACTAATATATTTCAAATTATATTGTTAAAACCAAGACAAACAGACACTTTTGAGATCTTACAGGGTTATGCTTTGCATCCTCACTGAGCACTTCTGGAGCAATCCAGCCCTCAGTGCCCGGGACCCCAGACTTCCTGCTGAAGCTGTGTCTGCCCACTGCCAGCTTCTTGCACAGGCCAAAGTCTGAGATCATGGCCTTCACACGCCCATGTGTGTTTGGCATCGACACCAGAATGTTGTGTGGCTTCAGATCTCTGTGGACTATCAACCCATGAAAGACTGAGTGTTACTAACACTTGTATCAAAAACAAAAACAGTACTTCATGAATACTGATTTTTTAAATATTTTTTTTATTGATTATTATTTTAAATCCAGATGAATTAAAAGTGTATTGCAGATGTTGCTGATAATGGTTACCTATATTAAGAGAATGTAAATGAGCCAGTCCAGACATGGTTTGCTCTAGCAGTGTCACTGGCTCCAAACCGTGGCGGTTAAAATCCTTTCGTTCCACATACTAAAAGTAAATACAATAAAACAAAAAAGGTAAGTTATATAAAATAAAGCACTGTGAAAATTAAACTACGTTATATTTAATATTATACAATATAGCAATACATGACCCAAATATACTAAATAACAAACAAAAAATTTATTTTTCATCTACACCTGAAAATAAACAGAACATTAGGAAAGATTTAAGTTGCTCTGGGAAATTTAAAACATAGAAAGGTTAAACTACTTCTACTACATCAATCACTACAAATCCAAGTGAAGATATGACAATGATATATGAACTAGTTTGTGTCTTTCTGCTACCTGCTGAATTACAAGATGTGGTAACACTATTTTAAGGTGCCCATGTTACACGTACTTACTATTATGATAACAACATAATTACATGCTAGTAACCCTAACCATATAGTAAGTACATGTAGTTAATTAATATTACTCTGTGTAATTACACTGTAACAAGGACATCTTAAAATAAACTGTAACCCAAGATGCACACAGGAACATTCTCAAATCATGCTGGACAACATGATCATCAGGATTTGTCCATGTCAGTTCAAGTAAATGATTAGGATTAAATTAATAAATTCTTTATACATGTTAGACATAGAAAACAATCAGTGATAGAAGAAGTGTGTGTTCTTGTTTGACATCTAAAATATATTTAATTGTAATATTTAATTTGGGGTTTTTAACCTGAAACAACAATGAAATGTCATGTTGTGGTGTTTGTCATACCTCCTGTAGTGTGGCACTACATAGCTCTATGGCAATGTACTGAAACTGACGGTCTCTCTCAGTGCAGAAGTAACGAATCACATTTGGATGCTCATCTGACTCACGCAGCAGCTGAACCTCACGGTCGGCAAAGCTGAAGCATTCTGGAAGAATCCTCTTCACAGCCACTGGACGGTTATCAAACTGACCTCTGAAATTATACAGAGAAAAGGCTATAGACTCTGAATCAGAAAACAATGAAATAAATAACCAAAAATAACGTCTGAGATCACAAAGGTCATTCTCCGGGAAGATCAGGCCCTTCCCAAAAGAGCATGGTGCACAACTTCTTCCAGGCCCATGTCATTTTTAGGCAGGGCGGTTGCAATGCTCTTTTGGCTATCATGCACAATCAAACCTCTACAAATGATTCAGAATGCAGCAGCATGACTGGTCTTGAGTGAGACCAGTGAACTCACGTCACACTCTTTATATCTCTTCGCTGACTACCTGTTGCAGCTTACTTCAAGTTTAAGACACTGATGCCTGGATACAGAATAGCCTTGGATTTCACACTCTCATACTTCCTCTTGCTCTCATGAGTCTACATCTCCTCCAGAAGTGTAAGATGTAAGTGAGCAACACCTCATGGTACCATCACAGAGAGGCACAAAATTACTTTCTAGTACATTTTCATTCAATGTTCCTTGCTGGTGGAATCATCTTTCCAAACCCCATCCAGAACGCTGAATCCCTTACAACATTCAAGAGATGGCTGTGCTTTCACTTTTCCTTAATCCCTCCCTATTCTGAAACATTGCATTATGGGTACTTCATTTGTTTATTTGCCTCTTTATGATGAATGGCTTGTTGTTTTTTCTCATTTGTCAGTCACAAGTGTCTGCTAAATGAGTATATGTAAATGTAACTTGCCTATACACAATAGTTCCCTCAGCACCATGTCCAAGTACATCTCTGGGGTTGAAAGTGATGTTTCCAATTTTGGCAATGTTGGATTCTTCCTCTAAAATGGACAGATATGAAAACAGAAGTCAAACAATAAACAAATTTGAAAAATTAGATTAAATAGCAATGCATTCTCGGAATCACATTTTGCTAACAGCCCTAACCTGTATCCTCATGCTCATTTGCTGAATGTCCCATCTCAGACTGGGACATGTTGGAATGGTTGGATGCTCGTGGGGTGATGTTGGGACTGCTGTGGGTGGAGCTCTCAGAGCGGGTATGGGCTGCCTCTAGGAAGTCGGTGTCAGAAGGCAGATCAGAGGGTGGCTGGAAAATAAGCTGCTGCCGCTGCAGGAGCTGTAGCTTTTCCTCCATCTGCTGCTGAAACTGCTGGTGTTGCAACTGCTGCTGCTTGTGGACACTCTGATCAGAACACAACAGACCACAATACTCTCAGAGCTGACCAAACAGAAGCTTCTCTACCAGTAACCATGATCATTTAGCAAAAATAACTTGTACAGGAGACATTTTTAACCAAAGATTTGGAGGTTTAGCTAGCATTATTTTTTTTATTAACTGCAGACATCAGAAGACTGGTAGAAGGCTGGTAGAAGGCAGAACTGGTATCCCCACAGAAAAAGTAGATTTGACTTCATAATAATTTGTCTACTTTAGTACAGCTAGTAAATGGTTCATGGTGATTCTGTAGCCTGAGGCACCAACAGTGTGGAGTGCATTCTACACACTCAGGATCATGCATCTTTTACGTTTAAATAAATTTAAGCATTTGAAGTTTTGTACTAATTATTTTCAAAATGATTATGTAACTTGCATGACATGTTTACCTAACTAATAATAAAATGATTTGTTTTGTTCTGACTTTTTCTGAGATACATGGCTTTAGTGCATCAGTTGCATGAATGGTTTTAGATGATCCATCTAAAAACTAGAAACTGCGTTTGTATGAAGCGCAAGTCATGTCAGCCAGGATTTGTGATTTTTTTCATTATGTTGTTATACATTTGTGTTTATAGTAAGTTAATGTAAGGTTACTTTGACGTTAAAGGGAGTGCTCTTTGCTTGCTTTCTGTATAAAATTTACAACTGAAATAACATGATTTTCATGCTACCGAGAAGAATAATATGAAGTTGACTTTTTAGTTACTGGCTTGATAATGACGCATAAACAGCAATACATTTTTGCAGCAAAGAACGTCTGTCTGACTGCCTATATAAATGTATTGCTGGACCTTCACTTTTTTTGCACTTTGTTTGTGTTTCATTATTACTGTAATGATACTTCCTACTGGAATGTTTTATAATCAAAATGACTATGATTTGTTGCAACTCTCAAATAAATAAACCGATTCTGCACAACCCACAATATTACTAATATTATAATATTAAACACTCATGACGTGGTACTGATGGGCTGTTGGGGAGTTACTTTAGCATTCAGTCTAAGCATGCAGCTTGCATTCAGGTGTAAAATTCACCTCATGGAACAAATTTAGAGTGTTTACCTTGGGGTAGGTGATGATAAAGGCCACCCAGCCAGCCAGAAGGAAAGTGCAGAAGATGATGGTGGCCATGTCCTTCAGCATGGAATCCACTGGAGT
Source organism: Cirrhinus molitorella (assembly GCA_033026305.1). Taxonomy (NCBI): domain Eukaryota; kingdom Metazoa; phylum Chordata; class Actinopteri; order Cypriniformes; family Cyprinidae; genus Cirrhinus; species Cirrhinus molitorella. The sequence goes on from CM065117.1 coordinate 14,546,534, forward strand.
CTCCACACGTGGGACACGATTGGGTTTCTCCTGCAGGGATGACACGGATGGAGGCAGAGGACTGTTGTCTTCCATTCCACTCTCATTTACTTTCTGAAACAAAGAAACACACTTTGATATGGCAATAAACCCAAATAGAAACAAACAGTTTCAATGCAAAATGTAGATAATCAAACAATAAAATTCAGCTTATAAAAGTAAGCTGTAAACAGTAAACAGCCTCTTCTTGAATTTTATGTGTTAAAAGCAGAAAAACATAGGCAAGGGAAAAGATCTGGGTGACTCTGACAAAGGCCAAAAAGTGGTGGCTAGACAACTGGGTAAGTGGCCTCTTTCAGCATAACAATGCACCCTGCCCCAGTGCAAAAATTGTAGAGGAATAGATTCAGGAAAATGACAAAGAGTTCAAGGTGTAGCCTTGGCCTTCAAATTTCCAAGAGCATCTGTGGGATGCGCTGGACCAACAAATCCCATCCATGTAGGCCACATCTCACATAAAATGAGAGGATCTGCTGCTAACATCTTGGTGCAAGAAACACGACACATTAAGAAATCTTGTGGAGGCCATGCCTCAACGCATCACAACTGTTTTAGCAACACCTACACAATAGGGGACCTACACAATATCTGGCAGGTGGTTTTAGTGTTGTTGTTGATCACTGTATTTCAATGTAGTGTCATATGCCTTTTCCAAGTTGTGATGCCACATTAATTTTAATTAAACCGAGACATATGACTCCAATAATAACGTGGTCTAAAAGCCTCTTTCCTCTTCTAAAACATTATAAAATATACAATTATAAAATAGCCATTATAACGGTAAGTGAACACATTCAGTAGCACTGCAGTCAGGTGTGCTTTGTGGATAATGTTTTCACCTCTTCAATGGTCTTCTCTGTGGCAGGGGGAATGATGTTGATGTGCTGGCGAGGGATGCTCTCTGGAAATTTCTCTAGAATTTTAGTATGAGCATCAGGTGGTGTCTCGTGGTGACCTGCAGAAAAGAAACATTACTGTTGAGCAAAATGTTCATACCTTATTAAAAGTAGGGCAACATGATAAGTGGGTTACCAATTATGACAATTATGTAAAAATTAAAAACAGAATTATAAATTATAAATATAAAATTAAATTTTATATTTTCAGCAAACAGATCACCGTAGTACTCACAATCCACAACTTTCTACAATGCCACATTTCTCTAAAACATTAAGGCATGTTGGTTTGTTTTGGGGTCAAGCTGGGAATGAAGCAGAGACATTTTACAACTGCTATACGAATGTCTCCACTAGTGGGCAAGAGTGGCTCATTTTTGCATAATTCCCACAGTTCTGAGTGCAGATCTTTTTGAGTGTGCAGTAAGTGGTACCTATCAGCAGCAGCGAATTCCTCATGAAGTTGATGCGGTTTCTCTCTTTCAGTGCGGCACTAAACTTCACTGTGGTACTGGGAGTGATCACACACTCTTGATCATCTTCAATGCTTGAGTCCTGGTTACTGGGGCCCTCCAGCATGGGAAACGTTCTGCCACGAGGCTGAAATACACACATGTGCACACGCTTGGTCATGAGCGAGCATGCATGCACTAGAACAGCAATCCATCCCTTCTCGTACAGTACTGGGGCCTTTTAAGGGCGAAAAATCTCTGAATCTATATTAAAAATAAATAAATAAATATTAAATATTTTACTGCAGCACTGTAAATATTTTTCAATGTGTCAAATGAGGGATACTCCTACTCTATTTCCAACTTCCAAACATGAAGACATTGCAATGCCTAGCAATCAAAAAATTATATTGGTTAATTATGTAGAACAGTGGTCGGCAACATATAAGGCGCAGAATGCTGTTTTTCATTTTTTTTGGTTAACCACTGTGCTAATTTGTGCTCTGCTTCTTTGAACAGTAAACCTTGCCTACTGTAATTTGATTGGCCATCTCAATTATTATTTTGCATTGACAAGTGGAGTTGGATCGCTGATCTGAAGAGTGGTCGTGCGAAGCCACGCGCATCTGTAGACTAGCGCAAGTTAATTCTCGCACTTTAACAGTATTTTTGACTCCTAACAGGCTGTTTGACTATGATGAATAATTAGCTCAAAATGTATGTTGTTGTGCAGTTTTTTCTATATTGCTTGCGTGCCATAGGTTGCCGACCCCTGACGTAGAAGAAAGTCCATGAACATGTACTTGTGGTTAAACACTTTTTATGCTATTATCAAAAATATATATTTTTTTAAAATACCATGAATTATCAATTTCTAAAAAATATTTGTATGATTTTGTAGCATTTTTAATTTCATTAAAGAATTTAGTTATTTTAAACAGAACTTAATAGGCCAAAATATATATGAAATTTAATTATAATACACCTAATTCCAGCACCTTATGAATCAGGTAGTGGCGTGGCTGCAAGGATGCGCTGTGCATTTCAATGATTATTTATAGTGAGACTTGGAAAGTCCATTTATGTCGTATACATGCTCTTCTCACACATTTGGTAGAGGCAAATCTTACACTGAATCTGGCCATTGATTACTTTCCATCTTTGACTGCACTTTCCACTAGACGACAGCGTCATCATCCAGTTTAAGTCACTTGAAGTTTTGTTCTCATCAAGTGACTTGACCTTACCTAAGTAATGGATATTGTGTTTGTATCTCAAGCCCTGAAGTTATGAGTGTGAATCTAACCACAGAGTTCTATAAAGGTATGAGGAAAATATTAAGGTTTTTAACATCACTCACCACAACAGTAACTCCATCATGCACCAAGGAAGGAGACGCATACAGGCCACTGGAGTGTTTACCAACATACAATGTGGACCTGTCAGAATACCAGCCAGAAAAAGCAAATTATTTATATTTTGTTTTCCAAAGCTACATACATTGGCTGTGAACATGCTGTTCTAGAACTGCTAAGTTTTATACAATGGCTTATCTGTACCCAAAAACTTTCCTTTTGCCGTATAAATGACTGGATGAAGAATGACAACAACTCTTTAACAAAGATCTAGGTAACACTTTACAATAAGGTTCATTAGTTACACATTAGTTAATGTATTAACTAACATGAACTAACAATGAGCAATACATTTGTAACTGTTTTTGCTAATCTTCATTAATGTTAGTTAATGAAAATACAGTTGTTCATTGTTTATTCATGTTAGTTCACAGTGCATTAACTAATGTTAACAAGATTTGAATAATGTATTAGTAAATGTGAAAATTAACATTAACAAAGATTAATAAATGCTGTATAAGTACAGTTCATTATTAGATAATGTTAACTAATGTAGTTAACTAATGTTAACTAATGAACCTTATTGTAACTTGTTACCAAGATCTATAGTAATGTGTGGAGTTTGATCTTACCCCAGTTACGGAAATATATAAAGTGATCTGCTAAACATTGTACCACAGAGAGTTTCTGCTTAAGTTATGGCTACATACCACTCATACTCATACATAACAATACTGCAACCTGGAGATACTGATGCCAATCCAACAGTTTAGAACAAAAAGTTGTATGAAAGGTTTACAAGCTTCACATTTTACAACTCTCCAGAACTCCCCATACACTTTCATTTTAAGTGCAGGGCTGTATGCACAATTTTTGTTTTTTGCAAACTGAGGAATGAGTCAGAATTATTTTCTGTAGTGGAATCACATATGCTGCACATAGAGCTGATCTTGAATTAAACTTGGAAAACGAACAAAAGTCACAGCAAATATCGCTCTATAATGAAAACAAAAGAAAAAAAAAACATGCTAGTGTATTGCATCTCTTCAACAGTTTACTGAACCTTTTTGATCATGGATTAAAATTCTATTAACTGTGCATCTGAATGACTAGTTCTATTCAGTCAGAATAGAACATCAGTATCTTATCAGCTTCTCTACTCAAGGCATTTAAATATTGAATCTACACTAAAAATGCAGTTCTTCCCCACACTTCAAAAACACAGGATGTGGCTTAGATATTGGAGATACAACAAGCAGGTTTAGTTATGTACACAGGGACCAAAATTTGAGCTCACCAAGTGCTAAATAAGAGTAAAACGTGGTGTCGCCATGTTAATATAAAATAAAAGAAAAGAGGAGGCATTTCAGCAAGAGGAGGCATTTCAGCAAGAAACTGGCTAATATGTGATGTGGGAAGTGACATGATGAATACTGTTTATAAGGATAATCATATTTTTAGAGAAATAAAGGATAATACAGTTTCACATCCTGTAAAAAAATAATATGTACAGTCAGTTTTCTCAATTTACCTGCACTGGTACTTTTAAAAAAACTTTATCAGTACTTTGTCTTGTTAGAGGGGCAGCTTACATCAGTTTATCTTTGGTTTTCTTCTCCCGAGGAAATGGATACTTCCACTGTGTAATGCGCCCAACTTCTCCTGACATGAAAGTGAGATAACGCAACGTTTCCACCGCAACATTGGTGTGCGGGACTTTGCGCAGGCCCTCACGCTGCCAAATGTAGATCGCTACCACAGGGGAGTTGTAGTTTTGAACCCATTGCACGTCTCTGGAATCACTATCCACGGTCACCACTAGACCGTCACCATTGGACACAAAGTGGACCATATCTGTCAAACACAGGAAACAATGCTATGTTGTGCTAAGAAAGATAATTTTCAAATTTACAAAGATCAATGCAGCTGATGCCTCACTGTGTTTGGTATCGTCGTCTGGAAGGGTGAAAGCATAGTCAGAATAAGTAGCATTCCAGCGCAGCTCTCTGCTCTTGGTGTCATACATAGTAATTGTGTATTCTGAAACCACAACACAATCAGCAGATCAGCAGTGTGTAATACTCAAACTTAGTAAGATCAACAATGAATATCTTTGATATTTAGATTATATTAGAGTAGTCTTTGCATTAGATGTGCATCGACTCCAGCAGATGTGTGTCATTATTCTGTAATACAGTTTATCGCATGAACTAATATGCACAATATTGTTACTGTGAGCTGTTAATAATTCTAGATAACATATTAGCACAACTGTTTACATTTCTCTAAACTCAGTATAGCTGATTTCCACCCTTGCTTATGGGCTGTTCAACGCTCCCCAGCTGACTGAGAGCAAAACCTACAAAAAGATGCATAAGATAAAAATTCTTGAGACTACAGGGGTGAAAAATGTATCTTATAATAAATGTACATTACAGAATTTAATACATAATAAATAATAATAATCCCCAGTGTTAAAGAGGTGGTCTCAGGTTACATGTTGTAATACAAAATATCCTGATAAAACTTTTACCAATGATCATGATTTGCAAAAATGTATACCTTCATACGGCGACACTCCAGTTACAGTATTTTAGCATTCATCATTTTGATTAGAAGTACTACTACTCCTAAAGTGATCTTTGGTTTTTCTGCTCATATAGACACAGAGATGGTCTTATCTATCGTCATCTAAAGTTATAACCACAGGACAGATCTTGGCAATTACCAGTGCGGCCGAGGTAGAGCAGAGATGAAGATGGACATAACATCTCAGCATAGGAAGAGGTCAGTGTTTGCTGCTTCTCACCAGTCAGCAGATCCACAACATACCACACATCTTGTTTCTTACCTACAAACAAACAAACAAAACTTTCATGTACTTAAGTACAGGCCAGCATACAATTGTAAATATTTGAGTCACATTCAATTCAAAGTTTAATTCAGTATCAGCACATTGTGCAGCATCTGTGATTCTACTATAGAAAATAATTCTGACTCATTCCTCAGTTTGCAAAAACAAAAACTTTGTGTACAGACCTGCACTTAAAATGGAAGTATGGGACAAGAAATTCTGAAGAGTTTAAAAGAAATGTGTATGTTTATTAAAGCATTTATAGCAATTTACATATTGTTTTTGAATCACACTAGTCTCATGGTAACATAGACAATACCTTTACCATCTTTTTACAGATTACCACAGATGCTATACATAAAACTTAACTATACTGATTTTGGAACATTTATTTAAAGAATGAAGCTGATTAGCTGGAGAGGAAGGGGTGAAAAACTTTGGGTATGATGACATCAGCTAAAATGGAAAGGCTAATTTTGCTATTTAAAAAAACCTTGCACTAAAGAACTGTGTACAAAATAATGGCAAGAAAAAAACAAACAAAAAACTAATAATCCAGAATTATTACATAAAAGATTTACATATTTAGTGGAGGGTTTTCCCATATGCTTCTTATTTTCCCATTTCAATTTCCCCCTCATCATGTTAATGACCAAAAGTCCACAGACAACTAATGCAGTGTGGGTAAATGTTCTCTCCAGGATGTGTAAACAGACATCAAAACTTCAGTTCAAACACACCACATGTTTACACTTAGAAACAAGTGCGGCTTCGAGTAAAACAAGGTTATTTCCTGTGGGTTACACTGTGATATTCAACGGAGGAAATGCTGAACTGAAATGCTGATGTCTCATTTAAAGAGATTAAGTAACAGGATTTATTTTTCATTGTTTAACTTTCAGGCCTGTCTGCAGTCTGATTTAATCAATGTTTGCCCTTCTTCCTTTGGGTGTCATTATAGATGTAGCTGTGCCTTGTGATTTGCACCTTTAAGAGTTAAGAAAGGGTGGTACAGACAGACATCTTCTTGTGGTGTTTGCGGTGAGATCATGAAACAATCCCACCCATCCAGCTACCCAACCACCCACCCACAGGGAGACAGCTAGGAACTGTCCAGTTCCTCAAATATCAACCTCTGCTGACAGTCTAATCACGTTGAAAATCAATTTTCATTATTTATGGTTAGGGGTTTGTTTGTATCTCTACCTTAACTACAAGCAATAGTGGTGCTTGACTTAGCAAAACCAAACTGAAAATAGGTTGAACAGAATTGAAAGGTCAGAAGGTCAGATTAATAATTACAAAAGCATCATTGAGAATGAGAGTCTCTTACCCGTGTATAAGATGCCATCAGAACTGCGACAGGGAGATGCCTGGACCAGCTCAGGAATGGTGAACGGCAGTTTCTGCAACAGCCCCAAATATTAGATAATTTTTTTTACTCCATCCAAAATTACACATAGCAACTTTTTTTCTTTTAGTGAAAGCACCTCATATGTTTCGCTTCTAAATAATATTTCTCATTTCTAAAGCTATCACTACTAAAAATATCATTCTTAGATTCCAGAGAACGAGGAAGTCCTTCTTGAGAAATTAAAAAAAGAAGTTCTCTCTCACCGTCAAACCCTCATTATTTTTCCCTCCGAGAGAGTACAAACTGCCATCATTAGGGTCTGGGAGAAATGCAGGCCTGTAAAAATCAGAATCAAATTTGCTCAGTATTGTCATGTTGTACGACTGATGTTGCTCCAAACCTGTATTCTGCATTTTTTCTTTTGGAAAACAAAAGAACACCAAATATTTTGTGTCAAAAAAGTGGTCATTATGAACTATTTGTATTCCAAATAAACAAACATACAAAAACATAACCAAACTGATTTTTTGTATCCTCTAAATGTAAGCTTATGTTGGGCGTTTTTATCAGTGGCTTTAGATGGTATCAAGAATAGGAAGAACTGTGCTAGCTCAGCATCTTGCACAGTTCCTGTTGTTTCATTTTTTCATGCACAAAACTCAACGCTCAAGTCCAAATAAAAGAAGGCTTACTCTGACACATGCGTTGGGACTTGCAGAACAGGATCTGCATTGGGAATGAGAAAGGTGTCAGTTAAGAGTTATAAACTTTATCACAGGCAAATGAAGTGATGAGCAAACATGAAGACAATACAAAGCAAACGAAGTGCTGGGCGTGAAACTTGGATGTAAACTTAATGGATATTAATTTATTTAGTTCTTACTGCTTAGCTATATTAGACCTTCATATAAACAATTCCATTTTATTACATATTCTAGAACATTAGGAACACTTTTGACTATGACTTTTTTAGTCACATTTTAGTCATCTGAATTGTTTTATTCGACTAAATCTACAGTATATTTAGTCAGCTAAAATTGAAAGGGTTTATTTAGTGTAAAGCATTGATATTAAGGTTTTATTATGATAGACACAGATTTGACTATTATAACATGCAACATACCTAAAATTAAATAAAACCACTTCTCTTAAAGAAACAAGAACATGGTCTTCTTTTCAATAAAACACCAATGGTTATCTAGGCTAATTATGCATAACAACTTGTTTACCACAATCTTCATTCTTTCAGACATATGTATATATATATATATATATATATATATATATATATATATATACACACACACACACATTTAGATTAATCTTCATTAGGGCTATTAAAGTGATTCAGTCAAGAATGGTGAGTATTTTTTTGTTTTGTTTTTAGTTTGTTGCTTGATTAACATTAATGACAGAAAAGAGTTTTTTATAGTTTACAATTCAACGTCTTTTGTGTGTATTTTTCTGTTCATGCGATGCAAAAGAGAACTCGTGCTGGGTGAGAGGCACTTTCTGTGTGTGTGCGCGCTCAGGAAAAAATAACTGCCCACTGACAAAAAAAATGATCAGTCTACAATTTTAATGGCAGGTTTATTTTAATAGTGAGAAACGAAATAACAACAACAACAACAACAAAATCTGAAAAAACACATATAAAAAAAGTTATAAATTGATTTGCATTTTAATGAGTGAAATAAGTATTTGATGCCTTATCAATCAGCTAGATTTCTGACTCCCAGTTGTCTTTTATACAGGTAGAGAGCTGAGATTAGAAGCATTAAAGATAGTGCTCCTAATCTCAGCTTGTTACCTGTATGAAAGACACCTGTCCAAAGAAGCAAGCAATCAATCAGATTGCAAACTCTCCACCATGGCCAAGACCAAAGAGCTGTCCAAGGATGTCAGGGACAAGACTGTAGACCTACACAAGGCTGGAATGGACTAGATCATCGCCAAGCAGTTTGATGAGAAGGTGACAACGGTGCGATTGTTTGCAAAATGGAAGAAACCAACACAACTTGTCAGTCTCCCTCAGTCTGGGGCTCCATGCAAGATCTCACCTCGTGGAGTTTCAATGATCATAAGAACAGTGAGGAATCAGCTCAGAACAACACAGGAGGATCTTGCCAATAAACATCTGAATGATTCAGAGGAGAACTAGGTGAAAATGTTGGGGTCAGATGAGACCAAAATCAAGCTCTTTGGCATTAACTCAACTTGCCGTGTTTGGAGGAGGAGGAATGCTGCCCCCAAGAACACCATTCCCACCGTCAAACATGGAGGTTTTTTTTTCCTGCTAAGTGGACAGGAAAACAACACCACATTAAAAGGAACGATGGACAACGTCAGGGCCAGGGATCTCATTTATAAACATTGTGTAGGCACAAAATGGGCATAGAAACATTTTTCTGTCTTTTTACAATTTTCGACCGCACATATGGGGAATTATGAAAAATAAACTTGGTGTGAATATGTACGCACCATACGTACATTCTAGACCATGCGTACAAACTTCTTCCTAGAGTGAGAAATGTAATGAAGTAAACAAAGATTTTATTTTGATATTTTTCATGAAATATTCCACTCCTATTAATGGAGATAAGCACTGTAATTACATTAAGTCATTATGCAGAAGTTAAACAAAAATTTTATAAACTTATACATTTGTAGTGGATGCCCTTGATCACTTTTCCTTGGCATGCTATGTTTTAATCACAGCAAGAAGCACTATAGGTATACAATAGTATAGTCAAGTCAAGTCAAGGTCACCTTTATTTATATAGCGCTTTTACAATATAGATTGTGTCAAAGCAACTTTACAGTATCAAATAGGAAGGTAATGTGTCAATAATGCAAAAAGAAACAGCAAACTAATTTGATTGCCATTCTTCTTATGATGCAACGAGTGCATCAGGTGCTATGGGAAGTGTTCCCGGTTCCGGTTGACCTAATTAATGCAGCCAAACAAACGGATTTGAACTTCAGAAATGTTTAAATGTGTTATGTGTAAGCCAGGTTAAAGAGATGGGTCTTTAGTCTAGATTTAAACTGACAGAGTGTGTCTGCTTCCCTAACAGTGTTAGGTAGATTGTTCCAGAGTTTGGGCGCTAAATAAGAAAATGGTCTGCTGCCCGCAGTTGATTTTGATATTCTGGGTATTATCAGATTGCCAGAGTACTGAGAATGCAGCGGACGTGAGGGACTATAATGTGATAAGATCTCACTCAAGTACTGAGGAGCTAAACCATTGAGGGCTTTATAAGTAATTAGCAATTATACAATGTTTAATAGGGAGCCAGTGCAGTGTTGACAGAACCGGGTTAATATGGTCATACTTTCTGGTTCTAGTAAGAACTCTAGCTGCTGCATTTTGGACCAGCTGGAGTTTGTTTATTAAGCGTGCCGAACAACCACCCAATAAAGCATTACAATAATCTATTCTGGAGGTCATGAACGCATGAATTAACATTTCTGCATTTGACTTTGAGAGCATAGGTCGTAATTTCGATATGTTTTTAAGATGGAAAAATGCTGTTTGCAAAAAATTGCAAATGCTAGAAATGTGGTTTTCGAAGGAAAGATTGCTGTCAAATAGCACACCTAGGTTCCTAACTAATGACGAATTTACAGAGCAGCCATCAAGTATTAGACTGTGTTTTAAGTTATTACTTGCAGAGGTTTTAGGCCCAATAATTAACACCTGTTTTTTCAGAGTTTAGCAGCAAGAAATTACTTGTCATCCAGTTTTTTATATCAACTATGCATAGGTATGTGTATACCTAATAGCTACTGTACAACCGCAGCTGCACGAAGGTGTTGATGTCATGAGAAGCTATCCCCACAACATTATGAAAAATACCACTGTATTTGAAGGATACCACTGGAAGAAAACGATAAGATTTGCAAGTTTTCTTTTCAAAATATTTGTCAGTGACGCGCCGAGTCAGACAGTACACTGCAGTAAATATATGGTCTGTCTGTTTCCACTAAAATAACTAAAAAAAATTTCACCTTATCAGCAAAACTGCATACATTTAATTTGATTTTAATTGTTTGAAACTACTGAAATACTATTTGGCCAGTGGAAAAGAATCAAATCTAGAGATCAACTCTATTCTTAAATATTTATCTGAGAACTATTTTAAACAGTTTTGTTTTTTTACGATCTTTCCCTGATCACGGTTTAAAAAGGGATTTTTGCGCAGGTTCTGGCTTTTGTACGTACATACACTTTTAGGATGAAAACTACAGAGAGTTTTAGAAATGAGACCTCAGGGTTGTGGGTTGTGAAAGGGTATTCAAGCATGACTATGACCCAAAACACATGGCCAGGGCAACAAAGGAGTGGCTCAAGCAGCACATTAAGGTCCTGAAGTGGCCTAGCCAGTCTCCAGACCCAAATCCCATAGTAAATCTGTGGAGGGAGATGAAGGTTAGAGTTGCCAAACATCAGCCTCAAAACCTTAATGACTTGAAGAGGATCTGCAAAGAAGAGTGGGACAAAAATCCCTCCTGAGTTGTGTGCAAACCTGGTGGCCAGCTACAAAAAACGTCTGATGTCTGATTGCCAACAAAGGTTTTGCCACCAAGTACTAAGTCATGTTTTGCAAAAGGGGTCAAATACTTATTTCACTCATTAAAATGTAAATCAATGTATAACTTTTTTAAAATGCATTTTTTTCTGGATTTTTGTTATTCTGTCTCTCACTATTCAAATAAACCTACCATAAAATTAGAGACTGATCATTTCTTTGTCAGTGGGCAAACATACGAAATCAGTAGGGGATCATTTTTTTTCCTCATTGTTTGTCCCTGCCAGATAGATCAATAGGCTGTGTTACAGCTCAAATGTACGCATCCAACGTCCTAAGCACGCAGCAATTTGTTCTGACTGAATCTCTTCTCAAATTGTTCTTTACTAACATTTTCGTCTTGTTTTTATTTGTTGACGAAATGTCAATAGATGTGTCATAGTAACTGTCATTCAAAACGAGTTTCATTTTGTTATCATTTCATTTTGTCTGTGAAAACAAATGTCCACGAATGACAAAAATTGTACGTAATTAACATATTAGGAAAGTCATCAAACCTATGAAATAACAAACATTTTTTCAACAACAGTTGTTTAACTTTTTATGTCCATTCAAATATTAACATATTAAGAAGTTTAAAAAGCAGTTAAATGTAAGAGGACTTTTTTTGTTTAAGTGTTACACAATTCAGATTAACGATCCATGGCAATTGTGCAAGAGCCTGACCACAATGTCAACCCACTTAAATACAGACTATCACGTCAGACTTTACAACACAGGCTGCTGTAGGTGTGTAGTGCAACGGCCTCTAACGTCCGTCACAGTCTTGTAGCTCCAGCGAGTATGACTTGCTCAGCCTGTGCATCAGGTTTCTGAGAGACACAGCAGGTGAATGAAATGCAACTTGCTGTGGCTGTGTGAATATTGAAGAATCAAGCCAGTGTGTGTCTAGTGTGCCAATGATGGAAGATTCCATTAAATGCATGTTAATACAGCAGAAGTGGAGGGTGCATTAAAATGAATTAAATGGAACCATCCCTCATTCATGTGTTGTTCTGGCAAAAGCTAGAAAGGAAAATGGGTGAACAGATGTGCCTGGCCTTGATGACACACTGTTTGGTTCACACAATAGTTTAATATTTTTTATATGACCCACAACAGGTGACGAATGTTATAAAAAGTCAAAATGATAATTGTTTCAGTTGGCTAATTAACACAATTAAAATGTTTTTTTCACAAAACAGAGGTCCAGCTCTAAATTACAACTGGATAATAAATAGTCTGTATAAACACACCTGTGACTGAACCAGTTAAATTCTATATTAATGCATCTACCATTTTTTAATAGAATTTTTAAGTAAATATCAAAATTTTAGGTTAAAACGTATATGACAGAGAAAGTGAACTTCTAAATGCCTTCTAACATTCATTAGTATATTGAAAAATGTTTCTGTAATGTGACAGAGAACCTATCAAGTGCAAATACATGTGCAAAAAATGTTGTTTAAGTTTGTATAGAATGTACTTTGTTTTTTTGCTCTTTTATAGTTTTTTACCAAAATTTATTCCAACAGACTGTTTAAGTAATTCATATGAATCAATAATGTCCACATGATATCAATCCATATGAACCAATACATATAATCCAAGTCTTTGAGGTGAAACAATCACTTAATTTAATGAACATTTTAAATTTAAGCTTTTATTCACATACAAACGCTAATCAGCATACATACACAAAACTCATCATATATGGTAAACACAAAAGTTTGACAGTGCTTGCTTGATGTGTGAGAACAAACCTCACGGTTCCCATGTGTCACAAAAGCACATATTGGATGAGTTCTATGTATGCGTATTGATCAATGTTTATATCTTATTGATATATGTTTAAATCTTTATCATATGAAGCAATTGTGTCTCTACAGAAGATCAAGCTGATAAAAAAAATTAAATATGAATTACTTTTACAAGGTGTCCTTGTACTTTGTACACATCACGCTTTCTGAAATACAGACTGAACGACAGCTCAGAACATCCCACAGCTGCATGGGCACATGATATGTAACTACATTTCTCCCTAGTAAAGTTTTGATCAAAGACAACAGTAATCAAGGTAAAGAGGACTGCAGTAAAATACAGGGGTCATACATTAAGCGTGTGAAACACACCCAAACTTATATTAAAAAAAGAGCTAGTAGATAACAGAGTTTTACTTTTATCCATTTTATATCTTTCGGGCCACTCAACTCTGTCTTCATTTTTTTTTTCAAACAGTATTTCAAACAAACAAACAAACAAACAAACAAACACACTACTCACTGTTCAATTTATTTGAACATCTCTTCTTTTTGTTCCTGTACTACTATGAGCAAAAATATTTTTTCCAAGTGTCTGCTTTGAAAAGAGACCAGGACACTGCTCTAGACCAAAGGGTAGAGATATGCAGCCATTACATTTTTGATATATCATTTTTGGCTTGAGATGTTGAATGTTACACTGTAGAACTACACAATTGTTTTTATTGAAGAACAAACAGTTCTTGAAACTTATGAAAATCTCAATATGAATCACAGTCAATTCATTTGCTAAATCACCACACCAGTTTCTGTTAATCTAAAAAACATGTACCTCTGCCATAATTACAGAAAAATTACCAGAAGCAATATTTTGCCTGTATAGACCTTTGAATATTGCGTAGCCAAAAAAGTTGAGAACTGATAATAGTATTACAAACTAGCAAACAACAGTGTTGGTATTCACTTTCACAGGCTCACTGGGCTTTTACAGTTTTCATTGCAATTTGCACTGTGGCACGAGTAATTTGATACAAAACTACCTTTTTATACATACCTTCTTTTAAGGTCCATTTGATTGTTCCAGATCTCTTGCTGACCGCATGAAGGTTCCCATCCAGTGTGGACACAAAGAGCAGACTCTCTGGTACAGACACTGTACTGCTACCGCAAAAGCCCTGCAAACACACAGCTTTACTGGGGAGGGAATGTTGCTTGCTCGATATCTTGCTCAGGCACTGATGATTTTGAGACAAAATATTTTCCAAACTATTAGAGAATCGTAATGATAGTAAATTATTTTAAATGCAAATGTTTATACAGTGCATTTATTAGGGGTGTAGCGATACAATGACTTCACAACACAACACTCTAAAGACACTTTATACTTGTGGTGTCTGCCTCAAAAACAAAAATAGTTATCAGCCAATGCAGATAATTAAAAATTGCCAAATATCATCTGGTAATATACAGGCAATACACTGGCTGACCACTACTTCTGTGTTGGAAAAGTGTTTTCACTGTGAAGTTGAAAACATATTAGCTAATAATTCTGCTGAATGACTTACAAAATCCTTTAATATATACCACCTTGCAGCTAGGGAACTGGAGGATACACGGAACATCAATCTGACTGGAATCAACTGGAATCATTAACATGTCTAATGACATGACAAGCACAGGGTGGAGAGCAGTAATTTCATCTCAAACGTCACCAGACCAACCCAGAACTGGTGCAAAAATTTGGTGAGATGAACTAATTTGAATATACGGCTGGTTATGCATCTATCCTGGCCAACACAAACATTTGCATGTTGTTACTGCAACATTTTTTAACATAGGGGTGTTCTAATCTCTAATCACATTCCTCTAAGCAATGACATGTTATGTATACAAAATTTTATTATTAAAGCACCCAATAATGATGTGAAATGTGCATGTTTTACATGTCTGAAACACATGTTTTCAATCAACTTGACTTTTGCCCCTTCATTCAAATACTTGGTTCATGCATGCATACATCACAGGCTCATTGGCCTTGGATAAGAGTTATAAACGGCTTCCTCATTTACTGTTGGAGGAAGTGGAGCGCTAAATGAATTGGCAAAAAACGGCATCACAGGATCACATACACTGGTATATTGGCTCATTTTATGACTGACTATTGGGTGTGTCTGAAAGCGAGTTTTAATTCAGTAACTGTTATATCTGTGCTGCTCAACTGTTTCAATGGTTCACTCTGATTTGGGGAACTGGTTAGATTTGTGTTCCCCGATATGCTTTTCTTTTCTTTTTTGGCCGGTAAAAGCTGACTTGCAAATTATGAGTGACTAAGAATTTAACTAAAAATCTGCTTTACTGTTTTACTGAAGAAAAAGAAATGTCACCTAAATCTTGGATTGCCTGAGGGCAAGTAAACTGTGATCTCTTTATGCTACAGGAACATGTAATCACCTATTTTCCTTTTTCTTTCTTTTAAAATGTAAAAATGTTTTTCTTTCTTTAAAAATGAATGCTAGACAGACTGCTGTTTAGCCACGTTCACAGCACATTTCTCAAAGATACCCAACCTTGCTCACCTAGAGAAACTAGTCTGACTCTAGTTTGGATAAAGGTTCATTCAACCAAGAGACTTAAAATAAAATAAACACACCATACATATTCTTCTGGATCACATGCTGAAGTGTTAATCGGTTTTGTTTTTGCAGGTTTGGTCGTTTTAATCTGACGGTTAGCGTCACTAAGTCAGTGCAAACATTACACACCTGTGAGATCTCTCACAGCCTCACATGGACCCGGTCACCATCGAAGCGCAGCAGCATGCTCTTGGTTTCAGGAGAGAACAGAAAACATCCCAAACATCTGCTGGAACCACAGCTGCGACACTCTTACCACTCTCATATCAACATACTGCACATGTATAAGGGGCCTAAGAAATTGATTTAGGGTATATGTGATGCTCCAAATGAGCACAGACCCCTAAAAAACAAACTGAACAGGTGAACAGAGCACATTTTACTTTAATCTGCAGGGTCATTCACATTTGTGTGATGCCATTAGCGTCACATAGGTCAATGATGTGATCTTATTTTGTCCTACTTTTTTTTTTTTTTTAAATTGCAAATGCAGTTCAAACATACAATGGCATGAATACACATTTTCTATGATATTTGTGAATAACAATTTCAAAAAGAAAATAAAAACAGAGAGATACAAGTGTGCTGATATCACAATGAAACCACATTGTGATATTGAAAAGTCTTCATAAAATGAAATTTGTGAGTTTGATATTAACCTTCGTTATTATTTCTTATTATATATTAAAATATTATTTTAACAAAACTGCTTTACTGACTATTATTTGGAAAACTTTGAAAAATTAATCTTACACATCTAATTAAGTCTTGTGGCACAACCTATAAGTATTCAGATGTGAAGAAAATGTTGTTCCCTTTCGATACTTTAACTTGTACTGCGTCTTGATAAAAGACGCTATGTGAAAAAGAGATTGAAGCACTTCTTTAATAACGCAGTGTAACTGCACGACTATTGGTCGCTTTAGTGATAACTAAACGAACCAATAGCTCGGCAACGGTGCTGCGCAAATTTATGGCAATGCAGTCCACTGAATTCTGCTAGATCCCACCAGAATGGCACCTTATGGTGTACGCTTTGCCATAAGGACTCAGATCCTTCTCCTCCAGCGACGACATCACATCTTCGCTCAAGACTCAAGCCTTCTACAGGCAAGCTCAACTCACCTCTACTAGATCACCCACCATGAACGGCACTTCACAGACACATCAAAATATTGTAACAGTATATGTAACAATATTTTATAGGCAAATTCTGACAAAAGCTTTTTTTTTTCCTTTCTAAAACATGAATGTAAAGTGGAAATAGATCTGGTTACCACTAAAATTAACTGAGCTTAATTTTAAGACTAAAGACTGTAATAAAATGTTTGACACTTGGTTTATTTTTTGGTTCACTGATCTTGACTCTTTTAAAAGAGGACTTACTGTGAAGACACTAAAAATCTAACTGTGCCTAATTTAAAATTATGGCAGCGCAAATGTGAACTTAGGCACTCATTAATTTAATTAACAGTAAAATGCTTAAAACAAGCAGCTGCTATAAAGCTTAAAAAATGAGGCAGACATTGCATCACCCTGTTGCATAATACTACATAGACTAGTGCAGTACAAAAAATTTCCGGCAAAGATCGGGAGCCTTCTGCTCGAATCATGCCTTACATTCACAGATGTATAAACTAGTGCCTGATCCTGGAGGCTTTATAAAACATGTGATTAGCGGGTCCACCCTATTTATCTTAGACTTCCACATCCTCATTCTCCTACTGCACAGCAAAAAAGGGAAATATGAGAAACTATTTTAACAGACAAATGTGATATGTGCAATCATTAAACACTACCAGTATTCTGGGCAGTATGCTGCAATTAAAACTTAGTCTCTGCTACATTTAGCACACATTTAGCTGTGACTACATTCACACATGAGAGCATGAGATGTTTATTCACCGATAAATGTGCATGAGATGTAAGCTGCTCTTAAGGTACAGAACCCAAACATGCTTCAACCTGGAATGGATTCAGTGGAACAAATGAAGCTGTAAACTCTTCATCCATAAAAATCCAATTAACTCACATTATAAACTTGAAATAAAAAAAGTGTCAGTAATGCAGTCAAATTCAAGACTCTCTGATAAGATGCAAAGCTAAGAAGCCAAGCCATGTGGAAAAGACCAAAAAAAAACTTTTGGTATAGGCCTACCAAACAGCATATTTATGGATACTAGGGTTACAACAACCAAATGACAACACAAATAATTGACAACACATAATTACAGATTATTCTAGAATATTTGGTGGCAGCAGTGACAAAACATTTTAATAGATATGAGTAACATATGATTATCATGTTTAATCTTTAATATTAAAAGAACTGCTGTTCTATATAATGTTGAAACTCAGCAAAAAAAATGTATAACACTTTTTTTTTTTAATCATAAAATTGTCTGCAATTACTAAATGTAAATTTATGTTTACGTTTTTGTTGACTTTTAGTTGGCACATTTTTGAAGAAGATAATAAAGAAGGATGTGGAATCTTTTTCTTAGATAATCAACAGATTTACATTTGACGATAGTTGATAATTGGATTTCTAACAGCACAGACCTTCTCTTTAGACAGCAGAGAATAAAAACTAACAAAAAGAAAAACAAACATACACATACTTGATAATGAATGTGTGTTCATTATGTCAGTAACACGGAGCCCTTTGCTATGGCTTACTATGGCTCTCACCAGACAACCTTGATAAGAGATGAACATAGACGTCTACCCGCACTGCACTGACTCTGGCAGCGGGCAGCAGCCATGTGCTCTCTGCCAGAAGTCTACTGCGATCATGAGTCATTCACTTCCTGTGTGTTACAAGTCCAAACAGATATAAAAGGAGTAATATTGAGCATTAATAAGTCAACAGACTTCAGTCAAGGAAGATGCCATAATGACCTTAATGTGGATAAACAACAAGGCTGTGAGAGAGAGTCTTTACAATGGCATACTATATAAAGCTCATATTCACTCATATCAACTCTCAGCTTTCAGACTTGTTTTCATGGAGTTTTGTGTACTAAAAGTGCTTTTGGAAATATGTTTTTGTCAGCTGAACAACTGACAATCCATCAATTACTGTCAAAAATGTAATATAGCATTACCCTGACTAAGACCTATTTGAATGAAAATGTGTTTAGAATTTTTTTTTTTTTTTATAAATTCTCACTAATGGGATATACGAGTAGATATGACTTTTAACTGGTGGTTGTACATAATGTATATATAAAAGCTGACATGTTTACATTCTGTACTCCCACAGAATCTTGATCAAAGGTACACCAGTAAGGCTCTGCTAAGGGATCGAACCTTTCAGACTTTCATTTACCAGCTGATGTCTGTGGATTAGTTAAAAGTCATCAGATTGTGGTGAAGCATCACTTCACCTGCTCTGTGTCTAAACTGGTATAATTCTAGCATGACATTTAATAAGTTAAAAAGTATGGAAAGGGTTTGTCTTGAAATGATTATACTGGCTGAGATCTACTCATGTTCTTGACACTGTAGACAAAGATACTCTGGGTAATTGATAAAAAAATGAAACACTACAGTAGAGTACGGTAAGGTATGGCAAAGGATAGGTCAAAATAGGTCAAACCCATATCTAATAGTGCAATCGAGACGTAACTTGGAGATAACTCTTGACACTATTGATCATACACATCATACACATAGACAGATCAGAGCGTCAGCATCACATAAAACAACATAGCTTGTTTCTGTAGGATATGTTATATCTGAAAAGCTTTCATTATTCATACATTTAGATCAGATCAGATCACATAGCAGGCCAACACAGATCACACCTATTTAATGGCACTTAAACTAGACTAATAACAAAAAGATCATAAAGGACCACAGGTCAAAATGATCAGAGATCAGGAGGGTATAAATATACTCCAATATAAATGTAGTAACCTGCGTTATAATGATCAGAGATCAGGAGCAGTGTAATCGATCAGTAACTCACCATCAGGCTGCTGTGACTCCAGCACATGACCGCAGTTATAATCCACACCAGAGCCCTGCTGCACACTCCCCACGCCATCATATACACATATAAACACGTAGACTTGTGAATACACTGTAGATAAGTTTGTTTGACTGTAGTTTACCGTCTCATTGTACTGTGTACTACTGAACAGAAGGGCTCAATGCGTTCATCAGCTCCCTTCCTCTACTATTTCTGCGCATGCACACAACACCCTGGAGGCGGGGCTGTAAAACGACGTCACGTCATCTTGGAACAGGAAGTCATTTATTTATTTATTTTGCTGAATTTACATAAAAGTCAATTAAAATAGTAGTAGTAGTAGTAGTAAAAGTAGCAGTAATAAATAAATAAGCGGATTTTTACCCCAACTACACTTTTTGTCATGTTGTTTAAGATAAATAAACTTATCTTTTAAAAGATTTTTAATCATAAAAATGCTCGTATATTTTATTGATACATAATTAAATAAATAAATAACAAGTCCTGCTTTAAAATAAGGACAATTAATCAAGGAATCATGTGTATCTGTTAGACCAGTCTCGGGTGAAATGGGGACAATCAGACAATCCTGTGAGAGACCCCAATAAGGTTCTCTGTGGTACAGCAGCACATCCTACTGTACACAACGTACTACTGCACATCATAACAGGCGTGTTATGCCTAACATCTTTTGTATGTACATGTATTTGTATTTTTAAATTGTTTACCTTAATTACTGTAGTATTTAGAACCACATTTTGTTTTTTTCTCCATATTTTTTTTTTCACATTTTCAGTTTTTTTTTTCTGTGTTAGAAATGACAAAAAGCAAAACCAAAAAAAAAAAAAAAAAAAAAAAAGATTTTGACCTTGATTTGGGTTTTTCCATAAGCACAATGGTCACTGAAATCAGTGTTTTTTAACATTGCCACATTCTTACTTGGTCCTAGTCCTAATACTCAATACTCACCGGACTGTACCTTCCTAAATGATACAATTTATTAATTTGACTGACTTTAAGTTTTGTGGGTGCATTAAACACTCCTGAACAGTATGCGGTGTCTCGTTTGCAGAAACCGAACCTTGCAGTGCAGCGAAAAAGGAAAGGATTGTGACTAGAAAGGCTACAGCTGCGGCCGTAAACTAACAATTAAATTAAATTTTTTACCTATTAAATTGTTTTATTAACGTCTACACCTACTCCACCAGTAAATCAACCCTATACAATAATGTAAAATAATGCAATTATACTATAACTCGTCAAAATAAACCACATATCAAAGGAAAAGATTAATGATAATAGAGATTTACGATAATTCTTATTAATGAATTATACACACTTCTGTAAGTCATAAGAACATACAAAATAGGTTTTCCTGCTTTGAAAATTGAAATGCATCAGCGCTCCACAGACCAATCGACATCAAAGTACCGCGAAAGCGATTGGGGAGCAGACGATTTTATGCTTTAAATTTGTTCTCGCGGTACTTTGATGTCATACGCCGATCGGTCTGCTCGGGGCCGATGAATCTCGAACAAACCAATACAGCTCTGACAGCAATTCAGTGACGTCAGGGCTACAATGTGATTGGTTACCAAGACACATGTGAGCCAAGTGGACAGCAGAGGTTGGTGTCTCCCAAAGAACATCTCATCTCTTTTACTCTGTGTAGTTCCTGTCTTGTGTTGGAGAGTGTGCAGAGCAGCAGTTTAAATCGATCTCATTTTTGTCTCACTTATTATTTTTATTTATTTTATTTTATTTATTTTTTTATTTATTTTTTTTTACCGCAGTTTGGAGAACGCGAATGATTAGCCCAGTAATGTTAAAAGTTGAGGAGAAACTCGTTTATCATTGATTCTGAAGAACAAATGAGCTGCTGTTGTCGACTAATTTAGGTAAGTGTGTCTGCTAAAAAATAGTGTATTTAATTTTAAACTTAATATGAGATTTTATATAGGGTCTATTTTAAGTATTTCATATGTAGCCTACTTTACAAATGTGACCACGTGTTGTTCATGACCACGTGTTTTTAGCATGGCTGATCTCATTCACAGTGAAAATGCATTCGAGAGTGTTTAATAAAGTTGTGTTCGTTTTTCTGATGTTTGCTAATTTTATCATACTAAAGTGACTTATTTGTCTCCCTTGTAGGATTATTTACACTTGCAGTGGTCTTTGTGGCCAGTGATTTTAGGTAAGGCCAGGCCTGACTTCATTGCATCAAATATTTTCAGTTTATGTGGTCTGGAATGATGTTCATTGCGTTAGACTTCTGAATTTCAGTGAAGTCAAATTAAATCTCTGACCAGACTGGTGAATTTTAACTTTAGTCTGTTTGACTTTAAAGCTGGAATTTAAGTTTATAATGGCATTTTCTTTTAAACAGGGTGAGAAGGTGAATTGGACAAGAATGAAGTTGTTATTGTAGATGAGGGACGTTTTAACTGTATTGTAATATTTTATGTGGATGTAAGCAAAACTGAACAATCCCTGTTTGAGTTTGTCTACACAATAAATAAACTAAACCTGTTTGCTTGTGTGTCATTTGTTAGTGTTTTATTAAATATGTATGTAAGCACTGTTTCTGAAACTGCAGAGCCTCTTCGTGACTCAGCAGGTCAAGTAGCAGTGCAACAGTGAAAGCTTGTTATAACTGGAGCCTCTTGGATTTTTCCCCAAGTTGCTCTTTTAACAGCAATCAACAAATTTTGTATGTTTATGCATTGTTTCACCATTGGGGGTGAATTTTAGCTTTAGTCTGTTTGATTTTAAAGCTGGAATTTAAGTTTATAAGTTATATACGTTTATAAAAGCATTTTCTTTTGCAACGGTGAGAAGGTGAATTGTTGTAGATGAGGAATGTTTTAACTGTATTGTAATATTGTATGTGGATGTAAGCAAAACTGAGCAATCTCTGTTTGAGTTTCTCTATCCAATAAATAAACTAAACCTATTTGCTTGTGTGTCATTTGTTAGTGTTTTATTAAATATGTATGTAAGCACTGTTTTTGAAACTGCAGAACCTCTTCGTGACTCAGCAGGCCAAGCAGCAGTGCAACAGTAAAAGCTTGTTATAACTGGAGCCTCTTGGATTTTTCCCCAAGTTGCTCTTTTAAAAGCAATCAACAAATTTTGTATGTTTATGCATTGTTCCACCGTTTTTTTTTGGGGGGGGGGGGGATTAACAGAGTATATTGATGATCCATTTTATCATGACAACACATTTGAATTAAAGGGCAGATTTAACAAAACTTCCGGCAAAATTTGTGGGAGCTTGCTTTTCCTGTCTGCCGCATTTGTGTGAGTATGAATGGAAGCCAGTGGAACAAAAAGGTTAGTGGAACCCAGAGTTGTTAAAAACCGTTAAACATGCCAGAGAAGGTGAGTTGGAAGAGACTTGAGGTTTTTGTATGTGCTTCACTATGCTCTGCTCATTGTATGACTGGCTTTACATGGTATTGTAATATTTTATGTGGATGTAAGCAAATTGTACCTTTTGAATTTCTCTACACAATAAACAAATTTGCATGTGTGTCACATGTTACTGTTTTATTAAATATGTCAGCACTGCAACTGAACTTGTGGAGCCCCTTCATGGCATTTTTCCCCAAGTTGCTCTTTTAAAAGCAGTCGCCAATTTTTTTTTTTTTTTTTTTTTTTTGTATGTTTATGCATTGTTCAACCATTATTCTATTATGTAAAGGGGTGAATGGTTGGATGAGGGAATAGTGGGTTTGAGTAAGGGGCCCACCAGTATCCTGATAATCCATCTTATTATGACAACATAATTAAAGAACTGTTTTCCCCAAACTTGCAGTAAAATTTGTGGGAGCATGATTTTCCTGTCTCCTGCATTTAGTATGAATGGAGGTTAAGGAAATAAATAGGGTAGTGGGACCCAGAGTTTTTGAAAACCTTCAAAACTGCCAGAGAAGGTGAACTGAAAGAAGCTGAGGTTTGCATAAAGAGTTCAGATACGAAACCCCCTAAAAGCCATCTTGGTCAAAAATGAGATGAGTGAATGCTCTCAACATATTATACGTCCAACAAATATTTTTACTTCAAACTCACTAAAATCCCAGCCTCAGAAGTACCAGTACACCAGAGCCTGATGAAAATGTTTTTTTTAAAAAAAAAAAAACACATCAGATGGATTTAGAGGCTTTTGCATCTGAACTCTTTGTATGTTCCTCACGATACTGTGATTACTAGAATGGCCAAGTGTTTATTTTTTAGATAAACCTTAAGTTAATAAATATAGGGGATGTATTTGCTAGTGTATCATTTTTTTGCAATGTTACAGTATATACATGAGCACTGTCTATGAACCTGTGAAGCCTCTTCATCGCTCAAGCAAGAGTAAAGGTTTGTTATAACTGGAGATGTTTGAATGTTCCCCTTTGAATGTTGACTGCTCTTTTAAAAGCAGTCAACAACTACAAGTACAAACAGCTTTGAGAAAATGCCTCAGGAATTATTTTTGCAAAAGCCGTTTATCAATTTCCACACAATCATTTTGTCAATATGGCAGAACACAATATTCAAATAAAATATTGCTAAAACAAAAACAAAACAAAAAAAAAAAACAATTGGCAGAGCGCACAGAAAAGATCAATTGTAAATGGCAATATTGTAGCATAAACCTTAGCGGCAGCTAAGATATATAACTTATGTTGTTGGATACAAAACACTTTTTCAGACCTGTCAATACCTGTTAAGTATCTGATAATGGATGAACGTCATAACTCATTCATGATATTTAGATGTGGCAAAGTTCACTTGCCACTGTTAACCAACAGAAACTACCTACATGATTAATACACCAATGGTCTGCAAGCGCAGCGTGTAAATAATAATAAAAGTCTACCAGACAGCAACACAGATAGCAACACTTGACAAACTATGCCAAACAAGGTAGACAAAAATATGAACTGTTTTGTACATTCAACAATCTTCTTCACATGTACACAACACATGAGTTAATCTGCGTTGGAAATAGAATAGCACTTATTTTGAGCCTTGATCTGAAATGCAATGTGAGGTGTAGCCCAGTGGTTCTCAACTGGTTTTGCTTGATTCTAGATCGGACATCCCAACACATTCAAAAATCGATTCTCTTTCAAAAGTAAACAAAATATTTTTCAAATGAAACACTGAAATATATTAATGTTACCATGAACTGCCCAACAATATACAAAGTTATTTACAAGACAGGATGAATAAGACCAAAACAAAAACCAAAACAATACCCGCTCTTGTCTTAGGACAACTTGAATATACTTTTTTGATTTACTTCAAATGTTGACTTCTGTAGATCATAAATAATGTAGTTGGGTTGTATTTTATACACCTTGTGCAGTTTTGTTAATGACTTTTAAAGGCAAAAGCAGGCCACACACATGACCCATTAGCATCTGTCCATCTGTTCAATCTTCAGTTAAAAAAAAAAAAAAAAAAACAGAAGAGAACTCTTCACAATTGAGTGAAATTTATGTAAAAATGTGAAAGCCTCAAGTAATGTTACGTTGTCTTAAGTAACCTGATTTTACTGAACACCTTTCTAAAAACCAGCAGAAAATTACACCCATGGCAAATTTGCCTTCAGGCTGCCCGCCAAACAGACAGATCTGTTTGAATTCTGAGAAACAAATTCATACCAAAAGATGACAAACTCAAACTATACAAAGATATAAGGAGTCTTTCCCCCTCTCTTTTAGACCAGTGGTTCCCAATTCCAGTCCTGAGGACCCCCCGCTCTGCACATTTTGCATGTCTCCCTTATTTAACACACCTGATTAATATCGACAGCTTGTTAGGGGAGAGAGCCATTAACTGAACTAATGAGCTGATGATCTGATTCAGGTGTGTTAAATAAGGGAGACATGCAGAATGTGCAGAGCAGGGGGTCCCCAGGACTGGAATTGGGAACCACTGTTTTAGACAATAGGCCTATTTATCTTGCTGTCCTAACTTTGCACTTTTACCCCTGCTGTTCTCTAAGAACAGACCTGCAACTCACTATTTGAGAACCACTGATCTACAGCCATTGCAAAGGGGCAATGATTGACTGGAGATATCTCACACACAAAGCTCTTGAACCCTATCATCTAGAATAGTCCGCTTGAGTAGGGATGGCTTAGGGATGAGAGGTTATTGGCTGGTGTCCCTCTTGAGCACAGTGAAATTGATCTAATTGCATAATCAGACGCCACACAGAGGGCTCAGGCAGCGGTGAATGGAAGAGGATAATGATGGTACTAGTAGGTCTGTTGTGTTTAAGAAATTATTTGATGCTAGAAGCATATGACAATCATGAGAAAATCATAAATGGGTGCAAATCTCAGAAATGCCCCCTTTTGGCTTAGTTTCTGTTAAAATGACCAGATGTATCAGTTACTAGTGTTTGTAGCACGTTCTATACATCCCAAGGATGTGCGGCCTCAAATATTGAACCCTCCAGGTGGTTTGCAGCACCCTGTCATACCAAAAGTCCAGTGAAAGCCTTCAGATCGTAATTCATATCTGCCGACCAGGTGTTAGGCTATTGGAGGAAAGAGTTTAGGTACTGTCATGCAGCACTAGGACATTTGGTAAGTCAGCGTGCATCAAACAGAGGTAGCGTATACACTTTACCTAGTTGCGTATGTCTTCTATGTCCTACACGGTCTCTTTACATGTTGTTCAACATCACCTCTATGCATTTTAGTATGTCACCAAAACCTCTTTATCCTGTTTGAGGGCCAACAGCATGTGCAATCTTACTGTCCCGAACAAATCAAAAGCAAGCAAGCAAGCAATATTGTCCTTTCTTTTAGTTATTGATGTGTTCAGTTATTTCACAGCTCTGTTCAAATGGGCAATATGGCACCTGTAATTTTCAACTCAGGTATAGTCCTGCCCTCAAGGAACTGAAGTGTTTATCTTTTGTTTTATACAGTAACTAATCTTCACATGTCCTCAACAGACTCCTCAGGGTCCAAGGTTTCTTCATTCTTCAAGGCATTGGCATTGGAACGCGTGTCCATGGCAGAGTGCATGATAGGCAGCCAGACGTCATCCATGTTTGGCATTACAAATATTTTCTGCGTAAGGTGATGGAAGCATTAGAAGGTCAGGAAGAGGAAGTAGGAAGACAAAAATCTAAAAAGTCTTGTCTAATAACAGCAAACAAATATGGGGAAATTTGCAGGTGCGATAACACTTTTTTTACAGTACCCTTCTTAAATGTTACTTGTATTTACTATAGTAATAACAGTAAATTATTTACTATTACTCAGTTTAATATTACTTATCTAATAATACAGTATAGTATTGTAACAGGACTGTAACAAGAACACCATAAAAATAAAGTGTAACCATGGTGCTTGCATGATTGTTATTCACATTTCTCATATTTCATCTACTGTATGAGCTCCTCATGTGTATATACAAAACTGGTAATTATGGGTTTGCAGCTCTTAATTACCAAGAGAAAAACACCAAAGCAGGGCCTCCAGGTTTTTTTTTTTTTTTGCTGAGTTTAGCTCTAACCTTGAACAAACTCTAATCTAAACTAAAGACCTTGATTAGCTTTTTCAGGGGTATTTGATTAAGTGGAGCTAAACTCTGCAGGAAAAGGCCAGATTTGAGAACTGCTGCACTAATGAATGGTATTCCTTCTTATCCTATAACACCTTTGAAAAGGCTTATCAGTTTAGCCTGACATTCAAATGATGAACTCATAGGACAACCTTTTTCTTACACCTGTTTCATACATACTCTGTTTGCAGTGCGTATGCGGTGCATATTTTTTTCCACATCCATGTTAACGAATTAGAATGTTCACACTTGCATGCAGATGCGGTCCGGCAGTGCGTCCATAGCAGTGCAGCAATCGTTTCCGCAGAGTATTTTTATTTGCTGTGCTGCATGCGCTGAATTAAAGTGACAGCGCATTGTTGGCTGTAAAAATGAGCATGGATTGACACGGAAATGTAGTGATTACACCATAAATGCATATAAATAAAGTCTACTGTGTTTCACAGACAACAAGTGGTTTTTGGCTAGGTTTAAAACAAGGAAAAGTGCACTTTTAAATAAACAAGTCAACATAATGCACTTGTGGATGTACAAAAGAAAAGCTCTTTAAGACCCGCAGGATTGCTTTTAATAAAGATTTAATGCAAAAGAAATACACGATAGCCGACTGCTTCTGTCTGTGGTAAGTTTTAATTTAAATTATTTGTGATAGCCTAATTTCAATAAGAAAGGGAAGCTATATGCTGTTTAAATGTGTTGCAACTTGCTTGATAAACTTAATATACAAATCTAGAAGTCAAGTGCATTAAATAATACGTTGTTTATATTTATGGAGTTTAAACGTGAATAAATCTATGAACGACAGTATTACCGTGCTGTGATAAAAGATGATCACAATGCTGAAATGCTGCACGTTTGGGCTTAAAATCAAAATAACGGATAAATGTTTGTGGTACACAGCCACGGACTGCAAACGTGCCCTGTGTGCTGCTTCTGCACCACATACATAATGCACACGGACTGCATATGCACTACAGATGGAGTATGTATATGAATTTGTAATTCTACCATTTGTAATATAGAATCAATTTAGTGAACAAAGATCACAGATGTATAAACATTCTTATCTAGATACTTGTATCATCTGACACGCTGAACTTTCTTTAAAATGCATTCATGTTTTATAATACTTTTTTTTTGCATTCGTAATGAAATCAGTGGACGACTATATTAACGTTCATGTTTTAAGTATACATATGCATACCTGAAACTCCTGATCGAGTTTATTTTCTATCCAGTCGGTCACATGAGCAAAGGTAACCTCTCTCTCGCCCAGTTTAGGCCGAGCTTTCAGTTCCAGATGAGGAGGACTTCTGAAACCATACCTGAAATAAACATCCACATGTATCCATATTGACATCTTTACTTTGAAGACTTAAGGAATCTGTCCAAGTGAAATTTCATCCTAGGATATAATTTTATTTTTACCACATTGCAGGGTGCCTAATTATCAGAAATACTGGCACAACCAGTGCTGGGTAGATTACTTACAAATTGTAGTCTGTTACTGATTCCAAATTACGTGACAAAAATTATAGTTGGTAACGTGACGTAATTCATTAATATTACACGTTATATAATGAGATTACTCTTTGCCTTGTGTTTATTACATTAATTTAAATAGGATAATATCATACCATAATATAAAAATAAAAAAAGGATTAAAACATATTCCATTCATTGTTATTAAGGAACTGCGGGGGATTTGTGAGTTTAATGATAAGCTAACAGCTAATTAAATCATAATGTCAAATGGAAATAATTCTACAATAATAGCAATAAAAAAAAAAAAAAAATAATAATAAAAAGTTTAGTCACAAAAGTAAATATTTTATTTGGTTTACCTGAGAACCGTGAACATGCAAATGTGTACTTATTAACTTATTACCTTGAAATCTCAGAGCGTACTTCAAATAAATATATTAGGTGAAAGAGCTTCAAACAAGTCTGGGAGTACCTGTATTATATTGTGTGCATAATTATTAGGCATGTTGATATTCTGGTCATTTTTTTTTTCCAAGCACATTTTACCAATTCCAAACCTCATCAATTTGAATAACTACTATTAATTTTGTATTTAATCATTTATACTAATATGTCCATGAAGGCTGAAATTAAAAAAACTCCTTATATTCAGGTGTGCATAATTATTAGGCACATTTTTTTTACAGATGAAATGAGCCAAAAAAGAGATTTAGTTCAGACTGACATGTCAGAAAAAATTATTAAATGCCCATGAGAAAGATGCAATACTAATGCAATACTAGAATTTGCAAAGTTAAGGCATGACCATTGTACAGCGAAATGCTCATTGGTTCAGCACGGTGAGAAAAAAAAAACAGGTGGAGAGGAAAAGACACGTTAACTGCAAAAGAATTAACAATTAGGTTGAGGAATTAGATGTGAAACCATCAGGAACCATTTAGTCTCCAGCACCACAGTTTTCCAAAACTGCAACCTACCTGGAGTCCAGAAGTGCAATGTGTCAGGTTCTCAGAGACTTTGATTAGGTAAAAAAAAAATCCTAAAAAATGGCCCAGTAAGTTTTGGGAGTTCCATCTCTGCAAGACAGACTTTTCAGGATAGGAGATTTTCAGGATAGGAGACTAAAACTGAAGTCCCAAAACTTACTGCCAGATTCTGGAGGATAAATTCTTGAAAGAATGCTACAAGAGGATGTGGTGCTGGTCATTCAAAAGGTCACTCTCAACTTATCTGAATGAACACATATGGAATAATGTAGTAAACAAAAAAGTATGAAATAACTCGAGATGGGTTTCACATTTTAGATTCCTCAAAATAGCCACCTTTTGCTTTGATAACAGCGCTGCAAACCTTTGGCCTTCTCTCAATGAGCTTCATGATGTAGTCACCTGAAATGATTTTCACTTCACAGGTGTGCCTTGTCAGGGTTTATTTGTGGAATTTCTTGCCTTTATGATGGGGTTGGGACCATCAGTTGTGTTGTGCAGAAGTCAGGTTGGTACACAGCTGACAGCTCTATTTGACAACTGCTAGAATTCATATTATGGCAAGAACCAATCAGCTAAGAGAGAGATGACAGTCTGAGGACCGCCTGAGGACCGCCTCAGGAAAGGAAGACCAAGAGTCACCTCTGCTGCTGAGGATAAATTCATCAGAGTCACCAGCCTTGCAAGTTAACAGCACCTCAGATTAGGACCCAGATTAATGCCACACAGAGTTCTAGTAGCAGACACATCTCTACATCAACTGTTCAGCGGAGACTGCACAAATCAGGCCTTTATGGTCAAATAGCTGCTAAAAAAACACTACTAAGGAATAGCAACAAGCAAAAGTGATTTGTTTGGGCCAAGAAACACAAGGAATGGACATTAGACCAGTGGAAATCTGTGCTTTGGTCTGAAGAGTCCAAATTTGAGATCTTTGGTTCCACCCGTCATGTCTTTGTGCGACGCAGAAAAGGCGAACGGATGGTCTCTACATGCATGCACCCTGAAGCATGGAGGAGAAGGTGTGCTTTGCTGGTGACATTGTTGGGGATTTATTCAAAACTGAAGATACACTAAACCAGCATGGCTACCACAGCATCCTGCAGTGACATGCCATCCCATCCAGTTTGCATTTAATTGCGTAAGGCTGTGTAAGGGCCATTTGACCAAAAAGGAGAGTGATGGAGTGACCTGGCCTCCACAGTCACTTGACCTAAACCCATTCAAGAAAGTTTGGGATGAGATGGACTGCAGAGTGAAGGCAAAAGTGCCAACAAGTGCACAGCATCTCCGGGAACTCCTTCAAGACTGTTGGAAAACCATTTCAGGTGACTACCTCATGAAGTTCATCGAGAGAATGCCAAGAGTGTGCAAAGCAGTAATCAAAGTAAAGGGTGGCTTATTTTGAAGAATCTAAAATACAAAACATGTTTTCAGTTATTTCACACTTTTTTGTTTACTACGTAATTCCATGTGTGTTCATTCATAGTTTTGATGTCTTCAGTGAGAATCTACAATGTAAATAGTCATGAAAATAAAGAAAAAACATTAAATGAGAGGGTGTGTCCAAACTTTTGACTGGTAGTGTACTTCACCATACTTCACCAATTTTTTTGCTGATAACATGTCTTTTCTTCTCCACCTGTTCTTTCTGACCATGCAGACCCAACAAGCACTTCACCACCCAATGGTCATGCTAATTTGTAATTTCAAAATGTAATTTCTAATTTCTGTGTTTAGATTTTAAGATAAAATACATCCTGGACATGCTCTTTACAGGTTTCATGAGCTTTTTAAAATCCGATCTTAGTTGAAATAATAATAATAATAATAATAATAATAATAATAATAATGACCAGCAGATGGCATGCTAGCAATCTGCCCAAAGATACTATCGGACTATAATTCCATTGCAGTAGTAATGTGGAGAGGATAATCAAGAAAGCGCTGTACCATATCCTGTCTGTTGGAGGTGGTGGAATGTTGACAGCTAGTGTTCCCCGACACTCCTGAACCTCCACTGTTAGGAGCAGTGGCGTATTGGACACCTCCTCTATCTTCTTCTTAATGAATTCTGTTTCTGTTGCTTTCTGGAAATACCTGGACTTGGCAATTTTGTCCACAAAGCGCATGATCTTGCTGGGTCGGTGTCCCCCAACAAAACTGTGAAGAAAAGTGGCCATGAGCCAGTTAATCCAGCAGTATGTTCTGCCTCAGTAACTTTATCTCCAGGTGTCCATCTTTACCCACAGACAGATTCTATCTCAGAGCTCTGTGTTGAGCTGTCAAACTAGTAAACATGAATTGAAGGAACATTGAAGGAAATCTCACCCTTCCACTCCCGGAATTTCAGGCACTTCCACAGCATCTTCCTCATCAGAAGATCCTGCACTCGACGACTCTTCATCACTGTCGGCCAGGAAGTAAGTGCGTGGTCTGTGTCTGTTTCATGCACACAAACAAAGGTTAATGCAGCATATTTCTATGATAATTGGCTTTCTAAAAGCAAGGGAATTTGCAAAGCTACTGTACAACACACATATGCTAAAGTTGACAAAGTCCTTTACAGAGCCGATAACAGTGGTTAAAAAAACAAAAACATAATATAAAAAAAAAAGCTTTTCTTCATAAAGATGAAAGGTCTGTTCCGAACCCCATTGAGCTGTAACGTTTTCAGGAAACGTTTGCATGTTTCACACACAAATGACGAATCACATGTATCAGTTGTCGCAATCCCAGAATGCAATGTGATGCTCATTCAAGGGCTTGAAACAGAACTTCTGCAAGCACATGCGGGGATGTGGTGATGTTGCAATGGTAAAGTGGCTTTCTGCTACAGTTTAATATATGGAGCAAAACTCTAAGAAGCGGCAATGTACAACACAATGAGAGATTTCAGAAAAGCCCTGATTTAACTCACCATTAAGAGTTCACATCCAAAAAGAAATGAGTCCAGAGGAAACAGTAAAAAAGAATAAATGATAAATACATCCAACAGAAAAAATAACCCATTAAATTAATACAGGATATCAAAAAAAGCCAAAAGCCCAGATATTTAGAACAGATGAGGAACATCTGTCTTCTGAAATGTCATCCATACTCTTACCCTTCTTTTCCCTGTTCTCCAAGGCCTTCCCCCTCCTTTCCCAGTCTGGTCAGGTTCATCTTGGTTTCAAGAGTCATAAGAAAGGAACCGTTGTACGAGATCTCCAAGTCAAACCAAAGGCCTATAAATGGAAATTCAAACAGTAGTTTATACAGCTGTCTTATACAGCTGTCCCAAAATGTATTTGGTCACACTTCAAAATGGTCTCCATGTCAGTGCAATAAATAACAAAACCTCTTCCCAGAGAATAACCATTTCCTGAAAAACTCATTGTGATTCTCTAACTTTATAATTTGAAATCAATATATCTAATTTATATTATTGATATTTTTTCGTCTTTTCATCAAGTTTCACTAGCCCAAACAACATGATTGCTTTGATTCTCCACTATTCTGACACAATAGGCCACCAGTCCCTTCAAAACAACAACACCATTTCCTTTATATTTTCCAGATTTCAATACTCTACACCAAATCAAGTAGGCTGAAATTCTACACCCAGCATGTGTTTACACTGATTAAATTCATGCAGAAGTCGCTAGTGAACCCCTGGAAATCTTAAAAGGCATGCTGTCATGACGCACACTTCCTCCTGAGTGAGTGAAAGGTCAGTACTTGAGTTTGCTCCACTCTGATTGGCTCAGAGACAGACTGACCCTCTGAGCTCAGCGGGCTGCTTCCTAGATGACGAACGAGAAGTTTAACAAGCTAGCAGGAGTCTGGTCATTTACCAAATCATACAGACTCGCTGTACGGGTTGCTGCTCAGTACAGTGCAGATATAGCTTTACTTTGGCCGAGGCACAAATCAAATCAGCAGTAAAATATAGAAATGGACAAGATCTCTTGAAACTGCTGAAAGAACTAAACTTTACATTTTGTTAGGCATCTATCTATCTATCTATCTATCTATCTATCTGAGATAATTGAGTTTTAACAGACCCCCTAAATCGTGCTGCGAGTTTGGTGGTGGGTAATTGAGAATGAATGGTGGAAAGTAATGTAAGAGGAGGCAATGCTGCCATTGTGATATTGTTTGGCCAATACTGGTCAAGATCAGCCAAGATTGGTTCATGTGATAAATTCTGCCTCATGTGTGTGTGCAAGTTCAGTCTGAATGGATGCAAATCACTCTGAATGAACAACATGATGTTGTTAATGGGAAAACGAAATAAAAATGTAAGTAAACAACTCACAAACATTGTTACGTCAAAATAAGAAAAGGCATTAAAACATGAAGTTTTAGTGTGTAATTAGCTTGGTGAAAACTGAAGTAAATCTCTGTCTCTGTGACCAATATTTATCAAGCTTTAAAGACTGATGAGCCGAAAAATTCACAAACAGTTAAACTATTAAAAAGAATAGTTGAACATTAGTTCACAAATAAAACATTGTTTAAATTGTTACTGCCTTGAGTTATTATTTTGGAATTAATGTAAAATGCTTAAAAACACTAACTTTATAAGATCTATACTTGGCTTTAATAAATAGAATACTGATTACACTGGTAATGTAACAATATAAAAGAGAGTTGTTTTTTTATTCTTCTTTTAAAAAGTGCAAATTTAACAAAGACAATGTGACTGGGACATGAATTTACATCGGATTAAAAAAACAAAAAATATATAGATAGTAACGTAACTGTTTAAGCACGTTTTTTTAAATTAGTTTCACTACCACTAAAGACGCTGTTGCCGAACATTGTTGAGAGAAGCACAGGCTCAGGTAATTCACACATGCTTCAACGCAGCTACAATGAATCAGTCGTTCTCTCTAATAACCTCATCAGACTGGCACTGATAACCGAATTATCAGTGCTTTTAATCTCTGTTACTAGCTCCAAAATGATGTTTTAGAATTAGCAATGGAGGCTTAAGATGAGATCAAAGAAACTAGTCTTAAACAAAAAAAGTTAAGGACAAAATCTTGAGAAATTGCTTAAAATACATAATCTTAAATGTCTCATTTCTGACATAATTCCCCAAAATCCCACATCCAACAAGCAAACTAGGTGACCAAATGTCTGTGGAAATACCTGAACTGAAATTAGCAGCAAAGACACCAGCAAGATAAAAAAAAAACGCCAAACATTTTTGAAACTGACTACTTTTATATTACATAACATTTAGTAATTTAGCAGACCCTTTTATCCAAAGCGACTTACAAATGAGGACAATAGAAGCAATCAAAATCAACAAAAGAGCTATGATATGTAAGTGCTGACAAGTCTCAGTTAGCTTAATGCAGTATACGTTGCAAGGTTGTTGTTTTTTTTATTATATAATAAGAAGAAAATGGATAGAATAGAAAAATAATGCAGCAAGCTAGTGTTTTTTGTTAATTGTAAAATAAAAAGAAAACAGAGAAAAGATAGAAGCTGTTTTATAGACTAGAAATAGAATAGAGAGTGCTAAAGGGAGAGTTAAAGGGTCAAATAAAGATGCAAGAGATGTGTTTTTAGCCAATTCTTGAAGATGGCTAAGGACTCAGCTGCTCGGATTGAACTGGGTAGGTCATTCCACCAGGAGGGAACATTTAAGGTAAAAGTCAGTGAAAGTGATTTTGTGCCTCTTTGGGAAGGTACAATAATGTGCTGTTCAACTGAACGCAAGCCTCTAGAGGTCATATAAGTTTGAAATAGTGTATTTAAATAAAGGGGTGCAGAGCCAGTGGTGGTTTTGTAGGCAAACATAAATGCCTTGCATTTTATGCGAGGAGCTATTGGTAGCCAGTGCAAATTGATAGACGTAAGGAACGCACGTCACATCAGGGCTCGCAAAATTGCTAGCCTGACATCCCGGGGCTATTGTGTTTTCTAGACGGGCTACCAAAATGTTTCACCGCCCTGCCCAACGGGCTATCTTAAAATACAGGGCTTCTGCAGGTCCTTAAATGGTATACAACTAAACTGAGGAGTATTCAAGGCCATAAAAAGTTAAAACGTTAAACAGTATCAGAAAAGTCTTAATTATAATTTTAGGGCTATATTGGCTATATTGAACTTCAAAAGGGAATGATGTCACTAAATAAATATGCACGCTGTTTCAAAACACAGCACGGATGTCTTCATATGAATGTATCTGAAGGGAACCGTCTGTCTTTAGAAACATGTTGTTTGCATTGTCATTTCATCTTACCGATAATGCCTGATAAAACAGTGTTAATGAACGCGGTGCTGCTTTGTGTACAGCCGTTTTTAGGGAAACCATAATATTTCAGCACTCCTAAAGCGCCACCTCGTGGCAGAGAATAAATTTGCATTTCCAATAAATTTTTCAGCTGTTTATGGTCAGATGATTGCAAATATCGACCCATGTTTTTATGCAGCAAACACACAGAGTTGTAAATGTGAAAAGTTAATGTGCCTTCTAAAAATCTAAACAATTAAGACCGTAATATGTATGTTTCAAATAAATATAATAAATTATATACTTGATTTATCCCTTTCAATGGTATAAATGCTAAAATGCTGTTGTATAACATCTGAACTATAAATCATAATTTCATGGCTTAATATGCTACCGTACATTGTCCACCCCACTCATACTGTTCATTTTACTTGTGCAGCTCATAAAAAGGGTCATAAATTGCCTTAAATGATATTTAAAAATTCTGCAGATACCCTGTAAATAGTCAAATAAAATTCCTTCTTTGATATTTGTTGATATTTGTGTATTGAAAATATTTTTTGATTGACATTTAGACTCCTATCTGATTTTCTATATTTAAAAAAGAAAATAAAATTATTTGGGCTAGTTACATTATTTTCGGGCTACCAAAATCTGAAGAGTACCTGGCCGAAGGGCTACCAGAGATTTAGAAATTTTGTGAGCCCTGTACATCTCTGTTTCATTAAATATTAATCTTGCAGCCACGTTCTGGATCAATTGTAAAGGTTTAACCCTATAATATAGTGTTGGCAATTTTCCCATTCAATTATTATCCTATTATCATTTGTATTAATCTAAACTATATAATCTGTGAGTTGGTATACTGTAGGTTAAGTGTTTGGTTTAGTTAAAAGTGTTGTTTGTACGCATACATGTTGTTGTTCATGCTCACAAACTGGTGCCCCTAATCATGCCGATTACTGTGACATGAACAAGATGTGGGATCAGTATTATCATCATCTATGGCCAAGAGAGTAATATATCCCAATAGATGTTCTCACTAAATATTTGCTGGACAATCCCAAATACTTCCTATTGATCATAATTAATTACAAATATTTTCCCTTTTGAGCTAATAATTTTTCCTTCACAACAGTATGAGCAATAGTAAACATAAATCAGGACTAAAGACCAGGCCTTACCTCTGTGATCCACAGATGGTTTGGAGGAGCTGAGGATTTTAGGAACAGACATTCCCATGTCCAGCTCTGTCAGGGTCAGTTCATTCATGAAGTATGGAAGCTGTAATAATCAAGACACTAAGTTTACTAACTTTTTAATCAAATATGCAGTCAGGCAGTCTGGTGTGAGATGTAAATCTCTTTGTACTCACCCTGATCTTACTCAGTTTTTTCTGGATCTTTTTGGATACCACATCTGCCCAGTATTTCTCTCCAAGAAAGTCCCAGAAAATGCGACCTAAAAGAGCATTGACCCAGGCTTCAGACTCGGACTCCTGCTCACAACTGGCTGGAAACTGTTTGACAAACGCAAAGGGAAATAGATCATCATTGGAAAGAAACAAAGCTAACATCAAAGACTACAGGAGAGCACTAAACCATTTCTTTGTTTACACTTTACAATGTAGAGCCATTTCCATTTCTATTTCTAAAAGACCCCCGTCCAAAAAAATCACCAGAAATATGCTACAAAAAAGACCATGTGTTAGCATGGTTAATAACAATGCATTGCTTCCAATTACCATTAAATGTCACAAATAACCTAATATGTTACATAGAATTCTGTATGCATTTGTACGATTTCAGATCTTGTTATATTGGTTATATGTTAGAATGGCTTTAAACGGCGGCTTATCGGTATAATGGTATATCATAACTTAATTAAGGTTTATGAATACTTAGTGAATACCATCTAAACCTATTTCTGATATAGGTTTCAGTGCAGTGTAACCTCATTCAACTATAGCTACCTTCATCAAAAGTTGTGAAATTTAACCAATGCGGGAAATAAAGCATCATTTCCATTCCATATGCATAATACATAATAAAGTAAGTGTACATGTTTTTATGCAAGTTTTAAGATTGCATTTTTAAAGCAATATCCCCAAACTCACATGAAAAGTGAATGGAAACATAGCTATTGTCAAAGTCTGGATGTGTGAGTCTCAGTATTTGATAGGTAAATTTGGTTTAGCTGATGTTTGGTTTTTAAATAAAAAATTACTGCTTTTAGGAAAATGCACGTTGCGAAATATTGTGGACCTTTTTCACGATTCCCGGGCTGCTTCCAGCACTCTGAACAGGGCTTGTGGTGGGACTGCCTGCAGACTGGCTGACATATTTGGCCATGTAGACATTGTATTCCTGAACTTTCTGTTTGACACTGGCATCAAGGTCTTTTTGTCTAGGATGAGACTGGAGCACTTCATCCAGACTGCCACGACTGCTGCTGCGGCTATGAGACAGACAGCCTGCTGAAAGAGATAGTACCATTTATTCTTTAAAAACATGAACAGCTCTAAATATCAACATGATTAAACTGAATAGAAAAGGAAGAATATGGACACAAGTACAGTCGATTCTATTGTCCTCACTTATGAAAAATTATTTTCTTTGGAACCATTTCATCTTTGACAATGCTTTTTTCAGTAATTATTATTTGGAAAACAATTTTTTTAAATAATGTTTCATTTTATAAAACTATACTTTGTTATATTACCTTGGTAATAAATTTCAGAAAACTAGCTAATGCTGTTGCGTGAAAGTTTCTAATACAAAAGTTGAGGGATTTATGGCAAATTAAACACTTTTCTTTCTGTCTACTGTAATCAAACTCTCTTGAATACTTAAATAGTTTAGTTGCTATTAGAGCAAATGAGAATGCAAAAATTATATTTCTTGTAGTTTTCTTTTTTCTTTTTTTTTTGGTAAGTTTACCCAATTATGAGAACTCCCTCTTCTGAGAACCCTTGTAATGTGAAAAAGTGTCTATTATGCTCTTATTACAAATATATTACTAAAGTACTACTACTAAGTACTACTGATTTGAAACAGGGACCATTTGTAAATATGAGCTTTTACTTGTAGGAAGGCCTGAGGGCTTCTTGGCTTCAGATTTCAGCTTGGATGCAAGTAGCATCCTTCTGAACCATTCCTCTTTGTCTCTTCCTGTCCTCCCAAACAGGTACAGCACAGGTTCTGTGTGTGCTCTCTTAGGTTCCTCAGTAGTGCCTACACCCTCAGGCCTGTCTCCTGCTGCAAGGGTCTTCTCTTCCACCACATCAGACTTGTCTCCCTGTACTTTGGCAAGGAAGTCATCCTGCTTGGCCAGCTCAATGCAGATGGGATACTTCTTATTCCACACCCTTTTCCTGGCCAAGCTGTGAGGTACCAGGTAGATCTGTAATACAAGAACTCAAAACTAACCTTCATTTGTTAAAATAGTATGCATATAAACAGGTTTTCTTTTCAAAAAGCTTGGCCAAAGAACAATGTTTCAGATTTTATGCAAATGAGCTGCTGCATCACAGATGCTTAGATGCAAGAAAAGAAGTTTCAGTATTAGTATTATAATGGCATCCTGTTTGTCAGAAACCTTTTAAACAAACAAACAAAAAATGTCATATTCTAATATTTAATTATAAACTACTACTATTATATACTAATACTATTATTCAAGTCAAAGACAGATTTTCAAACTTTAAAATGTACACCAACAAAAAAATGATAATTCTCTACAAAAAGTTTGAATGGGGCACGTACATTAAGTCCTCTAGGCTGAATTAATTGCAGAAATTGAAAACATTAAAACAGGTTGTGTGCAGAAAGATTGTGTCCATCACCCACCTTACTGTTGGTGAGATCGTAGATTTTCTGGCTAATATAGTTGACGTCAGGTTTGAGCTCATTAAAGGTTGCCCGGCGGGGAATATTGCGGTTAGGTTTGGACAGTCGCAGGACAGAGCCCTCCAGGCGCACATACACAGAGTGAGTGAGAGTGGCGTGATATGTCTCAGGGTCATAGCTGTATATCTCATTCATCCAACCCTGAGTACA
The DNA here is from genome assembly GCA_033026305.1 of Cirrhinus molitorella. Taxonomy (NCBI): domain Eukaryota; kingdom Metazoa; phylum Chordata; class Actinopteri; order Cypriniformes; family Cyprinidae; genus Cirrhinus; species Cirrhinus molitorella. The sequence continues at coordinate 14,586,766 of CM065117.1, forward strand.
TAAACACAGAAATTTTACAAATGGGGTGCAAAAAAGAATTAGTAGTAATTTTAAGAGACCAAGCACAACCTACACTGCATTCACTTCACTGCAAAAACTTTGTTTTTTTTTTTTTTTTTTTTTCACACAAAATAAATGGTAATAGTAAGTGATTAGCAGTTAAAATGAAAAGAAGTGAATTTTCACTTGTTTGTTTGTGATAAAAAGACAATTTAGGCCCATTCACACCAAGAACAAAAACTATAACAATAAATATATAGAAATGTTTTAACTAGCATCCACCAAAGAAAACAATGTTCTGTTTATACTAAGCATGCACTGCAGTTTTGTGCTGTTTTAATGTAACTGCAGCATGTTTTTAAAAATTAGATGGATTTTAATTGTTCAAGCTGGAATTTTTTTTTTATTTGTATGATTTTACTTCAAGAGTCAATCAAGGATCTAGCCAATAATAAGATGTAGTTTTACCAAAAAAACAAACAATCTAAAAAAAAAAAAACATACAATCTAGAGCCTCTTTGCTTCCGCTCAGTTTAGAAAAATGGCATATTAAGTGGTGACAATGATGATTATGAGCATTCCTGGCTGCTATCAAGTAGTTAATTCTGACATCACATCACTGTCCAAACAAGCAAACTACAAACAATACTAATATACACTCACTGTGTGCTGTAGTGCTACCAAAATAAATCACGAACCTAACTTTTATGTCCAAACTGAAATCTCAGTTGGCCAGGCATAGATTTATCTTCTCTAAATCATGAAATTATTTGTGTCTGTGAGGCTGTGAGCCTAAAGACAATAGTGTAAACAGTGAGTTTTAATAGCTCATCTTAAAAGAGCTATAATTTGCTCATAATCGGCTGTTCAGATGCTTGTAATGAAGTGGAGGCTTTGACCCAGAAACATTATTCGAAGGCTGATACATTACAACCATCTCTGGAGACAACCCAGATTATATTGTAATTTCTCATAAACGCTCCTTGACAGGAGCTGTCCTGCACTGAAACATGACATCAGCAACATTCAACATGACCTGGTGTGACTATCATGTGACCCTCTTCCACTTCAAGCAAACAAAGCAGAACTGAACAGATCATTTTATTATCAGGAGAAGCCAAACAGACCACAGAGGTCACACTAGACAAGCTGATCATCATTTTTTTTTTTATGAAGGCCTTCAGCTATTCTTAGCAGTTGAACAACCTCCTTTAAAGACTTCTTAACAATCTTCACCCCACGACTGTGATCAACCCTGTAAAGTGTCAACAACAACGGACTGCTGGAATGTAAGGCAGAGAAGCATATTTAAAAACCAAGCAAATGTACATTCTGAAAAATACAATTTGAATTCCTTGTGATTACTAGGGGGTACTATAAAAGATAGACAATACTCATTGCCATCATTCAGCATTTGTTGTTGTTTTTTTGTTTATTTAGCATTTGTAGAACTGAGAAAGAGGACATTCTCTAAGCCAAGCACTTATTTAACTGGCAAACTGATCAAATATCTCAATAAGACCATGCAATGCATAGTGAATAGATAAAAAAAAATTGACAAACTGCTGGTTAACTTCTACTTTTTCAAAACTACACTACACTTTAACCAATGCAAACAGCAGGGTGGAACCCACCTTGTAGATGGTTGGTTCTTTGATATCCAGGGGAACCCTGTTCCATTTCTCTCTTCTGCTCCAGCTGCCATGGCGGCCATATGAAGATCTGCCTCTTGCTGATAACCACACTACCAAAATGGCTAGCATGAAACCTGCCACCACTCCCATCAACACCCAACACACATATGTAGGCAGTGGCAACACAAAGTAACCATAAACTAGAGATATAAGAAGAATCAATGCGTTGTGGGGTACTCCTGGAGGCTCATCATCTTCCTCCTCCTCCTCCCCTCCTTCAGTTGGTTCCTCACTACATCCCCCTGTACTCCCTCGTCGGACTTGGGATGAACGAGGCTCTTCTCCATCTAACTCTGTGTCAGTGCAGAGTTCAAAGTCTTCAGTGTAGAGCTCGCAAAATTCTTCATCTTCTTGACGTGCAAGTGTTGACATAAAACACCTGTCCAAGCCTAGAGACGGTGACTTGTGCAAAGGCAGCTCAACAGTTGGGCCCTCAAGAGGACTTTCGCCCTCCAGGTCTTCCTCTTCCTTGATGCAGTAGTTATTGTTGCTTTCTGAGTGGCCATTGAGGGCAGACAAGTTGGTGAGTTCAGAGGCGCTGGAGGAAAGATTCCTGGACCGGTAGGAGACTCCTGCAGTTGTGGAAGTGTTTGCGCTGACGCCACCAGGTTCCTCGCCAATGATTTTGCTGAGCAGCTGAAGGGGCTCACTCATGACCTCTGACAGACGCCGCTTTGTGTCTTCAATACGTGCCTCCACCTCCTGAACTTTAAAGAAGGAGCGGCTATCGGGTGAGGTGAGGGGGGATGAGGGAGCAGTTTTGGAGTCTCCACTGGCAGCAGGAACACGAGTCTGGCTGAAAGGTTTGAAGAGGTGCAGATTAAGCCTGGAATCTGGGGGCCGATGAGTTGATGAAACTTCTTGCTCGGACCGAGCAGTGTCTGTGGACAAAGACTTAACCAGTGTTTTCATCAAATGCCGGTGCCTTATTGGCTGGGGAGCAACCTCACGAGATTCCACCTCAGTGGAAAGGGACTTGACTAGGCTAAGGAAGGGCTTTGAGGGAAGACCAGAGGCCTTGGCTGGAGAAGAGCTGGAGGAAACTGAATGGGTAGAAGCTACTGGGGCAGTCGACCTCTGTTCAGAGGGCCATGAGAAGCTAGCAAGGCTAGATGTTGACGTGCAACCCAAGCTGATGGATGGGTGCTGTATAGCCAGGGCAGAACTATGGGTCTGGGGTGACAGCCCTGAGACCATGTCTGCTTCCAGTCCTTCAGAGAGAAGCTCCTCACTAGCCTCCTGAGCTGTGACTACAGTCTGATCTTCATTTTCAAGGCCAGAAGGAGAAACGGCTAGCCTGTAGAGCTCTTCTTCCTCCTCTTCTTCCTCATTTCCCTTGGCGGAAAAGTGTATGGTGATGGTATCTCGGGAGAGCGACCGCTGCACCTGTAGCTTACGGGCTGCTGAGGACCGAGAAGAAGAGGATGAAGAAGGGGAGCTTAGTGTGTCTGCATGGCCACCACCCTGACTGGTCATGGCACCACTCAAAATAACTTAGAGCCTGTGGGTGCAGAGAAGAGAACATAAGTTACATATAATGCGTGCTCTTCATATAAATTCATCATCCCCATACTGAACAAAAAAACTAAATAAACAAAAAAAAAAAAGAAAAACAGGATGATTCAGGTCAGTGTTTCCCATTACTTTCCTAGACTGTGGTGGCCCGCCTTAGTTTCACAATGAACCGAAAAAAAATCTCAAATTAAAAGATCTTTAGCACTCATGCCACTGCTATGGCAAGCATCTGTCAATGGAATTAAAACTGTGTTATAACTTAGTTCGATTATCAAAAAGAAAAATCCTGTGATTTAACTTTAGAAGTATATAGTTTGTTGCGCTACGCATTTCTGATTGAAGCTAAGCAACATTTTTTTTTCCACACGTGGGCAGCTCAAGATGCAGTGTTCTTACTGTCTCAGTTAATACTAGAAACTTTGTATATATGTGTTGTGAGCTTAGCCTGCGTTGAGGAATGCAACATGTACCATTCACTTTACTTTCACATTTGTGCAATTTCTAACATTTTTGTGGACAGAAGTTTACAGCATTTCACAATGAGAGAAGTTTGTTGACCTGTTGCCACAGAAACATACAGCTCTTCCTACAGTTGTGTGCCAAAATAAAAACTTGAGGATTTAACACTTAGGTTAAAAAGGGTGACTTTTTTTTTTACATTCTACAGATGAAAAATGCCAATTCTGGCATATTTACAGTTAATGTGCACTAATGGACATTGCCCCTGAATTTTTTAATGTAATGTGGACATATACACTTTCAACTACAGAGAGGTTTGAGTCCACTTTAAAAGTCCAGGTACAGGTTTTTTTTTTTAAAACCCTGTTCAAATTGGTTACTGAAAAAGGGTTGAAGCTCTTGATTTCTCAAAGCGAACCAGATTAATGAATGTATATAAAGTGCACAACATTTTCCCCTGAAGGAGCTGACAAAATACTTTGGGGAAACACTGCTGCTGGTAACAATCGTAAAGTGATAGTTTACCCAAGAGTTACAGTTGTTTTGCTTCAAGAGACATCAATTCATCAACATGTGTTATATGGTTTACATCACAAACAATGTGTGTGCTTTTTGGAGTATCAGCATTTGGTAACCTATTCACTTGGATTAAAAAAGACCAATTATTTCCTAAAAATCTTTGTGTACATCTGAAGAAAGTTTCCATCTAGGATGCCATGACGGTAAGTAAATGAAGGCATGGAAATTTTGGGTGAATTATCCTTTTAAAAGACTACTTAAAACTATTACTGGTAACCAATATAAGGTACATTTTCACACATTCGTGCTGGTTTTAGCTGGTCACCCATCATTCCTACACAAGACAAGCTAGTTCACCTGCAACAATACCAGCGTAACCAGTTTGTGCACAATCCACTTTGAGGTGAGTCAAAGTTGAGAATTCAAGTGCTTTATTTATTTATTAAAAAAAAAAAAAAAAAAAGTTATACAAAAAACAATACACCCAAGTCTAGACACAAACTTAACTTGATTTTAACTTGACAAATCCCAAAACAAGACACTCACCAAAGAAGAGGGTTACATATAAGCCAAATCTAGACACCAGGCAAAAGGAAACACGTAGGCTATGAACACACAACAGAACTAATGACACAACACCTGAGCACAATCAAGAAAGGAAAAGGAAACTTGAGGGACAGGAAACAATGAATAAGACTGGACTATGAACAGGAATAAACTTCAAACTAAAAGACATGACATAATAAAAGACATGAATCAAAACAAGAGCAAAACCTTACCAAATGTGACGGCTCACATCTAAAACTACTTCATTTTGCAATAAAACCATACTGTAAGTTTCAGAACTCAAAACTTCCTTGTTAGAGCAAAAACAGTTCTTAGTTGTGAAAGAATATCGTCTCTGCATTCCTTCCAAAGGACTTTAACTAAGTGGCTGTTTATTTTCAATGAAGTGCATAATCATGTCAGTAGGCACAATTATTAATTATGAAACACTACCATGGCAGCAACATGCAAGACCAAAATTATTAGTATTTCTAAAGCCTGATCAAAATAAATGATTGTTGTGATAGGACTAGTGTAGTCAGCTTTTCTATCTCAAAATCGTTTATTTCTGTGCAATACACTGTGTCACTGCCACCACTCTTACATGAATAAAAAAAAAATAAAAAAAAGGTTTTCATTTTATTTTGTGTTACATATAGACCTTCCAAGACTGCTATTGCTATACTATTCCACCAGAAGTGCTTTGGGCAAAATAATGTCAGATCATATTGTCAAACTTGAAGATTGAAGAACTTGAAGAACAAAAAGATTTTAAAGTTGCTTTGGAAGGATGTGGAAGCATAATGATGAGGTTTAATAATAATAATAAAAAATTCATGTATTTTTGTTCTTTTAAAAGGATATAAAGGAATTTAACAAAATAAAGATACTATACACATAAATAATACAGATATCAGGAAGATAATACAGTATTTAAATATTTTAGTATAGTTAATATTTTTAGTGGGAAAAACACTGAAAAATTACAGAACAACCTACAAGTTTTAAATCATATTTAATAAATCAATTGCATTCTGATGCACAGTATAAAAACTTAAAACATGAGATATTTGAAATTTCCTTATATGAAACCCCTATTTAACTGAGAGCATTCCTCTAATTTTCAGTTCAAGAGAAGCTGACCATTCTAAATATGTGATTTCTTGAATATAGCATATTTGCAATGTCACCAACTCAAACTAGTTCATAAAGGCTGGTCGTCCATGTAAGACAAATGCATGAGAAGACAGGATAATGAGGAGACTTATGGTTTGGGGATGTTTATCAGAACCTCATTCAGCAACATTCCTTTCCTGCAAGCATCTCCCAATCTGCCTGCAATTTTTATGTAAGACAATGCCCCCGTCACACTGCAAAACAGGTAAAGCAGTTTCTTGAAGATAAGAACACTGAAATAGTTACCAAACTATGAAGAAGGGGGAACCAAGATAACACAAGAGCAGTGCGCGAAACTAGTGATGTTCTGCGGCAGCAGATGTGCTGAAGTTAGGGATGGGCGATATATATCGATCGATATTATGCGCATCTCATCAGTAAAGCCGGTTCTTTGATTAGCGGTAAATCTCCATCACCTGTTTTCAAATACAGCGCCAGTTTATTCACAAAGCCGTAGATCACTGACAAGCTACGCAATATCGGGTTCAGTTTCGCGGGTGATTCATTGGGGTAGCTTTTCAGTGATCTACGGCTCTGTGAATAAACTGGCGCTCCATTTGAAAACAGGTGATGGAGATTTACCGCTAATCAAAGAACCGGCTTTAGTGATGAGATGCGCATGAATTTATCGATCAATATATATCGCCCATCCCTAGCTGAAGTCATTCAAAGTAATAGCTTCTACACCTCCTAGTATTTTCTGACAGCTGGATTCTTCCAAAATTTTAACTGTAATCTTTCGTGCAACAGCAGTTACTGTTCTCTAATTTTGATCACTGTGTTTTCCAAAAAAAAAAAAAAAAAAAACGTTTTTTATTGAAATTCTCTGGTCATTTTGTAAAACATCAAAGTAGAACAGTGTTGAAATGATCTGTACACAATCTTACAAGTCTCAACTGAAGAGTAATGCTGCACCAGGATAACGCTGGATCAATGCATTATCCAATGCTAGTGCCAGTCATGTGAAATCACTCTCACTACAGAATGCTGGGCATTCATGGCATCAAAATTCATGACAAATTCAGCTTTCTTACACAAGGGAAAGACGATTATTGTTAAGTCAACAGTGGCAGGCAAATAGCTGTTAAGAGTTTTCCCAAAGGACAGCTGGTCTCCGCTCCACAGGGAGGAGAGCTTAATGATTATTTAAGAAAGCTAATGCAGCTTCTAAACCAAAACATATCCTGCTGTCATGGCTGACCACACAAAAGAAACGATTTAGATTTAGTTTATCTCCCAACATCTAAGCACTACAGTAAATAATCATCCTATATTTCCACTGATTATATTTGGCAATTTGACTTACTTTCCTACATATAGCAATGATCTCTCTGAGCTGACTAAAACTGTCTTAGGAATATATAATAAAGGCAGTCTTTGAAGGGAGTGACTGCTGTACTGGGACATGAGCTGTTTGAAGTTTCTCACAACAAAGAAAACAAAGGGAGCAAAAGAGAATGCTGAATTTAAAGCTGATCAAAGCAGTCAAGGGTAAAGCACTAAAACAACGACAGCAAAGAGATGAGACATCACATCAAATGTATTTCCTCAACTGAGAGACAGAGTGCTCAACTAGGGCACACAGCCAGAAGCAGCTCTGTAATTTTCATCATTTCAAATGAACTCAAATGAACTCCACGTAGGCTCTTTACATGTCCTTCCAACAAATTGGTACCTCTTGACCTGGCTTTGATTGAAGCAAGAGATATTCGATATCAAATTAATCATACCCCGGTTGTAAATTTAGCAAGTATGGTTTGACCCGAGTCTGGTGAGTTGTTGTAGAATCTTTTTTAATTAGTAATGTACATATGCATTTAGTCTGGCTTTGGCTCTGCTTTCATTTTTACAATCTCTCTTGCTTTTATTAGATTTTCTTACAGACATTTCTAAAGTGTGTGTGTATATATATATATATATATATATATATATATATATATAAACAACTTATTACAACACATTACAAAGTAAAAATTCTGAACCAATATTCAGAGGTCCACCCCATTAGGGTCACTGAGGTGATGGAACAGACAATAACAGAGTGGACATTTAGTGGGTCAAAATAGCCTCTACATAGTTAATGAATAATATCTTACTAACATGCTGTATTTGTAAAAGCATTCTGATTAATTTGACATATGTGGGCAATAAAAGAACAAACAAACTTTCAGTAAAATTACACATTGATTACTAAAGAATACATTCTACTACATACAAAATAATTTAACTGGGGAAAAAAATACATTTACATTTAATAATTTAGCATTTAGTTGGGCTGTGTGATATTGAAGAAAAATGTGATATGCGATAACTCATCAATAATGTGATATTCAATATTCCATTCCGATACGATAAGGCTTAAATTAGCTCATTATGAGTCTGATTCTAATATAACCAGCATACATGTTTCACTTTTTGTGAGAAGAAAGCACCCCAAATCAACTTCTGAAAGTGAACAGTAGAAGCATTCCCTAAAAAAGTAATTTTAATATTAGTGTAATCATTTTAACATCAGTTTAGGGACTGAATAATAAAAAGAAAATATAAAACACTGCTTAGTCTTCGCTCTATAAATTCACTGATTCTTATTTAAGCTACAAAAGCTATTTAGGCAAGAGATGTGAGTGATTTTCTCTTTTGTCTTTTGTTCATGGCCCCAAATATTGCAAGCTGTAGTGATGTGCATACTGCAATATGCATACTACATTACAAAATAGATTTGCAATATTTCAATCATTTAGATATATTGCACAGCCCTATTTAGCAGACGCTTTTATACATACAAATAAGGACAACAGAAAAATTACATGATTTGCACTCAGTTTGTGTGTAGTTAATATGTGTAGCTGTGGGTACATGGCGGAATGACACTAGTGCAATTAAAAAACTTACTTAAAATTGAGCATTTAAGGCCCGGTTATACTTCATTTCGCACTCCACCCCGTCTAGTGCACAGTTGAGTATGCAAGCCGTTCAAAGTGCTGTATACTCCATTGACCGTGAGCTTCAATGGACGTGTTCATTGTGTGCACTACCTAGCAGACCTTTTGAGTACACAAAACACTCAAAGTCCATGTGGTCAGCTGACTGTGCTTATGACGAAAAAAAGTATATCACATGCACTGTTCACAAGACGGAGCACAACAAGGACAAACTTGTACTTTGGCCTTTAAGCCCAAGTTGTGTGTATTACAGTATTAACAATCTTTATTCTTTTTAGCCATGTTGTAAGTGCTATTATGAATAACATAATTTGTACTGTGCACTAAAATGTGTATGCTTTAAGTATGTGTTATATATACACAGCAATTAAAAAAACTAATTTAAAAACATATCTGGAACAAAACACTAGTTTTTTATTTAACAGGCATTAATGCTGGGTAACACTTTTTTCTTTTCAGCAAACAATATATTGTTAACTTTAAGAAGTTTTGAGCTGTTTGATGTAATTTCATATTGTGCACATGCATTTTATATTCCCTGGCTTTAAAACTACTTGAAATGAATTTTAATTGGTTTAAAACATTAATCTTAAATTAGGTTTCTTAGGTTAGTTTCTCGCCAAGCAACACAAAGACATAGTGCCACTGTAATGCCGATGTATTGAAATCCAAGGTGATTATTTTTACAATGGCTCTGAACTTGGTTCAGTCAATCAAAATCCATTTTAGAATTCAAATTTTAAAAAGTTTTTCACATCTATAGTTTACTGACCGATGGCAAGGCACATTTTAAAAGAGAATATTGTTTATTGATGGATACTTTCATTTGCTTGACATGAATGAAATAATGATGTAAAAAAGGATGTCACGTGGACAATTCCCTGAAAGAGAGAACACACACACACACACACACACACACACACACACACAGTCTATCAGTCAGCATTACAGTGCTGATTTGCAGTACTGGCATAGATTCAGCACTTGCATTCAATTAATGTGAACGTCCTGTGCCAATCTCAGGAAACATCAGAACAGTGCAGCCAGACACAAGGCTCACCATTATAAACACTGACATGACGGAGCAGAACATCTGACGAAAAGTTACCCAGTTGTGTGTATCATCACCCATGTCCTGCCTCCCAGCTCACACTTCTGAAGACTGATGCTATTACTGACTACTGAAAACTGATATGATTTTCAATCATATTTACAACAAGGATCTGCATTTTCATGAGTTGAAAGTTGAAGGTGCAATAGGTGATTGTCTCAAGAAACATTTTTAGTTATGCTGGTTGAAAGTCTCTTCACATCTTAAAAGCAATCACTAAGTTAAGTGGTCTAAAGTGATTATGCAGGGAGGGTGAGGATCTTGCTTTCAAAGCTAGCATGCTATCACTTGCCTTTCCGAAATCGCCTACCTTACCTTTAAATAAAAGATTTTTGTTATAAAAGACAAGAAAAACAACTTTTTGCATTGAGGCCACTCCTTTCCTGGTAAAAAAAAGAAAAAGGAAATGATTTTCAAAAGTCAACAAATTTGCGACAGCTTTATGTAATATTTTTGACAAAACAAACATGTCAGTCTTGTAAAAAAAAACATTTCCAGGAAAACACAATTTACCGAATGTTTTTAATATGTTATTGCTTTCTAAGAAAAAAGAGAAAATGGCTCTCATTTGCTGATACACAGATCTGAAAACTTAACACGTAGAAGTATCATTATCTTCTTCTCAGTTATTCAAAAGATTAAGACAATTACAAAAGTTTGATAAAAAGTTTCATTTTCAAACAAAAGATGCTAAATTTTACATGATTTGTTACATTCATTTACATCAGCTAAGCATGGATTGCTGTGTTATCTATTCACACTTTCATTATCTAAATTACAGAATAACGTATACATGCAATTTTCTAATTGATAATACAATTTAAAATGTATCTTATACACAAACCACCAGTGATTAAAATCAAACAGACAATATATCCATTACATGCTGAATATTCAATAACACATATGCTGCTCAGTAGTTACATTTCTCATAAAGAGAATGTTACTGTTACCAAAATAAGTACATGATTTATGAAGTCAATTAAACACAGACAAACACAGATGGTGAAAAGATTTTGTATAAACAATATAAACTAATTCTTACAAACTACAAACAGTCGAGTGCTTGACCTGTCTTTTCTAATTTTGCACAGTATCAGATGAATTATTGAATTATTTAGCTATCACTGATTAATGAAATCTAACAGGGCAATAAAACAGAGGGCAAAAAAAGTTCAAGGACAGACGAAAGATCGAAATAAGGAGAAAATGCTATGTATGAGCATGACTGTGACTAGAGGGGAATGAAAGATTAGAGAAAATTCTATCCCAAAAGAAAAGAGAATGCCTCCTAATTGGATCTCATCTCTAAAAAAAAAAAAAAAAAAAAAAACCCTCCAGGCAAGACATCTGAGATTCGGCCGACAAAAACTATCACGTTGATTCATGCTCTTAAAGTCAACATGATATACAGCATTCTCAATCCATTTAACATCTGTGATGTATTTCTATGTGAAATAAGATATTCAGCAAGGAAATAATGTAGGGCTGAACTTGATTTGGATGGTGATAAGTGCCCACTACATATCAGAATAGAGTTTGCTGCCCAAGGTCAAGTTCATCATCCAAAGCTTCTCCATGTATCACTCTGATAACATTTCATTTCTAATCTATCATTGTTTGCCTAAACATATATTTTACTTTTCCTCTGACATTAAATATTAGCCTGCACAGGAAAGTATGGCAAACAAAAAATTTCCTCAGAATATGACTCAACTGTGCACAATTACACCTGGAATATGTACTTAAAAAGCTAATTGTACATAAACCTGACTGAAATTCACTGGCTATTGGCCCTTTAGTCACATCATATCATTTCAACACTACCGGTAAAGATTCTGCTGTGAAATTCTGATCAGCCTGGTCAGGACACAATGTTGTAATAAATGAAATTAGTGGTGCATGCAGTGCATGATGGGACTTCTCATGGGAGCCCGCTGGTAGAGCTTTCCATGGTTACTGTGTGTGTGTGAGGGGGTTCCTGAGACTGTCTAATGGAGCAGTCAGGAAGCACTAATCTAGTCTGCACACTGTAGAGTGAAGAACAGGATGCAGGACAGTGGGAGATGGCCATATTCAGCCCACGGGTCACAGGAGGTGCTTGTGAAGTGACTGAAAATATCTGAAAGTATCTGCAGGGAGTGTTTAATCTCCAAACATAGCAGATCAAAATAGGTACATCTTAATACAGGGGATTTTCAAATTTTACTGCATACTTGTTGCTGCCATAATAATGACCCAACTGAAAGGTTTACGTGCTTTTTTGTTCTCACTGTGGTGTAAATACACTGCAGCATTTTCATGCAAATTACAGCGAAGTGCAACAGTTACCATACGGTGTTGGACAGTGGTCAAAAAGGATTCAAACAAGTGAATTTTGAATAGTTCTCTTCTTGTTAATTCAGAGATGTGAATTTGGATGGCAATTAAATTACCACAAAACCTTGATTTTTCAAAAAACAGGCACATGGGTAGTGGGAGAAAAACACTGACATTCCGGATTTGGAGAGCATAAAATCACTGACTAACTTTTGGCTTCAACATGTCAAGACTGTATGGGCACTTACTAACTGCATCGTCAAAAAGGCTGACTGTTTTTTGTTGCATAAATATATTCTTCTTAGCTATTTATGCCTGTATTCAGCCAGGGCACGGATGCCTTAAACCAAGCAGCAAAAATGTTCTTCAGGCATCATTTGGGGACAAGCACACCTGCAGAAACATCTTTTTGTTATCACTGGTAATAATAATATTTCTTAATCGATAAATTTGAACACATAAAAGAGTAAAAAAAAAGAAAAAAATCACATCCAAGCACATTTAAAGACATATAATTAAAATACAATGTTTAAATATTACAATAAATTGGTAAATAAAATGACAATGAGTATTAATAAACATAAGCTATCATGCCACCCAGGTGCTCAGGTGTTTGGACATCCAATATCACTGTTACTGATTTCAATATTTCCTGCTTATCACTTATTAATTTCCTGTGAGCACATGCAAAGCCACCTGCTCAGGAAATGAAAACAACATGTCCTCCATCAGACAAGCACTGAGACGAAACAATCACAAGTAATAAAGAGTGCACCATTCTTCATGAACAAAAAGATTCAGCTCTGACACTCAGCTGCCATCCGTGAGGTGGATCGGTTGTCATGTCAACATATGCCAACACTGACAGTAAGAAACCCAAGGATGAAATGAAATCATGTGTGGAAAACTGAGAGTGAATACATGTAAACAGTTATCCAAACATTATGGGAACATGGATACACACGTATACACAATGTAAAACACAACTAAATATGAGAAAAAGTTCACACTTTAGTTTGGGAACGAGCTCTTACTATCATCTAACTATTAACTATGACTATTGACTCAATAAACTCCTAATTTGCTGCCTACTAATAGTTAAGTTTAGGTATGGGGTAGAGTTAAGGGATCTAAAATATGGTCACGCAGAATGCGGCATAAATATGTACTTTAAAAGTACTAATAACCAGTCCATATTTTAGTAAATATGCATGCTGTGCATACTGTGAAAAATGACTTAACCACCTGCCTTCAGATATTTAGGTTCAACTGTAGATGGATGAACCAAATATGATTTAATGCTATCCAGTCAGAGCTAAATGAATAGCCAAGATCACATCCTTAAGGATCAGACAAAGTAGCTGTAGTAGAACCTTTTAATGCCACTAATTTTAGCAAGAATGATGACATGTGACTGAGGTCATTATCATGTTATAACTATCACTATTCTTACATCATTGTTATCCTAGAAATAGACTAGGGTCTTATTAAGTTTCTAAGCCCTACAGAGGGAACACCCTGATTTTAATCATAAGCTTACAGATCTTTCTTTCTCTTGGTGTTTCCCAGGATGAAAGTATGAGGGATTTTAAAAGCAATCTTCATAATGGAAACTTGAGCTCAATCAATCAATAATTCACACTGTGACTGCTGAAGGATAGACCAGGGGCCAGATTCACAAAACATTGTTAAGAATAAAATTCCTCTTAAATACTATTTTCTTCTCTTTTGCTAACTTAAGAACAAAGTTAAGAATATTTTTTATTCCTCAATACATGTATGTAGAATGTTCTTATCTTTTTTCTTAAGATTGTTCTAAAGACAAAACGTTAAAAAGAATTTAAACTCCTTGGAGTAGATACTGAAGGAGAACTAAGAGCAAGAACTAGAGTAACTAAAGGGTGTATACATTTAAATATTGTGAATACAGAAAAACTATAGCTGTAGCTAACGTAACCTGCTTCATACATACCAGTAAATTGCTGTAAAACTACCATAATTATTTTACAGGCAAATACAATAATGTTTTGCTCTCACAGGCACTATACGGTTCCATCTTTTTACTGGTAAAGCACACATCAGTTTCAAATTACTGGTAAATTCTGTGACATCATTAACTGGAAATAACCTCTAAACAGCTGCCCTCCTGGCGTTGTATTTGTAAACATGGAGGGGAATACATGGTCAGTCTTTTTTGTTGATGAATTTTTGTGTCATACTTTCATATTCATGCAGCTGCTACACAGTGCAAGGTAAATGTCCAGTATTTACCGGTATTTTTTTTACGGTAATTTACCAGTAAAGACTGTATGTGTGAAAAAGGGCTATAGACAACAAACAGATAAAACACAGAACATATAAATATGAAAAACATGAACATATGCCTGAAAATATTTATCCATATGTTTATCCAGTTAAATCTGAATCATTGTGTACTGTAGCATTCCCATTATACATTTAATTACTTTTCTAAATTTCTAATAAATGTTTTCAACTATTTATTTTTCAGGCAGGGTTAACCTTAGAGTAGTGTTCAACACCGTTTACTGTCAGACATTTTGTAATTAAATTACATAACTTTGTCACATGTAGCTAGTTATTCCCCAACACTGATCCTAACCTAGATAAGTTTAGCTTAAAGATGTATGGTGTACTCTAAAATAAATAGTGCTCATGTACAGCTACTGAAATTGCATTCTGACTTTAAATGGAGTAGAGCTTGGGCCATGTCATGGCTTAGTAGACTGAATGATTTAGCCCAGATTTTCCCCTCATGAGAATCGGAGCAAAATCTTGTCAAGCACCTTGATTGGTCCCGATGTTCAGCGCGTATTATTTGGTAATGTGAGGCGTTCACAGATCGAATCTTATACCTCCCGATCTGCCCGCACACAAATTGGGGCTGCCCCGATTTATATCAAACATGTTTGATATTTAGGATTTTAACTCAGGATGATGACGGCTATATGCTTACATCAGTACTTTCACTACAGCCAACAGCAACCACAAAACAGCTGCTGTACGATCCGTTGGATAGTGGAGAGGGAGGAATCTGCCTCTTACGTTTTTTTAACACTGTATAATGTGTCGTCAACATCACAACCATAAGGACAAAGAGAAGCGATGAGGTGAAATTGCATCAGTTTGGAATGTACTGGGTGAATGTATGCTGAACGTACTGGGAGCACGCTAGCTAATATATGTAAACACTAGTTGCTGCGTGGGGTGAGGTGATTCCTGCGTTCTTGTGTTATGCGCCACGATTTTCAAATCTTGTGTGCATGTTTTGTTTTTTGGCATTTTTCAATTTTTCTTGATAGGACAGTGGAGATGAGCCAGGAAGTAAGTGGGAGAGAGAGGCAGGGTGGGATCGGGAAAGGTCCACGAGGCGGGATTCGATCTCGGGACACCCGAGGCACAACTGCACCATATGTCGGCGCGCCGACAGTGTGTGCATGTTTAAGATTTGAGGGAAGATAATCTGCAAAGATTTTCCTTATGTGTGTGCTGCAACCAGATTTCATAATCAGGTAGGATTTTAAAAATCCTGTAGTGTGAGCCTGGTTTAAGATTATTTAATAAACCTGTTAATTTTTTATGACTTTGTCTCCTGCTTCTTGCTATTTTACGGCTTCCAATGTAGAACTCTCAGGCTGAAGACTAATAATGTTTTCAAAATACAGTTTCTTTAACTGGTTTAGGACACCTGACAAAATGGATGTCTTTAGACATGCTTCTGTAAATTAAACTGGATCCAGTCTTCCTGCAAGAGATTGGATTTCAATCAAACATTTTTGGTCAGTAAGATATCAGCACGATTGAGTAGCTTAATTATTATAAAATAACATCAACAGAGGTACAGTGTTACTGTGAGAGGTGGTTACATCAAAAACAATTTAAAAGAAAAAACTACTTAGCCATTTAGCAAGAACAAGCACTACAGAAGCTAAAGAAAAATTAATAATTTTATAATATACATAAAAAAAATCTATATGCTTTGATATGAAGCGTGTATTGATATTTAAATGACCAAGCTGTTTTTTTTGTTTCTTTGGCCTAATTATACACATCCACATTTACGTTTGGAAAATAATTGTATATTTTATTTGTACTTGAATGATTCCTAAATGGTTATCTTTAGTACTAACAATTCATATCCAGATATTTCAGTAAGAAAGATCACAGCAGATGTGAAGAAACTGAGTACATGCTCATCTCCCATTAATCTCAGCTCATGCTCAGAGTGAAGGGGACACTGAAGATTTACAGGCAGTGCTGAGGTATCAAGCATCAGATAGACTCAGATTAGTGAGGAGATGCTAAGCACCTCTGTCTGACAACCATATCTGAGCAACTGCAGAATGAGCCGAACCAAAATGTCACCTTGCCGGACACACAGGGTCATACAGATGTACAGAAAACACGTAACATGAAAATGAAAAGTATTTTTTTTACAAACACCAAAAACATTATAAAAGTATTACAAACAAATTGTGGTGCATTCCAAGTTTTCTGTAGCCATATGATATATTTATGTGAGGAACAGAGTGCAACTTCAGGGGGAGCTAATATACCCCTTTTTACAAGAAAATAATGTTTCTGTGAAGTTTCAGGTAAAAATAATTTAATTCAGGCAAAAAAAAAAAAAAACTCAATTTAAGCTTGTAGAATTTAAAAGTTGAATTTTTAAGTATATTTTATTTTTTACAAAGATTGTTTAAGTAAATATCAAAGTCAAGATCCCGCAAGGTTACATTTTTTGCTGTTTTCGTGTGTACAGATGTATTAACACTGTTTTATGGCTGCTTTTGTTGTTAGGTTAAGTAACTTGCTGTTTTGTAACATCTAGAAATAAATTGACTTATTTCCTTTGCTAATTTTACTTAACTTAGTTAAGTAGATTTTATTTAATTCCATACTTTAAAAAATGTGCGTGCAAAAACTTAATTTTTCCAAATAAAAACTACATTTACTTATTTTTTTTACATTTTTTTTCAGTGTATGCAACAGAATCAAATGTAACTTTTTAAACTAATTATCCAAATAATATATAATCCTACAAAGCTGCTATTATCGGAGCATGTGAGCAGAGCATAACGAAAGCAGATCAGTGGATGAGAGTGTCATTTTACCAGCATTGCCCAGTACAGCTGTACAGTGCATGTTACAGCACAGTAGCGCTACTGCAAACAGGAGCAAGTATAATACTTAAGTTTCTTTACAGCACAGTAGCGCTACTGCAAACAGGAGCAAGTATAATATTTAAGTTTCCTATCGGCGCATTATTTGAGCAGGCTCTGCTTTTCCGGTGAGCATGAGTGAGCGGTACACGAGCAAAACGCACATACCATTTTATGTTAAATTTAAGACCTAAACCTGTAATGGAAATACACATTATATTGCATACATATATGTAATAGTTAATGTGTTTAATGTAAAAAGAAAACAAAATTTCATCAGTGTCATAAATTATATTTATTACTACAATATACAGTGAACTTTTCATATCAGCAGACAATATTCCACACAAAATATCCCCATACCACATCATTGAGATTTTTGGAGGTGCAAACAATTTATTCTGAAGCAGCTTATTTACCTTTATAAAGGCCTATTTTTTAAACTTTTGAAATGTATGCATCACCTTTCATGTCAAATTATTACAATTTATCAATAAATTCTATAGGGCTGTTACCAGTCAGATTAAATAATTCACACTGCAAAATTAACATCGATGTTAAGAGATGAATGTTTTGAATACATTTATCAATATACAAATAAGAAATGTTGGGGGGAAACGGATACTTTTACTAAACTGTCAGTAGGTGGCGGTAAGTCACTTAATGAGTGAGTCAATATGAGTTAATTCAACTGATTCATTCAAAACACTGAATCATTCAGTAACAAAACACAGCAGTGTTGCTTGGAGAATGTGCTGCTGTGATCCTTGTTTGGAACTTTTTTGTTGGTGAAATGGAACAGTAAATATTGTGTTTAAAATGTAAGTAACTTCAAAACTGCTTGACTAACTATTTGTTTGCTGAACTAAAATCAATGTAACATTTGCAATTGTGAAAATATTCAGCGAACCGGTGGTATGTTACTGAACTATATCATGTTATAAATAAACTACACACTTAGAATTTTTACCTCAGTGTGTTTCTTCATAAAGTTTCATAAAGTTTCTTTATGTGTGCTGTTTCTCTCATTTGTTTTTAACCCTTTAACTGTCACCGTCCCGTCACCGGGACGCCTACGTTTACTTCACCATATTTCAAATAAATCCTAATCTAATCATGACAAACTATATATCGTTGGAAAGGTCTAAGACTCCTAAATTGATATTTTACCACTGTTTTGTGTTACAAATTATGTAGGAAAAGTAATAGATTAATTTATGACAAGAGTGCACCTCAAAAAATTTACTTCATAAAAGGAGTTCAGACCTTTTTCACAAAAAAACTTTCTTTGTTGCCTTTTTTTTCTATCACGCTTTAGAAATCATAAGAAATTATATATCACTTAAAGACTTAAAATTTCAAAATTCATCCTTTGGAAACCATTTTAAAATCAGACATTGCATTATCATGGAAATTGTACATGAAAATCATATTACAAAATGTTTTTGTTCATGAATTATAAAAAAATTACATTTGGATAGTGCATTTTCATGTCTATGTTCACAATAGGGAGTGACAGTTAAAGGGTTAAGTCTCTCACAAAGAGACAAGCAGCACGATTTTGATACCACAAATACACTATCCATTATCAAACGCTGTTTACATTGAATGTATTAAAATAAGAAGAATCATTCTTGCGTTTCGATGCTTCACTGTTTTTTTTTTTTTTTGTCAATCTTCGGTCTGTTCAATGATTGTAAACAGTCATTAGGTCTGTCAGACTGAAGATATTTTAGCAGTAATGTGAATCTGAATTTAAGACATTTTAAGACATTTTAAGGCCTTTTATTTGAAAAACGTTATTTAAGACATTTTAAGGCCTTTTATTTGAAAAACGTTATTTAAGACATTTTAAGACTTTTTAAACACCCGCGGACACCCTGCTTATATATATTAGTCCTATAAATTCTATATATTTTTCGGCTCATATTTTTGGTCGTTTTTTGTTTCCCGATCATTTTCGGCGGCAGAAAAATTTGGTGCATCCCTAGTCTCTTTACTTCATGTCTGTCTCTTTAAATGCAAATTAGCTACTGTCTCCGACCCCTTTCCAAAAAAGGTGTGGAGCTTTAACAGCTTGTACTTTGGATCCTCCTGCAACATTAAAACAGGAGAACAAACATCATATTGTATTGTGCATAATAAAGGCGCGGTTATGAATTCCACAGAGAGTGAGTGTTTTGGGTTGAGGCCGGGTCACACGGTTAGGTATGACGACATTACTCTGGTCTGTGTGAATACAACAACATTAAGTTAAGTCAGATTAGCTGTGCAACAATCAGAAAGGCCATTTCCAAACATTGTGTTCATTGTTATAGCCAACGAGGCTGTTTACCACATAGCTGAGACATTCTTGTGTGTCCAAGAGGAAAATCATACCAATCGGTAATATCTAGCCGAAGTCCAACAAACTTAATGTGATTGTCATCTGAGCATTAGAGCAGATGGAAAGAGTAATCGCTTTGGGCATGCTCCTCAAACAAAGCCATCGCTTGTCTTCGGAAGACTTGGAACATTTGTCAGTGCTTGGGCTGGGTTGGGTTAGGTTAGGAGCTCAGAAATATCTAATAAAAGGGCTTCTATCAGCAGAGTTTGGTCTGACCTCCATGTAACTTCTCTGCTATCAGAACTAGCACGAAGACACATTACTGCTATGAAATCAGACAAAATATGACATAGACAAACACACAATGCTAGGATCTAAAGGCCTGCAAACGGATTTGAAGTGTGAAAATAATCAGATGACTACAGAACAGCAGAACAGAAACAGAGAGAGTGAGACAGATGCAGAGCGGCAGGCCAGGTGCAGCAGCACTCCCTGCCCACTTTAGCTCTGATATAACTGTTTGTATTATGTAATAAAACACACCTGCTCTGCTTCCCAGTGGTAGAAATACATACACACTATATGCACTAAAACAAAAAATAGTGTGCTAGACAAAACCTAATACTTTTGTCATTTCTAAGGACAACACACAATACATCCTCAAATCTTCAGTCTCAAATCTGCAAACCCTAATGGACCTCCAGTCTAAAGACAAATGAGTTAACAGTAAAACCAACTCCCACAGATTCCCTCTGTAAGGTAAAAGCCGTGGCCACAGTGAAGGTTTCGGTTAAGACAGGGTAAGTTACAGATGGTCATTTTTTTGTGGTCCAGAAATTATATGAATTAGGCCTATATCATTGGCAAAATGTTAATGAAGTGTATTTTAAGTCCCGTTAAGTTTAATTAGTTAAGTCTTATTTATTTTTTTGCTTTATGTCATTCTTTAAAAGTATTCTTAAAGTATTCTTTAAGTAAAATCAGCACTCTCATACTGTCATTAGTAATATATATTGTATTAACGTTTAAGTGTTTTACATGATTGTAGAATCTGTTGCACTGCCTTTAATATAAAAAAAAAACAAAAACTGTAATAAAGTAATTGTAATTACTATTGAGAATAATGAACATTACAAAATTTCAAAAGTTAAACATCCAGGTGTATAACAGACAACTTCACATATGTTACTGTTTGATTCTGCTGTCATATTGTTATTGTATTATATATTGCTCCTCTGCATATTGGTATATTGTATTGTATTAAGTGTATTTAAGCTTTATTGTTTTTTTTTTTGTACAGCTGTGGTGACTGGACAACGCAAGATTTTCACACAGTATTTGCTTGTAAATGTTGTAATGACATTAAAAGTGAGTCGAGTAATAGCACTGAAATGGTTTAGGAAAAAATAGTTGTCATGAAAATGTTACAAGGGGAAAATGCTCCTAAAAATAGGTTTAACTGTGTCTACATATTATGGGGAAAAGGTCATATAAGATGTTGACTGGACAGTATGTTTGAGCTCAAGAAACTCATTGTCAGTGTGCCCAAATAAGCAAAAGTATGCTAACTGTGTGGTTACAGTTCCGGAGAATATTATTATATTCTGATGAAAATGACATAACAAAAAGATTTTGTTTTCTCTAGAATTATATACACAATAAAGACCTGGGATATTTATTCATAAAGAAAATAGTGCCAACTTTCATTTGATGTTGACCACTCCAGTGTCTATTTTTATTACTAGAAAAATAATCTATGAATTAGTTTAACATACTTATTATCATATTTTAAAAATAGATATTTGACTATATTTTGTAATGATGCATGATAATACTGTTCAGCTTCATTCTTGCCTTGTCTATAACAATAATTGTGAACTGCAAATATACTGTGATACTAAAAGCAACTCTGTGACCCGAATGGCAATGAATATTTGTTAATTATGAATTGGGGATGGAAAAAATACCAGTAACTATAGATACAGAGATGAGTGAGTTCAGTGTCCCATAGGCTCTGCGCTATATAATGAGCTCATTAAGTGTACATGTCTAGAGACCTGATGAACCTCATGAGGCCATGGGTTAAGGGGAATTAACCACAGACTGATCCCATGCTAACCTGCTATAAAATTTATTTAAACACTCCTTAACAGTTAGTTAAAAGCAAACTGATTCATTTACTGCTGCATAAACCGGGAAACGTGTTAATGGAAAAACAATTCCAGTTGATGATAAATAAACAAATCTGCATCTATAATACTGTGTCAAAAGCATAACCCTAACACTTAAACATTACACGTTAACATGTGATTGTGATAAAATCACTTATTAACCCTGTTATCTACAGTTATATCCAGTGTTTCAACCCATGTAATAACAAAGCTGGTAAATTTTGCTCACTCATGTCTGATACATAAGTGTACCCAGAAACATGACGTAACTACAGTATCCGTGAATCACTGTTTACACAGAACAAACAGCCTCCACCTAGAGCCCTAGTTCTTCTGCTAAAGACTTCAATTTAGACAGCTCAAAATCAGCATATACACATGTACAGAAGAATATGAACAAAAATATGAGCTTCACATATTTATCCTATAGAATGTTTTTCCTCACTTTAAAGTAATGCCCCATAGTGAGTATAACTAAACACTATTTGGGACCTGGGATTTTTCCTTAACTGTACAGGACATTAATGCTGAGTCAGACAGACACATGGCTCACTCTCTCTTTCACACACATAGACAGTATTTAAACACTGATATGCTTCATATCACAGTTGAATAATGTCTCTGTCCTGTATCAGATTATGTCCTCATGAAAGAGTTTCTCCATTATAGCCATTTTGTCATAAATCCTTCTGTCAACAAAAAATAACAGAAAAAGGAACATGACTGAGGCAGTTCATGAGCTTCTGCTTTCAACACACAAAAACCTCAAACGTTCACAGTAAAATCAGCAGTATACATCTACTCCATTGTTATCAGTTACATCCGTTCATTTAAAGAAGCAGTTCACAAAAAATTAAGATGCTGTCATCATTTATACAAGTTCCCATACATGTACATTTTAATGGAATTGTCACACTGCTCTTTTCCAATACAATTAAAAGTGTTGAATAACTATAGACTGTAAAGTCACAAAAAAAAACACCAACAACAATATAGCTGCAAGCAGCAATCACTTCCTGCTGGCTCCAGGAAAACAGTGCACATTGGGAACATGCATTAAGGCAGGTAAATCCAAGAGGATTATCTCATTGTTTTTTAAAAATGCCACACTTCCTGCTGTCAGCTGGTGGCGCTATGACTGTGACCTATGTTTTCAGCCCCCACAACCAAACATACAGCATCATATTTTCAAAATCAGACAATGGACATACAAGATATGAGACATCCTGACCCCCAACTGTAGTCAGAACATATATATTTTTTCAGCTGGTACAGTCTGTTTATATATATATTATATATATATATATAATTTTATTTTATTTTTTTTTCATTCAACACAAAGCATAATAAAGACGGGCATACACGGTGTAATTCTGAAGGTCAGAACGTCGTGAGTTTGTCTGAAAATCATGCGAAGGCTGTCACACGACACAAATATACTACGATTTTATGAACTCTGACGTAAGCATTACGTTTCGTGCCATTCATAAAAATATCATGCGAAGGCAGTCACACGACACAAATATACTACGATTTTATGAACTCTGACGTAAACATTACGTTTCGCGCCATTCATAAAAATATAGAGTTGAGGACAAAATAGTTTTCTCTGTGGCAGCTATGGCTTGTGATGTCCAAAAAAAGAAAACAAAACAAAGGACATGGCAAAAGAGAATGGCTGAAAAGCAGAGAAAAGCATGGACTTTCTGTTTTTCATAAACAACTGGAGGTGAGTAGGCCATTTCAGAATTTCTGTTTAACCCCTTTTTGCTAGAAATACAATAGGCATATTCATTCATAAAGCTGAATGGCACATTTGGCACAATTTGGAAAAACAAATAAAAATAGTGCTGTATAATTAAACAAAAATGACTATACGTCATTGTCACCCTCTTCTTCTGTATTTTTTGTCATCTTCTGATTGGTCAGCTTCTGACAGATTGCCAAATCATCTTGTTTAACCGCACATACACCACAAATTTAAACCGACAGTGTTCGTTTTTTTTTTTTTTTTTTCATTTTTGAAATCTGCCCATAATTCTTCTCACATGGATTTTCTCCTGAGAGAAAACAATCACCTACAAGCTCGTACGACAGCAAAAATCATACAGCGTACACCCGCCTTAACTGGAGTCACTTCATTTATTAGACTAGGCTGCTGTTTTCATGATATCTGGCATATTTAATCGATAAGAAGAGCATTCTTGGTTGAGTGGGAGTTACTTAATAAGGTAGTTAACATATATCTTAAAATATATTTTGTAACCCCTGCTGCTACCGCTGAGCTTTTCTTATTCACTGTTCTTCTCATAAAACGATGTGTTCATGTGATCAGCAGGTTCAGAGACAATGTATGAAAGCAAGTGATTTTCAAGCAAGTGAAGTTCAAACACAATTTTAGCACTTACGTCGAGACCTCGGCCACATTTAGTCTCCACCTGCAACTGTGTCTGAGCATGGCGTCATGGATCACACTTCAAGAAGCCTGTGGATGGCATAGACACACAACAATACATTACAGTTGCAAATTTATATCATTGTTACTGGTAATCACAGACACACTTCATGGTACATATTACATAGTTTAAACTGCTTGTTGATACTCCATCAGCAATGGTGAAATCAACAATGGTAGCTGTATATGACACAGAAAAATCAATGCATTAAAATCACTCATACATTTCTCATCTAATGCTCCCAAGAACAAATAACTTAACCTAAATTAGCTCTGTACTTGTATTGTATATCAACACTTGACTCAGTAACCGAGAAGTCTCCTGAGCACTAGAAGAGCAGCCTGTGAGCCGTATGCAGAGGAGCTGGTCAACAGTCTACAGAGCGATCAGTGTTCCTTCACTGTGTTCAGATGTGCACTCAGTGCCACTCAGGGTGTTTGTCCTGTTGTGTTACACAAGGCAGGTTAACGCATTCAGGCTGCTGAGAGCTCTGTTTTATTCCAGTCACTCAACATGTACAAACATACAGATAACACTCATGCAACTTTAATGAGCTCTGCGTGTGAGTGTGTGTGTGATAGAGAGAGACATACACTATCGCAAAGGGCAAATAACAGTGCACTTCAGAATGTGTGTGTGTGAGACAGGGAACTGGCAACCGGAGCCAGGAATATTTTCCATAACTCCCGATACTTATGACATCATACGCATAAGAGTTGCATCTACATTTATATCAGTCTGTCTGTCTCATCCTTATTCCAAGGATACCATAGTTAACTGAATTTGGTCAGTATCCAGACCAGATGGTGGACCCGCACCCAGAAACGACCACAAAACAGCTCTTCACGGCCAGCAAAAACCTGGATGAGGCCTTCAGGACAGAGCCTCGGCAAAGACCTCTGCGACTACACAAGACCTTAGAATCTGAACTGAATCAACAGCTGAACTGCCTAAAGTTGAATACCAACATTGTTAATTTGTAGCACTAATTATAGCTAAAGTGGAATCAATTTAAATGAATCTCTCACTGTTATTGATCTGAACTGAACAACAATGAACTGACTTGATAATTTCTTTCTTTTTTTTTTCTTTTTTTTTACTGTAAACCTGCTTTTACACAATCTGTATTGTATAAAGCGATATATGACTGGACTTGAAGTAACTGAATTTAAAGGCTATAAATATTGTGCATTAACTAATAACTGTGAATACAGCAATACATCCTGTGTGTCACACCTAACACCCTTTAGTCAAGACTATGCACAAAATATACATGACAATATACAATAATATTGAATCAAATCTTATTGCTTTGTGATGAAAATGTTTTCTTTAATTTTTTGGTACACAGCTGCAAAAACTATGAATATGAATGTACATTTTTATTGCATGTTAGTGATATATACAATATATTATCTACAATTTAAGAGCTGACTAAAGAGCTCTCTCACATCCAAAACTGAAATATGGATGCCACAATACAAGTAGTAATGATGAAAACCATCCATCAAAACTGAGGTTCTTGTAACAGTAAATATATTTTAATTATCATTTGATATGTCAAGGTCATTTATATGTCTAAATAATCTAAAACTTAAGTGTATCTTTACTGGCATTTGATGTTTGCATTTTTTGAACTGGTATTTAGCATGTCACCAATCATCCTGGCCTTGTATCTGTGTTTAATGCAAACAAGATTTTTAATATAGTAGTGACAATTACAATACTGGATCATTTATGCAACACAACTGGCAAAAACATATTCTCTAAGGTCTACACACAAAACAGACACAACGTGTAAACCTCTTACGCTTTATATATTAGGGACTCTGCTTATTGCTTTGGGTATTATGTTAAAAAAATCATCACAAAATCGTTCTGTCATTATTTTTCACTAGTGGATAAGAGAAAGTTACCTATAGTTACTACGGCAACTACCGTTACCATATGGGTCAGTCCATAATCTGATCGTTCAAAATCCAAAATATGATTTTTGATTAGGATGACATTATGCTAAAAAGAGTAAAAAAAAGTAAGATATCGTGGCTTTGGACGTGGTATCAGGATGATCAAACATTCCAGATATGCAACATGCTAATAATACTATGGTTTATGCACATGTAACATGGTAACTGCAAGGTACCTACTGTTCTTTCTAGTATCTTCTAGTAAGTGGCATGTAATATATGAATATGGTAACCATTTAATACCATGGTATTACCTCCTGATGCCATCACCTTACTCTTCGTAACTCATCTAACAGCTGCCAGTCAACTATCAGCAGCATCTCAATCTCATGACACAGCATCAAGGTTTAAATCATTATAAAGCAGCCACAGATGATGAAACACACTGGACATCACTGGCACAGAAGATTTGCGGTTGCTATGATACTCGTCTGTCTCGAGACAGGGATGCAGCTTATAGCAAAGACACACAGAGATGAAGATGATGGGCGTGAGCGCGATCTTACCATTACACATCTTCTTTATCTTGCCGAAACTACACACAGAATCTCATCCAGTACGTTATATATTCACATGTGCGTCCACAATCGATCCCGTCCGTAGATGTGATCATGTCTGTGTTTATAATCCAGTGACAGCAGCACATCAGGGAAGCAGAGCAAAAATAACCCATACAGACTCGCCAGACTGCAGCAATCAAACCTTGATCCGGGAGAGATAATGATACACACGTATACGTTCACACGCTCTGTGCTGGATTAAAATGTCTGGTGCAAGGGCGTGTGTTTGTTTTGGTGAGCTGGACGAACCTGCAGGACAGAAGCGCCCTCTGCTGGATTAATAGTGTATTATATATATATATATATATATATATATATATATATATATATATATATATATATATATATATATATATATATTATATTATATTATATTATATTATATTATATTATATAAATAGTCATCTTTAAACTCCCATCATCGCCTTTTAAAACGATCACAAATCTACTTATTTGTTAAAAAGTTAATGTTAAATAAGCAGTGCTGGGTGTTAGATGCCTTACCAGTTACTGATCCAGATTTCATTGCTTCTAAGCAACTGTCTGCAACACAGGGACTGAATACTTGTGCCAACGACATATTTCATGAATGCAGTTTTTGGAGAATTGGGATAGTTGATATTATACAGTAGGCTAGTCAACATCTGAAGTGGATCAAAACCTTTTATTAAAGAAAACAATACCCGTTCTTGTCTTAGGCCAATTTTGATTAACTTTTTTTTTTTAACCCACTTCAAATGCTGACTATATTTAGCATATATAGTTAGCAAATATAGTTTATACTATATTTTATTGAAACACGGTACACATCACAACATATAGGACTACATTTATAACATCAAAGTTTAAAATGATTAAGTTCTTCATGCATCCATCCATCTGTTTGCTTCTGTCAAGGAGGAATTTGTTAGAAGTGATCAAACGGTCTCTGGGTCCATGACTGCGGTTTGAAATTAAGTAGCTCCATCTAGTGGCCACCGATAATATGACACACTGCAATGTTTTTGATATGAATACAACATAAAAGCAACACGGTAATTATGTGGCACATATAAGTTAATGCTACATATTAAATATATATTTATTTCACTCACAAAAACTCAAGCAAACAGTAATGTATATTTTACTGTTTTATCACTTTGTGTTTATCTTTTTTTTAAAGTGTTTTAAATTTAAATATTTGTATCTTTTTTTTTTCTTTTTTTTTTACCACAATAGATACTTATTAGTTCTTAGAGTAGTAATACATACCCTTAAGGTACTAGCCTATTAGGGATAAAAAAAAAAAAAGTACAAAGATGTTCTTTTAAGGGTACTGTTCCAGGAACAAGCTGTTGTACCCCCAAAGGTACAATACACATTATATGTTGTTAATTTACTTTATATACTTGATTTACTTTTTATAGCTACTCTAGATATAATTTTACACTTCAGCTATGCCTATTCTGTTTATATGATTTTATATTTCACTACATCAGTTGTGATGAAATCAAATTAATCTCTACTAGGAGTTTTCATTAAGGATCAGAGGAGGAAAAAAACTGAGAGAGCAAACAAATTGTTGTCATTTGCTCGCATGGAAGGAGAGAAAGAGAGTTAATAATTGATGTGGTCCTGTTCCCAGTAGCTCTCTGTCTCACAGAAGACATTTAGCCGTAATCGAGATCAAAGCTGCATAGATTCCTTGCTGCTGTGCCGAAAGGAGGAACTACTGATCGCCTTCCTCTCGCCCTAATAGCAGCCCTTTTATGAAGTTAATAAACCGCACACCTCAGTCACACTACAGAGCGCAAACGGCAAGTAATTTGTGAAGTAATAACTCAAAAGTAGAAAGCCACCTTGTTTACCTGCTTTCAACTCAACCATCTTTTTATGTGTATAAAGGACACATAAAAAGCCCTCTTGCCATGTGATATATCAAAGAAATGTCCAGGTCATATAACAATGACACTAAATGTACAATAAAGAAAATATATTTTTGAATACGAAAC
The DNA here is from genome assembly GCA_033026305.1 of Cirrhinus molitorella. Classification (NCBI taxonomy): domain Eukaryota; kingdom Metazoa; phylum Chordata; class Actinopteri; order Cypriniformes; family Cyprinidae; genus Cirrhinus; species Cirrhinus molitorella. Next base: position 14,615,698 of record CM065117.1, read on the forward strand.
GAACTGTAATGGCCCTTTTAATTAATAAATTTAATTAATAAATGGAAAACCACTGTGCTACTTATTTGAAAAAGTAACTCCGATATTTTGTTGTACATTTAAAAGTAATGCATTACTTTACTACTATTTTTTAAAGTAATCTGGTTACTTAACTCACATTACTTGTAATGTGTTGCCCATGCCTTCATGACCTCCAGGATAGATTATTGTAATGCTTTATTGGGTGGTTGTTCTGCACGCTTAATAAACAAACTCCAGCTGGTCCAAAATGCAGCAGCTAGAGTTCTTACTAGAACCAAAAAGTATGAGCATATTAGCCCGGTTCTGTCAACACTGCACTGGCTTCCTATTAAACATCGTATTGATTTTAAAATCTTGCTAATAACTTATAAAGCCCTCAATGGTTTAGCTCCTCAGTACTTGAGGGAGCTCTTATCACATTATAGTCCCTCACGCCCGCTGCGTTCTCAAAACTCTGTCAATCTGATAATACCCAGAATATCAAAATCAACTGCGGGTGGCAGATCATTTTCTTACTTAGCACCGAAACTATGGAACAATCTACCTAATTCTGTTCGGGAGGCAGACACACTCAGTTTAAATCTAGACTAAAGATCCATCTCTTTAACCTGGCATACACTTAACACATTTAAATATTTCTAATATTCAAATCCGTTAAAGGATTGTTAGGCTGCATTAATTAGTTCAACCAGAACCGGGAACACTTCCCATAACACCTGATATGCAAGAAAAATGGAATCTATGCTAATATTGCCTGTCTCCTGCTTATTCTGAGGTCAGATCCAGTATGAATCCTGAACAGTTGGCCACTGCAGTTTCCCTTGATCCAGTTTGTATCCAGATGGTGGGTCAGTACATATAGACCACCTCTACAGGTCTGTATGGGAGTATAAACTACTTGTTTATTGGTCAGAGGAGAACTGACCCCCCAACTGAGCCTGGTTTCTCCCAAGGTTTTTTTTTCTCCATCAGTGTCACAGATGGAGAAAAGTGTCGCCTATGGCTTGCTCAGTAGGGGACAACAACTAAATTGGGGAAAACTAAATTGGGGACAAACAATTTATTAATTTGGAACTATTGATTAATTTCCTCAAACTAAAATTGGTTAAAGTTTCTTTTGAATTATTGATATATTACTTTCCCATTTGATACTATAAAGTTGCTTTGACACAATTTGTATTGTAAAAAGCGCTATATAAATAAAACTGACTTGACTTGACTTTTCTATTTATTATATAATTAAAAAAATATCTCATTTAGCCTAACGCAGTAGCATAGTAGCATAGCAGTGTCATAGCACTTGCATGTTATTGCTCTTTTGTTGATCTTGATTGCTTCCATTGTCTTCTTTTGTAAGTCCCGTTGGATAAAAGTGTCTGCTAAATGTCAAAATGTAAATGTATGTAAATATAACTAATTTAAATAGTGAAAAAAAATGTGTTGTGTTATGGTAATAAGAATTGGCAGGTACATGTACATAGTGTAAATGTGTCATGAAAATAATTTCACATTGCAAACAATCATAGTGGTCTCAGAAAGAACAAATATTTCATTTTTCTTACTTTTCTTACTTGATTTTACGCTCTAACGTGTTTTGTAATATGTTACCATAAAGCCCTACCAACTCAGTGACATCTGAAAACAACATTTAGGATGCAAAGCTTAGTATGTTGATGTCACAGGTGTTCCCTTTATGGCCAGGTCGTCAACTGAATACTCAACACTGCCAGCCCTGCAAAACACACACATGGGGCTGAACGCTTCAGAGCTCAAGGTTTTTCAACAAGGCCTCGCTTTGTTGTTTGTAACCTTTTGATCTTAAATAAGAGCACAGGGGTGGCCGACGTGCAAAGAGAGAGACAAAGTCAGCGCGAGAGAAAGCTTGCTTTCATAATGAATGTCAGCTCAGATAACAAAGCCCCATTTGCATATCATAATCCAAATCTTTCCTGCTCAGATCAGGTGCGCTGTGAAGGAATATTTTTCTTGGTTGCCTTTGAAAGTCTTTGATGTGCACAGCAAGAATGAATATGAAAAGGAACTGCTAGCCGATGAGGTCACGTTCTCTCTAACTCTCTTTCTCTGCCTCTTCCTCATGTTTTCCAGATGGAAATGAAAATGTGCAGCATGTATAACACTATGTTTTTCTAGCGATGAAAGCTTTATGCTGTCAGTTCAAAATGAACTGCGATAATAAAATCATGTTTTTCTAGAAAGTAGTTTTCTTCACTCATAGTAAACAATAATAGTGTGAAAGATTCATTCCTCTCAGCCTCAGATGGCACACCCAAAAGAAACACTTCCCAAACACTAATTCAAATCCAGCTTGGTGACTATATAATATTGAAAGACTTGCCTCTTGGCTGGCTACTGCAATATAATATGTGATTTAACTCAGTGGCATATTGCAAATCTTGGAGCCAACATTAACCATGAGACAGACCCTGCCCTCAAATGATGACATCATACGTGTGCATTGTGGATTAAATATCATCTCAGGGGTATCAAGTATGCAAGTGCTTTAAATCAAATTACAAGAACAAAAGTCTGATGTAAGCAACGTCCACTATTTAAATAAAAGACATTCAAACCCTCTACTAAAGAAAACATCTGCCACAACTTGTTCCAATGTGACCATAGTCAGAAGTCTGGCTATGTGACTCTAAATATCTTCTATCAAATTTTAGAAGGACTTCTGTTGAAAGCATCACCATCAGTACTTCCTTTATGATATCTACAATTTTCTCCAGAACTCAGTATGGCCTCACCCACCATTGGCAAGTGAGCTAAAATTCAATTTGGATTATGGCCATAAACCATCAACAGTCCAATATTACTTCAGAATGCAAGAGTTGTGAGAAAAGAAGATGGGGCACGTTGACTGATATGTATTTAGTAGAAGTAAATTACTATTGTCCAGGTGTTGTTACTTAAAAAATACAGCGACTATAAGATGTCTTTGAGTGCTGTAAAAGGCATTGCTACATAAAATTAATTCTCATTATTTATTTTGTTTGCTATCCCAATTTAAATTGAAGGTGTATTGATTTGGAGCTGCAAAAAGCAGAATGAATGTGAGAAAGAGAGGTGAGAGTGAATACTTGTGCTTGCCCAGAGTTTGCATCTTTCACAGGCATCTTTTTTTCCCCTTTGTTTCAACTGTGGGTTTAAGTGACAAGCACACTGGAAGGCTCACAGTATGTGAGCATTGCTGTGTGTGTTGCAGAGGTCAAATAGAGTATGCTGTCAGAGTGTGGGGTCTTCAGTCAAGGACCACCCTCACTCAACAGTATCCCACCAAGCAGGACGAAAACAGACCAACTTGGAGTTTAAACCGTTTGGATGCTAGTCAGCTCTCTGCCACACATCATGAGCTTCTGTCTGCTGTTTTATCTAATGAGCTGATGTCTTGACAGGCACTTTGGTGTTTTCAGAAAGAGAGGACACTTTCCCATGTATTGTCATGGAACAGACCTGAACAGAAGAGTAACAGAGGGAGGAAATAATCTCTGACTACATTATGAAGCTTCTATTCTGATATGCTTCTTTATTACACTTGCTAATATGTTCTCAGCTACAGAGAGCACACCATTGATTGACCGCCTGATGCATATCACATACAAAAACAGCAAGAGCTTTCAACAACAAAAAGCAAGTTCTTGGTCTATCTACTGGGAAATTCTAGAAAATCTATAACTTCTCAGTCTTCACCAGACAAAGTTCTCTGGCTGATACTACATCCATTCTACATCCTAATAAGCAACCTAGCAAGAATGTCAAAGCATCATATGCAAGATTCTGGTAAAATTACTATGCACTTACTTTATAAAAGTTACACATTTGATCAAATTTACTTATTGTACACATGCTTGTTGTTTTGCAAAACACTTAATAGATTTGCATTTGTTCATATGGACCCTTTTCACATTTCTAGAGTTTACAGAAGAGGAAGTCATATACATTTTATAATTACTATATATAATTTTTGCATTCCCATTTGCTATATATATATATATATATATATATATATACATACATACATACACACACACACACACACACACACACACACACACACACACACACACACACACAGTGCTGCGAGAAAGTTTGTGAACCCTTTAGAATTTTCTATATTTCAGCATGATTATGACCCAAAACATCATCAGATTTTCATATAAGTTTCATATAAAAGAACAGGGATCTATCAAAGTCTGATAATGTTTGTGGAAGTGAATCAAGTCATTACTTGAGGACATTGAAAAAAGAGTTGATGTTGCCTCATCAGGCTAGAAAAGATTACAAAACCATCTCTAAAGAGTTTGGACTCCACAAATCCACAGTCAGACAGATTGTGTACAAATGGAGGAAATTCAAGACCCCTGTAACCTTTGACCAACAAAGATCACTCCAAAGCAGAACGTGTAATAGTCTGCGAGGTTGCAAAATTTTCCAGGGTAACTTTTAAGCAATTAAAGCTCTTTCTCACATTGGCTAATGTTAATGTTCATGAGCCCACCATCAAAAGAACACTATGCAACCATGGTGTGAATGGCAGAGTTGCAAAAAGAAAATTGCTTGCTTAAGATCACATGGACAAGACAGGAGAATGGGTGGATGCAACCAAAATAGAAGTTATTGGTTTAAATGAGAATCTATTATGTTCAGAGAAAAGAGCACACTGCATTCCAACTTAAGAAGCCCATCTGTGAAATATGGTGGTGGTGGTAGTATCATGGCTTGGGCCTGTTTTGCTGCATCTTGGCCAGGACAGCCTGCCATCATTGATGGAACAATGAATTCTGAATTATACCAGAAAATTCTAAAGTAAAACATCAGGACATCTGTTTAGGAACAGAGTCTCAAGAGAATGTGGGTCATGCTCTTGACCCACAGCAAAAGGGGGTCTGCAGCAAAAGGGGGTCACCCCAGATACTGAAAGCAAAGAGTCACATACTTTTGCAATGCACAGATATGTAACACTGGATCATTTTTGTCAATAAATAAATGACAAAGAATATATTTTTCTCTCACTTGTTTGATTGGGTCCTCTTTGTCTACTCTCAAGACTTCTGAGACTCTGAGAGAAAATCTGATGATGTTTTGGGTCATATTTATGCAGAAAACTCTACAGTGTTCACAAACTTCCAAGCAGCACTATATATATATAGAGAGAGAGAGAGAGAGATTTTTTAATATTTAATGACAGAATTAATTAACACAAGGGTGACGTTAAAGCAGAAGGTCAAAAGCCAGGAGTCAATCCAGATTGACAACCAGTATGAAAAGTTAAGGCCTGGCCATAACCAGAGACTTGTGAATAGGGTAGACACCAGGTAGTGCAGTTGATGGAGGTAGGAGAAATTTAGACTGGGCTTAGCTGGATCAGACAGAACACTGCAGAAAAAGAGAGCAGACACAACAACAGGCAGGGCAAGACAGGACAAGACTTGACCGTAGGAAGACAAGAGCAAATAAAGCTGGACATAGACTGTGCGAAATTTGTCAAATTTAAGATTAAATTGAGCTTTCAATGTACAGGGGGTAATGAGAGGTAATTAGTCTCTCACGACAGGCAGTCGGTTGCCCTAAACATAGTGTTTTTTCCCCTCACTTGTCAGTGCAAAAACAGAAATTAAACCATGACAATGGTAGTATGAACCACAATGTTGGAATAAAGCATGTTATATGATATAGACAGACGGGATGGAGGTTTCACAATTCCAGGTTGAGATGGTCCAACATATTTATTTCACAAGTACAGTGTGAGTAGTCGTCACAGCTCTATGATTGGCCTGTATAGTGTGAGCATTTTTTTTTTTTTTTTTTTTTTTTTGAGAAAATAGTACTTATCATGCATTATGAGGTAATTGTCTTGAGGCAGAGATTTGAGGAACAAGATGGGGGGCACTGTCAGCTGAGAAATCTCTGATGACGTGGCATCCTGAACTGTGGAAAAGCAGACAGGTGTGCCCGTCTTTGACATGACAGGAAAGACAGTCTCCTTGCCCATGACAGGGAGTAAAGACATAGAGAGGGATATACTGTATGTATTATTATTATTAAAGGATATTTTCTTCAGAACTCTCATCGCCATCCAGCCATGGGGCTCATCAAGAGCATAGTTTAACAAACTTGCCATCAAGGATTTGTTCAACTTCAGCCCCTCCGCTATGATTAAGAAGTCAGAAGCAAAACTCCTCACCTCCACCCCTGCTGATGCGGGACACAGTCAAAAACAATGGCAAAATCGGAGCTAGGCAGAAGGTCAGAAACCAAGAACTGATCCAGAATAGCTATATGACATACAATATGGAGAACGTGCAAAGAGGGTAAACACCAGAAAGGTCAGTTGATAAGGATGCAGGAAAAACACAAATGACAAGGCAGGGAAAGAGGACAAGACTTGACTGGACAAGGTAAGACTGAGTAAGATTAATGTACAGGAGCTATAGTGGCAGGCTAAGAGCAGAAAACATACAAAGGACACTGCACAAATGCATGTAACATGCCTATGGCACAAAAACATAGGGAGAAAAGCACACAAAGAACAGGTGAACACAATTAACAAAATTATGACTAGACAGGGGTGCATGGTAAGGAGGATCAAGAAAACAGTACAGCAGGAGAGTTTTGGTATCATCTTTGTACATGATACATCTTGGTATCATGTCAGTTATTTTATTTTATTATTGTTTTTGTTGTTGTTGTTGCATCTTTGTCTGTACAGTATATAAACCATATGATATATGGTGGTTTCGGCTCTCATCACACAGATGTGTTCCTGGATGGATGTGTGTAATGTTACTAGGATCTGATACCAGATTTTTTCAGCATTCTGAATCTGGCTAGTTTACGAATCAACAAAATAGCATAGAATTGTCAGTACTAGGTAAGCATCAGCTCATAATAGCACTGATCTTAACTGTGAAATAATTAGTTAATAATTACATAATAATAGTTAATTAGTTAATAATAATTAGTTAGAAGTATTATTTGTATTTAGCATCGTTTTACCTGTTGTCAATGGCCATATCGGTTTAAACTAGTTACACATTTCTGAAACATGCCATTCAAACATTTGTTTACTGTGGGTGGTTCTTGGCCAGAATAGTGTGTGGACTAGACTTTATACTGATATTCAAAAATCTGGCTGCCTAGGACTGCTAACATAGTAGCTCAAACAACATGACAGCCCTGTAGTTTTGTGTACATTCAGACACTACTTCCATTCTCTGGCGTTGATTACCACACGCAGAAGTCAGTCAGTGTTCAGTAGACCAGACTCAAAGTCACTGAAGCAGCCAAAAGCCACTTGTGGAGTGGAGTATGTAAAAGCTGATTTCAATTGCTGCTCTCCCACTGAAGTGGGATTAGATTGCACATTGCAAGTTCCCATGGAACAAATGGAGAGTGAAGGGGTTTCTGGGTTACGACACTCCCCCCTACACCCCCAAAGGTCTTTAGAGAGGGAGTGGTGTGAGTTTGACTGGTTCAGCCTCAGGAGAAAGCTGCATGCTCAGCATGGCTCCCCCACATGAAACAAGCAGCCCAGTACACTGCAGCTATTCACTAACAAACCTTCTCTTGTCTCATCCACTACTTTAGTAAAAAAACTCTAAAAAAAAAAAGAGCGAAACACAGCTGGAAAGAAATATTTTACAATAGTACAATATTTACACACACATATACATAGAGAGAGAGATAAATAGTGATATACTGAGTGATATACATAGTACCTTACTTTTTTTTTTTTTTTACATTAATCTACACTCCATACCCCATTAACAAAGAAAAGAAAGCTTTGTAATAACATACCAAATTTATTAAATTAAAAAAGTAAAATAATAATATTGCCTTTCCAGTTTCTTTGAATCATCTTTGAGAAGTTTCTACACTTCAATAGAAGAAGGACCTCCAGGACCACCAAGCTAGGTAGCACTGGGACACTGGTCTTGAGAGTACTGGGAGCTGTGGACTTGGGACTACTTAGTTAGACAACACTGAGAGCCCTTAAACTTGGGTCAGTCAGGCTAGGGAATGCTGGGTCTGGGGCAGTTGTGACAGGTGTTTTCAAAAAAGTGAAACAAGCTCTATTGGTGTTTACAGAGGCACTGCTAAATCCCACAGTGCAGGGAGACTCCACCAACCCAAGAGCATAGTGAATAAACTCTTAAATAAAGTATTTAAATACCCTGGAGTGCAACCCTCACTCTAGTTGAGTGGCAAAATTGGTGGCTCCCCATTGCCTGCAAGACATCATCCATTACTAGGTCAGTTGTTCTGTAACCTTTTGATAAAGGGAATCAGGAGGAAACAAGAATCTATCTGCAGTTTTGATAAAGAAAAACAGTACAGGGCAGCAGAATCGAGGCTAACAGAAACACATCTAACAACTGACAATGAAACACAGGGAAACCAGGGCTTAAATACACAAGGTAAACAAGAAAACACTGGACACCTAGGGATGCAATCAAGGGCAACCAATTAAAAATGACACTATAAAAGGACTACAAAAACCAGTATAAAAAACGAAACAAAAGAAACAAGAATTTTATGGAAAGGAAGGAAAGGAAACGATGTGACGTGGAAAGGAGGTGTTTGTGCTCTGCATTTAACTCATCCAAGTGCACACACACAGTAGTGAACACACACACACAGAGCAGTGGACAGCCATATTGCTACCACTGCAGCGCAAGGGGAGCAGTTGGGGGTTTGGTGCCTTGCTCAAGTGTTCTTATTAAGGGTGGGGAGAGAGCTGATCATTTACTCCCCCCACTGACAATCCCTGCCGGACATGGGACTTGTAACCTTTCGGTTACAAGTCCAACTCTAACCATTAGGCCACGGCTGCCCCCCATAACATAAAAGTTCAAAACAAGACAAGAAACATATGTGACAACCTGTGAAAAATTTAAGTAATTAGACATGAGAGACATTTGAAAAGGCTCACACCTGTCTATACAGGTCTAACAGCTGAAAATGTATAGTATAAAACCAAGACATGATGCACAGATCTGGGGGATGCTTCAGAAATGTTTCTGTTGCATTGAAAGTTCACAAGAGCACAGTGGGCACCATTATTCTTAACAGAAAAAGTTTTAAATAATTAGGTCACTTCCTACAGCTGGCTGCCCAGTCAAACTGACTAGTTGGGGAAAGAGGACTTTGGGAGGAAAAGTGATCAAAGAAACCAATGGAATTTATAAAAAAGCACATAAAAGTGACTTTGACTTTGACCAAGAATACTATCTGTCACAATGTTTCCTAACCCTGTTCCTGGAGACCCCACAATATTATGGTCTTACTGGGAGGTGGTTGTCCATGTTTGCCACCTTAACAGAATGTAGCTTCTGCAGGAGGACTGGGCCCCTCTCAGTGTCAATCCTGCCTCCTAGCCTGTGCCTACCCTAGTAAAAAAGTAATAGATATAAAATGCATTTATTTTATACAAAGTATAGTTCAAGTCTATTAACATATTTACTGACATATTGCTTGAGACCTACTGATATAAAATTGTAATTTAAACTTTATTTGCAGTACTACTTAAGCCTAAAATAGGTTTTAATGTCAATAATGATGAGCATTGCATCATCTTTAACTAATATTGTTCTTTAAATGCAAAATATTTAAAGTGTACCTAAAGTATACTTGCAATAGTTCCACTTTAGCACAATCAATCATACTTAAGTATATCTTTAGTTGGACATCAGCACTATTTATGCATAATTAAAGTGCATTAAACACAAAATTAAATGTTCAAGTTTAGCAGACTTTAAATATACCAGTTTAGTATACTAAAAGTGCAATTGCAGGGTATTTTTATTAAGTACATAATATGTAAATGTATTTGTAGTATACTTAGCATGAAATAAATGTATTTTTAAATACATTTTAGTATATTTGTTTTTTTACTAAGGTAATCCCACCACACTGGCAAGCCCCATACCTTCTCCTGACCCAGTGATTCTGAATTCAGTAGTCTCGTTGTCCCAGCGCTGGCTGCTCTTCTTTTCATGGCCACATAGGCCATTCCCAAGCAGTCAGCTCTCTAGTCCAGGAGCCTCCAGAATCGGCTCCAATTTAGGGCCTCCTGAGATGCACCATCTTCCACAGAGGAGTATTTAGAGGATGGGATGTCGGTATCATGGGATTGTTTCCATGATACATTTGATGTTTTCTTAGAAATTAGCCAAAACAAAGTATTTTACATTTTGAAATAACCTTCATGTTTAGAGTGAGTCTAACATGTGATGCTATATAGCGTAATACCCACATTGGCAGTACAATAGTGTTTGGATTAGAGCCATGTTGTTAAACTTTTGCAGTGTAGAATAAAATTTCTTAAATCTTAAATCAGAGAAAATGTTTTAGGATTCTGCTCTTTCACCCCCTTTATGTTCTGCTTAGTTGCACAGTTAAGTGAAATTAAGATAAAACAAACACAGTCACATTGTGATACTATCATAGGATGAAAAGCATGGGATTAAAGAAGAGGTGGAGATAATGTTTGAATATATATCTTATATCAGTGTAAGGTAATCGGTTTCAAAGCTATCTCTGCCTTTGAAGACTTAATTAGGATCTGACGACCAGATGAGAGATGTTTTTGTATCTGACGTCTTACCGCTTTGAATCATTATTCACACAGAGACCATAAAAAAAGCAAGTGGGAGAAGAAAAGAAGAGATGGTATATGGAGGTTGTAGATGGAAAGAAAGTGAAGCAAATGGAAAGTGTATACAACCCAGGGGGTCAACAAGTTGCCAGGGGGTCTTTGAAACAACTCTTGATTGACAACTCTAGATCAGGTGATCAATTCCAGCATCCAATCAACAAGTGTGATTGATTCATTAAAACTTGGGTCGCGGAGCACTGGCACCCCTGAGGATCTCAAAGGAGCCCACAGGGGGCACAAGCTGAAAGACTTTTTTGACCAGCATCTCATTACTCTGCCTGAGGAGTATTGAGATTTCAGTCTAAAACTCATCTCTCCCGCAGGGTCCACACAACGGACTGTTTTCCTTCAGACTAGCAGATGAAAGCATGAGGATGAAAAGAGAACTAGTTAGAGCCAAATTATAATGTTCATCTACGCAATTGATGTGGAACCTTGAAAGGAAGTTGAGAACATGTTCTGTGTTCTATTTTAAACCTGTCTGCAATAATTCTCTGAGTTACGTTAAAATCCACTTTAACCAATGTTCCCATGACTTCACTTGATGGTTACATCCCAATTTGCATACTATTTATACTCAGCAAGCTTACCCCCTCATGTTTCTCATAATTTATATTTTGGCTGCATTATAAAGTTTTCCTAATTCAGAATATGATCAAAGATTACATATGTGGATATCAGCTAATAAAAATATATTATTGTTACAGCTTTCACGAACAAAATACAAATGATTAGTACATTATGCTTAACGAAATTCAAAAATGAAATCTGTTTTCCCTATCGCTATTCATCAGGGGACAGACACAATGATAAGATCTTTCATGACTGACCACATCTTTAGCAACCCACATAAATACCAGAGAAAAGATATTTGAAAATATTTAAATTGCAGCTTAAATTAAAACTACTGAGACAATATAGAAATTAAGTACATATCACTTCAAAAGTTTAGTTTTTCACTAACCACGCATAAACGTTGCTTTCTCAAAAACACAATCATGTACATACATGCTGCTCACATATTATTGTAGCCCAGTTTGTGCTGAATAAAGTGTTATCAGACTTTAAAGGGCCCTAAAACACCCTTAGACCCCAGAGGGTTAAGTATATTACGTATAGTCTTGCTAGTCTGACTGGCCATGAATTCATCTGTTAATGGGTTTTAATCTTCTTCACTGATAATCATTTTAATTACCTGTCTTGCATATTAGCTTGTTTTTGCTCCCACCATCCCTAACAATCTTCTGTGTATTCATCAATCAAATGTCCTGGAGAATGTGTTTTCACAACTCTCTTTAGTTTTAACTGAACATAATATTCTTGATGAATTTCAGTCTGGGATTAGCACTCGTTTATATCACCTAAAGCAGTAGGTTGGTATGCATGGCACAGCTTTGAGTTGGTTAACTTCCTATCTTTCAGACTGGTCCCTGTCAGTTAGAATTATTGTGCTTCAAGACTCCATTCTGGGGCAAATTTAATTGGTATTGGGTATTTTATATCTGGGTTCTAGATATAATTTTTTAGAAAATATCAAATCTCTTATGCTATGCTGAGGATACAAAACAACAGTATGTTCCACTGCATCCTGAAGAATGGCTTTGTACTAATATCATTAAGTGCTATGAAGATACATTTTCTCAACGAGCAATACTGCTATTGTTGTCTTTGTCCCTCTTAGATCTTTTCCTTGAATTTCTATCTGGGGCCTTCTCTAGAAATGTACATAACTACACAAACATACACACAAAGATTTTGATTACAAGCTGGTTTCAACTTTCATGAAGGGAAGTTGCGTAGTTCTTTTCTTCCCTATGTGACATATATCTGAGTGAAACCAGAGATGGTTTTATTGGAGATACCACCATTGGGAGTTCTACCACTGGAGAAAGCATAAATTGCAAAGTGTTTCATGTGTGCCTTGATAACCAATCACATCTTGGCTTTGACGTCTGAGTTGTGCAACAACTGATCACTGTTTGTGGATACCATATAAATGAATGGGTGAATGAGTGATATAAACGGAATCTTACCTGTTGCAAAACTGTCTATGACTTCTTTTATAAAATAGCATGCTAGCATTTCAGTGTAAACACAAATAGTAGAGTCCAAAAGAATTTTTCACGTCAAACATGTTGAAGATTAGCAGGCTGTCGAGTCATTAAATTACAAGCTGTTTTCCCATATGACAGCCATAAAAAATATCTTCTGTTCTCCTACCCTGCATGCCAGAACATTAGTTTTTTGCTAACCTTGGTGACCTGGGGCCTCATTTCTAATGAGAAACCATACTAAATGTGATTTTACGATCATTTCTTAAATATGCATATGTGTGATTCATAGAATGAATGTACGTACAGAAAACGCACATACGTGTCTCTTCCAGATGTGAAATCCATGCATCGCAAATTATCTTGAACTTGAGCACAACTGTATGGTTTTAGCTCTCTGCCTTACGACTCCTAATTAATGTCATTAACAGAAAACAAAAGATGGCCATCATCATCGGAATCCTTTCATTTAGAATAGCGAGCTGCAAGAACAGCTTACATTTTCGAAAACCTGCAGTGCTCCGACAAGAACAAGTGTGTACATCTGCTTGGAGCCTAACGCCTAAATAATTATTTGATCCCCTGCTGATTTTGTAACTGTCAGTCTCCCTTGGTCTGAGGCTCCATGCAAGATCTCACCTTGTGGAGCTTCAAAGGTCAGCCCAGAACTACACAGGAGGATTTTGTCAATGATCTCAAGGCAGCTGGGACCAAGAAAACAATTGGTAACACACTACGCTGCGAAGGACTGCAATCCTGTAGCGCCCGCAGGGTCGCCCTGTTTAAGAAAGCACATGTACAGTGAACCCAATGAACATCTGAATGATTCAGAGGAGAACTGTGTGAACGTGTTGTGGTCAGATGAGACCAAATCAAGCTCTTTGGCATTAACTGAACACGCTGTTTTTGGAGGAGGAGGAATGCTCCAACAAGAAAAAGTGTGTACGTTTGCTTGGAGCCTAACGTGACGCTGAGCACTTTTTTACATCAAAGCCAGTTTTTTTTTTTACAAATATGAGCGTTGGTGTGGATTTAAGCGTATGCACACTCTAAGATTAAATCTGAGTGTATGCACACTTTATAAATGAGGTCCTTAAAGCAGATTTGGTGAGGTGGCTTCTCAAACAAGAAAAATGTAGGGTGGCAATGTACAGTGGGGAAAATAATTATTTGATCCCCTGCTAATTTTGTAACTGTCAATCTCCCTCGGTCTGAGGCTCCATGCAAAATCTCACTTTGTGAAGTTTCAATGATCATGAGAACGGTGAGGAACCAACCAAGAACTACACAGGAGGATCATGTCACTGATCTCAGGGCAGCTGGGACCAAGAAAACAATTGATAACACACTACGCCGATAAGACTGAAATCCTGCAGCGCCCGCAAGGTCCCCCTGCTTAAGAAAGTACATGTACAGGCCCAATGAACATCTGAATGATTCAAAGGGGAACTGTGTGAAAGTGTTGTGGTCAGATGAGACCAAAATCAAGCTCTTTGGCATCAACTGAACTCGTCGTGTTTGGAGGAGGAGGAATGCTGCCTATGACCAAGAACAACATCCCCACCGTCAAACACGGAAGTGGAAACATTATGCTTCAGGGGTGTTTTTCTGCTAAGGGGACAGGACAACTGCACAGCATCAAAGGGACGAATGACGGGAAATTTGCACTGTCAAAGTTTTTTGTGAAAACCTCCTTCCCTCATTGAAAATGGGTTGTGGATGGGTATGCCAGCATGATAATGACCCAATACACACGGCTAAGGCAAGAAAGGAATGGCTCAAGAAGAAGCACATTAAGGTCCTGGAGTGGCCTAGCCAGTCTCCAAACCTTAATACCTTTAAACAAATTCTGTGGAGGGAGCTGAAATTTCGGGTTGCCAAACATCAGCCTGAAACCTTAATGACTTGGAGAGGATCTGCAAAGAGGAGTGGGACCAAATCCCTCCTGAGATGTGTGCAAACCTGGTGGCCAACTACAAGAAACATCTGACCTCTTTGACCCAAAAAGGGTTTTGCCACCAAATACTAAGTCATGTTTTGTAAAGGGGTCAAATACTTATTTCACTCATTAAAATGCAAATCAATTTATATCTTTTTCTGAAATGCGTTTTTCTAGATTTTATTGTTGTTGTTGTTATTCTGTCTGAACATCTAAATTAATTGATTTTATTTAAATAAAATGTTATTTTACATTACTAAATCAACCGAAATATTAGGTTACACCAACTAAACTAAAATGAAGAGAAAGATCAGGTAGAAATAGCTTATTAATGTAACAGTTGCAGGTTACCACTTTTTACAATGTACCAGCAGTGTACCAGTTGATTCACAAATCGTCTCTTGTGGCCTCATGGAATAGTAAAGTAACCACTAAGAATGTGTTTCTAATATTATGAATCAGGATGCTACTCTTTTGGCATACTGTTTTTTGCATACTATAGTAGGGAAATGTTTGATTTTGGACGCAACAAATATTTTGGGGTCCTCGTCAGTCAGTAAGCAGTGTTTGAGAGATGGGCCATGTTTGTTCTCTGTGATTTTGTTTCGTTTGTACTACCCTGGATGCTTTTATATTAGCCTTAAGAATAAATTTTATAGCCTACTATGTGCTTTTGAGTGTGACCCAGTAAATAAGCACTCTCTCTTTCAGCTCTTTAAAAAAAAAATGCAACCTGTGTTTGAGTGTGGTATGTTTCACAAGTCTGATGGCAAGAGAGTTAGCGAATGACTGACATGTTAATTCTCTTGCTGTCTTCAGGGGAGCCTAAGTGAGTGGACTGACAACAGACACTTAGCAAGAGGTGTTCTTCACATACAGAGCACACAGAAATAATAAACAGATGTGTTTAGCACACAATCACATTCAAACACAAACATGAACACACACACAAGCATGCTTGCTCTTTCTTCTTGCAGTAACATACACGCAAGCACACCTGCACAGGATTAGTTGTCCTTCACAGGGACCTCAAGTCCTATCCTCCCCTTTAAACCTCTCTTTCTAGCTTCCTCTCATATTATAATGTTTCTGACCTCTCCCCTCATCTCTATCCAGTGTCTTCAGTTCTGAAACAATAGTCATCTCTCTTCAATAACAGTAAATGCCTATATGGTTTACAGTAACGCTAATGAGAAAAGGAGAACAGGAGCTTAGTTACATCATAACTAGCTTGTGGCATATTCATTTTTCAGAAGTTACAGTCTTTGGAAACTTTCTCTTCTCATTCTCATCTCAAACTTCTCATCTATGTCCTTTGGCAAACATAGTTGACATCATTTACAGTAACACGCCAAAATAATAGCAGTAACTAAAATAACGTTTCACCTGATCTTCTCAGACCATAAATTAAGAACCATGAAAAAGAAAATGAAGTGTGCTTAACTCTCTTGAGCACTTGTAGTGTACTTCTAAGCTTGTAAGAATATTTTTAGGAAACTGTGCATGCAATTAATATAATTACTTATTACTCGAAGTACACTTATTTTGATGTGGTGACTAGGATAGCACACATAAAGTACTAGTGTTATTTAATATTACATTTAAAGTTATTATTTTTAAATTGCAACGTCATCATTACAAATGTGTAATTACATTTAAATACATAAAATACAAGTTTCTAGAGAAATGACATTCATGACATTTGTATTTTAGTTTATCATTAATGCTTGTCAGTGCTTTTGCCAGTATACTTAAGTATACTTAAGATATTTCAATGAAAAAAAAAGGTATAAAGATTTACTTATGTCCTACTTAGGTAGTTTAAATATTTTTTTATGTTCAACTAATTGCATTTATTAGTGTGATTTGATTTGATTTAATAATATATATTTTTTAATTATGACAAATTCATTTAATTCATAATCTTTTTTCAAGCTAAAGTGTACATATACTCACAAAGGGAATCCAGAATTCTCTGTTACTTAATGCTTGGTTGATTGTAAAATGATTATCCCCAGTATTTCACTGTCCATAGCTAGTCAGAAGTTACCTACAATTTTATGAGCATAATGACACAACTTAATCTTCTGCAGGTCAGGTAAAAAGGACAGAAAGCTTGACTATGCACAAGATGTAACGGAAGGAAGCAAACCCCAAGCTTAATTTGTGACTGTCTGACTGTAAATTATCCGTTACTTAGTGTTTCACCAACAAAGTATCATAGAAGAAGACGATGTTTGTTGTCGTCAGTTCCAGACTGATGTCACAAGAGACAATCACCTGTGTGGGTTCAAATTAAGCCTGACACTGATTGTTGCTTTTGCTGATTTGTGTAGCTGTCTGTCTCCTTCACACACACGTAGGGGTTTGAAGAGCCATTAAGGTGATGAGAGAAGACAAAGACACAAACAATGTAAATAATGCATGCTGATCCTAATTACTGCAAAAGAGCTGCACATTACGGCACTGCCTATGAAGCCCCTCAGACAACTTCCACAATGATCACTCTCCTCTAACTCACTCTATTTACCTCTTTTCTTTATCTTCTATAACGTTACTCTTTCATCCGTTGGAGGAATTTCACTGCAGAAGTGATCAAAGCAGATGCAGGAAAGCTGGTGTGAAGGTACTTCATTTCTAACAACAAAAACAGAGTAGAAGGAGGAGATAAAGTCACTTCTCTCAGGAGAAAGAGAAAGAGATTCAGGCCATCTTGCTCTCACTAAAGGTTGCAACTAAGCTTGTGTATAAGGAAATAATCTGTGTTGTACAGTGATCAAAACAGTATGACTCTGTGAAAAACAAAAGAAGATTTTTAGCAAAACGTTCAAGCCTTTCTTTTCCATACGATTAAAAAAAGAATCAGTTAAAAGGGCAAAAATTAACCATAAAAATATTACACCAGTAATATTAATCTAAGTAATCTACAACTTTAAATAAAATTTATTTGGAAGCGATGAAATAGCTTAGTGTGAGGAAATGACCCAAATTTATGTCTAATCTAAAACTTTGCTTTCTGGCTTAAACCTGTTAATTTTGCTAAAGCAAATAACACTCCTCATGCAGGATAAACTAAAAGAAACAATTTAGTTTTTTGATTAAATAGTATTTTCGTTGACACTAAAGTGCAGAACACATTGAACACACTAGCTTTACTGACTGCAGAAATTATTGTGCGTTTTATTAATTTTGTAAGTTTTTTTTTAGTCCAAAACAGAAAAGCTAATGCATATTTTCAAAAGCCATTGCAAAAAACATTCAGGTCTTTGGAAGAGAATATTCATGTCTCCATTTAATTGTAAGTAAACAGAATTAAAATTAATTAACTTTTTTTTTTTCAAGAAATCAACATTTTTATTTTTAAATAATTTTAAGTTACTCTAATACTATGTTAATTAATTTTGATTTTGTTTATGGTTAAATTAATATAATTTCAGGAACATTTTGACTTACTTGTAAGAAAATATATTTAGTACACTGAAAAATAGGAAAACAGATAATTTTTTTTCTTTTCTTCTAAACTATTTGCTTTTGATTAATGTAAAATCACTCAATTTATCTATTTGACACACCCTTGACTTCCAGATCTGTTCAACTAATGATGTTTTTTGTCTTCTATATGAAATATTTAGAAAAAAAATAAAAGAAACTCAACTCAGCCTTGAGACAGCAGTAGCTAAAATAACATCAGAGGAATTGAGAAAATAGCTCGATAGCCAAGTCCTCCTTTATACAGGCGCTGAGGACACAACAAAGACTTGTTTCAGTTCAAAGTTGACTGTGTTCAGTGCAATGGCCTTTATTTGGGCTCATGTGACGCCTAAACACTGGCTTGCAGGAAGTAGCTGTGTACCTGAGTGTGTAAATGACACTGCAAATTAAACATGCTCAGATTTAAGGCTGCATCCTCATTTGCATTACTGTATACTTAACTATGCAAGTATAAGGACTATCCTATAACAACATAAATTACGTCTTGGCACCACTGACCTCTCTGCTATATACTGAAATTTTTACTTCACTTTTAGGTTAAACACTTTAACAAATGTTGTGAAAGTGTATGCCTCACCCTTCTGTTCAGTCTGTTGACAGCCACAACCTCCTCATTTTGTGTTATAGGTTGTGGGCGGTAGTACGCATGCACAGTACTAATGAAGTCTACCAATAAACATTTAAGCAATAATGCAATAATATGTAAAGAAAACTAGGGTGTTTCTCTGGACGTACAGCAGCCCTGCAAGCCTACAATAGACAAGTGGTTTAGAAAATGAATGGATAATGGAAAGGAAAATACTCCCTCTGTTGTTGGTGTGTGGCAACTACACATTTTTATGAATATAATAAACTGTATCTGCCTGCAACTTTAATGTTCTGTGTGCTTATGAAGGTTGTGTTTCACTTCTATTTTATTTTTACATTCCTTTAAAGTGTCTTTGATAGTTTTTCCCTTAGTTTTATTTCTGCACAACCGCTACATGAACAGACAAGTTCTTCTGACTGCAATCAAAGGAGAAAGAAGATCACAGCTCAGCGGACAGTGACAGCAGGCCAGAATAAACCCTTTATACTGCTAGAAACCAACTTCAAAGGTGTGACGCCTTCGATGTGCGGCTTGTGCAGCAGTAACCGTGTGAGAGTTTGATTAAAGACGGATTATGATTTTAAACAGACTTCAAAAAGTTCTTCTTGACGAAGACATAATATCTTAAGGAGTTTCAATTCAGTGCCGCTTCAACATGAAGGAGCAACATAATCCAACTATTACGCTCTAGCATTTCAAGACGTTTCACTTTCATCATGTACAATAGTCACTTCAAAGCATCAGAGTATTAATGATTTATGGTGCATGGATACGTCCCAATGAAATTATGATAGACACATTTTCACAAACCCAGATTGTTGATTTGTTGGCAGCCCAGTAGCTCTAATGAAGGTCCTAAAGTCACTGGAGCGGAGGAGGCAGCAGATTATAGACATTCAACGTCTGGAGGAGTAAAAGCCGTGGAGGATGGTGTTTTCATGGTCTTTAGTGTCTGGATGTGTGTTGGTATGATGATGAGTCTGTGTGTGTGTGTGTGTGTGTGTGTGTGTGTGTGTGTGTGTGTGCTTTTGATGTTTAATGTATTAAACTGAAAAAAAAAATTCAAAATGTTTCTGTAAGGGTCAGAGTGTAAAGCAACAATAAAACAAACATTACCTCAATATAAAAGTAATTAGTAAGTAGTCAAAAGACAGTGCTTTATGTTAAAGCAAAAGTGTGTGTTATAATTTAGGTACAAAACTATGTCCAGAAGAGGGTTAAATCCGACAAAACCTTTCTTTTGGGATGTGCTAAAATCAAAAAATGATGTAGACAATACAATAATATACATTTTTGATTCTTTCTCATTTAGATTGGTACATGTGCGGGTCAGGATTTGTTATCTTTGTGTGAAACAAAATTGTGTTAAAACAGAAATCACTATTAAAATGGTATTAAATATGTCATAACTCTAATCAGGGGTGTAGAGTGAAGGGTTAGGGCAGGACAAATGCAATTACCTCAGTATAAAAACACAAAAGTCCCACCATGATATAAAAGCAATTGTGTATGTGAGTGCTCCAGCTTCAGTTCCCATGCAGCCTAATGAATGAGGTGCACAAAAACACACTGGCCAGCTGTTGTTTCCAGAAGACTTGATGTGTGAATGTCACACACCCTCATACATATATACATCAATCCCGAGGGGATTGGTTATACAAATATACAGACTCCTTATAAAAGATGTGCTTAGTTGTATTGAACGTGCAGTGAAAAGTCATCTGTCTTTAAATGTATTTTAAATGTAAGAAAAAATTTGTAAAAAAAAAAAAAAAAAAAACTTTACTTACAGAAATTATTAATGAAATCAGTAATTATTTATCTTACAGAAAATATCAATACCAAAGTAATCAAATGCCATGTATATGTAAAGAGACCACACTTTAATGACTATTTTACGACACACTTAAGTACACTTTTAAAGAGTGCGCTTTGTAATGTCAAATTAAAAGTACATTTAAAAAAAAAAATATATATATATATATATTTTTTTTTTTTTTATAATATTTTTTATATATAAGGAAGTACATTTATTTTGATGTGGTGACTAAAATACTGAAGCACATGTAAAATACTTGAACATAACTTTTAACTTTACAAATGTGTAGTTACCAGTTTATTTAAATACATAGCATACAAGTTTAAATCAAAATTACATTACATTTTAGTTTACCATAAAAGCTTAGCAGTACACTTTAACCATATTTCAAAGACAATAGAATTAAAGCTTAGCAGTACACTTTAACCATATTTCAGACAATAGAATTATGAAAATACATTTAAATCATACCTAAGTTGCATTTAATAAAAGTTTAATCTGTGATATTTTTATTTAACTGCAAACAGCATGAAGTTAAGTGTGCAAAAACATTACATTCAGATCTCACTCATGTAAATTCTTTGTAAGTATATTATTTTTGTAGTAATTAGTTTGTTTTAAAGGAAGTATTCTTTTACACAAAGTATCACACATACCAGTCCAAGCCCCCTGAGACAGACACATATCACCGAAGGGAACTGAAAACTCAGACTCACTCCAGACTCAGAGGTGCCAGACAAGCTGAAACATCCAAGATGACACAATAGGTCTGGTCCAAAACATAGTGAGGTGCCTCGCTCTCTACTGCCAGTTAGCAGCATCCTAACTGTGACAGAATCTCAAGACTGAATTCCAGGAACACCCTAGCTACCAACCAGAATACGAAAGTAACCACAGAAAACCCCAGAAACCAGATACAAAGACACTGCAACCTGGCGGTAAAGCCCTAGCAAACACCCCAACACCCTAGCAACATTCTGTTAATTTTTGCAAACATCATTCAAAATCTAATTTTCATTTTTATTTTGTACTGTATAAGAACAATCTTGTGAAAAAACTAACTTCTCAAAGCCACAGCGCTGTCGGTGTCACAGCAGTGATGGCCCCATCTTTATAGTTAACAAAACTATGTCAGATATCCAGTGTAAACAAACTATTGTGTAACAGGCTGTTTAGCATCTATAAGAGCCTCTCTGATCTCCCAGCACACATTATTTTCCATGCTCAGAGCGAGTGCCAGAGAAAACAGCAGAGAACAGTCCAAATGCTCCTTGATTGCTCTATCTAATAATGTGTTTGGATAATTATCTTGGCTCTTTTCCACAGATGCTGCTCCTCAAGAAATGAACGCAAGTCTTGTGCCGTGTATGGTAGACTCAGAGACACGCCATAATCCCAGAATAAGTTGTGTGAATATTGATCTTTTGACTTTGCACAAAGTGTGGAAAAGTTCAATAGAGATGGAAATGAAGCAAGACGCTGGAGTTTGGGAAAAATAAAGCTTTTTATCCAGCTGTGTTAAATTGGATGTGAATATAAAAGATTTAGAAGGCCCAGGCAGAGAAAAAAGAGAAGCGAAAAACACAACAAAAACAAATTAACATCTAAAATACGCCGGTTCCTTTCAACAGATCTCTTCAAATCTCCATCGGGCTTTTAATGGGGGGGGGGGGGGGGGGGAGTTCAAAGCAGCACTGTTCTCCCGCTGCTCGCGAGAAAACACAAGCGCAACACTTCCGCCTCTCTGTTCTTGCTCTTCATATCTCCTCTCCTCTCTCTGCTGCAGTCGATAAAGTCTGGTTGCTCTGAGATGGAAGCGAGGGTGCTGAAGATGGCATCTTACTGTGCGTCTGTGAAACACGTCCCAGTAGA
The DNA here is from genome assembly GCA_033026305.1 of Cirrhinus molitorella. NCBI lineage: Eukaryota > Metazoa > Chordata > Actinopteri > Cypriniformes > Cyprinidae > Cirrhinus > Cirrhinus molitorella. The sequence continues at coordinate 14,638,159 of CM065117.1, forward strand.
GAAAGTAAAAGCAGGCAGAAAGCCCTAGCTGAAGACGCCAGCGTTGCCCTGCAGTAATCTCCCAGCATCAAAGAGAGAGAGAGAGATGACAGGGAAAAATAGAGAGAGTGCAACCTTTTTTTTTATGGTGGCACTTCCTCAAATTTTAAATGTTTAACTGCAGCTATCTGCTCATTAAAAGGTCTTCAAAGTTTTGTACTGATGCAAAGGCATGCATTTGAATTTGTAAGAGTGTTTTGCAGCTACCGTTCAGCAGTCTCGCAGAAGTGTTTATATAATAGCTCTGTCAGCCCAGAACAGATTCTCTTTGGCTGAAATGATATAGTTACATGTGACTAGGCCAGAAATATGTGATGATCAGGTTTATTTCTTGCTGACAGAGACATGTTTTTTTTTGGAACAACAAAAGTTGTCACAGCACATAATGAAAAAAAAAAAGTCACAGTAGATAATCCTGGGTAAATAAAAGACAGGAAAAAGCTTTGGATTGTCAAGTCACCTTTATTAATATAGCGCTTCATACAACACTGTTTCAAAGCAGCTTCACATTTTAAACACAAAACTAACAGAATCAATAATGCAAACTTCGAAAATGAGACAAATACAAATTCTGATGTAAAGCAGCTGTGGCAAGACAATACTGTCATTATTCAGCTCCAGTGTTGATTTAGTTTAGATCAATAACTTTGTAAAGTCTATTCATCATGAAACAACTTCAACAGAAGCAGCTCTAATTCCTAACAGCTAACAACCCCTATGGGATGTGAACACATTAGGAGATTTTAAATGTCTTTAGCCACATTTTCATAATAAAGAATGCCAAAGTACTGAAAGTCATTCATGTCCAATGGAGAGTCACACTGTCTGATATGTACAAAGGGAGATTTATCAATAATTTTGGCCTAAACACCTGTTTCTTCTGTTGAACGCTTGACACAGAATTCCATGACTCGTTCTGTGAGTATATTTGGGTCAGACAAAAACATTTTAATGGGATCATATCAAACAGACAAATTAAAAGTCCATTGCGACGCCACTGGGTGACAAATTGTGACAGTCATATCCAGAGGTCGCTGGAGAGTAAAACAGCAGCTTTACAGTTAAGGTTCACACTGACAGTGTCAGAAGCGAAAACATCTTAAAGTCAGATTAAAGCAGCATCCTGTATAAAAGTCAAGAACTTCAACTTCATCCTTGCAATTTAAAACATCCTCCTACAGTTAAAGGACATTCGCAGAGATTTTCCTAAGTCAGATTTGCACACAGTCTTGGCTGTGTTCTTAGGATCATTGTACTGTTAGAAGGTGACCCTTCAGTTCAGCCTAAGGTCCTGAGCATTTTGGGCCAGGATTCCTTTAAAGATATTTTGCTATAGTCAGCTTTTCTTTTACCATGACCAGTTCCAAAGTCTGTGCCACTTAAAACACCCATAGTGATGCATCACTGCACTTCACTGTTGGGGTGGTATTGCACAAGCGATGAGCAGTGCCTGGTTTCCCCAAGACATGACGCTTTGAATTGAGGTTCATCAGACCAGACCATTTGTCTTTATTCCAAGCAGGCCTCCAAGTACGGGTCTCGCATCTGGCCACTTTGCCACGAAGCCCAGATCAGTATGCAGTGATGGTTGTCCCTCTAAATTTCTGTAAGCATATCCATGATGATCTCTCTGGTCACCACTCTTACCCTGGCCCTTCTTCGTTGATTGTTCACTTTAACTGTGCAGCTGTTTTTAAATAAATAAATAATTGAAAGTATTTTAGCATAAAGTTGCAACATGACAAATTTTAAAGTATGTTCTTGGTACTGTGAATTACTGTGTGATTTGCTTGACCAAAGGTACATCAATGATTTCCAGCTTAATGGCTCCTGTAGAGCTGCTTTATAGTTGTGTCATAATTGAACTTTGCAACAAAGTCCATCAGTCGACACTGTTATTTCCTGTTTATTACTGTGAAGCTGCTTTAAACTGTATTGTATAAAGCGCTCTATAAATAATTGTGACTTGACTTGACTATCAAATGTCTTTTCCTCTCCTTCCTACCTGAAAACACACACACACACACACACACACACACACACAACCTTTGCCTACTACCACATAGATGCTGGTGTTTATGAGAAGACTATATTAAGCATCAGCATAATTTATTTTATATGAATTCCAACCTAATAAACCACCAGACTGAAAAGCTTTTAGAATATTTATTTTTGTCTGTCTGCAATATGACAGGAAAGACATGAAAAGATTCTTAACATGTCATTCACTAAAGCAAAAAGATCATTGAGTATTGGCATTCTTGCAAGGTTTTCACCTAAAAAGAACTTCAGGAAATGTCTGAATTTGTATATAAAATGACAGAACTATTGCTGAATAAAGTCTGAATGAAAAACAAAGCTGGCAAGATGAGAATAATACTTTTTTACCCTCTCTTGTTGTATTCAGCAGCTCATCTTGAGGAGGTCAGTTTCACTGTGTTGCGCTCACAGCATGTACCTGCATTCCTGGAATAGCTGCATCTAATGTGCTGTGAGTCTGTCTCAGCAGCAGCACGACTGAAATTCATAGAACAGAAGATCCAGAGGAAAGTGCTGGTATGAGCAACTGCCTAAAAAGGCATTAGATGGGTACATAGCATGACATATATTCTCATCAGATACTTCTCATGCCATTGTTTTATTAATCCTGTCCAAAAATGTGAAGTTTAATTACAACCTTAACTCTTAGCAATAGAAATAGTAGTGATGCTTGACTTGACAAACACCACTAATGATACACATTTAATTGCTATCTTTCTTCATGTTTTGCCACTTTTTATCTCTAATTTCATATGAATTTTTAGTCTACAACACTCCTCAGCGACACAAGTACCATACACAACTACTATATTTATATCTGCACACAACCTCTGACACCGACATGGGCGGCCCGTTCCCATCATTTTGGGAATGTTTTTTGAGGCCCATATGGAGCCAATCATGGCTGGCTCTTTTTGACGTCATTATCATGTGACAGTATCTTTGGGTGGCTGCTGGGACGCGTGAGGTTTATTTGAAGCTCTGGCTGCTCTGAAGATGCATCTTTGCATTTTTCCCCTCTGTCTTTCATTCAGCCACTTTTATCCCGCTGTGAGCGGAGACATCAAGGGAGATTCCATGCAAACATGTTATTTGGCAATGATGTCATACCCATGGGGAGTTCTGTTTTGTCTGACGGCCGGCGCCTCCGGAAGGGGGAAAGGCTCAGCCTCATTTTAGCAAGCTCCAATATAATCATGAAATGCCATAATCCAGTGGTCAGGCTGCCTAAATACACTTGCAGCCTACATTTCCAGTTTATCATGTTGTTGTGAAAATGGAGGACTCTCTTGAACCATGTCTTTACACTGCAAGCGAGCAATGCAACACAACAAACTGGAATGGTCCCATTCTGTTAAACAAATCTGTCCACACTGCAAACAAACAAATTGGATTCAGCAGCCATCAACTCAACAGCAAGAACTGCAGAGTGTAAAAGAGAATTTGTTTATTATAGATTGGCTTACTTCAATAAAAAACATTTGGCTTCTTTTAGAGTTTAGGCTCCAAAACCTGAGACAAATAGTGATGGGAAGACCAATTCATTTCTGTGAACTGGTATTCTTGGACAGTATATAATTATAATAGTTTATAATTCCTACCTCCTACTAAAATTATAGAAAAAAAATTATCTGTACGTTTATTTGGGTTGGTGCTTTATTTGGTTACTGCCATTAACGTCGCAACACATTGCAAATCCTGGGAAAACATTTGAGTTGACTAACTTGCTCGTTTTGAGTCATTTAAATGACCGAAAAGCTGACTACTTTCTGATTCTTTTATTTCAAGCAAGTTCTTTGGTTCAATAATCAGCCTGAACAGGCTTATTGACTCATTTCACACACACACACACACACACACACAAAAACTTATGCACAGAAATCCTGCACAGGCTTCTCTTCCAGATGTGAAACCTATAAATCGCATATGACCTTGATCTTGTGCACAGATAAATGCTTTCAGATCTCTGCCTTGTAAACGCCCTCTAATTAATGTCATTAGCATATAAAAGAGCACCAGTTAACATCCCAATCCTTACTTAAGAATGGCGAGTGTCAAGGATTGCTTTAGATTTCCAAATACTTGCAGTATACTGACTCTGCCACAAGGAAAAGTGTGTACACATGCTTAGAAAATGACACTGAACACTTTTCCATGTTTTCCAAAAGTTAACTACAAACCATTTAATCTCAGCAAACTATTTTATTTGAAAGCATTTTGTATGCTTTTTTTCTTTTTGATGCATTTGCTTGATAGATTTTTCAGCTTTCAGGAACAGAGACAATTTTAGTTCCTGTTTTCTTTTTTTCACTTTCCTTTTTTTCTCTCCAAACTTTAAACACTGTGGATGTGTCTCGTTAAATAGCAGAAGTATGAGTTATCCAAGCAGCAGCCGCATCCTTGAGGAGAATAAGGGCCGCATTGTTGGCCGCAGGTGTGTGCTTGTGCCAGTTGCCCTCAGTACAGGATAAGGGAACAATGCGTTGTGTAAGCGGACACCCTGAGTCAGCGTACAGAGGTGAGAGAGGCAGATGGGGATGGAGATTACACTGCTCAAGACCCTTGACAGAAAGACAAATAAAACAACAGAACAAGCAACCGACATGAGTGGGCATCCATGTGATGTATGGTCATATTAGTTACAGCTGAAGACAAAATTATTAGCCCCTTATAAAATATTTCATTATTTTTCAAATAACTCCCAAGTGTTTTTTAACAGAAAGACAATTTTATCAACACAGCATTTTTAAACATAATACTTTATTCAGGAAGCTTTTAGGGTTTGTAATGCAAATAGAAATAAATGTATAACCAATAATTTTAAAAAGTCTACTGGTCAAAATTATTAACCTCTCTTGAAAATGCTTTGCTAAACGTGTGTATCCTTCTCCATCTTTATGAGCATTAACAATTCTTTCTCTCAAGTCCATGTCTTTGCCATGATGACAGTGCATATTATTTTACTAGTTGCTTTGCAAGACATTAATCCTCATCTTAAAGAGCAATTTAAAGGTTTAACTAGGTTAATTAGGTTAATCTGGTTAATCTTAATTTGGCAAGTCATTGGACAACAGTGGTTTGTTCTATAGCTAATCAAACTAATACTTTCTTAAGGGGGCTAATAATATACCTTAGCAGTTTTTTATTTATTTATTTTATTCAAGCAACTATAAGAAATCAGACTATTTCTAGAAGAAAAGAATAATAGGAAATAATGTGAAAACATTCTCTTGCTCTGTTAAACATCACTTGGGAAATATTCTAAAAAAAAATTAAATTTCACAGGGGGGCTAATAATTTTGTCTTCAACTGTATATGACTGACAAAGCAACTTGCTGTTTGAGCACATACCCTGTACAAATCCTGCATATAAATAGAATATAAGGATTATTCATTATTTTATTCCTGCTGAAACTAAACTGGTACTGAAATTTTATTGATCATCAGACACCAGACAAATGAGTGGACTTGAAAGCTCAGTTTCAAACTCCGGTGAGCCGCCTAGACAGTATTTTAAGGCATCAAAGTTTCATTATCCCAATCCCAAGATGTATTACGACAAGCTCCATAAAAAAAATATGGAGGGCAAATCATGAAAAATATTGATTGTAAAAATATTTAATACTAAAAGTACTTTTACAATTATTAAAAATGGACAATTTTACCATATTTGTGTGCATTTACTTGAGCTTATGTGAGTAATGCGTGGTTAGCTTAGCAACATGCTAACATCAAACTATTGGAATCAATTGTAAGTCAAGTCTCTTGTGTGCTTCAAGTGAAGAGTGCTATTTTTGTGTTGTGCGGGTTGCTGCCTAGAAAGAGCATTTTAGATCAATCACTTATGTTGCCGTAGACAGCAGAAAGCAAAGAGCTAACTAGATTTTTCTGAATTTTTCTGGAAACCGAACTTAAATCAGGGCTTTAGAAAATAAGAATGGTTTATTATTAATGGTTTCTCTATATTATGCTTTTAAAATGTATGTGCCATCCTTATCTTTAATTAAAAACATTAACATACCTTCCCCCAACAACATCTCTTCCTTAATGACACATGCACTGGCACAAGGGCTGGTTTCATCCACTCACGTTTCAACTCCACATCTCCAGCAACTTTAACAAACAACAACAATCCAATCAATTTTAGAAGAGCAAAATTAAATCACCCTATATTTTTTTCTTGGTCGAAAAGCCATTTTACTCAGATACACGTCACAATAAGGAAGAAAAGATGATTGCATTTTCTGTTTCATGCTGACTTTAAAGGGGACATATTATGCAAAAATCTTTTATAAGGTGTTTCAACACAGTTGTGTGCCTGTAGCATGTGAAAACAACCAGCCACTTATTTTTTTATAATCCCCACAAATCATAAACAGTCTCTCTGAACTCGCTATTCCAGATTTCTCCCTACGTCCACATCATGATAGGGGAGAAATGTTAGCATAGTCCACCATTACTGTTTTCTTTCTGCTGGAGATATACAATGTCAGTGCCAAAGAAGCATTACAATGTTGTGTTTTGGTATGCACCAATGAACATAGGAGTCTATATAGACTCCCTCTATCTGAGCCGCTGAGGACACTGTTGTTTTAAATTTCATTTTTTAAGGAAATGTCCTCAATAAAAGTCCTCTATATGTTTAGGGATCAAAACCAACACTTTGTGTGCAAATGTCAGCTAGTACTAGCTAGCTGTACTATACTAGCAAGTAAGTAACACGTGTTTGTTTTCCAAATTGACTTTCTGAAAGAGCTTCTTGGCACGCTGTAAGGCTAACGTTGCTAAAGCTACCACTGTCTCTGCCTGTTTTCACTTATGCTGCCTCCACGTGCTACCAGAATGATCGCAAATATCAATGTGGTAGTTAAAATTGCAATGTGAAGTCAACCTGCTTAAATTTGTTGAGCTCATAATCACAAGTGGGACTTATAAAGTTTGTGATAGCATGCGATGGCACCATGAGACGGTCTATGTCGTTATTTGCATCGTGCTGTGTTCCTTGTCTGTGTACAAAAGCACATTTATTATGCACAGTACAAACAGATGAATGACTTTTAAACCGATTACAAAATAGATTCGCCAAGCATACATAGTGGGAATGTCATTTAAGACTTTGCTTCATTCACAGAATTATAGGACAAGGTTTACTAAATTTATATTTGTGTAACAAAAATGTATTAATATGTGATATTTACTTAGAATGTTTAGTAATATTGCTAAACAGTAGTTTAATATATGGTCTGACTTGGACTATACAGTGTTTATAAAGAAGTTTTCTTGAAAAAAAAATAAAAGGCTACTCTTGCATTATTACTAAAGAAACAATACTGTTTTTATTTCTTATTAGAATATTTCTTATTCTATAATAAGTATTGCCTATTTATTTTTATTGAGTTAAAAGACATGCAATATCAAAGCAGGGGGCATGGTGCTCCACTGGAGTGGGCATAAACAAATGGGCCAAAAGACAACCGCCACTACTCAGAGAGTTATATTGTCCACATTGGGGATGTGCCTGGTTAACTGTAAACTGGGGAAACCATCAGATAATCATGTTACAGACATGGGCAAGCTGGTTTCATGATGAATTTAAACCCATCCAGCTATCTCAAGTCTCTCTGTTTGTTTATCTGTAACTCACAGCCCTGCCTTTGTTTAGAGGAACTAGTCCAAAGGAAAAAAGGTGATGAATTGTTCTCAGTCAGCCGATCCTCCCACTGCAGCCTGTCATCAGTGTGTGTGTCATGGAACCAGCCTCAGAGATGTGTGTCGTCTGCTGTGACAGCACTACACTGCTACCTGAACACAGAGCTGTGCTGAGTTATTCTGAGCCGTGTGGACGAGCCGTTATTCCAACAGCAAGGGCGAAGAGTTGTGCTAGTGCTGCATGATGAAGAGATATTTTACAGCGACCTCTGAACTTTTTTCATTATGTGTGACTGGGCCTTGACTATTTTGGTTATAACTGGGGAAATGACAGAGACTTCAGAGCTCTAATAGCAAACTTTGTTCCCTAACTCAAAACTTAAAAACATATACAGTTTTATTATACATAATAGACATATTGGTCTTGCTCAAGGGTCTCACCTCAGACGTGGTATTGAGGGTGGAGAGAGTGCTGTTTATCCACTCCCCCCACCGACAATTCCTGCTGGACCTGGGACTCAAACCCGCAACCTTTGGGTTACAAGTCCGACTCCCTAACCATTAGGCCATGGCTGCCCCCGTTATACTATAAACGTGTAACTTTTAACATTTTCATTAAACTCTTTTCTTAAATTTTAATGTTTCCAGATGCACAACAACTACTGTAGCTGAGTAAACTGTAGACTTAAAGGCCAAGCAGAATCCTTTAGCAAGCCGAACACACATGCTCAGTGTTGAAACAGTAATGCTACTATGACTAGAGATAACCTACCATACCACAAATCAATTGGTCTATGGGTAAATTCCACAAAACATTATTAAATGAGTAGCTCTTGTCATCCAAGATGTCTTTCTTTATTCAGTCGTAAAGAAATTGTTTATTTTTTTTGGATAAACATTTCAGGATTTCTCTCTATATAGTGGACTTCTACGGTGCCCGTGAGTTTGAACTTCCAAAATTCAGTTTAAATGCAGCTTCAAAGGGCTCTAAGCCGAGGAAGATGGGTCTTATATAGCGGTTATTTTCTATTTCTATTTTCTATTTGTCTAGCTCTGCATAAACTCTGTGTATTCTGGTTCAAGACAGTTAGGGGTATGTCGAAAAACTCCCATCTCATTTTCTCCTCCAACTACAAAGTCACCCTACATTGCTGCAGAAGTACCGATCCAGTGTTTACAAAGTGAATGTGCAAAGAAGATCAAACGTCCTTTACAAAAAAAGGTAAAATAGCGATGTAGGATGATTTTGAAGTTGGCGAAAAAATGAGATGGGAGTTTTTCAACATACCCTAACTGTCTTGAACTGGATTACACAGAGTTCATGCAGAGCTAGACAAGACAAGCATTTGAGGTTAAAAAGTATATAAATTCTTCCTTGGCTGGGATCATAGAAGAAACTCACAGGCAACATAGAAGTCTACTATATGGAAAGAAATCCACAAATGTTTTCCTCAAAAACCATAATTTCTTTATGACTGAAGAATAAAACATTTTGGATGACAAGGGGGTGAGTAAATAATCTGTAAATTTTTGATCTGGAAGTGAAATTCTCTGCTGACAAAAAAAAAAAAAAATAAATAAATAAATTGCCTACCTTGCTGTTAAAAAGTTAATGTTGTTAAATAGATTCATGTATGGCAGAGGGTTACACTGCATTCAATGTATACATTTCCTAGGAATCAAACCCATGACATGACAAGCACTATGCTTTACCATTTAACACCAGATTTGGGGAATGTTACTTTTAAAAATAATGAATTACAATATTGCATTATTCCTTATTACTTTGTTTACTTTACTGAGTTACTTGGGTTACTTTTTATGGAAGTAATGTGTTACTGTACCTTTGTGTTACTTTATCTCATCAGAGCTGGGCTTGCTTGTTTGTTTTTAATATAACAAAGTTACAATTTTGGCAAATGTAAAAGCACTTTCATGCCAAAAGTGAAATGAAATAGCCTCGGGCAAAGAAAATGTAAATTTCAAGTCATTTTTGCTTATTAGAATGGTTAAATTGGATCATCAAAGGTCAGCAGCACAGAGATTGGTTAATAAAATAGTATTAAACACATAAAGGATATTTATGTTTTTTAACAGATTTAATTATTGCAGGTTTGTGTTATATTTCAAAACATTTGAAAGATAGCACAACCATACTTTTCAACCAAAACAGTTAAACATTTTTCTTTCTTTCTCTCTCGTACACACAAAACAATAATATATACTATTCATATAATACATTTAGATACATAGCTATTGTATAATGACATTTAACAATGACATTTTAAATTTGGCTTAAGTTTCCACAAGCATTTTGGTGCTGCTGTATGTATGCCACATGGTACTAGTGATGGTGCTCATATATGAAAACACTAGTCCTGTCTACATATGGTGCGTAAGGCTGATGGTTTGGATGGCATCTAATTAAAGTGTGTGCAGGCTCAGCGGGGGAGCCACAGACACCGGAGCACGGCTGGGCCATGATTGATTTCGACTGTCACGACACTCAGCTGGGCATCACCGTGCCCTCCCGAATAAAGGATTACAACGTCTAGCCATAACTTTCCATGGCATTGTTTGCCCTGACATCAAAGCACAACAGGGCACATTAGCATTTTTAATCAGTTGTAGGGCTCCAAGCTGGCACAGGACGCCAGATCGCTTTCATCAGAGCGGTCTGTCACCACAGCCAACCCGCCCCCCACCCCAACGTTATTCTCTTGCTTGCAGGAAAGCCAAACAAAACGACTCCATTTGAGTGAGCAAAGTGACCCGTCGCAGGAAATTAGCGAGACCCATGTGCATCAAGTGTTTCGATGAGCTCATCCATGGTACCACTTTTCATCCTGCAGTGGCAGATGGGGATAAAAAGGGCTTCCTCTTGTGTAACAAAGACAAACTTTGTCTCAGATTTTATGATTAAAAAAAATTAGTGTGAAAACATTCACTACAACATAAAGGTGAATGTACTCTCTCAAGCTAATATTTTCACAATATTTTTCTCTCTCTCTCTATATATAATCGTATTTCACAAGCTTAAGCTGTGTTTTAAATGCTGGCTACTGCACTATAAAAGGTCTTAACTAACATTAAGGGCAAAAGTTCACCCATAAATGAATATTTTGTCACCATTTACCCACCCTAAGTCATTCCAAAACTGTATGACTTCCTGTTGTTTTTGGTCCATACAATGGTCAAAGGTAACCAAATGTTGGTTTCCAACATTCATCAAGGTATCTTCTTTTGTGATCTACAGAAAAAAGAAAGCTATACAGGTTTGGAACAACATAAGGGCGAGTAAATGATGGCAGAATCTTTATTTCCGTGTGAACTATTTAAACAGAATAGCTCTCTAGGTCAACCAGCTTGACCAGACACTGTTCTGGTTGGTCATCTTAACTTTCACCTTCAAAATAAGCTTTCCTAGTGATAAGTGTGATAAATTTGTACTTTGAAAATATTTCTTTGTGTTTTCTAGCATAATATATGTTTCCAGTCATGCACTGGCAGCTTGATTATATAAATAAAGTAAGAGATAATAATCAAGAAACATATGGAACTTCTGTCCTGCATCTGTACTGTCAGTTATTACCGTATGTTGTGCAATCCAGCAGCATAAAGGTATTTGCATATTTGCTTTGTTGGTATGGACAGGGCAGACGTTTTCTGTAAAACTACACTGAATGTAAATATGGGTCAGATACCCTTCCCACAACAAACATTTGTGAGTCAAGGGGGGAACATGCTTTGGAAAACACATACCATCTGCTAAACAATGCGTGTCACAAGCCTATTAAAACTTCATCACAAGGAAGCTGCCTTTAAAGACAGCTGTACATTAACCTCAAATGAGCCTCTGAGATCCAAACAATGTCAGCAGAAATAGAAGAAAATGTCATGATTAAGACAAGTCCAGTTTGTCATTCTGTTTGGTCATGTTGTTGAAGATGTCATTTCCACTCACAGAGGGCTGTCAGCTCCATAACTTTGGCAAAGACATGAAAGCAGAAGATTAGACGGCCTTTGAAAAGCAAATGCTAATTTATATGTAAGTGTGACACTAGCGTCAAACTGAATAGCCAGTAAGACTTCAGAGGCGTTATTATCCCAGCGAGGTGTCTTATCTCTCATACACCAACAGGCATCTTCAGCAAAACTGGCAACCGCTTGGAACAGAGGCGGCTTTCATACGGCAGCAGTCCAGGGCAGCCTATCAGATTTACAGAAGTCTATCAGCCACCAGTAAAAAACACAATGTGTCTGAATTCCATCTACATGCTGTTTCTTTGTATCACATTTTTTTCCATCTCATTATTGTTTAGCTGGAAATACAGAGCCTTTGAAGTGTGTCTTCAAAGAAGGAAGAGCCGTACACTCATTTTTGTGAAGCTACTGTTTTTAGAAAATCTTGACTGCAGTTAGACCCTGTTATTCTTTGGAACCTCTGATCAAAATGATAAAAAAGCAAGAAAGATCACCTGCCCAATATCCTGTTTAATTGCAATCTTAAAAAAGCCAAGTCTTTACTCTGCATTTCTGTGACCCAGATATTAATATCTTACGAAAATATCCAATATATAGTGTTTAACAAGCCAGCTTCTTTCCAAAAGAAATCCAACACTGTCGTGTTAAGCATGAGAGGAAGTGAAAAATAAGTAATCTGATTACGTAACTCACATTACTTGTAATGTGTTACTCCCAACCTGGTCCCGGGTGGGCTCAGGTCTTTGTCTGATTTTTAGGCCCTGCTTAGGAGCAGGACATTCCAGAGGGATTAAAAGCAGCAGTCGACATCACTGTACTCTGTGTGACCTGGGGAATCTAAAGAGACCACACTCGTGATTTTGAATCAGTTATTCAGAAAAAAGGACAATTTTTTATATTAAAGCTGAGATGTGGAAATTTAAGCTGCTGGTGACAGTAATGTTTTTGAGAAAGCAAAAGTTGTCATGATTATAACTGAAATTTCTGATTTTCCAAATTCTGATTACATAGAGAAGCTGAAGATTAGCACAACAGGTGTATAGATACAATAGGAACAGATACAATAGGTGCCTATACACCTACAGCGCTTTGACCCTTAAAAAATACTTAGCGCACCTTTAATTAGCCATTGCACAAAAGAACTGCTCCTCTTCATTCTTGTCCTTTTTTGCTTTTCCAACCCTTTTACACAATCACTCCTTCCTGTCCCATGTGACATCTGAGAGAGGAGAACAAACAGTAAAGCTCAGTCCCTTTCAGTAGCATCCTGCTTGATGGGCTTTAAAGAACAGGAAGCAGACTGCTCTTTTTATGGCCAGCGAGCTTATGTGAGCAGAGCAGAGAGAAAAGCTGTGCAGTCCAGGTCCTGCTGAGTTATTTCAAGCATAGTTTTAATAAAATTACAATTACACACTGCAGAAAAGACACCTGCAACTGCTAATAAGTGAGAATTCTGCCTCCAACCTTTCTGTTTTATCTTAGTGGACAAATAATGAAAGAGCTATGAGCTCATGGACATGTTTAAAATTGAGGTTAGAGCATGCAGTCATCGAACTGCGATCAAACAGAACAAGTTCTCATGCCAATAAAGCGACAGCGAACATGGGACTGTTTTTCATTGACAGACAGCTCATCAGAATCACTCACAAGTCAGCATTAAAATGAGACTACTTCCAGCTGCTTCAAATTTCTTCACCTTCTCTTCTGCCTCAAACAAATAGACTATTCGTTTTTAAGTAAATGCAAGACCCAAAGGGGTGTTCATCTGAAAAATGGTTAAACACAGCAGGACCGCACAAGATATTACCTGGGTTCATGCGAGTTTAATTTCTCTTAAAATTGTGATCTCAGTAAGAGGTCTTTATTCTTGACAGATCTTCTTCATCACAAGTCAAGTAGGTCTATATAGCGAGAGAGAGCTCTCTGGTCAGACATGGTGACATTGCTCCTATTATGAGTCCAATAAGGAGTAATGCAATTACTCTTTTATCATGTTGCCAGTTTATGTTCCTCAGCCATTGCTTGTGGCAGCCTGATACAGACAGGTAGAGTTAGAGCAAAGAAAGTCTGCCATGCTTTGCTTTTTCTGAGAAGCTCAGAAGACCAACTATTTTAAAAATTTAACAAGGGAGAAAAGCGCTTATACAAAGAATAGTTCTTAAATCACATACAGACACATACACACACACACACAAAGCTTTGTCCCTGGTTCCCCAGCTGGTCAGGGTCACACAGACTCAGAGATCTTTATATCTTGCGATTAGCTTGTGTGCCTGTGAAGGAAGCCTTTGAAGTGACACCAAAGTCAGCCTCATGTATCTCTCATCTAGGATCTTTCTTTTAACACCAGAGTACCGACATTTCAGGCTTCTTCTCTTTGTGTGCATTATGCTTTGAATTCTTTTTAAACACTAATTTCAACATCTTCAAGGCTGCAGCAAAGCCTCATAGTTAAGATTCCTCCCTTTGACATCTTCCTTTCGAGCCAAACAACAAACGTTCAAAGGTAGCTCAACTCTTCAAACGTAACAGAGAGAGATGTGTGGCGTTTTGATGTTCTAGGTCATTGTCCTTTGGCATGTCTGTTGCCGTCTGGTGCTTCAAAATCAAGCTCATTATGTCCCATTAATACAGGCAGATAACTTTACTAAATGAAGATAATCTTAAAGGTCTCACCCTCACTATCACACCATCATGTTTATGAAGTAGTCTAGTCTCAATTTTAGAATCAGATTAAATCAACTCAATTTTGACATTTTTTGAAGAAGTGTGTTTGTGTGCGTGTTTTTCTTTCTTTTTTTTTTTCTATGCAGAACTTGCTGTTATAGTGCAATGGGTTGTTTTTTTTATTGTAAATTTCATATATTCTAGATTCATTACATGTAAAGTTAAACATTTCAAAAGTTTTTTTTTTTGTTTTTTTTTTTTAATTTTGATGATTACAGCATACAGCTCATGAAAGTAAAAAATCCAGTATCTCAAAATATTAGAACATTTACATTTGAGTTTCATTTAATGACCAACCCTACAGTATACATTTTGTGTATCTCTTGTTCTTTTAAACCACACTAATGGGGAAGACTGCTGACTTGGCAATGGTCCAGGAGACAATCATTGACACCCTCCACAAACAGAGTAAGTCACAGAAGGTCATTACTGAATGGGGTGGCTGTTTACAGAGTGATGTATCAAAGCATATTAAATGCAAAGTTAACTGGAAGGAAGAAATTGGGTAGGCAAAGGTTCACAAGCAACAGGGATGACTGCAAGCTTGAGAATACTGTCAAGTAAAGCCTATTCAAACACTTGAGAGAGCTTCACAATGAGTAGAATGAAGCCAGAGTCAGCGCATCAACAGTCACCACACTCAGACGTCTTCAGGAAAAGGACTACCAAACCACTTCTGAAACAGAAACGTCAGAAGCATCTTACCTGGGGTAAGGAGAAAAAGAACTGGACTGTTACTCAGTGGTCCAAAGTCCTCTTTTCAGATAAAAGTAAATTTTGCATTTCATGTTGAAATCATGGTCCCAGAGTCTGAAAGAAGACTGGAGAGGCACAGAAGCCAAGCAGCTTGAAGTCCAGTGTGAAGTTTCTGAAGTCAGTAATGATTTGGGGTGTCATGACGTCTGCTGGTGTTGGTCCATTGTGTTTTATCAAGTGCAAAGTCAATGCAGCAATCTACCAGGAGATTTTGGAGCACTTTATCTACCAGGAGATTTTGGAGCACTTTATGCTTCCATCTGCTGACAAGCTTTATGGAGATGCTGATTTCCTTTTCCAGCAGGACTTTAACACCTGCCTACAGTGCAACAACCACTTGCAAGTGGTTTGCTGACCATTACTGAGCTTTACTGACCAGCCAACATGCCTGACCTGAACCTCATTAAGAATCTATGGGATATTTTCAAGAGAAAGATGAGAAACAGTCGATCCAACAATATACAGACAACCTGAAGGCTCAATAGTGCCTCAGCATTGACACAGGCTGATCACTTCCATGCCACACTTCACTGATGCTGTAATTTGTGCTATAGCAAGTCATTTGCTGTAATATGTGCTGCCAACTAAGCATTGAGTGCATAAATCAGGGGTGTCCAAACTACGGCCCACTGTCCGTCATGTGCTGGCTGCAAGGAATTTAAAAAAATTATACAAATTATAGGAGGTGGGAAAACTACGGCAGCTTTCATCCGGCCCGTGAGGCAGTTGTTTCATATTGGATCATTTGATGAAATATCAGTGAATCTAATAGATGGCGCTTTAGCCTGTAGTGTGGTAAATAACCCCTGATTTACCACGTTGCGCATGTTACAGAAGAGGGTCTCTGCGGCACTTCACTGAAGATAGGCGCCTAGTCTATTTTTGACAGACGCCGCGTCCAAGCCACACAGCAAATACAAAATAAAAGGTAAAATATATACATCCTACAAAACTGGCACAACTGTAAATAAGTTACTTGTTTTAAAAATGTGAAAGTGTCCATTTGTTTTGAAAAATGCCCTGGGTTGATATGTTATAAAAATGCTTAAAATGCTTGGTAGACTTTCCAGTAGGAGAACAAATCCTCCTGCTCACGGGGCACTGTGGGAAATAATTTGTCATTGTATGTTGTATATTGTATGTTCTTATTCTTCACATTTTTATGAAATTGGATATAGTACTGTATTTTCTGGATTATAAATCACATTTTTTATCATATGAAATGTGCTGTGATTTCCAAGGCAACTTATAAAGCAATCAAGGTCAAGCACAAATCGCACACATTAGGATTGGTGACGAATGAGAAAAGGCAAGCGAGTTTGTATTGTTAATTTTCGTGCAACCACGCCAGTAGTTTCAGTTTTGATTTAAAAATTTAGGCTGGCCGTTTATAATAAATGTTTACAGTGAATGCCACTATAATTTGTAATTATTTTCATTCTTTTTTCTGTTCTGAACACTGCTAAATTTACAGGATTTTTTGTAGAGTGACGGGAACCATGTTTCTAATTTCTGTAAATGTATTATTTCTGAATGAAATGATAAAATGTGTCTTATACATCATTCGACTTGTACAATAATGCAACTTATCTGTGTGTCATGAATAGAATAAAACTGACATGTATGTACAAGTATACATACAGTACAGTAGCAAATGTTAAAGTTGTCCTATGGTGTGACTGTCTCAAGCATGGTTCAATAAATTAACAAAAAACAACAAATATTCTAAAAAACAACATATTCTGATTTTAAAGCGGCCAATTCCAGAAAAAAAAGTTTAGTTGTGAGATCCCCTTCATGATCATGCTCAAGCCCATGTGCACATGGTAATTTTTTGTCTCAGAATTGTGCAAATATTTAACTTTTTTGGAACCAGTACAAAAGTGTTAAGTTTAGTTGTCCTTGTCTAACTACATAATCATGGAAAATTATACAACTGTGTCTTGCTAACCACTAATGACAGGTACTCCTGTACTGTCATACCACAGGACAAAGATGTCACACCAGAGGACAAGATCTCTTTAAGAAGCATTTTAAATAAATACAATTTGTTTTTTATTCTTTTTTGATGATTTTTTAGTGTTCTTAAAAGCAATAATTACATTAAACTACTTTCTGATGTTTTTGCCGAAAACTTGTACTGTTATAAAGCATCATGAAAATAAGTATAAAATGTAATACTTTGTTTTTGAAACAGAAAGAATTGAGGGTGAGAAATTAGTGGAAGAGGGAGGACAAAATGATGCCTAAAAATAGTAGCCATATAGTTGTATAAAAATATTAGCCATAAAAAAACATTTACATTTTAATGAAGATATTTTGAATACCAATCATATTTAGCTGTGCCAAATATACAGCATACTGATTGACTAAGAGACTTGAATTTTGTTGATGAAAATGATTCGTTATTAATTATTTGCTTTGTTTAAAAAAAAACATGTTGACATTGTTTGTATCAAAATGAAACTTTCTCTTTTGGCATGTTCAAAATATCTCAAAAAACAGTTGAATATTACAATAGGGGAGATATAAATCTTAAAATGATATAATTTTCAGATGACAACAAAGTTTGTCTTGAAATTGTCCAACAAGTCATGGGAAAAAAATTATGTTAATCATAATTTCATATTAAATAAATATCATTATATGAAAATAAGTGTCTAACAATGAAGATAAATCTCTCTCATGCTGTTTGCATTGCATTATTAAGAGTTTTTTCCCTTCATTTTTGCTGTGTCACACCATAGTACACATTTATGGTACAGTTCAGTAAAATTATAAAAAAAAAAAAAAAAAATCGCAAAGATCAGACTTACTACATAAACATATGCATTTCTTCTTCAAAAATGGTCTTTTACTATATATATATAAATAACTTGTCTTCACATATTTGAATGTAACACTTACAACAATTACTAGGGCTGTCAAACGATTAATCGTGATTAATCGCATCCATAATAAAAGTTTATGTTTACATACTATATGTGCGTTTACTCTGTATATTTATTATGTACATATAAATACACACACATACATATTTAAAAAATATTTATATGTATATATATTTACACCTGTATACAATTTAGATTATAAATAAATATAAATATTTTAGATATAAATCTAAAATATTTTTGCTTAATATATACATGCATGTGTGTGTATTTATATATACATAATAAATATACACAGTATACAGACAAATAGTATGTAAACATAAACTTTTATTTTGGATGCGATTAATCACGATTAATCATTTGACAGCCCTACTTATTACATAATACTTAAAAATAATAGAATTTATGTTCTAGAAAAGCAGAAAAAAAATAATACTAGTAATGATAAATTACATTTACATTTACATTTAGGCATTTGGCAGACGCTTTTGTCCAAAGCGTCATACAGTTGGGAGAACATAGAGCGATTCTTCTTAAGGAGACAAACAGACACAGGCAGTGCTATAATACCAGATTTAAAGTGGTGAAAATTAAAATATATAAATTAAATAATGACCTTGTTTACAACCTTGTTTCTTCCCCTTTTAATATAAAAGTATTTGCTGCTGACTCGCTCTTGAAGACAGCTTTTGTTGCCATCTCATAGCAATTAACATTGTAACCAAAACCATCATTACTAACATAGACTGCTTCTCTCAATACCAAATCCTATTAAACACTGCTATTCATATAAAATTGTACTTATTGAAACATAATATTTAATATGATTATATTACATTATTAATAATATTACATTTTTAGTCAAATTGTATTTACACAGTATGTAGAGGCATGGTCTAGTCAGTGTAACAGAGCTCAGCTGCATGAACATTAAAATTATAACATAACAGACCCAAGCTTTAAGAGGAAACTCAATAGCAACAACATTCACGGCTGCTGAAAAAAAATCTTCCCACTAGCTTTTGTCACTCAGCCCCTCCTGCATCCAAATGTGAGGGCTAATTTTCCTGTTTTTGCTAGGAAGATTTTACAGTTCACAAGATCAAACGCTGGCATAAGCACTTGGTTTGTTTACACCAGCCCACTAGTGAGAACTGAGCAAAATGGCTAATTTTTCACATTTGGGGAGGGGGGTATTTTTCTCCCGCTACTAACCATTATCATCATCCTAGCGAGCTATCACTTCCACTGCAAATTGGTCACCCTTACACCCAGTGCCTTTCCCTTTATCTCCGCCTCATTCTTCCGGTGCATTCTCTTTAAATCACTATCCAGCTCTAGACATTTCTGAGCACTGATCACCCTCGCAAATCTTACCCCATCTCACTTTCTTTCCCTTTGTGTACCAGAGCATTCACTCTGTAAAGAACTCCTCATGCGAGGTGAGAAGGATCGTGTGATCTCTCTCCAAGCCGGCTGCTCTCAGTGGCAGGTCTGGACGCAGTAGAGATGGGAGTGGTTGATCAGTGCTGAGGAATCCTGCTGTTTCCTGCTTCTGATTCCAAGCCAGCAGAAGAGCTGGATGACTCTGGTGGAATGCTGGTGCAGGAGAAGTTTGGAACAATGTTTTACATTACCTCACACACTATAAACATAACCATCCAAAGAGAAACTCCAGTAACCCATTAAGGAGTCTGTGCTGTAATTGTCTGAATGTTCCAAAGTGGGGCGTTCAAGATAGATATAGTCTTTGAATAAGAAAGAAAACACAACCCAAGGTTAGATGGAAGAATATGTAATTAGCAAGGTTTTTTTTTTAGTTTCCCTCATTTTCCTCATCTAAGACAGTTGTCTCATATGAATTGATTAATTAAAGGAGATGTGTTGGATGCTAAAAAGCTTTCTCCTATCCCAGATAAATTTATAAGAAAGCCATTTCTAGGCTTCCTAAATTGTATAAACAGAGTGCCTTTGTAGAACATTTTTCCTTTGAGAAGTCCAACATGCCAAATGATGGCATGAGTTTGGTGTGAAAGTGACTGTTTGACCAAGCAATGGAAGATGGGGGATACATGTTTGTCAAAGTTTTGTGATTCCAACACCGGAAGTACTCTTTCTAGCTTACTTCAGATTTTTATACTTTAAGGCTCCCAGTTGCCCAGTCTGCAGTGTCCGTTATGGCCGCTGGATTGCCAGTTGTGAAATATGGACACATGAGGGCCAAGAGGGGTATTGGAAGGTTTACAAATCTCTTAATCACTGATGGTTTCCACATACTAAGACTGTTGCATCTCCTTCCCCCTCTAGCCTACACATTATTGTGTTTACGCAGCCATGCAGGCATCACATGATGGTGTATTTTGTTGTTTCTCATATGAGGGCGTCACAGAAGTCATACTGTTTAATCATTGAGGGGATGTTTGGATTTCCGTTGCACTTCACAGGGAAGAAACATGGCTGCTTCATCTTAACCCTTCAAACAAGAACCATATGTTTTTCTCTCCCACACCAACTGCCCCCCCAACCAGTATCCCCCAACCTACCCGTAACCCATCCCCAACCCACACTACCCCCAACCGACTTTCCATGAGAAATAGAGGCCCAAATATCTAAAAACACATGTGGTTAGCCATAAAAATGTGCACATGTACTCTTCCCCTCTAAGCCTGCGACCCCTCAACCGTGTACCCATACCCTTGCAGAGCAGAGAAGAAAAGATAAAAAAGCAATGAAAACAATAAAAATGAGGTCATGACAAGAAAAACAAAACGATAAAAGGAAATGACGATGGACAACAATCGCACAGATCTTTCAGCAGAGGGAAGTAAACAGGCATAGGCTGAAAGAGACCTGATTTCACATTTAATTGAAACTGGGCACCAAAAAAAAAACAAGACAAACTTTTCATAGCAGCCTTCAATTCTTTTATCATAATGTTTTGAGGCAGAGCATCCCACTTTTTCTACCCTGTGCTGTTTTATACTCTGTCCATCCAATTCACAGTGAAAGAAGATGCTATAATTTGGCACACTGCAGTTGTGTACATAAAGAAGAGGAAGAGGACAAAACACTGAGGTACCCTCACTCAAGCCAGCCAAAGAAAGATCCTGTGATGCCTAGTTCAAAGAGGGTGGGCAAGAAAGATATCGTTTGCTATGTGCCATTGCAGGAACCAGGAAAAAGGTTTGCAGTTGAGTACATAGCTATTTGCCCTGTATTAAAGTTTACATACTATGTAGGTTACAAATTGCTCAATGGATTTCCCTCTCAACCTCACTTTCAAAAAGGACAGTTTTCTCCTGAAGTCTTAAAAGAAGAAAGACTTGCTCAAGGGAACACTTGACTCAACAATGGCAGCAGGCACAGTCGCTTACCTTTAAAGACTCCAAGGGGCTCTTCAGGTATACAGCGTGACCTTTCCATGATAAAAGTACAGAAAGTGGTATTTAAACAATATTGTGATGACCTTTCAATATAAAAGGCAGTATAAGAATTGTTCTGCAGCTTTCCACTCGATCAAGTGCACCAAGAAAAAGCTGGTAAATCTCCTGTTAGCACTAATAGCTTTAGCTTTTTAAATGTACAGAAGATGTTTATTATTATTATTTTCTTTTCTAACAAAATTACTGGTAAAACTAAATCGGTTTAAAATAATTACTTAGGGCAAATGCCTATATATCAAACCATATGTTGAGGCTTTGTTTGGAATTTCATGCAAACATACATGTGGGAAAAGCTTTCTTCTTGGAGCACATATGGTATTATATACTGTGCAGATCTTCCGTATGAATGAAATACAAGGATGACTTCCTAGTATAATATAGTGACATATAACCCAAAAAATAACAAACATTGCATCCAAAATCGAATACATCCCTACTATATAGCAAACAAAAAACAGTATGTCAAAAGAGTAGCTTGTTCGAACAGTAATCAAAAAACAGTAGGTGAAAAGTATCTCAGTTCTGAAGTGCACATTAATTAGACGCATAACATCCCATGGGGCCATGGGAGAGGATTTATGAATGAGAATAAAGCAGCGCAACTGACTCTGGTGGTCACATGATAGTAAACGACTACTGAATTTCATTCATACTGGCCATTTTCATCAGTGGTGGTCGAAGTACACAAGTCAAGTACTTGAGTAAAAGTACAGATCCGTATAATAAAATATTACTCCAGTAAAAGTAAAAGTACTCCTTTTTCAATTTTACTTGAGTGAAAGAACAAAAGTACACAATTTTTGATGTACTTAAGTAGAAAAGTACAGATAGATTTATTTTGCAATTTTATATAGGCTACTTAATTAAATTTAATATTAGCACATATTTTTTAGAATCCTACTGTTTTTCTCAAAATAACCACTATATGGAGTTAAGACATATTTTTGTTGTTGATATGGGCTACATTGACAAGAGTGATGTAGTAGCTTACACTGCGAGGTATCTGAGAGAAAACAGATTTGAGCATCTAATTTTCACCAGTAAGAAAAAAAGAGTTTCACTCACCATTATATATGATATGAGAATAAGGCCTGAAGTTAGAACACTTTAAGGACATTTTAAGAAAATAATTATATTTTTATAATGATAAAAACACCCCTGGCCAAATGCCCCCAGAGGGCATCACTTCCTACTTAAATAATTACTGTAGTTACCATGTTCTGAACATTACATCCTTTCTTTTTCCCTCAGATGCAATCTATCTAATAAAAATATTTGGACTTTATAAAAATACCTCAATTTAGCACCAGGAAGATTGTTAGCTAGATAGTTAGCATCAGCTTACAATATTTACTTATTTTCAGTATGGTTATTATGAATAAACATATCTGTCTACTCGGCTAGATGATCCAACAATTGTTGATAAACAATATATAAACAGACGTCATCCAGGGCTAAATGCGTAGCATTAAAAAAAAAAAAACTGCTAACATTGCAGCAGCAGGGAATATGAACATGCATGCATTATTTTATTTAATCTGTGTTATATTAATGTTTTGTTTTTTGACTAAAAACATAGAGAGACGCTGATGTTGACGTGTCAGCATTAAATTATTTCAGTGGGCTTAAATAGATCACCCTTTACAGCTGATGTAGTTCACAAACAACTGACCGTTTTGACCTAAATATGATTTTCATTTACAATAATCATAAAATTCGACGTTAGTAACTTACTTTTCGCAGCATCAGTCGCGCGCACGCTCTCAAGATCTCCCGGTTCAGTTCACTAGAGACTTGCTCTAAATGGATCATTTGAATCAGTGAGTTGTCGACTCGAGAACAGCTGCAAGAATCATTCCAATTTGTGAGTGAATCGTTTGGTGCGATTTGCGAACCGATTTAACAGGTTAATGGAAAAGAACCAGTTTGTTAATGAATCAGACACCGCTTCTGCATCTCGGAGCACTTGACATATTATAAGGAGTAACTGTTCTTTTAAGTATTTCAAATAACTAATTGCACAGATTATTCTTGAAATAAGTATTTAAAGGGATAAGTTTCCATTAAAAACTATTCACTATTGTTTTATATAGAATTGCTCTAGTCTATAGTCTATACAGAATTTAACGCAATTATACGAGAAGGAACTGTAAATAAATTACAGAAAAATTAAGAGTAATCCCTTACTTTACTTTTTCAAAAGAAACGTTTAGCATTTTGAAATATCTGTATAGAAACAATACATTTTGTATCAGTCTAGAAATAAAGAAAGATGATTGAAAAATAGATCTGCAGTGACAAATGTGTGAATTCAGTTGGGCATATTTATACATAGGTCAGGAGATTTTGGATGAGTTTTAAATGTGATATGGCATAAAAGTCTCCCCTGAAGCAGGCAAAACATCATGGGGTGCTGAAAGTGAGGCGCTAGAGCAAGTGAAGACATGACACATTCTAAAGTCATCGGCTGTCTGCATTCACAGAGAAGCCGCAGCAATGTGGTATGTTTTCTGACTCCTTTTATCTACTTCCAGGACCCACAAGCATGCAAAAACACACACTTTTCTTTATTTAGTGCTAGTTCAATGTCTTTAAAAATTTGCTGATTTCAAAATAAAGAGAATGGGCAAGAAAATTAAAAAGTTGTGGGTCAGGAAAAACATTTATAAATGGCTGATCAACTACAGAAACAAAGACAAGCATAGCTTATTGGGCAAAGGCTCAAAGCAGTGCACCCAGAATATGGGTGGATGTAATCATAACCTGGTCTTAGCATCTCCACCATTACCACACCCTGCTGTTCCTTTTAGAGACACAAGATGAGAATATTTGTGCCCTCACAGGATTGCTGCCTGGCTCCATACTTCTGTCTGTCTCTCTCGCTCTTTCTTTTCGTCTTCCTGCTGCAATTCTTTGCCTTCAGAAACCATTAGTGCCCATTCAAAATAAACATCAAGGGAGCGCTTTGATGTGTCTCTTGGCAATAGCCCATGTCTCAGTCTCTGTCGCACTCTTTTCCTTCTTTTTTCTTCCTCATTTATCCTTTAACCCTCCTCCCACACACACACCCTTCTGTTTCTCCCGCGTTTCACAGGCGAGCATTTTTACCTGGCAAATAAATCTATCAACAGAGACCCATTTTTTTTTCTTTTTTTTTTTTTTGGCAGAACCGGTTTGGAGTCCCTCTCTTAAGTGTAACAAAAGTGAGATAGCACAATAGCCCTGGCCTGCCATGCGAGCTAATGTTGGCTGGGAAGTGAACTAAGGCAGCTTTAGCTGTCTCTTTCTCTCCCTTTCACACACACAGAAGCTGGTTAAAGCCGCCAGAGTAGCGCTTAATGCCAATTACCACCCCACACAATGAAGTGAATGAAACAGTTAGCGCTCCTCAGAGCGAGCCCCTGGCACACACTGCCTGATATGGTTACTGTGCTGCCTCCCACGTGCTACGCTTTGTGCCATGGGAAACGAGAGCACTGATATCATCAATCTAACATTGCGACATTGTCTAAATGGCTTGAAGTCGACCAACGTTAAACTCGCCCTGCGGCGGCAGATGGCACCTGCGATTTCCACCAAAGTTGTTGTTACGGGTGCATTTAGGTGGGAAGGTCGTGACTGTTCGGGGAAATACAGCTAAGAGTTTCCTAGATGGTTTCAGGATCAAAGCTCAGGAAACTTTAAAATAGAGCTTGCTGGAATGAAGGACAATTAGGAGAAGGGAAGTGACAAGTCAAGGGTCAGGCGTGCTCTGATCTCTGCCAGGCTGTATTTGGCATTCCACGGAAAGAAAAAAAAAACACTCGGCGGATGCATCCGCGTAAGACGTGCCTAGAACACTTAGCACTCCAACCTATCTCTGAGCGCGTACACGCAGGCAAAAGGGCTCTAGTGGCCAAATTACTGCTGCATTTATTAATTTTCTACGAGGGAGCAAATTAAAGGCTGATAATGGGAACAAATATGGCTGGGATTTCTCACCGGGGTCTGAAGTGCTTCATTATGCCGCAGCATTGTCTCTGAGCATGCTGGGCCAGTGGTGCTTCCAGGGGCATTCTAATCCTCCAATTAGCCCCAAGAAAAACCAGCTGCCCAGGGCCTGGCAAAGCTCACGTCTCCCAGGGCAGAGGTAAAGGCCAGGGTCTGGTCCAAGTGTGGAGAGGCACTCAAGAAAAGCATGTCACGATTAAAACCTCCTCCCTCCACTTTATAGTGAACACTTGAAATAGTGAACTAAGGCAGCCAGATAAAACTATTCCCACGTAGAACTTCGGCAACAGATCACGCTCTCTGCCAAAATGGCAAACAAAAACAACCTGATGCCTGAATCCCCCTCCCTCCTAACGGGCCGATCTGAAGCTTGGGAAGTGCATTGGAGGAAGCAATAGGGGTTTTTCTGGGAAAGGCCTTCACCTTGGAGTTGGTTTCTCATGGAAGGAGCTACAGGGGGTGAGATTTTAATTAAGCATGGAGGTGCTGGGGCAGGGCTGGCGGGAGCTGACGGGGGGAATGATCTATGAACAAAGCCTTCTATGGTGTACAAACAGCCACAGAGTTACCCCCAACTGGCAGGAACCCCGCCTGCACTTTAATGGATGGGATTAACAGCCAATAGGGGAGCCTCTTTATGACATCCTCATGCTATCATTCATCATGTCCGTACCAAACTTCCTGTTAGCATGGCACGTATAAGAAGAGAGTGAAGTCGGAGTTCAACTGGTAGAGCAGGGCCCTCATAATGTAAAGATCATGAGCAGGCTCAACTAACTCTGTAGTCTTAAGCATTTTTAACCTTGAATTTTGGGGAAATGTGTGGAATGGTAAAAGTCACACAAGGGTGAGACAACTATATTCTTAAATATTCTGAAAGCATTTTACTATAATTATTTAAATGTGAAGCACAGACACAGATTCAGTGTGGAACACATGCTGGAACACATCAGTTCAAAACACATGCTGACCAACGTACACCTTGAATCCTCAAATGAAGGTGCAGAAATCGCTTGCAACCAGACACAAATGCACAGTAACCACACAAACATACTAGCGTTCATTTAAAAAATATAACTTTTAATAAAGGCTACATCTCTTCATAATTACAATAATTAAAGTACCAAGTCGTCTTTAAAATGAAGCTCTATATAATGCATAATTTACATTTAAGTGAAACACAAACAAAATCGGGGGAGGAAAACACTGAAACGTAATGTCATGATTACAAGATATCCAAAGCATAAAAAATTATTTTAAACATAAACCCCTCAGAAAAGCAAGGGAATATTCACACCCTGAAACAGGGCAGCACACAGCATGGTATCCATGTAGGCACAGGTAATGTATAATACACTAGCGATGGCATGTTCTCATCTACTCATGCCAGTGCATTCCAAGATTTTGCCCTGGAGCTCAGCGGTTTTAAATCGGCTACACCAGGTCTTTCCATTCAACATTTACACAGGACATTAACCCCTTCCATGCACAACCTCTGATCTCCCAGACAGTGTTGAAATTATGATTACCTTTTTATGTTTCGTTTTTTTTAAATAGTACAACTTTCTTAGTTTTTACTTAGAGTTTTGGAACAGGTTCCAGGACAAGGCTATTGGTTCCTGTGCAATGCCTGGACCTTAAACCAAAGGCACTAAAGATGCAACACATCATCAGCTATTGGCTGGGTAATAAAGGTTGAAACATCCACCCAATCAGCAGAGAGGTTTGGAGAGGCGTGCTGGTCTGAAGCACTGTTCATTCTCATTGGCCAGAAGAGAAGATTCCTGGTACAGTCTGTTGAGTTAAGGTCGCGTGACTCCAGACATCCGTCCATGCATGTATAACATTGAAAATCTCCCAATCAAATAAGCAGCTTGTCCATCATCTGAACATAGGTATGAGGGGAATGACAGTTTAATAAATAGCAATAAAGTCTTTAACTTGTGACAGAAGCATATTATAACTTTGTGTACATATGAGCACCTCTTTATACACATGCACACGTTCTCGCATCCAACACACGTATACATCTACATCTACAGTTATCACAAATGCTGGTCAGCAGTCCATGGTATGGCGTTGTAGTCCAAACACACAAGTGGTTGACTGCGTCTTCATTGGTCATAACCTCTCTCTTAGTGTTCCAAATCAAAGGAACAATTTCTCACGATGCGTTGCTGGTTCAGATCCCTCTGTACTTCATTGGCTCGTATTCCTTCAATAGCTTGGTAAGCCAAACGTCTAAACTGTTTTAGCTTCATAAAACATATGTTTTCCGCTTGTTGAGTTAGTCTTGAGTGCTGGGTAAGTCCACACGTGGGCTGTCGCGTTTATTTAGTCCATTCTCTCCACTTTGCCGAGGATTTTGCCCTCATACATGGGCAGAACTGTGCAGTCGTCCCAGACCTCCTCAAACACAGCACCGCACTCAAACTCATCACTGGCCTTTTTGAAGTAGTACCTGAAACAGAGCACATGTACGGTTAACACACTGCGGCATTCATAAATGTATAGTGGTAAAGGTAAAACGGTATTCTTTCATTCCAGAAAATAACAATGCTGTTTTCCAAGCCTATGAAAAGCTTAAAGGTTTAAATGGGAAATACATCAACATTACAGAAGTAAAATGTTGTTTCAAACACTTTCGTATTTCAAACTTCACATAACGCTACTGCTATACTGTGTTGCACTCCACTATATGGGGGACAAAGAGGTGCTTTAGCCTAAATTAGAGGGTCTGTTAAATACTACCGCCCATCTACCATCAGGCCTCTGGTGTCTAATTGGGAGCTCAGAGCAAATGATGGGGATCTTTCACAAGGGTTGACATTTTTGGGTGCCGTAGAGTCTACACTAGCTTTTTTCATTACCACACTGCGATGGGATGAGTCTGGGCTTAATCTAGTCTTTGACCTTGACGGATGACCTCTTTGCCTCATTTCTATCATTCGATTTGTCTTTTTCCTTCCACCTCTGATGCACTAATGATCTCCACCTCCTCCAGAAGGAAGAGAAAACAGTGGGAGGGGAGGGAGTGGTGAGGTCTGCCTCAGTAATTGGCTTTGTAATGGAAAATGCCCCCTCTTACTAACTTGCGCTGCGGTGCATGCTAGGATTTTACAAGCAAACACCACCAAGTCATAGAAACAGTGCACATAAAACGCACACAGGAATAACCATGACTCAAAACAACAACCGACAAGAACAAAGTTGCTTTTCTTCTTTCAATATGTCGGAAACAATCCATTGTTCTCCCACTGCCCAAACCCAACTTCATAAATGAGGGAC
The DNA here is from genome assembly GCA_033026305.1 of Cirrhinus molitorella. NCBI lineage: Eukaryota > Metazoa > Chordata > Actinopteri > Cypriniformes > Cyprinidae > Cirrhinus > Cirrhinus molitorella. Next base: position 14,666,969 of record CM065117.1, read on the forward strand.
AAACTAGAATACTGCTACATGGCACATAATTACATCCTTATTTCTGGAGAATAAGCTATATCCTCCTCCGCAAAATCTTCAAAAGAGAAGCATGGCTCTTATTTGTTCGAAAAAAAGAGAGAGAGGGAGAAGAAGAAAGAAAAAGAGAAAGAAGTCTTTCCATTGGAACATGTTTTATATGGCAAGATTTTCTCTTCGCAACATCTGGCACCAATATCGTCTGGCAACTCTGGCAGTACTGTTCTTTGTTGAATTTCTGCCATGTTGAAATGACCCAACTACACACATTTTCTGCGATTAAAACCATCAGCTTTGAATTCTCTTTTCCTTGAAAATGTGCATGGTGAGAGAGGGGTCCTTAACATAGGCATTTTTTGACAATATTCATGTAAAAAACAGGCCTCAGACAAAATCTGATAATGATCTATATGAACAACAATGCAACCACACGGAGCAATACAGATTTTGGTCAGGGGGCAGTTGACAGCCATCAACAGCGTAGTTACCAGTAAGTTACTCAACTTTTCTGGTGTGCTTAAAATGGGCTTTTATGGAGTCAACATGCACAAGGAAAACCACCAGCGGCCATCTGACAATGCCCCATTCAAAAAAAAAGGCCAACACAAAGAGAGGCTTTGATATAAATGAGAAATAATCATTAAAAAAACCTGACAGTCTTATGTAAACACACACAAACGTATGAGAGCAACGTAGCTTGATACAATTGTTGAAAAATGTGTGCAAGTCTTTGTGCATCAAATGAAAGGCCTGGGCTTCAAAGAGCTGCTTATTAAATGTGCCTTAAGATGAAATCAATACCAGATGTGACCAAACGGCTACAGTTAAAATTCCCTCATTCTTTCTTTCTCTATGCACCCACCCTCTCTCTTTCCTGTCGTCTTAACTCCATACTTGCTGCTAATGTAAATAACTTATAGTAAACATCGCAGTCTTGCAGAGACCATCACAACTAGTGTAAAAACACATCAACAAATTCCTTGCAAGCATATTTTCTACTAAACAACTAGCAACTACTAAACTGAAATTCTTTTGTCAAAATCAAGAGTATACCTGTAGTTGCCTTTTTTCCGCAGTTGCTCCTTAAAGTGTCCGAGTGTGAGGCTGTGTGTTTTCATCATCCTGCGGTATGGGATTTCCTCACCGCAAAAGAAGTATGTGACCACTGTCTCTGAGCCCAAACTACTGTGGCTACCTGACATCTTCTTGAGATCTTTCGTTCTGTAAAGACAAACACAAATGTAAATATAATTAATATTAACTAAGTCTAAACTAGATGGCATGCACAACACATTCTGTAACACAACAGGAAACATTTAGGGTGGGACAGTTTTTTTTTTTCCCCATCAGGATTAGATTTGGTGGAAGCATGTTAGAATGCTATTATTCCTGTTGTTTCCTTCACTATTACTATTACAGCTTAGGATTAATGATTAGAAAACCTAATTAAAACCTAATTATCAAACTGCAAGAATATGTTAAGAGTATCTGAGTCAATTATTGACACAATGCTGTAATGTAATGCTATCAGAGATGAGGTGAAATATGGTCAAGATTATCCACTGGCCCATTTCTTTACTTTTTAGTGCTACTTCAGAAAGCCATTCCAATTCCTTAAACTAAGACTAAAGGTCAGCCAATTAAAAATGAAAAAAAAAGGTGGCATCAGGTGGCCAATGCTCCACACTTCAAATACTAGCCAGGGCCAGAAAAAACAAAACAAAACAGGAGTTTCTTAAGGAAAAGAAAGACTAATAGCTGCTAAGCATTGCGTACGTGTGCCATTCATTAATGAAAAATGAATTAAAGTGTGATGACTATAAGGAAAGATACATACTCGTCCGTTTGAAGCGCTGAACTGCCATTCTGCACAGGCACTGGGTGACTCTTGTCTCTCTGAAGGCTTGATGTTGAATGCCTGTGAAGTGGAACCCATACGTCAATATACAGGCATCAACTGAGAGTTTTTAGCAAGGACTGACACACAGGATCTGGAACTCATACCTCTGTTTAGAGGGTTTGGAAACTTCTTCCAGGCGTCTACAGGCCTCTTCCAGCTGTGCTAGAGTGTTGGGAGGGGGTAGAGGTGGCATGGCGGGGTCCTGAACGAAGGGGTGCGCAGGCTGGTGGGCACGGAGATGGGCACTGCTTCCGCCACCTCCCCAGGTGTGTGTACGCGTGGGATCCAAACAGTGCGACTTCTTTACATTTTGAGTGCTGCAAGAACAGACAGTTTGACCATGTAAGCACAATGCAAGCACAAACAGGAATCTCACAGGAATCAAGGTGGTCAGACAGTAACCCTCAGTCTATACAACACTTGTGCAATTCAGTAACGAAAACAGAATGCTCAGTCCCTAATCCTAACCAAACACTGGTGTGCAAATGCTCATGCACAAGAATTTTTAGAGATTACAACATGGACATGACCACAGAGTTGCGATACAGACCTGTGGGGCTTGTGCTTGGTCTGTCGGTCGCTCTCCAGGATCCACTGCCATACGTTTTGAGAGCGGTCTGTACTGTCAGCTGGCAGCTGAAGGAGACTGCTCTCCAACCCTTCAGTGTTCACCTCTTCTCCAGATTTACACAGACGCTTAGATAAAGAGCTGGAATGCCTAGCAGCAAGAAAAAAAACAAAACAATCAAACATTTTATAAAAACATCTATCTATCTATCTATAGACTCCAGGGTGCCACAATTAATAAGCAACTAAAGAACAACAACAAAAAAAAACTTCAGTTTACCCAAAGGCCACTTCTGCAGGGCTGCCACACTGGTCTCTGCCCAGACTCCGGCTGCGGTTGTAGGGGGCGGAGCAGCATTCTGAAGCTCCATGGCACAGGCACTGCACCCGCTGGGTCGCCTCCGCCTCGATCTGCTCCTTGCTTTTGAGCCCAGCATGGTGATGGATGTAGTGGTGATGGATGTGCTTGGTTGACTGTCTGGAGATGAAGGTCTTGGCTGGCATGTATCCGTTCACAGAGCCAGTCTGCGACCTGGTGCCGGGACCTCCCCGAGGCAGGGGGCGCTGTTCAGGTGAGCGGGAGCGTGGAGAATGCCGCAACATTCCTGGAGACTGACAGCCAGGGGTCTTGAGAACTCTGGAAAGGTGCTCGTCCAAGATGGCCTGGGGGTCCTCCTCACAAGAGCCAGGAGGGAGCAAAGGCAGAGAGTGGGATGCACTGCTTCCAGACACCTCTGATTCATCTCTCTCCTCCTCCTATTAACACAGACAGGAATGCAATTTTACAAAGACATTCTTGCAAACAGCCTGTTTGCTTGAGATGGTTCAGGAAAAAGAGAACTTCACACTCCTACCCATAATGTTCTGTAAATACACGATTCTTTAAATTCCTAAGTTCAAAATGTTCGATTTGACACAGTGACAACATTTTTAGAGAATTCCAGCAATACCTCCTGAATCTGTTGAAGTCTCTCTTCCAGGGAGCTCATGGTTTCCTGTTCCCGCTTCAGACGCTCCAGTCTGGCTATCAGCTGTGCCGCAAAGGCTGCTGGCTCCACGGGAGTCATCTCCTTAGGTGGCCGCCGCGTCCTCTGCACAACCAGAGAGAGATACAGATTAGCGAGAAGACCAGACAGGACAGGAGGGGTTGATTTCTACAGCTGCCCTCCCCACATAAGTCTACTGCCCATCCAACCCACACACACACAAACACATGCCCCACACCACTGGCATGGGCCGCTGCCGGCATGAGCAGTTGGTCACGCTCTAAGGAGCCTCGGCTTGTTCCCTCTGTAGTGCAACCAAGCCATCAGCCCGGCCTGTGAAGTCAGGCAGCTTCAAAGAGCCCTCGTCAAATATCAAACGCTCACCAGGGGCGGCAGGGACACTGGCTTTACATCTAGCAATAAAAGTCACATATCGACAGGGGGAAAAAGGAGGGAGGCAAAGGAAAAAAGGAAAGAGAGGGGGATTAAAAGAAGAGAAAGTAAGATGGCGAGATGTGTGCCGCCACTAGAGGAGTCAAGCGGTGGGAGATCAGAAGCACAGAGGTAATTTATTCCCCCCCAAGGACAGCAGGCACCTTTGAGCTACAGTAGCCACATTATCCTCCGTCCCCATGTGTGCATCTCACACAAGGCTTTTCTATCGTTTTCTTATTATTTTTATTATTATTTTGTGTCCTGCCTTTCTTGATTTGGCTTCCTCTTTCCATCTCTTTGTGAAGATGATGAAGGGAGAGACGAAAGAGAGAAGAAAGCAAGACGAGCTGCTGGTGAGACTTGCAGCGGCTCCAGGCCCCTGCTGCCTAAAAGTAGCATCCTGGGAGAGGCAGGCAGTCATTGCCAAATCAGAAGGGAAATATTACAAGCTAGAAAAAAAAGAGGGTGGGAGGGAAGAAGATAGAGAGAGAAGACACAGAAAATGGGAAGTCTTTCCAAAGCAGAATTTAAAATTGTTTGTGCGCTTGTCCTCTCTCATGCATTTAGTGACAGGCAGAGGAAAAAAGAAAGTGAGAGAAAAGATAAGGAGGCATAGGGAGGGTGAATACAGGTTTGTTTGACTTGCTTAACAAGTTGTCTTTCCATACTCTCTCTCCAAACACTAACCAACCATCTCTCTTTTTCTACTTTGAGGGAGGCAGAGAGGAAACGAGGGAGAGGGGGATGGAGGGTGCTGCTGGAGAAATAAAAAGGGTGCAGCTCGGTTGGAAGTTGTCACTTCCCTTGAAGTCAGCCCCATTCATCCGCTGATCAAAGCGCTCTCAGAGAGAGACAGTTGATTTTGGTGCCCCGGGATAAAACAGACTCATTTAGCGCGGTGTGGCAGTTTATTAAGAGTCATTATCCCAGAAAGAGCACAACAACATGAACGGTCCACAACTGTGAGTGGGTAACGCTTTTTAATTGGGGGTGATGTTAGAGTTGTGTATGTGTAATTCAGAAGAATGGCGAGGACACTTACAGGGAACGGAGGTAGTGACACTTGGCCGTTCATCCTCATGTTGCGCTGCATCTCTCGTTGTAATTGTTTTTTACTTCCCAGCTTGTAAGGAGGGATGGCATCTCTGTCAGGACACACAGAAAAAAGGTTATTTACTGCCCAAACTCACACTCAACAGTCAGACACACACTGCACATATCATCCATAGAAACTCAACTCCTGTAGACATACAGATTAACACTTAGTATGTTGTTGAAATAATGGCCCAGAAAATGATGCACTCTCACCCTGTGCAAACTAAAACCGCAAGCTCCATGACTTTCCTTTCAATATCATCCAAAACCCAAAATTCTTCATCTTCCTCCATGTTAGCCATGAGCATTCCAGAGTTCTGGTAACAGCAAGATCTTTCTCTGCTCGCTTGCCCAGCACAGACGCTGTGGGGCTCGCTCGAACCCAAAGAGCAGCAGCGCAAATGCTGCCACTAATGCCAACGCACAATCAAGCGTTGCTGCCGTTATGACATCTATATGATGTTCCCAATTACAGTAAAGGATGGCTTGTGTTTCCATAAACACTCCTAATCCATCTAATCCATGGCAGAATGTTTGTAAACCTCCACCTCTTCAATCTCACCCTTTCTTGCCTCTAAAGCCTGACATCTTTCTCATCCTCCGCTCTCTGCTTTTTTTTTTTTATTTTAAAGCCAGGCCAGTTTCCTTTGCTCTGTTCTGACTCTGAAGTGTATGACCTAGCCCAAATGCAGTTTCCAGCACGTCTTTGAAAGCTCACAGTCATGCGCATAAAGCCGTCGCTCCAATCTTCATTTGGCAAGCGCTCGGCAGTCAGCCTCTGATCTTGCGCACATCAAAAGGCTGGTTTGTAAGATAAGGTAATGTTTGAAGTCGGCGCAGCGGCATTCCCTAGCGTCCAAGTAAATCCATAAATAAGATATAAGCAAAATTTCCCCCACTTCTCCTCCCCTCCCTCGCTCCCTCCCTCCCTTTATCTGGAATTCAGATTCTGATTTAGCGCCGTGCCTTTTAACTCAAATAAAAACGCAGCTATTCCAATCAAATCAGCCTCCAAATAAAGAACACAGAGGCTGTTTTTCCCATTGCGTATGCTACTTCAAAGTGGCGCAAATACAAACAAAAAATAAAATAAGAAATGCAATGGCTAAATATATGTGAAATCACTGGACAGGAGCATGTAGATAATTCTTTTTTTTTTTTTCAGAGTAAATGTTGATTAGTTTTTGTTTCACACACTAATTTAAATTAATGTTGTAACCTTGCTGTGTTTTCAACTATTAAATAAATACTTCAAACTAAGATGATTTGAAGACAGGTCACTCAAGAAGCTGTTGCACATTTTGTTAACAATAAAAAGAAGCGCTGCATGGTTGCGCCTATCAAAATATTAATCTTTGGTTCAATCAGCCCACTGTCCATATACACTCACTGTGTTTGGAGCTTTGGGGTGTCACAGGCTGGCTGTGCTTTATGGGAATCTCCTATTCACTTGTGCAAGTAATTTTCAAAGCAGCCAGCCACCCTCTTATCCCTCTAAGCTCCCGGGGCCTAACAATGGGCTGAAAGCGATTCAGTTAAGCCTTTCATCCAGCATGCACTTTATTTCTCACTCTCTGCACTTAGCTATGCACTCGCACAATTGCCTCTGCCACAAACACAGAGGGGGGAGGGCTGCTTCTAGGCAGAGGTGGGGTTGAATGGGTGGTGTACATGAGTGTCTGGGGGATGGGGTCCCAAACACCCTAATCCCAGGTGACCTGCTCTTGTGCTCCAGAAATGGCTAACCTCTCAAAGGCCTAGCTGACACTGGATCCCCCTCGTTCCAGCCCCGGCGGGCTCATACCAAACCTCCATGCGAGTTGAGATTCCTTTAATTTACTGCCAAAGCACCTCAATGAGTGTCTTATAGTCCACATGGCGAGTTAACCCCCACCCTCTTTTTCCAGGGACAATGGGGAAACTAATAAATAATGACTATGTCTTCAGTGACTAAGTTGTGCAAAGTCTAAAAAGAAAGCCATTGAGGATCAAAGCTTTATAGGAAAAGAGCATGGGCAAAAGAGGAGGACAAACTGGCCAGTGTCATTTCCTGTTGAGGAATTTGCAAACATTAGCTTCAATTAGCGCATAGAGGAAGCACATTATCAGAGGGCTCTTCTCTTGGGTCCATTCCTTTCTCATAGCTCATCCCCTCAAGACTGCAGTAACGCAGTAAAAACATCTCAAACACATTAAAAAGCCAATGTATCACTTGCAATCTGTACCATCTCATTATCAGCTACAAATGACAAAATAATTAAACCCAATGTCTGCTAACAGCCAGGGAGAGATGCTAGTCTTTGACCAGTCTAGAGATACACTGAACCAAATATTGTTCAAGATTTTCAGGCATCATCTAGATAGGCAGTTTTATATGCTAAGAAACAGGAAACTATAGAAATATAGCCGGTTCCAGAAAGACACTTACACACTACTGTCTGTCATTGACATGGAGTCATCTGTCAGGGCATCACTGGAGATCTCGCTGTCGTTGGCACTGGTGGCAGGGGCAAAACTATAACCGGACGCAACGCGATAGGGATTTCCAGGGTCGCTGCGTCTGTAGGACCTACAGGAACAAAAAACAATTTTGGTTTTAGTTGAAGGAGTAGTACAGTGGTTACATTTCAAGGCTGGTAACTGAAAGGTTGTTTGGTTGATTTAAGAACTTACAAATGAGGCCCGTGTAAGACACCAGGTTACTCAAAGGAGACTAAACCTGTAGGCCCAAACGTGTATCAATTTCCGCTGCATTCTGAGCTTTGCCACAAAGGAACTACAGCACACAAGAGCGTAAACTGACTCAATCACTTAGGTTTCTCTTTCAGGTAAACTAATGTCATGGCATGACTTAGAACAAATTGACTAACTTTTGCCATCTCAAAGTCTCCAGTTAGCGGGACAACATTTGAAGGTAACTTGTTTGCCATCTTGACTATTGAGGTTTGTTACGACCACAGTAATGCAAGAAAGCATGTCAAATATGAACAACGAGATCACACGTGTCCTTGCCTAGACTATGATTTTAAATTAAAACAGCAGTTAAATGATTAAATAAATGTTACGATACAATCTCAATTTTGAGAGCAAAGGGGGGGAAAACATTACATTGCAAATGCAAGATGATTCTAACATGGCTTCCCTTATGTTTGTGAAAAGGGTCCAACTATTTTTACTAGTCTTTTTTCCTTCATGGTGGGGGGAGGAACTCAAGCTCAGTTTGTCTTTTTTGTACACTTCCCTTTCATCTCCCTTGCCCCACCTCCCCCCTGTGGCAGCACGGTGAGGGCTGATCAGGGGGAAAGTTAAGTGAGCAGCACATCTGTGTGAATTGCCAATGCCACTTCCCCTCAGTGGAGCATATCTGGGGCCTTTTGTCTGGGCCAGGCACCCCGTTCCTCACTTTACCTCCCCCTTCCAAACTTTCCCGTTTCATGTCATTCCTTCTCTTGTGCTCTTTCCTCTGCTAAGGGCACCTCCTCCACATACCCACCCAGGCCACCCCTCCCTCCAATCTCTCTCTCGCTCTCCATACCCCTCTCTCCTGCTGTGACACATTCCTGCTCCACTGGAAGAGGAGGAGGAGGTAGAGAACCTGAGCCGGAGAGAGAGAGAGAGAGAGAGAGAGAGAGAGAGAGAGAGAGAGAGAGAGAGAGAGAGAGAGAGAGAGAGACAGAAAGAAAGAACATGAGAGAGCGGAAAGAAAGAAGAGAAGAGGGGGGGAAGGAGGGCCTCCTCTTTATGAGAATGCCTACTGCCAGCAGCGCTGTGAGGGGAGACCCAGCAGGACTATAGCCTACGGCCCCAACTCAAACCTGACCTTTGGAAGCTCTCGCTCAGAGTCAGGTATTTAGCACAGCTGGGTTCACATTCTTCCCTCGCTCACCCCCTCATTCATGCTTTCTTTCATGAGGTGCCTCGCCCCCCTCTGTCCTTCTTTTCCGCTCACTCAAAAAGTGTGCTTATTCTCCATCCGTCGGGGTTTTTTCCTAGATAAAAGTGCGAAGAGAGGCAGTTGAAATCAGAGGAGAACGGTGGTAAATAAGAAACGGAGGAGATGAAGGCCACGGTCTCTGTGACTCACAGAGGAGCCGCTGCTGCGTGTTGTTTTGTGAATAACTTGATTCAGAAACACAGAAAGGGAGAGAAATAAGTTCCACATGCTTCAGATGAACAAAAAAGTGCCCCGAGAGAGAGGGAAAACAGACTGCTCAAGGAGCATTCTTCAAAAAGAAATCAGGGAATAACATCAAAAAAGAGACTTTGCTTACTCTCGTCTGGTTCTTAATCATCTCCTACATAAACAACCCGACAAAGATAAGCAGAGATGAAACGTTCTGTCACCTTCTTCAAGATCACCCTCCCAACGGGCCGTCTTTGAGACAGATAAACATTTGTCTGGCACCACACCTTGATGGGTCACCTCATTTACAACCTCAAGTTGTGTGAAGGGTACTAATTCATCAAACCAGATTTCCCCCTTGGTGTTTTGTTTAAACCCAGACAATATACTTTTTTGAACAACCAAACCAACAGCTCGTCAAGACATCTAAAGGTGTCAAACATTACAAAGTAAAGTAACAGAGCTGGTCTAAACGCAGACTGTTTAAATCAAAATAAGCAAAATCTTGTGAGCAATTTGATGAAGCGCTTTGTTTTGTTAATAGCAAAGCAAAAACAAAAGTTTCATTTTTGAATCTGTGACTTTTTTTGATGTGTGCCACTTGTTTCATCCGTTTGACGGCTGAAACCAATTTTGCATTGTGAACTAGCCTTGATCCTTGAAGATGATCCTCTAACGGCGGAAGAATTTCAAAGCAGAGGAAACTGTGTGGAGCCAGCAGAGGGCCTGGTGCTAGACAATATTTACATGAAAGGAAGAGCTGCTCTATTGATGTTTTTTTCCCCTTCTCTCCCTCTCCCTCTCTCTGCGTAATGCAAGCCAGGTGAGAGCAAACGGCCCCAAACTTGAAGAAAGGGCCTCTCATGTTTAATGCAAGAATTTAAGTGCAATAGCTACATAAAACTAAGTAATAATGCACTTGAAAACAAATTACTAATTTATTAATTTGCTATTCCTCTAATGAATTTATCCAAAATGACTTACTTCACACACACATCAAGAATTCTTCTGGAGTAATCTTATATTTAGTGTCTCACTCAAGGACACAAACAGTGATAGCCTACAGATCAATCAATCTTTGTGATGTTTCAAACTACAACTTTCCAGCTACCACACTAGATCTTTAATCACTAGGCTACACCCCACAGGGTGCATAAAACATGAAGCAGTACAGAGCATGCAGCAGTAGGAATTTTGTTCATTTATGGTGGTAGCATACAGTAGTCGGTAAGTGATAAAGAGTTTTTGGGAAATCTCACCTGTAGCCTTTCTCCAATGCTTCCACTGCGCGAAGGGATGGAGGTGATCGTAACGCTTTGGCAGACAGTCCCACTACAGTGGCCAAAGCTTTGGCTTTAAAGTCATTACAACTCCATTCTTCCTCTTCATTTAGAGTCGGCAAGTATCCGCACACCAGTTTTAGACCTCCTAGTCCATTGGGATTCACATGACTGGGGTTCTCACACCCGGTTCTGACATACTCAAGGTATATGTCTGAGGTCAAGAACATCTGATAGGCGTTCTCCTCCATAGCTGTTTGGATCTCCATTTGAGCCTGATCAAACATTGCAGAGTCAATCTGCTGACGCTTAATATTATCCCTAATAAAGGTCTTAGTAGCAGGTTTAAGCTGCTTGGCCACAACGCTGTTGTTCTCGATATACCGCTTGTAAATGGCTTTGGCAACTCTGTGTGTTTTGGTATCCTTGAGGTCCATTTGCCTGAAACCATTGCAGGCGAACCAAAAATCTAAAGTGTCCTCGCATTTCTCACGTTCAAGATACGCCCGGAACAGTTGAGCACCGTCCTGGTCCCCAAGAAGAAAATGCAAAGATTTGGTCCACCGGGCAAGAGGGGAGTCCGGGGATGCACTGCCCTCAGGTTCCCCAAGTCCATCATCATTCCTCCTGGCTGTGGAACAGCGAAGATCAGCCATAATGGTTTTCACAGGATCCTTCGGTCTCATCATGGCCAGTTTGCTGGGATGGTGGCATGTTGTCTCACCCTCTTCCCCTGGGACCGGTGGACGTGGGTCATCTTCTCTGAAGCTACTGACCATAGGATCTGTTAGTGTCCTATTCATGGCTCTTGCAGCTTCAGCAGCAAAGCCTTCAGTGTGAAGCTCAGCTGTAATCTCCTTTCTCTCTTAAATCAGCAGGGGAGCTTCTCTCTGAAACACAAAGTATTGATCTCATCAAAACCAGATCCGCCCCAAAAAACTTCAAAAGAGTCACTTCAGTCACGTATAGCTCTACATTGTGCGCGCTTGCTGAGTACAATCGGCTTCGTCGAACGCAATGGAAGCGACCTGGTTTAATTTTAATGTAGGCACTATTAGATATTTTAAACTTTTTTTTTTATGAAATCCTATAAAATACAAAAAACGGTTATTAATAAGATTACATCTTTCTCATTCAAGCCCAGTTTGAACCACCTTGTAGCGATGAAAAAAGATAAAAGCTCACATTAAGAAAACTGAGATCATAAAGGAATCTTTAAAACCATAATTAAAACTATGAAACATCCGGTTCTCTGCTGTATTCTTCAATAAATAACTAAATAATAATAAAAATCTGTCATAACTAAACTCAAAGTTTTAAAAGAAGACAAAATACTCTGAAAGTGAGTTTTACAACGGCGACTTAAGCGCCGAATATCGCTTTACTGTTCGCAATGTTTAATTACGCATAAACATGTCCCGTAAAATTCGACTTGAGACTTTGAAATCGAATCGCAATAAAACGTAAACCCATTTAATCAATAGTATGCTTACTTATATTGTACAGTATAGACTTTCATTCTATAATTCACACTGACCGAAGTAACTGCTTCACGTACATTAAACTACATAGCCTACATTTATAATAATAATAATAATAATAATAATAATAATATAATAAAGTACAAAGCTACACCTCTGATGACATAAAGGATCGCAAATGCATCATAGAAGATAGAACGGCATCGAAACACATACATAAGTCTAAAATGCACATTAAGACAAGTCTCTAAACTATTTGTTCAGTTTTGAAAGATTAATCAACCGCTTAAAGTCGACCCTTACAGATATAAAGAGTGATCAAATCCAATCCTTGAGAAATGTGACTAAACATGCTGCATTCAACTTTAAATCCCACAAAAAAAAGTATGAGATCACAAGGGGTGAAGTCCCGTAACACTATCATGAATATTTTTTAAACACAGCCAATATAACCTCAAAACAACACAATAAAAAACAAACAGAAAACACGCGTTTTAATGTAATGTCTATCAGATATAGTGCATTTCACAGCGACACATGACTTCAAAGTCGGTAAACAGCACATCAAAGCAATAGCATGGGGCCAGCGCTGGGAGAAAACACACACACACACACACACACACACACACACACACACACACACACACACACACACACACACACACACACACACACACACACACACACGTACACACACACTGCTCTAACTCACCATCCATCCATGAGTTCAGTTCCCAAAGTCCCAGTTTTCCAAAAACAGAACAAATATATTCCACAATATATCCAATTGTACGCAGTCCTCCTGTCCTCTGATGTTGTTTATTGTCAAGTGCAGATTTTAGGTTTTAAACGTAAACTTCCTCCCGTAAAGAGCACACTAGATCCCTGTATAGTGTGTTTGAATGTGCTCTGGTCTCTTATTCCAGTGTGGACTGAGCTCAGGGTTTAAGAGCGGACATCAAAGAGCGCAGCCGACCGCACGGTCCCGACAGATACATACAACACTATTTCTCGCGTTCCAGCTTTAAAACAACACAGATCGCTCCAAAACGCTCGAAACCCATATATTTCTTTTTTACAAGCCCTATCGATGCGTCTAACCCTAACGCTCTCAATGAGTCGCTCTAAAGTGGCCGTTCGCTAAAGTCCGTAAGGGAAAAGTTTCAACTGAAGCGCTAGGACCTTATCAAAGCAGAGAGATCTTGAGCCGACTCCCCTCGAGCTGTGGAGCGTCAGGAGTAAGTGATCTGCAGCGCCGCGATCCTGCTGTTGCTACAGAAACTTTAAAGACACAGGCCGCTTTTTCCTCTGAGGACTCGCAAGTTAACCCCTTCAGTACTATTTTCATAGTTAACCCATTCATTTCTGCGTTCACACATAAAAGAGCTGTAAAGTCTGCGATTCAAAAACCTCAGAGAGAATTAGACTTTTTTTGAGGATTTTCCTTTGGGTTTTTAGAATAACATTTTTCGATTTATGAGTAAAATAATGTCAGTGGTTAACACTTATTATCTTTATCTGTCTAGAATCATAAAATAGTCACACCTCAAATGTGAATTATTATCTTTTTTCTTTGTCTTTCATTATATAATAATTAGCTAACATTTCAGCTGTTATGAAATGAAAAGAATGAAATAAAACGTAAAATGAAATTCAAATTTACTTTTAACCAATTACATTAATTTACTAATTTTGTAATTAGTTCTAAAACCTATACAAAACTTCAGAGAGAATACATGGAGGTCTACAATTTGACATTATGACTGAACAGCACAGTACAAAGAATTCTGTTAAAAGTGTTTTTGCTGTAAGGACTAGAAATTAGGATTGAATAGCTCACTCAAAATTAAATATTTTATCACTCAGCTTCTCATCTCATCATATTGCTCAACTCTAGTATTGTTTTATTTCTTTATTGAAAAGCAATGAGAATGTCTGACCAACTATTTTCCATATGTAAGTAGCCTTCATGATGACAAAAATGTCATTTTCAGGACGATTAAAGGAATAGTTTACCCTAAATAAAAATTCTGTCATCATTTACTCACTCTTACCATTCAAAGGTATGACTTTCTTTCTCCTGTATAATACAAAAGAAGATATTTTGAAAAATGTCAATGCTGTTATGTTTTTTTATACAGTGAATGACAACCTTAAAAATATTTTCTTTTGTGTTCCGCAGAAGAGAGCAGCACCTACAGGTTTTAAACAACACAAGGGTCAGTAAATGATTATAAACTTTTTCTTTTTGGGTGAACTACTGCTTTAAGACATGATGAGGTTAGTTAAGATGCCACAAAAGTTCCAAGTAGGTTACTTTACAGTAGCAGTATAGTTAAAAGTCCTTCTCAACTAAAAAAGTGAAACTACCAGAAAAGCTTGTCCTGCATTTTGAACTAGTGAGGGAGGACGTTCCACTGATTCCACTCATGATACTTCAAAGGCTTGAGCGCTTCCTTTGATGTTCTACATTCACTTTAAGGAGCAGGATATTATAAAATACATGCATTAGTGCTAAATGAGATGAATTTAAAGAGCACATGCGAAGCTTTGTATACATTTCTGTCATACTATGGTGAGCAGACCATAAAGTACACTTTAGAAATAAAAATTTTAGAACAAAAGAGTTTCAACACAGCTGTACTAATCTTCACGGGAAATCTTTCACAATAATCAAATGTTTTGTCTATAAACAGTCCACAAATGAGACATAAATTGTAATGCTCTATTCTAATTCTAATGGCAGTAGGAAGTCATTGTCCAGGCATGATTATCCAGGATGTGCCATTTACAGGCTCGTAGAGATTCATACATATCGTTGGACAACACTGCAAACTAGCTTGATGTGCAATGTGATTGCTGATCTGACCCAGTAAAACCTGTTTAATAACTAGTAATTAGAAAGAAGAAAAAAAAAGTAAATTTCAAAAGGAAACACTAGTGTTAGACTGGTTTTAGTGGAACCTGTGCACACTTTGTAAGTACCTTATAAAGTTAACAGCCAATGACCAAAGCCAGTTTTATTTATTCCTGAGTATTCATTTTGGAGCGGCTAAAGTGAGTGCGTCTGAGACTCCGTGATGAACGCTGTGATCAGTAACTGCTCTCAATGACTGTATTGTCTGCCTGCTCTTTCAGCTCAGGGCTAAACTCTCAGCAGTTTGCTTTGAAGTGATTATCCCTTTATCACAAGCCAGAGCAAAGACTTTAGGGAGAACAATGGAAAATGAAAGCAAGTAGGAGGCTTATGGCAATTATCACAGACGTCCACCAGGAGTGAAGTGTGAATGTCCACTTTGTGAATGTCTGATGTGAGTGTGTGCAGGGGTCGAGGGGGGAGGAGGAAGGCATAGACACAGGGAGGCAAAAGAAAATGAAGCAGATCATGATTTGCATGGCATACACAGAGCAATGACCATGCTTTGGGAGGAAATTCTGGCTTAGGCAAATAAACAAGTCCGGTCTGGGACAATATAATTAAAGGTACAGTGCATCAAGAAATGAAAGTTCTCTCATCATTTACTTATCCCATCTCTTTCCAAACCCATGTGATTTTCATAAAAGGAGGTATTAAACTGAATCTCCAAATGGCTCTTTTCCATACAATGAAAACATACCAAAAAAAAAAAAAAAAGCATTAAAAAGTAAGTACGATAACAGTAATTATTATGACTTGCACATTATATTTCAAGTCTTCTGAAGTCATGCGATATCTTTGGGTGAGGAAAAGAAATCACACTTCTGCATATTCAAACGTGGCAAGACTATAATCTGACCATTGACAGACGACTTTGATTCGTCAGTGAAAATTGATATTCAAAGGGGTCAATTATTATTTATTATGTTTTGCATTTTTAGGTCAGCATTGTTTGTATGGCTTCAGAAATTTATTGAGATGTTGCAGTGTTGGGGGTAAAGTAATCAGTTTATCATCAATTTACTCATTTCACTTGCACAAAAACAGATTCAGTATTCCCCAAAATAAATAAAAACAGTGAATTACAAACTTGCTATATGGCAAACTCGGATTGTGACGCTAAATGTATGTGTTTATTCTAATTTTATTAACCAACGGGTTTCAGATTTCAAATGACTTTTGATAAACACAATGCTGAAGAGTGTTGAACTTTCTTCTCCTGCATCCGATTCTTCATGCAATCCGGAATGGCAGCACAGCTGAAAGTAATGCAAAAGTAACAGAACGCATTAGTTTTCGTTAAAAGTAATGCAATTAGGTACTTTTGTAGGGAGTAACGCAATATTATAATATTTTGTAATATATATTGTAATTACTTTAAAAAATCCCCCAACACTGCATTTTTGTGTGGACAAGAACAAATGGGTTCATTCTACTGAATTTCGCCTTTTGTGTTCAACGTCATACTGGTTTGGAATGACATGGGGAGTGAGTAAATAACGACAGAATTTTCATTTATGGGTGAACTAACCCTTTAAGCATGCATGAAAGGAAAAAAAAAGAAGAGATGACTGGACCCAAAAAGAGAAAGAACTCTTAGTGTAAGCGCAGTAAGTGCAGTCAGCAGAATCAGATGGCAAGCAGGGTGCTGGAGTAGATACAATTAAAGTGTGGCGTTAAGATGGACTTTGAAGTTAGACATGGTGTCTTACACCCCTCCAGATGAAGAGAGCAACAATTCAGCTGCTTGTTACGGGCTTTTAAGAGGATCTTGTTAGAAACGGGAGATTTGAAGAAAATAAACTTGAATTTCCTCCTGGAATGGCCTTTGAGGTGATAGCAGCAGTGGGACGCTGTCAGGAACATGGTAGCTATTTGAAGCTGGTTTAGTCTTCTGCCAATGAGAGGGGTGGGGTGTAGGGAAGGGTTACTGAAGGTTATTTATCAGCATTTTTTGTTTTGTTTTAATCCCATTTTGCGCATGACTTTAAAGTCAAACAATACATAGAAACAATGTCTGATGTTCTCTTTAATCCCTTTTTGGCCATGAAAGGAAGCACATCTGTAGAAATGATTTTCATTTCCTCTGCCAGCGGTAGGGAGCAGATGAAGACATCCTAAAGATTCATCCTCATCCTCTTTATTTCTTCATTTGTCTAGGAGGAGAGGCAGGGTTACGGCCACAGTGAAGATCAGTTGGTTTCTTCCGTATTGGTATGTACATCAGACTTGGTTCTATAGACCCTATGCACCAGAGAAACAAGTGTGCAGCTATCTTTAGAATTTTTGTCTTTGAGATGTGGACGTTGCACTCAAAAATGGTGGCAGATCAACCTGAGCTTGCAGGGGCAGGTTTATGCGGAGTAAGTTCTTGGAAAAGTTCTGCATACATCACCAGAGAGATATTTGTTGTTTTCACTGGATGATCCAGTTATGACATTTAGGGGAATAATAATATCAAACTTACACACGAATGAGCCATTCAAAATAAGTTCTGTGACATGCATTTAGAAAACAGGGTGAATTTTAATTTCATGCTGACAGTGAGTTATACATTCAATGGCTTTGGTTCCAGGAAAGTTGCTGTCAAATTGCTGGAGAGTTTTTATTTTGTCAATGCAAACTAAAATGTCGGTATCAGACCCTAGTAACATTACTGGAGTTGGAAAAGGCTGAAAAATATATGCACGCCCCCTCATGTTGTGTCACACCACCAATGTGTGGGAATGAAAGCACATTGTTAAAAGCCCTATATAAATAAAGGTAACTTGACTTGACATAGGAAATCTCGCTGTGTAAATGAAAAAGATCCTGTCCTTATTCCAGCAGGTCAGATGCTGCCATTAGACTGAACATGACAATCTTTCTGGAGCACTAGTCTAACAAACCAAGCATCATGCCTTGTCTCCCATAAAACAGTATTGCTGCAAGTAGTTATTTTGCTTACTATACTTATTGCATAAGAATGACCAAATTAATAGAATGTCAAGTATATCGTTAGTTTGTTCCCAATCTGGCTGAAATGGAGAATATACACAGTTTTTTTGAATGCTGTCCTTTTCCAGCACTAGTTGAGCTGACATGGACTTTTTAAGTTTAAGACCAAGTGATCATGCTGTCTAGCATAATTTGAAGATATTCCAAAGAGCACCTTGTGCTTCAGTGGAAGCAAGAACATCTGACTGTTTATAAAAGAACAACTGACCTGTCCAAAAGAGTTCACATGCTTAGTGTCACTTATTTGATTAGTGACTTAGAAATAATGCAGTGTAAAATGTTTTATATTATAATATCCCTTGTTTTTTTTTTTTGTGTTTTTTTTTTCAAAATTCACCCAATGTGTTATCAGTCTTTTGGACCCCACTGTATATAAACATTCTAAGTTTCCTGACAGACCCTGGCATTGTGTAAGGCATTGTGAGTAGATAGAATTAAAACCGTGTCAGTTTTAATGGACTTGTCACCTGGACCAACTACACAATGTGGTTTATTTCTTCTGCATTCTTAAACAGCAATGTAAAAACATGGTCATTTTATATATCGCTCATATTGACAACTGCAGACAGACACACAATCATAGCAGCTTTAACATGAGCATTATGACTGCTAGACTGAGCACAGTTCTCTGTGTCTGTGTCACAATACAACACATCAATATTAATGATAGGAAACAGACAACTATGAACTTGTCTGGCCTTACACAAATAGAGCGGAAAAAAGGGAAACCTGTCCTGTGTACATGGAACAGAAACTAGTCTGACAGAAAATCCATGAGAGTCAAAGGAATAGAAAAGATTGTCACACACATTTACACTCAGACTGTGTCATTGTCAGACTGCATTGGCAGGTTCCCTTAATACCACACTTCAAAAAGTCTATGTATCCCTGCACACTGTGATAATGACACAAAATGTTATGCTGGTGTTGAAAGTAACATAAGCAAACAACAAAACACTGAATTAAAGAGGGAGGTTATAACAAGGCATGTCATGGATTATGAAGCGGCCTTAGTACATGCAGGGGCAGAAACTTTGTTTAAATGCAGCTGTGGATGTGCCTGTGCAATCATTAAACCACATCATCATCCTGGGACATTCACCTGCACTGGAAGGTCTACTA
The DNA here is from genome assembly GCA_033026305.1 of Cirrhinus molitorella. Classification (NCBI taxonomy): domain Eukaryota; kingdom Metazoa; phylum Chordata; class Actinopteri; order Cypriniformes; family Cyprinidae; genus Cirrhinus; species Cirrhinus molitorella. The sequence continues at coordinate 14,685,890 of CM065117.1, forward strand.
CCCTTAAGGTCTATGGACCATGTGAATGGCAGACTATAATTTTGAGTTCTCTTTTGTGTGTTAGAATGAGACTAATGTAACAGAATCATATTTTAGTGTGCCATATGCATTTTATTTCTTTTGTAATATTCAAGTAAATGAATTTGATAATTCATCTCAGACTTTTAGCCCTAGTTTAAATTCAGTTGAATTGTTCTTGTGTGGACATTTTTGTGATAGAAATGCTTGCTCACTCTGTATGCACAAATTTACAGTCACACGTTAGTTTGGGGATCAGTTCTCACTATTAACTAACTATTATCTAAACCCCTAATTTGCTGCTTATTAATAGTAGGTTAAGGGTTAAGGGTTAAGGGTTAAGGGTTTAGTTTAGGATTAAGTGACCTAAAATATGATCATGCAGAATATACCATTAATATTTGCTTTATAAGTACTAATAAACAGACAACATGCATGGTTAATAGTGAGAATAGGTTATTAAAATGAAGTGCTACCGAAGTTACAAACAATCTTGTTATGTACAGCTTAATAGAACTATAAGCGTGATACTAAATGACCTAGAATATTTCTTATTTCTGGATTAAGTTGTTGTAATATGGTTTTCTTACTAGGATCTAGTTATCTTATTAATATCCTTTGACTCTCGTCTTTGTTCATGAAACTGTTCCAAACCCAAATGTTACACGCGTATACTGTACTGATTACAACCAGACTGAGAAAACAAGGGGCGTGACTAACCTAAAATAATATTTTCTTTCTGAGAATCTCTCTAAATGATCACTCATCAAAACATTTGTACTTTAAACATTGACAAAACATACTTTGGAAACACTGGCATAGTTTCACCCTTTTTCTATTAAATGAAAATAATGGAAAACCTGGATAGTGATAATAGTGATAATAAACAAACGTGTTACGTAAATATAAATTATGTAATTAAAGATGTAAAAAGTGTAAATAGTTCAATAGATCATGTTTGGTTCAGATCCAAATAAAACATAAAAAACAAATATGTAATGCAACAGGCAATACATTTCAACATGACTGATTCCTTCAATATTATGATAAAGAATTGACACTCACAATACACAGTAACAGCGGTGGCCAGAATGATGCGCCATTACAAGTGTATTTGCTATTTTTTTATTTGCTCCACTAGGCCAAATAATCGCTAAGGTAATTTTTTACCCTGATCTATGACTGTCCTGAAATTTTCTGTTTGTGAGTCCAGAAGTTGCCAACATGTCATCAGATTTCAGATATATTATGTACTTTTGCCAACAAAGACAAGATTTTTTAATCTTATACAACAAAATAAAGAGAAAAGGTAATGCATTTCAAGCTCCTGCAGTACACAAAATATGCACTAATTTATTTGTACAGTAAACATTTACAATTAGAGCGTCATTATGTTCATATGTATGTGCATTGATAATACACTAATTCTAAAAAGTCAGGACTCAAAGTGCTTCAAGTTACATCAGAATGGCCATATTTAAGAAATGAATGTACCTTAAAGTCACCATAAAATCAGTTTTTTATGGAATCTTTATTATAAATGATTTATCAATGCAGACTGATATTTTTTTTTATTTTATTAATCTTAAATTAAAGTAACTTCCCTAACATCTCTTTTCCGATGACGTATATGTAGATTGGTGTGGCAACCTTTCACTGACACGAGCCTAACTTTTTGTGTCATTTGAAAAGTTACTTAACTCAGGTATACATAAATTTAATTTCATCCCAACTTTGAAAACTCTAGATCAGCCGTGCCAATCCTGCTCCTGGAGGTCCAATGTTGTGCTGAGTTTATCTCTTACCAGTTCCATCACAGGCCCTGTCCCAAATGGCACACTTCATGTGCACTTGCAGTGTTGTAGACTTACAACGGCTGCCACATGTACATGTCCGTTAAGTACATGAAATCTTGCCCCAGGGGGCCAATACGCTGCAGAGTTTAGCTCTAACCCTGATCAAATTCTCCTACTTGTGATTTTCGAATGATCCTGAAGACACTGATTAGCATGCATGAGCTAAAATCTGCAGGAAAGTGGATCTCGTGGGCCAGATTTGAGGATCCCTGTCATAGGGTGTCATCATTTTAGCTTTCAGAAGGGTGCTAGTGAGTGCCTTTACAACCACTATGCACACTTCTGTTGAGCTTGCACTAAGGTGATTTCCGCAGCAGACAGTCAAACAGTCAAGGTGGTGTTAAGTCATGAAAGTGTGGACTGCAAGGGTGTAGGGTGCCATTTGGAACAAGGCCATACTCGTCTGGACCTTCCTAGTGAGTCTGGATTAAGTGTGTTAAATTACGGTTGGAGCTAAACACCTCAGGACAGTGTCCTTCCAGAAACAGTTTTGGACATCCCTGCTTTAGGCTACGTCCACACGAAGCCAGAGCTTTTCCCCATCCGATCTTTTTTTCCCCTCATCTAAAAAAATATCTGCGTCCACACGAAACCGACACAAAACGATATAGTATACATGCCAGACCAGTATGTGCGCTGTAATTCTGCCACCGAGATACACTAAAAACAGAGAAGAAAACTTGGACTATGCGCATAAACTTTGCACACCATATACAAACGAACATGAAACAATACATTTGTTAGTTAATGAAAAGACAATCGTTCAGTGTTTGTTGATGTTTTTGTTGATGTTACGTGACGTAGCGGTGTTTGACTAGGGACGAGACGTGAGTTGATGACATCATAGTTTCAAAAAACTATGATGTGTACAGCATTTGCTGTACACACAAAAACGCAAGGGTGTCGTTTTTCTGAGGCCCGGTTTCACTCTACCAAAATGCAGGATCCATCTGGACAAAACACCTATAAGATACAAAATGTATGCATATACATATGCTAAACGCGTCCCTGTGTGGACGGGGCCTTAGACTGTCTTGTCCCCTACTTTCCAGTTTGGGGACACATAAAAAAAAACATGATAGCAAACTGTGGTCTTTTTAAACTGTATTATCAGTTTAATTGTATTTTCTACCATCACACCAAAAATACACAGATATATCATCAGCTACATAAAATGTATTCGCTCTTCATTTCGCTAAATTAATGGTAAAAAGCTCTTTGGCTTTGTCAGATAAAGATATAGAAATGTCAGCATCTTAGGCTGTAGGCAAGGATGTTCAGCATCTTTAATTCAGCTGCATGCTTCTGGATTGAGAGGATTTGACCCAGAGGAAACCCACACAAACAGTGAATACATTTAAACACAAAAAAGGCCTCCTGACTCAACCAGGACTTAAACTAGGATCTAACTGCTATGAAGCTACAGTGTTACCCACCATGCCACCCCCTTTATATATTAATTTTTCACTAATATCATTTGAACACACATCACAGACTTGACAGCAGCAAAAATCCCACTAGTTTCCCACTAGCACTGTTCCCACTGTTCATTTCCTAAACACGATTATTACGATATTACTTGGAGGCAGCATTACACTGGCTTTCCAAATGCAAATACAAACTTTGACCAAAGTGAATGCTACATGGTTTCATATCAGTATAAAACGCTAATAAATATCAACACTGTGGAATGCAGGTGTGGAAACCTAACTGCCACCTCCTGTTCTAAGGCCGTTGTGGGATATTCCATTGGCTGTAATCTGCCTTTATGAGGTAATGGCACACAGCGCTACGCCCTCGTGATCAGCAGATAAGACAGAGACAGACCGGAGCGTGTAAAAACCCCTTTGATCCTCCCAATACTGCAAAGATGAAAAATATTGATAAGGTTGAAAATAGCTTTGGTTTTGGCTACAGTGGCGATCTATTGTGGAGTCCTGTAGAGCGTGGTCACGTTAAATATGTGACCTCTTGTTTGGATGGACTTGGTGACTGCGGTACAAGGCAAGACTGAAGCATAATAGAGGCCGCAGAGAGTTCCCGTGTTATTGTTTAACAGACATACCACTGTCTTTGCGTTCTGTGCGGCACAGCAATAAATGCATGGCAAGAAACAGACAGAGAAAAGAAAGTGGCTCCATGATGGGTATACTTTGGTTTCCCATTACTTTTAAAATTTACATTTTTAGATGTTATATAAACTATCCCTGCATCCCAATGTGCATAATATCAATGCTAAAGAGTATGTAAGATCGGAATAAGTGCTTCCAAAAGCAAATTATGTTCCCAAATATCCCTGAACAATCTACTATTCTGGGTACATTTTCTTGCACACTTTGTTGTTTTTGCCTACAACCCACTGTGCTTTGAAGGAGAATTTGGTTCAGAAATACAAACATGAATAAAAGAACTAGATGTTTGTGAGGCCGGCGATTAAGTATAGATGCCCTGAAATTATTAATAATATCTAACATCATGAAAAATATTTATTTAATGTTACCTGTGTTATGTTTTATCTGCAAATATTGGGAACTTTTGAAAAGGTACAAACAGATAACAGCAAAACAGATATGTTTAACCACTATTTACTGAGGAGAGTTCTCCACATAAAAGACCCACAAACTGTTTTCTCTCCAGTATGGTAGGAAGACTTGTTTGAGTAGTATTGTTAATTTAATGAAGTACAATGTGTATATGATGATGTAAACTGTGACAGAATTATTGATAGGCTGGTTTGTGGTGACAGAATGCAAATAACTGTGTGTCAGAGCACCTGATGTCTACATGTTTGCTCAAAAGTGTCTACTTTTTCTTCTAAAAAAGAATACATGCTGTTAGGGTGCAGCATAAGTAGGCAAATTCAGGCACAGCATGTTATGTAAACGATTATATAGATGTGTCCTTTCTAGACTCTCCACCTAGTGGTTGTTTGACATGAATCACCTTTGTCATTTTATTTGAGCAGGTGGCTGAAAGTCTTTTTTGAGACATCTTTGTGCTTGTGGATTGCCCCATTCTTCGCCAAAACACATGGGTTTGCATCTTATTTGTTTTCTTTTATTAATTGTTTCTACTATGAAGATTTGAATTGGAACTATGCCAGGGGCTTTTTCATTTGATTTAATTTACACACCTACTTTTAGTGACCATTTGGAAAACAGATGCGTTTCAAAATAAGTTCAAGACTATTACAAGCGTCAAAGCTTTGCTGCTACTGATAAAACCTGGAAAACGGAGCACCAAATACCCCTCATCTAACCAGAAGACCACAGTCTCTATTCACAGAGAGACAATGCTTGATAAAACAGCACTCAGGACTGGAGACAGGTTCTTGATGATCATTGGAGCAGGGTTTCCAACCACAACTCCTCCAAGGTTTTTCCAGCAAGAGTCTGAAGCTCCTGTTACTCAGAGCTTTGTCTAACGTTTGCCCGTTCTGCTGCAACAGTAAAATCTGCACATCAAATAAATATCTGGTGGGGTTGTGTTACCTTTGGAAAAAGCAGATCAGATCATGGACAAAAGGAATTTGAGTGGGTAGATGTGTTAAAGATTGTAATCTCCAATGCAGATTTCTGGAGACCGTTCTGAAAAGAATACAGCTTTAGCGAATGCTGCTTCAAAATATTGTCCGGAAGCAGTTTTCAACACTTGCAATCTTTCTGTCAAACAAAGTTCTGCTGTTTTGCTGTGTAAATACTGACTAGTATTACAGCTATTCTTATGTTACAAAGCACAGGACAGAAAGCAACACAACAGTCAATCTATGCAGCATTTAAAGGCATTATAGATAAAGATCACATTGTTTGCTTTGCGACACAATAACATGAAACTCAACTGTGAGTCAAGTGTGAGCCTAAAATGAGAAACACTGTTTGATTAAATGAAGATACAATTTAATAAAGTTCCAAATTACTAGATATGTCTCAAATGTGATGTCATTAGAAATGTTCCTGTGTTTTATCTTGACTAACATTCATTATTGCAATCTATATTAATAATTTATATTGTCAACTTTACTGGCCATCCATCTGGGGTGTTTCCTTGCTTTCGGCCTGAGATGGTGGGATAGGCTCCAGCATCCAACCCAGGCTCAGCCTATATTTCTAAACTGTAAAAACTACATATGCATATATTTCACAGTATTTTCAGAGTCCAGTGAAAGTCACACTACTCCATAAAACAGCTCTTGTATAAGGAGGCTAAAATGGCATGTTTTTTGTTAACGTTATCGGTAAGGTTTAGGGTAGGATTTAATGTGGGTTGTACGTCAATTAAAAATGCGATAGAGCATTAAACTTTTTGCAGACATTTAATTTCTGAACTGCTGTTATTCGTACATAATGTAATTAAAAATTACAACAGTCATGCACTAGATACTGTTAGCTTTAAAACTGCAGTGAAACATGCTACCATTTTGTATCTACAGACACATCACATATTTTTCATGACACTGTGCTGTTTCAGGTTAGTGAATATTTCAGGTTTTGCAGAGCCAGCTCGGGACAATCGGTTGAACGAATGGATGGATAGATGAATGAAATGTCAACCTGAGGCCTGTACCACAAAGCTATTTAACAAATGTAAAGTATCAGGAGTGGTTTTAGATTGAAAAAAAGTTTGTGATTAATGCACATTAAAGTGAACAACCAGTCCCATATACTTTTTAAAGTAAAACAGAAGACTTGTTGAAAACTTGTAGTTGAGTACTAGTGAGGGGTCTGTTTCTTAATCTAGAGGATCTGATGTACTGCTCATATCCCCCTGTACCAGTTAGATCCAGTTTGCTTTCTTGTTTTTTAAGACAGAAGTGCATGACAGCAGTTAATGTATCAAAAAATAACAGACTAATGAGCATTTAGTATGCTAGAGCATTTTTAAAACTAGAATTTGACTGTGCCAGACTGAATTTAAGACTGAATGTGAATTTAAAGTGTATTTAAGACTTTTTTTTTTTTTATAAGAATGTAAATTATTGTGTTGTAAAAAAAAATTCCCTATTAGCACAGTTGAAATTATTGTAATGCTATGGTCATTCTCGATTTACTTTTTATTATTATTATTTAGATTTTGTAAAATGTAGAATGTTGAAGTTTTAATTTACTTTAGTTAATTTTCTCTCTTATTAGCTGACACTACATTTTTATTAAGATATATAAAGTATTATTTTATAATAATAAAATATTATTAAGTCATATAAGACAACTTGTGTTGTTTTAGTTTTATTATAACTCAGTTTTTTTTCACAAATTCATCTCAAACTTACATGTGATGAGAATGTAATGTGAGAGTAAATTGTAACTTTTAAATGAACATCTTTCACATGAACATTAAAAATCAATTACTTTAAACTGAAACATAAAATAATAATAATAATAATAATAATAATAATATTTAAATGTAAATTACTACTTATGTATTTTTTGTTTTTCTTTAACGGTGCAAATCACCATATGCACATTCGGAAAGGCTTTTCTGAGATTTGAGCTTAGACATACATACATGTTATTTGGTGTTATTTATCTTAAGTATAAATATTTTTCAGAATTCAAAAATCAAGGTACAGGTTTGACACCATATTTTGAGAATGACTCTTTTGACTTTTTTTTTTTGCGTAACAAATCAAAAGACAAAAGTTTCTCTGCTGACACTTGTAAGACTGCTTTCATTACCTACACTTTTTTTTCCAGTTCGATAAGCCAATTCACCCAGAAATACGTCACGACTCAGGGGTAAATTCGGTCACAAAGTTTCATGCCAGCATTAACCATTTACAATATAACAAGATAATTTCCAATTTCAAAAAATGCTTTACAAAATGAGTAAGGCATATACTATACTATACTACAAAAGTGACTTACTGATTTCAAATAATTGTTATTTTTATATTATTATACAGATCTAGTCCCAGTGGATTAATGAATATGTCTGTGAAAGTATTAAATACTGTAAAGCTGCTTTGACGTAATCTGTATTGTTAAAAACGTTTTATAAGGCTTGATAAGCACCTTACGAACAGCTCTGCAAACCATCATTACTCACTGCATACAAGTAAACTATGTACCTCTTATTATTTAGCATACCAAACAATGCTAAATAATAATAATACATTTTTAAAGCACAGCTCAAAATGGCAAAAACTACTAAAAATCTACCACTAAAAAAATAAAGGATATCCATTTTGTCAACCTCTAATATTATATTTCTTATGTGGTTATTATATACTTTTGTGGTGCCCAAAGATCTTGATCAAAATAAACTCAAACTTACCTGGCTAGCAACTTAAACTCAATTTGTGGTACAGACCTCAGGCTATCATGAGGTTGCAAACTATTAAAAGCCAATCAAGTGCATTTACAGTCAACATATACAAGCACACACTGAGGTTTTTAGGGTGTACTTGAATTCTTCACATATTTTACATTATTGTAGCACCAGAGTGTTGTGGTGTTCTTCATCTTCTCTAGTGCCGCTCAACCAAACCTCGTCCCCTTTTTTGCATAGCCTGTGGGCGGGAATTATTTAAACAAATAATTTTGTGATGTCACAATATCCGAGCCGAAAGAGCCGTTTGTTGTAGTTCTTGAAAAGTGTTTTCTTTTAACGAGAATATCTTCTTTTAGAGTGGACTTTGAGCTTTGTAATCTTTTTTTATTCTCAAACAGCAACATTACACACTAAAGTTGAAAAAGCATAATAGGACCCCTTTAATATTGAATTGAGGATGAATCAATCTTTCACTTTGAAGAAAATTTGTTTAATTAAAAAATGCAGAATTTATTGCTTTAACAAAAAGAAAGAGAGAGAATAACTTCATTGTGCTACTGTAAACTCTGAAAGTCTTTTGCAGAACTATAAAACAGAACAATCCCATAACAGGTACACTATAAAATGGAACAGTGAAATGAATTAAAGGAAATTAGTTAGTCATTCAAATAATAATGAAAGGTAATTGGTATTAATTGAAATAAGTTCTGTAAACTCAAAATGCCGTTGTAGTAAACTGAACTTAGAATGATTGAGTTTTCTAGTTCCCAGAAAGCTTTGCATCAGACAACATGGCAAATAAATGCTGAAATTAAGTGTTATTTTGTGTGTTTTTGCACAAGATTAAATGATTAGTTCACTTTCAGGATAAAAATGTACAGGTAATGTACTCACACCCTTGTCATCCAAGATGTTCATGTCTTTCTTTTTTCAGTCGTAAAGAAAATATGTTTTTTGAGGAAAACATTTCAGGATTTCTCTCCATATAATGGATATGTATGGTGCCCCCAAATTTGAACTTCCATAATGCCGTTTAAACGCAGCTTTAAAGGCCTCTAAACGATGAAAGCTGAGGAAGAAGGGACTTATCTTGCGAAACTATCGGTTATTTTTGAAACAAACTGAAAATGTATATACTTTTTAATCTCAAATGCTCGTCTTGTCTCGTCTCTGCGATGCGTATACATAGTCTCTGTGATCTGGGTCAATACAGTTAGGGTATGTCAAAAAACTCCCATCTTGTTTTCTTCCCCAACTTCAAAATCATCCTAAATCGCTACAGAAGTACCAACCCAGTGTTTACAAAGTGAACATACAAAGATCAAGCGCCCTTTACAAAAAAAAACTTAAAACAGCGTTGTATAACGATTTTGAAGTTGAAGACGTAAAGCAGATGAGAGTTTTTCGACAGGCACCATTATATGGAGAGAAATCCTGAAATGTTTCTTTACGACTGAAGAAAGAAAGACATGAACATCTTGGATGACAAAGGGGTGAATACATTATCTGTAAATATTTGTTCTGAAAGTGAAGTAATCCTTTAACATAGGGAGACATAAGTTAGTACTTGTCTTATGCTAGGATTTACATAGGTTTCTGTTATGTTGCTTTGTAGTTGTTACTTAGCTATAAAGATCTGAATGAAAGTTGTAAATATTGTTATTATGATGAGTGGGGGTGGGACAATGGAAGTGAGGCTTGGATTGGCTGCCATGGCTCTCAGCCCTGCCACTCTTGTCATAAGAATTTTAAGCTCTACTAACTTAAAAAAATTGAGTTTGATTACTCAAATGTTTTAAGGCAAGAAGTTTCTTAAATGTTTCGATTATTCTTAACTTATTGCATTTTACAGTGTAGAAGAGATCTAGAGTAATAACAAAAATGCATAAAGATTAGAAAATTAAATAATGCTATTGATGCTGTCTAAAATTGTTTTCTTTTAAAAAGGGCAGATGACAGAGTTTGGCAGATGACAGATGGGCGTTAAATGAATGTTTGGGAAACTTGTTTCTCATGCTTATTATGTTTGCAATTCCATTTAGTTCCACTAGTAGCACAGAAATCACAGATTCACCTTTAACTGAAAGACAAAACGATGCAAAGTCAGCGATTTGAGAAACAATGTCATGTTTAATAAGAATGATAATAATAAAAAACAACTGATGTTTTTCACAGATGAACATTACAATTAACAATGAATTCAATAACAACAACAAACCAAAATATAAATACAATGACTTAGTACACAAATACGGCTTAAAACAAGTGGCACATCAGACAAGTGCAGCATGAAAGCAGCAGTGAGTGAGGATGAGGATAGGTGTGTGTGTATCAGGACGGTCTGCATGAGGACAAATACTGATGGCCTGAAATCATCCACTACCTATACAGTGAGAGAGAGACAAACAGAGGTAGTGATTATGATGTGCTGAATGAAATATGTTTTTTAACTAGTTTATTAAACATTTTTAAACAACATATTCAAGTCTCAAGCTTGTTTTTAGAGATCACACCATAGCACCACTACAAAGTATGTTGTGGGAAATTAATTTTTTTACGTGCCAGTTAAATAATCACGGCTGAAGTTAATCTGAATTAGGTTTTTAACTGTAACTGGTAAATGAACATTAGATTTTTTTCCACATTTAGCGTACTACTGAGAACTGGTCAATGGTTTAACAGAAAATAGTTGGTTTATGAGATGACATGTGGTCTGTGCTTCCAAACTGAATTTCCCATAATTTTCTACAGCAGCAAGAGACTTGATAAAACACATCTTCTGTGTTTCATAATTACAAAAACTGAATGATAAAATACATAATAAAATCCTCATTTACACAACATACTTCTTCACTGTGTTGCAGTAGTGCTAAAAAACACACTCTCATTATAGCCGTTTCCATTTAAGCTTTATTGTAAAGCTGATGGAAATGCTGATTACCATTAAAATACTTTACCATCAACTTTAATGCAGATATTCTTTGTTGATTAGTTTGGAAACACTTATTTAGAAAAAAAAGGGCTTTAATGTCTGTATGTTGCTCCCATTAAAGCTCGTTTCTTGTTAAAGTTACATTAAAACTATTCATACACAATGGCCTAAAAATCTCAACTTAAATTCAGAATTTGTTTCCTATGAACTTCAAGTTGCATATTACAGTTTAATAAACAGTGTAATTTCAGAGTAACTTTTCTCAGCAGGGACTAAACACTGTTAAAAGTGTGAAAACAAATGTTTTACTGTGGTAAGGTGTACTTCTCAATCAATATTTATTCTTATTTTGTCAAATATTATTTTCTTTATTTGGTATATTCTTTATTTCATAACGTTGGAAATAAAAATGTTTTGTACATTTTGTTCTGAAAAAAAACCCCCAAAAACAAACAAACAAAAACAAAACAAACAAACTATGAAACCACATTCATTCATTATGAAATAGGCAATAGTGCCTCTCACGTAAAAATTATTTTTCCATGCATTTTTTTTTTTTATTTTAACCTACAGTCTAATAAAAGTTAAAAAGACAAATACAACAGTACACCTGCACTTGTTTATGAATATTGCTTAATGTAGATAGTCTATATAACAATAAAAAAAACTGACAATTGTAAATAAAAAGACAGTTTTGTTTCAAAATACAGCATCTTGTAAATCTGCAGCTTGTTAAAAATATAGTGACTGTCAACTGAAGGCACATTGTCTTGGCACTTGACACAAAATTATTTTTCATGGGCTATACGCTATTTTTTAAAATGTTATAATGGTATGTCATTTTATTTCAAAGGAATGAGGACAATAAAGAAAATGTCTATGCATCTGCCTCAAAAAAAAAACAGACTGATTTGATATAATTGTTATTTTCAGGTATTACTGATCTTACTTTTGTTTGTTTTCTATTATCTGTCAGAAAGGAGACCTCGGAAATCTGAAATCTAGTAAATTATGCTTACTAACATTTTTCCTAATTATATTTTAGTAAAAAAAAAATTGTGAAATGTAAGCAGCAAACTGGCCAATTTCAATTGCCTCATGTTATAATTTCAAGTGAATACAGTCTCTCAGATTTTAGGGCCAATTAATTTTTTTTTTAGACTTTGTTATTTTACTACTGATTAAAATTAGCCACTGGCTAACTTGTGTTTATATCTGTATTTAGCAAAAATGGATGTTAATACCAGGTGTGAATGTGGCTGCTCTTTCTCAGGCTGCACCAGAAGACAATATTTAATCAGTAACCAATTAATAATTAGAGTAAAAGAGGAAATGAGCATCAACCATCGGTCACAACTGACACATGACACTGTTTATTCTACTCTGATCAAAAGGGCCAATCAACACCTGCAGTGGTCAGGCCTCAGGTGGGGGAGGGTTTATAGTTCACATGGTGTCTTTACAATGGAGCTGGTCTGGTGATGGTCTCAATCTCAGTCAACACATTCACAGTCCACTGACAAAACTGGAAAGCACTTCTAAACATCACAAGCTCCAGACTGTTATGCAGCATTTTGGCATCAAGTTTCACAGGTTTACTTTGTATTATCTCTAAACGGCATGTAAAAACAAACTGCGGTTGGTCCTTTTGTGTATCAGCAATTATAGAGTTTGTATACTCCAAACTTGGACAAAGACAGCAGAGGGGTGTCTTGTGCACTTGTTGTGTTTGTGGACTGTGTCACAATCGTTCTGACATACAGCACAAATGCTTTGTGCGTGTCAAAGCATAGCTGTGTATATAAACAGACAATGCACAGCTGACATTCTGAATGAAATTGTATTAATTGTGTGTGTAAGCATGTCCAGGTCCTCACCTCCTGATGTGGCTAGCATCTAGCTGCTCCTGTAAAACTGACGCTCTCTTCTGCAGGAAGCTGACCTGCAGACAAACACAGCTCAAGTTCAGTGGTCCGTTTTAGGAACCACTTTACCTGCTAGGTTTGAAAAACCACTACATTTTTTATGCACTGATTTGAAGTACAATCAAATCACTTACATGTGCAAGCATTCCCAGAGCATTATGGCCCAAACTTCTAGCTCTCTGGTGAAAAGTATGAGCTCAAAAGTAATATAAAAGCAGCCCATAGGATTCTGAATGGTAAGCTCAAAACTGCCTGACTAGATTATTGTACTCTACTTTTAAAGAGCTTGTGTTGTGAGAAATCAAATTATCCTTAATCTTTGGAAATAAAAGACTTCAATGTGGTATTAAAACATGCTGTAACTTTAGAACTCGGACTGTCCTACCATTCTATAAAAGAGCACTTTTATAACTAAGCAGCAAAAATGGCTCATTCAGAACTTTTACAACTTTTTGACCTCAATCAGATGAATACATTGACACCCACTGGGAGTTCAGAAACTTTATCTGCCCAGTCACAATTATGATTGTTTTTAAATGCAAAAAATGTCAGATAATATAACCGGAACATATAATTTATGCAAACCCATTAATATACAACCACTGCTTTTACCATGTGCTATTGTGTAACAATAGCGTGTAGCAAAAATGTATGTCATTACAGCAACCATAGATCCGCTGTGAGCAAAAGTGATTTCTTTATGAAAATATTTCCTCGTAAAGAAATACACTTGGTTAATTCTGGCTTTTTTCATTTTGTATGAGCCTGAAAAGAATGTACATTGTTCTGCAAGGATTTTCCTGGAAACCAAGATACACAGAGCAAACCTCAGAGCAAATCTAATGTTACCATCCTTGCAAATGCATGCCTCTGACTCTGAAAAGAATGACTATGGTTAGATTCCTAAACGGCCACTGGTTTTGTTAAAATAATGTACTGCTATGTGCAATGCTCGAAATATTCAAGGACAGAGGAGGCCACGCTGGTCACCAATTACAACGCACAAACATATCAGATCACAGAGCTGTGGCTGCGATTCCGAAAGAATCTAGTCAGAGCTATTCAGAGGCGTGCGCCGGGTCTTTGAACTGTGATCTCGAAATGTTGTTTGAGGGGCCCCGGATCATGCCTGACAAGAAGGGGCTATTGTTTAGATTTGAAATGTTTAAAAAAATGCTCTTGCCGCAGACTTGTGTAGAACAAGGCTGACTGTAACTAATAAGACCCTGGCCGGAGCCCTTGAAGCCTGTATTAATGTGGTTGGCGGGTGTAATTGCACATAAGGAGATGAACTGGACCAGAGACTTCAAAGCCCCGTGGCCAAATTAGATCCATGTCTATGGAGGAACTTGCAGCACTTGTTGCCCCCTCCCCTTCCCAAGAAATCAAATAAACAAGAGCCACTTGAGTTCAAAGACGTGAGGTCTGACTGCTCGGCATTATTAGCTGAGGGACAGGAAGCTGCGATGGCATACAAGACACCAAATGTGGGGAACTGAAGTCAAGTGGACAGATCATATGCACAGAGGCACTGGACTTCATACAAGGGGCTAAAAACCAAGCTTGTTGTGTTTGAGCTTTGGTGCAAAGTGCACTCCATACATCAACAACTTTTGACTTTTAGGAGTGGTATGAAGGCTATAAAACAAATGATAAAGAAACAATCAAATGCTTTGTCATTTACAGTAGAACAGTTGTGCTAGGTCTGTAATTTTGATTGATTAGTGCTCATAACATACAGAACACTCAAACTAGAGCTGCATTTTTAAGAGAAAGCTAACTGCAATATCCATATATGTTCTACAAAATGTGCATTTACTTCTGTTTTCACAGGCACTACAACTTACTGACGTAATACTGACATATTTACAGCATCTAAACGTACAAATACTTACGTATTTTCAGCATTTTAGCGTACAATACAGATGCACTGACAATACCTAAAAATGAATCCTGGTGAATATTGAAATTGCAGCATGAATTTTTTTCTTATTGCTTTCAGTTGTCATAAAACAGCTTTATGTTTTCAATTGCATTATTAGTGTTTAATCATTTACTACATATAAAATTATAAAATTTCTAGGGCTGTCAAATGATTAATCGCGATTAATCGCATCCAAAATAAAAGTTTATGTTTACATACTATATGCGTGTTTACTCTGTATATTCATTGTGTATATATAAAAACACACACATACATGTATATAATTAAAAACACATTTATATGTATAAATATTTACACCTGTATACAATTTAGATTATAAATAAATATAAATATTTTATATATAAATCTAAAATATTTTTCCTGAATATATACATAAATGTGCTTGTATTTATATATACATAATAAATATACACAGTACACCGACATATAGTGTGTAAACATAAACTTTTATTTTGGATGTGATTAATCGTGATGAATCGTTTGACAGCCCTAAAAATTTCGTTTTGTGTGATTTCTGCTGCCAGCTCGTTTCGAAGAATAGGCCATGTTAAACAAGACACTTCGAACCCTTAAAATAATTTAGAATAACATCACTGGAATCAGTTTAAAGGGTTACTCCACCCCAAAATAAAAATTTTGTCATTAATCACTTATCCCCATTTTGTTCCAAACCTTTTCTGGGCATTGACGGTGTTATTTTTCTTAGCAGTCAATGGGACAGTCACAAAGCTCCCGGTTTTCATTCAAAATATCTTAAATTGTGTTCCGAAGATGAACAAAGCAAAGGTTTGGAACGACATGGGGGTGATTAATGACAAACTTTTCATTTTGGGGTGGAGTAATCCTTTAACCATTACTTATCATGTATATTTACTTTGTTTACTTTGTTTCCTGTGGGACAAAAAAAGCATTTTTCTACAACTGCGAGGAAAAGGAGCAAAACCAAGCCTTTATTCTGTGAACTTTATCTCCATCCTGAGCAGCGACTGACCGACCACTATAGACTTTGCCCGTGCTGACAAGTTTGTTCTAAATTCAAATTTTGCCGCTTCAGGAAACGACAGGTTTTACGGCAGGAAAATCAAACGCTCATTGGCTCTCGCCTGCATCTTCACAGATTGCGACATGCTGTGTTTCTGGTGAGGTGTGTTTGAATGAGAAATGCACGCCTTCACGGAATGATCAGGATAATAATCTGGATAATATTTTCAGTGGATAACAACTTAAAGGGATAGTTCACCCAAAAAATTAAAATTTTGTCATTAATCACTTACCCCCATGTCGTTCCAAACCCGTAAAAGGTTTGATCGTCTTCGGAACACAATTTAAGATATTTTGGATGACATCCGGTAGCTTTTTGACTGTCCCATTGACTGCCAAGTACATTACACTGTCAAGGCCCAGAAACATATGAAATACGTTGTCAAAATAGTCCATCTGCCATCAGTGGTTCAACCATAATTTTATGAAGCTACGAGAATACTTTTTGTACGCAAAGAACTGGGCCTTCACAGTGTAACGTACTTGACAGTCAATGGTACAGTCAAAAAGCTACCGGATTTCATCCAAAATATCTTAAATTGTGTTCCGAAGACGATCTTACCTTTTATGGGTTTGGAACGACATGGGGGGTAAGTGATTAATGACAAATTTTCATTTTTGGGTGGTGTAACCCTTTAAATTCTGCTAAGATTTCCCTGCATATTTCGGTCAATTAATGAAATGATAGAATTTGAAATTTGCTATAAAATGGGTAGGTTTAGGTTTGGGTGTAGGTTAAGGGGGTCTAAACATCTAAATCACTTGATCATCAAACATCAAAATGCCTTGATACAAATATCTTAATGATATAAAAGATTCTAGCTAAAAATATGTAGCGATTTAAAAGTTAAATTACGTCTAACTTGTACATTTCAGCATCAATAAAAACGTACAAACGAATGTTTTGTGCTTGTAAATGTTACGTACTAATACCTACGTACAAACAATGAGACCAGGCTGAAATGGCAAATGTAATAAGGTCTCAAACAAAAAATGTTTCAATGTTTTTTTTGCAACCCAGGCTCATTGGAAATATGTGACCCTGGACCACAAAACCAGTCTTAAGTCGCTGGGAAATATTTCTAGCAATAGCCAAAAATACATGGTATGGGTCAAAATTATCAAAAAAATTTTTTTGCCAAAAATCATTAGGATATTAAGTAAAGATCATGTTCCATTAAGATATTTTGTAAATTTCGTACTGTAAATGTATAAAAACTTAATTTTTGATACGTAATATGCATTGCTAAGAACTTCATTTGGACAACTTTAAAGGCAATTTTCTCAGTATTTTTATTTTTTTGCATCCTCAGATTGCAGATTTCAAATAGTTGTATCTCAGCCAAATATTGTCCGATCTCAACAAACCATACATCTATTGAAAGCTTATTTATTCAACTTTCAGAATATATATAAACCTCATTTTTGAAAAATTTACACTTAAGACTGGTTTCGTCGTCCGGGGTCACATATGTGACTGGCTGCATTTCTGCAAAACGTATACATTCGCTACACTTTTCAGGTGACGCCCACAACAAGCACTATAAGCAATATCCTTTGCAGATGCGACTTTATTAAACAGGCCAATGTAAAGTGCCTGTGGGTTAATTTTTGCAAAATGATGTTTCACGGCTGTTTCGAAATTAAACGAAATCTTCTTTGACTGCCACTAAATAGCGAGTTCAAACAGTTAAACATGACTTTGCCAATAATTTATTATTCTGGTTAATGCATGTGCCATTTGGCATAATTTTACCAGGCTTTAAGCGTTTTTTGTGCACTGTTGTACAGGACTTGTACCCCAGCACTCAACATCGCAAATGCAGCACTATGCAAGGTCAGCTACAGAACAAGTATATTACATCAGAAAAACCATACACATATGGAGCTGGTTATGTGATGCAAATGTCAAAATGTATCAGTTTACAATTCATGAACTATGGTAAAAGTGATTAGAGGTTATAAAATAGTATTGTGCAAGGAACCACGTGAAAATAAGTCATTATTAATCAATAATCTGCCCCTGTAATCATCATCACTTGTGTGAAAGGAAAAAAAGCTGGTGGTTTTACTGCCTCTAGTGTTCATTTCATCTGGAAAGTGCTTTGAAATGTGCTGTATGTATGGGTACATTTTTGCAGCTTTACAGAAATTTAGCCAGAGTCATGTATGTCCAATAAGCCTGGATTGGACTGGAATTTTTTTTTAGCAATTTATGTGTTTAGTGTGTGAGGTCTAGAGTAGCTGAGTCTTCAAGCTTTGTTTGGATGTGGTTGGGGTGTTAGTTGTTCTCATAGCTGTTGGGAGTCGATTCCGCTACTGAGGAACGAAGATCAGAAGTTCCATGATCTGGACAAGCGGATACTCTTCATGTTAGGAAAAGAGAGGGCTATGTGGCCAGAGTTAGTTAATTGTAGCCAGACTGGGATAAGCTGTTTGAAGAAGCGTTAAATGTGATGCAAACCACTGGTTGTTGTGTTTTGCCAATGGCAGGCAATGAAGGGACTTGCAGTGACATGAGGTGTCTTTATGGTCCTATTTCTTTACTTCCATCCTCTAAGTACACCCTGGACGGATGGCCAGTATATTACAGGGTTCTTCTTTTATTGTGAAAAAACATTCTCTGTGTACTATACACTTCAATTGCAATAAATACAATAAAGAAAAAGTCTTGACAGGACAAGAGAAGAGCTGCATGGGTCTTAGCACTGAACCTACACTCCTCAGGGATGATAATCATTTACTACAGATAAATAGAGATATATTTTATATATTTAATTGGAATGTTGTCATGAATGAAGTGGGATCGGTACTGGTAAAAGTGCATATATTTACTAATAATTGGATGGCAGGCATGCCACAAATGATGTTTAGTGAGGTTTTGTTCACGCATCAACAGAAAACAGCATAGACTAAAAGACTGATCTTGAGATGTAAAAATCCATATCGGTATGAGTTACAATACTTCACATACTATTCAAACTGCCAAGTCATTTCTCTGGACTATTTGCAGGAAGCAGAATCGCCAATCAAAGCTGCTAGCATCCAGTCAGCGAGTTCCCTTTTCAGTTGGATATTGTATATTCCTTTTCACACTTTAATCACTTATTTAAACATTTCTATTCATTTTCTTTAACAAAAATAAAATGCTGATGCTACACTCAATGCGTTTGTTTTCACTAGTATGCAAACAAAATAACAATAAGCAATAACTGCTGTGCAGTGATACAAGCAGTAGCTTGGTGAAGTTGTATCATGAATAAACCACTAACAGTGACCTATCAGCATCAAGAACCAGAAGTATCCATTCTACAATGCACATAATCCCATATATATACGTGCTCCAGGTGTGTTTATGAATCTGTTGCGGTCGAATCCATGTATATGAACTTACGCAATGTCCAGATGTGCCTGTGTTGGTGGTTTTTCTGACCTGCCTTACAAAAATAAATTTAAACACTAACATCTTTTTGTTGATGTGTGTCCAGTGGGAGCTCTTGTGGTGTGTGTGTTTGTTTGATCACCTGTGACTTAAGTGAGGTGATGGTGTCCTCCAGCTCCTGCTGCAGCTCTGCGGGAATCAGGCCTTTGATCTTCGACTCACACTCCTGACGGACATGTGTGATCTACATGAGAGAGGGGAAGAGTTTAAAAAATGTCCCGCCTCTAACAGACTGTCAAACACAGTGGTCAGTCATCTGTAAACTAAAGTTGCAGCAAGAATACCGCTAACTAAGGCTGTCTGTCCAGCAAGTACAAACTACACACTTGAACATACAACTTCGGCAAGTTTGGTTAGGTCTCCCCGTTTGGTTAGGTCTTGTCAACAAACTGAGGAATGAACAAGACATGCTGTGAGGCCAGACGAGTCATTGTCTACGTTTTAATTGGTACATGGACATGCTTAATGAAGTAGTTTTATATCACGAACCAAACTTATACAGGTCTTTTGGCGTGGTACACACAATTACACAAATAACTGACTGATTACACAAATATCTTTATATGTGAAGAACAAATCTTTGTGCAAGTTGGTTCTTGTGCCATGTATGGTTATTTTCAGTTATTAACATACTTTTTCCTTCAGTAAACTTCAAGTTTGCTGCTTATTGATTATAATTAAGGTAGCTGTTGCAGTAGTTATGTTTAGGTATTGAGCAGAGTTAAAGGATCAGGAATATGGTCATGTAGCACAAGGCATTAATATGTGTTTTATAGGTACTAATAAACAGCCAATATGCTAGTAATATGCAAGCTAATAAACATCTAGTTAATAATGTTCCCTAATTTAAAGTGTTACCAAAACTCGGCTGAAAAACTTGGTGGGTCTAGTCCAACTCCCTTGCTGGCTGTCTCTGTCCACCATCTTATGTTAAAAATGTCTTAATATTCTCCTTGTTGGAGGGAACAGAGGCGCAACAAGAAAGATGATTGCCTTTCCTAAAATAATTTTCCTGTTGTGGATTTAACTGATTGTTCTGGCTTTCTGTAATTAATCTTCCGGGGTACAATGAAAGGATTGGAAGCCACTTCAAAGAGGAAGAGTATACATTATCTGAACACAGCTCTCAGTTCTTTTTTCATCCCACAGTGAGCTGTAGACTAGGCCTTTGCCATTTAGGCAACTGTCCCCCGCTCACTGCCCTCCTTTTCATTTGACAAACTCAAATGTTATTGAGATGATGCGTCAATTTTTTAATAAGTCAATCAATTTACTTATTACTGAACAACCTCAGAACTTAAGAAGCTGAAACTATAGAGTATAATTTTTTTTTTCATTTGGTCACTAAAAACCAGATCCATTGTGAAGGAGACTGTCTGAGTGATTTTATCCCTAAAAGAATTATAGCACTGGATATCAAGACAACATCTGAGTGTCTGTAAGCTGACCGTATTTGGTCCGAGGGTTCTTGAGATCTAGTGGTAGATGCTGGACTCATAACAGCACGTTGTACCGCTCTACACCGGCCTCCAATCCTAAAGACTTTATCTCAATTACCCTCTTCATCATACACATTCCATGCAACACAACTAGTACACACTACAGCAGACGTAGCCCTGCGTACTGTATCGGGAGGCCCACGTGTAATTGAAGTCGACATGCCATGAATGTTTGCCTCAGAGAGTGGGAGGTAAAGGCATCTGTGAGGGAAAGGAAATGGGGGAGTGGTTTTCATATAGAGCTAGACAGTTTTTTGAGAATAGGAGCGATCGTACAGTGCTGTGTCTGGCTAATAGCCCGTTAAGTACAACTTTAATTGCGCAACATATTCTACACAAGATGCAGCAAAAATGTGCCAGAGAAAAGTGGCTCTTAGCATCTGAGTGCTAACAGCATGGCTAAATGGACTGGTAAAGGGGGTAGGCAATGGGTTTACTAGTACTGGTGTTAATGCATGAGACTGTGGAGGACACCTCAATAGCTGGACACAATCACCTTTGGCAGTGTTTGAAGAGGTTTGGTCTTCATTTACAATGATAGCTCAATGAGGAGCCTAACTATATTTTCAGGGCTTAATTTGCACACAGAACACATGCTTAAAATAACATATGCCATGTACTCAAAGCAGAGATGTTAACAAGTCTTTAACTTGTAGTCCGAGTCAAGTCTGAAGTCTTTGTCACTGGAGTCTCAGTCATCTTTGGTCACGAGTCCGAGTTGAGTCTCAAGTAATATAATGGCTCACAAAAAAAAAAAAAAAAAATAAAATCTTATTCTTATTTAGAATCCCCACGTATTGAAATCTTCCTATTTACAAAGATTTTTTTATAGGCTATAGACATAATATATTATTTATGATTTGCTTTTACATTTATTTTTCTTTCTTCTTTTTTAAAGAGGTGTTAACATGTACATCCAGCCTGTTACTTATATGTTTTAGTCCATTACCATGTTCAAAAAAAGTTTTTCTGTAATCAAATTCCATAATAATAGGTCTGTCCACCATGACACATAAAGAAATATGTGACAGTTTTTGCAAAACCATACAAATAAAGTTTTTTTTTTTTTTTTTTAATACAAGTCAGGGGTATTCAATTAAAGCTCCAAGAGGCACAACCACTACATTTTCTTCCAAGCAGAAGTCTGGACCAAAAAAAATAAAAATAAAAAAATATATATATTTTTTTACATATATTGTATTTTTACATTTAGATTCATGCAAGGCCATGTGACAAAAAAAAATACTGTTTCTGTTCAGGGTTTTCCTTATTATTTTACTTTTATTATTTTACATTATCTACTAAAAATGTTTACAATAATCAAAACGTTCTCTTCTTGACCAGAAAGGAAAGATAACCAGCAGTTTCAAAGTTTAAGTTCTATCCTAGCCAACAATTTTTCCAATTATAATTGCATGATTCTTTTGAAATGTTTTTAGCCTACAGATTAATAACGCTACATGTAGATCAGAAACATCTCAACACATCCAGCTTGAACAGTCAGAGTCATAGGTTGTTGATAGATAGATAGATAGATAGATAGACAGATAGACAGACAGACAGACAGACAGACAGACAGACAGACAGACAGACAGACAGATAGATAGATAGATAGATAGATAGATAGATAGATAGATAGATAGATAGATAGATAGATAGCACTGAAAGATATCTGCCATAAAATGTGATCCACTCTGCTGTTTTGACATGCTGCTCACTTATGAGTTGCTTATGGTGCTGTTGTTACGGTGATGTTTTGAATATCAAGCTATATAAGCATTTAAGGATAAAAGACTCGAGTTGCTTTTAAAATGTTCACGAGTCCTTTTCCACCGTAACGAGTCAAGTCGAGTCTAGAGTCATTTCAGGTTGACTGTGAAGTCTATAAAAATGCGACTCGAGTGCGACTCAAGTACAAGTCACTAATTCGAATGCCCAGCTCTGAGTCAAAGCCCTACCTACTACTATGTTGCTTTCAGTCCTCAATTTCAAATAATTCTTCTGCTATATTACTGAATCACATAAAGATATATTTTTAAACAAACCAAAATTCCTTGATCTTTTATAAAAACAGAACTTTGTCTTTAGTCTAAAAACAGCTTATATTGTAGGCAGTCCGCCAAAACGACAGCTTTTAGAATGTTAAATAAGCGCTGCTTCTGCAGAAGAAGATTGACTGCCTGTTTAGCCCCGCCCACCAATTTGCACATAGTGTTTACCAGAAAGGCAAACATACAGGTCTACACAGAAAACAAATGGTAAAGATGGCTCCGAAAACAACAGGATGCTCTGCAGTGCCAAGTCTTTGTCATTGCCTTCTTTCTGATCCCAACGAGTGGATGAACTTTATTTTTAATGAAGTTCCAGAAAGAACTCTGTCCTTTGTTTACTTCATTTTTTTTAACCACGGATTCGTTTACCCATAGCGTCAATTACCCATAGCGTCAGCAGTGCAATGCTCGTTCCCTTATCTCATCATATCAGTAACCGGAGTGACACAATTCAACATGGGATTTTCAAAAAGACTGAAACTAAAAGACGATGCTGCGCCACCTATATTGGATCCGACGGTGATGACGCAACAAAAGTGAGTTTAGTAAGTATTCATTATGTGGTCACTATTGCTTTGTCTCTTCCTACAGATCGTTTGATATGTACTGAGTTATTTCTGTTTTAAACCCCACAGCGGCGTCCATCTATGTGGAATGAATGTTCTCTGTTAGCCAATCATAGCAGTGGGTGTTTGCTTCTGAGTCTACAATCCGACATGCCTATTCAAATAGAGCGTTCTGGTGAGGGGGGTTAAAAGAAGGACAGAACATAGCTTACTATTTTTCAATTATATTTTTTAATGTAAAAATCTTACCTTGCACTCTTTCACAGTTTAAACTGAAGCATCACGCTAGAATTCACGCTTGCATTCTTTGATTCGATTGGCCACCTCAATCACTTTGACAGTGGCAAGCACTGTTATTAGACCACTGAGGCAGACCAGAAAAAAAACAAAAAAACACTAGCGTTTAAACTTTTTGTCATCATAATACCATACAAAGCACAGTTAATTGCATATTAGTACTTAAGCATATATTAATGGCTTATTCTGTATTAACATATTTTAGATCCCTTTATCCTACCCCTTACCTAAACTTAAAAACTACCTTACCAGCTATTAATAAGTAGCAAATTGGGAGTTTATTGAGGCAAATGTCACAGTTAATAATGGTAACTGTTCCCCAAACTAAAATGTGACTAGAATATAAAATGCTAGAGATGTGTCATTCTGATTATTTTTGAGTAAAATATCCCTTTAAACATCCTTGACTGTGGCATGAAAGACACTCAGTATATTTCCCGAACATAACCACTCATTTATACAGGTTTTCTTTTTCAATAAATACTGACAGGTCCTTACAATCAGAGCAGAAACACTGGGCCACTTTGAGGGTAAGGCTTTGTGCTTTATTTTTTGATTTACTTCCATCAACTAATGAACTGCACATAAAAGCATCCAGATTTCACAACTGAACAATAAGACTAGTGAACCATTTCATCTTCCTTTCCTTTTTAAAAAGTATTCTTTCTTGTTTAATAAACCAATCTCTGTTTTGAAGACAGCAGCAGTCTCCTTTCCGCACCATTCTCACTTAAAATGACAGTATTTCATCTATATTTAGTCTTTAGATTGTGCCTGCATTTGACTTTGCGTGATGCAGTATGTGTCACTAGCTGGGGTTTTTGACAGCTGCCAGCTGAAAGCAGCAAGACCCCAGCACTTTGAATGTTCAAATAAAGTTTGTCATGTCGTCAGGAGCTTGATGTATGCTAATGAAGGGGTGGAGGGGAGGGAAAGAGTGCACAAGCGTTAAAAAAAAAACATGGTAAAGTGACAAAAACATTGTCAGATGCACAAGGGAACATCAAAAACCTGCACCACTCACAAAGTTTTGCGTCTTAAAATTGGCGGTTCTGGAGTCAAGAGCACTAGTTGAGTATGAAGCTCTCTGAATAGCACGTAAACTGAAAAGGGGGGTTTTCAAGAGGCTGGGAGTGATGTGAACAGAAATTAGAGGTTGGAAGAGGCTCTTTATGAAGTTGAGGCAGAAGTATGATTTATGAAGTGCCACTCCAGTGGAGTGGGGCTCCACAGTAGCACCAGTGCGGTAATGGGAAGCTAATGGAAAACGGCGGCACTTACTCTACGATGCGCCAGCAGAGGAGAGGAACAGATCTAAGGTTCAGGCATCTTCTCTGTGGAAATACATAGCCAATTCTAATGACTCTGTTATTGGCTAATTGGCTATTGTTATTAACTATACTGGTATGAAACGCATGAATTGAGTTTGTTTATAGACCTGTCAGAGAAACAAGTGCACAGACATCTTTAGAACTTTGTCTGTGAACTTCCGATAGCTCGGTAGCTCTATAGCATCACTGTTGAAGAGTAATTAGCTGGTGAAGTGGATTAATGAAAGTAATCATTTAAATTCATATGACCTTGCCTTAATCATGTGGCAATACTAACAGAAGACAGAAGACAATGAACAATGATTGAACTGCTGAAAAGGGGCGGAGCTACATAAGGTTTATACAATACAATATTAAAATCAACAAGAAATAGCAACAAATTTGTTCGTTTGATTGATTTAATCGGCCATATTTCTAAGGCAAACGGAAATCAACAAGAAAAATTGGACAGGATTCATCTGGAATTGATTGAGTCTTGAAAAGTGTACGTTATTCCACATGGTAGTAGTGGCTCTTTTATTTTTTTATTGACATCATAAGCTTTATATATTTAAAACAGTTTTTAAACAGTTCTGTTCTGTTTTTAAATGCAAGATTCCATCCAATGCAAATTATTTGTTTAAGCATCCGACGTATTAATACCGAATCAACTGTCAATTTATTTGACCAATGGCAGATGGGGGAAGTGTTCACGAACTTTACTGAAGAACAATAATTATGTTTGGAAACACTCGGTCAAACAGAAATTACATAATGCAAGTCCAAAAAACCAAGTAAAAATCTGAAAGCTTTGAGACTGCTAAATGCATCCTCTCTGACATCACCGAAATCCCACGCTTACATCAAAAGTTCGGCTTCACCCTTACCAGTGAAGAAGGGAGATTGGGCAGATTAGGACTCAACTGCAGTCGTCAGCACACTTAGCATGCAGCGAATAGCTCATGTTTAACTAACATGTCAAATCCATCCTAATATGAAAATAACACCTTGCTGTGCCTCAGGAGGAAACCTCTCGGAGGACTCCGTAACTTAACTGTTTCGAAGGCTTTGTGTCTGTAATCGTCTCATCCTGCGTGCCAGCGAGACTGCGCAGAAACACGCCGCTGCCATGCCGACATTTCATGCCAAGCAGGCGTGGAGGGGCCCGGAGCAACCGAGCGAGGAACATCTGTTTGAAGTCTGGGCAAAAAGAGGGCTGTTTTTGCATGCCGAGGATTGCATTACAAAGACATGTCTTGGAAGATAAACTGGGGCAATATCACTGCACTGAAAAGAGAGCAGGCCTCTCAGCCTTTATTTCCACATATACTCCCTCTCTCACGAACACATGCACAGCGTTTGAGATGTGGAGTGCTGTGAGGGTTTATGAGGTGGGAGTAGATGTTCTTTGCAGGCGCTCTGTCTCTTAAGGAGGTCTGGGGTGGGCGATCACATTCCAAAGTGAAGGTCTTGTCTCCAGGGCTTGTTGAAGACAGAATGAAATCAAAATTGACCCTCCAAATGCATTAGAGTTGGGTAGAAAGGAGAATTTTTGAAGAATGATCATGCTGTACTTCTATATACAACAACATTGCATAGTGACCATGAATGTCAAGCATTTATGGATTATTGTGTTATTACTTTAAAGGGCAAGTATGAAATGCCATTCTTTGGAATAAAAACAGCCAATGAGTTTGCCAATCACCAACTATTTCTCATAGATAAAAGTCCCCATTTTTTTCTGGTTGAGCATCCTGATTTGCTCAGAAATACGCATTACAGAAGTATTTTTTTTTACTTTAACAGTTGTTCTAAGTCTCGATGTTTAGTTGACCTTTCACAAACCCCCCCTCCCCCCTTTTAATGTTGCTACGTCCAACAAACCATGGCGCTCTCACGCCACACATCATGTTCTCAAGCAATGACAAATTACATTGTGGAACAAAGAGGAAACTAACAACTCGCCGACAGACAAGACAGAGCAGGTCACTTTAGTGAAACAAAGTCTCAGCTTTCAAATTATGTCATTTCGTAAGAAATTCAAACAATAAATACCGCTTTGCGGCTCTTTAATGTGTCATGACAGATTGCCTATAGTGCCTCAGTACAAGCGGCACGTGAACCGATCATCTCTTCTTCTTTACTAGTTACAGCACAAGATAAACATGAATGAACATCAGAAGGTATCTTGTTTCAACTGCGGAAAAACTGCGTCAATACACACCATTTTTTTCAAGTTCAAGTTCACCAACCTTAGTCTACTCTCCTGTCTACGTTGTTTGTTGGACAAAATGGCAAATTTGGCGTTATGACTGATCAGACCACCTGTCAATAAACCCACTGCGGATTAAAATACGACTTTTGCCTCAATAAATGCCTAATTTTATGCTTATTAATAATTAGTAAGTGTTTTTTATGTTTAGGTATAGGGTCAGATTAAGGGATCTAAAATATGGTCATGCAGAATAAGACATCAATATCTACTTTATAAGCACTTAATAAACAGCCAATATGCATGCTAATAAGTAACTAGTTAATAGTGATAATTGGTCAGTAAAGTGTTATTGTGTTCTTTATGTGTTGACATTCATTTCTGTTCTCTTGTTTTTACATTTTGATTTCATGTTTTATGTGTATTTCATGTGACTTTAAGATTAAAGCTTTTATTTAACCTAGATATCTTCACCAAACAGCAAGACAGTCATCAAACGAGACACCATCTAGTTGTCTCTAATTGTCAGGTGTCTGGCCTATGTTCATCATAACACAGTCTGTTCACTAATCTATTGGTCCTTAGCCAGATAAAAGGCATCTTTGGGGCTCTTCCACAGAATACGGTGCCAACTCAGCGCAGCTGTTCCACTAGAGAGCCTGCCTGTAGTTGAACAGATACTTCAGCCCAGGGCACATCCCAACAACTGTCTGAGGAGCCCAGTAAAGGTCACCAGAGGTTTTCAGGACAAAAGGGCGTTTCTACACACATACCAAGTTCAGAGACCCTCCTGGAGCTATTAATCAGCTAATTAGCTCTCGCTCTCTTTTTTCTTTAACTCAAGGTCAAAGTGGCCTGTTATTATTGAGAAATCCCTCTGAAACGGGGACAGCATTCCTGGCCCAGGGCTCTGGCCCGTGAACCCGAATCTCATGGAATTTGTAAAATGTGTGCGGGGCATATCAGTGACTCAGTGAGGAGACGTGGCTTCTTCCTGGCCCTCCAGGGGTTGTGGAACTCTGGGGTCCAAGACGTTTGTAACTTTACCTGCTCCTGGTATTCCAACTCGCGGCTCATCAGCTTCTTCTCCACGGCATGCAGCTGTCTCTGCAGAGTCTCCACACGTTCTTGAAGAACCTGAAAGGGAAAATTGTGAATAGAGTGTTAGGTAATGTAGATTCCAGATAAAGGGAAGAAGCATCACTGTCAATAAAGCAGAGCATCAGTCAGATCCATAACGATGGGTATCAAATACATCATAAACAGTTTGATCAGCTGACAGCCAATCTTTTCATTTCAAAACCATTTAGAATAAAATCAACTATTCATTATTTTCAAGGGCCAAGTAAAAAAGGATTCTGAACAAGGTTTTTCTCTTGCAACTGCAGTAAAAACAATTCCTGTCACTCTGAAACCAGATGTTTCTAGCACAACTCTACACTTCAGTTCTGATTATCCACCATGAAAAGTAGGAAAACCAGAGTACAGTAAAGTGGACATTGGGGCCTTGGCCATGTGATATGTCGAGTGATATCATACATGAAATAGTACACATCAACCAACAGGGTATTAGCAAAGCAGTTGTTCACAAAGCAGTATCACTCTCATCATTTAATAAGGCACATCCTGGTCACATGGAAAGTTTCTTTTTAATACTCCATTCTATAACATTCTACAGAAAATGCTTGTTAACAGCTCATTAACATATGCCCACCTACATATGAATATCAACAACACGTATTTAGCATTCAGAAACCTGACCTGGCCTGAGGAAGGGGGCCATAGCAAAAACAGCATCTTTAATGGCAGAACATGGGCTGAAAATGCTTTTAGTGCGAGAAACCTTGTGCGTAACATTGTAACCGGACTTATGTCTTCTGCACAGTAAGCACTAAAATTCCAGCACAGCGTCACAGAAATCACATTTTACTGTTTGTGACTAAGTGTGTGTGTGAGACATGGTTCACATCTGTGAAGAAAGTCAAAAAGATTTCAACTTAAAAAGTTGTGTTAAAATCCATATGGGTCAAATGATCTGTAGTAACAGAATATTAAAAATATAATGTAGATTAAAAATATAATGTAACAAAAGTGGCTCTTTAAATGAAATATTGCTCTTTTTTATGGTGCAACAGAACCTTTAAACACACACACACACACACACACACAGACACACACACTTCACTAAAGCATGTGAGAAGCATATTTTGAAACCATAATCATGAACAGGCATATAAATTGAATGATTTTGCTTATCAAATTATTCTGCATTTTCATTTTCCATTCTCTCTTAGCTTCAATTGCATAGAGACATGTCCACAAATGACTAGCTACCATGTCATTTTAATTCATAAAAAAGCAGTGGGAAAATGGAAAAGTCATATTTAATTTGATTTAGTCAATCAAATAATAAAAAAAAAGCTTTTTTTTTGGTGACAAGGTGATAGTGTATGGTGTAATGATGGTGTAATGCAATGGGAAAGGACTAAATGACTGCTGAACTGACCCAGGGTCCAAAATAAGGCTAGAAACAGAAAGAAAGAAAGAAATAAAGAAAGAAAGAAAACAATATCATAACAACATAACAGCCTTTACTGATGTAATCAATGAAAAACAAATGGTTGTGTACTTCAGTGTTGATCATTTAATCGACAAAACAAAACTCTTAGCTAGACCTTAAAATAATATTGTATATTAAATTAACTGTACTTCCATAGCTTGCAGCCTCATTTTTTATCATGTCTACCTAAGACCATGGCAGGTGTGGCAGAAAGTTAATTTTGGACCTTGGACAGACCTAGAGGGGAAGCTTTCATAATGTACAACAAAGCCATGACCTTCACTGTACACCAGTCCACATCTAATGAAACAACAAGCCAGTAACCCGAACGCCAGCAGACCCCAGAAATGTAACAGCCTTTGTGTGGTGATGTTTCCTGGAAGAGTGCTGACAGTTATGAGCCGAGTCTTTCATGTGGTTCCTAGCAGATTTACGAAACAGTTGAGTGCCGGGGTGGGGTGGGGGGTTGAAAATATCTCCGTCTTTGTCATAAAAGGACCCTGTCATCTGCGGCTCTCATTAATAAACAGCCTGAATGAGTCATTGTGGGTGATCCCTTTGTCCCGATGTTCTCCTGAAGAGCACATCAGGTCCTTCCAGACGGGATAAAGGTCACTGGCTAAGCCTAGTACGAAGGTGAGGGAGGCCAGGAAAGACAAGCTACTAAAGTGGATTTGTGTACCGGCACTCTACAGACTCCATTTCATTTGATCTCCTGGGACAGAGAGAGCACTCAAAGGGCCACTTCACCACGAACCCTAGGTCTCCCGGACTCCCCGGCTGCACTTGATCGAGGATACACCTTGATACCGCCTTGTGTTTTCCCTCAAAACCTTCCGAAGGGCTGAGGGAAGCATAGCAACCTCACAGCTGTTGTTCCTCTCTGCGTGAACGTGTGATTTTCTATGGTGAATCTCTCCAAACAGGGTCCAGATGGCCAGGGCGATACGCTCTTTATCAGCCAGCCAGAGCGGGATCAATCTAAACAAGCGGCAAACGTGGAACATTTGATTTCCTGGGGGCAAGGGAAGGGGGATTGAATGGAGAGAGAGGCATGGCAATGGCCTTTATTCTCTCACTTTCTTGTCTCGGCCCTCTTGGTTTGCTTCAACAGCTGTTTATCCCCATAGATTACTAAAACACACACTTGCACACAACTAATACAGCATTCACACACGTACGGACCTGCATAGATGTGGAAGTGCAAGTTCTGAGCTGAAAAGCTCACTCACACTCAAAGGTGAGACCTGAGTCATTTTTCTTGGGTGGTCCACCTCAAACGATAAGGCAAGTATGTCTCCCTCGGGTAAAGGCAATAGAAAAGAAAAAAAGAGAAAAGAGAAAAGAGAGGGCCTCTTTAAACTGCAGCCCATGTTTTGTTAGCACTAGCCGGCTCTTCATGTGGAATTTCTATTTGTAGTGTGCTGCTTTAAGAAGTTTTCCAAGCGTCAGATTAAAGAGATCCGTTAATGACGACAAGCCAGAGCACTTTAAAACTATAGAAGTGCAATTCTGGCCCAGAGGCCTGTGCACACATCAATGTGGCCGTGTGAGAGAGCAAGCTTGCGTGGCTAAATTACAGACGCTCGTCCTTTCCCTTCGCTCTGTCTTCCAGCTGCACACATGTGAGGTGGATGATGACAGCAGGGAATGTGGATGTGGTGGATACAATGTCTTTAACCTGACTATTGAATGATGGATGTGAAGAAAACTTTTGCATGCAACAACAACTTTTTTATTAAGAGCAGATACCTTTAATCGTTTATCTAAGTCAACATGAAATTAACTATGTACCTTCTTAACAAAAGTGCGAACGATTCATCTGTGTATAAAAGATCACGTTTTCATATTTCTTTCCCTTAACCAATTCTCACTATTAACTAGTTGTTTATTAGCATAGCATATTGGCTGTTTATTAGTACTTATAAAGCGCATATTAATGCCTTATTCTGCAGGAAAATAGTGGCATAAAATATATTTATTGTGGCAAAATTCGTAGTTAATAGTTAGTTATTGGTGAGAAATGTACATTAATTTAAAAAGTGAATGTAAAATAAATTTGAAAACAAATATAAAACTACAAATATAGTGTAATTCTCACTGAACTGACTTTAGTCAATCAAATAATAAAAAAAAAGAAGCTTTTTTTTGGTGACAAGGTGAAAGTGTATGGTGTAATGCAATGGGAAAGAACTAAATGACTGTTGAACTGACCCAGGGTCCAAAATAAGGCTAGAAACAGAAAGAAAGAAAGAAAGAAAGAAAGAAAACAATATCATAACAACATAACAGCCTTCACTGATGTAATCAATGAAAAACAAATGGTTGTGTACTGCAGTGTTGATCATTTAACCAACAAAACAAAACTCTTAGCTAGGAAATGTGAGCATTGTGTGTCCATATGTAATGTGGGTGGTTGCCAGGGTGTCGCTATGTGGTTGCTAAGGTGTTGTATTTTTTGTTGCTGCTGTGTGGTTGCCCAAGAACTCTAAGCTTTAGCTGATTTGTTGCTATGCAGTTGCTTACTGGTCTAAGTCAAAAGAGCCACCTTCAAGTCCTTTTGTGATTTGTTTATCCATTTGCTATGGTATGCAAAAAAAGGAGAGACATATTCTCCTCTGGCAGCACCCCTGTGACTCTTTATGAGGCAGATATTGGGTTTGTAAAAGCTGTGTTTGAGCTACACAGGGCTTGCTTTATTTCCTTTCTGCTTTGGTGTTTTGTGGTTCTGACACAGTGACTGCTGCTTTCAAACAATAACTGTTCAATACCATCCACAACTCTCCCGTGCCAAGAGCTGAGCATGCCAACACGTCCTTCACAAATCCTTCAGCAAACTACAAACACACAGAGCAGTCTGTGGGAGAAAAAAGGGTCCAGTGCAGTGTGCGGTGTAATTAAAACAGACCTGATCCTTGGAAGTCTTTTGAGAACGGGAAATAGAAATATGAAAGCAAACTACTTTAACTCCCCTTGTGTAACAGATACTATAAACTACTACATTTGAAAGAGAAAGACTGTTTTTTTAGTACTCACTATTGCTAAAAAAATAAAACTAAACAAAAAACAACTGGTAACAAAAAAACTGAAAAAACTATAAATTTGTAAATGCATGGTTAATGATTTAAGGTGTATGTGAAAATATCTCTAGCCATAAGCAATTCGACATTAAGTATTACAGCCTTTTGTCGGCGCCGATAGCCTTGTGGGCAGTGCGCCGACATACAGCGTTGTTGCGCTTCGGGCGTCCCGAGTTCGAATCCCATCTCGAGGACCTTTCCCGATCCTACCCCCTTCTCTCTCTCCCACTTCGCTTCCTGTCAGTAATGATCTGTCCTATAACAATAAAGCCAAAAATAAATCTTTAAAAAAAAAAAAAAAAAGTATTACAGCCTTTTGAGGAGAGGTGTTCAGTCACACTTCATTTTAGGGTCCAGTTCTCACTTTTAACTAACTATTAAATCCGACTTTTATCTCAATAAACTCTTATTACTGCTTACTAATAGTTAGTAAGGTAGTTGTAAAGTTTAGGTTTAGATTAAGGATGAAGAATATGTGCATTACAAGTACTAATAAACAGCCAATATAATATAGTAATATGCATGCTAACAAGCAACCAAGTCCCTAAACCAAGTGTTAACAGGTGGCTAACAGGTACTACTTTCTTATTTTAGCATGCCAAATGATAATTTGAGCAAGAAAATTCCACATACTCATACTAAAGAAGGGATATACCAGAATATCATTGAGACTTAGCTCTTTTCAAAGTACTAAAAGCCACTCTGAACACCTGCTGAAAATATAAAACATTCTATAAGTAAGATCCCTCTACAAGTTAAATCTATGTATACAGCAGTTCTTTCTGGGCCTCAAATCGACTGGCTGATAAAGTGAGATATTAGAGCGATATCAGAACTCCAACAGCCATTTCACAGATTGTAACTGTATCACTACGTTTGCGGTACTTCTTACAGCGAGTGTCATGGCGGACACCCAAATCCACTGCAATTTTATAGATAATACTGTTTTTGTGTCACGGAATGTAGTTTTAGGAGGCTTTCAGGCAAGAATGCACTTGTTTATAGTTCAAATATGCAGTTTGTCAATAAAAATAATGTCTGTTTGAAAATTTGTGTCAGTGTTTTCAGACATAAGAGCTCCAAGGCGCCCGTTCAGCTCATGAATCCGCCCGAGAGCAGACTCACCTCGGCCAGATCTTCTGGAATTTACAGCTGGCTCTGATGTCTCTATAGTGGTTAAACATGAGATATAATTTGTTTTGAGATATAATTTAACGGGCAGTCTTTGGTATCATTGAACTATTATTAGTTCCAGAGCAAAATCTTATCATGTTTATGTAAATCGTACGCTGTATATCAGAGCGCTGTCTTTGTATGTATGACTGAATTGCCTAGCAACTTTTATGATGGCTGTGGTGTTATTAAATATTATTATTCAATAAATCATATTTTATATAAAAAATAGTATTTAAAAGTGTTACGTTTTGAGAAACTGTTTGTGTTCCTGATATTAATTACATTGTTCTGCCATCAGATGGCAACAAGAGAAGTTATTTTAGTTGCAACAACAGCAAACAAATGCACTGAGCAGCAAAATCACCCTTGACAAATGAAAGGATATTAACGTTACGACAAAGATAGCGCTTTCCTCAGCAGATATTCAAACTAATGTTTATGTTGAATACGAGACCGGTTTAAAGAATGAATGCTGGATCAGATGCAGGTAATCACACTCGCCCAGTCCATCTCTCTCTCATAACACAATGAGCTTTTAACACAGTAATACAATAGCTTTCAATGAAGCAACTTAACGTTCCTTCATTGCTAGTTCTAAAGTTACGTTTTTGAATTAGTAACAGAGGCTTAAGCTCAGCTGTTAAACTGTCAACTTTAGATTTGAATTTGTGGTGCAAGAAAGTAGTTATGCACAAAAGACGGCTTTTAAAGACACTCCGTTGTTATTTTATGTATTTACACACTGGTGCCGATAAACTATTGTATAAATTCAATATCACACTCATAGATGTGAGATATGGCTGTATATCAGCACGCTGCTTTTGTGCAAATAAAATTAGATTAATGATGTTAGGTATCATGTACGGTTGGAGAAAATCTGATATTTCATAAAACTGGAGAGTCTGTCAATTTGTCTGATGTCTGCTATGTTTGCTTTTTGTTTTCTTTTTTTGTTTGTTTATTATTGACACACTGTATGTTGGTTTTATTTTGATTTTTTTTTGTTCTAAAGGTTTTGTTGGCTTTTTCTTTTTATTACTTTTAATTGCTAATTTAATTACATCTGCTACATGCATCTTTATTGCTTCCTCAATAAAAGACCTTGAACAAAACAGTGCTCTGAACACCTTTGCAATTGCACACACAAACAGCACTCATATTTTCTTCTGATATTTTTTTTTTATTTTCTTTCTTTCTTTCTTTCTTTCTTTTTAATAAGGACACTAACTGTGTTAAGCTCAGACTAGTGGTGAGGGTCATCTGACAGTGTGAAATGTACAGAAGTGTGTGGGGGTGAGAGCTGCACTTTTGAGGCTTGACTTTCTCACGCAGGCCACTGGGACGTTATCACATGCTGCTTCCTGTGATATGGGGTTCAAAGGGTTCTGGGAATATGCCCCATCCCCCTCCACTCATTTATCAGCTACCCTCTTCCCAAACCCCCTCCACGCACACACACACACACACACACACACACACACACACACACAAACACCAAGGCAAAGCTTATGAAGGTTATCTTACTCAAATCTCACCAAATCTGCTAACTCATCATTCCTGTGGCTGTAAGAGCCTATGTCAAACCTCAACCATATGACAGCAGATGACTGAACGACAGCCACGAACAGCTCAGAGGTTATGGCAGGGTCAGAGAAAGAATGAGGGAATAACAGGACGTATTTGCTCCAGATGCCATGGGCTTGAACTTGAGCAGACTGGGAAAAAAATAAGATGGGTAAATGACGTTACAGCTCAATGAAAATTCTGTCATCATTTACTCACCCTCATTTTAGACCTGTATGAGTTTCTTTCTTTTACAAAACAGAGACGAAGATAATTTCGAAAAGGTAATAAAAGTAAAAATAAATGAGCACCTCTACTCAACAAGCTGGATGATTTAGAATCATTTATGTCCGGAGCACAAACAGAGTAAGTTAAGTTACCAGTCAAATATTATACCAAGTACAAACAATAGCAATAGCCCTTAGCAAACATTACTAACTATAGTTTTTTGTAACTGAGACTATAGTAATTATGTTCAATTTTGAAAGGGTAATTGATTGTTGCTGGAATGAAAACAACCGTAAGCAGTTAAATTAGTGTGCTACTAAAGTAGTGATGAACATTTAGTGGCATGTGAGTCAGTACTGATACTTGTGCACACACGTTTATGTGTATCTGTCAGCAGAAACCAGTCAAAATCAAGTCAAATCTATTGTACACAATAGATAGTTACAATACACATATTTTCAAAGCAGCTTCACAGAAAATCTGGATTTAATTTTGTTTGATATCTTAATATATTATTCATGCCTTATGAATGAATGGTTGCATTTTGATTAGAGCTGGGTGATAACATTTTATTATGTGAAACAATATAAACAATCAAGTAGTTGATATTTTCTATAGTATAATTAATTGTATGAGTATACTGTATGCAACTTAAATATCCAACTTTTTATTAGGAGCTGGGCAATAACATAGCTTACATTTTGCAATGATATAAACAACCAAGCAGGTGAGAAAAGGTAATTGAGAAACACTCCTGTACTCTCACATCCTCTCCTCTATCTGTCTCTATTTTAATAAAGCTGCTGCTGTATGACTCAGAGAGGTAACGCATGTCAGGACGCATTCTCTCATCAGACATGTTTTAACGTGTTGCTGTTGCCTTACACCACACTCTCGAAGTGTGTGTGTGTGTGTGTGTGTGTTTAAGATAGCCTTGAGGATACACACATCAACCCCCAACCTCAAATGAACACATGAGCACACATGAAAGAATCAATTACAGGCAGGACTAGCAGTGGAGGGCTGCACCTGCGCAATGGAAAATATCATTTCAACATGTGCTTCATCATCTGCTGCAGTCTAGATTTTTACATATTCTGAGGAAAATGTGGTGTTTGTCTGTGCAAAACTGTTTTTGGTAGTGGCCAATGCATTTATATGTAGCTGCTAGTCTGGTCAACTGCTCCAATCCCAGTCGATTGATTTCTCCTACAAAGAGTGTGGTATTTTTTCACCAATAAAAACTCATTGGTCCTTGCAGAAGCTCAAACCTGCATGTCCCCTGGATGTTCCTAGGGTCAAGTGGCTCTTGCAACCTTTCAGTAACCAGTCCAGAGCTTTCACCGTTACACTATACCGCAGCAGCCCCAGCTGGACTGGGACATGATGCAGAATGGAAAGGGATAGGATGAGGTGGTATAGTTTAGTAGTTAGAAATCTGGGCTGGTTATTGAAAGTTTGTAGGTTTAAACTTCAAAAGGGTTGATTTGTGAACCATCACCATTGAATTCTTGACCTTGACACCAAACCTCAGGATACAGCAGAACAGCGGTTCCCAACTGGTGTGCCATGTCTCAAAATTGGGTGGCAAAGCTGTTCTGATAATATATTTTACATAGTGTTTTGGCCCACATTCATGGAAAAATCTTGTCAAAATAGGCAGAAAGTTTAATTTAAATGAAAACTTTTAAACTGCAAACAATATTTTGTTGAGTTCATGACATAGTAATGTAATTCAAACTCAGCTTTAATAAAAACTCAACTGAATTGTCAACTTTGAAAATTGGGTAGTAAGTTTCTAGATTCAAGAATGCTTTGCATAGGACTGGATAAGGAGAGTAAATGTTAAAATGTTAAAGTTAAAGTTAATGTTAAAGTGTTTTTGGTAACATTTTAGAATAGGGAACACATATTCACTATTAACTAAAAGTTCTCCTGTAATAAACTCAAAATATGCTGCTTATTAATGATTAGTGAG
Source organism: Cirrhinus molitorella (assembly GCA_033026305.1). Lineage (NCBI taxonomy): Eukaryota > Metazoa > Chordata > Actinopteri > Cypriniformes > Cyprinidae > Cirrhinus > Cirrhinus molitorella. Next base: position 14,723,836 of record CM065117.1, read on the forward strand.
GTAGTTGTTACATTTAGGTATTGGGTCGGGTTAAGAGATCTAGAACATAGTCATGCAGAATGTTAATTAATTTGTGCCTATAAGTACTAATAAACAGCCAAAGTGCTAGTAATAACACGCTAATAAGCAACTGGTTAACGGTTACTGTGTTTAAAGTGTTACCGTGTTTTTTTAGTCAAGGAAAAGACTTGTTAGTGTTTAATGCTGTTATGTTTGACATTTGAAAAGTTTCTGTTCTGTTGAAGTTTTTGTGGTTACCATTGTGCTGAAGAGTAAACTGCATTAAAGTAAACACTAATAACTATGGGCAATGCCAGTGCTAATGCCAGTGACAAATAACATTTTACTTGCTTATTTTTGCCTCAGTAAACTCTTAATTACTGCTTATCAATAATTTGTTTATTTAGTTTAGGTATGGGGTTGGATTAAGGGATCTAAAAAACAGTCATGTAGAATAAGAATGTTTTTTATATTGCATGTTAATAAGCATTTCATTCACTGCAAAAAATGATTTTCTTATTTAGATTTTTTGTCTTGTTTCCAGCCAAAATATCTAAAAATTCTTAAACCAAGAAGGATTTTCTAGACAAGTAAAATTATTTTCTTGTTTTCAGAAAAAAAAAAAAAAAAAAAAAAAAAAAAAAAAAAAAAAAACAAGTCAAAATTAAGTGAGTTTTTGCTTAGAACAAGCTAAATAATCTACCAATGGGGTAAGCAAAAAAATCTTATTTCAAACAGAAAAGATTATTTTGCTTACTCCACTGGCATTGTTTCAAGCAAAAACACACTATCATTATATATTAATTGTTACATTGTAACTCTGACTCAAAACACCGTAACAACAGGAATTTAGAAAGTTACAGGCGGGTAAGTAAGCTAAACTGAACCTGAGGGCCAGAGCACGAGTTGAATGCAATGCCCTCATCCTTAATACAATGGATATCAATTATGGGGGGATGCAATTATAGGTTTCAGTGTTTTAAAACCAGCAAAATTTGAGAGACATTTTCCTATTAAGCGCATATGTCATGTTAATGATTTTGGATATTGTTGAGCAATGTTTGATTCTCAGGACATTTTGTTTACTTATTTATTTATTTATTTATTTTTATTACAATCAAGTCACCACTTGCTCAGTGTAAAATCCAGATCCTGAAACAAAGCCTCCTGGAGGACTAAACCCATAATAAGAGTAGTGCAAGTTTTTTGAATAAACATCCTAATTAAAATAACACCCTAATTAAATGATTAATGAAAATAATGGAAAGCGCGCAGGCTAATAAACATAAAGCTGGCAGTGACGACAAAGCATGAACATATCTTATGTTGTATTCCTGTATGTTATAAATAGAAAATCTAGCATCAGAATGACACATGCCACATGCGGCCCGGATGCATGTGGCACTGCGAGATTTGTCGCATGCTGTGTGAGTGATGTCAGAGCAAGAGTGCAGCATGGCAGGGCTCCTGCGGTGATAGAGGCACTGATCAAAGTGCTGCGGTTTGACACTGGAGGTGGGGAGCTATTGTTGATGTCACAGTCAGGCATGGCAGCAGAAGTCGAGAGCAAAGCCAGGCTTAAACAGCAGCTGTGCATGATGGGACTGCTGGGTATAAGCAGGGGGTTGAAACCGGACCAGCACATGCGCCCTTCCCTGTCATCTGTGTGCAGGAACACAACTGCACCTAGGTGAGTAACAATGTGGCTAAATAGCTTTGATCGCAGATACGTATCTGGAAGGACATCTGCAGTCATATCTGCAAACTAGTTGTTGGATCATGTGCTACTGCCAGTCAGACAGAGGAAGAAAACTGTAAACATCAGGACATCAAAAATACGCAGTCACTCTGTTTAAACAGCAAGACAGCAGCCTACCTAGGCAACATTTTAAGGCTTCATAGACATGCTCTGAATGTGAAGCCCTGTACAAACAGTAGTTTGCATTTCATGACACATTCTAAAGGTCACATGGCACGTATGCATCATTGATAGAGCAACACCAGAATGCATTGTGACACTGACTATGTCTGGATCACTGGGTCACTGAGAGAGGATCACTGTGAACCAAATGCTCTACAAGACAACTTCTGCAGCATTTGCATAGAGCCTTTGAAGATGAAACTTAAAAGAGGTCAAACTTTCACACTCAATGTGAACGGATGACTTCATTCAAGAAGTTTGTTTTCTATTCATTTTCTCCATAGGCAATAAAAATTAAAACTTCAATTATGAGTCATCAGTTTTTTAAGATATATATATATAGGTCAAATATGTCCACATCAAAGGAAAAATAAAAAAGTGATTTTATGTCCATAGAAAGCACATTAAATGTAAGTAAAGTGTCCACTTTTAAGGTTTTAAATATGGACAATAAATCAAAGCCAAAGTTTGTTTGAAATAATGTTACATTGTCATTCAGATTTTTGTTGTAAATATGCCTGACAAGATTATTACATTGAATGACATTTTAATGGGTGTCTTCTGTAAATTAGGGAAAAATGTATGATATTAATTTTTTGCTCAGAAAAACAAAAATGCAATGAAATTAAACAGAAAACTTTATTTATTTATTTATTTATTTTTTTTTAAAACAACTATTTAAAGCAGTACTACACTTGTTTTAATGCTTAAACCCTTTTTTGTCTTTGACCCATATCTTATCAAAAAAACAAACACCACTCAACTATTTTCTCTTTAACATCACCTTTAAAGAGTAATTATCTGGTGAAGTGGATTTATTTTTTAAGTCGACCTTTTTCACATGTCTGTGTTTCTCAGCAGCGGTAGTCATCCTAGTTAAGTAAAGTTCTATAGCAGTGAATGGGAGACTACCACAAATATATATATATATTTTTGCATTTATATTTGCATCACAAAGCAAAAGAAAAACTCCAAGTGTTTTCACGACTTTCAAAAAAGAAAAAAAACAGATAAAGACTGATAACGGCAATTAAATTTACCGTCACTCCCATAGACAATATGTTAGTAACCCTACATTAGCCTTTTTTTGTAATTTGATGCAAAGGCAATATAAGGTAACACTTTATTTTAAGGTGTCCATAATACAGAGTAATTACCTAGTTAAGTACTCAGTAGTAGCCGTTGTACTTACATGAAACAAAATGTACTTACCACGTAACTAAGTTATGGAACAGACTGTACTTACAGTTTGTAATTATGTACATGTAATAGGCAGCTACTGTTACACATATGTAACAGACCGAGTCAGTTACGTAGCTAGGTACTTATCTATGCTGTACACCTTATCCAGCTGCACCTTAGTTGGATTTAACCCACCAGTTCACAGCTTAAATACATGTAAAACCTTTCTAATTACATTTAAATTACAGAATATTACACAGGCATAAGCTCCTTAAAATAAAGTGTATCAAGATCGTACTTAAGTGAAGTCTGGAAGTGGGACAGGCCCATAAACTTCCTTGAATTAGCACTTCCTGTTTGAGCAGCGTGAGCATCGTGCAGAGCGTTTTGTTTACTCTTTATAGCAATCTATCTTACTACTACTAACTGTATATTCTTGATTTCACCAAATCTCAAACTTGATCCGTCAAACTAATTTGACTGATCTGATCGTTTCAATGTTATACGTTATACATACAGCAGCGCGTTAGCATTCCACTAGCGGCTTAGCTTGGCTCACTCTCTGTTTTGCGTTAATCTGTCCTTTTTCCTTTTGCTTTTGCTTATCGTTCATGTTTATCATATAACCGCGAGTGCAGCGCGTTAGCATTTCCTAAACCGTTTCTCGGATTTTTCCACTGCTTTCCTTACACAAGTTTAGCAATCAACAGTGGTAAGTTAAGTTTGAACTGTTTTACATTCAGGTGAGTAACAATGGCATCTTCTCCTACTGTTGTTGTGTGCACTGCATGTCACATGTACAGTTTATCTATCTCTGTCAGCAGTGAGGGATTCACATGTGATAAATGCAGGGAAATAGGCTGACAGAGAAGATTTCAGAACTAGAGACACACATCCAAACTTTAACTGAGGATAGTAAGAATGTGAGGGCCTTAGATACACTTTTGGATGCGACTAGCTTAGATCTTCCTGTACATTGTTCGGTTCCGGTAACTTCGCCCGTGCAGCAGGGCAACTGGGTGACCGTGAGGCGGCATAGTTGCGGGTCAAAACACCGCTCTTCCGTTCTGATCCAAACATCAAACAGGTTCTCCCCGCTTAGTGACGCACTCACTGAGAAACCTGATGAAAGTGCTCTAGTTATTGGCGATTCTATTGTACGGAATGTGAAAATAGAGACACCAGCCACCATAGTCCAATGTCAGGAGCCAGAGCGCCTGACATCTTGGCAAATTTAAAAGTGCTGGCTAATGCTAAAAGTAAATTCAGTAAGATTGTTATTCACGTCGGCACTAATGATGTTCGACTTCGCCAGTCGGAGATCACCAAAAATAATGTTAAAGAGGTGTGTACACTTGCAAGTTCAATGTCAGACACTGTAATATGCTCTGGTCCCCTCCCTGCTTACCGTGGTGATGAGATACATAGCAGATTGTCGTCACTCAATGGCTGGATGTCTAAGTGGTGCCCGCAGAATAACATAGGTTTCATAGACAATTGGACAAGTTTTTGGGGCAGACCTGACCTGTTAAAAAGAGACGGTCTCCATCCCTCCGGGGGAGGTGCCGCTCTTCTCTCTAGAAATATGGCATATAGTCTTAGAGTTTGCACTTGACTAACTGGGGCCCAGGTCAGGAAGCAGACAGACTGGTTAAACCGAACGTCTGCTAGCTGCCTCACGTCACCAAAATCAGCTAATTTTCAGCACATAGAAAACCTTTTACCTAGATACCATACTATAGAGACTGTGTCTGTTCCCCGAACTAGAAAATACAAAAAACGTCCAAACCAATCTAATAGTAACAATTTAATTGATGTTCAACAAATAAAACAATCACATAATACAGAGGAACAAATGATAAAGCTTGCCTTATTGAATATCAGGTCCCTCTCTTCGAAAGCACTTTTTGTACATGACTTGATTATTGATCACAACCTAGATGTGCTCTGTTTGACAGAAACCTGGCTAAAACCAGATGATTATATTATTTTAAATGAGTCCACCCCCCAAGATTACTGTTATAAACATGAGCCACGTCTAAAAGGTAAAGGGTGTCTCTACTATTTATAGCAATAACTTTAGCGTTTCTCAGAGAACTGGCTTCAAGTATAACTCGTTTGAAATGATGGTGCTTTATACATAACTATCCAGAGAAAAGGGTCCAAAGGATAAATCCCCCGCGACGTTTGTACTTGCTACAGTATACAGGCCTCCAGGGCACCATACAGACTTTATTAAAGAATTTTCTGAGTTTCTATCAGAGTTACTGATGTCTGCAGATAAAGTCTTAATAGTGGGTGATTTTAACATCCATGTTGATAATGAAAAAGACGCATTGGGATCAGCATTTATAGACATTCTGAACTCTATTGGAGTTAGACAACATGTGTCAGGACCTACTCATTGTCGAAATCATACTCTAGATTTAATACTGTCGCACGGAATTGATATTAATGGCGTTGAAATTCTGCAGCAAAGCAATGATATCTCGGATCATTATCTAGTCTCATGTATACTCCAGATAGCTAAAACTGTAAATCCCACTCCTTGCTACAAGTATGGTAGAACTATCACCTCATCCACAAAAGACAGCTTTATATGTGATCTTCCTGACTTATCTGAATTCCTTAGTATATCCAATAGCTCAGATAAACTTGATGATGTAACTGAAACTACTGACTCTCTCTTTTCTAGCACTTTAGATGCGGTTGCTCCTTTACGATTAAGGAAGATTAAGGAAAACAGTCCGACACTGTGGCATAACGAGAGGAAAACAAAACTAGAGGTCTTTCGTTCCGGCTGGCGTGAGTCTACCGTATCCTATAGAAAAGCATTAAAAACTGCTAGAACCGATTACTTCTCATCTCTTTCAGAAGAAAACAAACATAACCCTAGGTATTTATTCAATACAGTGGCAAAATTAACCAAAAATAAAGCACCAACAGATTTTTTCAAACAGCACAGTAGTAATGACTTTATGAATTACTTTACAACAGAGATCGATACTATTAGAAATAAAATTGTAACCATACAGCCGTCAGGAACAATAGCAGATCAAATAGTGTGCTATAGAACTCCTGAGGAACTATTCCACTCATTCTCTACTATAGGAGAGGAAGAATTTTATAAACTTGTTAAATCATCTAAACCAACAACATGTATGTTAGACCCTATCCCATCTAAACTACTAAAAGAGGTGCCAGCCATCAGTGTCACAGATGGAGTTTTGGTTCCTTGCCACTGTCGCCTATTGCTTGCTCAGTTGGGAACAACAACTAAATTGGGGAAAACTAAACTGGGGACAAACAATTTATTAATTTGGAACTATTGATTAATTTCCTCAAACTAAAATTGTTTAAAGTTTCTTTTGAATTATTGATATATTACTTTTCCATTTGATACTGTAAAGTTGCTTTGACACAATTTGTATCGTAAAAAGCGCTATATAAATAAAGCTGACTTGACTTGACTTAAGTGCACTTTGTGTGTATCTACACTGTACACCTTATCCAGCTGCACCTTACTTTGATTTAACCCACCAGTGCACAGCTTAAATACATGTACTACCTTTCTAATTACATTAAAATTACAGAATATTACACAGGCATAGGCTACTTAAAATAAAGTGTATCAAGATTGTACTTAAGTGTACTTCGTGTGTATCTACACTGTACACCTTATCTAGCTGCACCTTAGTTTGATTTAACCCACCAGTACACAGCTTAAATACATGTAACAGCTTTCTAATTACATTAAAATTACAGAATATTACACAGGCATAAGCTACTTAAAATAAAGTGTATCAAGATTGTACTTAAGTGTACAAGTAGCTGTGTAACAGACTCGGTCTGTTACATATGTGGAACAATAGCTGCCTATTGCATCTACATAATTACAATCTGTAGATACAGGCTGATCCATAACTTAATTACATGGCAAGTACATTTAGTTTCATGTAAGTACCATGGCTACTACTAAGTACTTAATTAGGTAATTACTCTGTTTTATAGACACCTTAAAATAAAGTGTTACCCAATAGGGTATACAATAAAAAAATAAAATATAAAAAACTTAGTAGGATTTACAATGCTGATGACTGTTAAAATGCATCATCACAGTCTTGTGAAAAGGGTCCATTGTAGAGTTAACAGAAGTTATTATGAGCAATGTAATGTTTGAGGCAGAGCGGTTCATTCATAAATTTGTACGACCTTACCTTTACGCTGTGGAAATACAAACAAAATACAAAAGACAATATGAATATTGACGGAGGTCTACGTTGTACATAACTAATCTGTTCCTGCACAAAATCTGCCTTCAAAGCTGACTACAACTTCCACAATTCATTATAGCAACAGCAACTAGCATTGGTTGATCTCTCTCTAGGATTGTGGGTAGTGTAGTACTTCTGTCAAGATTTAGCAACTAAACTTTTTTTTTTTTTAAGTTGAACTCATACTGACTTGTGGCTTCTATAGAAGCACATGTCATCAACAATAAGTCTTCAGACATGTTTTCAGAAGTTTGCTATGAGATGGGCAAATAAGGAGAAAAGAATGAAAAAGGCAAACTGCAATGTAACGTATACTCTGTCTGACAGCACTATTTTGGGCCTTATACAGACATATGGAGCACAGTCGATTAAAGACAGAAGAAAGGTTTGCACAGGCAGTCTTTCCAAAGCTTTCGGGTGGAGAAAGTGGGACTTTAGGAGACTTGACAAACAAACAAGAGTTTAATCTTAAGCAATATGAGCAACAGAGACATCTGATAGCAGACAGCGCAATCAGAACAACTGTTTTGGGATTATTGCATTCAAACGCGCCACACTTTGATGTTTCTTTCTGCTCTTTTTTGTCTCAAGCCCTTCAGCTTTCATAATCCGCCTTTGAAGTGAGCGACTTGGCAACAATGTCAGTGTGTGACACGCTTATTCTTACCGTCCAAACACACACAGGCTGTGTAAACCATTCTTTCCTGAACCATTCTTTGCTCTCTCTCTCTCTCTCTCTCTCTCTCTCTCTGTCTTATCAGTAATACTATACATGTGTCTGGACTTACATCAACTAGTCAGTCATTAATTAGACTCTCATTAACAGAAGTTAACACTCTGGACTCAGAACACTTGAGCACACTGAAGATTTTGCGTAGAGAAACACATAGTAACCGGACTACAATCCCTAACTCAAAGAGACAGTTTGACCCTGCTATGCTCCTAATTTCAGCTGAACAGTGTAAGACTTAAACTCACTCATTCCAAGAGATCAGAAAATCACTAGCTAGGAGACAGTACAGGTTTAACCTTTCTAATGTCTTGCACATATTATAAGTTACTGTGTTTACTGGCTAGACATGGTCATAACTGAAATATTAAATATAACTGCACATAGGCAAAGTTAGTAAGACACTCTATTGCACCACATTTTCTAAAATGTCTTGTGGCTGTGTTTACAAAACTGTATTTTAGCATCTTGGTCCATAGACAGCATTATTTTTACATGCAATTTTCATTTGTTTTTACAAACTCAGGGATGCGTTAAAATAACTGAGGTGAATTTTATGCTGTAATTGTCAGAATGATGTTACTGATGATTCAGTGAGATGAAAGCAGTGCCAGATCTGTTCATTTGTATTGTTACGTACATATGAGTGTAATGGATTATCAAAAAATAAATAAATAAATAAATAAATAAATAAAAAATAGGCAAAGACAAATAAGATTGCTTACATCGCCATGCACTAATCTGTTGTTTCACTGGACGAAGTAGTTGTGATATTACATTACAAGGTAAAAACACACACACAAATAAACAAACAAACAAAATAAATAAATAAATAAAATAAAAAATGAAACATATCCACAGATTTGTTGCTGTAAAATGCATTTAGAAAATAGATGGTGGATTTTCATTTCATGCCAACTTAAAATTCCTTTGAAAACACAGGTGTTAGGAGAAATTGCGATGACACAGTGGAAAATCATGTTTCTAAAGGTCAGTACTTATTTCAGTAAAGTACTGAGAATGTTTTGCCGTTGTACATGTATGTCACACTGCATTCATAATGATAAGCAGACTGTGGGAAACACATGACACATGCAGGTCTGGAAAGGTTGTTTCTTTTATGAGCTTATATGAAGCTTTCAGCAGCTGGTATTGTTTCCACACGTGCACATAATTTCAGCATCTATCCTGTCAGAACCTTCAGTTTTAATTCATTCATACTGACAAAACCCTGATAAACTGCCACTTTTAATCATGAAGTCCAAGTATGGTTCCGAAATTAAGAAAGTAACTAAATCCAGTTTAAACAGAAGAGAGATATATTAGGAAATCAGTGTGTAATTTACTAGGACCAGCCTTTTTCATAGCAAGTCAGTAATACTGAAACTTCCACACTCTAAAACCAGACAGTTTCTTTACTTGTGACTGGGTCTATTAGTGCTGCAGGGATGACAGATTTTTATGGGCAAAACATGGAAACATGGCACTCCATTGTCCTGAAGTCACTGTTCTTATTTATTTGTTTATTTTAATAAGTTTATTCTACAATACAAAATACATTACTAATATCTCCGGCCCCACTTTATTTTAAGGTCCATTAACAAACCATTAGCTATGACTTTTGCCTCAATAAACTCCTAATTCGCTGCTCATTAATAGTTAGGTAGCTGTTAAATTTAGGTATTGGGTAAAATTAGTGATGTAGAACATGGTTATGCAGAATATGTGCTTTATAAGTGCTAATAAATAATAGTTTATAATAAATAAACTAATAGTTCACTTTCAGAACAAAAAAATGTACAGATAATGTACACACCCCCTTGTCATCCAAGATGTTCATGTCTTTCTTTAGTCAGGAAAACATTTCAGGTTTTCTCTCCATATAATGGCCTTCTATGGTGCCTCCGAGTTTAAACTTCCAAAATGCAGTTTAAATCTAGCTTCAAGGGGCTCTAAACGATCCCAGTCAAGGAGGAAGGGTCTCATTTAGCAAAATGATTGATTATTTTCTAAACAAATTGACAATTTATATACTTTTTAACCTCAAATGCTCGTCTTGTCTCGTCTCATCATGCATATTCTGTGTGATCCGGGTCAATACAGTTAAAGAGTTAAAAGTTGAAAAGTATATAAATTGTCAATTTGTTTAGAAAATAACCGATCGTTTCGCTAGAGAAGATCCTTCTGCATCGGCTGGGATTGTTTAGAGCCCTTTGAAGCTGGATTTAAACTGCATTCAGTTCAAACTCGGGGGCACCATAGAAGTCCATTATATGGAGAGAAATCCTGAAATGTTTTCCTCAAAAAAAAAAAACATAATTTCTTTACGACTGAATGAATCTTGGATGACAAGGGGGTGAATACGTTATCTGTAAATTTTCGTTCTGAAAGTGAACTAATCCTTTAATAGTGAGAATTGGTCCCTATACTAAAGTGTTACAATACCCACCTCATTATTTTTTTTAAAGCTTTTACTTGTCTTAAAACAGGTGGGGCTGCTAACAAATGGCTCAACTCGACAATAGTGTTTGTCGGGACATTAAATGACATCAAGCTGAACAGGTAAACTCATCTACTCAATAGTTCACTTTTACTGCTTGACTGTGTTTATATCCGCACTCTTGAAAAGTATTCTAACTCAAACTTGCAGTTGAAATGTTTTTAAATAAAGACTCAAAGGGTTATTAGAAGCTTAGTGGTGGTGATGCTGAGGTCATGCAACTGTAGCGTAGTTTGTTTATAGCTACATATACATTTAACTTTTTACCTCTTAGGCTTGATGTACAAAATGTGTAAGAATAATAAACTTTTGTTGGTCACTGAGCTTATTTTCTTTAATAATCCAAAAGCCAATAAAAAATCCTATTGGGTTTTTGTTGCGGGAACCACTGAGATGCCAACTTCCCAGCTGGCACACAAAAATATGTCCTAACTACAGCACTCTATTTGAAAAAAGGAAAATACTTTACTAAAGCTCTCCTATTCATTGTGATATTAGTGATCGGTCTCAGCTAGATACTGTGTCTGCTAGAACTTGTATGTCTCTTGAGGGACTCTTGAGAGCTACCGCACTTATTTCTAAAAGAAAACAAGTATTATAAAGATTTGTTACAAAGATTATAAGTAATCTTACTATTTGTCTACTATAACACACTATTTTTAAAAGCTGCATGTTATATGGATACATAATATATATCTAACGCTGCATACATTACATGGATACATTAATATTTTTAAGTGCACTATGCTAGTATTCCATTCTGAACACAGTTTCTATTTCAGAATGTGCTTAGGATGTTTATGACGTACACTCTGTAGTCACCATTTGGGAGAGTACAGGAAAAGCAGCGGTCAGATCCAAAGGAGTGATTTCTAATTCTGACCCTGAACACAGAGAGCATTAGAGCCTTAGTGACAAAACCGAGCAGTTCAAAGCAGGGGTCACCACTTCAAAATGCTCGTAAAAACACCACACTCCAATCGGCCATGATCCCAAACCCTCTTTGAAAGCTCCACAAAGGACAGCAGAGTCATGTCTACTCCATAAAAGCCCGGGCCAGACTCCGGCACTCTGTACCGTCTCCTCTGTCATGCAAAAAGGCATGTTGGAGGCCTTTTGTGTGGAGTTGTTTCAGTTGTTACACACATAAAGAGCTGAAAACACTTAGTCAGCCATGATGGATTGGTCAAGACAACAGAACAACAAATCATCTGGATGAATCTAAAGAAGCCTTTTTGTTAAGGGCGTTACACGTTAAGAACATTTTCATTGCCAGCTTATATGAAAGTATATTGCTAGGCTATATTCTACATTACTGTTGCTGAAATCCTCTTATAACACCAAATATGTTTAGGTTTTCATGTGCACTTTCTACTTTCTTTTTTTAAAAATGAATTGAACAGGCTGTTATGCTACTGTGCTTGCATTCTATATGTAAACTGACATAGGTATGACTGGCTAATCTCTTTGCATATAAACTAGTAAAACCAAATGGTGTTTATTTCATACTTGCTATACCAAAACCATACCTATTCACAATAATGTTATCATCATGTAGTTGCTTGTTAACAGTCTGCTTGAAATGATTATATGTGTGCATTTGCATTTTCTGACCTTGCTGGTTTGGTCAGCATTTTTGTTGAGCTGTCTCCTCTCCTCATCCCAATGGCTCTGTGCTTCCTGCAGTTGTCTCTCTAGACCCTGCTGTGTCTGGCGGCTGTCTTCCTTGCTGCTGCTCAGAGACGTCTGCAGTTCAGCTATCACCTGTGTGGACACATCCAAACACACGCTCGTTCATCTCGTAACATATATGTCAGGGCAACTACAGCAACAGGCTCCTAAGCTCAGTGATCAGTAAAGCTCCTCAGGGTCTGCTTTAATTGCTCAGATAATGGATTCTGTTGAATTTAATGCTTAACCAGCTGGAGTCAAAGTATCCAGCAATGTCTTTGAGGTTTTCAGTAGATCTTTTTACTGGAAGCTAAGATCTCAATTCAGATGCTGGTGTTACATAATCAATAACCTCTAATATATGCTTTGAATGCAGATAAACCAAGAAGAAATGAGGTAGAGGTGGAGTGTTTGAGAAAGTACTGTAACTTAAAGTTAGTGAACTACATTTGAAAGCTTCTAGCAAAACAGAGCTAACTTCATTAAAACTATTAATCTGTTTTGCCATAAACTATATGGGTATTAATTAATTGTGTATTGATGTACTGAAAGTAAGTATGACAGTTGCAATCATGAATTAGCGTAATGTACATTAAATATACCTATCAAACACTGTAATCATTTTTAAATGACTGAAAACACAGAGTAATCAACAAAGTATTTACTTTGCTACAGAAAAGACAATGTCATACCCATGCAATGACTTGAAAACACTACTAAGAAAGGACTTAAAACCACAAAACCAGTCATAAGGGTCAATTTATACAGTTTTATACATCATCTGAAAGCTGTCTAAATAAGCTTTCCATTAATGTATGGTTTGATAGGACAATATTTCGCCGAGTCGATTTAAAAATCTGGAATCTGAGGATGCAAAAAAATCTAAATATTGAGAAAATCGTCTTTAAAGATTTTAAAAAATTAAGTTTCTTGGCAATGCATATTACAAATTACAATAATAAAAATTGTGTTTTGATATATTTACAGCAGGAAATTTACAAAATATCTTCAAGGAACATGATCTTTACTTAACATCATAATGATTTTTGGCATAAAAGAAAAATCTTTACTTTTGACCCATACAATGTTTTGTTGGCTATTGCTACAAATATACTCATGCTACTTATGACTGGTTTTGTGGTCCATGGGTCACATATTGTTTCTGAATTCTGACTCAACTAGAGTGGCACAAAACCCAACGTGACAGAAAACATTTGATGACACACTACACTGCTATGGCACTAGTTTCACTATTTTAATAACTGAGCTAATGACACACTATCGAAAAACTTGACATGATTACATTGATTATGAATAATAAACAATAGTGTGTGATGTCAACACAAACTGTTTTTGCAAGAAAGACTTGATTTTTGCCCATTAACCCAATTACTTTGCATGTTTATCTACATTATGTTGTCTTATACAGTGTTTACGATTTAAAGTAGAGAAATCATCCCATGTAATGCATTATTGGCTTTTAATAATGAACAGATTTTGATGGTTATCGTTTTGTTGTCTATGTAAGCACTTAATGACTGTTAAAAACTGTCTCTGTCAAGCGCAGATGAAGGTCTAGCCTCTAGCTTTTCCAGCGTCCTGTCAGAATCAGGGTTGTTAGGGCCCAAATGAGAGCCGTACAGCAAAATCCCAGATGACCGCCCCCAGTGCATCACTACAGTTGCTCTTCACATTTCACACACACAATCCAAACTGAAAAAGAACAGAGGAGCATGGAGAGAGAAGATGGACTGTTTTATGAAGCTCTAGCGAGATGAAAATGAGAAAAACTGGCCCTTTGAAATCTTGCAGTCCAAATTCAGATTCTATTTCAACTACAGCCAAGCAGCAGCGCACAGGGCAGTGGTGCAGCTCAGGGCTAGACAGATAATTGTTTATTGTGCATAAATGTTCGGAGGAACGGTTTAACTGGAATCCGTTCATTGTGTGGGAGTTGGGAGTGAACTCTTGGAGCGGACACAGAGGGAGAGATTAGGCTTATTTTGTCAGTGGGCGAACCACATGAAAGCACCAAACGCCCCATTATTATGGTAACATAAGTTCTCATGGTAATAATTATTTGGCTATACAGATTCTTGCATCAAGTCTTTTGCCTGAAGGGACACACTCATACCTCGATTGTTATTCCTTGCTCTTGATATTTGGGAATTTTGGCGTTATTGGCTTCAGCACATCTTCTTTCATTTTTAAAGCCTCTCTTTAGATTGATGGAAACACTACACTGTAGCTATGAGGTTTTAAATTGTCATCCTAATGTCTTTTTGATGGATGACTGATGCAGCAATATGGATCAAAATTATATGTAAGCGAAATAAGATATCACTGAAAGCTTCAGTGATCTAATGAGGCATTAGGGAATCACCAGAAAGGCTGGATCAACGCTTACAAACAGTTAATCATAGTTTCTGCCAAAAACACCACTTGCTACTACAGTAGATGTAAAAGTGTGGTAACTTCACAACAGAACTTACTGTCATCTAAAAAAAGAAATGAAATAGAAAATGTAAAAATGTAGAAATGTCATATGGTTTTTCGAAAAATCTTTGCAGTTTGTAACAAAGCTATCCTTCAATGTAAACAGTCTGCAAAGTTGTTAATCAAAAAAGTTAATTATACATAAAGATATTGTCTCTCAATAGAAAGAAATCTCCTTAACTAATCGTTATATTTTTTAAACTTCTGCCTGTTTATGATCTACATCACTCTGTAATACATTAGCATAATTCCCACCTGCCCATGAAATACGAACACTCTGACCTGCCCACAAACACTTCCGCTAGTTAGTATGTTTACATCATGTCGAAAAGATGCTGTGTTCTGCACTGTGAAAGCAAGTTTGTTTTGTTTTCATTGCCGAAAGATGATGATGTGAAGAATACAATTCGAACCATTTGCTGTGTGTTTGTCATTTTACTGAGGACTGCTTCTCTAATCTTGGCTTTTATCTTCTTTGTCTTCTAATCTTCTTGCCACCATTATCCACCATTATTGTTTTGTTAAGAGTTTTTTACAGTTTAGCAGCTAAACTTTAGCTGTGGGCACGATTCGCTTACATAAGTGTTAAACAAAATTCTTTTATGTTAATATTTTAAGAACGGATTGGAGCACTATATTATTGTTTTATGTAAATGTGCATGCTCAGGGTTGCCAGGTTCTCACAACAAAACCCACCCAATTGCTACCCAAAGCTAGCCCAAAGGCATTGGAGGGAGTCCTCCGTTAAAAATTGTGTTCCGGTGTGTAAAATACATGCTTTTTGTCAGGGGTTCCCCTGGTAAATTTGCATTCCAAGGGCTAAATATGATGTTATTGGGATCGCTTCAACTCGCGACATCAAAAACAACCACTGACTTGGCAACACAGATGGTAGCGCTCGCTAACTTGCTCAAGCACTCCTCTCCGTGCCACAAACAGTGACCAATCAGAGCAGAGTAGGCTTATAGAAGGGAGGGGTTTACAGACATTATGCTCAAAGCTGGTTCGGACGAACCGTTTTGAAATCATTGACAAATGACTATGTATAAATGTATATTCTGAGAAAATTACAATGTTTTCTGACCTTAGATGCATTTTAAACTGTTGTGGGGGACTCCAACTCAATATTAGGACACTTTAAAAAAACATATGACCTGCTTTTTAAAACTTGGTGTTATGAGTGGTTGCTAGCATGTTACAACTGTGATGCTAGATTCTTTAATGTAAGTCTTCTCCCATGTAAAAATTCTAAGTCTGATCACAAGAAAGAAAATATCACACCTTTGAGAAGGTACCAGAAATTAGAAGAGACCAAAAACATTAGGAGCTAGCTTTGATGTTGTGGTTTGAGGTTATTTAAATACATTAAAAACATTGTTAAAAAAAGTTATTATTCAGACAGGCTGTAGTAGATCTGAAGCACATTAAAAATAAAGTCCACATTGTGACATGACTGTTTGGGTGTGAACTGCCTACTTTTACACCACAACATCCAAGGTAAAACAATAAAGGTAACTTTAATAACTATGTGATTTTGGTGGTTACTACGGTAAATGTTTGAAAGAAAAGCAACATAGTTTATTTTAACATTAAATTAAGGCTGAAAGAGTTAAATGTGTAAACCTTAGAGCTACTGTCTTCATATGCACATGAACACAAATGAATAATGCAGCAGCTCTAGCACCCACATCCATATGATGGTGGTGGTGAAAGAAGAGCTGTGGAAAGCGAGGCTCTGTTTGGACAACACCTTGCCTCATCATTAGCTGAAGAGCTTCAAACACTAGCAAGATTAAAGGTCAGTCAAAGAGGAGTTGGATTTCCAAAATGCTAATTAAAAACGCTCCAGTACAGTGCGCGCTCAGAGCAAGAGCTTAGATCCCTCTAGACAATGTATGGCATGGTATGGATTTAATTGGCACATTTCACATGCAATTCATAGCTTTGGGCACATCTGAGAGATGTATGTTGATGGCATAGGTTAGTACGTGCTTCAGAAGTTCAAAGGACTCCTGTCTATATAACCTTGAAATGCCTTATGGGACGCTATAGCAACTGTATTCTTTCCTGGTTATTTTTCCAAGGCCAAAGTGAAAGTGACATTTTCAAGAATGTTCATGTTGCTCTTTTTTCATACAATGACGATTACAGTGAGTGACAGTCTAAAAAGTATATATATACTCCATAATTTCTATGACCCCAAAATTAACTGTAATATAAATGGCCATTAAATTTAGTTTTAAATACATGGTATAAATGACATCAAACATGAAAATACTATTAAAGCTTAAACAGCAGTAATTGGGTCACACTTAAGTTTAGAGACCCATTCTCACTACTAATTTACTATGACTTTTACCTCAATAAACTCCTAATCTACTGCTTTAATAGTTAGTAAAACAATAGTTAAATTTAGGTATATGGTTGGATTAAAAAATTCTAAAATATGGTCATACAGAATAAGGCATTAATATGTGCTAATAAACAGTGAATATGCGAGAGAAAATATAAACTGAAAATAAAATTCAAAAACGCTACTTTTAAGTTTCTGTTTTTGTCTTTTTAAACGCTGTTCCTAACAAGAGTGCTTATGAGAGGAGTAAGTAAACCGGAGCCCTGCGTTCTTTGGTGTGGAGGAGGCGCATTTAATGTGTATTAAACAAAGACGTGTTCCCACCAAATGTGAGTGGGAAACAAGAGAGAGGAAAAACTATGTTTATCCAGCGAATGCCAATTTTGTGCCTCGGAAAAGGAATTAATCATCAGTGGCCCTCGCAGAGGTTATTTAGAAATGGGAAAACGCCTGTGAACTCTTTTTCTCTCACACTCAAAGTGTGTTCTTTTGATGTCAAGCATTGTGTAATTTAATAGGCCTGTGTTTTCACACAACATCTGCTTGTCAACCTGACGTTGAGCGCTCTGTGTTGTGGAGAGATTTGAAAACGGGGCCGTGAAAAAAAGAGTGAGCGTTTGAGCTGGGACTAAGGTAATGAGAGGCAATTATGACAGGCCCACAACCTCACACCGAACAGTGCATTTTCACAACATCTACGGGAGTTCAGCTCTGTGTTAATCTTACACACAGAGAAGAATGAAGGTTATTCTTCCGAACCCAAGCGGGTGTAATGGCGTTGAGTCTGAGCAGATTAAATCTAATGTTTAACACATGGTAGAGGCCGGCCTCAGTAACACAAATGATGGGATACAGAGGAGAGATAAGTGCTTAGACACCCTCAGAACACCCACTAGACCTGAGTGTGAAATCATGGTCAGGAACGGAGAGTGGGCAACAAGTGTTGATTATGAGTATTATCAGGGGCTACAAAATGAAATGCACGTGTCCAACACCTCAGAGGGCAAGTTGTGTTATTAAGACAGAGGGAAAAAACATGTTGAGGAAGCCACTCTGACATTGTGGTTTGCCAAGCTGCCTAACAAGCCTCTCATAACTTAAAGTAGTTCACTACAGACAAGCTACAGCTTTGATAAAGTAGTTATCTGCAGTACACCGCAAGTTATTAAAAAAAGTGGCAGGGTCATTCCTGTAATGCAGTACCTTTTTAACCTTGTAACTAACAGAAATAAGTCATGTTTTTATTTGAAAAAGTCACTGAGTGATCGAGAGTAAACATATGGGTTATTCCTCTTATGCAGCACACTGAATGTCCTCATTATATCTGGATCATTATTTCAACACATTATATCGAATCTGATCATGTGCCATCCAAGAGTCCTGATATACAGTCCAACAGCACTGGGACATCTCACTGTTTGTATCTCTCTGCTCATCTGTCTATGTTCCAGAAAGACTGTCAGTTTGTGTGTTAGTAGAGGGAGTTTTCCTTTTTCTGCAGGTTACACCTCTACAACAGCAGGTGGCAACAAGTTATTGTCGTTATAAAAAAGCAATTAAATCATCCACTCAATTGGCACATTTTTAGTGTGAAAACAAAAGCATTAACAACTATTACTAACTGATCTGTGATGACCTGCTACTGAATTCTGTTTTTTTTTTATGGTGAATATCCTGTTTTATAAATTATAGAATAACGTAAAAATGTGAAATGATGGTTAAAATATTTAAGTTATTAACTGAATAGGTGTTTTTACAAAAATTAGAGAAGTACCAGGCAACGTAACAAAAATAACATCCTCTCAATTGAAAGTTACACAAAATGGGTCGATTATACCTCTTATTTTTACTTTATTTCACATTTGTGAAAAAAGAAAACAAATGTAAAATTCTTCACGTCAACATTAATATTAAGACATACACTACTGTGCAAAAGTCTTAGGTAGTTAGGCAGTCTTAGGTAGTCTTTAAGCGTCTTGGAGACATTGTCATGGTTCTTCTGGATTTAGTCTCTCTGTTTCTACATGAAATCCCAGACAAACTGGATGATGGTGAGATCAGATCTCTGCGTGGAGCACTGGCTGCTGTACATACATAAATCTCACTGGATTATTTAAATTAATTGCAAAAGGAATGTTTGGAAATGTAAGCTAATATTTCCTACTAACACAATACAGCAAAAGACAGGCTTAAAATTCTTATTTTGTTTGTGAAAATACTAATGGCCTAAAACTTTTGCACAGTATAGGACAGGACATGAAATGTACTGCATAGTAGGATGACACAGTTAACTACACTGAAGCTATTCACATTAAGTTATGTAATGTTCTTGGAGGTCAAGCAGTTGAGCATGGTACTGACAAGGCCAAGGTCATGAGTTTGATTCCCAAGGAGAGCATGAACTGATCAAATGTATCTACAGTGAATGCAATGCTTTTTTTTTTTTTTTTTTTGGATAAAAGTGCCTGCCAAATACATGAATGCAGTGGTTCCCAAACCTGGTCCTGGAGTTAGGCCTGTCACAATAACAACTTCTGCTGTGCGATATATTGCCCCAGAAATATTTGCGATAAGCGATTTTATTGTGAATTTTAGACCAGTTCATGGCACTGAATATACAACCATAATATAACAGCATAATAATGCAAGGCCTACACACTTTCAAATGACAACAAACTTTTACATTTTTAAGAATGTTTAGATCATATTAGATACCTTAAAAAACTTGAATAAATAGTAAACAAACATTTTCTAACAAAAAGTGCAAAGTTGAGGGTCGAGGGTACTCCAGGATCTGGATTGGGAACCATGTAAATGTATTGTACAGTATCTCACAAATGACACTTTTGACACTTTTGCAATGTAAAGTAGTTAGTGTACAGCTTGTATAATTGTGTACATTTGCTGTCCCCTCAAAATAACTCAACACACAGCCATTAATGTCTTAAACCGCTGGCCACAAAAGTGGGTAAATCCCTAAGTGAAAATGTCCAAATTGGGCCCACTTAGCCTTTTTTTCTCCCCGGTGTCATGTGACTTGTTAGTGTTACAAGGTCTCAGGTGCAGGTGTGTTAAATTTGGTGTTATTGCTCTCACTCTCTCATACTGGTCACTGAAAGTTCAACATGGCAACTCATGGCAAAGAACTCTCTGAGGTTCTGAAAAAAAGAATTATTGCTCTACATAAAGATGCCATAGGCTATAAGAAGTCCCTGAAACTGAGTCCAGCACGGTGGCCAAGACCATACAGTGGTTTAACAGGACAGGTTCCACTCAGAACAGGCCTCGCCATGGGTGACCAAAGAAGTTGAGTGCACGTGCTTAGCATATCCAGGGGTTGTTTTTGGGAAGTAGAAGAATGAGTGCTGCTAGCATTGCTGCAGAGGTTGAAGGGGTGGGGGTGTCAGCCTGTCAGTGCTCAGACCATACGCCGCACACTGCATCAAATTGGTCTGCATGGCTGTTGTCCCAGAAGGAAGCCTCTTCTAAAGATGATGCACAAGAAAGTCCACAAACAGTTTGCTGAAGACAAGCAGACTAAGGACATGGATTACTGGAACCTTATCCTGTGGTCTGATGAGACCAAGATAAACTTATTTGGTGTCAAGCGTGTGTGGTGGCAACTAGGTCAGGAGTACAAAGACAAATGTGTCTTGCCCACAGTCAAGCATGGTGGTGGGAGTGTCATGGTCTGCCGGGAACTGGGGAGCTACAATTCATTGAGGGAACCATGAATGCCAACATGTACTGTGACATACTGAAGCAGAGCATGATCCCTTCCCTTTGGAGACTATTTCAGTATTCCATGATAACGAGCCCAAACACACCTCCAAGACGACCACTGCCTTGCTAAAGAAGCTAAGGGTAAAGGTGATGGACTGGCCAAGAATGTATCCAGACCTAACCCTATTGAGCATCTGAGGGGTATCCTCAATCCATCAGCTCTGTGATGCTGTCATGGAAGAGAGGACTCCAGTGGCAACATGTGAAGCTCTGGTGAACTCCATGCCCAATAGAGTTAAGGCATTGCTGGAAAATAATGGTGGCCACACAAAATATTGACACTTTGGACCCAATTTGGACATTTTTACTTAGGGGTGTACTCACCTTTGTGGCCAGCGGTTTAGACATTAATGGCTGTGTGTTCAGTTATTTTGAGGGGACAGCAAAGTTACACTTTATACACGTTACACAAGCTGTGCACTCAATACTTTGCATTGTAGCAAAGTGTAATTTCTTCATTGTTGTCACATGAAAAGATATAATAAAATATTTACAAAAATGTGAGGGGAGTACTTACTCCTGTGAGATACTGTATGATTAATTTAGCAAACTGCCATTATTTATCTGGAACAAAAATGATCTGGTTTAAAATTACTTGCATCAGCCCCTTAACACACGTCTCAAAACAAGAGCCTTTTGACCCTCACATGAAACAAATTTTATAGAGAAAGGAAACCTGAAGTCAGTAATGCAATACATTGTGGGAGTTCAGGACACAGGAGCCAAAGCCACTTTTTTAGCCAAAAAAGCATAATGGCTAAAGCTAACGCTGTGGCGCAGGGAAGGAGACCAGACACCTTTTATTGAATGGATGTCACTAAGCTGAATAAAAAGCTTTTTGAGGAAATAGCTTATCATTTATCGAATCAACAGCCTATTGGCTAATCTTTAACGTTTTCATTAAGCAATAGTTTTGGATTTAACTATTTTTTAGATTTTACACCGAAAAAATTTAATTTAATGAGAGGCACTTCCCATTTAGTCCTTTGGTATTCGTAAATGGCGACTGAGTGTCGCTTAACTCTAAAATTTAATGATGTCAAGGCTGTAATGTGATTGGTTATCAAAGCACATGTTATCCAAGTTGACCATTATGCTTTCTCCAATACTAAGTAATACAGACCCTCTCATCTCCCAATAGTAAGACAATCTCTGCAGACATTTTAGATTATATTATGTTCACATTATCCAACTTGAGAACACACTGGAATGGTGAACACTTGCCGCATTATTAACCGACAGGCAACACAATGGTAAAAGTGAGGTATACAACTTAACCAAATCTACTTCCTTGTTCAGCATCCCTTAGTAAGGAATCATGAACTGGTTTATTTGTATAGCGCTTTTCACAATACACATTGTTTCAAAGCAGCTTACAAAAAGTTATACTGTTATGTCTATAATGGTTTAATTCTTTAACGCTAATGAAATATAACAATGATATTTATTATTTTAGCAGTTATATCAGTGCCACTTTAATAAACAATACTAAATGATACTACGCAATGAATATTTGCAGTATCTTGGACACATGATTGAATGTTAAAATTAATTAAATATTAGTCCTGGTGTTATTCTAAGCAATAGTAAGCATGTAATGTTCTTAACAAGTATTAATATGGTCTGCTTTAGCCTGTGGTGATTTGTGTTTGCTGTCATTGCATGCTCCTGAGTGTGTCCTAAAATATTACGACCACCACACAGAACACAATGTGCAGTTATGCAGATTCCCATTCTCTACATAGTGTCATGAAAGAGTATAGGCTAATTTAACAAGGTGGCTTGGTAGCATAAATCAGCAGGAAGAGAAAAGTAAAAGCTAATGAAACTGGTAACATCTATGATTTCTCTGACTGTCATTTCTTTGACTCAGTGTATGCAGACATTTTAACTCTCAGGCTAGCACTGCCCACATAATGAAACTTGATGTTCAGTCCATAGGGCTCAGTGCATTGGGGAATGTTGATGTGAGTCATGTGAAAAGCACCAAACACAAAACTAGAAAATTAAACACCTTTACCACAATATAAACTCTAACCTAATCAAGTAAGTAATTTACAGCAGTATTTAACATAAATTATATCTAACATATGTACACAACTAACACAAAAGTTTGAGGTTGGTATGATTTTTAATGTTTCTTGTGCTTTACCTTTCTTAGTTCTTAAAACATAGTGATGTATTATGACTTATTATTACAATTTAAAATGTTTATCATTAATATTTAGAAAGTTTTAAAAATTGAACGAAAATAGTTTTTTTGTGTAACAATTTAAAAGTTTTCAGACACTTTCATCAATTTAATAAAAGTATTAATTTCACACTTACTGTACACACACACACACACATATATTTAAGTATACACGCATATATTTATATATAAAATGCTGTGCATGTCTTCTGGGAACAGTACTGCACTGAATGATGACTCAACTTAGTTGGTTTTTGAAACATTTCATTGAAATGAACCATCAGATCAGCTCAAATGAATCAGACTTCGAGGAGAGCATCTTTGATGTTTTAATTATTAGCTCAGCTCACTCGCTTATAAGGCTGTGCGCAATACAGTGTCACATTAAAATCCCTAATGTAGTATTTCTGTGTTGCTAAACTACAATTATTTTAGTTAACCACTCTCAAACAACATCTGAAAACACACTCACCTCTACATACAGTAGAAACCAAAAACTTACAACAGAGTGTGAATAAGACAGGCGAAGAGAGGTAAAGAACACCCATCATCACGCATGTTTGAGGGAATGCATATGAATTAATGCACATATATTTGCATGTGCATTATGCATGAATTGCTTCAGAAATACAGAATACAGAATACACATGAGTCTGTCTATCTATGTATCTATCTATCTGGGCTGAATAGCAGGACATACTGTTTTTCCTTCCTTTTTAAGCTTCCCTCAGAACATTCAAACAATCGTGTTTACCTGTGCAGACTTGGCCAGCTTCTGATTATATTCCTTCTCAAGATGCTTCAACCTGCTGTTGGTCTGTAATGAAAGAGAACACAGAAGAGGAGGGTGTTAGAGACACAGAGTGCAGACACATGACACCGGATCGGCTGGCAGGAAGCGCGGGGAGTCGCTTTGCCGTGACCTCTGCGACTGGCAGGCATGTTGGCATGCGTGTGGCTGGAGCTCTGGGCTCAGGGCCAGGCCTGACACCACAACAGCACACGGGCCTTTCATCAGAAGCCAACTTATCACCACTTAACAGGAAGAGAGAGAACAATATCACATCGCTATCTGCAAAACAAGAATATGACATGAAAAAAAAAAAAACACCAAGCTTTTAAGAGCAAGAAAATGAAAAGCAACAAAAAACAAAGCGATAAATGACTATACAAGGTCACAAATGCTTGCTCACAAACAGACTGTTATTAGTAAGAGATTGGTTTGTTGGCGCTTTAGGTTGTAATCCATCACTGTAATGTTTCCAACGCATCATAAAGCTGTAATGATAAGACTCAAACAGTTTGTCTTGGCCATGGTCTAATATAAAATAAGATAGGGTCATAGATGACAAAAATCTAGATGGAGAGTTATCAATGGCAATTGCTTGGTTAGTGCACAAAGTCCCATAAAAGTGTGACCTACATTTCTTTTGAGACAATCAACTGATCCGAAAATGTCATATGACTGATTACCCTATGCTAGAATTCCTTACAGCAGATAAGGTAATTTCATGTTAAGAGCCCTTTAAAATGCATTCAAAAAGTAATATTTCTACAGTTGAGGTCAAAAGTTTACACCCCCCTTTCTGAATCTGCAAAATGTTAATTATTTTACCAGTATAAGAGGGATCATACAATGCATGTTATTGTTCTTTTAGTACTGACCTGAATAAGATATTTCACATAAACAATGTTTACATATAGTCAACAAGAGAAAACTAGTTGAACTGATAAAAATACCTGGTTCAAAAGTTTACATTCTGTTGATTCTTAATACTGTGTTGTTACTTGAATGATCCACAGTTGTGTTTTTTTGTTTAGTGATAGCTCTCATTATATAAGCTTTTCGTTTGTCCTTAACAGTTAAACTGCCTGCTGTTTTTCAGAAAAATTCTACAGGTTCCACAAATTATTTGGTTTTCCACTATTTTTGTGTATTTAAACCCTTTCCAACAATGACTGTATGGTTTTAAGATCCATCTTTTCACACTGAGGACAATTTTGAGACTCATATGCAACTAGTACAGAAGGTTAAAATGCTCACTGATGCTCCAGAAGGAAAAAAACATATATTAAGAGCCAGGGGGTGAAAATTTTTGAACAGAATGTGCACATTTTTCTTTTCTTTTTTTTTAATTTAGTGCTGCCCTTCAGAGGCTACAGAAGGTAGTTACATGTTTCCCAGAGGACAAAACAAGTTATATTTTCCCTGATCTTTAAATCTTAATGCAAGTTTTTTCCTTCTGGAGCATCAGTGAGCATAGTCAGTGAGTTGAACCTTCCGTAATATATGAGTCTCTTAGTTGTCCTCAGTGTGACAAGATGGATCTTAAAATCATACAGTAATTGTAAATGATTCAAATACACAAAGAATTTGTGGGACCTTAAGGACTTTTCTAAAGAACAGCAGGCAGTTTAACTGTTCAGGACAAAGTAAGGAATTATGAACAACTATCACCAAACAAAAACACAGCTATGGATCATTTAAGGAAGAACACAGTATTCAAGGGGATGTAAACTTTTGAATCAGGTAATTTTTATAAATTTACTATGATTTTAGAATGTGGACTTTTATGTGAAATATCCTATTTAGGTTAGTACTAAATAAACAATAACATGCATTTTGGATGTTCCCTCTTATTTTGGTAAATTAACTAACATTTTGCAGATTCTAAAAGGGGGGTGTAAACTTTTGACCTCAACTGTTTTTCACCATAATACACACTTTAATAGCCTATTCTTGTGAAAGTCAACATAACGTTGACAACACAGCTTCCACACCAACACAATGAACTGAACTCAACTTTCTGATGTCAAAGCTCTAGTGTGAAAAGCCCTCAGTAAAATATGTAAAGTGATCACATGCACATGCAGGTGAAGTCGATGTTGAGGCTGATGCTACTGATGCTTTGGGCCAGAGGCATCAACACATGAGCTACTGCTAAAACACACACATACATACAGACCAGCAAACCTACAAGCAGATCCATCCTGGACCCTCCCTCTCTCATCCTGTCAGTCACTGTATGTCCCCTCGAGCCTTTCACACTGATGAGAGAAACAAAGCAACTGTAGCATCTATAAAAAGGATATTCTTTGTTTTTTTTGCTGCTTGTGTTGCCATAGAGACCTTACATTTGCCAATGGGTAATGGGGAACTTTGTGTGAATGACTTTTTGAATGGCAAATATCTGCCTTTACGAATTTCCTCATGCTTAAAAAACAGTTACACCAACACTGAAAACAAATTTACCCTCACATTGTCCAAACATTATGACATTATTTCTGTTGTGCACAAAAAGATGTTTATCTTAATGTTTATTCAGCTAAATGTGTCTCTTTTCTATAGAATAAACACTATAGAAGGACAAATAATTCTGGTGGTTTGACATCCATTCTTACATTTTGAATCTAAATCCTGAACAAATGACCATTCTATAACAGGGCTCACATAAAGCAATAAGAACAGAGACTTAGAATATAGTGCATAAATTATATGAGTAGCAGTGTGAATATTCTGCTAAACATCTCTTTTAGTGTTCCATGAAAGACAACGTAAGTAAATGATGATAAAATTTGTATTTTTTTAAAGAACTAACGAACTGTAGCATGCTAACACTGAACTAAGAACGGAGGATCTGATGAATAGAGGGTGCTTAATGGATCTGCACTGATATACACAAGTATGGAAAACCAGAAAGAAATCTGAAAAATTAAGCATTTGGACTGCTTTGTGTGTGTTTCCAAGCAAATGTCTGTACCTTGCCAAAGGCATCTTAGAGCTACAGGCACTTTGAGCTTCTATCAGGTGCTGCAATCGCTTCACAATATTGCCCGTGTGAGTCCACTGCCTTTGAAGTGTGAACGCTGTATTTGAACATTACTGTATTTGAAAGCACAAAGCATGTAGCGCTAAGCCAAACTTCATTAACAATCTAATTCTGGAGCTGCGCAATCCCAACACTTACCCCTTCCAATCATACACATTAAAACAGAAGGAAAATAAACAGCAGTGCACATACCTACAGGGATAATATAAGATGTAATTATTATTTTTTAAGAACAGGAACAATTAGGTTTGATAGTGTAATAAGTACAAGGCTGGCAGGCTTTTCTCCACATTTTAGAGATTTTGGGGGATTGCTACATTAGATCGTGTTGCTTGGAAAGGAAGACTTTTTTGTAAACATTTTTTAAAGCAATGGGCAATCTCATGTATCCAAACTGCCTTGGGTTTATTGGTTCCTGGTGTTGGGCACAGCGAAGACTGAACGTACACAAACGTAAAGGTTCAGTTCACCCAAAAATTAAAATCGTCATCATTTAATTACCTCATGTTGTTTTCAAATCAGTATGATGTGTAGTTTTTCATACAATGAAATCATACTGAGAACAGGGGTCATCAAACTCCATAAACGAAAGAAAAAATAAATCTCACAATATTATAAAAGCTGAGGTGGAAATAAGAAAGAAATGCAAGTCATAATCAAGCTAGACAAGTCAAGTCACCTCACCTCATACAAGTCGCTCACCTCAAGCAAGTCAATGTCTGAACACATTTCCAAATAGAGCCCATTAGAGATTATTTTATTTCTAATAGTAATTACTTAGTCTCTGAAATCATGTTATACATAACTGAGAAGAAACATACTCAAGCTTTATCAACATTTTGTCAGTTGTAGAAAACTAGCATTAAAAGAAAAACTACTTTATAGAAAAACTTAAAACATTAAAAAGAAATTAAAAGAAAAACTAATTATAAGAGGGAAAAATATATTTCACATTCATAAAATTTCAGA
Source organism: Cirrhinus molitorella (assembly GCA_033026305.1). Lineage (NCBI taxonomy): Eukaryota > Metazoa > Chordata > Actinopteri > Cypriniformes > Cyprinidae > Cirrhinus > Cirrhinus molitorella. Next base: position 14,751,736 of record CM065117.1, read on the forward strand.
ATATATAATATAAAAATGGACAAAACCAAAAAAGGAAATACTGCAAAGGCACAACAAGTGAAATGTTAACATTATAGCAATAATCAAACAAAATGTCTTCTTCCTAAAACAATTTAAATTACCTGTAAAAAAGTGGATGCTTTAATTTAATGATTTCCGTCTCAAAACACTCATAAAACACTCACAGTCACGGTCTTTCAATGTTAGACAAATAAACACTGTAAAAAATGACCATGAATTTAACAGTAAAAGACTGTAAAAATGCTACAGTAAAAACCTGTTAAATGGTTAACAGAATGTTCCTCTACCATATACGATGAAAAACTGTACTGGACATTGCATGTAATTTTGAATAAACGTCTTCTAATTTTACGGTAGTATACTGTTTTCAGAACCATGAACAAGAACATAAAATTTACAGTGAATAACCATAAAAATTACATTTCCAGAATTCCCTGCATTATATTTTTTTCATGTGTGTTAACATGAAGGTGTTTAATGTTTCTGTGCACCTTCTAAATATGTTAACATTGAAAAGCTGCTTGTGATAGGCTTTGGTTCATCATGGGACTTTCTCATCACCACCTGCTTTTGGTGGTTATCAGGTACAAAACAGATTTCAGTACTTAGGTTGGTACATTATATATACGTATACGTATATTAACGTATATTAACATTATATCAGTCAATGAAATTTACGGTAATTAACTGTAAATTAAGGTAAACCCATAAAACCTTAAATGTTGCTACCGTATTTTTTACAGTAAAATTCTGGCAACCACAGTTGCCGTTTTTTTACTGTAAATTTTACTGATTTTTTTTACAGTGTGTGAGCATCAGATAAATGACTACCTGAGGTGTTTAAATTACTTTCCATGCTAGATTCAGACCATTATCAATCAGAGGAGAGATTAGTTACTGTTTATTATTCTCAGCATATTACTGATTTAGACTAACTGACTAACTAACCCTAACCCTAACTTCAATTTAGATTTTAAAATCACAAAGACGTCGACGTCATTATAACCACATCACTCATGTTACAGACATCAATGCTACCTTGAAATCACACATCATGTTGAGGAGATTTGCTTGTGAACAAAAATCCTCAAAAGCTACAATTAAAGCCACGGTCAGACTACACGATTTTAGCCCGATTTTGCCATGATTTGCTTGTCGTAGGGTGTCGTGAGGATTCATATACGACAATGGGCGTCGGGAAGCAAGATTCAAATGTTTAATCTCACATAGTGCGTCATAGTCCACGACATGTCTGCGATTCTTCATGAAGTTCGAAACAGAAAGACTAGCATGTTTAATATTTTTTTACATCTTAAATGACAAGTTCCATCATATCTGTGACAGTGCCCAATAGGAGCACAGAAACTAACTTGTACAACCTTTCAAACATGCCGAAATGAAAGAGAGACAATGGTATCAGTCCTGCTAGGTGGAACTTTACAATGGAGGAAATGTTCGTGGAGCTACGGAAACAATACAATACATTTATGATGAGGGACTACCACGACAGAGTTGTTTTAGCAACCACACACTGCAAACATTTTTTTTTTATTTCAATGTGAAATCATTTTTTTTTTTTGCCAGAATATATGTTGGATATCATCAAAAGGCAAAAAAAAAATAAAAAATAAAAATACTGAAAAGCTTTTTTTCTATATTGCTTAGCCCTATTGTGAACACATCAAGTCAGTGAAGGTGACACCATGCTAATGGGGAAAGAAAAAAAAAAAAGAAAACCCAGATCAATCCTTACTTGTCCTTTCTCATTCACTTTAAAAGGTCCGTCACGTATTACACTGGCAGGTGTGGCTAAACCCCCAGCCAGTGTGAGTGTTTGTGCAGCTAGGGCTGTTTGATTTTCATCATGGCTTCCAAAATCTGTTTTTGGGCAGGGATCTGTCACACCTCTGTTAGCAGGTGGATCAGCGGGCTGGCGGTAGGAATTAGGGAACACAGCCATGAATGCATCTGCGTGAGGATTTAGGCTACTGGGGAGTTTGTTGGCCTCTCATGCTTTAAGTTGGGACCTCCTGCGATTCGTCCCATTTGATGACCTTGGGTGCTGATTTGCCGCCAGGGTCAACACTACAAAGGCCAGCTTAGGCATTCAATAAGAGCCTTTTATTTGGCTGGTGACCCTAGAGCCACCATCTCCATCTGGTGGTGTGATTAAAGCGCTCTGATGAGGGGCGGGCAGCTTTCTTCATGTCAGCTTCATCAATAATTCGTAAGTGTGGAGAGCTGACCTGTAAATAACGGCAAACCTTCAACTTTATAGTTGTTAACCATCCACTTTGAGCAGAAAACACTGACTGCTGCACAACACCATCTATCATTGTCCTTCAGCTGGAGGAGGAGAAAAGAGCTGAGACTCTAGAGTGATCACTCAATACTGATCAAAATCCTGCTGACATGTGGCCTTTGTGCCATCACGGATTGGTTTGTCTAGCACTTCATTCGTGCCTTTTCGATGACAGGTGGAGGATGGTCTGAGCTGCAAATGGAACGCCCACAGACCGTCTGCTGCATATCGCACACAATAAATGCAAAAACGTTCTCAAAATTGCAAGCTGCAATCTGGCTAACAGACTTTGTGAACTTGCTGATGATTTACAGATTCTGAGCACCACTGACAAGCATTTGATTTTGTAAAATGTGTGGTAAGTACTGCCGTTGAGAGCACAATCTCGTTTCAATGCCACGCATATTAATAGTGGCTCCCTGATGAATTTATAGTATACCTCATAACGATATAACTGCGAGAAAAAGTATTGAAATATATATTTTCCTGCTTGTGTTTCCTTCCTGGTGTGTGAGCTACTGAAATGAGCTGCACTGTGAAACAGCCAGTCAGAGCAAAGCTCAGCATTATTATTCATGACCCTTCCAAATTAGGTAATAACAGACCATTTCATTCTAGGGACAAATCTTTGGGTTGTAAATGGACATGTTTTTTCTGGAAAAATTTTCCTAAGTCACAAAATATCGTATCAATGCATTCTATGGCACTTTTAATTTGTGAAATAAAAAAGCTGCTAACATATGTTTTATGGTAAAGTTCTGCCAGTGACAGCTGTTTTTTGTTTTTATTTTTATTTATTTTTTGGCTCTCTGAAGCATTATTTTTATTTATTCGAAAAGTAATAGCTGTGTAATGTATAATTAGCCGGTCATTATCATAAAATTAACCTAGTTATCACAACGATTATCGAGATCACCATCGTTTTTTTTGGCGATAACCAGCTAATTGTGCATTATTCCCTACTAACTGTCAAGATTTAAGCGTTGGTGGTCAAAATAAGCTTGTATATGGACCACGCTTCATGCTGATGGTCAAAAGTCAGTCTGTACAAGACTAGGTTGAAAATTTCTGTTCAAGGATGATGTTAAAGTCCCTGAGCGAGTGACCAATGGCATTGTCGATGTGTTTTAAAGCGCTTTAGAGCCAGAGAGGTCTCTCCACAGCTCTACACTGCCGGTCTGTGGCAGTCTTTTCCTGTGTCACCGACTTTCTCAGCCATTCTGAGAGGAAAAGAATGAGGAAAAACTGGAGGATGGGGGGAAAACGGCGTAACTTTCATCTCCGCAGAAGAAAGAAAAATAGAATCACCAAATCCATCCACATGCCTGGCTGGTCTAAATCTGATTTTCTGCTATTAAGCTCCATTTCCCTCTCTCGATCTGCCACTCCGAGGTGATGGGGAGGTGTCTTTGATCATATTCTCCCACTGTTTTGCTCTCTGTAATCCATGACCAAAAATAATGGGATTTGGTGTATCTCCAAATGGCAGAGAAACCAGTTGACAGAAATTAATAAGTTTGCAGGGACAAAAAGTGAAGACAAACAATGACAACAACATCCCCAAAACGCCACCATCTTCCGTCAGGAGTGAAAGAGAGAGAGAAAATATGAATCATAATGTTAAACAGAGACTAAAAATGGTGGTGACACATTAACAAAAAATAAATAAAGTTAAAAAGAGGCAACATCCAAACTTTGGGCAGAATGACAGCTGACAGGCGTGCCGTGGGGGAGCTGGGTGTATTGATGTGTCTTTGAAGTGAGCGAGTGTTTACCGGGTTCTCCAAGACAGCAGCAGCCATGTTCTCAGGGCCTGATTCGCTCTAATCCCTCCTGTCACTGCTCAATGGAAATCTTGTACCAATGCCACATCCTTCTTAGTCAACAGGTGCATTTCATTATGCAATGTGTACAAGCAACAATCTTGACCAGTTTCCTGCCAGTTTCTTAACTGAGCAAATGCTTTTATGTGGAACAGACTCACAGTATTTGTGCAGCGGCACTTTTTGCTTTATCGTTGCGTTGTTGCTCGTTTGTGTTCATATTCTTACGCAAACGGTCCCATATGGTTCAGTGTGACAAGAAATGCACTTTTCGTCAGGATAAATTCAATTTAAGCTCTGTGGACAGGCAACAGTTTTGACCAGTCGCTCGTGATGTTAATGGGACAACATACCCAGCTATTTAGTGTCCAGCTTAGTGGCTAGTGCTGGTCACGTTGGAAGTTGCTGGGAACTATTTTCAGGCGCTGCGTAATATTAATGCGCCTGCTGCATCCATGATACGGCAGCAAAGTTCCTTGATTATTACGCCAAAATAATAGTATAATTCCTATCAATATTAGCCTAGAAAATCACAAGTTTTCATTTTCTGTCAGCCTTAGTACACAATGTAACTACAGAAGAGTCAAGTTTTAAATAGGAAAAATATCAAAACTCTTTGGTCAGTTTTGAGAGAAACACTCAGATTCAATGATTTATGCTAAACTATGCTAAAAGTGCTAACGTCAGACCCAGAGATCGGCTGAATGGATTAAAAAATGGTAAAACTCATCTGTTTAACTCTAGGGGAGATGGAAAATGAGCCTATTTATTTTTTTTAGTTTTTTTTAGTATTTACCCTAAAACATTACTTATGAAATAAACTATTACCAGGGTTTTTACACCTTTTCCAAAGTAAAATTCAAACACTTTCAAGGTGCATTTTTAAGGTTTTTTAAGCACTTTACAACTGTGGTAAATTACATGTTTACGGACATACTTGAATTCTCCACTTTAAATCAGAAGTTACTGTGCTATTGAAAACCACTTACCTGAATTGTATATAACATTGCCTAATATAAATAGGCAACATATAGTATAAATTATAAAAAAAATTAAAATGAAGGAATTTACATTACATTTACATTGTAAATTTACATTTAAGATCTGCACAAATAAAATGAATACTGTATGAGTGGGGTAGGGCAATGTCTATGCCTGGTTACATATTAATGACTGGTACAAATTGACTGCTAAAAAGAACCCATGATATTAAACTCTAAATTCTAAATGTCAAAAACAGGGTTTTCACAAATGCATAGAATATAGAATATAGAAATAAGATTAGTCAAAAGTAGCTATGCAGTCGCTTTTAATGACATCGTTCATTTGTTGACATTTGTTGGCATTTTGATGTTATTTTTAAACTATTTAAGTGCAGGAGGGAAAAGAACTTGCACTGTTTCCATGCAACGCACACATCTGAAGCGCAAGCACGAAGAACAGCGATCCTGCCGCGGGTTCCTGACCTGTGTCCGTTCTCGAAGAGTTTCGTGCGTTTCCACTGCAGAAAGAATTGTTCCGGACCGCAACTTCTCTATCACATTTATTGACCAGTATGCATGAAATAAGTCAGTATATCATCATAAACAGAGCATTCTTTTTTATTAAGTGAAAGTAAACAGATGAGAAAGAAAAAGCATGTGTAACAGTTATTTTAGATCTGTGCTCAGTGTTAAAGAGAAAGCCGTCTAATAAACATGCCGTTTGTCATCAATTTTAATTAAAGAACAAAAGTAAATCATTAACTGACTGAATACCTTTCGTAAATTTAATGAGGATTAATCAATATTTTATTTATGAAAAGAAAACTATGCAGTGTTTTTAAACTTTTGATTTAAATTTCAGTACCTGACAATTGTTCAGTTTTATTTATTTATGCTATTGCTAATTGATTTGTTTGATCCATTTTATCACTTGTCTTTAACAATGTAATGTTTGACATTTATATTAGTCTAGTTGTTTTTTTCTGGGGTATTTAAAAAATATGGGGTGTTTTATCAATATGTTTGGCATCTAAATGTTTGACTTAAAACATTTTAATGGATTTTTTAGTCTTATTGGAACCGGATTCAATAAAATTCAAACGATACCAGAACCAGAATCGGAAGCGATAAAATTAAAACGATACCCAACCCTATTTATGATGGCCTAATGCTCAACGCTGGGGGGAAAATGCGCGTAAATATGAAAAAGGCTACTCAAGTGTTTAAAATCCAAGCATTTTTCAAACCTTGAAAACACTACATTAAAATTCAAGCATTTTCAAGGAATTCAAGCACCCGTACAAACCCTGCATTATCAAAAAAGACAATAAGGTCAAAGTAAAAACTGCAAACAGTCCAGACTGTCTTGGCAAGGATAGTGGTCTTTCAGATATGTCTCGGTATCTACTAGCTAGTAGTGAATGTTTGTGGGGGATGTTTGTGGATGGTGGGCAAACACTGTATAAACAGAAGGCAGGTGAAATATTCTGACAACTTCCTCCTGGATCATTCACAAATACACTTCATATGTATTTACATTCTTTTTAACTAGCGTAAAGTTGGTTGCTTTCACCACACATTGGCTCTTCGATTTGCCTCCTGTTACGCTGCAGAGGAACGGCACCGAAAAGCACGTGCTGACTTTTCAAAGCAAAATCTCTCACAGTACCCTTACCTCTGTCTTTTTTGTCACAGTGAGGAAACAGAAATAACCGCATCAGTTGTGTGCCAAACACCTTGTTACCATGGTGATCTCAGAGACCATGTAGCTGGAAGCAGATGCAGTGGCACTCAGAAATTAGCATTTTTGTTTGAGTAACAATACAACAATAAGAACACAGAAGTAGGGTCCCTGTCACTTCTGTGATGCAGGAAAAGGCGGATGGGATCATGGAAAGATGTAAAAATGGAATTCACTGTAAAATGTGGAATATCAAGGAAATTTGCGGCATTGTGATAAATAAATCCAAAATAGAGCTGTACACTTAAATTGCAGTATGGACTAGTGTCTGTGAATATTAAAGGGCAAAAAGACTGTGTGTTTTGTTTTTGTCTACAATACATATTTAAAATAAAAGTTTGGTTTAACCTGAAGAAATTATGACAGAAATATATTACTACCGCACAGCAGAATGTACTTTTTTTTCAAAGTAATAATAACTAAAAGGAATTGCACATATTCCATTTGATTACATTTTAAAATATATTGAAAAAGAGTTAAAATTGTGTGCATCTATTTGATAGCTACCATTTGTATGTGTATTAAATGTGTACATAAAATCTAAATTAAAAATATTATTATTAAAATACTGTTAAATTATTATTACAATGTTTAATGAATTAAATTGATTAGGCATCTTTTTGATTATTAAAATGTAATTAAACCACTAAAACAGAATTGACAAATTAGAACAGAATTCACAACTTTTTTCCATGTTGTTTTGTCAGTGAATAATGACTTCATTTTTGAACAACAGGCTATTGTAAGATGTCAAAGAAAATAATGAGAATTGACATTTTCATCTCAACCATTATTTTGAATGTAACAGAACATGGCCGTACTGAAGTCTAACAGCTCCAGTCCATCAGGGTAGGTTAGGTTGGAGCCTTTTTCTCAGGGCAATCCCTTGAGACTTTGGCTTTGAGGCAAACAGAAAACAGAAAAGGAAACCAGCAACATCCAGTTCACCTCCAGCTACAGTTGAAATGACCAAGCCCTCTGATGTTAAATTCTGAAGTTGCATCATCTAAAAAAGACTAATCACTCAAAAAGTTTGGAAATACTCCAGGAATGAGGTAAAACAAAATGAATCAGCAATATGTCTGTAAACAAAACACAGTTGGATGTAACATGACAAACTGTCATCCTCATACAAAACTGAGCCAAAACCTTCAAACTATTCTGCTCATTTAGTGCTGGCAGATGAAACATGCTCCATAAAACATGCTACAGCTACCTGTATATCTCCATCCTTTCTATCCTGAGGGTGTTAACAACTGGGTTGATCTGATGGCTATGAGGGTGTGTAAGTGAAGATGACTAGAGCCCAAAAAGAGTGATGAGTTCAGTGAAAGGCTGTTCTTTCAACAGGGATTCATTACACACACTACTTTTTTTTTTTTTTTTTTTTTAATGAAAACTGCCTCTCTCCAGAGTGAATGCCCCTATGATACTGTATAAACAGCCTTCATATGCCATTTTTCTTTAGATGGGAATGCTAAAAGCAACTGAAACGTTCTTGTCCAGGCTGGCGCATGAAATCTACAAGTTGGTGATAAGCCATGGACAAAATAATAATAATAACAATAATAGTTAAATATATATATATATATATTTTTTTTTCTTATTTATTTATTTATTTATTTTTTATAGTGGAGAATGCAAATATAATAGTGGTGTCAAAATTGGCATGCAAATAGCGCAGGTAATTATTTTTTTAGTTTAACACATTAAAAACATTATCAAGCGCTGTATCATATTTAAACCAAATGAATCTACAAGTATGCAATGTCGTCAGTTAAGTCATGAAGTTACAAAAAAGGCGATTAAAGCTGCCTTAAAACTGTGAATGTAAGTATTTATTATTTATGAGTCACATGAATCCACGTCAAGTTCAGTAGCAGCAGCTCTTACAGTACAGCAGCCAAAATATCCTAATAACCAGCTGCTGTGATAATTGAAGAACAAAATTTAAAAGAAGAAATCAATAACTTCTGTAGTTTTAAGTTTTATCTTTATTTAATTTACAATTTAGTATGTGATAACTATTAAATTAGGCTATATTTATTGCTGAAGGGCACAGATAGCTATATGACATTTATTATAATAGCTCTCAATTATACTGTAATGTTGATCGGATATAGTCAATGGTTAAATATTAGAGACATCAGTTGGTATCAGTGATACTTGCCTTCAGTCATTAAAAAGATATCATTAAACAAATAATAAAAATATACTTTCTTTGTGTTGTTTCTACATTAATTTGAAGACAGAATGTGAAATTATTGCAATATAAAAGCATATTTAAAAACTTGTTAGGTGGAAATAATCACGATTAATAATGATTCATTTAAGAAAAAAACGGGTGATTAATTCGTTAATTTTTTAATAAATTGACAGCACTAATAAATAAATACATTTGGCCCACTGAGCATTGTTTATTTAAATATATCTTGCGTTTTAAGAAATGTATGCAAAGTATTCTGTACTAGCAATGCTAACTGCATTAGACAAACAGCAATGGCATTTTTGAACCTGGCTTATTCTATAAAGAGTCTCATTTATTTTAAGAGTCTTTAATTTTATTTTTAAAAATGCATTTCACAACATTATACCAGTGCATATAGTGCATCTGTGCTGACATGAAGTAGCTGTAGTGATTTTGTACCTCAATGCGAATCTAGATTTATTTACATTCTGCCTTTATGAGTTTTTTTTTTAGTTTCTCAAGCTAGAAAATATTAGCTAATATTCACATATATGGCGTGAGGTATAATAATAACACATTCTCTTTTTGGACCCAATTGAACTGCGTGATTAAAGAAGGATGCTGATCTAAAAATCAGCTTTGAACTTAATAAGTTTTCTGACAGGCAGATTTTGTTGAGGAATCTGCAGTAAAAAAAAAAGGAGAAGACATGAAAAGACTGAATCCGTAGGAATTCAGGACAGGAAGCCGTGATTTGTATAGCCGTTACTCCAAAGCTAAAGAAGAAGAAAGTACAAAGAACATCTGAGCATCAGAGGCACTGGCTGTGAGCTGCAGAGAGAAGTCAGGTTTATCTGGAGGAACAAGGCTCCCAGGGTTCTCTGTGGTGGATGGAGATTGGGTACTGGTGCCTTCACACACACACACACACACACACACACACACACACACACACACACACACATACACACTCACCACAGCCAGATAAACCTCTGTTGTTAACAGAGACTGGAATAAATTCACTTTCATCTTCCTTTCTTTTCGCTAAGCGTCTGACGTTGGAACAATCTAACACATGATCTTATCGCTTCTGATATTCTGTTCCTTATTATTTTATTCCACAAGCTCCCCTTCAAAAAGCCTGCGTCTTTCATGAAAACCCATTCATGGATTTAATGGATTTCTCTTTCCTTTTTCTCTGGGATCTGTCTTCAAACCCTGGCTGGCCATTTCAGGAGCGGCTGACTGCCGAGGACAGCGTTTCTCTCACCATCAAAAGAATAAGAAATTTCAGCTTAGAAACATGCCAAGTCACTACAAATCTAAAAGCCTAAAAACTTCCAAATGAAAATAGCTAAACTTTTCCCTCTAAAACGTACAAAAAAGAAGCTCTGACACAGTTGGGGAGAGATAACGTACCAGGCTAAATGAGCAACTGAAATCATTAGCTGCATTTAGAGCATTCCGGTGAATAATCTGTGAAACCAGTAGGATTTATCTCAGTAACGTTTCTACTATCACGCAACAAGGAGAAACTGGTTTTTACATTTTCCAAAGAGAATGTCAGTGCAGTGGTGCTTGTCTTGTATTCACAATGCTAGGATGCTACGGTGTACTGTGTGGTTGCTTACTAAATCAAAAAAACCTAAACCAAAAGAGCCTTCTATTATCTTTTTACCACCTATCACATCTAAAATCAGCTATGCACTTCAGATGCCGGAGGCCTATGGGATTTTTCTGTCCATTTTATTGTCTACCAGATTAAAGTCATAAGTCTTAGTAAACACATAGGAAAATGATTTGAGGATTTATGTATGTAGCACAAATGACACCAAAATTCTGTATAGGGTTAGTGGTTTGTGCAAATTTCGAACTTTAAATATGAGTAATAATCACTGACTTAGCAAACACCATGGATGACTCATACACTGGATTGAAATGGTGAGCTATGAAACGGCGGCAAAATGAGACGTATGTATGTATGTGTGAGTCAGATGTTTGGTTAATCCTCAGAGGATAAAACAGCTTTACTCTGGAGGAATGAGTTTGATGTTGTGCCTTTTTCAAAGGGCCATTATAGGTCTTAGTACTTTTCATTGGACTGCATTTACATCTTAGTTATGTTTTTATCTTTTTTGAAATTGATTGAATTGATGGAAATTTGAGAGTCTGAAGAAGTTACAGCAATGATCAAATCTCCTCTGCCATGCTGGCGTCTAATAAAATGGTTGACAATGCAACTTGCTACTGTAAACAAGAAACTTGCAACACTTGACCTGCCTTCCGGGTCTTCTGACATTGATGAGCAGCACTGAGTGTTAAAATTTTTTTAACTTGACAAAGCATCTCAAAAACTTGCATTCATGTGTGAGCAGGTGTTTTTTTTGTTCTAAACTAAACAAGTCTCATTTATCGTCAAATGATGAATGTGTGAACTGCATAAAGTGTAACAGTGTTAAAACATGATAGCACATTAACTTTGGCAGCTCTAGTTTGAAGTGTGTCTGTCAGTGTCAGAGACAGACTTTGTTAAAGTCTCTTCAGAGGAAGTTTTCAGCCGCAGGTCAGGATGAGTATCAGATGAGGGGTGGCAGAAACAGAGACTGATTTTGTAAACAAGCCTTACGTGTCAGCCTGAGAGTGGAAAAGCGAGGCAGAATTCTCTTCAGATGGGATTTATGTGCAGCAATGTACTCACATATGGTTCCAAAATGTAGGCCTAGGATTTATGAAGAGGCCAAATGGCACGCTAATGTGCCGCAGATGTCCTGGGGGAGGGTGCAGTCAGCGGTGGTGCATGAGTTTAATGAAAACTAATCGCTTTGATGGGCCTAATCAGGATTACCCTCTGATCAATACCACCTTTAGCCGGTTCCTGGCCAACCTGTGCTGGATTACAGCTGCTTTCCAGCCCTCGTTTCTGTGGCTGGAATCAAGAGCTTTAAAAAACAGAAAGGATGCAGGATTTCCGGTATAGTCGCCCAAGTCTGCTTGCTCAACCTTGATAAAGCTGGGGCAAAGAGGGGCTAATGTGTTTAATTAAATACTAAGGCGATATATTCCCTCAGTGCCGAAGTTCAAGCTAACACAGGCCATGTACGAATGTGTTTATGTACACTGTACGCAACACACAAGTATTTAGGTGAGAATCATATACAAGCAATTCTGGATTGTGGAAGTTGATTGTGAAAAGTGTATTGTGCAATGTTATCCATATGTTATTGCTGGCTAAAACCTGGCAAACTCTGTACGATTTTGTCCAGGATTTGGCTGTCTGAGACAAATTTTGCAAATCCTTAAAGATTCTCCGATCCTAGGCTAAAACCTGTAGTCTTTGATCGTTAGTTTGACATGCTAACCAGGAATGCATCAATCCTATACTCAAAATTGGTATCGTTCCGATAATGACATTTCTGCTAGATCGGGTATCGTCAAACGAGGCTAAATCTAAATCCAATATTCTTTGTATACTATTCTTCTGTGTTATTATTAAGCCCCACGAAAGCACAAAAACATTATAGAGCACCATAAAGTTAAAGTTCTAGGGTCTGAAGCTGTTTCATAGTTTAATGTGAGGTACAGATTAATATTTTAGTCATTAAATTCAAGTTGGCATAACTCTTCTCTCCGCTGCAGATGTCTGTCATCCTGCATTCAGCATTCAAACTGTGTGTCACGTTCCGTTAATACAGTCAAGAAAGAATATCTCTCCAAGAGTGCACAATAACTAATATGTTAAACTGTTCAAACAGATTTAATAAACTACGCATCAATTTCTCTCTCCTTTGTGCTCTGAACTTCTCTACAGGGTTGCCAGGTTTTCACAACAAAACCGTCCAATTGCTACTCAACACTAGCCCAAAAGTAGCCCAATCACGTTTTGAGGGGGATCTCCCAGTAAAAATTTTTGGCTAAGTGATAAACAGGTCAACACAAAGAAGTACAGAAATTCTACATTGCTTAAAAAAAAATTATGATATCGGATTGAAATTGACCGATACTCAGAATTTTCTGGATCAGATCTAAAAAAAAATAGTATTGTTGCATCCGTAAGATTAATGACAGCTGCAATTAAATTTTACCAGTGTCAGTGTAATTTGGCAAACTACATTAAATGTCAGGGCAAATTTTTCAGAACAAGCCATATTCTAACCACCATAAACTACTGGCCGCCACTCACAGAATTGTTGCCAATGCTATGATAAATAGTGTATAGGTTGATAATGTAAAACTCCAGACAAGTTTTCTTGCGCACACCTGTTTTTAACGTATCTTGACTGTGGTACAGTCTGACATTAATGACAACCGAGATCCCAGTGTGACATGATGATCATGTTCGTACAGTCTGAAAAGAACAATCGTAAAGAACTATTATAAATCCTGCAGTGCACCCGGCTTAACTTACATACCCATAATATCAATCATGCCGGAGAAACACCTAAAAATAGTCCACCCAAATCTTCCTCTCTACTGTCATTTATCCTCATGTCTCAATATTTGAACTGAATGAGATTTGAGACAGAAAAAATATCATTCTAATTTGAAATGACATGTGGGAGAGTAAATACTTTTTGATGAATCCTTGCAGGGTCTGAACCTTTCAATTACTGTCAGTTTTTCTATCTGCCAGTGAAAAGCCCTTAGCGTATCACAATGTTTTTAATGCAACATGCTAATATGAGAAACATGGGAACATTAGATATTAATGTGTAGATACCACATTAGTAACTGTTGCTGATTATGGAAATACAACTACATCTTTGTCATGCTGAAAATTGAATAGTGAACTGATGTTCATAGGAATTGATCTGCAATAAACATCTGATAATCCATGATTTAGCAACTTCTGATTTTTGTAATTCCAAATACACCTGTCACTTTGTCACACTTGACACTTGATTGACACTTGATTGAGATGATTTGTATCAACTGCAAATGAGTACCTGAGCCTCCATGTGTAATTTGTGTTAAGTGTATGAGAGAACAAGTTGCTGCCTATGAATGAAGCTTGCTATTTATACAGTAACTCAACAGGGATTAGAACAAGCCCAATCATGACCAGCCTGTGTAACAGGTCATCTATCTGTCACATTATACAAATGATGGAGGTGGGTTGTGCGACTTGAATTGCAACCTAAAACGCCAAAAATACATTCTGTCTGAATTCCACACCAACCTTCTCTTGAGCCAGCTCTCTTTCAGCCTTGTGGGTTCTTTCCAGGTCCTGCCGCACCTGATCCATCTCGGCCCGCAGACGGTCCAGAGCTGCTTGCTGGTCCTGAGCGGCCCGCTGTCGCTCCTCCTCCCGCAACACACCCAACTCCGTCAGCTGCTGTTTCCTCTGACTGTGGGCTGCCAACAGCTCCTTCCTCAGAGAATGCACCTGGGCCTCCAGATCAGAGATGGTCTGGTGAGAAACACAAACAACAAAATCTGTAAATCCGTTAAGATGAACACATAGATGGAACAGATGATGTGTTTATGGAATACTGAATCTGGAAATTCAATGCAAATTGAAAAAAGACAGAAGAGTCCGGATAGAGAGAAAGAGGATAAGAGAAACAAGCCAAGCAGGACGAGTGGAGTATTTGTGCCCATTCTAGCCAGGAAGAGGAAAACAGACACCACAGCCTCTGATCTATGAGCCACAAGAGTTCAACATCAAAGCTCGGCATTCCACAAAGGTCAGCGGTTTGATTTAATGAGCAAAATTAGCGCAAATCAAAGGTCAGTTATCCATGGGGACGAGGTACTGCTGCCATTTCTTATTTCAGGAAGATGAAAAACCTCATTGAGACCACTTACCAATGAGCTTTTGCATTAACGTGAAAGAGAGTAGATGGATAACGAAAAAAGGGAGGCATTACCACCGAAATTAGCCCTTGATAGACCTGTCAGGGACCTCGTTCAGAGAGTCAAGAACCGTCTGACACACTGACCGATGGTACATAAAGACAGTGGTATGGAGAATAGGTAGGGTTACTTCTAGTAGTAAAAGCGACAAACATACTACCTAACATACATACCTAACATTCTGCATTCACACTGTTCTTCTGTAATTAGATATATTTCAGTCACACTTTATTTTAAGGTCCAATTCCCACTGTTAACTAAACATGTTATATAAGTACTAATAAACAGACAATATGCTAGTAATACACAAGCTAGTTAACAGTGAGAATTGGTAAACAATTTAGCGGGAAATAAATTGACTTATCAACTGGGATTTGATAAGACTGTGAAAAATAGACTCTGGTTTTAATAGTTAATTGTTTAATGCAATTTTATTGGAGGAGTTCCCCCCCCCCCACCCCTGTTACACGAGTTACATGAACAGAAAAGTCATTATAATTAAATGTTGATGAAAGATTCTGAAAACCGGCATTTCTCTCTTAATTATGATAACTGACCAGGAAAGCTCTCTGAAACACAAAGAATTCAACTCTCATAATCTCTTTAAACATCATTTGACACTTTAAATCTACAAAAATATGGTGTACATCAGCAATTAACAGCACAATTGAGGCTAACAGCCATATACACACAAGCACACCCTGTCTGTAATAATGACATCAATTAATCTGCACTCCCAAAGCATTTAACCCTCGTGCAGACGGTGGCTGTGGTAGAGCCTGGCATGTTGGCAGTCCCTCGTCTGCTCCTCGTGCTCCCAAACATCCCTGGGAGGAGACTGCTAAGTGCATCACGTGGCGCGTCTGTCGGAAAAGCATCTGAAGTTGTTTTGCGGCCACTTGGGGAATAGCAGCAAACTTCAAAGCAGTGTCGCACAAACACCCAGATGCCAAGACTGCGCGCGGGTCCAATACGGCCAGAGCGGCGCAGCACCAGCCCACATGCTGCTGCAACGGCACAAAGCTATTAGATCTCGGCTCGGAGGAGCCTTTAATCTATAATTCCCTCTTAAACTGGACTCTGGGAAGAATTTTCTGATGCATCTTTGATGGGCTTGGACGTGCTTTTATGAAAAGAAGCTGAGAAACTAGCACAAAAAATAAAAGGCAATAACCACTGAGAATGTCGCATCATGTGTGATGTAACTTCAACAGTTTAACAAAAGAATTTAATTAAAATGAAGTGAGAGAGAGGAATGTAGGACAGACTGTGATATATTCTGTTTTTTTTATGCACGCATTCATTAGGAATCCAAGAGAAACAACATACAAAAATGAAAATAAGCATACACTGGCCAGAACACACAAAAACTGTGCTTGCAGGGCTTGCTGTGAACTCCTCAGCAAATAGGCCCAAACAGATCTAAATCACTGTAAGGGGCTACACAAATTTACCTACAGCACTTCCTCACAATGTGCCACACAATGCTTCTTGTCAGTGCTTCTCTACTTTACTCTTCTTTATTGACATCTATGGTTCCATGAAGAAACTTTAACATCCATGTTTCCATTCTTTAGACGCTCTTCACACTAAGAAAAATTTGTTCTTTTCACTTTTCACTGATAGGTCTGTTGGGGAACCAGAATTGTTGCTTATATGGCATGTAGTCCCATACCTCAAGGGGCATCTATATTGTGTACAATTGGAAGACGGATCAGACAATTAGAAGGTATTCATTTTCAATGAGATAAGTGTCCAATGTTCCAATGTCAGTGCAGCTTTAGAGCAAGAGATGGTTTTACATTTTAGTACAGTTTATGCAAATGAGCAGCTACAATGCAGTGAATACCAATGGGAGTACAGACAATGAAGATCATTTGATTCATCTGATACAACTGGATGTAGCAGTCTGGTAGAAATGGCTTCTTAAAACCCACAGTGACACTGTCACTGTGAATTCATCTTTACCAAACTGTATTTACTATGAGGATTGAAAAGCAGTGATAATTAATAGAATTCTATGTACAGATTGGGATGAAATATTTGGAAAGTGAATAACATATTTATCTTTAATGTGTACTTTAAAGCTGAGATCAAGCATTATCTAACCAGGTTTTGTAAAACATTAGCTAGTGAGCTATCCTTAGAGCACTGCTCAGGGAAACAAGATGGGCACGGATAAGACAGAGTGTGTCGGGCCCTGTTCGCTTATTGTGATTTCTGAGGTATTATATGTGTGGCATGCTCCCCAATTTGCATTTTCAAGGACCAGAGCACCATTCTGGATGAAAGACGGACGGTGCGATCCAAATCTTTGGCTGAAATGCATTTGCATGTCTTTAAGAGTTCAACGTGAAGCCTAGTGAAAAGCGTCTGTGCGTGCTCTGCTTCAGTGATGTCTGGCCAGAGATTAAAACCCTTTTCATCATCGAGGGCCCATCTGGTGGTGAGAGAGAGTCTGCTGGAGCCCATCTTCCGTGACCCATCACAGCTGGATGGACGGACTCATGATGGTGCTGTTTTGTGTTTTCCAGAGTTGAAAAGAGCAGCTGAAATCAAGACAATGTCATTAGATGACTGCTTAAAAACAGCCGTGGTTTGGCAAACAGTCCTCTGTGTCAGCCATATGCCCTGAAATGTGGAAAAAACAAAAGAATCTGAACGATGACTTTTGGATATGCAGCATGGCTGAGTTGGATGAGCTTCCACTCTCGTACTAGAGAGATAATTGAAACAATCATAGAATGTACATTACCAGTCACAAGTCTAGACAACTTGTCCTTCCACATTTCAGAATAACAGTAAAGTCATCATAACTATTAAAATAACACAAATGGAAGTACAGGGATTACAAAACAAAACCAAATCTTTTCAAAAAATGCGCTCTATTTGAGCTTCTGCAAAGCAGCCACTCTTTGCCTAGATTACAGCTCTAAGATTACTTGGGCGGCATGACAACCCGAACGGCTGAATCCAAACCCCCTGCTGGCGCAAGAGACAACGTGACCGCCGTCAACAAGCCTGTTGTTTTTGGCACATCAGAAAGCAGGCCTGATCTCCTATGCCATGTCCGCCTTCATTTTCTGTGTTCTAATCTCTTACTGGGGAATCAAGTTCTTTGAAAGTTTGACAGCATCATTAATTTGCCGATCAGAGCGGTATGATGCTATACTCCACAGATTTCAGATGTTCTCCCATGCTGTTTGAACTCCATGTTACATTACTGAAAAAAACATGGAATTTGTCAAAAAATGAAATCGCAAGGAAACGTAATAGTGGATTTGAATGGCAGAATGAAGCATCTGCTGTTCGACAGTGGTCTAAATGAAAATATTTTTTTTTGTTTTGTAAGTGTCTGAGATATTAACATCTGTCCTGAGATCAAATCAAATTAAATATGCAGTAATTCTCAATCAGCAAACGACAAATTACATATTTAATCATTATATGTGTGTGCGTGTTTCAGTTTAACTTTTAATTTAAAATAAATTTGTTTAATTGGACAGATTTATAATAATTGTGACGCTGGACCATAAAACCAGTTTGTAAGTAGCATAGGTATATTTGTAGCAATAGGCAAAAATACATTGTATGAGTCAAAACTATGGATTTTTCTTGTATGCCAAAAATCATTAGGATATTAGGTAAACGATATTTTGTCAAGTTTGTACTGTAAATATATCAAAATGTAATTTTTGATTTGTAATATGGATCGCTAAGAACTTTATTTGGACAACTTTAAAGGCGATTTTCTCAATATTTTGATTTTTTTTGCACACATTCCAGATTTTTTAAATAGTTGTATCTCGGCCAAATATTGTCAGATTCTAACAAACCATGCATCAATGGAAAGCTTATTTATCCAGTTTTCAATACATTGACCCTTATGACTGGTTTTGTGGTCCAGGGTCACAAATGTTGTTTATGATGAAGGCCAGTATAGTTCATGTTATATACATGAAGTTACATACAGCAGTTTGTAAAAAATGTCTACATCATGTCATATTGAAATGAATATTTAATCCATATTTAATTAATAATACTCTCATCAATTTCTCAAAGCATGTACAATAAAGGGTCTCACTTTACTGTGTATGTAATAATAAAATAATAAATTGTTTGGTACAATTGTGTTAATGCTGAACTGCAAAACACCTTTGCTGCTATTAAGCGGTATATGGCAGGTTTGGTGGTATGGTTAGGTTTAAGGAGTAGAGGTAGGGCCAACAGTGTAATTATAGATTTAACTACAGAAGTTAATTGTAATTACAGATGTAACTACAGGAGGATACTTTCAAATGTAAGCACAACGTAAAAACGTGTATGTACACAGTCAGTGTACTGTGTACATACTAACTAATTGTATTAAAGTAGTGTATTAACTAACTAATTGAAATGTAATTTCAGTGGAAATTAAGTCAGCGGAGCTCATGTGATCAGAGCTCCTCTACAGAGAGATACTGAAATACAGTATAAGATGAAAGGCGGGGAAGTTTGTGTTGGTAATTTCATGACACATTTCTTTGTATTGATAATAGTTTATCATGTTCATTATGTATTATCAGGATATCAATTCTTGTTAAAATAGAACTTTCAGTTTACCAATTACATTAGATCATCCAGCAGTAGCAACACTCACTAGAGACCAACAGTACAGCGACCTCCAGTGATAAAATCGCTCAGTGTGAACAACTTAATGTGTGCAGGCTGATAAAAGTAAAAATAAATGAAAGTGTAGATTCTGACCACTGTTTTTTCAGTATAATAATGAAGTTATGAAGAACACAAACGCCCGACTGTTGTAAACGTGTGGAGTGGGCATTAAAGCGCATGCAGTCTCTGGAGTCTGCTGTGTATTGGTTTACTGTGCTGGCTGCAGGCAACTATATTTACTGAGAACCATCCTGATGTTCTGGTCTTTTCATCCTCAAACAGACTAAAGAAAACAGAAACCCGGAGGGCGTCAGAGTCCAAGGAAACTAACACACAGACTCCAGCCCAGAAACTAGGGGATTTGAACTCCCTCATCATCCTGCTTCAGATCGATATAGCCCTCCACAGCCATGCAAGAGAGTAGGGGAAACGACAGGGCTAAATCTAACAGACCACTGAATGGAAATTGAATTTAGAACTTGTCGACAAACTTGAAGTCTCCAATGATGGTTGTAAAACCAGATGTGCTGTGATTCCCTGCAACTAACAGGAAAACACACGCTGACTCCACGTAACGTGGGTTAGATTATGGGGCGTGACAAACCAATGGTACTGAGCGAAAACAAGTCACCGCGACCTGGAACAAAAGCTCCCTGTGCTGTGAAAAAAGCACGAGTCATTTGCTCATCTCGCACGCTCATGATGTCCTGACCACATCAAGACACGAGTCTGAATCGCTCATCTTCATTGTCTGTGAAGGATGTCCATTCACACTGCCAGCTTTCCGCAGCATGGATTCCAGGAAGAGAAGTGAGTGACGTTACCCGTCACTGGATCAGCCTGTACTATCTGCTGGTGATGTGTGCATGTTTAGGGAATGTGAGCTGACGTGACAACATCTCACTAAAAGATTTACTATTCTTTTTACTAACCTTATGGATTAGTTCACCCAAAAATGAAAATTATGGCATTAATTACTCACCCTCGTGTTGTTCCAAAGACCTAAGGCCTTCGTTCATCTTCAGAACACAAATGAATATATTTTTTAAGAAATCCAAGAGCTCTCTGACCTCCATAGACAGCAAGAGTACTACCACATTCAAGGCCCAGAAAGTTACCAAGAACATCAACAAAATAGTCCATGTCAAGTCAGGTTCAACCGTAATTTTCTCAAACCGCATTTAGAGATGGTCAGAAATGCATGTAATATTTTTGCATGAGTTCAATTCTATCCTGCGTCATGTCTTAATCTCCTCTTCCAACAACTGTAACTATATTTGCGTCTACACCAATGCACAATAATGTTCTGTTAATATAGGCAACATGCTTAATTTGTTTGCCCATTTAATATGACAGCCTTGTGAATGGATAATGCACACTTCCCATCTTTTCATTTTATGTTTGAGCTTACACCTTTTTAATGTAGTGACGGAGTGTTGCAGTTACAGATTGTTACTGTATAAATATTGTTCTAGTTACTGTTCTTGGTGTCAATGGGCTTTAAGATGGGATAATTACGAATTTCTATTTAAATCTCCCATTATGCATCGTACAACAAGGTTACTGCCTGCTGACGCTGTGGTTCAAACTCCAATTTTCCAATCAATCTTCTACCATTTCAATACCGAGAACAAATTTATGCATTACACTTTTACACACTGCTCAAATCTTCTCAGAATGCTCAAAACCTCTTCTTTGGAGATTGTTTTCACGAGTTACTGACGTTCCCCAGGTTCCTGTACAGTTCTGAAACAAAATAATGATTTGTTTTGCATGTGTTTCAAGCCCATAATGTCAACAAGTAATGGCAACATTAGTGACATGGACAAGGACCGTGAACAACATCACTATGTCTATTTCGAAGCTACGCTGCAATGACACAACTCAGTGTTTAGAGCAGTCCAGATGCTCTGAGTTTGTTTGTTCTTATAAAGCACACCAACTCCACTTTATTTTCACATTTTAAACTTTTTTTGTGTACAGAAAGGTATAGCATTTTTCCAGCTGCTGTTGTCAACTATGCAGAAGCTTCCGTTTTTTCTTGCAGGTGTATTGTCAAGCTATGCTGAAATGAAGACATAACTGTACAGAATTTTTGCACTTCAAAATAGGAACTCGTTCAATATAATAATTGCCATTAATGTTTTTAAGCTTTCTGTAGCTGTTATGACACCACATAAAAGCACAAATTTTATCAGGCGCATGTTAGCATTGTTGTTGAGCTGATTACAACAACTAAACAGAAGTGCGCTGCATCCTTTAGGAAGTCTGCCACTCCAAAAAGGTATGGTTTGGGGGCCATCCATTTTATTACTTGGGTCTCTAAAGGTTGCAGTAAAAACAAATAAAATGTTAGTAATGTGCTTTATAAACAGCATTAGTTTTCGTCAACTCTTTACCTGTCAATATTCTTGCAAATAGAATGTCCATGAGTCCATGAGTTGAGTTTTACTCTTAGTGAGTTGGAGGGGGTTATTTGGAATGGAGATTTTTTTGGGCCGTAGAGAGTTTGATGTGTTTTTGGCCAAAACTGCATTATTGAATTGCAGAAGACATCAGCCAAACCACAGACCTCTTCCTTTAAGTGCCAACTAACTACTCCGTACATGATGGAGGACATTGAGACATGAATACTCAACAACACTGGGTTTTGTTTGATGACACTTATGTGGTGGTGAGAATACATGATGATACAAGCTGATGTATTGATAGCTGTTTAACATGTTTGCTAGTATTCAATTATTTATTTATTTTTCTGTACAAGTTATTTGCGCAACCATTGATAAACACTTTTGAATGTCTAAAAATTGATCACTGATACAAAACCACTAATAGTAAACTAATAGTAACTAATGTGAAGCAAACAGAATCAAACAATACATTTGCTGAGTGAGAAAACAATTTTTAGTCAAAACAGAAAAAAAAACCACTAAATATAGATCACTTCATAAGTAGACCAATAATTTCAATAATATTGTGCATTTTCGCTAATTTATCAATCCAGATTGCAGTGTCTCATGAAGTGATATGTCCTCTGCGGCATCAACATCTCTGAGCTTGTTTCTCTTGCTAGCAGCCAATAAATATGGTTTAGCCATGCTGACAATTTACGTTTAATCTTGGGGTTTGACAAGTCCAATGAATCCACAGTTGGGGGCTAGGCTATCAAACGGCTTCCCACAGGGATCTCACGATAGCAGGCTGAAGAGGGAATCGGCGGACGGGGCAACTGGCACAACAGGAACCAGATACCCGCTGATGTCCAAAATGGAGGTTTAATGGCTAAAGAGCTCATTAATACCCTTTAATGACATATGCCAGTTGCAGTAGTTTATTAGATGTTAAAGAATAGCTCTTATTAGCAGATAATGCTACCAACACAGCAGCGAAAAAAAAAAAACAGAACTCAGTGGTGGTGCACAGATACTACTAACCCCAATATAAACAACCCAAGAAAAGAAGAATGCACCCTACGGTTTACAATAAAAGGCCACAGTAGCAATGGGCTGGGAAATTTACCTTCTTCATCCAGCATCCTGTGGTTTCATCCACTTATTTCAAAGAATTTTTAAGGGGATCCCACAGTGAAAAGTCGCACATAAAAATAATGTAAAATAGGTTTGCATTTAAGAATTCTTCCTAATTAAAATCAGTTTTTTTTTTTCACTGTAGTTAAAACATGACAACAGTGATGCGAAAAAGTACGCGGAATACATTTTTTTTTTAAAGTACCTTGAAAACTATATTTTATGTAGTAAAACATAGAAAAATATAATAATGAAATAACACACATAATGTAAAATAGCCATCAATTGTAACATTATCCTATTAGCAAAATAAATAGTGACAGAAAGCGACGGAAAGGAAGAGACCCCCTACCTTAGCATCGCGCTTCCTCCACTCCTGGGTTTGCGTTTGCTGCTGGACCATGGCGGCCCTCGCCTGCTTGTCCAAACTATCGATTTCCCGCTGGTGGTCCTGGACCAGGCTGTCCTTCTCGGCATTGTGTGTCTGGAGTAGGTGCGTCCGCTCCTGTTCATGCTGCAGTTTCAGTTCCACAATCTGATTGGACAACAAGGAGTAAGACTTCATCAGCGGAACATCCCTGTCGTCATGACAACTTGTGCATGGCTCAGCGAAGAAAAAAGTTCACGTTTCGCCTCACAACATAAGAAGCCTACGCAAGTTTTTGCATCACTATGATCTCACATGTTGTTGTGCTCCTACTTTTGCGCTAATTACGACAACCTAGTCTCTCTTCCAGTTCTCATTAGAAAAATAGTGTACTGTCAAGGCCAGTGGAATGGCACTGGACAAAAAAAAACTAATTATAGCCACTATCATAATTTGAAGGCTGTATTAAAGACAAGGAAGCAAGAAATGAAAACTTTGCTGATTTTTACCTGTAATCCTATTTATTCCAACAGAAAAAAAAAAAAAAAGAAATAATAATAAAAAAACACTTCATTCATTCATTTCATTTAGAATTTTCTTGTCTGTTCATACAGTATACTGTCATGGTGGATGTACTGGAACTTTAATAACCACTTACTGTTACCTCTGAATCCTTATCCGAAGTGTTGCGCTTTGGGAAAATTAAGAGCCTAAAAAAATCCCAATCCGCTCGGCATCCCCGCTAACTTCTTTTTTTCCAAAAAATGTGCTCAGCATTGAAAGCAAGAAGGAAAATGTTGAAAGAACACAAAAGCTAGCAGCGGCATTATCTCGCTGACTTGCACCTGCTGTGCGGTGAGCCGAGCCTGGCGATGAGAGGCAGCGCCAACGGTTCCCAAGGTCCGTTCCCACTCTCCTCCGGACGGGAGATGGTGACCTTGGCCGGTCCGGCCCCCATCTCCCAGTTAGCCTGCAGCGAGAGGCCTGGTCCCTGCAGTTTTCAAGCTAATCCCCCCACATTGTGTGGCTCGGCACCCTACCTGGCCTGCCAGCTAGAGGCTGCTGTGGTGCTATTGAGTGTAGGTGATGAATGGGATTTCAGCTCGATTCCCCCAGCCAATCAGGCACAAGGCCACAAAAGACGCTTCAAACAGCCCCAGTGGCATTTCCAATTTTAGTGGAATTTGAAGAAGCCGAAGTAAGATTTAGTAAGAAGATTCCTCATCCACAAGCTTTATCGATGACGCCCTTCGACACTGTAGAGGAAGAGATATAGCAGACGTGGATGCAAGCAGACATCTCTAATAGGGCAAAACCAAACAGCCAACAGAAAGAGCCTCAACTAATTGATGAGGGACCGCCAAAGGATGCAACCCTCCGGTTTTAAAGGAATAGGACAGATTTCTTCATAACACGCCATGCATTAATATGCTAACCTCGGGTAAACGAGTTGATTCTGAGATCTCTGTTTTTAGGTACACCACAATCCAACCATCCAATTTGCAGTATATACATGTCATGACAGATGAATAGACCGTGATCAGTGATTACCTTAGTTTAAAGCCCAGCGTACAGCTCGCTGTGATGGGTTAAACCCGTCTCACAGCACTTGTTGGACAAGCGACAAAGCAAGGCTTTGGTTTTGACAATTCTGAGTTAATTTTTTTCGACGCAGGGTGAAAATCCACGCCAAATATATGGCGATATGACAGTGGGAAAGCGAAGGGTGGGGGAGAGATTGAAAACATTGAAACGTCACAGAAAGGGCTGCTGGGTGCCGGGCTCTTAAAGCGCCAGCGCTGAATGGCTGCTGTCACTGGGCAGATGTGATTAGCGCCCCCTCCTCGAGCACCAGTGTTGAGGTCATGGGGCGGTGGGCGACTGAAGGAGGCTCCCCGGGGTAAGAGTGCGGTATCGGAGAGGCGGGAAGCTTGGCGGCACTCAGTAGGGGTTCTGTTTGAAGAAGGAAGAGTGGCGGAAAATATATTCTATTATTCCAAGTACAGATACTCCGAAAAGGATCATTCCGTCTGTTTGTTTGAGTGAGAAAAACTGAAAAAAGAAAGAGATTATGAGATGGAGAATTAGACTGATGTTTCCGATAAGATAGAATGCTATCCCCAAATGTAGCCTTCACAGCTGCGAGTGGGATGTTGCTAATGTCATATACTGCGTAACTTCCTACTCGCTGTGACCTCAGACATCAGCTAAGTGTCGGCACTCCAAGCCGGCATGACGTCAAATGGCGAGGGGGTCAAAGAGAAACAACACTTCTATAGAAATGGACTCTTTTAAAGTCCCATTGATAGGAATCCTGGGGAATGTTTCTTTGTGTTCACATGAATAGCTAAAGTGACCCTCAGACCACAGTACACTCATTAAACCAGCAATAAACATCTCAGCTCAGTAACTTATTTGGGGGGTCAATCAGCTAAAGCTTAACAAACTTTAAAAACCTTTGCAAAGTTGCTCTCACAAGAACAGATGCTAACAGATGCTTCACAGTTATTCCTAAACTCCTGACAAATCAGCAAAACTGTATTACTTTAGTATTGTAACATTACAATATTGTGTAGTCAATACATGAGTACAAAGCACAGGGGTGAATATCATATACTCATGTCTATTTCAGGCCATATTTAATCCTGAAAATAATATGAAGCGCTGTTTAAGACCATACATTTATTTGCATTGTAAAATTTCAGTGAAATTGTGAAACAGATCATTTGATTACACTTTATTTTAAGGTGTCCTTGTTACAGCGTAATTATATAATTAAGTACTAAGTACTATATTTTAGGGTTAGGGTTAGGATTAGGGTTTGGTTTATGGTTAATTAATTAGCATTATACTTGTAAATACATGTAACCCCACTTAGGGTTAGGGTTTTCCCACTTTTCTTACTTAACTTTTTTGGTTTTCTTAGGTCAAAAAATTCTTAAATCAAGAAGGATTTTCTAGACAACAAGTACAAAGTACAAATTATTGTCTTGTTTTCAAAAGAAAGAAGTCAAAATTAAGTGAGTTTTTGCTTAGAACAAGCAAAATAATCTGTCAATGTCCACCCTAAAATGAAAATTTTGTCATTAATCACTTACCCCATGTCATTCCAAACCCGTAAAAGCTTTGTTTGTCTTCAGAACACAGTTTAAGATATTTTGGATGAAAACCGGTGTATCTTAAATTGTGTTCCAAAGACGAACAAACCTTTGGAGTTTGGAACGACATGGGGGTAAGTGATTAATGACAAAATTTTCTATCTGGGGTGGAGTAACCCTTTAACACATAATGTCCTGGAAAAAAAAAAAAAAAAAAACTACCAGGACCTTTTCCTTTTTTTATTTCGGTGGAGAATATACTTAATTATCATGCTAAAATGTTATCATGTAAAATAAATAAATAAATACAAAAAATTAAATCATACACCATGTAGGCTTTTTGATAGACATTTTCTTTTATACATTTCTTTGATTTTGTAGTGAAATGACCTGGACATTTTTGTGAGATTCACCCATTAAACCTACTATTATTGACAGTACTGTGACATGCTCTGACTGGTTTGGTCAAGCTTTCAATTTCTCTAGAGTTGAACTTAGTTTGAACTTAACAAATCAGTTTAAACACTCAACATATTTGAGTGCTTGTTACCTTGGCAACCATATCTGCCACACTTTCATTAAAATAGCTATTATTTTCTCTAGTGATACGATCTCAGCAATTATAACTGACACAACATGTGTTAAGAAGAGGGGAGAGACAGTGGCTACTTTTGCTAAATGTCTGACCAATTATTATAATTATTTTTTACTTGCAATATTTCACAAGGGAGTGTCGTGTATGAACAGTCTAAATAACTAAGATAGTCCTGAAGAGATCAGCTGAAAGTTTTTTTCTGCTTTTTCGTAACTATTAAACCCTTTAACCCTTTAACTATTAATTCCTATATTTTCCAATTGCAAATCATATTCAAATTGTATAAACTTTGGCTCAAATGAACAAAATTCAACACAGTTTGACATGAAATTAAAAACTGAACATATATATTTTTTAAAAAGGCTACATGTTCCTGGTGTTACTGTGAATGATTAATCAGTTCACACTGACAATCTGACCATGTGGGTGGGAACAATAGGAATAAGTTTTAAATCACTTCCCTACTAACCACCTGTCTGCCACTAGCTGTGAAAACCACGGGAAACTAGCATAGCAAACACTAGGCAAGGTGGTGCATTTTTGCCTGTTTCCCTCTCACAACCCTGTTCCCTGTCCTCGAGGTAACCTAGCTGCATAGCCACTAGCTTGAATTTTTGCCCTTTGATGAAGGAGGAATACTGTAGAGCTGTTTGAGTTTTCCAAAACATTTGAAGCAACACAAAAAGAGGTCTCACTTAATGATGAGGGTGTGCTGGTTCATATAAACACAATATTTGAATATTATTTTGTGCTAATTAAGTGAAAAGTGTGGAAAACATGCCTTGAATATTTTAAACTACATTTTTTATTCAACTTTACTTAAATTTAACATTGAATCTACTCAACAACAGTGGTTGTTTGTCTTTGTAATCTTCTATCAAAATACAATAAATTGCTGTTTTATTTTTCAACCACCCCATGCTGCTCCATTCTGATATTTCTTCATCCTACTTTTCTAGTTGATTATGTAGTTTTATGTGGATACATGTCACAGTAAAGTAAAACTGATTTCAGACTGGGTTCCACCAATCTAAATCACCTGTTTTATGAACACAGCAGGCTACATAACTGCAAAGTGCGTAACAGGGCCACTTTTAAACTTCATTGTTAAAATCGGTTAGCTAGAACGCATTCTGACCAGGCCTTACAAATGACTTGGTGACTTTGAGTCAAAGTGGGACTAGATTCTTGCAGGCAGATTGAATCTTTTACAGCACGGAAAAAAATAATAATTTTGTCTGCCCTTCCTTTTAAATTTTAGGCAGTTGTCTTGGTTTTAAATAACCTGAGAAAGAGCAAGGAACTCCCACATTGAGTTATGTGGGCAAGTTCAATATGCATCAACAGTGGAAAATAAAGTCAGGAATATTAAGTGAGTATTGTCTGTAAAAGTGGGATCAGTGCTTACAAACAATGTTAGTGACCTGGTATGATGCAGATTAGTTTTTGTAGCTCAATTATAGATAAAACAGAGAACAATAGTGCGAAGATGAATCAGCTTGACAATAGTTTGTTGACCTTAACTATTTTTTCACAAAAGTGTGTATTTGGACTCTTTTACAAATACTGCTGTTTTGATATGCTTCATATTTATATTGGTAAACAGTGTAAGAAATTGTTATAGTATATAGTAAAAAAAAAAAAAAAAGATTTTTCACCCGTTATCATTTTTCAAGGTACAGTTATCAAATTTTCTTGAAAACACAACCAAGCAACATCCATAACATGTCTTTAGGTTGCCCCAACAGTTGAGGGACACTGCTAAGTAATCACTAAGTGAAATGTTTTTCTGTTTTTCTGCGAATCCCAATTTTTTCTTTAAAACCATTTGGCTGTAGCTGCAACAACATTTTCTCAGCAATGATTTGCATGCTAACTCTCAACTTAATATGTTTCTTTGGCAGCAAGCATTGTATCTGTATGCCATTCCTGTCCCCAACTAAACATCACTCTTATGCCTTTTGGCACCGGAATCAGTGCTTCAATGCAAATAATCTATAATGTAATACATACTGCTAAATAGCTATTTGATAAGATTGTTAGATGAGCAATATTGTTCAATATTTGCAATTTTTATCTTACAAAAAGAAGAAAAAAAGATAATAACAACATTCATGTCAGTCAGTAAAAAAGGTTAACAAGCTAGCATCTTATCAGTTAACAAGATTTTAATTAAATGACGAACATGTTACATTTTAATCAGGAGGAAGTGAGGACTGAATGGAATATAATAAGGGACAGCCTATCCAGTCATCTCAAGAAATCATCTAGATGATTCAATTTGAATATGAACTGTGTCGCTTAATGTAATAACGCTGGAGTCTGAGTAAACGGTTTGTTCGTCTACATTTCTACCAAAAGAAAAATGTTAGTCACACTTAATGTAATGCAAATGAATTTGAAGAGAAGTTTGACCTGCTGCTCGTATCTTCGCTGCAGCTCCTCCAGCTGGTAACTGAACTCTTTAGACTGCTTCTCACGTAGAGATTTAGAGCGAATCAGATCAGCCTCTACTTTCTCCATCTGAAAGCAGAAAACACAATGATTTACAGTTGAAATATTGTTCATGAGAAGGGCACAACAGAGTAACATGAATATGTTGATAATCTAATAATTCTAATGAGCATAAAAATACCCAGGGTACAAATATTTAGTAAAACAGTTCATATGAAATGGATTAATACTTTTTGGTATTATTTATTGTATTCTTTTAGTGCCATGTGTGCTACCACAATGGCATTTGTGTGTGACCCTGTGCACCCTCTATATATGAGTGTTGGTCATATTTTATATTATATTATCCCATATATTATTATGTGGTTATGAATACATTTTTAAGGTACAAAACAGGCTGCTCAAGTAGAACTTAACAAAGTATATGGCTATAAGTAATATGTATAAATCAGAACAATGGATTCAGTCTCTTAGCTGGCTGAAGATACTCTACATTTAGCAAGTGTAAGTCAAGGCCATGTCCGATTATCCAGAGGACGTTCCTTTCTATGATGCTGTTACAAACAGATGAATGCAAATGGACAGCAAAAAAGAGAAAGAGAGGGGGTGGCAGGAAAAGAGTGTTGAACACTTTGATGTGGGCTGAATCTTGGACAGATGATGATCGCTGGAGACACAGGGTGGAAAGAGAAAGGTGAATCAGAAAGAACATGAGCAGGATGTGGGCAGCAGTTCTGAGTCCGGCGAGAGCTTTAGCATCCCCTAACGCTCGCCCACAACTACATGACCATTAGTACACACACACACACACACACACACACACACACACACACAATTGCAGTTTGCCCAGTGCAACGCTCCAGAAGAACTCTGCCCACACTGTGGCAACATGACTTAATGCAAGCCTGTTTAAAGCTTCCTGTGGGAGAGCATGTCATTACCGATCATACAAAAGCACACAGAACATAGAATAACATAGAAAAGAATGCTGTGCCCCATTTAGTGCTGGATATGGAGTATTCCTACCAACCTAAACTAAATTTTTTTAAAAACTCCAAAAACTTATATAATTTACTACGGTTTCCAGTTGAGATGAACGCTAGTGCCAGTAAAACACCAGCAACTTTAATTTCTTTCCTCTAAATTATGATTACAGATTGATTAATAAAGACTTATATGCACAATACCTTGTTATGACCTCAAAACACTTTTACCATAGTGCGTGATTTGTAAACGAACACATTTGTGACCCTGGACCACAAAACCAGTCTTAAGTAGCACGGGTATATTTGTAGCAATAGCCAAAAATACATTGTATTGGTCAAAACTATCTATTTTTCTTTTATGGCAAAAAACATTAGGATATTAAGTAAAGATCATGAAGATATTTAGTAAATTTTCTTACCGTAAATATACCAAAACTTTATTTTTGATTAGTAATATGCATTGCTAAGACCTTCATTGGGACAACTTTATCCTAACAAACCATATATCAATGAAAAGCTTATTTATTTAGCTTCCAGGCGACCAAACCTTATGACTGGTTTTGTGGTCCAGGGTCATACTTAGATTTAGACATTTAGCAGATGCTTTTATCCAAAGCGTCTTATAAAGGAGGACAATGAAAATCAACAAAAGAGCAATAACATGGAAGTGCTATGACAAGTCTCATTTAGCCTAACGCAGTACACATAGCAAGGGAATTTTTAAAGTATATAATAAATAAAAAGAAAATAGATTTTTTTAGAAAAAGAAAAAGCAAGCTAGTGTTTTGGGACCTTCTTTTTTGCTTTTTTGTTAATTGTGTAGAGAGAAGCTAGTGTTAGTAGTGTTTTTTTAAGAAAACAAGCAGTAAGTACATGAATAGAGTATAGGTCTAAAAGGGCATTTTTTAAACAATAGAATTAGAAAAGAGTTAGAGGGTCAAATGGTCGATTTTTGAAGATGGCTAAGGACTCAGCTGTTCGGAGTGAGTTGGGCAGGTCATTCCACCAGGAGGGTACATTTAATGTGAAAGTCTGAAAGTGATGTTGTGCCTCTTTGGGATGGCACAATAATGCGCCGTTCATTTGCAAAACGCAAGCTTCTAGAGGGCGCATAAGTCTGAAGTAATGAATTTAGGTAAAGGGGTGCAGAGCCAGTGGTGGTTTTGTAGGCAAGCATTAATGCCTTGAATTTTATGCGAGCAGCTATTGGTAGCCAGTGCAAATTGATGTAAACTAGCTTGATAGCTCACCTGGTACAGTATAGCACTCAGCTAGGAGTATAAAATAGCTCAAACTTGAAGAAGCCAGCTAAAATGCCATTGTTTTTTTCAGCAAATGCATTTTATCTCATGTTTGCTTTTGTTTATGTTTTAGGTATTTTATTTTCAGTTGCGTCATAGCATTAATCTTTTTAGCATTACTCATTAGACATTTAACTTCCAAACTGCCATGTTACATACAACTTATAATAAAATGTTGCCAGATTCACATTAAGTTTCAGATAAAACAACGGTCACACTTTATTTTAAGGTCCATTTCCTGCTATTATAAAACCATTAACTACGACTTCTGCCTCAATAAACTCCTAATTTACTGCTTCTAAACAGTAAGTAAGTTTACATATTAGGTAGGATTAGGGATGTACGCAGAGTATGTGCTTTATACATACTAATAAACAGCCAATATGTTAATAATAAGCCTGCCAATAAGCAACGAATTAATAGTGAGAATTGGTCCCTATACTACATTAGTGCCACTGACTGGAAATTTTACTTTGAAAGTGACAGGAAATTTGCAAAAAGCAACGTAAAATTGTTCTGCAAAAATGTCCCCATGACCCTGGGTTGATTCCTACTTATATATCTCTAAACTCCACCATCAATGCATTCCATTGTCTGACACTCAGAAGATTAAAACAAACTGTTGGCAATATTTTTGCTAGTTTATTTGGTGATGCTAGAATTAAGAAAATATCTTCAGCTTTTTAGCATGCATAGTGGTGTATACTAATCATGTTTGTCTTGTGTTTATTGGTCCAGTCCATGGCTCTCCTCTAGCTAGCGTTTAGTGGAATAAAATGAGACAGGTTTCTCATATGTTTTTCTGCATTAGTTTCATATGAGACAAGACTGTGAGTCTTTTTGAAGCAGAGCAGATTGATGCAGCCTCAATTTCACACGTGCTAAAAAACGGCTGTGGTTTGTTTTAGGATGGAACTTTCATGATGCCATTTGCAAAGCAGTACCAGGATTGTGACAATAACTTTCAGAAGATATAAGCATTTCATAAATGTTATAGTATTAAATCTTTACATATTAACAACAGGACTAGTTGCTTAATCTTTAAAGTACATAAATAATCATCTCATTTGATGCACTTCTGAGTTAAAGCAGCAAATAATATAAAGCGGATCTAATGTTATCCATTAGGGCTGTGTTTTCCAAAAGCATCTTTAATCTTAACAGACTTTAAAAACAATTAGCATCAATGGTCTTTATGGCCTACGATTGGAAAATGCAGTCCATGATTTGATTGGGTCATTTTTATTTGTTTATGCTGATATGGTTTCTTTATAAAAATGTGCACTCATGAATCATACACAACAATACTAGTAATATTTATTAAGAAAGTAAACCAAATCAATTTTGATCGGATCATTTAGTTTCGAATGATAAATTTTGTTATCTGGAAGCTACATAAATCTAAATAAGAGGCTTTTAACAGCTAGGTAACAATAGCGTGAATGTTTGGTTCGGCACACATTGGACGCAGCTGTGGCAGTGAACCCGGGTGGCGCCGCAGCGGCCCGCTCCAGCATCTGTGCGCAGGATGTGATGTGTGGCTGCAGTCATGTGCATTGTGTTGATGCTATGGTGGAGAAGACTGAAGACCGCTGTTTGAGGGGCTGGAATTGTTATGATGGAAATGGTGAATGTACAAACAGTCATACAGCATACATGTCAGGATGAGTAACTATTCCTGATGACTTACAATGAGATCTGTTTCCTCATCTAATACCAAGTCAGTGGCTGTTGTCTCAAAGAAACAGATTCAAACAGTGAAGACAGCTGAGAAAGCTAATGAAGATTTTTTCGTTTTTATGTGAGGGAGGTCATGGAATGAGATGGGAGATCAACGCACCTTGTGAGCCAGATGGAACCTGTGTTGACTGCACGAGCACCACAGTTCCATGTATTGGAGCACATGTGCTAACTATTAGGTCAAGTTGGAAGCTTTTTAATGACATGAATTGTCGTCTGAGAGATGCTCGCTGCCCATATGGGGGAATGCAGTGACATCCTGTGAGACTGAACCAGGGGATATGATTTATGATCCAGTCTGCAGCGCTGATCGCTTGCTGTCTGGACTCTCTGGAACAATACAGAGATCAAATACATCCTGAACTCAATTACAGAGAGATATCAGTGAAAGAATGTCTCACATTTTCAGCCTAAACTCAGCTGCCCCATTGCACTTCATTCTGGTCAAGAATGCACATTTAGACAGAAAGAGACTATGACTGAATTTCTTAAGTCTAATTCTAAGAGGGGTAAAGTTTATGGATGCATGAGAATGACCACTTGGAGAGACTAGTCTGAGCTGTTCCATAGACAAAATTATACATTTTTAAAGCACTGCTCAAAATGACAAAAGGATCCATGTGTGGCTTTGTAGTCGATGACAGCAAAAACCTTATAATACTACTTGTTATAACAGAATATTTTAATACAATAATTCACTTTAATAATCTCTTCCAAAATAATAAAGAAAACAAATCTGGCACATCAGCTATAATAGCTGACAGAAATGAGTCAAGGTGCTTAAATTCTTTCAGTTTTTGCCACATGGAAACTTGAAATTATGGCAGTTTCTACACAAATGCATCACATTATTGGACATAACACAAAGACATGCAAATATAACCCTGTTAGACCGAATACATAGCTAACTAGATATCTTGTCTCAAGTAAATCTCTGAATTGTTTACATAAACACTGAAACTAAAATTAAAGTTTCAAATTAGCAGAAAACAAAACAAAGTAGTCACTTTAATAATCACATTTATTTAATAATCAACACTCAAATTAAAACTGTGCTGTATATAAACACCTACATTGTACACAAGGGCATTCTTTTTTTATTATAGAGTCAGGTTTATTTTACAATCTACAATCAATATGTAAACTTGCTTTTATAAAAAGACTGATTAAAAAACACGTTACATAATGAAAAAAAAGTAAAAATGCAAAAGATTTAAAATGCATATATTTCATACTAAATATAGTTCAATTCTATTAAAATATTTACTGACATATGGCTTGAGACTAATTGATATAAATGTAATGAACCTTTATTTGGAGCACTACTTGTGCACAATGCACATTTTCTTAATGTTAAGCCTAAAATATGTTTTAATGCCACTACTGATGAGGATTGTATGATGTTTAAACAATATCGGTCTCTAAATGCTAAATATTTAAAGTGTACCTAAAGTATACTTGCAATAGTTACACTTTAACACAATCAAATGTACTTCAGTATGTCTTTAGTTGGACTTCAGCACTACTTCCACACAAATAAAGTGTATTAAGTATAAAAAAATTAGCTTAGCAGACTTTAAACGTATACCAGTTTAGTATACTAAAAGTGTAATTGCAGGGTATTTTTTTATTAATACATAATATGTAAATTTATTTGTAGTATACTTAGCATGAAATAAATGTATTTTA
Source organism: Cirrhinus molitorella (assembly GCA_033026305.1). Taxonomy (NCBI): domain Eukaryota; kingdom Metazoa; phylum Chordata; class Actinopteri; order Cypriniformes; family Cyprinidae; genus Cirrhinus; species Cirrhinus molitorella. The sequence continues at coordinate 14,787,057 of CM065117.1, forward strand.
AATACATTTTAGTATATTTATTTTTCACCAGAGAAGCTATACAGCTCAAATATAAAATATAATAATTTTGTAATATTTGCATATATTTAGTAAAATGCACCTCTCTAGACTTTTTTTTTTTTTACATTTTATTCTAGCTAACTAATGAGCTATGGACATATACATTTCAAAATATATGATGCCATGGACCCACTTAATATTAAGTGTCTTTAACTACTGAGTCATTCCACGAAACTGGTACGATTTGAGTCCCTCTGACCTTTTTAAGTGTATTTTATCTACTGGGTCACAAAAATCTTATTTTAAAAGCGTTTTGTATTAACTGAAATGTCTCCTTTAATAAGGTTTAAAAACATTACATCCATTTTATCTTTATATTAGAAATAAATTCTATTTTTTCAGTTGACACCACCTATTTTGTCATGTCCCTCATGGCCTTCTATGAAAGTGTACTTGGGATATGAATAATAAAATTAAAAAAAGGTCCATACATTTTGCCATTCTCATAAATATCTATCTGTGCCTTTTTTTGCTGGTAATGTTTTTTTTTCTAAGTAAATTCATGATTATTAATTAAAATCATAATATTTCGTTCAGTACCTCAGTAACCCCTCAAACCCGTTACACAAATCATTCTGCCCCTCAAAAAAAAAAAAATAATGAACTGATCCTTATGTGACATTAACAGGAACTGACATTATTTAAGTCTTCTGAACAACATTGGTTACGTTTACATGCACCAATTTTCGTCAATTCGAATGAATTGAATCCGATTTCAGATGTTTACATGTACTCTTAACATTGTAATCTGATTCAAATATCAGTTTATATGTGTTTTATATACATTCCGATCAAAACTTTTGCGCACGCGCTCTACCTGTGGTGTCATATCAATCACACTTGTGGAGACAACCACTGACGTGACATCTGATGAGTTCAATAATGATGAGTTCATCATTATTTTTGCCATGTTGGCATACACATTCATAAATCAGCAACGTTTTTTTCGTGATCTAAAGAAGACGTGAACATGAACTTGCGCACTGCATAATGCGTGTCAACATTGCACTGCGCATGTGCCCCAGAGACTTCTGAATACGATTGAGAAAGCAGTCGGAACTTAAAGTTTCACTATAAATAGAGACGCTGCTGCTGATCATTTGAGAGAAGCACAGGCTCATAGAGGTAATTCACAAGCTTAATCTCTCTCTTTCCATCTGCCTGTATGTCTGTCTAAACTACATTATTTACTGCATAGTCTGCTATCAATGGCTCAAGCATCGTTACTAGGTCTAAAATGACATTTTGGAATTAGCAACAAAGGCATTGGATGAGCTGTGTAAGAAATTAATCCTACTCACAATAACATTTTAAGGACAAAAACTGGACAAATGCCTTGAAATATATCATCTGATCGATGTCTTGAGGTTTGGTAACTGTAGTATAAGCAGAATAATGGACTTCGGTCCGCTGAATTCCTAGAAAATAATGCACACCAGAGGTGTAACTCTGCTTTGCGTCGTGGCTGCATCACCACCTCGGGTGTGCATTATTTTCTAGGAATTCAACGGCCTGCCGTCAGTTATACCTTACATATGTTGAATGTAGTAATGTCCATGTTAAAGCTGTGTGTGTGTGTGTGAGAACGTGTGTTCTGCCTAGACTTTCACAGCTCAGTGTTAAGCAATTCAATTGCATTTCATATCTGTTGTCTTTCTTGGTTACATTATGAAATACAGTTTTTATAAAAAAATCATAGAAAATCTTACAGTGAATTTGAGTAAAAATTATGTAGAGATGTATTTGTCTCTTCAACCCAGTACCATCTTCAACCCTAGTCTCAACCCCGTCACAACTACATTTTCACGAAATTTTTAGAGCAATCATTAGAATACTTATTTTAGTTTAAATTCTGAAGTTAAGCCACTTCTTTGATCAAAAATGATGAGGTTGCTGTTACAAAAAGCTCAATTTCAGGCTTTAGTATAGCAAAAGTGTGAGATTTTATGTAAATTTTATATTTGCAAATACTGAAGTAGTGTGTGGGACATCTGATTAATAGGAAAATGTTGATTTCATTAAAAATACAATTTATAATCATATTCAGAGAGCTCCCATAGTGTCCATAACAGGGTTGAAAACTAAGAGTGCCCATATCTTAAAATAATGACCAATAATAATAGGGATTTGATGCCTGAGGAGGGAAAATAAATTTTTCTGGAATTAATGTTGTGGGGTGTTCAGAAAAGTAATGCATTTTGGTAAAAAAATCTAAAAAGTCCGGTTTCATGGAATGACTCTACTACGCACTTATATTTAAATCAGTCTTTTGATACAAAGCACTTTTTGTATACATACATGTTTTTACACTGTACTTAAAAATACCTTCCTCTGATTACTTACGTAATAAATTTCTTTAGTTACTAAACCTCAACACTCCCTTAAACCTAACCAGACCATAAAATCTGATGTTTAACTTACCTACATCTCACCTCAATAGCAGGAAAAGTAATTTGCAATACAACATGAACACAATAAATACATTGTACAAAAAAAATAATTATTTTTAATGTAATGACTACTATGCACTGTACTGCGTTAACTACTAATACGTAGTAGTTAAAGACACACAGAAGTGCTCATTATAGCAACCTGGAAACTTTTAAACATGACTTCAAAGACCAGCTAAAAACACCGGATTTCAGTCAGAATGTGTGTCAGAGGGTCAGTGAGCAGCCTCAGGATGAGACCAATGCTGTGACAGCTTCCGTGAGCTTGACAGAGCAGCACTTTTTTATGACCCATGTGACACAGAGTAAACTGTAGGTGCCCTTGACTCACCTGTTGCTTCATGTCAGCGTAGGTCTTCTCTGAACTGAGTTCCACCTGCTTCTTAAAGTTCTCCAGTGCGCTCTCAGCCTGCTGGGCCTGATGTCTCTGACTGTCCCGAAGACGAACCACCTGCTCCTCTTTATCCCTACAACATAAAAAACACAAACTGGGTCACCCTGTGTATATACAAGTGATTGCATTATTCTTAGGAGACAGAGTGAAAGTTCTCCTCACTCAGCTTTGTTTCACGTGCTCTAACATAACTGAGACGGAAAACACGTCACATAAAAGCAGCATGTTGTGCTTTATACTTATTTTTTATCAGCTGATTGGGGAAACGTTTTATGTTCACACAGAAAACTTCAGCGCCCATCTCAGCGCACAAATGTGTGTCGACGCAAAACAAACAGCGTCTCAGACTCATGTCTGACAACAACGCTGAGACACAACCGCCAAAAGAGCTGTCAGATGCAAGCCAGACTGCTACAAAGAGCTTGTCAACCTGCTTTCACTGTCTATATCCGTGCATGCGTATATGTGTGTGTGGCACATCTCGCCCTCCCTCAAACGAGTGTAATTACTGTGGTAATTACTTTTCATTGAGAGAACAATTCACCAGGGGCCGTGAAACTACATATTAGTACTTCATCAAACAAGTTAACCAGCACATCTAAAAAGCCACTGACTGAACAAAAATAAAGAAGAAACGTGAATTAAAATAAGTGACATGCAATGATATGAGACGCAAGACATTTAATGAAGGAAATTGTTTTTCTTAAAACATATTTTGGTAATCATGATTTACAATGACAACATTTGGAAAATATAAAATTTCAATAATAATGCTATAATATATGTATATATAACATATTACTATACACACACACACACACACACACATACACACATATATATATATACATATATATATAAAAACTTACTATAAATTAACATTTTCATCAGTTCAAGAGAAGGACATCCTTCTTTAGTTATTGTCTTATTTAGTGTACACATACAAAGCAGGCATAACAATAAGAGGAAATTAAAAACAAAACAAATGCAAAAAGAAAAAAAAAAAGTTGGGGACCTTTTTTCTTTTTCTATGGCCTCTTTTCTGTGTAATTTTGGTCTCTCTCATGTTTGACATCAAAAGATCTAGAAATTGTTTCTCCCTGACTGTTGTGTAGTCTGTAATTATTAATCTGTCTTGCAACATGAATGCCTTCAGGGCAGAGCACACACAAAAGAGCCTTCTGCTCATCTCTGATGTGGAGCAACCAGCAGACAAAAAAACACTGAAAGAAAGAAAGAAAAAGAAAAACAGGCGTCTAAACAAGAAAGAAACAAGAAAAAGGCGAAGCCACAAAAATAGCTCTCTCTGAACATTTTGAGACGTTCCAGAGAGAAGGAGCAGCTCAATGCGAGAAAGAGAGGATTAGTTAGCTAGTTAGTTAGTTAGTTAGAGGTTTTAGTTAGTGGTTTGTTTCTGTTTCTCTGTCCAAGACCCTTTTCAAGTTACAATATCAGCAATCACAAATTTGTTTAAACACACTCAACATGAAACCAAAACGGTTTCTTTTAAATTTCTTTATGCGTGGTTTTATTAAGACTTAATTAGTGAACAATATTCCAAAAAAAAAAAAAAGTCTTGCTTTGCCTCTGAAACAACTTAATTTTTTAGTTGACGCCATCAAGCCCTCTTATTTCTCAACCCTCCCTTCTAACCACCTGCCAAAGAGACCACTATTCATCATCCATGCAATTCCTGATGGATAAAATCTAAGATAAGATTTATAATGCTGTTGTACATTCAGTTTGTTTGCAGAATAGAGTGTCGGCCATTGACATTGAACTCTTTTATTTGTGTTAACATTGTAAATAAAGTGTCATGGAAGCAAACATGAAGACAAGGAGGTGCACTTCTATAGTTTACATAAGCGCATTCACCATTTTTGGGTGCAATTCCCATCAGGTGGTCTGTGGGTGTATCGCTGACACATAGATTGAATTCACAGGGGCTTCAGTGGTTTCCCACCAACTGTCCATTTGTCTAGGGTGCTCCCCCCACCAGCGGCACAAGACGCTAGGATAGAATCCAGTAGCACTGAGACCATACAGGGGACAAGTGGTTTGGAAAATGGATAGCTGTTGTGTTACATTTGGTTTTTCAGTGCCTTGTGTCATATATGTCATGCTTTAAAGGCTGGGACACACCAAGCTGATGGTCGGCCGTCGGTTCTCGTCGGGCTCATGTCAGCAGGAGTTTTCCCAATTCAGCATAATGAATTGACATTGGGGCCATAAGTGAGAGTGAGAACTCTGATTGTTCAGTTCAGAGAATGAGTCAGTGCATGAGAATTAAAGCGAAAGTGACGAAAGTGAGCAAGTAAATCAAGACAGCACAGACAAAAGGCTTTTACTCGAGCATTTCAAAACACAAATATTTTCATCACAACATGAAACAACATATGCTGCTTAAAATGTGGTTAGTTATCAGCATACGGTTGAGGTCAAAAGTTTACACACACCTTGCAGAATCTGCTAAATGTATTTATTTTACCAAAATAAAAGGGATCAGGTAAAATAGACATTTTTTTTATTTATTACTGACCTGAGTAAGATATTTTACATAAAATACTTTTACATATAGCCCAAAAGAGAAAATAATAGCGTTTTCACACGTGATTCTTAATACTGTGTTGTTACCTGAATGATCCACAGCTGTGCTTTTTTTGTTTAGTGAGGGACTCATATGCAACTATTACAGAAGGTTCAAATTTAACTTATTTTGTCTTCTGGGAATATGTAAGTATCTTCTGTAGCTTCTGAATGGCAGTACTAAATGGAAAAAAAAAAAATATATATATATATATATATATATATATATATGACATTTAGGCAAAATAAGAGAAAAATTTACACATCTTCATTCTGTTCAAAAGTTTACACCCCTGGCTTTTTACGCATTGTTTTTCCTTCTACAGCATTAGAAGGTGTTAACTTTCTGTAATAGTTGCATGAGTCTCTCAGCTGTCCTCATTGTGAAAAGATGGATCTCAAAATCATACAGTCATTGGGCCTCATTTATTAAACACAGGCAGAACAAATTTTGGTGTAAATCATTCGTAAAGACGTTCTGAAATGTTTGTATTTTCAAAATGTTAGTTGGTACGTAAGAAATCTGCTCCCTAAATGGTGGTAAATGGTGAGTAAAATGTTCTGTGTTCTTTTTATCGGGACAAATACAGACCAACCATTCATCCTACTTGTACATCGACTGCCTACAACAATGGAGAAGTCAATATTACTGGTTACTGCTTTTTTATATTTAGTAAAATTCTTAAAAATGAGATATCAGTAGTATGTTGCCGCCGTGAATATTCCAAATCATAGCAACTAAAGCATCCCAGCTGGAAAACACTGTGCCACCAAAGCGCTTTTAAGCACCACCAGCAGGTCGTTTTAAGAAAAGCGCCTAACATTTTTTTCAGCTGGCTAAAAACAATTTGGTGGACACACGTTATTGAATATTTATTGTTAGGCATATGGCCTATTAGCCTATTTTGCATTTATGCAGTATACTGGAGCCAAACCTGAGAAAGTAGACCAGAATATTCCACTGCATGCGTTCCTGGACATGTATGTAATTCATAGGCAGGGATTATGCTAATTGTGAATGAGCGGAATATATGAATGATTGGAACTCATTAACATACATGTTTAACTATCAAATCGGTGTTTATGAAGCATTTGTGAACCTGGAACAGTTTTCGGGAAGGTCTGTATATTTACGTAACTTTCATGAATGAGGTCCATTGATAGAAAAAGTTCAAATACACAAAAATGCTGAAAAACCAAATAATTGGTTGGACCTGAAGGATTTTTCTGAAGAACAGCGGGCAGTTTAACTGCTCAGGACAAACAAGGGGCTCATGAACAACTATTCCTATTCCTGTGGATCATTCGGGTAACAACACAGTATTAAGAATCAAGCGTATATAAACTTTTGACCAGGGTCACTTTTATAAATTCAACTATTATGTATCTTTTACGTGAAATATCTTATTCAGGTCAGTACTAAATCAAAAAAATAAAATGCGTTTTATATGATCCCTCTTTTTTTTGGTAAACGAATTAACATTTCGCTGATTCTGCAAGGTGTATGTAAACTTTTGACCTCAACTGTAATTTCTATTCAAAATAGTAAGCAAGCGCAGCTTTGCGTATGTTTAATATATCTGTCATATGTACTTGTTTCGGTTTCAGCTTATAAAAGATATAGGCAATTAATTCCTTCGCTCAGGCACAGAACGCAGTTGGCTCTAGTCTGTGCAGTGCGTTCAAGCTGAGCTTTTTGGTCCAGATGCAGCTGATACGAGGCGACAACACTGTCAGCTTTCGCCATTGTAGTTGTTCGGTTCGGCTTGGTGTGTCCCAGGCTTAAGATGTCATGTCAAGTTATAAAAGTAAACCCATCTCCAAACTCCTACATCTGCATTCAGTCTTCATCTTGCTGCATTGATCTCAAAAGTACAACAGCCTGCATCCTCCTATTTGGCTTTTCATGTTAATATTGTTATATAGTGTTGGTTCTTTGTTGATAATAATAGTACATTTTAATGTTTGATTTTAAGTTTTTTTTTTTTTGTATAGTACATACTTTTGGTACAGTACTTCAATGTGTCAACACTTGGTATGAAAAGTTGTATCCTGAAGCAAAACGAGCTGACCACTGGCCAAACCAAAACAAAAATAGTGTATTCTGTAGTAAACAACATGTGAAACAGTAAATACTGCCTTGCTTTGAGAACAGATGTAGGCACTGTCCATAAGGGCTGACAGGATTGTATAGACTGACTGTGGGTCAAAAGCTCATTTAGTATTTTTAGTGATTTTTCACAGGTGGTTTACCTGTATTTTAAATTAATCACTGTGTTTAGTCTAAGGATTCAAAGAACTGTCTGTAAGCTGATGTCCTGGCACAAAACGACCAGTACTTTTTTTCAGTTTATTATAATATCTATAAGTGAGCATCATCAAGTTTCAAAAAGGCAAAGGTTCATCTTATACTTTCTATGTAGGTGCCTTGCTGTGAGAACACAACAAAGGCTGACCAAGGGTGTGGAAGTGGAGAGGAGCAGACAGTCCGTCACCATCCGTCACAGAGAGGGGTGAGATGAGAAGGCAGAATGAGGAAGGACAAATAAAGCAACGCGGCAGGGAAAGGGGAATGCCAGCTCCGCAGAGGCCGTCGGCTTTGGCTGGGGTTTGTGCTCGGAGAAGAGTGGAAGACGAGCAGACTCAAATTAAAGATGTGCCGTCAAACCAGAGGAAATCCTTCTCATCCTGCACTCTTTAAGGGGATTTTTTGGGGGAAAAGCAGAAGGAAGGGACTTAAGGAAAGGGCGACAGTGCTTCCGCCTAGCCACAAGTCAGACAGGAGGGTCAATTTTCCAAACCTCCTTAACCACAGGACGCCTCCAATGTGGAGAGCAGGACGCTTCGATGGGGAGCTTGTACTGTAAATAAGACTGGAGATGCTGCTAATTCAGATGCTATGCCCACACAAATGAACCCATTCATTTTCATCCAGGCTGTGTTCAACCCGTCCGACGCCTGGGTCTCTGGCAACTACGGCCGCAAAGAACCTGGGCTTGTAACCTTCAGGACACCTGACCTGTGATGGATGCCACAACAAACACAATTTTGTCAGACTATAAAAAAGTGTTTACCGTACAGTCTATAGATTTACACTGACACATTAGTGACAACACAAGTGTAATAAAAAGATTTACTAAATATAGAAAAGGCAAAAAACAAGCCCTTTGAAAATAATTGACATATTTGCTCTGATTGACTTTAGATTACTGTTGACTGTCCCCCCCAGAGGAAATACTTTTATATAAATCAAAAATATTACATATATCAGCAACAATGTGTAAATGACTTTCATTTAAAAAAGTAATATGTGGAAATGAATCAGAATTGGAATGAATTCCAATTTGTGCTACTAAATTTTAAATCAAAGACACTAAAATATCTTTCTTAGCACTCAAGTTGAGGTTTAGGAAACTTCCATCATAATTCCATCATAATGTGGAACCAGCCCAAAATTACTTTCTTAAAGAATTTTATCAAACACAAAAAAGCACAGCTTTAGAAAACACAGCTTTAAACAGAACTACAATGATCCCTAATAGAATCAAATGGCCAATTTCCTTTAATTGCTCATAAACATTATTTAAAAAATTATTATAAGTATATCTCTAATAAAGATTCCACAACAGAACAAAATATTCTGTAACAACTCCAGTTCATCCAATATTACATAATTTTTTGTTAACAACTGTTTATTGAATTTTCTTCTGTGAATAGTAATATAAAACAAAAAGCAACTTAGCAAAAAGCTAATTTAGAACCCACTCCACCCATCCCACTCTGTTAGACTAAAATAATAATAATAAATATATAAATATATAAATATATATGAAGAGTTCAGATGCAAAACCAGCTAAAAGCCATCTCGGTCAAAAATGAGATAATGATACTGAGTGAATGCTCTCGACACATATCATACATCCATTAAATACTTTTACTTCAAACTCGCTAAAATCCCACCTTCAGTCTAATCAGAAGTACCAGTACTTACTTAGTCGAGGGCAGCCCTTATATTAGGGCTGCCCTCGACTAAGGATTTTGCTATTAAAATAACGCCAAAACTTGCTAGTCTACTAGTCGACCAGAAAAATCCTTAGTCGAGGGCAGCCCTAGGGCTGCCCTCGACTAAGGATTTTTCTGGTCGACTAGTAGTCGTTAATTTTAAGCATTAGTCGACTAATCGCACGTTTATTAATAAACCATTAAAATCATTATAATGCGCCTTTAATTACCTACCTAAATAGTCCTAAACGAAATTTCTCTCTATTTCTCTCATTTTTATTTTGCTGCCTGAATAATCTTTTAATCTTAAAAAATGACAAAGGAAAAAAATATAAGTGATAGCGCCGAAGCCTCTCTTGTTTGAAACATTTGTATTCGTGCATACAGGGGCCAATTTATGTTTTTGCTGGTGGATGCTCAACAAAAACTCAGTAATTTATTATACTGGTAATAAAATGCACGAGCGCAAATCTCTTCGCTCGCGCACTGATTTCCTTTGCTCTCACACAAAACTGAACGCGGCCGCTCAAATACACGCTGCTATTGCACAGAGAGAGTGCGCAGACTTAAAACGTGTCTCTTCTCTCACTCAAAATGTGTCCTGTCTGCACGTGCAAATCTCTCTGTGCTTGGGTTTCCTGCAAACCGAGAGATTAGTGTTGGTACCCTCTCGTATTACAATAAAGCACTCTTTTCTCGTTTTCATAACTTATTTTTAGGCAAGTTTTGGCGTTATTTTAATAGCAAATGTCAAGAGTGCATTTGCTATTAAAATAATGCCAAAGCTTGCCTACAAATAAGTTATGAAAACGAGAATAAAGTCATAGGAGCTACAACCCACTTCTTAATGGTTAAAATGAACCGAGAATTCGGCGCCTGTGTTCGTGCCGAAATGCAGTGGTTAGGGATGTGAGGTAGGTGCGTACTGTACGCCATAACCGCATATGAAATGCAGCGAAAGTCAATTTCTGCATTTAAATATGTCAAATAGAAACGTTGTGTATTAATCGCGTTAACAATAGCATTTTTATGACATAGAACTACTATGGAGGAACAGTGAGACAGTGGTTCGAACTAACAGAACGGAAATAAGTAGGCTTACAATAACTGCTGAAATATTTGCCGGAGAGACGTTTCTCGGGTCAGTCTGAGCGCTCATGGTATTCACAGTACATACAGCCGTACATCTCAGGCGCCACTGTTACACACCATACGCATTTCTGTAAAGTTTACCAGCAGTGAAAAGTGCGGTGATGACGGTGATGACCTCAACACCGCAGTCGGCATCTCATTACCGCGGTGATGCGGTTATCGTCACAGCCCTATTAAAAATAAATACAAAATAAATAAATAAATAAATAATAATGGATAAATAATTAACAATAAATAACATTTTTATAAAGATATTAGGTGAAACAACATTTAAAGCTGAATGCCATAATTAGATCCATGTATATGTATTCCATCGAAATAATGTCCAACAAATACACAGACCATGTTTGTCTGTCCATTGTGTGAGGAGGATTCCAACGGTTGACTAGCAATTTTTTTGCTGCTGTGACAGCAGTCATCTTTGTTGGATGGACAAGGTGAAATCCCAAAGGTCATTCACGAAAAAATTGTGCGGAGTCAAACATATCTCAGTACCCAACAAATATGATATACCCACATAAGTCCAATAAGGTGAGAGAGAGGGGCACTCGGGGAAAAAAAAAAACAACAACATTCAAAAACGTGACTAAAGATCCTTGAGAACAGAGATTACACTTGGGAGAAGATGATAGATTCATACAGTATTACATTAATTGATTCTAGTCGGTTCTTGTTTGATCCCAAACTGGAGTATGTCTATAAATTCTGATAGAAAGAGACAGAGATACTGACAGCTTAATTTTATATTGGATTTTTTTTTTTTCATGTAATATATCATAAATATTCTTTATGTCACAGAGCATTTGAGTGAAACCATCAGGCTAAAGAGCTGTACAAACTCCAGATTATATATGCAGCATCTTCATATTAGACTCACACTTGGCCAGCACTCAGTCTCTCTGGACGTGGGCTATAAACACACTAGGAGAGACATATGGATTCCAGGTGGATTACACCTCTCCACACCAGTGTGAAGCCAAAGGCCGTCCACTCCATGAGCTCATCATGACGGAATGATAACACATCCCGCACCAGATCAAAGCTGGGGCCCAAAAAGAGGCAACACATTAAAGCCAGAGAGAAAATGCAAAGCTGAAATTTTCAGCGCCCTCAAAAGAGGAGTGCCTCATTCCTCTGTCTCCAGAGAGCCAGAAACGCACAGAAACAGCCTTGCGCACTTTACGACTGACATGCAAATACGCACCGTTCAAAAATAACAGCAGTCGCTGCATGAGCATGCAATCTTAACACCCTGGGGTTCGAGGGGATGGCCAGTTATTGATTTAGATATGACTACTTGCTTGTCATTTTATACACAATTGTATACTTATTTTTACCCAGTGTAATGCAATCTCTAGTAGAGTGGGAAGTTCAATGACAAATATATCAGTCCTCATTCAATTTCAGACTATGTTCTGAACACACTACAGCTGCAGAATACAGTATACAAATTTTCTGCATATGCATATAATACCCACAAAACGTGCAGTATACTACAGATTATACTATGCTGGGTAAATTATTCCACAGTCCAATGGGATCGACTTGACATTTCATTTCTATCCACACTTTTAACATAAGAGCGGACCATTTGTTACTTGAATATGCAAGACTTCCATTTTGCTGTACAAAACAGTAATTTATATTGCAAACTGGTATTTGCTGTCATTTTATTTTAATTTATTGTCATAATCATAAACAACTCTTAAGGCCCGTTCACACCAAGGATGATAACTATTAAGATAACGATAAAAAAGACAGTTCTACAATATGTTCTCAATATTAAAGAATAGCAGAGTCCACAACACAGACATAACGATAAAGGCACAGAGTAACAATATCATTGGTATCACTTTGAGAACGATTTTTTTTTTCCAGCTGATGAACGATAAAAACATCAACACCCAATCAGAATCAATCCTGCTATCACAAGCTTGAGGAGAGCATGCTCTTAGAATAAACAGACGGTATAGTCCGCTGTTGTGGGCGCTAATATCTTAATAGTTAAGTCAAGTCACCATTATTTATAAAGCGCTTTTTACAATGCAGATTGTGTCAAAGCAGCTTTAAAAGTATCAACAGAAAAATAGTGCTCCGTCCTCCTCTTGCCAGCATCAAAACCAGCATTTTAATTCTAGGCTGCAACAAAGTCAGATTAATTTTCGTTCTTGGTTATTCTTCTAGTTGTCTAGTAGCTAATGAATCAGAAATATTGCACATGAAAGGATTGCAAAATAAGGTGGATAGTGAGAGGTGAAACTAAATAAATTATAGACCAGATTAAATGCAAAACTGATCACAGATGATAACAGGATGCCACTTTCTAAATGAAATACATGATGAGGTCCTGAGAATGCTGCATACTACTGATTGAAATTCAGTAGGGAGTATGCTAGTATTCCACTCCAAACGCAGCCAGATAGCCTCCAAGTACAGGATCACGAAATCAACATGCAGCTCAGTGTGCCAGCGATATGCATTTTTCTTCTTTCAGACTGCCTGCATGCTGTCAAAAATATTAGCTTGACAAGCTTTGATGGTGAGAAAATATCTGGCAACCGTTTGTGAAATTATTATTTTTTTTACATTTGGGATTGACCCAAAATAGACATGCAAACAATTATCCAACCCAAATAAAAAATTTTTAAAAAGTTGTTGTCATCAGCGTTGACTGTTGTGACGGTGTGGACCACCAAGAGTGTGTGCTGCTGAATCAGTGAAGTGTGTGACTCTTGGGTGGGATTACATTTAGGGACGCCTCTTAATTAATGTCATTCCCAGTGCAAAAGACACATTCAATGACACACACCATAAACCTCCTGCTTTAAGTGTGGGGTGATTATTCAATGATGTGGTTTGCGTATGATACAAGAAAACAACATCTGCATCCCTTTAAAACTTCCAGAGGAAATTCCAAACATGAGGAATTTGTTCGTAGTTTTCAGCTTAGCACTGAAAGGTTATTCCTGCCGTCCCGGATGATGAGTGTGTCTGCATGGCGCCCCCTACAGGAAGAGCAGGTATCTGCAGGAAGCAGGGGCTGATGGTATGCATGTAATGCTCTGTGGAAAGTGTGACTGTGTTCGATTTAAATGCTTTCAGATGCATGAACCAGCGGGCTGTTTTCTCCATTCCTATGCAACAACGCACGCCTCCCGCGTCTCTCCTAGCAACAGCGAACGAATCCCCCGCCGAAAGGCCTTCTCTCAATGTGTTTTTGGACACTTTGGATTCATTAATTTATAGTAATGCTCCAGAACATCAGGCATGTGTTAGACACACATGTATGCAGACCATAACTCATAAACAATGCAAAGTTAAAATGAAGGGGGAAAAAAATGCACATAATTGCAAAAAAGTAAAAACAGATGACGAGAATAAAAGTGTGTTCTTGCCACATACGCAGCTGAACGTCATGTGCCTGTAACTTCTCTGAAATTCAGCGTGTTTGTGGTGTTTGGTGAGTTGCACAAGCTTGTATTAGAATCAACTCAGCAGATCAAAGCTGAGATCAGATTTCAATCACCTATCCACGATCAAGAGTTTAAAAATGAAAGCGTCTACACAGCAACACATGTGAGCTGTTTACCGCCAAGAGCAATACTGCAGACTTTCAATCAGGCAGCACTCAAGACCTGACTCATCTTTATGCTGAGATGAAGGGTCATGCATGTTTCTTCAACTATGAGCATGTTTGACCCACTTTGCCACCTTTAGAAAATAAACTCTTTAAGCTCTCGATAACTTATACAGTATATCCACTAACAATGAAGAATTATGTCAACATTTCACTATATCTCCTGTAATATGTCTAGACATCTCTGGAACAAAATGGTGAATGTCTTTGTCTTGCTAAAGGTAAATCCATAGCACGTATTCTAAAACAAAAATATAAATATAAATATAAGTGAATAAATGAATGAATGAATAATTAAAAAAAATTATACAAAATAAAAATATTATCTCTTTATAAATGGGAAAATTGTTGTTTACAATGAAAATAGCACTACAAGTGAGAGATTATAAAATGTAAATAATTGTATACAGATATTTGCAAATATTTTTCACGCAATGAATACCAAAATGGTTTATTTTACTCTTAGATCTGCATTGTTTTAAACACTAATATAATATAGTTATTTGAAAAGCTATTAGAAAAAATATTAAGGCACTGAATTTAAAAGATTAAAATTTGACTCCCACTCTCATTTTTGAACACAGATGTGAAAATGCAGTATTCAAACTTACATTTTTAGAATTCTTGAACGAAAACAGTTTGTAATATGATTTTGATGTACTTTTTTCATGGTAATGCAATGTCTGACTTTAAAATGGTTTTCAAAGGATGCATTTTGAGATTTTAGGTTTTCAGCTGATATATAATTTCTTATGATTTCTAAAGCATGGCAACAAAGAAAGTCTTTTTGTGACAAAGGTCTGTGACAAAACTCCTGTTATAAACTAGATTTTTAAGGTGCACTCTTATCATAAATTAATCTATTACTTTTCCTACATAATTTGTAACACAAAAAAGGGTAAAACATCTATTTAGGAGACTTAGACCTTTTCAACGTTTAGTTTGTCATGATTATATTAGGATTTATTTGTAAAATGGTAAAGCAAACTTAGGCGTCCCACTGAGGGGACAGGTGACATATATATTTGTGTTCTGGGAAAAAAAATAAAAAATAATAATAATAACTTTATATTAAGAGATCTTAACAGTTGCAGTAGCTAATAACATATCTATAGCAAATGTCTTAAATTTAATGTTGGCATATAATCAGATGTATTACAGTGTAAGCAGTCTTCTACAATTGCTAAACTAATAAGTATAATTTATCACAAAGCTCCAAACCACACATAGGATAGTGTGGCTTAAAATATCCCTTGACTTCAATTTTACTTTAACTTTCTGGACTTTAATTAAATTTCCTTGCCTGGACCATCTCTCCACATCAAAAAGTCTTAAACCTAAACAGAGGACTGAACTGCTTTACAGAAATGCAGTATATTCAAGTGTGATGAAGCATTCACACTGACAACAATTAAATCAATGGACGTCACCAAGTTGCACTGCTGGTTACAAGTACACTGATCTGAATCAGGCATCAGACAGCATGAGCTTCACTACATGACTGTGCATTTGCAATATAAAGTTGCTTGTGTTGATATATTACTCATTAAATAGTAATGATATCTGTATTTTTAACCCAGTACCGCATTAATTTCTCTTTCTGCACTGACTTTTGTGTAAAAAATTGGTTGATAGCGTTCGTTTGGCACACCAGGTGTGCAATGCGCATGCAGTGTGCTCTGAATGCACAGTATACAGTACATTTAGACAAATGTAACAGGCCATCCAGACATGCAAAAGAAAGTTCATATATGGTACTATGCATAATGCAAAAATAGTAAAAGTACTATGCCACTGCAAACACACCCTAACTCCCTGACTCTCCCTGGCTTGGAGCATCAACTCAGAATGACAAAAATACATAACCAAATACAAATCCAAATTAGTCTCTATGTCTGTAGGAGCTCAGCAAAATCATGTTTTGGTAGGAGAGGAGATTTGTCCAAATTCAAATGATGAGTTTAATCTGCGCTTCATCTAGGGAATGCAACACTATCGTCTTCAAAACGAGGAACAGAGTTTAGGGCCAGCTGGTTTATTTTCTTGCCTATTCTTATCCTTCGTCTGATCCAGCGGGACTGCAGTGATTAGTCCGTTTGATGTTGGCCTCTGAATCCCCAGGGATGTGCCCCCTTCCCTTCCTCCCCCACCAGAGCCGGACTGGGCTGCAGCCGAGACTCAAAGAGATCCACAGCTGCAGACGTGGGACAACATAGTAGGGCCAAGCACATATCCCTCATGTGAGTTTACACTGACAATCATGTCGGATTTTAAGACAAACATATTGTACTGTCATTTGCAGTGATGGGAACTGAAGTGGGCTGCTTAGGTGACACCGTTGTTTTGCGAAATATGTGACCCTGGACCACAAAACCAGTCATAAGGGTTTCATTAATACGTCAAAAGCTGAATAAATAAGCTTTCCATTGATGTATGGTTTGTTAGGATAGAACAATATATGCTCCAAATTTACAACAATTTGAAAATATGGAATTTGAGGGTGCAAAAAAAAAAAAAAAAATCTAAAGTTTGAGAAAATCGCCTTTAAAGTTTTCCAAATTAAGTTCTAGCAATGCATATTACTTATCAAAAATTAGGTTTGGATATATTTACGGTAGGACATATCAAAATATCTTAATGGAATGTGATCTTTACTTAAATCCTAATGATTTTTGGCATAAAAGAAAAAGCAATAATTTTGACCAATACAATGTATTTTTGCATATTGCTACAAATATACCCCAGCAACTTTTTTTTTGTGGTCCAGGGTCACATATCTGCTTAAACCTGAGATGGACGAAAAGCAAGCATCTCTCCATGCAAATCCAAGTATGAATGGAAATAATCCTGAGTTCACTGACTCGACTGGGAATTATAAAAAAAAGACATGGGTTAAAAAAAAACAGCAGGAAGGGACAAGAATGGATTTTCAGAGGGATTCAGCTCCAAGAAGTTCTTGTATCACCTTCGCCAAAATAAAACCAAGACCAGTTTGAACATTCAGAGCACAACGGTTCATCATGTATATGCATTTCCTCTGATGATCAGACAGACACGCTGATCAAAAAAAAGCTAACCGTGTGTTTTTTTCCAAGCGTGGTAGCTCACTATGGTATTGCCATAGCAACAGAAAGTTAAACAATGCACCAATTCTCATTTGCATTGGAAAGGGGGTGGCTCTTTTGATGGGAAGGGGGCTCAGACAAACAAACAGCACACCAGCTGCTTGCGTCTGCATGCATACATGTTTAAACTCACACGTGCATATCAAAAGGGCATGCGAAACCGACAAAATCTAAATACTTTATAAAATAAAACATACACGCAAAAATGATGCAAGACATGTTAAATATAACATCCATTTTCACAGCCTCTCTGTAACACATATGCACATGAAAGTGGGTCCAACATGCCAGCCTGCATATAATGCGGTGAGCAGCCAGCACTTTATGCGGTTTCATCTCGTTTAAATTTCTCCGCTCATCCTCTGATCTCCGCTATCAGGCGGTGCTCTCTTGATGTGTGTGCTGGCTGGCCGTTTGAAGTTCTGCGCTGACTTTAAAGCGGCCAAAAGACCCTGAACGGCAGGTAGGTAGCAGACCTGGAATCCTGGGTGCTCGTTAGCCCAATGACTGTTTAATTAGCTCGATGAGGACTGCAGTGTAAATGCAGTTGCCTATTGACACAAATGGGCATCTGTGTTGTTCATTGCTCATGCGGGGCTAATTTATTCATCCTAAGCCGTGTGTCTGCCGCGCTAACGCGTACGTCAGATAACGGCACTCGTTTCATCTCGACACTTTAAAGCAACGTCGGAGAAAAAAAAAAATCACAATTCAGCAGATGAAAGGAAGCGTTGTGCTATACGGAACAAGACATGCAAAACGTCCTGGAACGGTTTTAAATTACATATGTGCCAATGACAGCCAGACCTGATTTCTTACACCATTTTATTTATATATATTTTTTTAAACAACCAACTCCTGTTAGATTTGTTACAAAAAAATTCATATGGATAAATTGTGATGCAAAAGAATAAAATATGGATGCGGATATGCTATAAAATAATGAATTGATCATCAATAATTATATAATATTTAATTTCCATTCTGCTGTAGTATAGTAATTTTGGACACATTTGCACAAAAAAGACCTTTTTGCACATGTGTGCAGAACATAATTCGAAAATCTGAGTTCCCACCCTAGGATGACACAATATTGTTAATATGGATATACTTTGATGCAAATGCGTATGAAAAACACTTAGTTGATGTGAGAAAAAGTATGCAATCCAAGTCCTAAAAACCAGGCGTGCTTTATATTAAGTGCATCAACTAACTCTTAAGCCTGTAGTTTACACTAGACACTTCCTAGAAGTCTTTTTCATTGACTTCCAACACTGAATTTTGATAAAATCTGAACTGCTAATTTGTTTCTTTTAAAGATGTGTGACCAACAAACTGTTAATCGACATTGATAATCACTACTGCGCTATTTTATCAAAATATTTTTTATATTTAATAATATTTATTCATTTTTAATTGAATTTCTTTATTTCGTATCATTTTGCATTTTTTTTTTTAAAGACATGTATGTCAAATCTAAGTAGCATTAAACAGTCTTTGTAAATAAACATACATGTCATGTCAGATGCAGCTTCTGTTTCAACTTTGCAGTGTAAAGATGGTTGTTGATGTTGATAACATTTTAACAGTAACAGCCTATAGGATTCTGATTGATTTTATTATTTTTTACATATAAAGTATTTGATATAAAATACAAGATTGATACATGTAATAAGTGAATTATAAAAATTGCCCTTAATTATTAAAAATGCCCCTTTCTGACCCTGATCTGTACATGATCTTATACTGTAATGCGGTTACTCAGAGCAAAGAAATGACTCTGACCCATCCCTCGAGAGAGGCACATATTCTACAGCACCACTTCCTCTTTATACTAGTACAAAGTGACAGAAAAAAATCAGAAAGTGTGTCATGGAAATGTTTTCCTGTAAAAACTATTAATTCAGGACCAGGTCTCGTACTCCGGGAGATGATGATGTCACATGTCCACTGGCAGAGTTAATGACTGAAATCTAATTAAACACGTAGAGTTACTGCCAAGAGTGCGCGATGCACCAGGACAAGGGCCAAACAAACAAACAGCAAATAATGAGCTCATTGGTGGGTCGAGTCCAGCCTGATGTCATTCTTCAACCTAAATGGGAGGTTTTCCACCAGTGTTTAGACACTGTAAATAATCTCACATCTGCGCCTGGTGGGTATGTTGAACGTGGCACGCAGCTTGTCAGGGGAGTTTTGCTCATTTTCTTTGAGTGACAGTGAAAAAGCGAGGCCAGACGAACTCGAACAGCGTCTAACCTGAAGTGTGCGATTCCACCCGGCATGCAAACCCTGCGAGCTTCCTCAGAACGCCATCCTAACCACTTCCACATCTCCCGCTGCATTCCTGCGGTTGGGAACGGGCTCCGGGAGCACAGGCAGTAACCCCACGCTAGCTCCACATCTAAGGACTCTGCTGTGGGCCAGGAGATGGCCTTCCCAAAACAGGACTTAGAGCAGAGCCTCTTCCACAGCCCCATAATCCAGTCCAGACCACAGCATTGTTCACATTTTACTGGTCTCTGCTAGCACACAACAATACTGGAGCACGGCTGGATATTACGGCTCCAGAGCAGTCAGGGAGGCAAGACTGACCATATATTGCCCTTGGACACTCAAATGAGACGCAGCATTTGTGTATCCAAATAACAGTATAATAAATAATTGTAAATATTAAAACATTTTAGGTAAGATTATACTCTTTGTACGTGGTACTTGAAAATAGGAAACATCATTTAACTTGATTTAAGATTTTTGTTCTAAAACTGTTTATTATTTTACTTCTTTATGCCAATTTTGATTTCAAGTTACAAAATACTAATGTGTACACTGCTGACAATAACAAAACACGCTTATTATATTAATATTATAATTTTTTCATTAAACACAGTTCCAATACAGCAATTCTCTTTTGATCAGATGTTTTTTTTATTGAACATGCTATAAAAAAAAAAAAAAAACAGTACGGCAAGCTTTCACTAAGAAGTTCTACCTCTTACCAGGGCAAATTACAATAGGTTAGGTTAGAAAAAGGCTTACCCACCTTTGAATGCAAGTATACAAAAATCTCATATTGGATAGAGGCAAAAAAAACTCTCAGAAGACTTGCAACAAGATTGTTCCACTACACAACAATGGCGATAGATTTCACACCTCCTAAACCAGTGGCGAAGCAATAATGTCCCCCCAACAACTGGCTCGCCAGCAATAATATCTGGCCCGCACCCACATTTTGATAGCGGCTC
This sequence comes from Cirrhinus molitorella, assembly GCA_033026305.1. Taxonomy (NCBI): domain Eukaryota; kingdom Metazoa; phylum Chordata; class Actinopteri; order Cypriniformes; family Cyprinidae; genus Cirrhinus; species Cirrhinus molitorella. Next base: position 14,807,708 of record CM065117.1, read on the forward strand.
TTCTGGTATAGGCACTTACAGGCAAATAGAAAAAACGTCTGAAGCGACAAGAGAATCATACAAAATGTGTAGAGCGTGGGTACGTGAGGACTGGAATCGAGAACCGCTGTTCTATATAACCAGTTAAAAATGTATGGAAGGAGTCTTAAAAAGGTCTTAAAATGGTATTAAATTTAACTCTATGATTCCTGTATATACCCTGGAGTAACAGATCATTACCAGTTACAAAAGACACTGTAACAGGCAATTCTAGTTGCATTTTTCATCAATTAATTTCTTACATTTTCCTTTGACTGTGTTCTGGCCCGCCATCTTGTGTCCTAAACGTTCCTGAAAACATGATTGTGGCTGTCATCTGCAAGTAGATGGAACATTACTCTACCATCAATTGGCTATGCACAGGAGCTCCTTGCAAGATTTCTGGTCAGGGAGTCAGAAGGTTAGACAAAAGAGTAGCCCAAGAGCCAAGGACCACTCGGAAAATGCTCTTGAAAGATTAGTACACTCACTCTGGAAGACTCCTGTATTAAAGAAAAGCCATGTTGAAGCTCATTTGAAGTTTCGTACACAACACTGAATTACTGGGAGAATGTATTCTTGTCAGGCCAGACAAAAATCTAACTTTTTGGCAATAATACCACCAAGCCATGTCTGGAGGAAAAATGGCTCTGCATACAGTAGGACTCTAAAAATACCATTCCAACAGTGAAGTTTGGAGATGGAAGCATCATAGTATGGGGCTGTTTTTCTTCTTATGGTACTGGCAAAATCCATATTATTGAAGGGAAGATGAATGGAGCCATGTACTGGAAAATTCTTCAGATGAATCTGTTGCCATCCACCAGGATGATAAAGATAAAACGCGGATAGACCTTCTAGCAAGACAATCATTCTAAACTATAAAAGTTATGCAAAGGAGACTGTGAACTGGTTCCAGAGGAAGAAAATAAAGTTGTTGGAATGACCCAGGCAATCACCAGCCCATAGAGCATATTTGTGGAAAAAACTGAAGATCATGATTCATAAGAGGGTCCCCGGAATATTCAAGATTTAAAGTTTGTTCATGCAAGAAGCGTCTTGAAGACCTTTAGTAATTAATAAGTAATTAATACAATAAAATTTCAGCAGGCATATTCAATAGTTTTTCCCTCTGCCATGTAATCTTATTACTTTTTATTGATTGCAATATTATGATTTCTTGTGTTAATACCAATGTGTGGTCAAAATTTCATGGGTATTACTGCATTGGAACTGTGTTGAATACTTATTTCTCCCACTGTACACATACATATATAGCTTACTGACTGTAGTGTACTTTTAAAAGAGTAGACTGTAATAATGTATTAGTGTCATCGGACATACCTGAGTGAGTCCTCCATCTTGCTCACCTTCCTCCTGCTGTCTGCTCGCTCCTTTTCCAGCTCGGCCTGAAGTGTCAGCAGCTGCGACAGGACAGCAGAAGTGTCAATCACTCAACACGCTTTATCAGCTCCCACCCTTCAGCATAACTAAACAGAGCTGATCTAATTTTCTAAAGGTCAGAGGTCAGCCGTGAGCAGCCGCTGGCAGACGGCTGGCCTGCAGGTGTATACGGCCTCTGCTTTACAGATGTGCCCTTGACAGAGGTCCGCCTCACCGTCCTGCTTTATGACCGGACCAGCCCTTTGAAGGTGCGGCGGCAGGCAGCAGCCAGGTGTCTGAGACTGATCTTAAAACTTATCTTCACCTGATTGTGTCGGCCCAATTATTAAAGCAGCCTTTTTATGACAGTTCTGAAGCTTTGAAGACTTTTGAAAGGGAGCCGCTTGGCAGCAGCTCCTATAAGTCTCATAATTAGTGGGGCAATCAGGTCTGAATACGACTGTCCAGTTATGCTCCCCTTTCATTTGGGAAAACACTTGGGACCCTCATGAGGCTGTGCTTTGACAAACACCAACTGCTCTCTGTTTCCACCTCGCATTTTTGGTAATCCAATCACAAGTGATCAGTGCTAAACAGGTGTAAACAGGGTCTGAAATGTTTTGTCACTGATCACTGAAATCACATACAGGTGTAGACAAAAACGCAAGCATCCATGTGTCCTGGACCGCAGTGAAGCTCCGCCTACTCGCCGCCCACAAGTGGTTAAAAGAGATGCATTTGGAATGCATGCTAATAATATCAATGGTATTGCATTTCACCTGACCACTTGTGATCGGATCACTGAAAACCTTTAAAAAAGCTGAAAATCTTAATACCAGGTGGAAACAGGGCCTTGTAATCAGCACTAGATTTTATAGCCTCAAATGTTCACATCATCAAAGTGAACTAGAGCAATTGAGAGCAGAGCAAATGCTTTTATGTCTAACTAAAACGGGCTGCTTACGTTTATAATGCTTCTGAGACAGGTGGTGGATGTTAATATTAGTCAGTCTCTTAAACGGATGCTTAGGTTCATAATAATTATCTCAATTTAATAACTAGGGCTGTCAACTTATATAAAACATATTCCATTTTAATCATAAATATGCAATATTTATTTTTACAGATCGTTATAAATATAATACTAATTCACACCTCCTGAACAACTCACCTTACTAAACTTCACTTACTGAGAGAAGGCAAGCAGAAAGAGTGTGTCTGTATGTTTCTTGACAATCAACACTTGCTTTGATATTTTGTTGTGAAATTTCATTTCCGAACACATTTTGATTACTGTAGAAAATTATAAAAAATAAGATATGGTGTGAAAAAAGACCATTTAATCAGAATTACCTTTTTGTCAGTGATGTTTTGCAGGTCTGTTATCTCTTGCTGCATCTTATTCTCTTGGTCCTGAAAAAGTGGTAAATAAAGGTTGTTCACACTTACAATACAATTTACAATTTACATAATTTACATTTTGTCATTTTGAGGACGCATTCAAATGAGGACAATCAAAGCAATCAAAATCAACAAAAGAGCAAGTAAGTGCTATGACAAGTCTCAGCTTAAATTAGTATTTGTAACAAGGTTGTTTTATATATATACAATAAAAAAGATAACAGATAGAATAGAAAAAAATTAGAGCAAGCTAGTGTGTTTTTTTATATAATAAATAAAAAGAAAGATAGAAAAGATATAAGATATAAAAAGAATAGTGAAATGGCAATTGCAGCCCATTTTACTTCTGTAATATGGCATATTTCTGATAGAAAGGGGGGGTTTGTTTAATGGTGAAAAATCAGAGGGGCTGATGATAAGGAAAGCAAAGAAGTTATTATGTATTGATAAAAAGATCATAAAGACAAATATTTGTTTTCTCTGGAATAACACAACACTGATGAACTGTTCATAACAAGACTAAGGTCAATTTTGATTTCATGTTGACTTTATGGGTCGTTCGCTCTGACAGACTTGCATGATTTGCACAACAAAGCAAACAGTTATTCATTTTCACTGAGAGTTGGAACAAAAATCTGATTTGAACTTTTAACATTTTGCAAATGATCAGTGATGTGATGCAATGACTATCAATGGAACTGAAGTCAATTTATTAGCTTACGGCAGCCACATGTTTGTTACTTCATTTCAAGAGGGCAAACAGCATTATGAACATCCTTCACAGACAAAGACATTATGACTGGTGCCCTTACTGACCCTGAGATGTTTCTGTCTCCTATTTTCAGCTTCCTGTATCTGCTGTTTGAGGTGAATCACAGTCTGTTCCAAATCTTCAATCACCTCTGATGCCTGACAACAAAACAAACTACATTCAATAACATGCTATAAAACTTTAGGATTACAGACAATCTCTGATATCAAAAACAGTGGCATTAGCTCAGTTCCAAAACCTAGTTGACTGCTTACCTAGACTGGATATTTATCACAAACATCCACCTGATGAAAAAGCCCTTCAGTAGAGAACCCTATTTTTTTTTAAAACTTTTTCTTTACTACTGCAACTATACAGTGAAATATGGTATACATTAACTTATATTTACTGTCAATTTACTATACGTACATCTAGCTTCTAGCTTTTTTTTAAGTAAATCTCATTTAAAAGTACAATGTCTGGCAATATACTTCAGATTTCAGTATACTTGTCAGTATAAGCCAAGCATATGCAAGTATAGAGCTATAAAGTACATACAAAATAGATAAAGTATACTCTCTTATTTAAAAAAAAAACAACAAAAAAAACATAAGACAGAGATCTGATATTTTATTTGTCATAACGTACAACACAATGTACCTCACACAGTAAACACTTAACGTAGTGTGCAAATGCAACTTAATGCAAATCAAGCAAGCTAGTATGCATAGGCCACGAAGTGATGGCGAAATAACACATTAGCAGACCGGAGGGAATAATATGGAATTTTTTCCAGAAAACTTCTTGCACAAATTAAATTTTAGCACTTTCAATGACCTGTATCTATGTATATGTATTTTCAGATTCACAAACTTTCAAGGATTTCAAGGACCCGTGGGAACCCTGATAAACTTTGTGGTAACACTTTACTTAAAGCCTTTAAGTAAAGCATTAAAAAGGGTTATTACATAATACTACATAATAATTATTCATAATGTGCACTGTAATACATTATATCTTGTCAGAAAAAATTACAACCAAATTTAAAATGTAGTGTAAAAATAATTTGATAAATGTTATGGTGTATTAACTTTGGTTAGAATTATTCATGAGATTGTACAATGCATTATAAATTGCATTACAAGGCATAATTAATGCATGAAAACTACTTTCATAATGCTTTATATACAGGTGCTGGTCATATAATTAGAATATCATCAAAAAGTTGATTTATTTCACTAATTCCATTCAAAAAGTGAAACTTGTATATTATATTCATTCATTACACACAGACTGATATATTTCAAATGTTCATTTCTTTTCATTTTGATGATTATAACTGAAAACTAATGAAAATCCCAAATTCAGTATCTTAGAAAATTAGAATATTACTTAAGACCAATACAAAGAAAGGATTTTTAGAAATCTTGGCCAACTGAAAAGTATGAACATTTAAAGCATGTACAACACTCAATACATAGCTGGGGCTCCTTTTGCCTGGATTACTGCAGCAATGTGGCGTGGCATGGAGTCGATTAGTCTGTGGCATTGCTCAAATGTTATGAGAGCACAGGTTGCTCTGATAGTGGCCTTCAGCTTTTCTGCATTGTTGGGTCTGGCATATCGCATCTTCCTCTTCACAATACCCCATAGATTTTCTATGGTGTTAAGGTCAGGCGAGTTTCTGGCCAATTAAGAACAGGGATACCATGGTCCTTAAACCAGGTACTGGTAGCTTTGGCACTGTGTGCAGGTGCCAAGTCCTGTTGCAAAATGAAATCTGCATCTCCATAAAGTTGGCCAGCAGCAGGAGGCATAAAGTGCTCTAAAACTTCCTGGTATATGGCTGCGTTGACCTTGGACCTCAGAAAACACAGTGGATCGATACCAGCAGATGACATGGCACCCCAAAACATCACTGACTGTGGAAACTTTACACTGGACCTCAAGCAATGTGGATTCTGTGCCTCTCCTCTTTTCCTCCAGACTCTGGGACCCTGATTTCCAAAGGAAATGCAAAATTTACTTTCATCAGAGAACATAACTTTGGACCACTCAGCAGCAGTCCAGTCCTTTTTGTCTTTAGCCCAGGCGAGACGCTTCTGACGCTGTCTGTTGTTCAAGAGTGGCTTGACACAAGGAATGCGACAGCTGAAACCCATGTCTTGCATACGTCTGTGCGTAGTGGTTCTTGAAGCACTGACTCCAGCTGCAGTCCACTTTTTGTGTATCTCCCCCACATTTTTGAATGGGTTTTGTTTCACAATCCTCTCCAGGGTGCGGTTATCCCTATTGCTTGTACACTTTTTTTCTACCACATCTTTTCCTTCCCTTCGCCTCTCTATTAATGTGCTTGGACACAGAGCTCTGTGAACAGCCAGCCTCTTTTGCAATGACCTTTTGTGTCTTGCCCTCCTTGTGCAAGGTGTCCATGGTCGTCTTTTGGACAACTGTCAAGTCAGCAGTCTTCGCCATGATTGTGTAGCCTACAGAACTAGACTGAGAGACCATTTAAAGGCCTTTGCAGGTGTTTTGAGTTAATTAGCTGATTAGAGTGTGACACCAGGTGTCTTCAGTATTGAACCTTTTCACAATATTCTAATTTTCTGAGATACTGAATTTGGGGTTTTCATTAGTTGTCAGTTATAATCATCAAAATTAAAAGAAATAAACATTTGAAATATATCAGTCTGTGTGTAATTAGTGAAATAAATCAACTTTTTGATGATATTCTAATTATATGACCAGCACCTGTATATAAAGGCTTAAAGTAAAATGTTACCAACTTCATTTGGCACAACAGTCTCAGAATACATTTTGACAAGCTCTGTGAATTATCCAGAGAATTATTACCCAATATTTCTGGATTTTTGTGGTTGTTAGAGAGCAGGTCATATGGGTTTTCGAAAAATATTTTTTTGCAATATGTAACGTATAGCTATCCTTTAATGTAAACAGTCTGCAAAGTTGTTAATCAAAAAAGTGCATGATAAATAAAGATACTGTCTCTCAAAATACTCTGACTTTATTACATAAGGTCCATCACCACTTAGATAAAACAAATGTTCATGTTAGAATTCTTTTTATGGATTTTACATCAGCATTTAATACTGTGCAACTGCAAATTTTAAAAGAAAGAATGCAAGATTTAGGTGCAAGTAGTTGGTTGGTTTCATGGATTGAGAATTTTTTTAAGTAATAGGCCTCAATGAGTTTGTGTTAATGGAATTTCATCTGATTGCATAGTCTTAAATTCAGCCTCTTCACCTCTTCTTCAAATTCAGTGTAACTCGGATGATCTTACTTTAATTAAGTACGCTGATGATTTGGCTGTAGTCTCCTGCCAAATGGATGCAAACAGTTTAATTTACCTTGATTATATTAAAGGTCTTGTGCAGTGGTTTGAAAACAGTCACTTACAAGTGAACGTTAAGAAGACAAAGGAACTTTGTTGTGGGAACCAAAAGAAGATAGATTTAAATATTTGGGCACAACTATTGATGATAAATTTTCATTTGAAGAAAATGTGGACCACATACATAAGACAACAAGACAGCGTTTAGGCCTAATTAGGAAGTTAAGTAATTTAAATATCAGTCGGAGGGTTCTGACTATTGTTTAAAGAACGACTGAAAGTATTTTAACATACAATATTATTTTGTGGTATGGTAGGGTAACATTGAAACTAATTAGCGTGAGTAGTTAACGAAGCAAATAAAATCATTCGTCAGAGACAGAGTACAATGCAAGAACTGTATTCACAATTTAACAACCATCTCCGAACCACAACCTGTAAGTGTGATTAATATGTTATGTCTACATTTTCAATTGAGTGCTCAAAAAAAATATTTTTCACTTGCATTAAACAAAACAACAAATCACAACAGCTGACCAATCAGAGCAGAGTACGATTATAGAAGGGAGGCGTTTACAGACCTTAAGCTCAGAACTGACTTGAATCGTTTCGAAATCATTGCAAAATGATTCTAATATTAAATGTATATTCTATAAAAAAATTACAATATTTTCTGACCTAAGATGCATTTAAAACTGTTGTGGGAATGCCAACACAATATTAGGACACTTTAAAATACTATATGACCTGCTCTTTAAAATATCTTAGAAGTCCTAATACAGCCTAATGTTAAATTCATACTATAGGAATCAACTGTGAGTTTTACTTTACTCTCTTCTGCTGATCAATAATTGAGTTTCAGTTCAGTCACTCCATTTGGGTTAGGATGTTGCAATAGAAACTAGCTGTCAATGTAAACAGTAGAAAGTGAGGCAGGATTTGCAACAGAGCTAATAAATCAGGAATCTTTCCTAAGATTGTTAGGTTAAAGCAATGTTCTCTGCTCAATAAAAAATAAAGCTGTCAATTTTCACAGGGAATTAAAGTAAGTAAAGCATGCGTAGGAGTGAGCAGTGAGTGAAGTTACCTTGGCTGCAGAGAGGGCATGCTCCTGCTGGAAGTGGCTCATGTCAGCGTTATGTCTGGCCTGAAGTTTCTGCAGAGCGTCTTCATGTTGTTCTCTCATTTGCTCCATCTCCCTCTGCTGGGATATGTTTCTAAAGCATACAAACACACCATTTATTTAGAGTGATAAAAATCATGAAGCACAATGCTGAGCTAATTGCAAAACATTGTGGGACGGCATTAAATGTGAAGGATATGTGTAATACTGCCTACTGTTTGGAAAAAGCCAAGGCAGGTGTGTTTATGATGCCTTACATCTGTTCTGGAGCTGAGCTATGATTTTACATGAAATCTCTGCACCTGCGATCAGTCGTATCTGAGCTTGTCGGGATGATCAGGTGGTTTTCTTGTACCTGTGGTTGGCCTCTTGAAGCTCAGCGCTGATGGAGGCGATATGAATCTCTAACTCCGCTTTTTCCTGTGTGACCTTCTGCCGAAGCAGGTTCCCGTTCTCCACCTCCACTGAGAGCTGCTTCACCCGAGACTCCAGCTCATGCAACATCTGCTCCTAGAGGAACCAAACAGAAAATAAAAAGATAAGACAAGAGGAAGTACTGTAGAATAGTTTATTCAAATAGTTCATACAGATGAACCAGCTCAGAAAAAAAATAAATAAATTTGTAGCATTGCAAAACATTTTTTCACTCTTTTCTCGACATTGATGGAATTTTCCAGCAATCTGTGTTTTCATTCTTTAGCATCAATATTTATCATCATCTGAAATAGTACTGAATCTCCAGATCCAAAAACTGTCTAATGTTACAGAATTAATCAAACCCATGAAGAGACATGATTGTTCAAACTTTAGGAATCGTTGATGGAAATGTTCTACTCCATGTCTTGATCATCGTTCTGAGCCCAATCTGGATATAGTCTTTGACAAAAATGCAATTTTCTCAGCTTTTTGTTAAAAATTATGCTTTTTTTTTTCTGAAACTTACCTACATTCTAGTGTTTATATAAGAAAAAAATAAACTAGCAGATTTATATATATATATATATATATATATATATATATTCTAGGGCTGTCAAATGATTAATCGTGATTAATCACATCCAAAATAAAAGTTTATGTTTACATACTATGTGTGCTTATTTTGTATATTTATTATGTATATATAAATACACACATACATGTATATATTAAAACTAAATATTTATATGTAGATATATTTATACCTGTATATATTTTAGATTATAAATAAATAGAAATATTTAATATATAAATCTGAAATATTTTTCCTTAATATATACATGCATGTGTTTGTATTTATATATACATAATAAATATACACAGTACAAAAATATATAGTATGTAAACATAAACTTTTATTTTGGATGCGATTAATCACGATTAATCGTTTGACGGCACTAATATATTAGTGATATTGCGAATATATAATATATATATATATATATATATATATATATATATTCGCAATATCACTCGAGAGCGATACTGGCTCTATATCAGCATGGCTGTGCGGCCGAGTGCCGGAAGCAATCACAGCTGCTGATACAGAGCCGGTATCGCTCAAGTGCAAGAGTGATATTGCGTTTATACAACAGTTCGACGGAACGTGTGTAGTTAAACAAGAAACGAATGAGTGCCTTATAAAACCCTCTTTTGAGCTACTTCCTTCTGCCACGGGTTCAATGCTCAAGTTGACAGTTAAACATAAGTCACTTTTAGAATTCGTATCAAGGGAATGTGCTGCTTCAGTTAGGTTATTAGTGAGAAATACTGTCTGTATCCGAAATCGCGCCCCTATTCCCTCATTCACTACTCCTTACATTAGTCCACTCATACAGTTCACTTGAGTGAATGAAAACGAGTGAGCGACACTAAGTGCACCACAAGGACTGCCGCTTTTGCATAGTTTGCTTGCTGTTTAATCATCATTTGAAACGGGCAGTTCCAGAAGTAAGATTAATTTATCTATCTTGAACTCTGTCACGGAAATTATGTATAAACCCTAGTTAAATGATTTAATAATTTGTACCTGTGTTGTATTACGCTATGTGACACCGTGGACAAGCGCGTTGTAAATTAATGGATGGATGATTAAGCTTCAGTCGCCCTCTTTTGGCGAGACGCAATAATTAATTGTCTGTTAAGCTTTCGTAATTTAAATATTCATTAAAAAAATCAGTCGTTTGTCATGTTTGTTTCTTCTTAGATGTGGTTCGTAAACACACTCTACGTTAGCTCAGTGAATTATTAAAAAGAAACATAGACCCGACTAGAACAAGCGAGTGATACAAATTGTGAGAGGGCGTTCCTGTAGCGATACCAGTATAATATCTCACGGTTCTCAACCAATCAGATTTGAGAACCAGAAAGAACTGTTGAAGTTATTGCATTCATACATCATAATATATTAGGGGCTATTAAAGTATGTTTAAAATGATCAAAAATTCTGGTGCTGGCTAGCAACTTCAAAAAAAAAAAAAAATAAATAAAAACTCCACCCAAAAATGAAAATTAGCTCACTTTTTACTCACCCGCGAAGAATTATACAGGTGCATAATAATTGCTGAGCACAAAAACATTTAAATATGCTAATTACTCCAAACTTTTGACTGGTAGCTCACAACTTTTTGAAAAGAACAGCTTGAGTGTAGTTGAACTACTTTAAATTATGAGTAGCTTGTATCTCGACAAACTACAGCTTCACAGTAGCTTCCCAACACTGATTTCCACTACAAAGAGACAGCAGAGAAAGGCAGTGAAGATCTCCTGAATGGGGAATTCTTCTGTAGATGTGATAGTGAAAGTTGAACAGTTCAGTAACAGTGAGCTTAAACAGCTTTCTAACCGCATTCATGGCCACCACACCATACTCATCCACCTTCAAAGATCATCTGAGATCATCTTTCAAACAACCTCAAATCTGATGCACCTGTGGGCCTCTGTTCTTTAGCACAACCCAGAGTATGCTGGGATTGAATATGAAAAAGGCATGTGAAGAGCAAAGCATGGCTCAGCCCTCAAAGAACTTCTAGGATGGTCTTCATTTGAAAATGAGACAACCATATCTGACGAAATACAGGAAGGGGAAAACTTTCCATGGGACAGCAAGAGTTGTTAAACCAAAACCAGACAGCCTGCCTGAGCAGTACTTAGAAACACACACACACACACACACACACACACACACACACACACACACATGCTCGTGCCTCATCGTTAATGGAGACCACTGTCCCGTGCGTGGCGGATGGAATGCAGGCTGATATGAATGATGACAGATTATTGATTGAAGATACACAGCTCAGATGATGAAAGTGGCCAGTGTTGAAAAGTACAGCTTTCTGATGGCAACGTCAGTGTCAAAATGCTGGAAAATAGGCCTTTGTTAACTCCCAGTGTGAAATGTGACATGATCTGAAAGAGTTGGGCTTGTGCTATGACGCACACTGGTAATTAATACACTGACCCTGATAGTACATGCCTGATGGCATGTGAATGGCAAGCCTTTCAACAATCTGCATAGCTACCCATCTTACCATTAAAAAAACAATTAAGTAAACATTTTCAACCAATTTAATCACAACTTGAATTACTGAATTACTCAAAACTGTTATTGAGTGTCAGTCAGAAACAACTGTTGATGTAAATGTGATTGTGATAACACCCTCTTACTGATTAACCTTGTCCATGAGACGGGACATGTCTTTATCCTTTTATCACACATGCCCTCATCTGTGAGCATGTCTCAGCAGACAGGAGGATGTTACTTATGAAAGCACATGTTCCACAAAAAAGGGGTGGAGAGGATCTGCTGTCCTATACACACACATATACCACGCCTCTCAAAGGATACGGATCAACGATTCTTTGGTGAATACTCAATTCAAACAGAGTGAAAATAAACATATATCTCTTCCTCCTTTCAGGCAGATATTTTGTTGACTCAAGCCATGTCTATCAGCTAGATTTTATAAGGGCCTAAGCTACCTAAGCTAGCCTAAGCTATGTTAATGTTGCAAAATTCATTAATCATGAAACAATGACAAAAGTGTAAAAATTCAGGGCGTAATGGTCCATTCCTTCAATGTATCTGACCAGCAACCAAGTTTTAAACAAGTTATTTTATTGTTTAATTTCAACTAAGGGTGTACTCACACTAGGCACGGTTGCCCTGAACCGAGCCCGAGTGCGATTATCCCCCCTCCCCACTCCCCCGCTGGCCTGCACTCACACTTGCATTAAACCTTCCGGGCCAGAGCACACTTACGTCATGCATACGATAACAGAGAAAAAACACTTTCGCTAATATTCTGCCAAATAATCAATAATAATTCATTAATAATTTATGCCGTGCGTTGATTTTCAATTGTATGTATCAGAGAATTATTACGGATACAGCTGACGCCGCTTTACTCGCAAACTACAATTCATGTTCATCAATAAGGTAAGAACCAGACCCATTATAAACCTAAATATACTTGACTGAATGAAATTAACTGAAAAGTGTGGTGTAGTAGTAATAATAGAACATGTTTGCAGGCGTTATGATGACAGTGGCGCACACAAAATAGTATCTGTTCCGTGCTCCGGCGCGGTTAGCGCTCACACTGTATGCGTACCGCGCCCGAGCCCAAACGAACCGTGTCCTGGCCCACCTCTTCCAACCGGGCCAGGGCCAGCTAAACGAACTGTGCCCGAGCGCGGCACAGAGCGCTCACACTAGTCAAACGAACCGCGCTTTGGGGGTCAAACGCGCTCGGGCGCGGTTCAAAATGTCTAGTGTGAGTGTACCCTTAGACAACATTTTTTGCTTCTTTTTTTTTTTTTTTTTTACCTTATACCAATGTTATGTATGCTTTCATTTTTGTACATCAAGTGATTCTAGTGTAATGATTATAGTGCATACACTTTAAAAAATATAAGTTCCAAAAGGTTGAAACCAAAAGAACAACAACAAAATTAACTGCAAAGCACCGTTTGTGCAAAGGAAATGTTCATTGGATGTTAAAGGTTCTTCATTAAATCTTAGATGCCAATAAAGGACCTTTACTTTTAAGAGCGTAGTTTGATTATTGGAAAAATGGAGGTTGGACAAATGGATGAAGTCAGTATCACTTAGACTGGCTGGTGTTCATGTCTCTCAGGTACAGTCTGTGCTATGACATCAATGCATTTGAAGTCATCAATCTCCATTGAGCACTGACTGTGATGAATATGTATCTTGTCATCAATATTCGATGTGTTGCTTCCTCTATTGAGGACTGACATTAGCACCGCCGTTGTGCGCTTCAAAACCTGGCGTTCAAGCCACCAATGAACGTTACGAATAATAAGCAGAAGAGCGGTTGTGCCAACTTTTGACACGCTCCCACGCAAGAAGCCACAGGTAAACAGACAAGCACCCATTGGTGCTCCGTTCTCGCCCGTCCAGAAGATATGAAATGTGGACGATGTGACTCCATGTAGCTTTGAAGAGCTTTTTTGAGAAATCAGGATAGCACCAGAGCGTGCCGCACAAAAGAATGATGAAAGAACGAAAGATAAACAAAGGCTTTCAAAGGCTGGAGTATTGAGACATCAAACGCAAAGTAGAAACAACACACAGCATCTCACCTCAGCTGACATATTGACAACAGCAGCCTATGAGGAGAGAAGAGGTAAGACAAGAGGAGAGGGGGGGTTATGGGTGGAGAGGTTGGCGAGGTCAGCCTAAACCAACAGAATGGGAGAACCTAATTTCCAATGACAGAAGGGCCTTTCATCTGGGGCCCTGCCTGGAAATGTGCTGTGTTTAATTATTAAAGAAGGGTCTTACTCTGTGGGGTCGGCATGCATTTGAAGTCTCTTAAATTCAGCCCTGCTGACAGACCACGGCCGACCGTCTCAGTGTGTGCCCTTACCTGTATGACAGCCGCTGAATGCTAATTTGTTACAAGCAAAACTCATTAGGCCTGTGCCACGGATGGACGCTTGTCCCGGCTCATCTCAGAGCGCGGCAGCGCTTCGGTCCCTCTAGAGGGGTGGCTTCAATCAAAGGCTCTAAGACAGGCTTTGTTTCAGGTACACCCTCAATGCACACACAAGATGAAGTTTACAAGGTGAGAGAAGAGGAGAAAAGACAAAAAAGGGTACTCCACACAATGCACACAAATGCTTGTCCAATGTGTTACGAGTGTGTGTTCTTATGACAGTGACAAACCTCAGTACTGAAGGGGGCGATAGAGTTTTCTTCAAATGTATATGCCATTAAACCATATGTGCTGCTATCCATATCGGCAGCTGTAAACATGTCTAACTGTTCCTAGGCTTGGTTATAAGGAGGTGCTATTGCGCCATTAAACAAAGGCAAGAACACCCTCAATTAAAGCTGTAATAATAGCATATAATAGCATTGAGCATTGTAGTCAATCACACACACACCTCTTGATCTTTTGAATACAATGGCCAATCAGAGGTGTTTACCTTAGTCAGAATCCCTCTACCGCTCAAAATGGTGGAGATTTTGTTTAGTGCTGTGTTCTACTTGCTCACGAATCCTCTCATTGTAACAAACAAAAGTGTAGATGTGATGTAAATAAGACAGTCACTGTGCGGAGAAGTCAGCCTCATTGACTATAATGGAAGTTTTCACATGATTACAGCAGAACTCTGCAAGATTGTGATGAACTGAAGCCAGTGACAGTTTTTTTAGGGCTGCCCATTAACAGTCGATTAACCATTAGTCGACGAGAAGAGGTTTGGTCGACCAAAACTGTATTTTTGGGGCCGTTCACATGTCGCGTCTTTTGTACGCTCAAGTTTGTTATTTCAAATGTAGATGCACGCTCATGATGAAAGAGATGCGTTTTTATGCACTCCAAACAACAACAAAACATTGCACTTTTGTAAAATAATAAAAGCAAACAGGATACACTTTCTGCTGTCTCGGTCTCTGAACTTGAGCGTGTCAATTTTTTTTTTTTTACAGAAACTCTGTGTAGTAGACATCACAGTTACATCACTTGCAGCTGCACGCCTAATGGTGGCAGAAAAAACAGGTAACAAGGGCAATGGGTAAAATCCATGGAATAAGAGAAGAAATTTTTCTGTGGCTTTTGATGCCAGAATCGGAATGCAAATAATTTTTATAGAATATTGTCATCAAAGATGCCATTTGAAGTTAAACGCAGACGTCTAAACAGACCGACTATGGCTGAAAACTGCTATGATTACGCTACTTTTAAAGCATAAATTTGATATAACAACATGTGTACATAAAATGTCCATTTGCTGTTCGTAGGGGATGCATTGTTTTAGCCCTACAGTTACAGCACAACATATTATTTTAAACTTAGTACTATTAACATTTTACATAGGTTAACATTTATTTTTATTTCACAATTCTGATTTTTTTGTTCTTGCAAATGCAAGTTTATATTTCCTATATTTCCTGGACTATAACTCGATTTGTCAATTCTCAGGGGAGAAAAGCCAGAGACGAGGGGAAAAGAGACAATAAGTATTTAAGAATTTCGAGAATAAAGTCTGAATTTTTTTTATATAAACTTTTTTTTTATTTTTTTTTGTATGGCTCCATAGACTGCTACTTGACAACTGTCATTTTTTGCAACCAGAAATAAGCTCTGCCCACAAAAAACATCATCACTGTTTGCAAACACTAAATTGTTCTATACTTACCTCAGACATGAAAAAAAATGATATAGAGAGCAAAATGTCTACTTTCAAATGAACCAATTCAAATGTAAACCAAATATGCTCAGATTATGTAATTTGTGTGAAACATGCATATAGGCGCATCCACTACTGCTGAGATGACAAGTCAGTGTTGCAGCTTTATTTCTTAAGCTGTAAACAAAGAAAACACTAGTTTAGCAATAAATAATTAAGTTAATGGAGCCTCCTTACTGTTTCCTGACACATTCATAATCATTAGTTCTGCCGGTGTGCTGATGAACGACTGAACGACTACTAGTCGACCAGAAAAATTTTTAGTCGAGGGCAGCCCTAGTTTTTTTTTTAGAGACTAAGAGTGATTTGATTCTGGAACTGGGCCTAGACGACTTGAAAGAGAAAGTCTTTGAAGAAAGACTCACTATGCTTATTCCCCCTCCGTTCTGGCACATTTTGGAATGCAACAACATGTGAAATTAAGCCTATGTATCTAGAAGCTAAATATGAGCATGTTACCATTGACAAGTGTTGAAGTATGCGTGAATGCACTCACAGTTGCTTGTGTCTGGCTGCTGTACTCAGCCTCCATCTTGGCGAGTCGTTGGTTGGTGTCTTCCAGCAGCTCCTGGATATTGCCTGTGTGCTTCTTCTGCAGATCAAACTTTTCTTGTTCCATCTCCGCCACCATGGTATGCAACTACCAGACAGGAGGAGCAAACCACACAACATAGATCAATAAAATATAAACTCTTCAAGACTCAAAAATTGTACAATTTCTAATATTAGGGCTTAACAATAAGTTTGTTTTTTGTTTCTGCTTTCTTAACGGGCCAGTAGTTCACTTATACTTGCTATTAAAGAGTAGTTAATTTTAACAAAGTGTTTTCATGTGACAGAAAAATACATATTTTTTAAAAGTAGTATGCATTTTAAGACCTGAACAAACAAAAGTATCAATATCTAGTATATACATACCAGAACAAACAGAGACAAACTACAAGATATATCAGACTCTTTATCTCCTATCCCATATTTTTTTTCCCTTTACAATTCTTTCCATTTTTTAGAAGATTATAAATAAACAAATAAACAAAAAAACTGCAAGACATAAAAACACATGATCTGCGATCTCACACTGCCATCTGGCCATCCTTATTGTTGAGCTCTGAACATGAGCCCAACAGAATATTATGTTTAGAAACAGAGAACAAAGAGAATGTTTTATAAGGCCTGAAGCAAGATACCCTTTAACCAAAAGCCTGTAGAAAGGCAGGGCCGGATTCTCTGGGAAAACCTTGAGCTTTTCTCTTCTATCTCTGCAATAAACATACACATCTACTGAACACTCAGAGAAGATGGATTTTTGGGATTCTTTCTCATACTCAGACGGGATTGGCTGAGCTCTAAACTCAGTGAGTGTTCAGCGTTCAAAGCTCTGGCTGCTGGAGGGACGGGCCTGTGGAAACCTGAGCCTTTTCAACCCTTCCTTACCTTCTTCTCCCATTCGTTTTTCAGAGATTCAGCACTTTGATCAGACATTTTCTTCAGCTCGCTGATCTGTTTCTCTTTGGTCTGTCGGATGACCTGGGACTCTCGCAGCAGGCTTTGAACTACAGGGGAGAGAGGGAGGCAGACACAAACATTCAGGCCTGGCCGCAGGGCATCTCTCTGTCTGCTCACACCCCAGGCTGCCCCGAACGGCAACATTCTTCTTGACTCAATAAATAAATAAATAAAACAATAATACATAACAATAGGTACGGAAACAAGAAATGATACAATATCTTTGAGTTACATAAGTTAAGCTGAAGTGTATTACAGCAGAAAGTCAGTAAAGGTTATGTGTTTGAGTGATTTTACCACAGTTAGGGAGGGATGTTTAAAAGTTTGGAGGTTAAAAAAAAGAAAAAAAAAAAGGAAGATCCACTTTACTTTTCATTAACATTAAAAAATATTAATTTGGATGAAGAGTTCTCACAATTAATACTTAGCATGTTGTCAGTTAAACTTACATTCCATGAAAATGAAAAGCGCATTTTGTGATTTTGGGGTTATATTAATAAGGAAAGGAAAGGACGTGTGGCTAAGTATGGTGACCCATACTCGGAATTTGTGCTCTGCATTTAACCCATCCAAATGCATGCACACACACACACACACACACACACACACACACACACACACACACCGTGAACACACACCCGGGGCAGTGGGCAGCCATATTGCTATCGCTGCGAAGCCCAGGGAGCAGTTTGGGGGTTCTGCCGGACCTGGGACTCAAACTCGCATCCTTTCGATTACAAGTCTGACTCTCTAACCATTAGGCCACGGCTGCCCCCTTTAACCCTCTGGGGTCTGAGGTGATTTTGGGGCCCTTGAGGTGTGCTGACATGTCCTGACATTTGTGCTTATTTCAGCTACTTATAACATACTATTTGCCCATATGTATTTTTCTTGTATTCAGCACACACTGTGCTACAATAATATGTGAGAAAGATAGATGTACATGTTTGCATTTTGTAGAAAAAAAATATTATGCGTGGTTAGCACATTTTAGGAAAAAACATTCATCTAAAAGATGGCCTAAAAAAAACTACTGAATAGTTCTGACGAAATCATTTGAGTAATCAGTCTTGTAAGCTAGAATATTTACTTCACAATGATGTGAGAATTATTCCAACCACTTCATCACAAACAAAGATATAATAATTTGAATTTTGAAAGTAAGTTTTTTTGCCAGCATTGCCATATTCATGGGAGTGTTAATAGCTCTGAATATTCATGTAATTCACACAAGGAGAGACAAAAGACACTCCCACAATGGCTAATGTTCCCCCCATCAAAGGTAATGTTCGCCCATCAAGTTGGAGCACTGTGAAGAAAGAATGTGAGAATGCTCAAAGATTTTCATCTATTTTATTGTAATTCCTCTATGTGGAAAAGTGTTGTGCCTTGCTTGCTGTGCTAAAAATGTGAAGATATATTAACACTTTTCACTAGCAAATCTGTTAAAAAAAGGGTGCGCTGCAAAAAAACTGCTTTTCTAGTTTAG
This sequence comes from Cirrhinus molitorella, assembly GCA_033026305.1. Classification (NCBI taxonomy): domain Eukaryota; kingdom Metazoa; phylum Chordata; class Actinopteri; order Cypriniformes; family Cyprinidae; genus Cirrhinus; species Cirrhinus molitorella. The sequence continues at coordinate 14,826,438 of CM065117.1, forward strand.
ATTTTTTTGTCTTGTTTCCAGCCAGAATATCTAAAAATTCTTAAATCAAGAAGGATTTTCTAGACAAGTAAAAATTATTGTCTTGTTTTCAGAAAAAATAAGTCAAAATTAAGGTTTGGCTTAAACCAAGCAAAATAACCTGCCAATAGGGTAAGCAAAATAATCTTATTTCAAACAGAAGGCTAGATTATTTTGCTTACCCCATTGGCAGATTATTTTGCTTGCTAAGTCAAAGGCCAAAAAAAATATAAGATTAACAGCCTCTCGAGCACCTTGGCTCTAGCAAAAACCTGCCATTGACTTCTGAGGAATATGTGGAAAGGTCAAAGACAAGACATCAAATCACAAATGCTGCTTTTTCTGAGTCGCAAGAAAAAGCCTCTTTGTGAGTGTGGTTGATTCTTTACTACATATCGGTTTACAAGGTGCAACATTTGTTAGTCTTAAGAGTTGTAAGGGCTGTAAGAGAGGTTTATAGCTGGGGTGCACTGGGTAACACCTTACCACTCAGAGCGAGTGTATAAACATGATCTATTCCATGTTCTTCCCTCACCTCTCTTCTCCAGCCTCCGAATTGTCTCCTCCGCATCCTTTTGCTTCCCACGATATATGCTCTTCAGCTCGTCAATCTCGCCATTTTTGCGGTCCAAAATCTGAGAAAATAAACACGAACCACTTTGTAAATTTTCTGAAGAAAATAAACTATATTGCCAAAAGTACTGCGACACCTCCTTCTAATGAACAGGTTTGACTTCTTTAGTTATTTCCATGAGTACTAATCTGAATGTTTAAGCATATAATAATATTTTAGGGAATTGTGTCCTTCTAATTTTATAGCAAAAGTTTTGACAGGAACCTTTTTTATTCTAACATGACAATGTATAAGGCAAGGTTCAGTCAGTGTGGAAGAACTTGACTGGTCTGCATAAAGTCCTAATCCCAGCTGAACACCTCTGGTGTGACTTTAAATACAGATCTTGAGCCAGAAAACTCAGACCAAACACCAATGACATGTGCGTATGGGTACAGTCATTTTAGACACTTCCAACAGGGATGGAAATACAATTTTTAAATACATGAATTATGCTTCCATCTTTGATACAGTTTTGGAAATGACTTTTTCTGTTCTAAAGAAGGGGGTGTCCCAATGCTTTTGTCCATATAGTGTATGTACAAGTCATTGGTGTTTGGTGATGAGTTTTTGGCTCAAGGTCTGCATTTAAAGTCACTCCAGAGGTGTTCAGCAGGGATTAGAACTTGACTTATGCAGACCAGTCAAGTTCTTCCACACTGACTGAATCAAACATTTCTCTATGAACCTTGCCTTATACACAGAGGCATTGTCATGTTAGAATAAAACATGAATAAGAATGAGAATAAGGGTCCTGTGCAAACTTTTGCTATAGATTAGAACAGCTTTCCTCAAAAGGCGGCCCGCGGGCCACATCCGGCCTGTGAGAGAAAATTATTTGGCCCGCGCTAATTTCAAATAATGTGGCATGAAAATTCAGCCTTTTAAGGGCTTTCACACCAAACGCATAAAGCACTGCGCTATGAAATCAATTTAATTGGCTTGCCTTGCGCCACGTGAGGACGGTTTGTTGCTGCGTTGGCTTTAAAGCGCACAAGCAGCGGAGCGCACCACTGACGCGCAAGCCGCGGTCAAAGTTTAAAATAGCTGAATTTTTGCCACTGTGCTCTGAAGGGCTGCACTGAGCCCCGCGGCCAGCGCAGCACTTTTCGTGTTTGGTGTGAAAGTCGCTTCACACTCCTAATGAGACGCGATGCAACAACGCAATGCGACAGAATCATTTAAATATCACAGCCATTCAAAAGTTTGTAATCTAATTAATAAATATTAAACCTATATAAATAGCTATTTAAATATTTAACATTAAAACTACATACTGAGTGACTGATACCTCCTTTGTCATGGAAAACACTTGTTGGTTCGCATTAAGCTCGCAGTTTTAATGTTTGTTTTATTTTATTTTTAGATCTGATGTAATCTGTTGTTGCTTTCAGTATGGCTATAAATGTCACGCAATATGATATTCAAACTCAAATTAGACTATTTTAACAATAAATAAAGCATGTAATCAATACCTGGGATTATCACTGTCACAGTTTGTATGTTGTTCCAGCCGTGACGTCGCAGAAATTGAAACCATTTCGAAAAATAAAATTCCTTTCGCTCGTCACTGCGCGCATGGTTAGGACATGAAAAGATACCTTTTATCGTGTCACGTCTGGTTGGGACACAGTGACCCACAGTTTGATCCCTCAAAAGTCTAAAAATATTAATGCCGATAGATCTAATAATTCATTTTGCAATTAGGGAAAGTGCAGACCCAGTGTGAGCAGGAACAGTTGACATGGAAATCCAGATTTTTTGTTTGTTCCTTTGTTTTTAATATTCAACTGGGAAAGTTATTTAGTTTTCTGTATCTGAATACAAAAATGTTCATAACTGTTTGAATAAAACAGACTTCTGTGAAAAAAAAAACAAACAAAAAAAAAACTGAATATTTATCTTCTAAATCCTTTAACAGAAAAACAACAGCAACAACAGCAGCAAACATTTTGGCCATAACATGGTCGGTGGCCCTCAGCTTGGTATTGTTGGCAGAATTTGGCCCTCGGTGAAAACTAATTGAGGAACCCTGAATTAGAAGGACACAATTCCCTAGAATAGCATTATATGCTTAAACATGTAAATTACTAAAGTAGTCAAACCTGTTCATTTGAAAGGGGTGTCCCAATACTTTTGGAAATATAGCGTATGACAGTTTTTACTGTATCCACAGTCCTGTTTTTGCATGATGAATACAGACTACTACCACCTGCTGGTCTGGAAAGTTATTTCCTCTCATGCAGGCACAAAACGTATGTGCCAGTTGGCTGTTGGCTGCAGTCTTTATGTTGTTTTCAAGCTCAACTTTTTGGCCCAGATGCCAGGCAACACAAGGCATCAACACTGTTGGCTTTCGTCAGCGCTAGTTCTTTGATGTTGGTTTGGTGTGTCACGGCTTTTAGAGGTTTGTTCAGATCACTAACCCTAAGCATGAGCAATAGTAATAGTGATGCTTGCATTAGCAAACAACTCTACAAACAAGAAGCATTCATGACACTGAGACGACGGATGACAGAACATTTATGTTCCAGACTTTCCAGCTAATCTAGAGCCATAAATAAATTTCAGTGGGAACAGAGTTTAAATAGAGGTTTGTGGTGCTTCCATATGACAAGCTAATGCTGGCTGCAGATTACAGAGGATAATGTTCTTATTCACAAGCATGACCATGAAGGAACTCGCCCTCTCCTGCGTCACTGAATGCTGGAATTTGCTGCTTTGAAGCCGACGTTTAGCAGATGGGGGTTTGGGGGTGGTGGGCCAGATCCCCATTTTTGGCCCTTTCTTCAGTGAAAGCTTTTTGCTTAAGTATATTATCTGTAACAGTAGCGTAAGCTTAAAGCAGAGGATGACAAACCCGTATGAATCTCACATTATGCTCTGGGAAGGAAGACCACTCCACGAGACGTGCCCATGACCCCACTGACAAGTAGTAGTGTTTTGGTCATGACAAAACAAATCATTTACTTCTGTGCACTGACATATTTTTCATACACTGAAGTCTCTCCCCTTGTGAAGGGCTTGACTGCGTCACCCTGCTTTCAAACACTGACTATAGCATGAGCAAACAGCATATCATTAGCATACATTAGCATATAAATAGTGTATCAATTGTTGGACCTGCTGAACAGAAACGCCCTTCACTTTACTACAAGTTTATGTTTTGAGTCTGAATGACTTAGAGCAGTGCTGAATGAACTGGCATTTGTTCATGATCAAATTAAACAAACTGGAACATGCCGTTTGTGAATGTACTGAATGAACAAGTTATTTCATTTGTGAACAGGGATCTGATGACTGACAATGACTGAAAGAAAAGTGGGCACTGGTTCACTCAGCAGAAGAAATGCACATATATGAATGTGTAAAAACAACTTATTACATGATTAAATAAGGATGTTTCTGGAAACAAATTAGCAGGACTGCCCTTGACTAAAGATTTTTCTGGTCAACTAGTAGTTGTTTGTTTTAAGCGCTTAGTCGACCAATCACATGTTTATTAATAAACCATTTGAATCATACTAATGAGCCTTTAATTGCCTGCATAGCCTAATGCTTAAAGCTTGCACAATGGCAGAATTAATGGTTATGAATGTGTAAGGTAAAAAGGCTGCAGTCATTTAATAATAATTTATTGACAAGCTAGCGCTCTCTTTCTTTGGAAACACTAACTCTCTGCTGTGGCGGATACACGTACTGTATGTTTGTTCATAATCTAAGAATATTTGTTTTCCATTTGAATTGGTTCATTTCAAGTAGTCATTTTGCTCTCTCTCTCTCTCTCTCTCTCTCTCTCTTTCTCTTTCTATACATATATATATATTTTAAGGCAAGTTTACACAGAGTTTAGGTTAATTTTTATTGAAGCACTCAAGTTCAGAAAGTGAGACGGCAAAAAGAGCATTCTGTTTGCTTTCATTATTTTACAAAAGTGTAATATTTTGTTGTTATTGTAAGTGCACACAAATAAATGTAACGCCTTTACAGATTCGAAAGATGTATTACTCTTATCTGTATGACCCAAAATTTGAGCGGCCATGTAAAGTTGCTACTACTAAAATTTAGATGATAAGCCATATATGAGGTCTACCACATAGACCAGTCGTTAATGATCTGTCCGTCACTCACAGCGTGACTTCACAATTTTTTGGATTTTTTTTTCTGCAATTAAGCAACTAATGCAATTTTGGTCGACCAAGCCTCTTGACTATTGACTATGGTTAGTTGATTATTAGGGGGCAGCCCTACAAATTAGACATTCAAAATGTGTAGTGTTACGAAAATTTTGGTTGCATAGTTGTCTGACTAACTAGCAGTTAGCCAAGAAACTTATCTACTGATCAAATGATTCAATGACTCACTTATACACAAAATCACACAAATTTTCACCATCACCTGGTATAATGATGTAATTACAGAATGGGTCACTGACAGAACTAATGACAGAATCTGAATTAATCTTTTGGTTCAACACAATAATCAAAATTTCCACCACTCACAAACATGTTTAAATAGCAAAAAATATCAAATAAACATGCCAAGTAGCTCACTGAAGATTTCTGTTGGAATAAAGTTTTGTGAGACATTTTACATTATAAATGGAAGTAAAAAATAATAATATAAGGAAAGATTATGGATAAAGGAAATCTCTTCACTGAAAACAGTGTTACATATTCTTTCTGATGTGTCTCAGGAGCATGTTGAGTGTTAACATTCCAGACTCTCAGAAGCATGAATGAGTGTTGCCGGTATCTGAGAGGACATGAGCCACAGCTCTAAAGAACTCACTCATGACCTTGTCCCTCATCTCCCAAAGACCTCTGCGGTGGGCTCTCAGACTCCAATGGACCGGTTCTGCGAGTCCTTAACAATCCACCCATTGTGCGACACAGCGCAGGCTTTTGATGAACCCAAGGAATTTAGAAATCCTTCATGGCAGGGCGGGAGGGAGCCAAGCGCAACCTGTATTTAGCAAGCTCCAAATAAACAGCAGATCTGCTGGGCTTGTTCCCAAGCAGCGGTCCAGTCTTGTGCCTTGAGCTGTGGGCGATAAGATGCCTGGGCTCAAGGTGGGGCGGGCATTTCAGAAATGTGTTTTATCTGATGCGGCCACTGCACAGCAGAGAGCCGTTTGTTCAGACCGCTGTAACTCCTTTGATGGCCTGACCTTCTACAAGCCGTCTGTGTCCAAGTGGGAGTTCAAAGGCTGTCGGCCATTGTCTCAGTGAGGGTGGACAGCAGCGTTGCGACCAGAGGTCTGTAAATCTCAAAGGACCCTACGGAGATCAACGGCTCGGAGGACATGACAGGGCACACGCACCGGCCCGGACGCCCCTGGACTCAAGCAAGCCCACCAACGGACAGCACTGCGCCGCACGTGTGTGGTTGTTTATAGGGTCTTCAAAGAAATATGCACCTGAGCAAATATTGACATTCCCCAAGCAAGCACATCTGAGTGTTTCAGAACCAAACAACAAGCGCTCATTAAGAGCAAAGCAGACAAAACCACAGACTAAAAAAAAAAAAAAAAAAAAATCATATGAACCAATTAAGATTTCATGCAACGTTGATCGCAAAGACCGGTGAATTAATGAAAGATCCACGGGAAGCTACTGAGGTTCAAAACCCAATGGAGAAACTAAACAAGAATAGTCTTCAAAGGGCTTCGGCAGCAGTAAGAGCTGCTGTTTACAGATGCACTCTCTGAGGTTGGGGGTGATGGTCCCTCATGAGGCCTAATACAGCAGTGTTTAGTAAAGAGAGGTTGGACATCGCTGGCGAGAGGACCATTTCAACACTGGTCCTTCAAACACAGATGCAACTTCATTCAAACCAAAAATACCTCCCAAAAGTTATTATTTTCTCCCTCTGAAAAGTCAGTGAGACCATCAGTGGATTATTTATCCTGCGTTTTGTCCGTCAGAAGTGCACTCTGTTGCTAAGCTCATCATCCTGCAAGCTGGTCGCCTGTGAAAGATGAAAGCTTGCAGCTGAGAGTGAGGGAAAGAGGGGGCGTTAGGGAGGTTAAAGGGAAGTTCGTGGAACATTTAGGGACACACAATTTTCCCATCGTCTCCTTAAAGAGCTCTTTTCAGACACACAGCAGAGTCATAACAGAGTGTCGAGGACGAGGTCCAGAGGCCATTGGACTTTTAGGGATGCCATGAAAGACAACAGTCTGCCAAGAATCATGTTTCTGCTTATAAAGGGGGTGGGGATACACAAACATCTGTAGACCTAGGTCATTTAATAGACTTTATTGAAGCAGAAATGGAGGTGTGATGTCACTGGAACTGAATGAAACAGACAATAAATGTGGAAGCCACAGAGGAGACACTGACACAGCACATGCTGAATGTTATGTTTTAGGGGGAATATATTATGTGTTTGATTGTTCTGTTCTGGCCTGAATAATTAATAAAATCAGTATCACTAAAACTATATCATTTTAATGAGTGAGACGGTTCTCTGTGATGTTTGCAGATCCTAAACTGAAAGACGTGAGCAGTCAATCTATGTATCATCGATGTACTTGTCACTTGTCCAAAAATCTTTCTTTGTATTCATCTGAAGAAAGCAAATACACATCTGGGATTGCATAATATGTGTAAATGATGAGATATATTTTTTTGTGTGAAGTATCGCTTAAGAAATACTTGACAAGTTAATTGATTAACAAATCAATTGCTAATTACAGCCCTATCTATCAGCCTCTACCAGCCTCGATCTATCACAAACTGTGTCATTCACCTTCTGAATCTCTGCATCATGTTTCTGCTGCATCCTCAGTGCATCCTCTTGATGTTTGGCCTCCAAGACTTTAGTCCTCAACTCAATCTACAAATGAACAGATGACATGAAACAATGGCAAAAGGTCAATAATAAATGCATTTTATTTTGTTCTCTAAATTGTATGTATAATGCTAATAAAGGTTTCTTGCACCAAAAACATAATGTCATACAATTAATTCATTTAGTTAACAACCTCAATGTAGTGATTCCATGCTACAATGATTTCTAAACAAGCCCTTTTGGTGGTTTGTCTTAGTTTGGGTCTGGGTGTACCAAGTAGTCTGTTAAAAATGTCTACACAGCACATCAAAATCATACTAAAACCTTCAAACTTATTTAAAAAAGATTGGCATTTTTTCATCACATGACTCATTTAATAAAAGCCACAGCATAGAAACTTCTGAATTACAGTGCTAAGCTTCCTCTACACCTACAGAAAAAAAAGTTATTATCCAGTCTTTTTGTTTTTAAGATGAGTCATTGAAAGAGTCAGTTAAGAATCTACCAACATTCAGAGCAAACATAAAACAAATTTTTTTTTGTGCTGTGAGACACTGATGAAAGAGCTTTCTGTTCAGAAGGACACATATGAATAATACTTGACAGGAAACGGCAAATGTAAGCACACACATAATGGCAGTTGAACGGTCAACAACAACAACAACAACAGCATTTTAATACACTTGTAGACAGTTCAACAGTAGATCCACCCAATGAATTAGTTTGCTTAGTGAAACAAATACTGTATGGCATGGAAATCTTATGGAGTTCAAGTTCCTTGAGGACCAGTTTAAAACAATAATTATGAGTTTAAGAGTTATTTGTGAGCCATCTTCACTGATTTTGATTACCACTACTTAGCAAACACCACTAATTAACTTCCCTTACCTAGAGCAACCTCAGGCTTTAAATGTGCCTCAATATTTCTGGGATCAAAAGTTCAACGTTTTTCTTTAGTGGCCTGTTAGAACACGTGTCCCGGGCTCTTCAGGTTGTCAAACCCACACAAATAATGTGAGCAACCACACACACCCAAGAGAGGGGTAAGCACACACTTCCGCTTACACAAACACAAAGTGCAGCTGAAACTTTCGTCACTATGGCCGCTGGTCATTCCTGAAGCGGTGTCTTTCTTCTCATGTATTTTGGGAAACATGTTTTGATGTGGCATGAGCAGGATTTGTGTGTGAGCCACCCAGCCCTCTGGCTGACTGCGGATCAGGGCTTTCAACTGCTGCCACCAGCGTGGGACACGATCTACTGGCTTATCAGATCTGCTGCAGGGCGCTATATGGCCAGAGTAAAAGAGTGTGAGCAAGAGATCCAGACGTCTCTGGTTCACAAGAACATTCACAGAGCCACAGGCCTTTTCTGCTGCCTGTTAGAACAGACTCAGACTGACAGGAAAAACCAACTAAGCTGGAATGGTCAGTGACAGAAGGAGAACTTAACGGAAAAATGTATTCATTTCAATAGTGTTTGAAAGAGCCTCTTTAAAAGCCAATTATTCAATAATAGCAAATATGCATACAATGTTTTTAAACTACATGGTAAACATCTTTACTCACGCATGGTATACAGGGCTAGCTGATAGGACTTTGGCAAATGGACATTGACAATGAATGACAAGTGCCATGATGTTAACTCCACCAGTCATTGACAGACATTTACAAGCTATATCAAGAAATCCATGGAGACCATGGAGCTGGGAACTTCTGAAATGACAGCCAAATATGTGTTTTTCCAATTATTAAGGATGCCTAGATTTATTGGCCACCAATCTTTATCGATATATTTAGAGCCGGGGGTGAAAACTTTTGAACAGAATAAAGATGTGTAAATTTTTCATATTTTGTGTAAAAATTGTATTTTGTTCATTTAGTACTGCCAGAAGCTACAGAAGATACTTACATGTTTCCCATAAGACAAAATAAGTTACGTTTACACAGATCTTCTAAAAGTTCTAAAATTCTAAAAGTTTTCACCCCCTGGCTCTTAATGCATCGTGTTTCCTTCTGGAGCATCAGTGAGTGTTTGAACCTCCTGTAATAGTTGCATATGAGTCCCTCAGTTGTCCTCAGTGTAAAAAGACGGATCTCAAAATCACACAGTCGTTGTTGGAAAGGGTTCAAATACACAAAAATGCTGACAAAACAAAGAATTTATAGGACCTGAAGGATTTTTCTGATGAACAGCGGGCAGTTTAACTGTTCAGAACAAACATGGGACTCATGAACAACTATCACTAAACAAAAAAATAAAGCTTTTGATCATTCAGGTAGCAACACAGTATTAAGAATCAAGTGTATGTAAACTTTTGAACAGGGTCATTTTTATAAATTCAGCAATTATTTTCTCTTGTGGACTATATGTAAACATCTTGTATGTGAAATATTATACTCAGATCAGTAGTAAATAAAAAATAACATGCATTTTGTATGATCCCTCTTATTTTGGTAAAATAATTTTGCAGATTCTGGAAGGCGTATGTAAACTTTTGACTTCAACTATATATATATATATATATATATATATATATATATAAGCATTTCATAAATAAGAAAACACAGGCTGCTGGGAAAGTGCATTGTTGTGAAATGCCAAAGTACCAAAGTAGTAAGTGAGCACATCTTTCTTTATTAAAAGCTGTTTATTTAGAACACATGGCTTAATGACATCAACCTGTATTCATCAGTATGCTGGCCACGGTACACAGCGATATTTGTTATATTTGGTACAATGAAACAGATTGTGACCCACGATAAATAAACCAAAATGAATGCATTTAAAGCCAGATGTTTTGATGTATCAAAATTACACAGACAGAATTGCTGGTATACTGCAGTTTGGTTGAATGCAGAGACAACGGTTTTACATAAAGTAATTGGGTAAAATATCAATTGAATTGTAAAACTATCAATAACATATCACCCAGCCCTAGTATACATCTCAGTGTCATTTCATATTCAAGCCCAATCCATGAAGACATCTCATGCGCTCTACATAAACAATGTATTTATTTACACATCAAAAACATGAATACAGCTCTGGAGGCCTTTGTCAACTCCAGGGAGAGAGGGAGATCACTGTTTCTTTCACATCTGTGATTCCCAGAAGCTACTTTTCTGTGAAGTAAGTCTGTATAGTGCATAATATCAGCTGCTGGTGTCTGGTTGACAAGAACATATACATAGAGCATAATATCTTGTAGCACAGAAATTGATAAAATTGAGATAACAAATCTTCACAAATGGTCTAAAGCTTTGGCCATAGTTCCCCTATATAGTAGCAACATCAAGCCCCTTCTGATCCCCACTTTGCCTGGCTTAAGTCCAGTTGAGTTTTTTGGCTTTTAGTATGAGGATGTTAGCCTTAATGTTATCTCCAAAACAATGACAAAATTCTCAGTTACAAGATATAAGCATTTAAAACTTACAGTCTGTCACTTCTGACAATATTAATCAATGATTTTGATGACATCACCCTGCACTTCAGCTTCTCATCATACTTTCTGTCCAATCAAATGATTTCTAGAATCCAAAGCATTGTTGCCAACTAATTGTCAGGGAAAGTTGCTAAAGGCAGGACAATTTGTTGCTAAAAGACGTCACTGCGCGATGACATCATCATGTAATCACAACGTAAAACTGCATAATTGCATTTTATGCATTTTCTTATTAACTACACATTCTAAACAATTATATTTTTAAGCAGTGTATTGGTAGCTAGCATGCTACGCTTTAAGAAAAGTCTGTAAAATAGGGCACAATGTACTGTGTTCATTTGGATTTTTCTGTATTGATTTTTCACAGGCTTTTCACTTGAATTTAAAATGTCACATTGTATTTTGTGTTCTCAGGTTGGGAGTGGGAATCACTTTTCTATTTTTCTACATATGTTTTAACTGATTAACAAGTGCAGGAGCAAACTAATAACAAGGTGCTATCATAAATGAACCATTTTTAGAACAACTCCATCTAGCAACTTAATTTTTGTTATATGTGTACTGCTAGACATCTTTGATTTCCAATTTTTGTGTAAATTAGAGGGAAATGTATGCCTTTTTATCATTTGATAACAGTTGCTAAAAGTTGCCAAATAGATTTTAAAAAAAGCTAAAATTGTTGCGAGGTGCTTTTTGAAGAAACAGTTGCTATGGTAGTCTGAAAAGTTTCTAAATCTAACAACAAAACTGCTTAGTTGGCTTTTGGCTATTTTAAAAAGCCATCACCACATATAATAACGCTGCGTGTTTCAAGGCACTTAAAAGTGGACCTATAAAACTGTAATAAAACTGCTTAGGAGAACTGAATTAAGCACTTGCACAATGATATTTTATATTTGCTTTATATTTGATGACTTCATTAGTATTTCCCACTTGAATACTAGGCTTGAAGGAATGTATATTTTATTTGTGTCGCATTCTGGTTTACGATGATTGTTACTTGCTTACTTAAATAACTGGCTAGGTTTGTTGTGGCATTAAAAAATTGGGGGAAACCCCTGGCTTAACCAAAGCACGATCTTCTTGTACATGCTCAAAGGGAATGATGTTACTTTCAAATGTCTGCCATTAAAGAACCACATATATTGCTGAAAATTTCTCTTCATCATGACATTAAAGGGATGGTTCACCGAAAAATGAAATTTATATCATCATTTACTCACTCTCATGACAATATGTTAGTAACCAAAAAGTTGATGGTAGCCACTGACTAAAGTTTCTTTTGAATTATTGATATATTACTTTCCCATTTGATACTGTAAAGTTGCTTTGACACAATTTGTATTGTAAAAAGCGCTATATAAATAAAGCTGACTTGACTTGACTTGACTGACTTCCATAGTATGGAAAAAAAAAACTTCAGAAGTCAATGTTTACTATCAATTGTTTGGTTGCCAACATTCTTCAACAAAAGAAGGACACACTGGTGTGGAACAAATTGAGGGTGAGTAAATGTAAAATTAAAATATATTTTTTGTTTTGGGGTGAACTGTCTTTTTAAATGGCATGAAATCTGAAAAAAGAGAAAACTGTGGAAGACGGTTTACACTAATGTCTGCTTGCAGCAATGCTGAGAATGCAATGCTTACCTGCTTCACAACACATTTTCAAACTCAACAAAGCATGAAATGTGTAACCAGAAGTGTTTGCGTTCACATTTTAGTAATTATTTTTTAGTTATTTAATCACAAAAAAGGCTTCATGAAAAACACAAAAATCAATGTCCAGATGCATTTTATAGAAATCAAGCAGAGAAGTTTCAAGTCTCATTGACAGCATTATCTGGAGGCTGGAACAGATCTCGTAAGAGCAAAACACACAGTTTGCTACCGTCACCTGCCCTACTTCCACTCAACCCTAAGAAACAAGCCCCCACCTCTCGCTTTGCGTACGATTCTTCTTGTGCAATCTCAGAGACCACAGGAGACCTGTCAGAGGAGAAGATTGCACTGATTGAAGCCACGCAGTCAAACAGATCCCGGCAGCACAGATGCAAACGTGGGCGGCACTTTTTTCTTTTCTTGTCTATTTTTTTGAAGCTTCAATTGGTGCTTTTAGAAAAGTTTGTCAAACTACATCAGTGGCGTTCTGAAACTCTTGTCTGAAAAGGTGCGGCAGGCGAGCGCACACCTCCGGGTTTTCAGATTCCCAGGAATCAGTGAAGCGAATGACATTGGTGCTTTTACTCGCGTTAAACTCACAGAGACGCGGGGCTTTTTGAAGAGCAGAAGGAGAGATGGAAGGGTGGGAGGAGGAGAGATGAAGACGGTGCGAAGAAGACGAGAGCAGCTGTTCTGTCTTTTCTTTGCCCAGCGTTGGTTTCACACATTTCCTCAGGGAATATTTTCACAAAACGTCTGCTACGTTTTAGCGCCACACTGCGGGTTGAATCTGTGATTCCAGCTATTTTGAGAGTCAAAATCTGGGTGACTGTTCAGTGTTTGGATAAACACCAGGAAGCTTCCCCAGTCACACTGATGACATCTCAATCAAATCACTGCCTCTGCGCTATGAAGAAAAAATAACAGAACTGAAACGTGCCTAAATAAACAAAATGTGATAGTCAAATAAATAAAACAGACCACACTACCGCATAAGAAGATATACTATTACCACCTTAAAGCTGTTGGGTTCTTTATTAAGTATTAAAACTGAAAAGTAAACCACTCAAAGGGTGATTTCTCTGAAAAAATACTGTAAGTTACTGCATGTTAGGCTATCAATCAGATGGCTCAGGTTAGTGATATATTATACACAGATCATTACAGGGAGCCATTTCCAATCTGAAAATATGAATATCTGCAGCAGATTTTATGTTCACAGATTTTATAACCAGTAAAATTGTGGCTTTTAGAGCCTTTTTGTCAACTGGATCAATGGGGGCAAGCTGAATCTTGCGAATGTTTGTATAAATGCTTGTTATCTGCCACATATCATGGTATGGGTAGGTCTGGATGAAGGCTCTTCCGTTTGATCCAAGTCAACAGAAGTTCTACTCTGGAACAAGTCAAACAAATTTTAATGATGAACTGTGTATGATGACCCCTGTGCAACATCAAAAGTGCCTACAAGATAGCATCAGAACTGTACCTTGGACCAGTGGAAGAAGGTAGTCTGGTCTGATGAGTCATTTATGGGGAAGTGATGGCACCAGGATGCACTGTGGGATGACAGCAAGCCGGTGCAGGGAAATGCTGGGAAACCCTGGGTCCGGCCATTCATGTGGATGTAAATTTGACACGTGCTACCTACCTAAGCCTACCTATTGTTGCAGCCCAGGTACACCCCTTCATGAATATGGTGTTCCCTGGCCTCCAAATCCCCCAGATCTAATTGAGCATCTGTGGGATGTGATGGACCAATAAGTTTGATCCACGGCAGCTTCACCCCACAGCTTACAGGACTTGATGGATCTGCATCTAATGTCTTGGTGCCAGAAACCACAGAAGACCTTCAGAGGTCTTGTAGAGTCGAGGCTGACAGCACACAGAGGACCAATGACATTTTAGGCAGGTGGTCATTATGTATTCAATATATATAGTTGCTATCTAACTTTTATTAATGAAATATCTTTGATATTTAATCGCTACGTTATATTTTAAGGAGGTAAATTTGCTGTTTTTGAAGTAACTAAACTCACAGCTTTAATTTTGGTAGAGAGAGACACACATAGACACAGGTAATTCACACACAACCCCCTGAAAATGAATTCAAATAAATGTGATCTTACCCCACTTCATCTCTGTGTCTGATTTAAAGTGGGCACAATGCTAGACCTAACAAGCCGTAAATGACAGAAATAACCGTTTTAATATTTTTGAACATTTGAATATGAATATTTGAACATGAAATGTTAAGTTGTACTACATGAAAACGTAAATATTTGAGTTGAGTAAACGTAAAGTTTTAAGGCAGCACAAACACTTACTTTTTTAAGTTTTTTTTTTTTTTTTTTTCAGTGACACATCAGTCACATGACACATCAGTTACATCAAAAAAATCACGTGACTGTGCTATGGGACCGAAAAACCTAACTAACCAGCGGACCGATCTAGTTCCACAGCATCTGAAATGTTGCTATGGTCATTCTTAAATGCCCAAGCTTAAAATTAATTGCCTCCAGGAAGTTACACGGCTGCGTTCCCAAACAGCAGGCATCCACCTCCAAAAGCAGCGACTGCATTTACTGTGTTTTGTCTGCTCACTCCGAGGCGCAAGTAATTTATCATATCTGATTTTTTTTTTGTTGTTTTATGCAGGTTTTAGCATAAATTCACAAAGCTAATGTCAAGTCAGACCATTCTGTTTTTACTTCAGATGTTAAAATGATACAATCAAAGTTAAATAAAAAAAAAAACCTGCTTGCTACATGTGCGTTTCATCTTTGTTTGTATTGTGATTAAAATGCAGTGGTTGGTTCTTTTCTTTCTTTTTTATGAAATATTTTAGACGTTGTAGTACCAGCAACAGTTTCATGGCCAGAATATATTTATGGCTGGTAAATTTTCTCAAGTCACCAGCCACTGGCAGATGTGGCAAAAAGTTTTTGTAGTAGATTGTAGTAGATATTAGGACAAAAGTATTGTAATTTCTCAACTGTAGAATAAGGTCAAATAATATACCTGTGAAATACTAATTTAATTTAATTTATTTTACTTACTAATTACTAATTTATTTACTCATTTATTTTACAGTGAATTTATTTTACAATAAATGTCTATTACTGTCATAGGAATAATAATATAAAATTATTATTATTATATTCTAATTTGTTTGGCTTCCAGATTCACTGCTGTGAGTGTAATTTAGACTGACACATTATATTACAACAACAACAACAACAACAAAAAAATCCTGCTTATTAATATTAATAAATGATTAATAGTTAATAAGGTCATTGTTATTTTTAGGTATTGGATAGGAATAGGGGTGTAGAATATGGTCATGCAGAATATGTGCTTTATTAGTAATAATAAACAGCCATATTTTAATAAGCAACAAGTTAACAGTGAGAATTGGTCCCCATACTAAAATGTTACTGTATTTCTATAAAAATGCCACAAAGACACTTAAACACTTTTGTGTGAGGCTGCGAACAAATCTCTGAATAAGTTATGAATCAACTAACCGGCATATATTCATGAAATAATTCATCTACAGCTCTAAATGCTGATGCCGTTTAGATGCTTTTACTATGTGTCCTACCAAAACAAGAAAAAGTGGTAAAAGTAGTCTACTGATAAAGTATTCAGGAAAAAAAGTATGTGATATAAAGACAAAACCTAGAATTTCATAAAGAAAGAGTAAACAATGCCAAAAACACACAGCAAGAGAAGTGCCAGTGATGAATACTAGAACTCGTATGAGCTTTGTTTTTCTCTGCCTTCAGCTCCACAGTTATTTCAATCAGAGGCAACAAAGGGCAATGCATGCACCATTTCCCTTCATCAAAGCCTTGCAGCTCCTGAGGAACGTTTGACTCACCCTTCACCCCATTACCTGGGAACGTTTCTTTAGCCTTGATGTTAACTCAAGCGGACCTCTTGGCCTGCCCTTGCTGCCACCTGTTATTAATTACCATGCTCCACAGCCTGACGCAGATGCTATTTACTCTGTATACAGTAAAACAATGTTTCTGCTAATCTCTGAATCACTCCGCTTAAAAGTGTGTGGAGTTAATGTGGCGGCTTTATCTTTCAAACGGCAGCCCTGGAGACTTAAGGACTTTTTCAAAAGACTATTCAGCTGTTTGCGAAATGGCTGTATTCTAGTGAAGACCAGGGCTGATGATGCTGTGTGACTGAAGTTGACCTAATTGAGCACTGCTCTTCCCAGAGGAAGTGTGATTACAGCAGGTCACGCTCAGTATATTCAACAATACCAGTCAAATGACATCAAAGAGAAGCTTGTTCTATGGGATTTTCAGCTTAAACCCACATACAGGGGGAAACTGTCATCACAAACAGCATTTGTAAAGCTCTTAGGAGAAGTCGGCGTCCCAAAACAAGCGAAACTCAGAGAGGCTGGCTTTGGTTAGGTGTGTGAAGCTGTCATCCAGCATTGCTTTCTTGAGTTTATTAAAAGCAACCAGCCATCATATAGCATTTACTTAAGAAGTGGAAAAGCGTGCTGGATGACAAATCTCAACAAGACAGCACCACTGAAGAAAACCATCACTGGTTAAACAGTTAGTTCACCCAAAAGTAAAATTTGTGTCATCATTTAATCATGTCGTTCCAAACCCTTAGGGATGTCTTTCTTTTGTGAAGAAATGAAGATGTTTAACAGAATCTTTGTTCTTTTCTTTTCCATGCAAAGGGTCCAAGTCATTTTTCTCAGCTATTTTTAAGGGGACTGGGCCATTTTGAAAGCAATTACAGAATAATTCAAGTACTTTGGGAGAACATCATGTTCCTACCTCCTTATCAGTTTTCACTGGGGCGGCCTCATCATAAAGGGTGCTGTTTTTTCCCAGACTTGATTTGTTGTAAATCTATTAATACAAAAGATAAAGATAAAATGGGCATTATGCTGAAACTGCACTGCTGAAACAAAAACATGTTACAATAACAGTTGTTCTACAGCATTGGTAGCACCATATCTGAATGATAAACTCAAGAAATAATACCATAATACTAATAAATACTAATGATGTTTGAAAAACAGCATTCAAAGACAAATTACATTGTTCTGCTTTTCAATGACCTACTGTAGAGTAAATTTCTTACTGCATGCTTTAATTTTTGTAGTACACAGTAATTAAGTCAGGTTATTATATATTTGACCCATTTAGATTATTATTAATATTACTATTTATGAATCTTTACTTGAATTCTTACAACTACTGTTAGATAACTTAATTTGTTCCTTATTTTTCGTCTTGTTTTCATTTGAACTTGGTCAATTCAACTATTAACTAAGACTTTTTGCCTCAATAAACTCCTAATTTGCTGCATGAATAGTTAGTAAAGTAGTTGTTAAGTTTATGTATGGGGTTGGATTAAGGGATCTAAAATATGGTCATACTGAATAAGACATTAATATGTGCTTTATAAGTATTAATAAACAGCCAATATACTAGTAATATGCATGTGAGAATTGTGAGAACACAGAACAGTGAGAATTGGTCAATAAAGTGTTACCTGGCTATTTAACTGTAATTGTGGAGATTAATTGTGTTTCTGCCACTTACCGGAGACAAAGGGATAGGGTTCTCACGCAGATATCTGGGGTTTTCTATCTGTAAAAATAAGACAATACAAAACAACCTTACTCTCCTCCTTTTCTGGTAAGTCCCAAACACCTCCCGTACACCTCTGACCTCCTTTTATTTGTCATAAACAATGTGAAATGACTTCAAAGAGTGCCACTTAAATACAGTCTCTTCCCTACACTGGTTTGTGTTTACAGAGATCAGACCTCAGCCCACTGAGGCATTGTGTGCAGCGAGGCCATTTCCGTTTCTTTTTAAAAATGTTTTTTCCCTCCAGTGATTTGGTCTTTTGTCAACATAACCTATAATCTGTAAGCAATGGGAATTTGTCCAGGACACACTCTCTGTCTCCTCTGAAGAGACTGTAGAAGACACGTTTCGACACATAATGAGATAGACCATGACTGAAACATTATTCATAACAAAGCTAATATTTTCACTTTTACTTAACAGGATCAATCAATCAATGTCTTATCATACTTAAAGTTTTTTTTTTTTTTTTTTTTAAGACAAGCATTGTGTGTGTCTGTGTGGATTGGTACCGCAAAACCACCTTTTATTTATTTATTTGTTAATTTTTAATTATTATTTTTATGTAACTTTGCAGCCAGCCAACTCTTTTTAGTAATAGTGTGTACGCAGAACATTTCAGATTCACACTTTGAGATTCTAATGGTTACAAAGCTAGGGCTAGTAACAACAAGAGTTGTGAAAAATCTACTTTAGCCACATGTTGGGAAAAATGAAAAAAATGTAATAACAAATAGCATAAGAAATAATTTAAATGAACAGTATAGTTCTTAACCAGGGAGCCTGTTTCAAGTAGGGGTCAAACTTTCAAGCTGACATATGTTGCAATATATGATTGTTGCTATACTGTAAATACGCAACAAACAAATTTAGTTAACAGTTTATTTTAAGAACCAATTCTCACTAGTAACTAGCATGCATATCACTACCATATTGGCTGTTTATTATTATGCATAAAGCACATATTAATGCCTTATTCTGCATGACCAAATTTTAGATCCCTTAACCCTAAACTTACTAACTACCTTACTAACTATTAATAAGCAGCAAATTATGAGTCTTTTGAGGGAAAAGTAGTTAATAGTTAGTTAACAGTGAGAACTGGTCATTAGATAAAGTGTAAGTAAGTAATAAAGTAAGGTAGTTGTTAAGTTTAGGTATTGGTACATAATGCAGAAGATGTGTGCTTTATAACCAATTACCATACTTCCATAAATTATTTTCATATTGCATATTTTTCCTTTTTTAGTTTTGAAAGTATGGTAAATACTGGTAAAATGCACCAACAATCACATAAAAATATACACTTTTTGATATACCATAAAAATAACAGGTAGCCCATCTAAATTATATAACAAATAGGGTATCCATCTCATAGTAGCCTACCAACATTTCATTACCAGTAGAAGTGAAATCTTATTGTAGTCTTTGAATCTGGGTACTGTGTTACATTTTAAAATCACTTACAGAGGAAGTTTGGTTCCATCAGGCTAACATGACTTTTCTTTTTCTTTTGTTTTCAATCGCGTTGTTCTAACATTACCGACAAACATTACATTACGTATTTCTTGGTACAATATGTCAAAGTCTAGACCCTGAATATAAGACAAACGCCTTTTTCGGATTGTTTTTCCAAAACCTTGTGTTATATCTGGGTCAATATGGTAGTTAATAGTGAGAATTGGCCCCTATTTTGTATTTCCAAAACCTTGTCTTATATTCGGGTCAATACAGTAGTTAATAGTGAGAATTGGCCTCTATACTAAAGTATTACCGTGCTCACTACTCAAACACAGTGTGAGTGTGATGTGGACCTGAACTCAAAATGAATCATCAGGCCACAGCGCTGGTTGGCAGCAGCATGTTATCGCAGCGGTTTCCAGGCAGAACGAAGCGGTGCTGCGCTTCACGTCCACACATGATGCAGCTGTTGATTAGTCCAGCATCAGTGCCCACAGAACAGGGGCCCGGAGCCGCTGCAAACCCGCCCGCAAGTGCACATACTTATCTCAACACTCCACTCTCTGATAAGAGCAAAGTTCAGACTCTTGTTTTTCTGCATAAACTCTGTGATGAAACAAGCAGTCGGACGGTTTCGCAATCTGTGGGGAAGTCAGAAGTGGCTATTGAGAAAATCTGGAGCCCAACACAGTCCTATAAAGCTTCAAATGCTTTGATCCCAAGAACTTCGCATGCCAACGTGTTGAGCAATCATTGCAGCACATTTTTCCTCCCACATGGTGTAGTCATCCACTGCAAACAATGCAATTCTTTTTTTGTATTATATTTTATTTTTTTAAGGATTAACCAAGAACCAAACCCAGAATACTAAGGGGGAAAACATTTTTTTTTCTTTTTTTTTTTTATAATCTAAAACATAATATAATTCATATTCTAAACTTTGTAGTGTAAGCTCTGTTCAGAATAAACAAATAAGGGTTGAGCAGTATACACCAGTAGCAAATTAAAAGTCGAAAAAGAGAAGTAAAAAAAAAAAAAAAAAAATGTCAGCGGATTTCACTATAAGAGAAGAAGAGCTTGAGTTTTTTTGCACAGCCTTATTTGTTTGAACCGGAGTAATGTTACACCGACCAGGATCTCGACTCTCTTGCGAACATGCATACGGCCATTGCCGGATATCAGTGATTTCAGTTCATAATTTAAAAAATAGAAATATTTTTGTTATAAAAACCCTTGGATCTGCTTCAGAAGACATGTGTTAACCCCCCGGAAGTGCATGGGTTAGTTTTACGATGGATATATGTGTTTTTTTGAAGCTTTAAAATAACAGCCACTATCGACCACCATTATAAAGCTTGGAAGAGAAAGAATACATTTTGAAAAAACTCTGTCTGTGTTCGTCTGGAAGGAGAAAGTCATATACACATAGGATGGCTTAAGTGTGAGCAAATCATAGAGAAATTTTCATTTTTGGGTGAACTATTCCTTTAATACTGATAAGAATTTTTTGTGGTGTGAGGGGAATATAATGTCTATGTCTAATGTCTATGTCTATAATGTTTATAATGAGTATAAATGTCTCATTTTATTAAACAGTATTTTACACTACTTCGGAATGTAATAATAAAACTTGACTTAAACCACTTATCAGTATTTTTGTTTCCTCTCACTAATGCAATTTTGACCTGGTGCAACCATTTTCTTTCTTAGAAAATACTGTATCTAGCATACTTTACTGAGACTGTAATGAGAAAGTACAGGACAAATAACTAACTTTCTATGAAAATTCTATAATAAGCCTAATTAACATTAAAAATCATGTGTGCGCTGAAGAATTACAATAACCTAATTTAAATGCATATGGCACAGCGCTGTACTGGATAGTGCCTGATATTTTTTTGCATGTGAATGAGATACAGGTTTTGACTGAATACTGTACGCTGCAGTGAAACTACTGCTCAGTTTTTTCATTGTTTCATAAACAGGAACAACATTAGTCATATTGTCTTCTCATTACTATAATGATCATTCTAGGTGTCCATGTTGAGATCAACTCTTTCTTGGTTTAGTTCACAAAAAATGTGAACAGTCTGCTGAAGTGAAACTGAATTTTTAACGAATGGAGGAATACATAAAAATAATAAAAAAACACATCTAACTTTACCCCAAGGTTCCAGCTGTTGAAGCGAGCCTCAAAGTCACTATCATCAGAGAAGATGGGCGGCCTCCTGTGTGCCTCCGCCTGGAGGAGAAACAGACAGTGAGGAACAAAGAAACGACAAACCATGTCCAGGGATGGAGAGTACACTGGGAATTCAGAGTTATCCACCACAAAGGGTTGAACTAAAGAGAGGTAAAATCTGCTAGACAAGGGCAGAGATTAAGAACCCCCAATTTACAAATGCTCAAATTATGTTAATGACATTATAATAACATTATAACAGGACTCGAAATTGCGACCATTTTGGTCGCATATGCTCCCGAAATTTTATCTATGCGACCTCAAAATATATTTGGGAGCATTGGTGCTAGTGCATATAATTGTTGTTGTGCGACCTGTTTTCATTTCTCTAGAAACGTTCACCATATGTGGCTTCTGTGTGCTGAATGCTGATACAGTGACCAGTCTGCCGTGCAGATTTTAGATTGGTTAATATTAGCGGTCAATCACTCTGCTAACTACCTCGGAAAATGTAAAGAGCTGAAGAAGAGGGAATATGAAAAGAACACTGACAGATTTCTTTTGCCTAAAGTTACAAATAATGGCACTGGTGAAAGAGAATTTTACTTGCCCTACCGGACAGTAAACCGATCAAAAAAATCAATAACAAATGATAACTAGCGCAGCACCGAAACTTGAGATGATTCTGACTGTATTACAGTGTAAACGGTGAATGAAAACAGAAAGTATCAAGGTTGCGTCAGTTGAGGCTCAAAACTAATAGGCGCAACAGCAAACACAAAGAAACAAACATGCTGTGGAAAAAAAAACAAAAAAACATTGTATATAACACATATAGATAAGCAACAGTACACTAACAAGCACCAATACGATTGCAAATGTGACACTGATTTTATACAACAGCAGTTCAGTAAACTAGTAGTTAATATTAACTCACTTACATTTTAGACACATCATTGACCGTTTTGCTAACGAAAATAGTTCTATGCAAAGCCGCAGCAGAACAGTCGCGAATCTCTGAGCCATTCATAAAGACAATCAGTTGCTTTATTTATTGAATGAATAGCCATTAGAACGAACTGCTTGAAACCATGACTTTTTCATTAAACAGTCACTTACCGCCACCTATTGGTGGTTCGGTTTCATATTTTAAAAATTATTGCATTTTACCAACATTTTAGATGTATATGTTTAAAGAACTAAAACTTTAATTTTCTAACATTATGTATATATACTCTTATCTTCATTAAACAGTCTGAGTAAATACATTTAAATGCACTTCAGATTTGTTTTCCTCTGCAGTGGAAAAATGAAGTTGGTTGACACCGATTTAACATGAATGGTAACAACCATACAGAGTCTAATTATTTACTAACTAAATGCATTGATAAGAATCTGACGAAAATAATGACACATACATTTAGTAAGGTTAGGAAAATATTGGCCTTCATTAAGTTAAAAAGTTTAAGGCAAATATCACAAATATGCTAATCAAAGTAAGACCTCATAGAATAGTGATGAAACTGGAATGGATTACATTTACGCCAAAGAAAAAAAGGTTTGTTTTTTGCTGTTGCTGGTTTTTGTCAGTGTTGATTGCTGTTGTTTTCAAATTAAAGAAATCTGTTAATATACAATTTGTGCTCATTAATTGTTGGTGGGTGCTCCTAAATTTTTGCTGGTGCTCCTAACTTTTGAAGTTGGGAGCACCAGTGCTACCAAGTAAAAAAGTTAATTTTGAGCCCTGTATAATGTAACATTCTTCAATAAGTAACATGCAGTCAAACCAAAATTTATTCAGACACCTTCAACATTTCTCATATTATCACAGTTTATTTGCTATAGTTTAGAAAATGGTAATAAAATACAACAAGAACTCAGATTTAAACTGTGTCAGAACACCTTTTCAACGGTGTCAAATTAATCTTGATAATGTCAGATAACTTTGATAGAAAGATATGTAATGGACTACAATCAACAAAAAAATCAGACTGTTAGTATGACAATATTTACACAACTATCAATACTTTGTTGACCAATTAAAAAGCAATGCTTAATTTTGTTTAATCTGTGGTGTAAAAAGGTCACATTAACAATTAAAGAAAAAACACAGGACAAGGACAAAGTGTCTGAAAAAAGTTTGGTCCCAAATTTTACTGGTAGTCCTCTGTATGAAGAATTTTTGGGTATAATATGTCACAGTTTACTTTATTTTGCTATCCTCACTTACATAAATGAACTATAGCATCCTGTGCCCACTAGTAAAAAAAATAAAAAAATAAAATAATGTCTGAATAATTTTTTGTTTGACTTTTTATCATCTGATCACACAGCAAAGAATACATTTTGTCCATAAACAAATCACAAGATATGAGATATGAAATGTACTGTATAGATCACCGGTGAGAAATACTGTAAAATTGTTCTAAACACTAAAGATTTTTTTCTGACGTTATATATATTTTGACAAATGATACAGATTTTCATTAAAAATTCATTGAAAAACATTTTTTAGATTTTTCAGACAGGAAAAAGAGAGAGTGAAAGAGACAGAGGCCAAGTAACAGAGGGCTGGAGATATGGACATACTCCCCTCATGGCACAACAGATGTTTGACTTTTCCACATTATTTCTGCTATTCCTTTCACATGCAGTAAATTCCTGTGGAGCGTCACATGACGTACCGCCCCTCTTTGTTTTCAGGCGCTACTCTTTTGTCAGGACAATACAGCTCTTTAAGAGCTCTATATATTTTGAATGTTTCCAGGGAACTGTTGTTTCAAGTTCATTTTCCCGAGTTCAGCTTTGCCTCATCAGGTAAGAGAGGCAAGGAAATGTTTAATAAAGCTCAATTCTAATGAAGTACATGGATACTGTTGAAGCTTCATAGGACTGTGGGAAGGAGATAGTTCAAACAGAGCAAATAACTCACATTACAGGAAGGTGTCTGAACCCAAATGCCAGGTACACATGGGAACATTCCTGGTTATAACCCAAAGCTATAAGAACTTGTGAATTGGTGAACTCAATGCATACACCTGTGAGGATAAGGATTGTGGTCGTGGTCTTAGGGTTTTTAATGTTTTATTCACAAAACCAGATAAGTCAACTTGGATAAGTTGAATTCATTACATTTTTAAGATCTCACCTTCTTGACATCATCCTTGATATCGCGTTTGACGGGACTTGAGGACAGGGGTCTAGTTGGTGACTTATCGCCAAACAAATTCCTCTTCCTGTGGAAGAGAAAAGACTTTAGATCACTCTCACATGCTTTTTAAACAAGAGCCAAACGTTACTTGCATCAGTGTCAGCTCCCTACATTAGATCATACAAGTATCTGCTCAATACAAACTTTGAAAAAAACAATCTAGATGCTTCAGCCTTTTCCATGTTGAGTCTCCATTGGCAAACTGACAGTCATGCAGGGAAGCATAAAAAAACTTCTTTTATACATATAATGGAAAAACTGCATCAACTTCTACACATCTAAAACACATATGATCTATGGTTCCTAGCACTTGTAGTTCCCAGCAGACTTGAAACACTCTCATGCCTGTTGGGGGCATTTATTATACAGTATATCGCTTCCAGTTCACTGATATTTATGATCTCTTTCTTTGCCCAGATAATTCCAGTTTGATCAGCTATGCTGGGGCCACCAACAGCAACTTCAAAGGCTGAAACTCGTCTGACTAGATGTCGCTGATTTCGACAGCCATGACACATTTGTTTCATGGGCAAATTAAGAACGTGTTCTCAAGCTAATTATGAATGCTTAACGCAAATCTCAACTAATTAAACTAATCCCCCGTTAGTCAAATGATGAAGAGAGGGAGGATGTGATGACTATATGAAAGTCTCGACAAGTATTTGGAGACACATACACACACCCTCTTTTTTATATTTTCTTTTTTTCTGTGGTTTCGTTTGGACTTGCTATTAAGCTCTAGCCTAAAATACACATCAGAAAGCAGTTGTAAAAGCACTGCAGTGTTTTTATTTTGATGTCAGTCACAGACTAATGCACAGACAATTATTTATATGCTTATAGCAATGATGGTTGCGTCTAAATACTTACTAAAGTATTTACATGTCAAAGTGTCAATCTGTATTCAGAACGGCATAGCAAACAAATAACGTGAGCTACTGAAGGGAGCCGCTAATGGTTGCATGTTAAATTACAGTACATTTCACTTAACACATAAACAGAGTAAAGATGACTGAGGACGATGGCAAATGATTTGCAGATCCTGAGCACCACTGACAAGCATCGAAACTTGTAAAATGTGTAACTTCTGCTCTAGTAGACACAGAGCTCTTTCTCGTTATCGTGAATCTCAAAAGTGGAAGTAAAAATCGATTGTGCATTCAGAAGCAGTTTCAATGGCCAGCATATTAATTATGGCACCTTAATGCCCGCAATTTATGTATAGTATTATTACCCAACAATATAACTGCGAGAGAAAGTACTGAAATATATTTCTTCCCATCTCGTATTTATTCTATTTAGGGGTGCTGGTTTGCAGGGGAGGGGTGATGGGATCACGATGCCGGCTCAACACAAAATGAAAGCTGTCTGACAAGTATTTGGTTTTATTAAATATATACTAATCAAATAAAAATTAAACCATCAACAGTTGAGGACAAAAGTTTCATCCCCCTTTTCATAATCTGCAAATTTTTTATTATTTTACCAAAATTAGAGGGATCATTATGTTAAAACATAAAAGATGTTACATAAAAGATTACACAAGAGAAAATGATAAAAGTTTACATCCCTTGATTCCTAACATTGTGTTGTTACCTGAATGATCAACAGCTATGTGTTTTTTTTTTTTTTTTTGTTTAGTGATAGTTGTTAATGAGTCCCTTATTTGTCCCGAACAGTTAAACCATAGATATGCATAGTTACCCCATTGGACCGCTCCAAGCACGTAGATGCGTCCGCCATCTTGGAACAATCAACTTGACGTCATTCACCATACTATAGGTTCGCAGACCAACAGCTGTGCAGGATTGCTGCATTTTGAATATTCAGTGATTACTATGGTCAATGACGTCAAGTTGACTGCTACAATATGGCAGACTTTTACTGGCTAAAAAGCTGAATTTCTATGACCTATAATGAACAGATCCATGTTTACAGAAGTTTTTAGTACTAAACACACATACACACTTTATTATTATTTTTTTTTTGCTTTTACCCACCAAATGCACTTTGATATTTTTCTGTACTATTTCTACAGAAATATTTTTTTGTTTTTTTAATGATTAAGGGGTCAAACGGTCTGAAGGATTTTCTGTTTGTAATCAAGTTCATCATTCAGTCTTTTTATTTCTTCACATTTTGCTTTTCTATCATCTACTTTTAACACCCAGTCTTTGAAGTGGTTATTTTGTAGCCAAAGATCTTGAAATGTACATTTTCCTGGCATGTTTGCTTTAGTTATCAGGTACAACCTGGTGACTGCATTTGGCTTAAAGTGACTGCCAGTTGATGTGCGGGAAGGGAGTAAAATGGCACTGAAAAATAGCCTTATACCAAAAAAATAGGCAAAACGTGTGAAACAGTTCAGTAAAAAAAAGATAAATGAAAACTAAAATTTAAAGCAACAAACAAAAACCCCTGATATTCCATGACTTGGACCAAAAAAATGAAAAAAATCCCGGACTTTCAATGTCTGAAATAGACCTTTTAAAATTCCATGATATTCCAGAAATTCCATGACCTGTGGAAACTGTGTACAATGAGTTTATGATTTTGAAATCCATTTTTTCACATTTAGGACAACTGAGGGGCTCATATGCAACTATTATAGAAGGTTCAAACGCTCACCGATGCACCAGAAGGAAAAACTATGCATTAAGAGCTGGGGGGGGGGGGGGGGGTTTAACCAAGTACTCGCCTTCAGAAAGTACAGAAGATAGTAACATTTTTCCCAGAAGACAAAATATGTTAAATTAAAAAAAAAACTAAAATTAAATTTTGCTGTAAAATGCAGTTATATGAATTTCTGAAATTGAAATCTAATTCTGCACCCTGTTTCATCTTAATTCACGAATTGAACTGTAAAGTATTTAAAACTCAATTCAAGTCTAATAGTCTAATAATGCACTGGCCAAACACTGGCCAAGGCCATGAGAGTCTGGCTGCAGCATGTTGGAAGGTGACATCATGCATTACCAAACATCTGACATACTGTCTTCAACATACTATGATTTGACATGCAGCCATCCTAGTCTTACAAATTATACAGTACAAATGTAACCTGGGATGCTACCATTGACATGAGCTGTAAGGCAGCATGCCAACCAGATGGGGGCTAAAAAGAAACAATATATACACATATATGGCTCTATGTTTGCACACTACATCAAAGAACAGATCTAAAAGGGCACAGCAGCTAAATCTGCTGGACTGCATGCATACCACACACACACACACACACACACACACACACACCTTCCCTTTGAGCTGTCAGATGAGGGCCAGCCATTGTGATTGGCGCCCGGCCGTTAACAGGTGGATGGGGATAATTGAATCAGATGAGAGTGTGGGATCAAAGAGCTGTGGGGGCAGGTCGTGGAGGTGCTGCTGCCCCACGGCCTGATTAAAGCCCCCGTGTCTTGACCTGCAGCTGCTCAGAATGGCCTCGGTCTCAGGGACACGTCCTCATCCACACCACTTAAAAACACAAGGCCAAAGCATTCATGCGTACTTGACTTAAACCTTGGACTCAGGAACACATCTGATGTCTCTTATGGCCACTGCTGCCGCTGTCGCATTTGGCAGTGGTTGGAGACTCTGGCTAATGTTTCCGGTGAACACATAAAACCCAGACAGACAGATGGGAAGGTTCACATGAGGAAACTATGGGAACTAGGTCTTTAAATTATCTGAACAACATCTCAGTGGCCACAAAGGTGTAGCTATGGGTTAGGGTGGTTCTGAGTGGTTGCTATGGTGTTGCTAGTAGATTAGATGCTCCGATTAGTTGTAAAAGCATTACTAGCAAAGTACCTTAAAGACAAGACATTTTATTCAGCCGCCATCTTTGAAATGCGGGCATGCAAGTGCAGCTCCTACTTTAAATGGGGAAACATCAGATTCTCCAAAACTGTTCACCAAGTTTACGATTAAATCAGAAAATGTACATTTCTACAAAATATTTAGTAGTAGCTTACTAGCGGAGCTGTGTCAAAAAATCAGTTAATATTGACGTAATCAAACAGACGATGAACACTATTAACAGTAATGATTATATGTTGCAATCAAACTTATAGCAAAATTTGGTAGATCTGTATGTTGTTTCAGGGTTGGCTTCATCTCTTCTCAAGTGTTCTGGATCCAGACTGAAGCTTGTGTAAACAACAGCCTCATAAAGCTAGTTTCTTATGTTTAAATACCGTTAAAATACCTTGTTTTTGATGCTAGACCAGCCAATGCGCATGTGCAGATATGAGTGCAAGGTTGCAAACGCTGCCTGTTTCTATAGGAACCAGAGCCTCTTACAGCAGCTGCAGTGATGCGATGACTTTACTAATCAACGATTGGCTCTTTCATTTAGAAGGTGGGGCTTATTTGCCATATTGGCTGTTATACTTTCTCCCAATTAACTCCCTGGGGTCGACACTCACTTTTTTATGATCAGTGCAAAAGACACTAAAAATACTATTGTTGATTTTAGTCAAACAAATAAGAGTTATACATCATTCAAAACTGTTAAATGTATACTTTTTTTTGTCAACACATCTCAAGGGGCCCCAAAATCACCTCAGACCCCAGAAGGTTAATAGGAGTGCACAGTCATCCTATATATAAAGTCGTTGTTACTAGGCAGCTGCTAGTGTGTTCTGGGTGGTCAGTAAAGGTGCAGTCACATTTGCAAAATTCTGTAAAAATGGCCCATTGTCTAATGTTATCAGTGTAGCGATATATAAAGCACAGCTCACACAGAAGGTACCTTGAAACCAAGCAGCTGTTTGTTGGCCAATGTGGTGAATTTGCATAACCCAAAGAATGCAATGCAAAAACAGTGTGGGCATTTTTTCGCCCTCATGCATATTTCCAGATTGCGCTATTTGCAATGACTATGAAAATTTGTAAAATAGTAATGTGACCGCACATTAAGGCACTGGTATTGTAGCTGGTTACCAGGGCAGTGCTATACGTTTCCTAGGTGTTTTTTTTAGTAATTGTTTGTAATTGTTGTGTTTGTATGTTTGTATACTTTGTTTTGTTAATTCAAACTTATTCATTCACTGAATGCAAAATGTCTCATTAAGCCAATAAATTCACTGACTTCGGCACTTGACACAAACCTCAAGAAAGGTGGCAATCAGCTAATGTAAAAAGATGAGAACAAATGGCCAAAAATATCTGCACCCCTGCAATTCTGTCAGAAAATGCAAACCTTCTCTCATAAAATTGTTGCAGTTGCAAATGTTTTGGTAGTCACATGTTTTTTTTTGTTTTTTGTTTTTTTTGCATTGGAACAGCACAAAAAAAAAAAAAAAAAAACAGAGAAGAAAAGTCAAATCTGATACAATTCCACACAGAACCCAAAAAATGCACTGGACAAAATTATCGGCACCCTTAACTGAATATTTGGTAGCACCCCCTTTGGAAAAAATAACTTAAATCAATCGCTTTCTGTAACCATGAATGAGTTTCTTACACCTCTTCACTAAAATTTTGGACCACTCTTCTTTTGCAAACTGCCTCAGGTCATTCAGATTTGAAGAATGCCTTCTCCCAACTGCTGTTCTGAGATTTCTCCACAGGTGTTCTATGGGATTCAGATCTGGACTCATTGCTAACCATTTCAGAACTCCCCAGCGCTTTTTGTAACCAATCCTGAGTGCTGAGTGCAAAGTGTTTCAGGTCATTGTCCTACTGAAAGACCCATGACCTCGGGAGAAGCAGCTTTCTGACACTGGCCACTACGTTGCGTCCTAAAATTCTTTGGTAATCTTCAGATTTCACGATACTGTTCACACAGTCAAGGCATCCAGTACTAGAAGCAGCAAAGCAATCTCAAAACATCTCTGTACCTCTGTCTGACTGTATAGGGACTGTGTTCTTTTCTTTGAAGGCCTCATTTCTTTTTCTGTAATCAGTGCCATGATGTCCTTTACCAAAAAGCTCTACTTTTGTCTCATCTGTCCACAGTACATTCTCCCAGAAGGATTGTGGTTTTGTCACATACGTTTTGGCAAACTCCAGTCTTGCTTTTTTATGCCTGTGTCAGCAGTGGTGTCCTACCATAGCGTCCCTTTTCAATCAGATGGATAGCGACGGATAGTGTGAGCTGACACTGTTGTACCCTGTGTCTGCAGATCAGCTTGAATTTGTTAATAAATTTTGCTTTTCCACCCACATCCAGGGAGGTTAGCTACAGTGCCATGGGCTGTAAACCTCTTGATGATATTATTCGCAGTGAACACAGGAGCATTAAGATCTCTGGAGATGGACTTGTAGCCTTCAGATTGTCATGTTTGTTTCCATATTTTTTTTTCTCTCAAATCCACAGAAAACTCTTTACTCTTTCTTTTCCCCATGCTCAGTGTGACACACAACACAAAGGTTGAGTCCATTTTCTCCATTTTAACTGGTTGCAAGTGTGAGTACTATATTGCCCACACCTATTACTTGCCACAGGTTGTGTCTAAATACAAATTACAGGAGCATCACATGCTTGAAAATTATTAATTATTAAATTATTTCTTAAAATTTTGACAAGCTGACAATAATTTTGTCCAGTCTGTTTTTGAGTATTGTGTGAAATTTTCAAGTTTATCAAGTTTGACTTCTCAGTTTTTTTTTTTTTTTCTTCCAGTGCAAACAAAAACAATAAGCATGTGAATACCAAAACATTTGCAATTGGAACAATTTTCTGAGAGAAGTGTTGCATTTTCTGACAGAATTGCAGGGGTGCCGATATTTTTGGCCATGACTATAATTATCAATAACAAAATAACATAAGTACAAAAATAATAAAAAAATGTCCTAGACTAAAATGTAAGTCTAATTCAACTAAAATAAACCTGACTTATCTTAAAATATATCAGTGCCATTGTTTTGTCTCAAGATGCACACCAGTAATGTTTTTCTTATAAGCATGTTTATAAAACGTCCTATTTGAACTATGGCCTAATCCTGCTTAGTCTAAGCCATGTCTGTGAAATTGGGCCTTAACATTTTTTTATATTAACAATAAAAAATAAAAAACATTACTTTAATTGAAAAATTGACTGTTTAATTGAAAAACTGACTTGTCTTGTACTGTACTATTACTGTTTACAGATCTGTCACACACAAGTGAAGCTCAACAAAAGCGTGTATGAGCTTTCACCTGTGTTTATGCCTCTAAACTCAGAACAAAAGCTTCAGGAGCCAATGTTAAGTGAGGATCGCCATCAGGTGGACAAACATGGAACTTAAACCACTTTGTGCCATTCATTTTTGACAATAGAAGATATTTTACAAACAAATCTACATAATATGAGAGAAAAAAAAAAACACCTTGTTTGCAGAATGAATTTTGAAATTATTATTATTATTTAAATCCTTATATAAAAAAATGTAACTATTATCAACCTTGATGCACATCTATAGATGTACTTCACAATGTTTTTTCCCCCCAAATTACATTTTCTTTTTTTGGTTTGCAATAGGCTTCTGACAATATCATGATAAAATACTAAATGTCATCAAAATAATGCAAAGAGGTCTTAACTGTTTATTACTGTTATTTAAAAAAAAAATATTTTTGTTTTTTTGTTAGTCACCCAATTTAGCATTTTTATTTTCACATTTCATTTCACATCAGTAATCTGAAAGGATCATATACAAGCAGAAATAAGGAAATAAAGTCTGAAAAGCACAAACCATCAAACTTTATGGCTTGAAGAAGAATGTCCAGCTCCTAAAAAAACATCACCACTTGCGTTTCAAATGTAATATGCAGATATAACGATTGTACACAAAAGCAGTAAAACTTCAAACAATGTTCAACAGCAAAGGACTAAACACAAAAAAGAAAAATGGAACAAAAAAAAAAAACTCCCATGACAATTGTTTTCACCCATGAAAACCACAAAAGGAGAAGAACTGTTATATCATCACCTGACTGACTGACTGAAAGCAAACACAGCCACATCAGAGAAGAGCCGAAAGCTCAAAGCTTTAATCTGATCTAAATGAGAGCGACACATAAAAGACGCGGCTGCAATTTTCTCCAGCAGGACTTGAGTCTGTGATCTAAATGCCTTTAATGGTCTTCTCCAAATTTAAGCACTGAAGCACAAGTCCAGGCTTTCAAGCAGATGGACTTCCTCTATCTGCTGACTGCTTCAATTGAAAGATCTCTAATTTCAGAAGAAGCAGTTTAATCTTCAGCTGTAAGGGTCAATGGACTCTTTGAGTCACGACTTGAAAGTGCAGAAAAACACAGGCCTGGCATTGCCAAACATTCATTTGTGTGGCTAAACACAAGCATGTGTCTTTCCCAATGATTCTGTCTTGCATAGTTGAGGTTAAAATGCCTATTCACACCAAGAGCGACGCGACAAAACAACAGCAATCTCATCCAAAACCTAGTCTTAAACTATCTACAAAATGCACAAGATTGAAAAATAAAACATGCAACTAATATCACTATGATTACTGCTCTTTTTGTTCATTATTACTCTTACTGTACATTACTTTACATTTATATACACTATAGACAGACAAAAGTTAGGACACACCCTCTCATTTAATGTTTTTTATGCTTATCAAGGCTGTTTTCACTTGATCAAAAATACAGAAAAAAAAAATAATATTGTGAAATTTTATTACGATGTAAATCAATGTTTTTCTATATTAATATACATTAAAATTTAATTGATATCTGTAATTAATGTTGAATTTCCAGAATCATTACTCCAGTCTTCAGTGTCACATGATCCTTCAAAAATTCAGTTGCAATGCTTAATATTTTTTTGGAACCCGTGATCATTTTTTCAAGATGTTCTGATCAATAAAAGGTTAAAAAAGAACAGCATTTATTTAAAATAGAAAGGTTTTCTAACAATATACACTACTGTTCAAAAGTTTGGGGTAAGTACATTTTTATTCTTTCTTTTTTTGAAAGAAATGAATACTTTTATTCACCAAGGATTTGGTAAATTAATAAAAAGTGATAGCACAGATTTACATTGTTATATATTGAATAAATGCTGTTCTTTTTAACTTGTTATTCATAATTCTAATTACTGATAATTATAATAATAAATCAGCATATTAGAATGATTTCGAAAGGATCACGTGACACTTAAGACTGGAGTAACACAGCTGATGAAAATTCAGCTCTGCATCAAAGGAATAAACTATATTGTAAAGTATATTAAAAAAACAAACAAACAAACATGATTTTATATTGTAATGACATTTTGCAATATTACTGTTTTTTTTTATTTCTGTATTTTTGATCAAATAAATGCAGCCTTGATGAGCATAAGATACTTCTTTAAAAACATTAAATGAGAGGGTGTGTAAAAACTTTTGACTGGTAGTGTACATTAATATGCATAAAGCATAGACTGTTGTAGTCTTCACTTAAATAAGGTGACTATATTTTTTTATTTATTTCAATAGACAATAAAAAGGTACACATAATGATGAATCAGTGTGCGCTAAAAACACCCTGTATAAAGTATAGCCTACACTGTATATATTAAAAAAAACAGTAACACTTTATTTTTCATGCTTATTACTAGCATATTAGCTGTTTACTAACTATTAATAAGCAGCAAATAAGTAGTTTGTAAAGGGAAAACTTAATAATGAACATGCATTCCCTATTCTAAAGTGTAATCAAAAAACCCAATAGCCTATTTTCTATAATAATAATAATAATAACAAAACCATATTAGTACATAAATAATAAATAATGTGAGTCATAATATCAAAATTCATATTTTTTAGACTTGTATTGTTAATCTAATAACCCATTTTAAAATTATGTTTTGAACTCATAACTGTATTGTGTTGAGAGAAAATTATTATATCGTAAATACTGTTTCACTTATGCTGAAAGGGTGTGTTCATAATATAATAATTTGTAATATATGTTATATGAAAAAAAGATGAGCTCAAGATAAAGATTATTATATTATAAATATTTTATTACAATAATAATATAATACTTGTCATATCATGTGCAGTTATTACATTATCCTTAATGTGCAGTGGAGTGTATGAAACTGTCTTACAAGACAGAGCTCAAAGGAGCACTTGGTTCTTGGCTCTAGTTTCCAAGATAAAGCGAGTTTCAGGGAATGCTTTTATCTTTGGCAAATTACATTACTTAATACCAGCCAGATCACCACTGAACTGAAGTGCAGTGGAGGAGAACTTACAGAACATCATGTTTTCATAAAACATCTCACTGGCACTAAATTTATTCATTTAAGTACTCTTTTCTCTGGGACAAGATGGCTTGTGTTTCTAATATCTTGTTCACACCTACAGCAATTTGAAATAACCTGAGTTATTTTTTTTCAGTGAGAGTTCTGGCAACAACTGGTATGAATTGTGCATTGGTGCAATTTATATACAAACTTTTTCTTTCAAGACAGCTCTTCTCACATGTCAACATGGGGCTACAAAGCTATTTGCTAAAGGTAAAAGGTATAGAAGAATTTTGGCTTTACATTCAACACTGAAGAGACAATGCTGCCCCTGGTTTTTAGGAAGAAAAAACATATAGCTGAAGCTCAGTAGGAGTTTTAAGTGACAGTTTAATGGGATTTTGTCAGAGAGAACAGGAGAGTCATTGACAGTGGGGCTGGGGATGTGTAGAGCTTTCTGTGTTTTGAGAGGACCACTTCTACATGAAGCTACTTATCATTGCAATGAACACAGACGAACATAAAAGTGTTGTGAGAGTGTCGACTGAGGGTGTGACTATTTCATGTTGTACAGGCCTGGTTTTAATGAAGCCATCATATGTCCTTGTGTAAAGCTCCAAATTAAAAGGGGCAGTTTACAAAAAAATTAAAAATAAAAAAACATTTCAAACCTATTTGACTGTCTTCTATGCAACACAATTTTTTTGTTCATGCAGTGAAACCCAACATTCTTCAAAAAAATGTTGTTTTGCTATTCCTTTAAGATCACATTGTAATGCAAAAATGATTTTGGCATAACTTTGTACAACGATAATTGTATACAATAGTTGAGCTAGAACGTTTTTTTTAGTGTTCTGTATTTTCTGCATACATTTGACCAACATGAAGATCAGATCTTCATCTAATATGAGAAACTTTAAGGGACCTTGATGAAATGTTGCTCTTATTACAGTGACTCTCTGGAATATTTCAGCTGCTGCATTTGGTGATGAAATATATTTGTATGAACAACAACGGGTATGAATCTATTGTGTCTTTGGCAAACAGTTTCCTACATATCTGTTCTAGTTTCATGGCTGTTGTATTACTCCATACTTTCTTCTCACATACAAACATACATAAATAAATATAATTTTTTATTATTAATATTATTATTAATAATAATAATAATAATTATTATTTATTTTTTTTATTTTAACATTGGGTTTTATCATTTATTTATTATATATTTAGTCAAAACAGTAATACTGTAAAATATTATTACAATACAAATAGCTTTTTACTATTTAAATTTATTTTTTAAATGTAATCTATTCCTGTGATGCAAAGCTGAATTTTCAGCATCATTACTCCAGTCTTCAGTGTCACATGATCCTTCAGAAATCATTATAATATGCTGATCTGCTGCTCAGAAAACATTTTACTTTTATCAATGTTAAAAATGTTAAAAAGGTTCCATTAGTTAATGTATTAACTAACCTGAACAAATAATGAACAACACATTTATTACAGTATTGACTCATTTTTTTTAAATGTTAGCTAATAGAAATACAGTCATTCATTGTTTAGTTATGTTAGTTCACACAGCATTACCTAATGTTAACAAACATAACTTTTGATTTTAATAATGCAGTAAATGCTGACATATACATAAGACTAATACATTCTGTAGAAGTATTGTTCATTTTTAGTTCATGATAACTAATGTAGTTACCTAATGTTAACGTAACAGTAATCTGTGTCATACCTGTGTGTGTTTGAGAGGGGTGAAGTGGACCATGAGCCATCAGTCTGACCCAACTCCCCGGACACCCAGTCCGGCAGCACTGCAGATCTCTGCTCCTGTGACCTGGCCAGCAATGGCTCATCGAAATAGATGGACTAGAAACACACAAAACTCACATTGTTCAATAATCACAGCTGATTCCACTGATCTCAAACCAATAAAACACACTAGCTAACAACTGATTTATAGGGTGTTTTCACCCAACTACACTACATGGCGGCACTACATGTAAACAATGCCACTGAACCGAACAATTTTTTCTAATTACTGATGCTGAAAATAGTCAGTTATTATCATGTTGTGCTGTGCTAAATGGGTAGGACCGGGAGAAACATTTGGAGTCTGCCAAAGTTGCAACAAATCAAGGAGAATAGTGCAAAAACTGTCTGAGGAATAACCATTTGTGGTTGCGCAGACTGAATCAGGATTTCCAGGATAAGAATCTTCATTTAATTAATTTTATTAGGCTAATATCTTAACTAATCCTGTCTTAACCACAGGGGGAAAAAAATCCATGGTTTAAACAGCATAAATTAGCAGAGCAATGTATTCAGTACATCAACAAACAATGTTGTTGTTTACATCCGAGTATCTTCAATATGGCCACGCACTTGGGTAACTGGCCAAACCGTGATGTAATTGCAAACCCTCTGAAGTGTTATGTTGCCTTGTGAAAATCAAGATGAACGCATATATCAGTGCAGTATTTACCATGTATGTAGGTAAAGTCTTGAGGCTGCCTGCTTCAGGTTTGTGGGTAAAGGGACCCTCTAAAACTCCTTTTCTGAGCATGTGCAGAAGGAGTCGAGCATGCATGTTACGATTTTTCCTTCCAGCCAGTCCAGAGCCACAGGTCACAGGATCACACAACTTTTTAATCCACAGCGCACACCTCTGGCGCTCTGCTGGGCAAATGTGTTTTTGCAAAAGATACATTTCATGTCATTTTTTAAGTAATAACATTTTTTAAGAAGTAACAGCATACACACCCTACAGTTTCTAAAGTTGAAGTCAGCAAGGACACAGTAAATTTATATAAATGTTAATTAGATATATTAAGTATATTTATACTACTTGTACATATTCTCACCTGTCTTGTCTGTCAGTTTTAGTACATAAGGCTTCATGTCCACCAGGTAATGATCAAACTCAGAGTCCAGAATCCCAAAGCAGTTCTGGTCACTCATGTTGCTTCTGAATACAAAAAAAACGAATTAAAACACCTTGCATATTATTGTGCATTACTTAAAAAGCAAGGCAAATTACTACTGTCGCAAATTTTAGCTAAGACATGTCATGATTTGTCAATTTACAATATGCAG
The DNA here is from genome assembly GCA_033026305.1 of Cirrhinus molitorella. Taxonomy (NCBI): domain Eukaryota; kingdom Metazoa; phylum Chordata; class Actinopteri; order Cypriniformes; family Cyprinidae; genus Cirrhinus; species Cirrhinus molitorella. Next base: position 14,864,761 of record CM065117.1, read on the forward strand.
TCCATTGACATGCTTCTAAAGTAGTTATATTTATGTGACGTAGTTTAATAGTTTATAATAAATCATAATTTATAGACATATATTTGTTTTTTCATCATTTCGTTAGCTCACCAGTTAGCAGAACTCATTCAAATATATTAGGAGAGGCGACTACGTCTGCAATAGGCGTATATAAAGTGCTAATGTAAACGTAAGTATGAATGCAAACTTAAGACTAAGGTAAATAATTCTTGTGCGCTAAATCATTTTGTATAATAACAATGTCTTCTGGTAATGTAATCAGTAGCTGCGATTGTACGCTGTTCCTCCACTTGTTGCTATTTTACGCTCCCAAACGGTTTCAAACTGACAGACTGTGAAGTCACATATCGCGCCCGCCTTTAATATTTCAAAATAAGAGTCTCACATATCTTTTTATTGTAAACTGAGATGCAAATACTCATCTTTATAACATATCCTGTTATTTGCTTTACAAAATTAACTGTATCTAACTGTAATATAGATCTATTTTTCTCTATATATGTTTTTCCTGACTGCTAAACACTGCTAGTCACATGCTTATTGCAGATTTAAAATTCTGTTTGTTTGTTGTTGTTTTTTTTACTTTAATTAGAACAAAACATTTAACTAATAATACAAAACATGAAGTAGAAATAACAAATTATATATATTTATATATATATATATATATATATATATATATATAATTTGTTATTTCTACTTCATGTTTTGTATGTAAACGTGCGCATTCTACTTTTAATTTGAAGTATTTTACTCCCCATGACGCCGGAAAAGAGCTCATTATGTGTGACTTCATTCCATTTCTCACGAGAAGCGTTTCCGTTTCCTAGCAACCATTAAATTTGTGTGAAACAAACCCTTATCCTATACTAACTATTGTATAGTACATAGTAACTGCCAGTTATAGTCTGAATGTTTTACATTTTGTTAAGATTTATTTATTTATTTAGTTGCAAACGATGAATTGCAGTTATTAGAAACAGGTAAAAAAAATAATAATAATAAAAACGCTAGTTATAATAATTATAAAGGAATTAGCTGTAATTTTCTTAACATAAGGGGTTTTGTGGAACCGGCTCCTCTTGTAGTCCCGTTAGCAGGCATACCAGTTTTCAAATTTCTTAAGACACCTTTATCATTTCTCACATTATCACAGTTTATGAGCTGTAGTTTAGAACATTTTAATAAAATATGACAAGAACTCAGAGTTTAACTGTGTACATGTTACTTAATTTAGCTATCCTCACTTACATAAATGAACTATAGTGTCCTGCACCCACTAGTAAAAACAAAATAGGTAGGCTATAAAAATGTATCTGGTGTCTGAATAATTTTTTTGTTTGACTGTACATAAATCAACTCTAATTAAAATAATTTCAATATTTGCAAATATCAATTCTTTACGACTAAAAAAAATAGGCTATGTCTATAAGTATATATTATTTGGCCATATAAATGGTTCTATTAGGTGTTAGGTAGCGTTCGACTTAATTTTAACGCGTTTCGAACAGCCTTCACATGGCGTGTTCTTGTTTTCTTCCACGGGATGGCGTCATACACCCTCGTATTAAGGTGACGAATAGTATGGACAAGCATGATGGAGAGTGTTGACGTCAGTGTAAGTGAGAGAGGCGCGCTGTAACAGGAGAGAAGCAGTTGAACGCGTACAGTAGACGCGTCGCGCAGCGGAGGAGACACACACCTGAGGAATAGCGGCGCGATGGCTGATCATCTGATACAGATCAATGACTCTTCCGCCGCAGTCAATCGATTCGCGCGGAAAGGAGCTCTGCGACAGAAGAACGTGCACGAAGTTAAAAACCACAAATTTACCGCTCGATTCTTCAAGCAGCCCACATTCTGCAGCCACTGCACCGACTTTATCTGGTAACATACTCTGCATTCAACACATGCATTACAGATGAAACTTTGAGAAATTGCAGTCTTGAATGTTTGGTTTTGACAGGTGTCAGTCATTTCTTACTTTTATAGTGGCAAACATAGTAGGGTCTTTCTCAGTAATACATGCAAAACTCTTTTTCCTTTCATAGGAAATTGAGGTACATAGGCTACATTAATAAATTAGCATGATGCTGTGTTTGCGCTTTCAGTTTGGGCTTGAACTTAGGGGAAAAATGTATTGTATTCATATTCTCCATTTATGTAACATTTGCATGAATATGTAATTTATATGTATTACATTAACTGGGTGATTTATTTTAATATGAGGCAAAACCTCTTGAAGTTATTTACATTCAAAAAAATGCAGAATCGAATGTTTGTTTTGACAGGTGTCAATCATTTCTTACTTTTTATAGTTGCAAGCATAATAGATATTTCTCAGTAATGCATAAAAAAACACTTAAAAGTACGTTTGTATTACTAAGATATCTTGTAGTTCCACTGTATTTAATTGTCACAGTTTGTTTTGTATAATTTTAACAATAATTCATTCATTCTATAGTATTCCAGCAGGCTTATATGTTATTATGGTCATACATTTGCAATAATAATAATTTGTTTTAATAAATAATCATTTCAATATGGTTAATGTTTCATTCAGACTTAAAGACAGTCAGTTACAGATAATGATAATGAGATACTAATGCATGGTCAGAAAACCATTTCATGATATCATGAAACTGGATTTGCTGAACAGATGTTTGGCATTTTAATACCTAAATCCTGTATTAATACCTTTCAACCTTTACAGTTATTAAGGTTAAAGAGTTTATTTTGCGCATTTAAAAATTAGAAAATCTGTAGGAAAGGGGTAGGGGGGCATTTTAGGTTGTTTCAAAACAATGATAGTGATCAAGTTATGTTTTGCAGCTTTGTCACTAACACATTTTTTTTTTCTGTCTTTCTCAAATGCAACTCTACAGGGGATTTGGAAAACAAGGCTTCCAGTGCCAAGGTACTGTGCGTGTGTGTGTGTGCGCTGTAATGAGAGGTTGTGGTTCAGTGTCACTGATTCTGTCACTGATGCATGTGCTCATGTATTGAGCTTTACCAGGGTTACTACTCTACTACATTACTTTGCGGCAGATTAGGATGTTCAGTACAATCAAGTTTGTTTTATAATTTGTGCCATTAAGGAGCACATCAATTGGATAATGTGGAAAGTGTTGGCCTTGCCAGAGCACTGGCATTTTTGTAAGGGTCTTTTGTCAAATTTGTTTAAATCTTGAGTCTGCTTTGTCAGTGTTGGCTTCTGATAAATGGCAGGTCCCAAATCTGAAAGGGGCCTGAAAAACACTATATGGCTGAAGTCTAGTTTTGCAGAATTCTGTGCTTCTGTTCAGAATTTACAACATCCCTGTGAAGATCTTGAGTGTTCTGCACAAAACCAGACCTGATCCCTGCTGATACCTTTGATGAATGATGATGAATTAGCATAGGAAGCTAGAGTCAAGTGATTGACCTCTGCTAATAAGATGGTTGTTTGCAGGCTAACACAATATCCCTATGTCTACCTGTTTAGCAACCTGCTCTATAGGCATTGGTCTGGAAGTTTTCATTTTCAGATTACACAAAACAAATGTATGTGATGAAATTAAGATGGAAATTTGGAAATAGGAAGTACAGAAAGTGTGTAACTTTAGACAGCTGTAGCTTCAAATAAACTGCTTTAAAATGAATTGGCATATACCCACTCCAAGTAGGTCAGAAGAAAAAGATGCCAGGTAAGCAGTCTTATTTCTCAAGTTCCCTGGACTATTAGACCGTGTCCTAACCAGGTGTGACAAATCAAGCAATTTGTCTCTGCACACTAAAAGTGAAGTGCTGTGTAATGTGACAGCAAATCAAATCATATTTGACTTTTAATATACAGTTATGTGCAGTGAAATGGACATCTCATTTGGACCGGTGAGATTTTGCTCAGGGCAGGGCTGACCAGTGCAACAATCCTGAAACAGAATTAAAACTAATATTGCTTGTCCATTTCTGCTAAACTTCATCCATCCCCAACATTTAAACAATATTTAAAGAAGGGGTCTCCTACCCTGCTCCTGGAGAGCTACTGTCCTGCAGATTTCAGCTCCAACCCCAATCAAACACACCTGAACCAGCTAATTCCAGTACTCAGTGTGTTGGAGCAGGGTTGGTACTAAAATATTCAGGGTCTGGATTTACAAAACATTCTTAAGAAAAAGAAAAGTAAAGATTTTAAGGCAGATTTTAAACCAGATTTTCACCCCCGAATGATTGGTGTATGTGGCCTGATTCAAGGTTTGTCACAAATTATTTTTTGTCTAAAAAAATCTTCTGTTGTGTGTTGTCATTACGTTTATTTAACTGCTCCTGATCGAGACAGAACGTCCCAAAACTCAAATCGTAAATATCAAACGTTTGATATTTACAACACTTGATAGGGCAGCCTCTGATCTGATTCGCAATAGCCAATGAGAGTGAGCAAGCGTCACCTACTGGATGTTGCGTGCTTCTATAGCTGAAACTTGGCAACCGCACAAATGCCATGAAAGCAGAGTATTGAGAAAGAACACCACCCATATTACTTTTTATACTTTGTTTTTCATGGTAAAGCAGACTGCACGCTAAGAGCAAGCTAACAATGTCGATTGTCCTCCAAATGTTTTTCTTCTCTAGTCACATTTGGTGTGGGCAATATAGTAATCACTCTTGCAACCAGTTAAAATGGAGAAAAGTTGACTCAGCCTTTGTGTTGTGTGTCACACTGAGCATGGAGAAAAGAAAGAAGTGTAAAGAGTTGTCTGTGGATTAAGAGAAAAAATAGTGGAAAAACATGGACAATCTCAAGGCTACAAGTCCATCTCCAGAGATCTTAATGTTCCTGTATGCAATATCATCAAGAGGTTTACAGCTTATGGCACTGTAGCTAACCTCCCTGGACATGGACGGATGAGCAAAATTAATGAAAAACTAAAACAAAGGATTGTTCGAATGGTGGATAAAGAAACCTGATTAACTTCCAAACAAATTCAAGCTGATCTGCAACAGTGTCAGCTCGCACTATCCATCGCCATCTGAATGAAAAGGAACGCTGGTAGGACACCACTGCTGACACAAAGGCATAAAAAGCAAGACTGGAGTTTGCCAAAATTTATGTGACAAAACCACAATCCTTCAGATCCTGGACAGATGAGACAAAAGTAGAGCTTTTTGGTAAAGGACATCATGGTACTATTTATAGAAAAATAAATGAGGCCTTCAAAGAAAAGAACACAGTCCCTATACAGTCAAACATGGTGGAGGTTCAAAGATGTTTTAAGATTGCCTTGCTGCTTCTGGCACTGGATGCCTTGACTGTGTGAACGGTGTCATGAAATCTGATGAATACCAAAAAATTTTGGGGCACAACATAGTGGCCAGTGTCAGAAAGGTGCATTTCCACCAGAGGTCATGGGTCTTCCAGCAGGACAATGACCCAAAACACAGCATTTAGAAATGGTTAAATAAAGTGCTGGAGAGTTCTGAAATAGCCAGATCTGAATTCCATAGAACAGTAGAGAGGTGTAAGAAACTCATTCATGGTTACAGGAAGCGATTGATTTCAGTTATTTTTTCCAAAGGGGGTGCTACCATATATTAAGTTAATGGTGGCAACAATTTTGTCCAATTTTGTATTGTATCAATTTAATATTGTATTGAATTGTATCAGATTTCCAATGCAAACAAAACAAAAATAAACAAACAAAAATTTAGTACCAAAACATTTGCAACTGCAACAATTTTCAGAGAGAAGGGTTGCATTTTTGACAGAATTGCAAGGGTGCCAATATTTTTGGCCATGACTGTAGATTTTCGTAAATCTAGCCTCAGGATGGTAAACTTTCCAAAAGCAGTGTTGGAGATCCCTAATTTAGATACATTACAAAGGGCTATGACTTGTCAGAGCTATGGTGCAGCAATAACATACATGGTTTAAAAATAAATAAATAAATAAAATAAAATAAATAAATTATATATATATATATATATATATACCTTGGCAATACTGACCCCTAAAACCATTGATGTCTATATTATAATGATGATATCATTACTTAAAAGTGTATCTTTTCATCTTGGCTCTTGGGAAACATTGAGCAGAACTACAGGATGACACGAGCTGGCAGACTCAGATGGTCACAGATGGCAAAGGTATCTTGTGTATCATGTTTGTGTATCTTCCTGTCGACTGGAGATTTGCCATGGAAGATGGTCAAGTCTTTGAGGATGTGTGGGTACATATATTTCCAAAGACCACTGCAGTGTTGGACTAGAGACATACTTTACATAAATAAGTAGCACGAATAACAAGTCAACGAATTGTAAGCATGCAGTCCTGCTGTACATGCTTAGCATGCATTTCTTAGTCCTGTAGGGATTTCAAGGGACTTTTTTTTATGTTTGATACAGCCCAAAATGTTTCAGCCTTTCTCAGAAATGCTGATGGTATTTACAGCGTTTTATAATGTCAAGAAAGCGCATACTGAACATTTTGTTGGACTTGAAATTATACATTTTGTTTAGCTAATACTGCTTTCTAACCTCAGAACATGTATTTTAAATGTGACCGCAGCTTTAGTGCGATTATCAGATCTGAAAAATCTGTGATTTATTTTGATATTTACACTATATTCTGGTGTTTTCAGTAGTGGGATGGCTCAGTTTGCAGTAAATGCTGCTCCACATGAACACAACATCTACATCTCGCTTAACATAGATTGGATAATGCAGTGTGTGGCTGGATCACTTTTTTTTTACAACTTAGTTTTCAGCATTTTACAAATGTGTGAACATTACACATATTTTGCTTGCATGCCATTAATTGTATTATATAAATCACAGCATGTGACGTATTTTGCAGAAAATATGGTACTTATGTAACAGTTCGTTTATGATCTAACAAAGCATCTGAGTTATGAATTGTACATTTCTAAACTCAGTGACACATGAAAACAGCCCTGTATAGCTGGAAGCTCTTGTGTTGTTGGGTAAAGTATGAGTATGTTTTGGGTCATGTACGGATCACATATAATGACTGTCAACCTTTAAACAGTCATCAAGGTGAAGGTTATTCAAGAGGTATCACTGTCCCTTGTGTTAGAGCTTTTGGCGGGCACGTTTCTTACTAATGCGACCCTGTCATAACTGCTTCCTGTTTCCAAGCACCTACCACATGGTTACATATTCTGAGTCCTTAATTAAGTGTCATTGCAGTCAGCATGTGTTGCTCCAGACGGCTCTAACCTCCGTCCGTGCAGTAACCTGCCTGTCTGCATCTACTTCTTTACTGGAGAATGTGTTGGACGCAGAGGAGTGAGGACAGCATGAGAACATGAAGAAAACTGGCTAAAACAAGCATGTTAGCATGCTCTGAACAGGCCGACAGTAGGGCTGTTGGTGAGCTCACAGATGGCTTCACTGATGGACGGTTGGCCGTGGGAGCTGGTTGGTGTGCAGTGGAGTGGGAAGCGAACATGAGGGCTAGGCCAGAGAGAGCATGTTCTTGGAAGCATTAGGGAGATGTGTAATGGTGTGTAACAATGAAAAGGCTTCTGATACCTGACCAAGAGCTTTGCAACTCGTGATGAGAGACACCAGACCTGTGGTCACCTGCGATTTAAGCATGCAACCTTCTACTGAGAGATGAATGAGATCCATGAGGTATCCTAAACAAAAAACAGTGACCGGGTTCAAGAAAAGCACTCGCATCACGTTTTTTTTCTTTTCTATTTGAAATACATATGCCCCCGATTGCACAAACAAGGCTTAAGCCTAGTCCCAGACTAAAATGTGCATCTGAGCTGTTTCAACTGAAAAACACTTGCACTGATTGATCTTGAATGTTTATAAAAATCACTTTGATGTCCTAATTGAACTATGGCCTAATCCTGGCTTAGCCTAAGACCTGTCTGTGAAACCAGCCCATAGTACACTATGCAGGATTTTCACTAAAATAATAAATAAAATAAACTATAATAAGTAAAATAAATTATATATAGTAGACCATACTATATACAACCTTTGGCCATCTGTTGCGTTTTGACACAAAACAAATTGGCTAATGTTGCTGTTGCCTTATTGACTGCTATAACTCAGATTACTAGGCATTGTAATAATGTTTTTTATGATGACTCATAATTATTGTTTATTAGCAAGCTAGACTGTAGACTAAACTTGCTTGCAAATTGCTGGCAGTCCTCAAATTAGTGTAAGTATTTATTCATATACACAAAACATGCCATTAATGAATGTTTAACACAGTATTGAAACAACAATTGAAACAATGTTTACAAAACACCTCATCACTTATCTTCTGAGATTTTGCCGGTGTTAAGCCACCCAAGAGGAGGAATCAAGTTTGAATCTTTACAAACAGCAACTGAAAATCCTGCATAGTGCACCTTTAAAGAGTCTTTCTTAAGATGGAGCTGTCATTTGCACTCTGTCTTTATGCACTCTTATGTAGAATGAATGTGTGTGTGTGTTTGTGCTGTTAGATTGAATATGTTCTGTGTATAAGTGCTCTCATATGTAAAGAATGTTGGGAAAAGTTACTTTTTAAAAATAATATTGTGTTACTTCCTAAAAAACGTAACTAATTGTGTTACTTTTGCATTACTATTTAAATCTGGGCTGGGCTGGGCTTGTTTGTTTGTTTTTAATATAAAAAGTTCTATTTTTGGCAAAATTAAAAGCCCTTTCACACCTAAAGCATCAGGCTGAAGGTAAAGTAAATTCACATCTGTACAGTAGAATGAAGAAGAAGAAGAAAGTTCAACACTCTTTAGCAATAAAAAAGAAGTACAGATGTTAGTTTATCTTGAGTCATTTAAGCAATAGTAATAAGCAATAGTATGGTTAAAGTGGATCATCGAAGGTCAGCAGCAAAGACACTGGTTAAAAAGAAGTAGCGTTACTTATTTAAAAAAGTAACTCAGATATTTTCTTGTAAATTAAAAAGTAATGTGTTACTAGTTACTTGAAAAAAATAATCTGATTATGTAACTTGCGTTATTTGTAATGCATTACCCCCAACTGCCCGAAAATTATGGCGTAATGATGAAATTAAGTATTTGACTTGTTTTTGTGGAGATCTTATTGAATTTCTAATTCAGCAAACTTGTGTCACACATGACTAAGGTTGCAAAAAGGTGGAAAAGGTAATTAAGCATTACAACATGACACTAACTATAAATAATACATATACTACTACTAGGGATGTGCACAAGTACTCTGAATGACACCAGATAATCAATAATGTAATCAATGATCGGTCATGTGTAGGGTTGCAAAGGGGTGGAAAATGTACAGTAAATTTCGGAAGCATTCCAGAAATTTTAGGAACTTTCCAGGATTTTTAGGAATCTTCCAGGGATTTTTGGAAAGTTTCCAGAAATTTACCGGAAATTTTCCACTCCTTTGCAACCCTACACATGACCGATCAATGATTACATTATCGATTATCTGGTGTCATTCAGAGTACTTGTGCACATCCCTAGTAGTAGTAATATGTTTTATTTATAGTTAGTGTTATGTTGTAATGCTTAATTAATTAATTAGAAACAACCCAAGCATTAATGTAAAATATGTTATGTTGTGGGTCCTTCCATTTATGTTTTTAAGGGCATGCAAAACTGCTAAAATGCTTTTTTAGAATGAAGTATGAATTACTGTAGACGATGCATCTGTATCATATAGTCAGAGACATGCATCTAAACACACAGAATGATGTCATTACTGTTGACAAAACCAGCTTGCTGGTATCAGCTGGTCTAGCTGTTAATTGCCTTAAGGAGGTCTCCCCAGCCTAACCTGCCCAAAACCTCTCAAAGACCTGCCTGACAAGACAGCTTAGACCACCAAAATTGTTTAGTCTGGATTAAGGTGTTTGTTTCAGCAGGGATGACAGACAGACGTCAGACAGACACCAGCTGCTCTCCACTCTCACTCTACCTACAGTACCCTCTTGAGAGAGATCTCTACCTAGTGTGCGGCGCTCATGGGTACTGTTCTGTATTCTGTTACAGATCATTAGGAATATGATGAGAATCTCTGTTTAGCCTCAGTACTCTCTGGAAATAAAAATGTCAATGGTAATTTTCTATGGGCTCTTTTGTGGAGAGAATATTTGATTTTGCCCAATTTTCTCTCTCTCACACTCTCTTCCTCTTTCCTCTGAAACCTTCCTTACAAGCCTCTGTAGAGTCAGATTTAACTATCATTAGAGTATCATTATTTTAACTGTAATTTGCCTGTCTGAAGAAAATGCAGGTGCGCCTCTTTACCTGAAGTAGTTGGCTAAAATTTTAAACGTGAAACCAGATGAAGTGTTATTAACATAACCTTAATTGGATGTAGTCAACGAATCAAGTTTATATTAATAGTACTTCCATCCATCCATTTTCCAAACCGCTTCATCCTTATTAGGGTTGCAGGGGGCTGGGAGCCTATTCCAGTGTGTCTTGGGAAACCTTGAATGGATAGACATTAGTTGTCTATAATTCCTGTAATCAAACAATTTGTTCATTAAATATAAAATCAGTGAGTTCTTTTCTTGTCTGATTTGTATATAATCAACAATACATTTCAACATTCCAGTGTAGTTTATTGTTGACAAAACATTACAAGGTCACACTTTAAATGCATCATTGCAGCAAATTTTCAAATTCTTCACAAAAACCTGTAGAAAAGAAAACTATAAGAAAATGTTCAGCTTGAAAACATTAACTCCACTGCAAAATGCTAACCAACATCTTCAAATGACCTTGTCCTTTAGTTACTGCTATAAATGAAACAAATTACCCATGTGCCACCTTAAACACCTTTTGAATTGGTGCATTACCATATTGAAAAGACATAGGCTAGTATTAGCCATAAGCACACGCACATACACGCCCACATAAAAAGAATATTTAAATATCCCAAGAAACAAATTTGATTTCCTTACCATGATGCCAAGGTGTTCTGGGTGGATGCTTATTGACCAGTAAAAAGAGCCCAATTCCAGGTCTTTATGGGTCTGGTTTATTGACAGGGATTTATATAAGTTCTAAATAAGTTTTTTTTTTTTTTTTTAATGTTGAGGGAAATCATTAGTCTGATCCCTTTTCTTAACAAGTTGCACAATTTAAATTGTCATTCATGTCACTTGAGAGTAAAACATTTTTTTTGTCTATATGAATAACATGTAAATCATGTTGTGGCAGTTGGACCAATTAAATGTAATAAGAACAAACATTTGTTTTACTGCATTCACTTGAATTAATTCTCCTAATGAGCAAGCAAGACATAAACATTCACAAGTTGGTGTAATTACCTTTAAATTAAACGGATGTCTGAATAATTTCTTACCAGAAGCAATCCGGGTATAAGATCAACAACTGCAAGCATTACATCAAGTTATATTAAAAGACTTTTTATCTAATTTATTCCATATGAATAAAATTAAGTCCTGCTTACTTTTCTCACTGAATACATCAGATCATAGAAGTGAAATGAGTTGCAAAGAGCTTTGACGGAAAGAAGAGAAGAGGCTGTTTGGGAGCACACAGTCTTCTGGTTGTTCTCTCTCCAAATTTGGCTCTGTTTTGTCTGGGTTTCTCTTCTTCAAGGGTCAGTGCTAACAGGTCTGTCATCACCACTGCGCTCCAACCGCTCTCTGTTAATAGTACAGCTTTGTGTCTGCCCTCTTCAGCACTGGCACAGAATAAATCAGCTGGCTAATGCAGATGTTCTGCCCGTCTTTTCTTCGTCTCCTTCGGGCCTTTGAAGTCAGGTGCCACTTTATCTGGAGAGTGTTGCCATGTCCAGAAATGAAGAGAGCGACGCTGTGACTGAAAGATGAGCTCGAGCGAGCCGGTGGAGTTAGTGAGCCGCTGGCAAGGGGAACGTAAACAGTCTGACAGCTGCGGTTTGAGTTGACGGGCGAAAGCGGTGGAAAACAGAAGTGGATGTTTTCGTCACAGAGTGAGCAGTAGCAGAACGCGAGCGGGCCTTTAGTAGCCCGCAGTGTGTGCTGACACGGTAACGGTTGCTGTTTCTGAGGGTCTGGAAGATTTCCTTCGCCATCTCTGTTTTCGTTGACCTTTCAAAGAACTGTTGAAAAAAGATTAGACCACAGATAAGAGTGCATGTACCCAAATATCAGACACAGAGAGACACTGAGAGTGACTCACACCAACTGTTATACAATTTTATTGCTTGTTATTTTAGTGTTTGTTAATTTCACCATTGGCATCTCTTTTACTATTGTTTCTAGTAATGGTTTGTGAAAGTCCCAAGCCCTTAGCAATAAAGTTTAGCACTTAATGACTCATACTGCAGATGAATGGCACCTCAAATCATGTGACGTATGGACATAATGTTATTTTTATTTAATTTTTATTTTAAGTGTACAGAATTAGTATTTTTACATACCTGGCAAATTAATTTAACAGGCAGTCTATTTCAAGTACATGCTGTTCTTTTGAACTTACCATTCAGCATAGAATCCTGAGAAAATGTGTCATGGTTGATTTCAACTTTCAGGCTAATAAATGTTTCTTAAGCAGCAAATCAGCATATTAGAATGATTTCTGAAGGATCATGTTACACTGAAGACTGCAGTAATGATCCTGAGAATTCAGGTTTGCATCACAGAAATAAATTACTTTTAACATATATTCAAAAAGAAAACCATTATTTTAATCTTAATAATATTTTACAGTATTAAAGTTTTGACTGTTTTTGCGCAAATAAAAAATCGTACTGACCTCAAACTTTTCAGTGGCAATGGTTCTATATAGTACATATAACTCTTTTTATTTTAAAAAGGGATGGAAATCGCTTGCATCTGAGCTATTTGTTTCATTTGAAGTGACAGAAATGTGTTTTAGTGCAGCTGAAGTGTTTATGTGTCTGCTTGTTCCAGCCGTCTCTCCTCAGCAGTATGCTAATGAGTTTCATTTGAACGTCTATCTTCAGAGGCCTCTGCCAAATTAAGAGCCCTTGCACCGCTCTGCTGCACTTCCTGTTTGCTTTGATGTCTCTCAGAGCTGTACCCTCCATTACCACATCCCTCTGTCAGATATCCCAAATGCTATGTGCCACAGCAGACAAGGCTTGTGGGAAGGATTTTGAAGACATGGCTGACACCTTACAGCGATGTTAGTCTCGTTACGAGAGCAGGCCTAAATTTGTTCGGTTGTTTCATGAAAACATATGATGGCTTGAAGTTGTCATTGGGTTGCCTTTGTTGTGACAGTGAACCTTAATTTCCAAATGTGTTTCCAAGATCCAAGATGTGACTCAGATGAAAATGTTACTTTTTAAAAACTGTTCTTTTATTGCTTCAGAAACTTAAATCTAAAATATAACTTAGAAATCTATTAAGTATTGACAGCGTCTAAAATACTATATTTCCTATCAAAAATTGTTAAGGAGAAATAAAATAGACACAAATAAAGGGGTATGTGATGAGAAATATTTGAAATCATACTGATAACGCTGACCTTTGATTGCATCCACATGCACTTCAAATGTAAAATGCACTGTATTGCCAAAAGTATTGGGACACCCCCTTCTATTGAACAGGTTTGACTACTTTAGTAATTTCCATGATTACTAATCTTAAATGTTTAAGCATATAATGATATTTTGGGGAATTGTGTCCTTCTAATTTTATAGCAAAAGTTTAGACAGGACCCTTTTTATTCTAACATGCCAATGCATCTGTGTGTAAGGCAAGGTTCATAGAGAAATGTTTGATTCAGTCAGTGTGGAAGAAATTGACTGGTCTGCATAAAGCCAAGTCCTAAGCCCAGCTGAACACCTCTGATGTGACTTTAAATGCAAACCTTGAGCCAAAAACTCAGACCAAACACCAATGACTTGTGCATATGGGTACTGTCATTTTAGACACTTCCAAAACTGAAGCAACAGAGATGGAAATACAATTTATAAATACGTGAATTATGCTTCCATCTTTGTTGCTACAGTTTTGGAAGTGCCTTTTTCTGTTCTAAAGATGGGGGTGTCCCAATACTTTTGTCCATATAGTGTATGTACAAGTCATTGGTGTTTGGTGATGAGTTTTTGGCTCAAGATCTGCATTAAAGTCTCTCCAGAGGTGTTCAGCAGGGATTAGAACTTGGTTTATGCAGACAAGTCAAGTTCTTCCACACTGACTGAATCAAACATTTCTCTATTAATCTTGCCTTATATACAGAGGCATTGTCATGTTAGAATAAAAAAAAAGTCCTGTCCAAACTTTTCCCTAGAATATAATTATATGCTTAAACATTAAGATTAGTACTCAAGGATATTACTAAATTAGTCAAACCTGTTAGAAGGGGGTGTTATACTTTTAGTTTTTTTATACTCAATACTTTTGGCAATATAGTGTATTGTAATTACAGAGTTCTGAGCACATGAATGAACAAGCAAAGTCATATTTACCAGCAGGAAACTGAATTTTAGATAATACATGAGTCTATATAAAATAATGGAAAATAATGCAAACTAAATTATTTTCATTTTATATGATGTGAAGTTGTGATAACAAGTGATAGAAAACAAGGTGGTTCACAATTTGCTAACCATGTTACACATACATTTACCTACTATAAATAAATGACAGAAATGAATAGTTTTCATGTTTGGAATTCAAATGTAGTTTTGGGGGGTTTACAATGTTTCACTTGAATTTGTGACATGTAATAATATTGAACGGTCCAAGTTTCCCAAATGCAATTGAAGGCAGCATCAGATTTCTTCAGCCAGTGTTAGCCAGCCAATTGGCCGAATACTGACACTTAGTGTCAGTTCCAAAATCTACACACAGCCTTGTCAAAAAAAGATGCAAATTTTCTGGTTTCAAATCCTTTTTTTTTTTTGTGAATTTTGATGTAAGTTTGTTTAAACAGAGTCCAGTTAAAGATATAATCAGTATCTGCCCACCTCAGTATGATAATGATAATAATGAAATGAATAGTACTTTCAATGTGAGATTATGGCAGACAGAGTTAACATGCTTAAACCTCTTATCCAGAGTAATACTAGAAACTGTACCCTAATAGCTAATAAGTTTTACGTACAATTTTATTTGCTATTGTGTATTGTTTTCTAGATATCGGTATTAAAATCCCATATTGGTAGAATCTTTCCTTACTGCTTGATTGGAGAAAAAGTCCAGATATTGAATAGATGCCACTTGTAATTTCTCCTTTATATGAGTATATAATGTAAGATTAATACTTTATATTGACGTCTTGATGAATGGTGACAGAATTTGGCTGTTTCCACGTTGAGCTCTCAATTGTAGTGTAGGAGGGGAGCACTTCACCTCATCTCAGAGTACAGCTGAGCTCATTAACCAATCAGCCAGCAGAAGTGAGGGGGCGGCGAACACGAGCTGTGATGAGAACGTGAAACAATAAACACGTTACACAACGGCCAGTGCTCCTTCTCAGAAGTGGAACTCTTAAGATGGCTTGCTTTGTCATTACTTATAGCTAATAGTAGGATTTTCTGTGCTTGTGTAATGTAGAATAATGTTAGTTTGACATTTGAGTTTTCTGCTGGGAGAATACAAGCTTCATATTGCTTACTGTAAATGACACAAGCTGTAAAAAAGTTAAACTGTACAGCTGCTGCATAAGTTGATGTGGAAATGAGGCTGGTATTAACCATTAACAAAATGGGTTTGCTGACAGAACAGTGCCAAGCTGTGTGTGCGTGTGTGTGTGTGTGTGTGTGTGTGTGTGTTTTTTTTTTTTTTTCTTTTCTGTAATGCTCTCTGAAATGTTTTGTTAATATAATATCATTAATATCGTTTCATAGCTGTTAATCTAGGCAGATTTCTACATGCACATTTCCGTGGTAGTTCCTATAAATATAAATATAAATGACTTTCATACTCTTAGTCACATGATTCTTAGGTTTGCTAAAAAATTTAAATATGAATGGGAAATATCCTTCAGAGATGTTTTACTTATAAGATTTTCTAGGGGTGCCAATAATTGTGACCAACATGCATTGGAGTTTCCCCCCACCTTGAAGTGTTTTACTGCAATGGTAGGTTAGAATTTTGTGTTTTTTTGAATGAAAGATCAAAAGGATAAATGATGCAGATTTATTTTCACAGCCACATTTGCTTGTATTTACCAAGGGTGCCAATTTTATAAAAGAGACCTAGAATCACCACAATATGAATATATTTTCAGTCATGTCAGTCAGTGCCTAAAATAGTCACATTTGAACTTTTTTCCAGTGATTTGAAGTTGACTCGTGTTATCGGACTAAAGAGAGAAATCAATGATAGATTCTCTGGATATGGTATTTCCGAAAGCTTGTGATTGTTGTTTAGTCTTCATATGCTCTTAGAAGCTTTTGAGATTCAACAAGGCTTGTTCAAAGCTACAGAATCTGTGTTTGGATGTTAGTTCTACAGGGAATGGTAAGTGTTTTGGACATCAGATCTTTTGATCAATCTATCTATTGCTGTTTATAGATGCCAACCTCTCCTTCTATTTAAAAGTCTAACCTTCACCTGGCATGTCCTCATGTTCAGTTTGTTTGTTTGTTTGTTTTTAACGTGTGTTTTAATCTAATTAAACGTGGACAGCACAAAATAAAGATGTTTTATCAAAGGTGAATGTCAAAACGTATTTGATAAAATGGTAAACAATTTTGTGTCTTGCTAATGCATTCTGTTGCGTCCCGGATAAGAATGAAATACTGCCTACCCGCCTAAAACACAATTATGGCTTCAAATAAAGGGTTATAAACTTTGCTGATTAAGTGCATTAAGTGGTTAAGTTTGCTAATTTTGTGTCAAGCACACCATTGGCTTTGTCTTGCAAAGCCAAACATTTCCTCTCCTAAATCAATTAAGGCCACAAATCATAAAAGTTCTCATATCAGATTATTCACCACTGTCACACAAGACTTCAATCAGCCTGAGCCCCCCCATTATTTTCCATTTGCATCATGCATCTAAAAAGAAACTGCTAATTCAAGCCAAGTCCTTCAACATATCCTCTGAGTGACACCAATGACATTAATTACAGTGAGAGTAATGGCTTGCTCCGTTAGCTCTAATTATGTGTAATGCGACTCATGCCTCTTCCAGAGCATCAACAGCTCGTCGTCACATGAATGAAGCGCTCTGTTCCCAGGGTAACAGCTCATCTGGGTGCGTGATGGAGTCAGAGCGGCGGTTGCAATGAGGGGAAATGCTGGTGATGTCACAGTGCTCCCCCGCACAGGCCGGCGTGTCCAGCTGTCCTGAGTCACTGCATATGACAGCACGCGTTTATTACAGTTTTTGCAAGACTCTACTGAATTGTTTTGAGCCTGTAATCATAAATACTACACATTCACAATTCCACCCAAAACCTCTTAACCTATGCACTCCATTCAAAAGCTGTTTTGTAAACATTTGCTATTAGCTGTGCTTACATTGATAAAACATCTCCATTCTCTAAATAGACATAAATACACAAATATCATTTGGATTTACTCATTTAGCAGACACTTTTTTGACCAAAGTAACTTACAAACAAACAAGGAATACACAAACCGATTCTTCATGAGGTGGCAATAACTGAGAAGTTCTAGCAATAGCAAAGTTTCAAACATTGTCCGGAACAGTACAAGCCAGAACAGGAAGGGGTGTAAGAAATAGTGAAAGCAAAGAAGTATTTTTGCTGCTTTTCAGGTGTGTTGTGCATGTATTTTTAGTTTATTTTTGAATCTGTTTTAAGGAAACAGTACCTGTGTCTCCTGAATCTGTTTGTTGTTAGTTCCCATGTAGGAGGGGATGTTCTTGCAACCTTGGGCAACGTTCTCTAAAGGTTCTCTAAAAGTTCTCTAAAAGTGACGAAAATCCTGAAACTTTACAGAACATTGGGGACATTCCTACAATGTCTTCTTTAAGTTATGAAAGTGCTGCAGTTCAAGGTTCCTTAAATGACTTTGAGGGGACATTCCATTTTGGTTAATTTATGGTCACTCAGGAATGTTTCAAAGAGGACATTTAGGATGTTAACACAATGTTCACACATGGTCCTCTGTTGGACATATAATACCATTCCCAATATGACTTAAACATACAGTGCATTCAAAAAGTATTCAGACCCCCTTAAATTTTTCAGTTTTGTTATGTTGCAGCCTGATACTACAGTTATTTTTTTTCTCACTCTGTACCTCATAACGACAGAGTGAAAACAGAATTTTACAAATGTCAATAAAAATAAACAAAAATAAACAACTGAAATCCCATAGAAAAGAAAAATCCAAAGTGAGATCTCTTTAACATCTCAAATATTTCTTCCATTTTCTATTTCTCCTAAGGGATTTTAGGAGAAACATCTAAAATGCTGTTGATGCTAAAATGAGAGATATATGAGAATCTCATCTAAGTCTTCTGAGCTTAGGAAAAGCATCCACTGAACAATTAATTTTTCCTGTGGAATATCACATTTACATAAGTATTCAGACCCTTTAATCAGTACTTATTTGATGCTCCTTTGGCAGCAGTTACAGCCTTGAGTCTTTTTTGGGTATGACGCAACAATTTTTGCACACTTGGATTGGGGGATTTTCTGCCGTTCTTCTTGGATGGGGACCGTCAGTGGACAGCCATTTTCAGGTCTCTCCAGAGATGTTTGATATGATTCAAATTAGGGCTCTGGCTGGGCCACTCCAGGACATTCACAGAGTTGTCCCTAAGCCTAAGCTCTGTGTTGTCTTAGCTGTGTGGTTTTCATGTTGCAAGGTGAACCTTCAGAGGTTCTGAATTCTCTGAACTGGGTTTTCATTAAAGCTAACTCAATATTTTGGTGCATTGAGCTCTTCTTCTTCTCTAACGAGTCCCTCAGTCCCTGCCACTAAAAAACAGCCCCGCAGCCTCAAGCTGCTACCAACACACTGTACTTTTGGGATTGGTACTCTGCAGGTGATGAACACAGCTGGTTTCCTTCAAACATGATTCTTAGAATTGAGGTTCATTAGACTAGATAATCTTGTTTCGCAGAGTGTTTGTGCTGCAAATGCCAAGTGTGTTTTCATGTGTTTTCACTGAAGAGGTTTGAGTTTGGCCACACCACATAAAGCCCAGACCAGTGGAGTGTTGCAGGGATGTTTGCCCTTCTGTAGTTTTCTCTGCATATCTGTATATATGATCATGGAGCTCAACTAGAGTGACCATCAGGTTCTTGGTCCATCAGGCCCTTCTCCATCAATTGCTCAATTTGGCTGGGCGACCAGCTCCTGGAAGAGTCCTGGCTGTGCCAGACTTCTTCCATTTGAGAATTATGGAAGCCAGTCTGCTCTTGGGAAACTTCAGTGCAGCAGAATTTTGTGTAGCCCTCCCCAGATCTGTGGCTCCATACAATCCTGTCTCTGAGCTCTGCAGGCAGTTCCTTGAGACGAGACAAGCAGACGAGAACCGATGAGCATTCGATTTTAACTGTCATAAGACAGTTTTTGCATTTGTAACAAGCGCATCAGTGTGGGTTTTGATGCTTACGGTCACTGCTGAGGACGCAGAGCACTAAGTAAAGGCTTCATTATGAATTCCGAAGATTTAGATTACAACACACAAATAAAACTGATTCATTTTGTAATTATGTTGTGTTTTTGGTGTGTTTTATTCTGGTTGGGTTCTGTTGTCAGTCACAGCATGTCAGAGGAAACACCTGTTGTGTCCCTTGGCAAAAAGAGTAAACATTACATTATAAGTTAAGTCAAGTCACCTTTAATTATAAGATGATAAGTAACGGTTAAACGATTGCAGGCAGGGGAGTTTTTTTTTAAGAGCTGGAGCTCTGGAACTCTGCAGGACAGTGGCACTCCAGGACCAATGTTGCCTATCCCTGGTTTAAAGTGTAGTCTTAGCATTATGTATTATTCGAAACAAGTTGTAAGCGTGAGGGCAGGACCTAAGTAGGACCAAAAACTAATGCTCCAGGTTGATCCCCCTAGGTCCTGCAAATGTTAAAGGAATGTAGTATAGAGACCTACAGTGAATGTCCAATAGCACTAGTCCCCCTAATCCCAGAAAGTCCTCAATGCTCATGAATGTCCAGCGAATATCTTCCCCCAACACGTAAAAGAACTCAACATCGTGACCATCTCAGAACGTTCTGGGAACATTACCAGTTGATGTTCTTGACACCAGCTGGGGCATTTTGAGAACATTCTGGGAATGTAAAATTTCTAATGGGGTTATACATTGCACATATGGCCATCATGATGGTGTGTCACAGGTTTTGTGAATGTCAGGAATACAATGTTCTCAACACAGTCATTTTTAGGTTGTTGACTGCTCAAGACAAGGACTCAGCTAATGAGCAGCATCAGAGGGGCGGGCTAATTAGCGCCCGTTCTGCGGATTCATTTAGGCAGAGCTGTGAGAAATGTGCACACACACATGCACACACAAGCCTGTCAACACAGTCATCTATCAGCTTAGAGCTGGTAATGATGCTGATGTCATGGTGTGACCTTTGCTGAAGGCATTACTGTGTGTTAATGGAAATGATAGAGCATAAAACAACATGAACCAGAACTCTAAGTCACATTATTTACATTATTAATTATTATTTTTGTTTAATTACTTCATTTTTAATAATAAAATAAAATATAACTAAAATACATAATTTTTGTATTTTTCGTATCTTCTGAACTACAAGTATTTGATTCAGTGGATTATTTAACATATAAACCATTTCTTTGTTGAGTTTCAGCCAGAAATATTTATATTTGGGTACAAAATTATGTATATGATTTGGTTACATTCCACCCCTGGATTTTTTTCTGTAAAATACATATGCAGAACAGAACGTGCTGGAGTAAGTTGGTTCTGCATATGTTTTCTTCTCATGCTGAAGCTCATACTGACCTAAAGTACATGACAGGATGATTAATGAGGCTCTAAAGTAAGAATTGCAAGCATCAGCTGTTCTTATTCTACAAACACACTGGAATTTTATGCTTCAGAAAAGTTGTACTTTATATTTGAAACTTGAGGAACCATTAGGCCTACATGTTTGTCAGCTTGCTATTTGTTTTATTTTACTTTAAATATATTTTTTTCAATATATAATAAATTGCATCTTATTAAATTAGCATTTGATTAATGTTTGCTCTGGAAATCAGCACATGCATTGCTGTGCATAATTTATAATTGTTATGGATGTTTGCAGTTACATTCAGTTAAAGCCCTTGTGCTTTATTAAGCATCATTGCTAAACTACTTTATCTTAACCTATCCATTATTACAGTTCAATTTCCATTCTTTCCAAGTGCACTTTTTTATGTGCATGTGCCCCACTGCTGCAAAACGAATTGCTCCCAACAGTAGCAACAGTAAAAGCAAAGTAAACAAGTTGGTAGTAAATCATTTTAAGTTAGAAGTTAATTTGTTTATTTAAAGTAAACCGACTTCTTAGTAGCTTGCTGTGTTCTCCTACTAAAAAGCCTATTATAGTTGTGCAAAATATCATATAAATCATGCATTACAGCAATATCCACTTGTTTCTGTATGAAAGACCATGATCTTTATTATTGCCCATGTTTTCAAATAGATGACAATTTTAGAAATAGAAAACTTCTTAAAAATTTCAAGCAGTCAACCATGCACCAAATTATCTTTATACATTATGTGAACTTTATATTGATTGCACAAGCACTCAGACATGCCACCAGACAATGCACGTGAATGCGTCATCAGGGAATGCTTCTGTAAATGCATCGCTAGAGAATTTGTGCAAGTGCATTACGAGAGAATGCATGTAGGAATGTATCACCAATGAACACATTGTTGACCAGAGAATGCGGGACGTAAGTCTGGCCCTAGTGTCATGTATTTAGTGTGAATGTGTGTGAAAAGGATGTGTTGTATTATGATGAATTTATAAGGCACACCCTGCAACACTGAATCATTTCTACTGTCATGCTGCTGTTTACCCGTCTGTGCAGGAACGTCTCGGTCATTATCCTACATACATACACCTAAACACACATCATGTTGTCTCACCACCTCTGCTGTCACTCGTCCTGTGTGTCCTCACCTCTCTCTCTCTCTCTGCTGGGAGACAGTTGAACCCTGGCTGGGATCTAGCAGTGTGAACATACTAATTGAAGGCTCTTCTCCCCTCCAGCTGTGAGCTTCCCTACAGCCTGTGAAAGCAGACAACAATGATACAATCAATCTGCTATACATTCATATATCAGCTTCCATTTCCATTTACACAAATCTGAATGCCATCTCTTCTGTCAATCTGAGTTTCTGTTCTAACCAGCCACAACCAAGCATTTTATTAGCTGATACCGAAATGCTAGTTAAATTTAAATCGTTGATACCACAACATTGTCTAATTGTGCTTCACAAATCTCTGTTATTTAAAAAGAATAGTTAAATATTTACGTATGATATGTATGAATATGTGAAATGCAGCCGTCAGGTATTTCTCAAAGGTGCAGTAAGCGATTTCTGAGAAACACTGTTGATATTGGAAATTAGCACTCTAACAAACACACCTCTACCCAAAAGAAACATACCCATCACTTCAGTGCACACAGACAAACATTTCTCATGATCATATTCTTCCTATGTCACATGATAGACCAGGCAGGTAACAATTTACAGATGTTACAAGTATAATGTGTATAGCAAACACAGCATTATACAATAAATAATTCAAAATACTGGTAAAACACATTTGTAACAAAGCAACATGTAAAATATGAACACAGCACTTTGGGCACTATTTTTATAGACTTTTCTTAGAGTGATAACTACTTGCTGTGATTTTGTTGATGACAAAAAAATACATGTGGAAATCTGCCATGTCATGAGTAATTCAGGCACAGTGTAAATTTTGTGGCCTGCTGAAGTTGGAAAGGTTGTTGTGAGCTGCTCAGAGTATTATTTGCTGTGGTTTTGACATGTTAACTGAGCGACTCTGAGCCCTAAAGCTGTCTTAATGGAGTGTGAACTCAGGAGTGGATTGAAATCCTGACATGTCTTTATCCAGCTGCAAATCTGTTAGATTAGAGCAACATTCTTGTGCTTAATGACCGATGTGAAATCTGAACACATGGACTTTAGTGCTCTCACTGCTGGATATGATAGCTGGCTTTTACTAGCACTTGTTTTAGTCTTGTTTAGACTAGAGATGTGCATGTACATATTGGCTACTTTATGACTGACTCACTGCGATGGGGTGGAGTCCATCTGTATTTTTTGTAATCCATTCAGAATGCCTCTGCAATGAATCACACAATAAAAATGAGGTAATGTTATGTCACTTACAACTAGACTTGTTTCTAGAGTGTGAAATGACCATCTGTGTCCCTTATACTTGTGTCAGTTTTCGGTATATCTTTAGGCATCATAGTCCACTCTAAAAGGTAACGTTTAGCAGAGGAAACAAAGGTAAAACTGCAAGAAGCACTTCCAGCTTTTCTTTTGTCGGCAACAGGTTTATAAACACCTGTGTTCCTGCCTATGAAGAGTGTGTGGTTGTGTGATTTCCTGTTGGTTAGGATATTCCCTGAGAAGATACTGTAGATGCTTATGGTGAATGTAGGCAGGAAAACAAGTTAACAGGTCTTGGTGAGAGATCTACAGTGTTTAGACTAACCCCTGGAGCTAATGTCTATCAAACACTACCGTAAGTTCATGCAGTAAATGTTTTGAAGTCAGACACTAATGTTTTAGCTGTGGTGTTTTTGCTAGTTTCAGAGTTGTGACATTATGATTCTGCCTTTTGCTGTGTTATATTTTCACAAACTGAGAACATTCTCTGAATGTTTTGTTTTCTTTCATTTCTTTTCTTTCTGGGAATAAGATCTTTAGACGCTTGTTGTTACATAAGGTGGGGCTTTGCTGCTGTTTATGTGGCTTCACATGTGTCCACCCGCTCTTCCCACAATCCTCCTTTAATTAAATTCACTCTCCCACAGCTCAGATAAACACAATGTTCTGAGAGAGTGCCGTCCATATGCTTCTTCCTCTGCCATTGCACGCGTGCTGAAGAATTCATCAGAGGAAATGGGCACATTGTGTGCTTCCAGACCAAAGTGTGTTCAAATCTCTATGTTCTGGCTTTCTTTCTTCATGGTTTAAAAGCAGCATAATAATCATCAGTTAATATTCCAACTGCTCATTCAGAATGCCTTCATCAGAAAAAAAAAGAGAACAACAATTACTTCATATGTAGGGATAGGAATCGTAAGAAATGTAATTTTGGTTCTAAATCTAAATGAAGAATTCTTGTTAAATGTTAACAGTGCCAGTTCAGAGTCATGTGCAGCTGCAGCCATATAACTTTTAGATCTGCCTACTATTTTCCTCACTGTATTTAAAAAAGTATAGTAAACTGGACACAGTTTGCATTGCATTCTAATCAGGAAGTGAGTTTTTTATTCATAACACAGCCATGGCAATGTTTAGTCTGTTCTTTAGCATTGTGGTTTATTTCCTCTGTGTGTTTATTATGTGAAATGGTTTGTAGCTGTTATTTGCATTTTATCCACTTGATATTTGTTTGAAGGAACATTTAGTTTCCTCCATACAGGAATAGAAGGCTATCCATCATTTGGTGGAGGACTGCCCCAGTGCTCATCCCAGCTTGTTCACGCAGGCTGTTCTCGTCTTGGTTAATAGGACAGCACAACAAATGGGCCTCCATTCGGCCTCCGCAAATACCAATTAGAGCACTGGGTGCTGCCGTGAGACCCTGCAACGTGTGGGCGGCACCATATGGACTGCTTCAGCCACGCTCATAATATATTATATTACAGGAGTCTCCTGTAATACTAACAAATGTGTCATGGGGTTTCTCTCTGGTCTGCGGCCAGTTATTATATTAAGCCCATAATTATAATGTTCAGTGTGAAAAGCTAATCTGAAACCAGCCAGTAGAATCATAGGACCCAATTATTAAAACACAATAACATGGAAAATAACATGCTGGCAACACTGTAACCAACTGCAGGTGTTTTACAGGTTTAGAGCTGATGGAGATAAATGTGAATTTATCACAGAAGTTCGGGTTTTAGGTATGTGAAGATGCTGGGCTGTTTATAAGATCTGTACTTGGTAAATGGAGAAGAATGGTATGCCAGATTCTAAACCCTGGATTTACAAAACCAATAGAAAATAGTGACTGTGTAAAGGATCTAATCATGGTCTTAGTTTTTAGCATGGAGGTATGTAGGTCTAATGTAGGCCTAAATTTAAGATTTACAGTATGCATTTGAATTGCATATAAAAATTTGCATCTGTTTGGATTACAGAGTATTAACATCATAAACGTAAAGGAGAAGTTCACTTCCAGAACAAAAATTTACAGATAATTTACTCACTCCCTTGTCATCGAAAATGTTCATGACTTTCTTTGTTCAGTCGTAAAGAAATTGTTTTTTAAGGAAAACATTTTAAGAATTCTTTCCATATAGTGGACTTCTGTGGTGCCCCAGAGTTTGAACTTCCAAAATGCAGTTTAAATGCAGCTTCAAATGGCTCTAAATGATCCCAGCCGAGGAAGAAGGGTCTTATCTAGTGAAACAATCTGTTATTTTCTAAAAACATTTCTAAAATGTATATACTTTTTAACTTCAAATGCGAATAACTAGATAGGTTGAAAAACTCCCATCTCATGTTCTCCTCCAAATCAACCTACATAGCTGCAGAAGTATTTACAGAGTGACTGTGCAAAGAAGATTAACTTCTTAATTATTTCTTTACCAGAAGTGAGGTATGCTTTGGGTCGTTATCATGCTGGACAAAATGTCGACCCAAACCAAGTTTTCTTGCAGACTGTCTGAGGTTGTCTTTCAAAATCTTATAGTCTTCCTTTTTCGTGTTTCCTTCAACCCTGATGAGATTCCCAGTTCCAAACGCACTGAAACACTGTGGGAACGGTGTTCTTGGGGTTGAATACCTCTCCCTTCTTTCTCCAAACATAGGCAACATCTCTGTGACCAAAATGGGTTAGTTTTGTCTCATCTGACCAAAGGATACGTTTCCAGTATGCATCACATTCCCCCAGGTTGTCCTTAGCAAACTTCATTCTATCGTGGAGGTGTCTCTTCTTCAGAAGTGGAGACTTTCTTGTTCGGCAACCTCGCAGTTCATTCCTGTGCAGGGCTCTAGTGACTGTCTTCGTTGAGACATCAATTCCAGACTTGGCTAGGTCATTCATTAGTATCTTGGCAGTTGTTCTTGGGTCTTTAGAAACCTCTCTCACTAGTTTTCTTTCCAAAGTTTTTGAAATCTTTCACTTCCTACCTCTGCCCGTCTTGTTCTCCATTGTGTTGGATCTCTTTAAACTTCTTGATAATGCATCTCACTGTAGTTCTTGACACTTGAAAATGCTTTGATAAATGTGTGTATATTTCTCCATCTTTATGAGCATTAACAGTTCTTTCTCTCAAGTCCAAACTCATTTCTTTTGTCTTTGCCATGATGACAGTGCATATTATTTTGCTAGTTGTTTAGCAAGATACTAATTCTCAGCTTAAAGAACAATTTAAAGGCTCAACTAGGTTAATTAGGTTAATCAAGTATATTAGGTTAATTTGGCAAGTCATTGGACAACAGTGGTTTGTTCTATAGCTAATCAAACTAATAATTTCTTATCAGTTTAGCAGTTTTTTGTTTTTTATTTTTTTTATTATTTTATTCAAGCAACTATAAGAAATCATTAGACTTTCTCTAAAAGAAAAAAATAATAGGAAATAATGTGAAAACATTCTCTTGCTCTGTTAAACATCACTTGGGAAATATTCTAAAAAAAAAAGTAAAAATTTCACAGGGGGGCTAATAATTTTGTCTTCAACTGTATATCTTAAATTATACAGTGTACAGTCTCAGAATTATTTAACTTAAATAAGTCAAAATAAGTTAATGGGATAGCTCACCCAAAAATTTAAATTCCGTCATCATTTACTCTCAGTTGTTTACTATATACAGATACTATATGAGTATCTTTCTTTTGTTGAACACAAAAGAAGATATTTTGAAGAATGTTAGTAACTAAACAATTTGGACAAGCTATCCCTTTCATTTGCATCTGCATCCCTCAAAATCAAGAGTTTACTGTGAAATAAGCATTTCAGTTGAGCAAAATATGCAATATACCCCAGTTTGTAGATCTTTCTGGCACCATGGCCAGGAACGTTCATGGGTTTCTGCTGTGCGTTTGATCTTGTTTCTGTTACTTTACACCCAGTATACCAGCCCCAGTGAAATCTGATCTGCTCTAAATTTTTGAATTCTAAATTCAAACACCTGTATGCAAATATTCAAATTAAATGAACTAAGTTTAAATCAAATCATCAAATACAGTTTCTCACAGAAGTGAGTACATCCCTCACATTTTTGTAAATATTTTATAATAACTTTTCATGGGACACTGAAGACTGAAGAAATGACACTTTGCTACAATGTAAAGTAGTAAGTGTACAGCTTGTATAAAAGTGTACATCTGCTGTCCCCTCAAAATAACTCAACACACAGCCATTAATGTCTAAACCGCTGGCCGCAAAAGTGAGTACACCCCTAAAAAAATTACAAATGTCCAAATTGGACCCAATTAGCCATTTTCTCTCCCCAGTGTCATGTGACTCGTTAGTGATACAGGGTCTCAGGTGTGGATGGAAAGCAGGTGTGTTGAATTCGGTGTTATCGCTCTCACTCTCTAACACTGGTCACTGGAAGTTCAACATGGCAAAGAATCTGAGAATCTGAAAAAAAGAATTGTTGCTCTACATAAAGATGGCGTAGGCTATAAGAAGATTGCCAGGACCCTGAAACTGAACTGCAGCACGGTGGCCAAGACCATACAGTGGTTTAACAGGACAGGTTCCACTCAGAACAGGCCTCGCTATGGTCGACTAAAAAAGTTAAGCACATGCTCAGCGTCATATCCGTGGGGGGGTCAGCCTGTCAGTGCATCAAATTGGCCTGCATGGCTGTCGTTCCAGAGGGAAGCATCTTCTAAAGACGATGCACAAGCAGACTAAGGACATGAATTACTAGAAACCATGTCCTGTTGGTCTAAAGAGACCAAGATAAACTTATTTTGTTCAAATGGTGTCAAGCGTGTGTGGCGGCAACCAGGCGAGGAGTACAAAGACAAGTGTGTCTTGCCCACAGTCAAGCATGGTGGTGGGAGTGTCATAGTCTGGGGCTGCATGAGTGCTCCCGGCTCTGAGGAGTTACAGTTCATTGAGGAAACCATGAATGCCAACATGTACTGTGACATACTGAAGCAGAGCACGATCCCCCTCCATTCGGAGACTGGGCCATAGGGCAGTATTCCAACATGATAACAATCCCAAACACATCTCCAAGACGACCATTGCCTTTCTAAAGAAGCTGAGGGTAAAGGTGATGGACTGGCCAAGCATGTCTATAGACCTAAACCCTATTGAACATCTGTGGGGCATCCTCAAACAGAAGGTGGAGCAGCGCAAGGTCTCTAACATCCACCAGCTCCGTGATGTGAAGCTCTGGTGAACTCAATGCCCAAGATGATTAAGGCAGTGCTGAAAAAACTTTGGGCTGTGTGTAGAGTTATTTTGAGGGGACAGCAAATTTACATTGCTATACAAGCTGTACACTCACTACATTACATTGTAGCAAAGTGTCATTTCTTCCGTGCTGTCACATGAGAAAAATATAGTAAAATATTTATAAAAATGTGAGGGGTGTACTCACTTCTGTGAGATACTGTATGTACTAACTGACTAATTGTGTCACATCACAAACCTTTGTTCAATCAGAAAAATTGGCATCTCATGTCTGGTTATATCTAATTTCAGATGTACATGCCCTTACATGTCACAAATATAAAAACAAATGGTTGTTACTTTGTTACAAAGAATGGCCAGAATAAGCTGACCATGTAAAGTTGACCAAACATTAAGTCTAGTTAAATTAGCTGTTTACATTATCAGTTTCATAAAAACTACTGTTAAGAGAATGAGACAGAGAGCAGAGTAGCATAGGAAAGAGTGTGGGTGGAGGCAGAAAATATCAAATAGGAAAATTTGAGATTGCAATTTGCAAGAGAGGAAGAATGGGTGGATTAAAAAGACAGACCACACACAGACAAACAATACAACCAAAAAAAAGACAATGTAAATCAGCACTAATGTGTTATTGGATGAGTGGGAGTGCAAATTGTAGCATGCTTAAATGAGAATATGAAGCAAGAGCGTAGAGGAAAAGAAAACAGAGAAAATATCAAGAAGTAAATCTGCCACACAAAATGTCCAGCTCTACCTCAAGATTGTGTACTACATGGCTTTATGTTGTCATTGTGAGAAGCCTGGATGTATCTGCGACAGCAGAGGAAATGTCTTATTAGCAGAATAGCTGTGGGCGTTGGGTTCACAGACACCAATTAACCAAGCCAGAGGTGGGTCCAGCCTGAGGCCAGACACACACATAAAGACCAACCTGCTTAGCTCTGTATTGTTGTATTGACATAAGCCCACTTAGAAATGGTATGACCAAAATCTTATATCACAGAAAATAAATACACTGTAGGGGAAAACATTCTGGCACAGCAGGGCAAGACACAACTGAGAAAACCCACAGGACTGCAGGAACATTAGATGCCAATCTGACACAGGACAGAAAACACAAGGAGAATAAATAGGGAGGGAAATGACGAGGGTAATGATGGAGAGCAGTTAAGATAATAGAGGGAGGAACTCATAGCATGTAGAAATAAACACAAGAACAAGCCATGTGTTCACATAAGACATGATGAAATAAGAACACACGGCCAATGAGAACCATGTGTTCACTGAAAACAAGACGACACTAAAACACGTGACCATGAAAATTAACACAACCCACATGCTACCCAAAACATGACAATGCAAGAACATCTGGCCAATGAAAACACGTCAAGTGTGCAACAAAAGCACACGAGATAATTCAAGACAAAACATGGAGCATGAATGTTTGAACCCCGACACTGAACCGAAACCGAACTAGACAGGAGAGTCATGATCCAAAAACCACACTCCACACATCTCACACAGAAGAGAACTGAACCACACATTCACACAAGGACAAGACCATACACTAATGCCACCAAGCCTTCAGAATAAACCAGACTGGACTGAATCCTGGCAGATGTATGTTTGTTTGTTTTTCTCTGGATTCTTTGTTTTATAATTTAATACAAATGTATTATCAAAACAGTGGTAATGAAGTGAATGCGTGAAACATTATTTAATAGTCTTTTAAAATATAACCATGTGAAATTTGAACAAACCCAATATATATCAGATGAACAATAAAGGTTTAATTTAAAAAGTTTAAGAAATAGGTAAGAAACTAAAGTGTGAAATTGTGGGTAGTACATTCTGCTATACAACAGTAATTTCTGTCAAACTTTGACATATTCTGTGGCATTCTGCTTTATACAAGGAACTTATGTCTGATTTCTATGACTAAATAGATGTTGTGGTTGTTTTGTTCACATTTTCAAGAAATCATCAGACCCTACAAATAAAATAGTTGATGAAAAATAAAAGAATAAGAGAATAAGACAAGTGAATAAGTCTGGCATATGAATAAGTCTGACATATGCACACAGCTTTGCGTTATGTAACAGGAGTTATTATAAGACAGATTAAACTGTGAATTGTGATTGGACGAGCCATATTCAAAGCCGTTGTAAAGTAGCTGATATACTTTAAGCACACCTTTGACAGCACATCATTTCAAATCTCTGATAATGTTTCATATTGTTTCTTTGTGCATAATAAAACCCATCATTTGACTTGTTACTGATGCGACACGCTCTATTTTTCCATCACTTCTGAGTGTAAATAATGTAAAACATTCCTATCCTCTGATACGTTGGCCAAATATACCTAACATGGTATAGCAAAATCTCTGGTGATTGACACATTTCTGTTACTGTGTGGTAAATGCATATTGTCATAACATACAGCCATATGAGACAGCCCTAAGCACAGGGCTGTCATGCTGAAAAATTATTGAACACAGTTATCTATGTCCTTACACAAGTGTGCACCGTTTATACTTTTCAATAATGCTACCCAGATGGAAAGCTTTGAGAATGTGTTATAAACAGTGTTGTGGAAATTTACTTTTAAATGTAATGCAGTATTGTGTTACTCCATAAAAAATGTCAGTACTTTTTATGGAAAGTAATGCATTACATAACTTTTACACTGTAGAAAAAAACAGAAAAACACAAATTGTTGAATCAACTTAAAATAATTTGTTACCCTGCTGCCTTAAAATTTTAAGTTCAGTCAACTCAAATAAGTTTATTCAAGTTGAAATGTTAAGTTGTTCTAAGTGACAACTTAGATATTTGAGTTGACTAAACTAAAAAAATTGTTCAGCTGTGTTTGTTACTTGGCTGCCTAAAAATTGTAAGTTGAATCAACTCAAATATCTAAGTTAGATAAAGTTAGATAAGTTAGATAAACTTTGGTGTTACTTAGTAAAACGTAACACCAAAAGTGAAATTAATAAGCCTCGGGCTGAATGAAATTCTCTCCTCTGCCTCTGCACCTCTCTCCCAATTTCTCTCAATATAGGACAGGACAGGTGTCAGTGATTAAATGAAAAAAAAAAAAAGGATTGTAAATAATAATAATAATAATGCATATTTTTATTAGTTACTTGATTACGTAACTCACATTACTTGTAGTCTGTTACCCCCAACAATGGTTATAAATGTTTGCATTTTTGATTTTGCATAGTATCATATAGCCTTCAGCGACTGCAGACAAGCCTCTTATCTGTGGAATCGCTCTGACCCCTCGCTGCTGAGAGTCATCACAGAAAGGACAGTATATAGAGCAGGCAGACCACTTATAAACACAAGTTAACCATTAACAAGCTATTGGCAAAAGCATTACCTGATTTTTACAACAGCCCTTATAAGTTGTGCCAACAATGACAGTGATTAAATGACTTGGGATCACAACCTCAGAGCTGTTTGTTTAGTGTATTCCAGCTGGTTTCTAGTCTTACTCTGCTGCGGTGTCAAACTGTATCACTGTTTTTGCACTCCTGTTGCCACAGTGTTTTGCTTCTCATTTGCATAAAGTTCTGCTCAACTTTTTCTTGCCAGCAGTTACTGGCACTTGTGTGGCCAGAACTTTGTGAGTCCTTTTTAACTCACATGCACAGTAGCTTTTCCCTTTTGAAAAATAATTGTGCTTTATTGTATTAAAGGGGTGATTTATTTGTGGCGAGTCACCACAATATCCACATCAACTGCCACAAATACCCACCATTCACTGCCATCAGCTCCTGCATCTCACAAACGCAGCTTTTTCCTTTGTTTACTTTAGCGTGTTTAGCCTAGCACACTATTAGGAAAGGCTTCTGCTGTAAGTGAAGCTTGGTCAAGGATGCTTGAGGTAAAATGCCCGTCTCAATTAATCTATCATAGGAGCAGCCTCTGTCAGTGTTACATCACACTGACAAGAATCTGAAAATGGCTTGATTTGAAAAAGGGGAAATTATTTTTTCGGATTAAATAAAAACCACTGGGTGGATTTTTATCATTATAGGGTAGATGTGTACACACACTGCCAACACACATTTATGTTCAAAGAACATGTAAAAGTGAACTTTGCATTGGATGACCCTTTTAAATGTGCGCTTGCTTCGAAATTTAACCCTCTGCGGTCTGAGAGTGTTTTGGGGCCCTAAAGAAGTTTTGACATGCCCTGACATTTGTGTTAATTTCAGTATCTTAAAAACGTATTAATGGCTAAAGTCTGATTACATTGTAATCAGCACAAACTGGGCTACAATAATATGTAAGCAACATGAATGTACATGTTTGTGTTTTTGAGAAAACAACGTTTATATGTGGTTAGTGAAAAACAAGTTTAAACAGTCATGACTGTTTTTTACTTGTCAGTGCATTCTACATTAGAGTTATGAAATGACAAGTCCTACTTAGGTGTGCCAAACAAATCACAACTAATTGCATTTAATGTTAATTAAAAGTATAGTGAATTTTCATTTAATTGTAAATAACATGCATTCAAATGTCTGAATTACTTTACATTCATTTTGCACTTAGTTATATTATTTTCGTAAGAAGTACTCATTTTAAAAGTATGCTGAAGTGTACTTTTTCACACAGGCTGTTCTTTTTAGAGTCTGACAGATGTGGTCACTATAAAGTTGAATGGAAAATATTTCAGTCTGTCTCCATTCAAGTAGACTGGAAATTATGAATAATTTCCAAGATGGCTGCCATGCTTTTACAGGGATTCTGACCACTTTGCCTGTTCTCTCTTCCCACTGTCCACCCGTCGCAAGTTAACAGCTGTTTTCTGCCCATGAGGACCAGTTCCAGTCAGTTCAGAGTGTTGGCAGAGCGGTATTGTCGCACATTGTTATTTGCCTGGTCAAAAAAAGTTATTTTTGTGTAGGAGAGGCGAGAGTGATTGAATGTGTAATGCAGTGTTTCTGTGTTGTACCGCAGGTGTAGGACAGCATCTCTAATAGCGTGTGTTTAAGGTTAATGTGTCTGGATAACTCAAGCTCTATTATGCTGTAGAGTTCCTCTCATAGCACTCGCACTCATGGCTCATAGAAAGTGCTAGTTGACCTGTGTGTGTCACATCTCTGATTCACTTAACAAAACAAACTCAAGTATAATGGCCCATTGAAAAAAAAAACACTGCACATGGCTGATCATTGTCAAACAGAGTTATTTAATAACAAGCAAGGCAGTTCCCACAGCCGTCATGACTGCCATGATGTCACAGTGTGGGTTGAGGTTAAATTTCTTCATTAATGTATGGAGAATGTGGTCTAATTACTTAGGATGCGTAATGTGTTTTTCTGACTCTGACCTGGATGATTGACAGCAGTCAATGCCTCATACAGAATGATTTAGTAATTTGATATACCAATAAAGGAAAGTTTAATAATGTATTCTATCCATTCTATCCATTAGAAATGAATGCTAATGGCAGTAAAACACTAACAACTTTTATTCCTTTTAACACAGACTATGATTATGGGGCAGATTATCAAATTAATAATTATTCATTTTTGTGTGAAATACAATGTTGTGACCTCAAAACACTTTTTCCATTGTGCATGACTTGTAAAAACTGATACATTTTGATGTGTGCATCACATAAGCAGCTCCATCTGTATGGCTTTTCTAATGTTGTGAAGTTGCTCAGTAGCTCACCTGGTTCAGCACTGCAGTCACTTGCAGAGAGCTCGGGTCCCATAAAACACAAATTAAGATTATATATTATGTGACATGTTTGCTTGAACAAATGTGTTTTTATCTTACATTTGCTTCAGTTAATACTATCATTTAGGTTTAGGGTAGGTTTTAATGTAGGGGGTACTGAGGTGAGACCCTTGAGCAAGGCACCGAACCCCCAACTGCTCCCCGGGCGCCGCAGCAATGCAATGGCTGCCCACTGCTCCGGGTGTATGTTCACGGTGTGTGTGTGTGTTCACTACTCTGTGTGTGTGCACTTGGATGGGTTAAATGCAGAGCACAAATTCCTAGTATGGGTCACCATACTTGGCCTCACGTCTCGTCACTTTCTTTTTTTTTTTTTCTTACTTTATTTTCAAATGCAGAGTTTTAACCTTTTAGCATTGGACATTTCATTTCTAAACTGTCATGATACATACAACAAAAATGTGAAAAAAACATGGTCAGATTCATGTTCATCTGTTCAAGATAAAAATTGTACATGCTTTTTATGTTCTTTGCTGATATTATGTTGGTTCTTGCATATTTGGCAGTCATTTCAAAGTGAAATGTCCAGTAAGTGGTGCTACTTACTAAACATTTCATTTAAAAAAAGAAAATAAAAAAACATGAGCACTACAACATTGTTGAACAAGCTTATACTATAGAATAAGCACTTTGACGTGGTTGTCTTGGCTATTTTCCTGTGTTTAATGGTAATAGTAGAGACTAATGTGCTTTATGGCTGTACACCTTACAGTGTGATTGACATGTCTTTCAGTCAAAAGAGGTGTAAAAGAAGTTAGTACTCCTTATTTGTAGCATAGCTGTATTCACAGTGTTCGATAGGTTTATTTGGTGAAATCTGCCAATTTGACCATGCTGAGTTAGAAGCAGTTAATAGAGGAGCATGTAATGGCTTTCGCAATAGAGATTTGCTGATTATGTATGATGCTGAAATAAGTCCCTCTGCAGTGTTTCATTGCAGAGCAAGTAAGAGATGTGTGGAGTTCTTCAGGTGGTCTATGGTGGTTTGTCTGTAAGTGGGTCAGATGTAAAGGTGTTAGACCCCTGGTGTAGTAAAATCACGTTGAAGAAGATGAAGTCTTTGCTCTGGTTGAAGCCTCAGGGGTTTCATCAGGACTGTGAGCTAGAGAGCTATAAAATGTATTATAGTAAATCTCTATGTTGGAGATATATACGTAGGACATTTTTTTCAATATTTTAATATTCGTATGAAGGCTGTATGATGAGTACCACTCTGTGTTCACAATTTACAAGCTTTCTTGTCGCTTTGTTTTTTTTTTTATCACTGACACTTAAAGATTTAGCTTTTTTTTTCCAGATTCATATATATCCAACGTTTTAAAATTACAAACCTATTCTGTTAAGAGTTCTTAAAGATCTGCATATTGCAAATCTTAGTTGAAGGTGCAATATGCAGTTAGGCTGAATTTGGTATATGCCAAAATAGCAATTTGCTGTCAGGCCAAAAACACAGACTCTTCTGGAAGGTTTCAGATTAATCAAATGGCTTTTAGCAGACTCCTTGACTTAATGTTGGCCTTTTTTAGAAGTGGTGTACTAACCAATCTTTTATTGAGCCAGAATCTGTAAAGTGCCAAAGATTATGTAAAAGGTGGATTAAAAACCTCTTCTGCATTAGCCAGCTACATTATATTGGTGACAAATTACGAGATTTTGCAACAACGCTTAAGTTAAAAAAGCATAAAAATGTATGTACTGTACATATGCAGTAAATGAATATTCAGTAAGATTCTGAGTGGCAATGCAGCACCGACCTAAAAAAGTGCAAGTGAGCACATCAATTGACTAAACTCTCTTACAGGCCGTCCTTATTGTGTTGTTCCAATGCCAAGTTCATTTTCTGAATGCTGCTACACAATAAGATACCAGTAGAAGAGGACAGTGTCAGGTTTAGTGGCACTTCAAGTTAAAGACTGCATGTTTAGTGACATAATATATACTCAGAACTGCTGTTCACAAAGCATAAAAACACAATTCCACAGTCCAAGGCAGAACAAATATTGATAATAATCAAGCTCACTCTCCTCTAGTAGTGTAGTGGGATTTTTTCCAATTAGTTCATCCTTTCAAGTAAACACATTATGGACCTTCCCCACCAGGGGTGTCAGATTTAGGAATTTTCATAATTGATTGTCATTAAAATGAATGATCATTTACCTAATTTAGAAACAAATGTTAATACTACAAACACTAGTATTCAGAAAACAATAACAGTGCATCTCCACCCAAAAGATTGCTTATGTCTAGACACTGGTCTCTTGATCTGTGTTCTTGTTCTATTTGGACAGCCTGATCCTATCATTGGCTGGGTTGTGTTTAGCTGTTGACGTCTTGACACCTGACGTCACGGAACCCCAGAGCTTGTGCATTTGCAAGACTGCAAGGTTCAAAGTTTTTGCATTTCTGCATGACCTCTCCAGCTTCTGTCTTCCTAACACCTTCCTGTTAAAGTACCACAAGAAGGTTGTTCATCACACAGGATGGATCTGATCTGCTGCTATAGTAGTGAGACATCCATAGTGGCTGAGAGAGAGCTCAACACACTGCAACTTAAGAAAACATGCAAAACAAAACAAAAAAAAAGCAAATTAGGAAAACATCTTAATCAGATTGACACATGCTGCAAATACTCATGTGTTTCTGTATTTGATTGCACTGCGAGTATTTGAGCGTGTTTCTGTATCTGATTGTGTTGAGTATTTGCATTGTGTTGCTGTATTTGGTTGTGCTGTTAATATTTGCAGCGTATTTGGTTGCATTGCAGCGTGTTTCTTTATTGGCATGTGCTGTAAGTATTTGCCGCATGTTTCTGTATTTAATTGCGCTGTAAATATTTGCAGTGTGTTTTTGTGTTCCGTTGTGCTGTGAGTATTTGCAATGCTTTCTGTATATCATTCCACTGTTACTATTTGCAGCGTGTTTCTGTATTTGGTTATGCTGTGAGTATTTGCTCTATGTTTTTTTATTTGGTTGTGCTGTGAGTATTTGCAGCATGTTTCTGTATTTAATTTCGTTGTAAGTATTTGCACCAAGTTTCTGTATTTGGTTGCATTGTGAATATTTGCAGTGTTTCTTTATGTGGTTGTGCTCTGAGTATTTTCCAGTGTATTTCTGTATTTCATTGCATTGTAGGTATTGCGTGTTTCTGTATTTGGTTGCACTGTTACTTTTTGCAGTGTGTTTCTGTATTTTGTTGGGCTGTTACTATTTGCAGTGTGTTTCTGTATTTGGTTGCACTGTGAGTATTTGCAACATTTCTGTTTTTCTTTCTTTAGTGAGTATTTGCAGTGTGTTTCTGTATTTGGTTGTGTGGTGAGTATTTGCAGCATGTTTCTGTATTTTGTTGCATTGTGAGTGTTTGCAGAGAATTTTTGCATTTGGTTGCTTTTATGAGTATTTGCAGTGCGTTTCTGTATTTGGTTGCATTGTGAGTATTTGCAGCACATGTTCTCAGACTAATGAAAATGTGCTCATAGTTTGCTGCATTTTTCCCCGCTTCTGTTTGCATGTGTTTTCTTCATTTGCAGTGCATTGAACTCTCTCGGCCACTGAAGATCTCATTTAATTAGTAATATTTATTGTACAGTGATGAAATTGAGCACAGATTGGTTTTTAAATGAACATTCCTTGTTAATGTATTAATCAATTCCACCTAGTCCACCAGTTTTGTGGCCACTGTACAAACATATTTGTAACAGAATTCAGCCAATCAGAGCCTAGTATTCCAGATGAGCTATGAGTTCTGATGAAAAGTTCTGTATCACTCATGAACATTTGGGAATTTGTGATTCTTCTTTTGATGAGAGGAAATAAAAGAGATATTTTTTTTTCCTCTTCTTCTTTTTCTGTTCTTTTCTGACAGGAACTAGGAGACTAGGAGGGATATAACATTGGTTTGGGAGCTCAAATTCACAATCGTGTCTTCCTAATAGCATGCTAAGAACAGTAAATGTGCACTCTTGCTGAAGGATATTGAAGAAATAGATTTAGTGACAAGAACAGCTACTTTTTATATTTCTAAACTCTCTCTCTCTGTCTCTCTCTCTCTCACACACACACACACACACACACACACTATTAACCAATTTGTCTCCCTTAGGATCAGCATCATGTAGTTATTATTAGTGATAATTGCTGTGGAATGCATCACTGTTACTATTGTTAATAGTTAAGGTTATTGATTTGAACAAACCCAAAAACTTGCTGTGGCAGTATGGAATATGAAACTGTCATCTCCTGTGGTGGAGTTGTGTGTATAGCTGTAATCTGACAGTGTGTGTTAGTGTGTGTTAGTTCTCTGTAATAAAGCTTCAGTGTGTATTAAGTGTGGTCTCAGCATAAGACTGATCCTCTATCCCAGCAGCCAGCATCTGGATATGTTGCGAGTGATTTTTGCAGCTAAGCTCAGAGAGGGGTGGTGGGGTGGTGGGGTGGGTATGGGTGGCTCAGACACATAATGATGTAGTGTGCTGTGCCACCTGGTGGGTATTCACTAGGGCAGAGCGATGGAGGAATAGAAAGGCGTGGGCAACTTATGTAAGAGGAAGAATACACTCCCTATGAAAAATCCCTTCTGTCTCTTCATGCCTGCCACCTTTATACAATTGTGCTGAAAATAATAAAGATTAATGATTTCTGTTTTATTTCATTCATTTATATGTTCATGCCAGGTACAGATAGGTTTCAAAGGGTATAATGACATTATAAATTATGTTATATGTATGAGCATAATAAATGAAATACTCTACATAATATATGGACACCCTAACACCACACCCATAAGACCAGCCAAGGCCAGTCAAATTCTTTCACTCCATATCATTCACTCATAAACTACATATCTTTGGAATTACATGAACCCAGAGTACATGCTGTGCTTGTACAATATGCAAACTGTACCCGCAAATCATCTAGGATGGAAGTATAAAAATACACTCTTAAAAGTTCCTTATTGGCGTTGATGGTTCCATGAAGAACTTTGAACATCCATGGAACCTTTCAAACTCAAAAAAGTTTCTTTATAATCAAAAAAGGTTCTTTAAATGTTTTACTTGTTCTTCAAGATGGTTCTTTTAAGATCTCTTTACTGAAAGGTTCTTTGGAGAACCAAAAATAATTCTTCTTTGGCATCACTGGAAAAACACCCTTTTGGAACCTTTATTTTTAAGAGTGCATATAAAAATGTGCATTCTGTGGCATTTTTATATTCACTTAAAATTAGGGATTTAACATTACTTGTATCTGCATTGGGCCCAATACTGTGCTCATCTACTCTTTCTCAATAAAATGCTTTGATACCAAAAACTGATACCATGCCACATGTGTACAGTGTTTGTGTTCACAGAAGTAATTGCTAAACAAACAGCAAAACAAACAAAGAACAGAATGGAGATATCCAAGATACATCCACAGACATGCTGCTGTGAGCATGTAGAAAATACTGCTGTTTCACACACAGGTATAACAGGTATAAACCCCATTTTTTTTACTCCGTAGCAGATCTATACAGGTGGAGCTGGGGAAGGTGGAGGGCAAGCTCAACAAGATGTGAAATAAACCAATCAGCCATGTGAATTATCACAATATTTTATCAGATTTAATTAGAACCTATCGGCATGCGCCTTTTAGAGTTTCATGACAACTTTGGATTTATGTATATTTTCTATAAAGAGAGTGCTTCTGTTGCATGCACTTAACTACAGCACACGCTTTATTCTGATTAAAACCAATTCACATATACAAGTCAAAACATTAACTGTTATATACTTTCTGTATAATGAATGATTTCCTACATTATTACAAGTAAACCTCATGTGATAACAGTAACCAAACTGGCCATTACTGGCACTAAAGCATCTCTAAATGTGTACTGTGCTATTAAAAATGAAAGATCAAATACAATGGAACAGTGATACTAACAGAATCTTATGTAATACTTTTTAACATACATTATTAACCATAAAAATCACTAAAGGAAATCTGATCACTAAACTATTTATCCTACTAATAAGATTAATGTTCTGTTGGTTCTCTACCTATTATGAATATGAAGAAAAAAATTAATATTAGCAAGAACCAAAACTGAAAGTATCAGACTGGATATTATTGGGAAAGTTAAGTATACAGTATTTGCAGTTATCTCAAATAATCCTGATCCATGATCCGATTATGAAATAATAAGTGGCAGGTCATGTAGTATTATGTAATAGGCAGCAGGCCTGCTTCTGTTTAATTTGCAGGACCAGTGGTGTCACGTCAGTGTGTGTGAGTGTGTGATATGTAAGGAGACCCTCAAGCTCTGGCTGTGGACATAAAATAGGTCAGGGAAAGGTTTACTTACAATGCATTAAAATGTTTAATGTTTGTTGCCCAAAAGAGAGAGGGAAAGAGCACTCACAGCTGAAAATACAGCCCACCCACTTCATCCTAATGTGACACGACAGAATGAGTCAATTAGAGAGGGAATGACCATGCAGATGAGTAATGAAATGAAAAGAGAACACTAGAGGATTTATTCAGTCTAATCTTTTTAAACATTCTGTTGTCACGATTAATGTGGTCATCTGGGATGTGCTCTCACCCACATGCATTCATTTTAAGTTTGCTCTCTATAAAGAGTTTCTGTTTGTATTAACTTTGTGATATGTAATATTTACTGTGCATTGCATAATTAAATGTGGGATTTTCCTGGCCCAGTCTCAGGAAAAAATACTTTTATGTTGTTTGAAAAACTTACTTGTGAACTAATTTTCCCACCACAGGGCCGAAGCACTAGAGCCTAGTTGTCATATATAATTGTGTAAAAATATTAAAATGTCATATATGGTGCTCACACTGCACTAGTGTGAACCATTAAATATTCCTATAAAAAAATAAAATAATGAATAATAGTACAAAAAAAAAAAAAAAAATATATATATATATATATATATATATATATATATTACACTCCTGCTTATTGATGCAGTTTATTTGCTGAAAATGTTTCCATATAACTTCCTGTGTTGAATGTCCTATAGCATTAATTGTTGCTGAGTATAAACGGCAGCATCTTTACCTGTCCCTGTGAATCATAGCCTGGCGGTCATGTTTTGTCATGCAGGTGCGACCATGTGGCTTCTGTGATGATACACGCCTGTCCTGCCTCCGATGTGTCAGATTATCAAATATTGAGATGCCGTGCTTGACAGAGGGACATCACTCCTTTCTTATCGATTATCCCGCCCTGTCAACCTCCTGTCACACTCAATCCCATGCCACCTCACTTCAGCTTACAGTGATCCTTCAAACGCTCTGACCAATCCCAGCACACCTGGGCTGATGGAGGAGTAGATGAAGAAATGTGATACTGTGTCACACTGTCATTACAGTCAAGGATTTATTCAGTCAAGTCAAGTTAGCGCACAGATTCTCCTTACGCACACCATGACAGTTTGTGCATTAAAAGTGGCATCATTCTGGAGTCGATTGCAGTTCGCTTTACAAGGCTTTGTGTTTAATGTTGAATGGGTGCATACATCCAAATTTTTGGAATTTTGACAGAAGACTCACAAATTATGTTGCAAGCATCATGTATTTAAGTGAAATTGTTGCAGAAGTTTATTTTAAGGAAAGGAAAGGAAAGGAAAGGAAAGGAAAGGAAAGGAAATGATATTACGTGGCCAGGTACAGTGACCTATACTCGGAATTTGTCAGAATAAAGTCCTGGAGAGATGGTGTATTTTTTTTAGGCCATTCTGTAAATTAGCAGTACTTTCTCAACAGAAAGCCAGAAACATTTTTCCATTGGCTTTTGGATAATTGCAAAAAAATGCAAAATCATTTTCACATTAACACAGTTTATAAATTTTGTAGCATAAATACAATCATCAGAGGTAAAAAGCTGAGGTTAGGTTATAAACTACACCACAGTCACATGACTTGACTGTCACCACCACTAAGCTTCCAATAACACCTTAAAATGGAAAGTTTGCATTGGAATATTTGTGAGAGCGTGTGTATAAACACATTGAGGCTATAAAAACAGACTAGTGAGTATATGAGTTTTCCTGTTCAGTGTGTTGAGAGTTTCTGTAGTCCTGTTTAGCAATTTGTTAGCAACCAGCAAGACACATAAAAGCTTAAAAAGATCATGGCCGGGGTATTACTGATGTATTTTACGTCTTGAGCTTTTCTTAGGGGTTATTCCACCCCAAAATGAAAATTTACCACCATGTCGTTCCAAACCGGTAAAAGCTTTCTTCGTCTTCTGAACACAATTTAAGATATTTCGGATAAAACCAGGAGCTTTGTGACTGTCCCATTGACTGCCAAGTAAATAACACTGTCAAGGCCCAGAAAAGTATGAAAGACGTCATCAAAACAGTCCATCTGCCATCAGTGATTCAACCATAATTTTACAAAACTACTTTTTGTACGCAAAGAAAACGGGCTGTTTGCGTCCAGTGGATACTCTCCAAAATGCTGCTATGGTGCACGGAGGAGACGTATTGTTGAATAAAGACGTTAGTTTTGTTTGCTTTGCGTACAAAAAGTATTCTCGTAGCTTAGTAAAATTATGGTTGAGCCACTGATGGCAGATGGAAACGTCTTTCATACTTTTCTGGGTTTCAAAGTGTCTGCTAATGTGTTGTACTTGCATGTGGTAGTACTGTGGCAAGTTCCTTGGAGTACCATGGATTATGTCTGATACTACAGAACTTTTTGATAGGGTAGGGTTCGTCATTAGATATTTCATCAAAAATAGTTTTGTAACCATAAATAAATAAAATACATGGTCAAAATACATTAGATACATGGTCCCTCAGAACCCGAATGCATCTGTCGGGTCAAGGTGAACTGCATCTCCGTACATGGCTCCCCACTCCGTTCCTCAAAAAACACAGCGGCTAGCAATTTCCCCCCACTGGGATGTGACTCACTTGCTCTCCTCTGGAATTACGGCCCAGAAACAGCACTGCCGTTTACCGTCAAATTACCCTCCAGAGTGTGTCTTCCTCTCTTCTGTAGTGTCAGCACATGGTCATTACAGGCCCAGGAGGAGCTGTTCACTCAAGAGCAGTCACATCTATGTTTAGCCCTTCACACACTCTAAAACTGCTCTTTGGATTTCATTCACAGCTCATCCTGAGACACTCATCCATGACACTCATCTGTCTTATTTAGGCAGGTTCGGTCATTATACAGACTAAAATATGAGTGTTGGACATGAATTGAATTACTTGCGTAATGACTTAATTTACTCACCCCCTTGTCTTCCAAAAGCAGACTTTCTTTCATCTAAAAACACAAAAGAAGATGTTTAATGGAGAAAGTTAACTCAGCTCTTTTCCATGCAGTGAAAATATATAGGAGCTTGTTAACCTCACTATAAAATAGTAGTCTGTAAGACACTATGCACTATAGGTTACACTTTAATTTGGTAGTCCACTACACTTTTGCAAACTACATGTCAACTAGCAACCATTGCTAACCATTAGTATCTGTGAACACTTCATTTTGATGCTCTCCAACAAACATTGTACTGACTATAAGTAAGTTTACAAGTGCGTGTTGACATTCTACTAACCCTAATCATATCCTACTAACCTAATTTACTAATACTCTAAAAAGAGTTAGTTGACATGTAGTTGCAAAGTTGTAGTTAGTAGAATGTCTAAAGTGGAAAACAATCTTATCTTTAGAATAATGTACACAAATGAGTTATGCACTGTAACACCAGAAATGTATTTAAAAGTTTGTTTTTTACGTGTCAGCAGTTTTTCACAGACTTTCAATGTATGTGGCGCTATAACTCCAATTCTTTGTGACATTTTAAAAATAATTAAACATTTGCACTATACCTAAACCAATAGAACTAGTTATATATCAATATATCGCTAGTATGAACAAAAGTGAATGTGACATGAAAAACCCAATCACAACTGCAGTGATATGTACTTATTGGTACGTACAAATCGTATGTACATTTTCGTCATAAGATCAGGTAGTAAAAGTCTTTGGTAGCCCTTTGGGCAGT
The DNA here is from genome assembly GCA_033026305.1 of Cirrhinus molitorella. Taxonomy (NCBI): domain Eukaryota; kingdom Metazoa; phylum Chordata; class Actinopteri; order Cypriniformes; family Cyprinidae; genus Cirrhinus; species Cirrhinus molitorella. Next base: position 14,909,065 of record CM065117.1, read on the forward strand.
CACTCTTCAAATTTTAGTAGCCCCTGAAATTAATTCAACTAGCCTGAATAAAATATTTAATACTGTATGAGCAGAGTAGGTCAATGTTAAACTTTAAAATTATATGATTTCAAATGCAGGTTTTCACAAAAACATAATAATATGATAAGTATTTAATAAATATAAATGTATATCTTACTGTCTTGTTTGTTTGTATTTGTAGAAGGCACATTAGCCTCTTGTCAATCCACAGAAACAGCAGATGCGCTTATTGAAAATTGCACATTCATTCTCGGCTCACAGGTGGCGCTTTTGGAACAGCAGGAATATAGCGGTTTCCCTAGTAACGGCTGTACACCAGGCAGCTCATAAACGCTACTTTATCAGGCGTTATAAGTAAGCAATATGAAATGAAACTGTCATCGAGACTTTTCTGAAGACAGTTAAGATGACAGAGAAGCATTAATATAAACAAAATAAAACAGCTCTCATATTTATTAAATAAAATCATAGTCTTATGATATTTAATGGTCAGGTATCAGTTGTATTTAATCAACGTATTTAAGACATTTTATGCCCTTGAATTTAATACAACTAAATTTAGGGCTTGAAAGAACCACGGGAACCCTGTATTTAAGAAAGCCAGACGGGCAGGGTGGTGATACATTTAGACTGGAAGACACAATACCACCCGGGATGTCGATTTTTCAGAACCCTGCAATATAAACGTTGTCAAATAGATAAGTTCCACACTGTCACTATTTACTGTAAACTTCAAAATCTACTCCAAACTATGATTCAGAAAGGCATGTCTCAGGGATACTAACATGCTGGAGGGAGATACACAGGATCTAAATGATCTGCTTGGTTGCCTTGGTGACAGCAGGGTACCACTGGGTTGCCTTGAGAAAGGCAGTGGCAAATTCACCCACGCATGGAGCAGGACTCTCTCTCTCTCTCTCTCTCTCTCTCTTTCTCTCTCTCTCTCTTACACACACACACACACACACACACACAGAGAAAGGCCAACAAGCACTGTGAGTAAATGAAAGGGTCCACAGAGACAGGGGAAAAGTGTCTTTGCTGACATCACACGCATCATTTCCTGCTGAGCTGCACACTTCTGTGGGCTTCATTGCATTGTTCCTGCCGGGGTTATTCGCCACCCCTCACAGGCCTGTCATGTTTCCAGTTTGCTTGCCTTGCTGCTGTGATAGAGTTTTTGGAGTTTCTGAAATGATTGATGTACTAACCTAGTGAAACCTACTGTATTGAGCTACAACACCTACCTAGACAGGATTTTAGTCAGTATCTCTCAACACAAAGCCAGTCAGCAAAACTGTGCTACTATATATGTAATCACAGAATGCAGAATGCACAGGACAAAAAAAAATCAAGATGGTTTACGGAGTCAACTCAAATGTATTCATATAGCACTTTTTACAATGCATATTGTTTAAAGAAGCTTCAATAATATAAAACCAATTTAAAACCAATTCAGTCATAAAGCAGCTCTACAGAAGACAATAGTGTCATTATTCAGCTCAATAGTGTCATTATTCAGCTCAATTAAGATTCAGTTGAAATTAATTTTAATAACAATGCCAATGTTGCAGCGTTCATCATAAAACAAACTCAGTTCAACTAGAAGGCAAATGTGCCATTATTCAGCTCAAGTAAGTTCAGTGTTGATTCAGTTCAGTTAAAAGGAACTGAGAGTACTGGGGAATGTTGATTATACAATTGTATTTCCTTCAATACTGAATGTCTGTAAGAAATATTCTGATGATTTGTTGCATTAGAACCCTTGTCAACATGAAGCACACTAGCAAAGTTTTAAAAAGAGTGTGTATTATTGGAAATAATATACTTTTTAAAAGAATATACTTACTGTAAGTGCAGACTGATGTAATGTTCTCGGACACTCAGTTTCATGTTATTTACAATTAAAAAACTAACGTAGTTTCATTTATATTCAATTAATTTGTTAATAAAATTAATAAAAAAGGATTTATGTTTAATTAATTGAATTAGCTGAGCTTAAGAGTAACTTTTTTGGCATGTTTAAAGGATTAGTTCACTTTCAGAACAAAAATTTACAGATGATGTACTCACCCGCTTGTCATCCAAGATGTCTTTCTTTCTTCAGTCGTAAAGAAATTATGTTTTTGAGGAAAACATTTCAGGAGTTCTCTCCATATAATGAACTTCTATGGTGCCACCGAGTTTGAACTTCCAAAATGCAGTTTAAATGCAGCTTAAAAAGGCTCTAAACGATCCCAGCCGAGGAAGAAGGGTCTTATCTAGCGAAATGATTGGTTATTTTCAAAACAAATTGACAATTTCATACAGACTACGCATGCGCATCGCAGAGACGAGACAAGACAAGGATTTAAGGTTAAATGCTTGTCTTGTCTTGTCTCGTCTCTGCGATGCGCATGCATAGTCTGTATTATCCGGGTCAACACATTTAGGATATGTTGACAAAACTCCCATCACGTTTTCTTCCCAGATTTTAAAATCACCCTACATCGCTGTAGAAGTACCAACCCAGTGTTTACGAAGTGAACATACAAAGAAGATCAAATGGCCTTTACAAAAAAAAAAAAAAAAGGTAAAACAGCGTTGTAGGAAGATTTTTAAATTGAAAACGAAAACGAGATGGGAGTTTTTACAGTTGACCCTAACTGTATTGACCCAAATCACACAGACTAGAACATAACCAATCGTTTTGCTAGATAAGACCCTTCTTCATCGGCTTTTATCAGTTCAAACTTGGGGGCACCATAGAAGTCCATTATATGGAGAGAAATCCTGAAATGTTTACCTCAAAAAACATAATTTCTTTACAACTGAAGAAAGAAAGACATGAACATCTTGGATGACAAGGGGGTGAGTACATTATCTGTAAATTTTGGTTCTAAAAGTGAACTAATCCTTCAAGTAGGCTCATAAGTACATATTTATACGTAGTTTATTAACTGTCTTTGAAATATGGTTAAAGTGTACTGGCGAATGCTAATGTCATTTAAAGCTAACTAAAATATATTTCCATGTTGAAATATGTTGTAGATTTAAATATGTTTATAATTGCACATTTGTAATGATAAAGTTGTAATTTAGTAGATTTAAAATATTAAAAAAAAATGCCCTTTTCAAATTTGAGGTACACTACATTCACATTCAATACAGTATGGCAGAGTTCTATTTACAAGGGCATCTGCAAAAAGGAAAAAAAAAAACACTCAGTATTTATTTCTCTTTCTTTTTTTTCTTTGAATCATAGACCACAAACATACTATTTTACACAATTGTGTAAATGCATTTGCATATGCATATTATAAATGATGTTATATTTTTAACACACTTTCTTGTGTTATTGTGGAGGTAACAACAATGTCTGTTTTACTTTGGATGTGTTTGTTCAGATTTAGTAGTTAATAATGTTGACCAGTTGACACCAGCTTTAACTTGATCAGCAAAATTCTTTCAAAACATTACACTGCCACAGTGATAGTTGTTTCCTAATGCTGTTTACACTGTTGTAGTAATGTTGAAAATGTGTTGTGTAATTGTGTTTTGAAGATATGAATTACGGTCTAAAATTCTGAGACACGAAATTGCACAAAATGGAGCTTAGCTAAAAGTGTTGTGTTCACGTACTGGTGTAAAGTATGTTCTTAAATGTCACACTTGACTTCTGTTGGCTTGGCCTATGTTTGGTTTGACCTACTTTGCAGAAAAACACCTTAAATCATCCTAATCTGGATTGCTGGTTTTAACTGGTCTCCCAGGTGGTTTGTTGCTTATTTAGAGCACATTTTTAAGGGGAAATGTGAGCTGATCAAACTGGGAGATCCTCTAGATTAGTTTAAGCAAACTCAGACCAGCAAACCATGCTCAGTTTATTTATTTGTTTAGAAAAGCATAGTGAATTTCAGATTAGTCACGTTATGAGGCCTTGCTTGTGAAAGTGTGTGTGTCCATGACTCCGTATCATCTGTATAACACTATCAGTTTTCTGTGATAGCTTTCACTGCTTATTTTAGCTCAGGCGTGGCGTCTCTTTCCGTCGCATGCTAAATAATCAGTCCATTCAGAACAAAGGAGATCCGCAGCCCGGCGGTAAAGAGTCTGCTCGCGTTATAGGTGCACTGCTAACCTGTCAGTCTGTTGCCATGACGGTGTAGTTACACGGGGATAGAGTAACTGCAGGATGTGTAAACAACAGAGCGTGTCAGTTTCTCACTGCCAGACTATAACAGGATTGTTCTTCAGGCCCATGAAAGTTTGAGGAGAATTTGACACAGAGAAATGGAGTAGGACTTATGTGCCTGTTGTTGTCGGACAGCCTGTGAGATGTGTGCATGTGTGTTGTATCAGAGAAAGCAGTAACCCTAGCCTTTGTGTGTGTGTGTGTGTGTGTGTGTGCTCTGTTAAGAGTAGTTTTCTTATCATGTGGCCACAATAATGGCCACCCCTTCCTCTACCTTTTCTCTCTTAATGAGCTGCCTACATAGGCAGCATTTTTAGGCATGATAGGTTTCCCCACCCTAAAGGTGATTCCAAAAATAGACAGCAAAAAAAAAAAAAAAAAATTATATAGTTGACACCGACTTGATAACATTATGATAATGACATTCTTGAAAAAAAAATGTATTAATTAGGATTCACTGCTTATTCATTAAGTATTTTTATCCACCAAATAAAAATTGTAGTGCGGCATGTTGGGAAATTATATCATAGAGAGGATTTATTAATTTGTTTTGTACAATGGTATTTCCAAACATTTAGTGTATTACCTGTATACCGTGAATAAAATAGCATGTGAATGGTCACTCATATACCTCAGAAAAGACAACAATATAACCTAACGAGTTGGAGTCCACTTCAACCTTTAATCTGTTTTATGTTGTTTCTATTTAAATACATGTCATGAATGAAAGCTTAAGGCCAATTCACACCACACCGACAATGTTCACACTGCCCCAACAAATTCCGACAAAGTTCGAGTCACAGAGAGTCAAATAACACCATGTCTACACTGGACGCGACAGTCGCATCGCACCGCATCCAGTTTAGACAACGTCACTGATTATATTCAATAGAACTCTACTGTATTTTGTCGCGTCGTGCCGAGCTGCTCGTTTCTGCTGCAGTGGCGGATGCATCTCCACAGATACGACTCGACATGGACGAACCTCTCTACAGCCAACAGACGTGCAAACTTCCGAAAATGAAACAAAGTTTGGCGTCGCATACAGCCAGGCAGTGGTGCCTGGTAACTGGAGAATTGGGCTTAATTTTGTAAAAACCTGCATCTTTTATTTTCTTAAGGTATTGCACACAACAGGATGAAACACAATAGCAAAAACTTATATTTAACCAACAAAAAATGCTTCAAACGTTTTTCTAAATTAACTTTATAAAAAACGAAACGAAATATAATCACTTTGCCATTGCATAGCGTACAAAGCGTAACCATTTTTTTTATAGGGGCTCTAGTTGGAATCCGGACAGTGCTATCGGAGGGAAGAATAACAGGCCTGGCGCAATGCAACAGAGAATTAAATAATTAGAACTATTATTATTATTATAGGCTAGTTTTAATTAAACACAACACAAACAGAAATCACATTTTGAAGTAATTAATTAACAAAATTAAAAGTTAATTTAATTGTATTAAAACAATGTATTTCTTCGATCTGACTGCATGGGCAAGCTGTCAATCCCACCTGTGTAGATGGTGTAAATCTGACTGGGAAAGAAACTGTTGTGTAACCACAATCACATTTTTACATTTATTAAAATTTTATTATTTTTGTATGTCATTTTTCACCTGAAAAGACGGCAAATAAAACGAACGGGTCGTGGGTGAAGCATGCTTAAAGTGAAATATGCACATCGTCATGGCAACATTTCGTGACCACGTCAGAGTTTGTTGTAGTTTGTTGTAAAATCATTTCACACTGCTCAGACATTCCACGACCCGACAAACGCCGATTAAGCATGTTCAGTCGGGTGAAAACCAACTCCGACCAACGCCAACAGACGCCGACAGGGGTAACACACTGAACCGACAAACTCCAACAGACTAGTCTGTTGGCGTCTGTCGGCGCTTGACGGTGCGGTGTGAATTGGCCTTTAGATGCAAAAGACATTTTTGCGGAGTAGGTGGTGGAATTTACACAAAGAAAACAGTATAATTTAATGAAACGAATGTCTCGTAATCGAAAAGATGGTTGATTCACATAAATACAGAGATCTGTCCTGCCACATTAAAGAGCGTGAAAAACACATTATTGCAATACATATTGTTTGTATTTTGCTATGATACTGACATATTTTGAAAGCTGAGACTTTGTTTTATATTAAAAGTACCGAAAGCACAAAGCTTATTGCTATTATTGGGTGGCTGGTGTACTACAAATAGGCCTAATGAATGACAATTAAAGACGTGAAATAATATGTCCAAGCATGCTATGCTTGCGAGTATAACACATGGTATGATTTCTGCTAATAATCCCACATATATTCAAATAAATTCTGGTGACCATGTTTACAAATGAAATCAGAAAAATTCAAAAAATCTTCATGAAGGTAAGGAAGTGCAAAACAAAGTTTTGGCAGCTTGGTTTTAAAGACATGTTGAGTTCTGAAACATAACCTACTGTTTTTATAGTAAAATGATTATTATGTCATAAAATCTCAAAAGATTCTAATGTCAAAAGATCAGGGAAAATATTTTTGAAAGGAACAATTCCCTTTAAGTAGTTTCTGTCTATGTAAAACAGTACATCTCTCACTATCTCTTCATAAAACTTGTTATCACTTAATCTCTGTATCGAACGTGATTAATAAAATAGTATTGCTCTCTAGTTTTTTCTTTCTTTTAAATGTCTCAATATCTTCCTAGCCTTTATAATCAGGCTTCTATTTTCATTATTAGTAATATGACATTAATAATGTGTATGTATATACATTGTGTAATACCATTAAAAGTAAACTGAATGTTTTACCTGAGTGAGATTAACTCTGGCTCAATTCAAGCATTAAAGCCTCTGTCGGACTGAACTAATAAGCAAGTGATAGATAGATATTGTTGCAGTCCGCTGTAAGCGGCTTTGCGTAATGGGTTTGTTTATCTTTACCTGGTTGAGTGGAGAAAACAAAGCTTGTACTGATTAATTAAGACACCTGATGAAGCACCATCTGCCAAGCTAACTGGGGCCTGGATTTCCATTCCAATACTGGCTGGTTTATAGTGCTTAGTACTTGTGTTCAGTCAACTCATAAGAACTCTTCCATTCAATATTTACACAGCAAGCTTGGTAAAGAGTCTATACTGTTTATCATCACAGCAGGTTTTGCCTGGAATCCAGCACAGCTTGTCTCAATGGGAGCCCACATTCAGTTTCTCACAGTACCGAGGTTATTGTCAATGTAATGCAATATTCTAGTTTGGTCAGCTGTTTTGCTTTATTGCTACTTGATAACACATTTCTGAAATTTATCCTCATAAAATTTCAAAATTTCAGAGCTCCATAAAGCTTGGAGTTTTGCTGCAACACTAACACAGTGTTTATATATCACTTAAGGTGATATACTGTATATTCAAGCATAATCTCCTTTTAAAATTTACTAACGCATAGGATGAGTACTTCAGCTCACAAAAGCATGCCGCAAGTGGTGACCCTTCCTGCAACAGTGCAATCTAACAGAAAGATTTGCAACATTAGACTGGCACATGCATACATCCTGACAAACTTCTAGGTTGCACTTTATTTGTTAATGTTAGGTAACTACATGGGTTAAGCTTAGATTTGGGGATAGCTCAGGGTTATTACCTAGTTATTACCCAGTTATTGTAATATAATAAGTACATACAGAACAGGATTGTAAGATAAAGTACTGCTGACTTCTGCCATCTGCTTGTATCCCAAGAAAGTGCAGAAGCAAAGACATGCCAACTTAAAATTGTGCTTGCTATTTGTCTTGACATGAATGCTTAAACCTCTTGGAATAAGATAATTGGCAGAAATGTTGTAGTTCTATTCACACTGCAATCAAATGTGCATTGAAAGCTGTTGTATTTGATTCTCTTCCAAGTTTTGCTCTTAGTTTCACTGCCCTGCCCTAAGCCAGGTGTACGTCTCATCTAGTTCACTTCATCCCTTGAGCAGTATTGATATCAAAGCCGATATTGATTATCCTTTGCTTGGTCGAGACATGCAGTCAAATAGAGGCAAAGTCCTGGCATCTACTGGTGCACAGAGATCTTGTCTCACGTGTAAGTGGAATAATATTACACCAAAACCAGACACTTGAAACCAATGGGGCATTCCCTTGAAAGGAACAAATGGTCTGAAGGAGGCCTGTTGCAGAATGCTATTGATGTTCTTGCAACTATTTTAGGTGCAAAGTGCAGATCATTTGTCCCCAACTATTTTATATCAACAGAAAGGCTTCAGACGTGGTTTGCTGAAGGGTTAGTCTTTTATTTAGCCAAAGGCTTTCACACAGGATTGTCGAGCCATATCATAGCTAAGACAAAGTGCCCTCTAACTCTGCCCGGGCTCATTTGGTGTGTCATGGCTTCACCTGGTGTCTTGTTTAAGGTTATTCCCGTTGAGCAAATCCGTACAGCTGCCAGCTGAGTCGGGTCCAAGTGTAAGGACCTTCATGCTACAGCGTCCATCGCAGCACAGTGTTATTGACACTTCAGCTGTTGTGTGAACCCGACAGAAATTTTGCATGTGCTTGTAAGTAAGAACACTTCAGTTAGTAGGAAATGGGACCCTTTGTGGGGGAGATGACAACTCTCTTCCAGAGGCATGTTTAATAAGACTTCAAAAGCAATTATGAGAGTACGAAGGTGCTATTCCAGAAGTCTCTATCTCATTGCTTTCCCTTAGAGACAGAGCTGTTGCCAGAGAACACAGAGGGTGAAGGGGCATTTACAGGTTGTCCCCTGCATGCCCACTTCATTTGAAACACTGAAGGTTCCTGGCGCGTTCAGCGAACAAGTGTTTTGCTTAGTAACTGGACCGTTTCCAAGACACTAACCACCACATAACCAAAATATGTATAAAGCTCTCGTAAGCTATAGCTGCAATTTTTTTTTATTTTTTTCAAATAGAGATTGCGATTCTACCACGATTCTGATCTAAACAAAACAACATGGAATTTACTGTAATAAAATAATTGCTGCAGTCTATTTAAGAATGTTTAATTACTTTAAATTAATTATAAAAAAAGCGGTTGAATGAATGATCCAATAACTCACTCATAAATATTTCACTTGTTTCATTACTGGATGGATCAGTGGTTTTGAACAAATCTCTTAAATAAATGATTCAATAACAAATACATTTTTAACAGTCATCTAGTAGCGTTTTTTGAAGTGTCAGTTACTGTCACAATTACTGATTTTGATCGCTACCATAGACATCAGTGTTCATATCCAAACTTTGAATGATTGTAAGTGAATGATTGTAAGACAGAAATAATATGTGTGATTGAAAAAACTGTTTGTGAAGCTGTTTCATACCAAAACATGATAACTGCTCCTTTGACGATTAACCATGCAGCTCTACAAACTGGCTCCAGAATTGCAGAAAGTGATGGATAACGTCTCTGAATTATACTCAAGTTCAAGCTTCCGAGCTTCCTTATAGCTTAATTTCTCTACATACTGTACACCCACACGCAGTTACAGATTGTGCTTGTGTGTTCTGTAAGAGGGAGACGATTACAATGCAGCTGCATCTCCATCCCTTAGTGACACAAATGCAGCTCATTGTATGCTGTGAAAAGGACTGATTCACATCTGGTACATATATGCTGAGCTCCTCATTTCTGTACTTGTGACATCTGGGATGCAGGACTGATGAATTCCCTATATGGTCTTGAAAACAAGCTCACAGGTCTCCTGCTTTTAAATGCATCCTCGTCCTCAAGATTGTATTTGAATGATATTTGAATGATTTGAATGATACCTACTGATGGTTTCCAGCAGGTTTTTGGGGAAGTGGCCTGTAGGAGAATATTATTTCATGCTTTCATGATGCCGATGGATAACTGTAAAGAGTTTCCGCCAAAGCGTTTGAGCAGATGTCTGAATTGCAACAGCATCCACAGTGTTAAAACCCTGTCATATTTCTTTTATCATATTACAATGTTAGAGAATAAACAAGATAAACACAGTTCCTCTAAACTAAGATCCAACCCTAAGCCTTGCTAAAGATGTCTTAGTGATTGTCTTCCTGTGTGTGGACAATGTCAGTGGAGTGTCAGGAAGAGGAAGCCGGGTGGGTGGCTGTGTTTTGGAGGATGCAAGTTGACGGCGGTAATGGACTCATGGGGGAATGAGAGAAACACACAGCAGGGCGCCAACTGTGCTGTCTCAAAAAAAAACACACTTTTGCCATTCAGTCAATCAATGTTGTCTCTCCATGAAACTCTGTTTCAGTGGCTTTAGCAGGTTATACCTGCATATGAACATCTGACAACAGATCTGTTCCAAACCCTAGTGAACTGTCTACCTAGCCAGCATTTGTAGGCATCATAAGCAAGCTTCTGACAGGAAAATTGGTTCAGAAGGTAGGAAGCAGCATTATCTAGTCTTCTTTCATTTGGCCTAAATTAAACAAAGAACTTGAAGATGGACGCATTTCTACAGCCATTCCTTCCATGATGGCAATTTGAGATTGTAAATTACAGACAGTTGAGGTCAAAAGTTTACATACACCTTGCAGAATCTGCAAAATGTTAAATATTTTACCAAAATAAGAGGGATCATACAAAATGCATGTTATTTTTTATTTAGTACTGACCTGAATAAGACAACGTTTACACAAGAGAAAACAATAGTTTTAATTGTAATTTATTTGACCACGTTCAAAAGTTTACATTGTAGCAAAAGTTATTAATTTAAGCACAATAAACTATGTATAATTAATGGTTATTAATTACACATACTTTATACACTTCTCTGAAACAGCCGAGTCAAAAATAAACCGAACTAATGCCCTCGTCCAGCGAGTATTAGCCGCTTTTATTCTAACTCTAAGAAAAATCAACTTCCTAGCCTTGAAAATTAATCTTTCCCACTGTAATTGGCTAAGTTACAGGACTGGATCAGTTTTGTAACGAAATCAAAGCAGTTTAAGTGACGTGATGTTTGTGAGCAAGGAACACAGTAAGAAATTCATTTGTGAATACAAAATGCGGGTTTATTGAATACGTAAAAGGGGAAAATAAACACTAGCTAGCAAATAACGAACACTAAACAGACAACACATAAAACAAAGCAAGAGAGAGGGAGAGAGAGAGTGAGTGAGGAGGAGAGAGAGAGTAGACTGGCAATCTTTTACATCAGCACAACCAAATCATCAGAAAAACCTGAATCTCCTTGACCTACAAGGGGCACAGTTTTCTTATTGCATCTAATAGTTAAATGGTTACTTGCATAATGGTTTCCTTTTGTGTGGTGCTTACGCAAGGGTCCAGATGCCAGCTCAAAGGTAGTCCTGATGATTTCATGGAGATGGGGCCTTCGTTGTTCCATTGCTCGGCTAATCGGATGGTCACAAAGGGGCTGAGGTGTAGATGCCAGGATAGAAAGAGAGAGTCCGGCCTCATGTTGGGGGGAAACCGCATGTGGCTGGGCCACGGGGTTTTCCCCACGGCCTTTCCGTGGAGGACCTCCACGATAACTATCTGAAGATCTTTCAGAAGAAGAGGAGAAGAGAGGGCCGGAACGGAGTGTGAGCCCTTTAAAGTCTGGACAGAGTCACACCTTCCCAAGTAGTTCCGAGCAATGAGAAGGCTGGCTTTCTCATTGGGAGGTTTGAAACTGGGTCTTCATTTTATGGCCCTTTGTTTCAGAAAAATGTCAGTTTGCATATTTAAATCAATAGGGGTTCAGGCCAGAAATACTAAAGATTATTAGAACGTTAATATGTTGCACCGGTATCAGTATCTAATACACAGCATCTTTCAGAAAATCTACATACGAGTCAAAAGAGACCAAACATGGCATATACTGTATGTGGTTACATTAGCATTCTATCAAGACACAAGCATAAAACGGTTATAAAGTAAGAAATACAAAGGACATGGACAGTCGTAATATACACGCACTGATATATGAGCTATGTGTCTTCGTTCACAGAAAGATTTGTCTATGAATGAAATAGGGAAGAGTCCATTTCTATGAGCATTGTGTCTTTCCTATGGGGGGAAGTGAGTGAAGAAAGACAGTCTGCCTGCATAGTTGCAGATTCTCCTGCATAGTTTTGCATCGTAAACTGACATTATCAGTGGTTGCTAGAAGTGTCCTGGTTGAGACTTTGTCACCCACTGTTGGGTTGGGTGAGGGGAAGTCTGCGTCTTTGTTAATTGAATAAACCACTGATTTGGTTAAATCTAATGAACCATTGTCTGATTGGTCCCTACCCTACAACATACACTTGATTCTTAATGCTGTTTTTACCTGAATCATCTACAGATGTTTTTTTTTAGTGATAGTTGTTCATGAGTCCCTTGTTTGTCCTGAACAGTTAAACTGCCCGCTGTTCTTCAGAAAAATCCTTCAGGTTCCAAATTCTTTGGTTTTTCAGCATTTTTGTGTATTTGAAGAATTTCCAACAACAGTGTATGATTTCGAGATCTTTTCACGCTGAGGACGACTGAGGGACTCATTTGCAACTTTTACAGAAGGTTCGAATGCTTACTGATGATTCAGAAGGACAAACAATACATTAAAAGCCAGAGGGGTCAAACTTTTTCAATTTGAAGATCAGGGTAAGTTTAACTTATTTTGTCTTGTGCAAAACATGTAAGTATCTTCTGTAGCTTCTGAAAGGCAGTACTAAATTAAATAAATATTATATTTAGGCAGAATAAGAAATATTTACTCATTTTCAACTTGATCAAAAGTTTACACTAGAAACTAGAATCCAAAGAATCAATGGAAACATGGAAACCCAATATGTGTGTGTGTGTGTGTGTGTGTGTGTGTTTTCCATGTTTTCCTCTGTAAAATCTGCACTTATCTCAGACCACGTCATTTACACACTGTAATGCATTTGTCTCATTATTTAATCATAGTTAGCATGTGCCATGTTTTCATATTGTCCGATCACTTCATTCATTAATACGTCTCATCATTGTCATCGCTCACACTCAGTCTGTCATGTGTCAGGATGATGTAACTTGATGAGACACCACAGTCGACACTATAAATCTAAATGACTGTAGCCCAATATAAATTGAAGAGTGGTGTTTGTATGGAGCTGTTGACAGGAGCTGGATAGATTGGAGTCATTCCCAGATCTCTGCTGTTTGTAGGAGGCATGTGTGCCGATAATGTAGCTGATGCTGGTGACATTTAAACAAATCTCCACTCTCAGCCATGTGTAATACAACAGATCAGCACAAGAGAACCTTCCAGCAACCTGTGAGGCCTTTTACTCTAGCAATATTTATATTTCCACTTCACTGTCATGAGAGAGATATCGTTCAACAAGTTTTAATCAGGCCAGGCACTAACATTGATTTATTTGAGCAATTCTGTCAATTATATATAGGAATTGTATATTTAACTATACATTGTTATATACAAGTCTTTCAATTGATTTTTTGAAAGAACTAACTCAGAAGAATTCACAGCACTGTAGTTTGAAGTGTAAGAATAAACACATGCAAAAATTGCTAGCTGAACCAAACTCATTCAAATCAATCAGTTCCACTATTTTAGAAAATAGTGTATTCAGTGTTTAGCTGAAATATCATTGGCACAGTAAATGTAATGCTGCAACAAAGCCAACTTAAACTCTGCCATTGTCAGTGAATGTCTTGTTTCTTTTGTTTTGAGTTGTAATAATTGTGAGCTATATGATAATGTGATGCATCACAGGTTATTAAATTCAATAGTGACATAAGATTCCTCTTTCTTTGATGCACAGCATTGTAAGTTAGTGCTGAAACAAAACCGCTATTGATTAAAAATGGCTCAGGTACATAATCCTTGGAATTGATTTTCCCAAAGCAGCAGTAGGCTACAGCGCACAGACTGATGGGGAAATTGTTTGATTTTAGAAAGCGTTTGCTCATGGGAGCAGTTCTGCAAATGCAATGTAGCATGTGTGTCTCCTTCAGGACTCTCAGAGCAATGTTTAATCTGAAAGAGAGTCAGAGTGAATATGGCTGTAAATCCATTATTAAATGGTAAAGGATGTTTTTAAAATGTGCTTATGAATTGCTGATGAGAGTAGCAAACCGCTGACTGCTGTAGCAATTTACAGATCTATCAGAATACATATTACATATAACCATCCATCCATTCATTCTTCAAACCACTTGTCCTCTATAGGGTTTGTGAGAGATATAACCACAATACAATAATGAATTATTGTACGTGTGTGCATGTATATTTGTTGTTGTCAAACAACCAGACTAGCAGATTGGGGTGGATTAGTTTGTCTAGATTTTTTCTTAAATATAAATTTTGTTCATATTTAAATTTTAAAGAATCAGAGCTATCTAAAACCTTGCTTTTTTTAATCAATCCATGTAATATTTAGTAACCAGACTCACTGTTACTCATTGTTTAAATGAATACTAACTTGGAAATATAAAGCAATGTTCACTTCATTCAGAAATTTTTGAATGTTGTGGTTTATTTTATTTAATATGTCTATTAATATTTGAATAAATGAGTATGTTAAGTAATGAATAATGAAACTGGTATGTAGCAAAAAGATACAGTTGTATTAATTTTGTGTGACTATGTTTTGATGTATATATTGGTTTGATATTTGATTTGAATCTGAGTGTTTATGTTTTTAAATCTAACTTCTCCTTTCTTATCCACAGTGTGCTGTTTTGTGGTCCACAAAAGGTGCCATGAGTTTGTTTCGTTCTCCTGTCCAGGGGCCGACAAGGGTCCTGACACAGATGTGAGTAAATGCTTGTATTTTTCTCTATTGTTCACATTGCAGTCAGTATGTTCTTTGTTAAAGAGCTGTGTTTGTGATCCATGTCCATTCAAGTTGTTCTGTGAAGGTGTGTTTGTTTTAAAAGGGTTGTGTTCACTAAGAGTGAAAACAGACTCTCTTCTCTTTCCTCCTCCTGCTCTGTGGGGATGTGTGTGTGTGCTTCTCATCTCTGCTGTGAGGACAGCTGCTTGCGGTTTGCCGTAGATGAGCACCGTGGGCCAATAGTGGTCAAATATGACCTGTTGGCCCCTGCATGTCCCCTGAGTGCTGCTTACTCAGACATCCAGAAAAAAAAAAAAAACCCACACAATACCAGTTACAGTATGTGTGTTTTTTTTAACCCTTCACTAGATTAGCCTCACATTAGCCTCTAAACCACAGTAGGAAGAAGCTTATGAGAGGTTCACATGCTTGTTGTGGTTGTTTTAATGGGTCTAAATTGCTGCCAAAATTGAGAGTACAGACATGAATTCAGTCAGTATGTTCATTATGACAGCTGGCAGATCACAATGCGTTCTGTTTGGACTTTTGCATTTTAAGGAAGGAGTACCACTACTTACATTTAAAAAAATGTGCTTTTTTTGTATAATTTAAATTGAATTCACCCCAAAAATTAAAATTCTGTCAATTTTTCACACTTAGGTCATTTTAACCATCTTGTGACTTTCTGTCTTTGTGTGTGTGCGTTCTGTGGAACGCAAAAGGATATATTTTGCAGAATGTGCAGGCTTCTCTTTTCCTTACACTGAAAAAATAATATTCCAGGCAAATTATTATTATTATTTTTTTTTTTTCAGATTATATTTATATTTTAGTTCAAACCTTACATTTTAATTTAATAATAATACAAAATATTTCTTCTGACAAGGGAAAACAAAGAGAAATTAAAATATATATTTTATTATAAAGACAGTACTATACTTATTCAATGTTTAATGTAAATAAAGACAATAATATAAGACTTGTTAATAAAACGTTTAGTGTGATGACTAGTGTAATATTTGTTAGCAGGTTAAAATATGCATCATGTTTTTAAAACACTTGCAAATGAATGAAACCCACGATAATATGTGCAATTTCTAATTTCTAATTAGACCAGTATAACAATTAATGTTAAAATATAGCTGCAAGTCAGTGATTACCAGGGTTTAAGTGCTTTAAGGCATTTAAGGAAAAAGACATGGAAAAAGACATTATGTATTATTTAGCAAGCCTGTAACCAACTAAACCAATGATTTTAGAAAGCATTTTTGGCAAATACAGGTAATTTGCCATAGAAATATGATGTTTTTTTAATGTTTATGACTGTTATAACAGCAGCTGCGGTCCAGCCTCACTGAAACATTGCATGCCTGTTTAGAATCACCTGTCGCATGTGCTCACCAGGTTTTGTGAAGTTTTGAGTTTTCGTTTAGGCTTTATAGGCTTTTGGGCATATTTGGACAGATTCCTTTTCTGAACGACCCCTTTATAGCTTCCTTAAGGGTAAATGTTAACAATTTTTTGATAATTATTGACCTAGAGAGTCCAGAGAATTGTACTACAGTGTATATTTTTGTTTAGTTTTTTTGAATGAGCAAAAAAAAATCTAGGACTAGTTTGCAAAAGTAGGTTTTTCTTCTTATCTTCTCAACTTTAACAGTTTGATTGACAGCTGTGGTTCCAGAGGCAAAGTTGTTCAGAACAAGATCTATTGTGTGATATTTTATTGTGCGTATGTGTGAAAAACACGCTATATAGAATTGTTTACACCTTTTAAAAATGCGATACACAATGCGTAATTTCTTTCAAATTTCTCACATCTTTAGGGCCATGAGTCAAACAGGCCTCTGTTAGCCTTGTCTTACAGGCCAAGCTCCACAACTTTTTTCCATGTGACCTCAGATGTAGCTCTTACATACAAGCACCGGTTTGGTTCTAAATCACAAAAGTACGTTTTTCGAAAAAATACAAAATACCCCAAAATTTTTGGCATATGGCGTGAGCCCAGGATTCCAATGACATAAGACACTTGAGCCTGTGATGAATGGTTAATGAGTTATAAGCAATTGGGGTGAGCTTTGGTGATGTTGTAGACAGTGGGAGTACTACCATCCCTCAAAGTTTCAAGTCTCTACGACTTACAGTTTGGTCTGCCCGATCATTTTTATGTGGCGATTGCTGATCCTTGCCACTCTAATAATTACAACAGGGTTTCATTGCTATGCACTTGATCCCCTAATAAATGATACAGTTGTTTTAATTGTTTAAGTGTACAGTGACAGCAGATAGTGACCAGGGGCCGTCAAGGGGCCGTCAAAAATACTGTAAAATTTTCATAACGGTATTCTGAAGTCATGTTGACTTTGTGTACAGAAATGTGAAAAGTGCAAAATGTTCAAGAAGAGTGGAAATCACTGTAGCCTCTCAAACTTCATAGTTTTAAAACAACAGAATTTACATTTTTGAGGGACCTAATCTATAAATAGCTCGTGTGAATGCAATCCGTTTCTTTATCCTGGATTCTGTCATTTTTCTTAGTAACTTGGAGAGGTTGGAGACTCTCTGTGTGTTTGTGATTGTGTGTGAGTCAGAGGGTCAGAGCTGCTGATCTCATAAGCTCTTCTCCTCCTGGTGTGAGCATGTGCTCTGACCGCGGGCTCCATCATGACCCTAAAGCTGCATCATCCAGCTCTGCCATCATGGGCTTTCATCTGAACACTGCTCATTTCACATCTCTTTTCTCTGTTGCCCCTGTGCTTCATCTTTCTTTAGCTGATGCTCGAACCCTCAAGACATGTGGATAAACCATCTCCACTCTCATTTAAAGCTGCAGTGTGCAATTTCTATGCCACCTTCAATTTCGAAAGAAAATGTGAGTGAGTTTCATGTGCAAGAACCTGTTGGCTATGCTGGGGTGTTGTGGGTGGTTGCTGAGTGTTTTTATTCCATTGTGTTGAATTTGTAAGTATAGACTAGGTCGTACTTAGGAACTTGGTAGGCGTAATAATTTTCCTTTTATTTTATTTTCTTTTATGAACTCACTTGGCCATGACTTAGACTTAGACCTGTCCTGACAACTTCTTTGACTTTTAACTGTGCAAAACACAAAACAAAACACATTGGTATAAGGTTGCTAGGGTTTACTCTGTGGTTTTTAACATTTATGTGGTTGCTGTGTTGAACATAAAATGCCACTACCAACTCTATAGTTTGGTTTTGAATAGAGTCTTCATCTTTTGTGAGGTGATTTTTCAGAAAAACACATTTTATTTTGTGAACAAATAGTTCACCCACAAAATGAAAAAAATTAACATTTAGGCCATCCAAGATGTAGATCGAGTTTGTCTCTTCATCGGAACAGGTTTGGAGAAATTTTCACTTCACAAGATGTTAATTGATGGACTGGAGTGGATTGGATTACTTGTGGATGTTTTTATCTCTCTTTATTCTGATGCTGCTTATTCACTACAGAGGATCTTGGATGCCCTGAGGGTTCATTTTTGAACAAACTATTCCTCTAATGTGTGTGTAAATATATGTAATTAGAACCATAGTACTGAATGCACCTGCAATGTTCTGATGGATTGATTATTTTGTGTTCGACACACTTGACCTTGAACTATACAGTACTATATCTGTCATGCTGTTTGTCTCGCATCCATGTTCATTCCTGTTCTTGTGCTAAAAATATAGTGAGTTTAGTTTTTTAATTTGTGATTTTGTACAGAAGCATCTGTATGAGGTGGGCTTCAAACAGATCTACAGCGTTGTGCGTCACAATCAGATCAGTGTGTTTCTGCATCTGACGTTTGCAATGGTTCATGCAGCTTTGATTTTCACATGTGGATTAAATTGGAATAAATGATCTGTCAAGTCCCCAGTGATTCTCAGTGTCTTTCTGTCTCCAGAGTCTCTGAACATATTGATATATTCATTACTGGACTCCACTGGGGCTGGACGATGACCATCTTTCAGGTCATTAGTGAGAACTGTTTATACTGAGCACTTAAACACAAACACACACGCTTGCTCTTGGTTACATAGTTTTCTTTTATAGGCTACTTGAAATAACAACATGCATGATATAATAAATTACCAATTTTAACATTACGCTGTCTTTTCTCCAAGGTTCAGGGTTAGTACCTAGTTACTACCTAATTATTTTAATAAATTGCTTGAATAAGACAAGTCCTTTTTTTCATACTGCAGAAGACAGTGGCCACTGTCAACTGTTTGGTTACCAACATTCTTCAAAATATCATCTTTTGTGTTCAGCAGAAGAAAGGGTTTCATAGAGGTTTGGAACTTCAGGGTATAATGACGACAGTAAATGACGGCAGAAACATCCTTTTACTGCACTTACAACTAACATGAACAAACAAAAAACAACTGCACTATCACTGCTAAAGATTATTAATTGTTGTAAGATAAAATATATTGTTTACTGTTAGATTATGTTAGTTAATTAATGAGTCCTTATTATAAAGTGTTACAATAATATCTTAATTAATTCATTCCTTATAGTTAGATTAGATCTGGGAAATTATAGATTTTACATTTTGCGATGTTATAACTAATCAAGCAGTTGAGATTTGCGATATATTTCATATCGTTTTACATGAGTATACTATATGAATGTGGGTTAAACTGCATATATGTATAGATTGAGCTTTGTGATAAGACAGTTTGAATTTTTTGACGATATAAACAATTAAGCACACTCTTAAAAATAAAGGTGCTTCACGATGCCATAGAATAACCTTTTTTGTTTAAATGGTTCCATGAAGAACAGCTGAACAGCTGACAGCTGAAGAGCTTTTCTATTTCACAAAAGGTTTTTTGTGGCGAAAGAAGGTTCTTCAGATTATAAAAAGGTAAGAAAGGGATGGTTCTTTAAAGAACCTTAGACTGAATGGTTCTTTGTGGAATCAAAAACGTTTTTTCAATGGCATCGTGTGAAGAACCTTTTAAAGCACCTTTATTTTAAAGAGTGCAGTTAAGATTTGCTATATAATGTAAACAGTGTAATTTAGCAATTAATATAATATACTGTTGCTAAAAAATTGATGTTTTGATCATTATTTCTAAATCATGAGACACCTAAAGATTCCCACCTGCACTTGTTACTAGAAAAACAGAGCTATTTTGACCACCTCTGAGCTACTGTTCAACACTGGCAGCATAAATCAGAAGATAAAGTAGACAAAGAATCCTATGATCCAATCATTGGAATCTGGAATACTGCACTTTTCTCAGCGTGTCATTAAATCTGAACTTTTGCTCCTTCTGAGCTGTGATTGTGAAGTCACAGTCGCGTGATCTTTCTCCTCACCGATGCAGAGCGGTCTAATTGACATGACGAAAGAAAGATGTGATTTCACAAGTACTCTTTATTCTCTCTCCACCTCACTGATCATGTACAGATGGAGCTCTATCCTCTTGATTTAAAGAAGATTTTACACAGATCTAAAACCAGCTCCGTTTAGTCAGCTCTCAAGTAGATTCATCCTCTGACAGCACATTCATGAACCATTCAAATGCAGTATCTCCACATAACTGGAAAGCATTTGCTTTATCTAACAAGCTCAATGATTGGCTGACTTTGTACAACTTCAGGAAGGAGGCATGCAGCGGTCACATTTTTTACATAGCAATATGATGTGCAGATGTGTAATTGCATGGGTTATGGATGCTCCTCATTAAGTGTCTGGATGATTTGTGGGTGGACAGTGTCTGCACTACTTTTATTTCTCTTTGTCTCATGTATAAGGCCTGTATAGTGTTAAGTCCTAAAGTCTAAAGGTCAGACTAATACATTATCTCAGCTGGTTGAATAAACGCTGACCCAACTGTGTAATGAGCCGAGCCTATCAGACAAATATCAGTAGTCTGAAATTCACCAGACCCTCCAGTTCAGTCCAAAGATGTCCTGCAGTCGTGATTGATCAATGTGCCTTAAGCAATAACAGCTACAAACCTCTGCTCTGCTGAAGTCTTTTTTTTTTTTTTGAGGTGTTGCAGCATATGGCAAGAGAATGAGGGTTCTCATTTCATCAACAAAAGATGAACAAACTAGAAATGCTTTCAAATAATAAGTTAGTATTCAGCAAGTATGCTTTTAGTATCTTTTATCTAATATATGAAGAGTCCTACAGGAAATTGCCTGTGGTGATATTTCTGCAAAATTATATTGCCGAGCTTCTATCACATTTTTTGACATGTTAAAAAAACGGCTGAAACAATTATTCAACATTATCAACAATGTCGACAAATTAAAAACTCGTTGACAAATATTCTTGTTGTTGAGCAGTCGTTTGATCTCATATGACCTAATGTAGGAGCCTGCAATAATGTGGTTTGAGCAGAGTGCTGCTGTAGTACAAGGCTGTAATTCAGTCCTCCTGGATGCAATTCAAGAGAAGAAGACACAGTGCTCCAGATCAAATGCAGTCAAACCTGAAGCTTGTGAGTGGCGTTTGGATGAATAGGTAAAAATATACTGCATGCCTTCTTCTCAGTAATGAAATAAACACAACAAAAACTGACAGCTGTGAGAAACCAGCAGTTAAATATGAATCTAATCTGTAGTTTGGTACTCCAGTAAAGTCCAGTCATGCCATGTTTATTTATACAGTACTTTGTGCAATAGATAGCAGCTTTATAGTATTAAACATGAAAACTGTACACTGTAGTGTTGTCATGGTACCAAAATTTCAGTAGTCGGTACCAATACCAGCAAAATTTTACGATACTCGGTACCAATTCCGGTACCAAAGCAAAACACAAAAAACATTTGTACGTTTTGTAGCACACATATTTTGGATTTAGATATACAAGTAATCTAAAATGCTCTGGTGTGTAAAAGTAATAAATCATATTTACGTCCCCGTGTTGTATTTTACCCTTATAAAAGTTACAAGAACATTAAAGGGTTAACAAATAAACTTCGCGTTAAATTAATGTTAGCCGCGCGAATGCTAACAACGTTTAACTACGCAAACGGCAATGTTTATTTCAATCCAACTTTCAAATTAATGTAATATAATATTCATAACGTAATTGTTAAAACTAAAATTAAAATCACCTGCTTGAACTCCTTCATAAGGTCTGGGTGGCGGTCCTTAAGGTGTTTGATTAAGTTCGACGTGTTTCCTCCTTTCGAAAGAAAACTTCAATGACATCGTTTGCAGACTGGTTTTTGATTATCTAGGATGTTCCCCTTATCATCAGCCTCAAATCCAAAATATTTCCATACGTGGCTCTTCCCTCCTTTCAACAACTGGAGCCAGCTCATCAGCACCACCGGTCGCCATGTCTCAGTGCCTCTACAAAGAGGACTCAGCTGCGCATGTTTCTGATAGCGCGTCAAGACCCGGTTTGACCAGGTCCTCGGTACCTCCAGTGCCTAAGAAAATCTCTTACCATAACGTTTTATTTTTTTTAGAACCAACTTGGTACCGAAGATCCGGGTCTTGTGACAACACTAGTACACTGTAAAAACAATTTGTTGAGTCAACTTAAAATAATTAGTTACCTGACAGCCCAGTGAGTGGTGCTAAAAATGTGTTCAGATTTATCAGAAACTGTTAAATGTAATTCTGGCAAATGTTTTATTAATGTTTTATTACTTAGTTGTTGTACATATTGTGGCAGTTTAGAAATGAAATGTCCAGTGAGTGGTAACATACCAACTACACTAAACCTAAATGATAGTGTTGACAGAAGCAAACATGAAATAAAAATGCATAGGCAACAATGCCATTTCAGATTGCTTGTATAAGTCTTCAAGCTTTTTTTTTATCATGAGTTCTGTTTCACAGCACTCGTACTTCAGCACTTTTTTTGTGTAAAAGGGATACAAGTTGTTGGTGTCTTACTGCCTCAGAATTGAGTTGCATTTTTTAGTGATGACAGTTACCTGTCTAATATATTTAAACCATAGTGTGCAACTCTGCTGTCTGTATCTACATGCTCAGAAAAAAATGACCTTTAGGGGTACAACAGCTTGTCACTGGGGCAGTACCCTCAAAGGCAGACCTTCGTGCCTTTTTTTACCCCTAAAGGGTTCATAATAGTACCATAAGAGTGCAAATTTCTACTCTAGACATGTTACTACTCTAAGGAAAGCACCCTTTTGTGGTTAAAGAAGGTGTAGTGAGTTTTAGTGAGTTTTATAGTTCTGCTGGAGGTTTTGGTCACAGCTTATATATACAGACAGATGCAGTTCAGAAGCACTGTCATTTCATCAGAGCTGCCACACACTCTCTGAGTGTTATCTCAGAGTCACAGCTCATTGACATCATCAGAAACACATTGACGCACCGATGACCCTAAATCCACTCTTACTCTCTTAAACCCACCAACTCAAGCCGTGCCGAGTCTGACACAGCAAATTAAACCTCTATAACTCCTTAAGTTGGGAGTGAACTTGATGTGTTCTACATAGAGTGGTAGGCACACTCTTCACTTTATCTTCAGTAAACCTGACTGGATCCAGGTGATTTCAGCAATTTGTAGCCACACTGCAGCCTCTATTCCATGTAAATATATTTCCATTACATTTTGAATGTAAATGTGGTCCCACTTCTCATTTCCATTTCACAACAAAGTCTGTCATTTGTAAAGTTTTTTTAATAACACTCCAGTTCTCCTGCTGATTCTCTTACACAGCCCACAGAAAGTAAAATGTGTGCTCGTTGACAACAGCAAAGTAGTTCAGATGCAGCATTTAATTTACACAGAGCTGAAGCCTAAACCTATCAGCTTTAACACTGCTCTTTTCCTGCCATGCAGGCACTTCTATTTCCTTTAGAAAATGCTAATCTTGTGTCCTGTTTACTGGCATGCATTATTACAATAAAAGATAAATCAATGCTTATTTCTGGAATAAAGTTAAGCTTGATTTGGTGTGTTGTTGTGGACAGTGTGTTGTAATCAGAGGTTTGTTGGTGTTTTGTGTTTGTGTTGTATTGTGGGAATAGTCTATTTGGAGGTGTTTTAGAGGGGGAGGGGGGGTGAAACTCAGAGGAGTTACATAAACAGAAGTGCCACCCTCACACTGCAGCGACAATAACAGAGACCCAGAGGACGATCTGTATCTGTGTGTATGCCAGATCCCGCTGTGCTGTACTTGTGTGTTTGTGTGTGTGTGTGTGTGTGTGTGTGTAAATAGCTTCTCTCAGCTGTGTGTCTTCTGTCTATCATAGTTAGAAATCAGCCATTAGTCCACTGATTCAGTAGAACATAAATCTACTTTAATTATCCATTATTAGATCTAATAAAGAAATTCTGCCATAATTTACTGACAAAACCCCACATCTGTTAAGTAGACTTGCAATGATATTTTCAGTGTGGTAACAATGTTTAAACTGGCCGTACTGGTATTACAGATGGTTGCTGTACAATACATGCTCATATTTATTTAATTTATTTTAACTGTAAAATGAAAATTGACCATAAAATTAAATTATTAATTTATGTACTTAAGTGATTAGTTAAACCAAAAAAAACTGGAGAAAAGTTGACTCAACCTTTGTGTTGTGTGTCACACTGAGCATGGAGAAAAGAAAGAAGTGTAAAGAGTTGTCTGTGGATTTCAGAGAAAAACTGCGGAAAAACATGGACAATTTGAAGGCTACAAGTTTCAAACAAATTTCATTTCAAACTTCTTACCGTTGCTTCTATTGTAAGTCGCTTTGGATAAAAGCGTCTGCTAAATGACTAAATGTAAATGTAAATGTAAATGTTAAGAGGTAAAAATAAGCATGAATAAGCAAAAATAAGTCAGTGTCTGTAATTCATTCAGAAAACACTTTTTATAATCTTAAAACCTAAACCAGATATTATTTATACAAGACTTTAACCAGTGTAAGACTGTAGTATGCGAGAATATGTATAAGGAGCACATTAGAAATATTGAGAGGTTACTGTGATAATATTAATGATATATTAACAGTGGCAACATATTGTGGTCCACAAAAATGTGTGTACATGAGCATGTTGTTCTATATTTTCTTATGGCCTTAAGTAGGTCTGTCAGGTGGGCTGACTAAAGGAGATACAAACACCTCACAAACACTGTCCCTTTTTAACACAGAGCTCAGCATGTGTGACACACAACATTTCTTATGCCTGGATGCTGTAGGAATCTCTGCTCAGTGATCCTGAGATTTGAAAGCTCTCCCGAGGCAGAAGAAAAAACACACTTGCATCTCGAAAGTTCTGGCGTGTTCCTTCCTGTTCGCTAATAAGTGTGAGCTCAGAAATATTGCACACAATCCCTCAGGGTCACGAAAAAAGATACAGAACATTACTAACAAAACAAGGACTGAAATGTGCTGTGCTATGACCATGGTTTTATAGACCAAAAGTCAATCTGTGCATGTAATGTACAAATGAGTGCAGGCATTAGTCAATAACCACAGTTCCATGGGTGGTTTAAAATGGAGCACATTTAACAAATTCCTCTGTTGAATTATTAATATTATTAGAGCATGTGCTTATCTCATTAGTCAGGCTAAAGAAAGCAACACTGAGGAAACAGACGGCAGCCACCCATGGGGCATGTTAAGAACAACCTGCTCCGTGGCAGAGTTGGGGCGTGAGCCCAGAGCATCATGGGTGGAGAAGAGCTAAATAAAACCACTCTAGTGTCATAAGTGTGCTTAATGTCTCAGATTTCTTCTCATTACCCTTCATCGTTTCTCGGCAGGTTAATCCTCATGACTTTCATACATGATTACAGTCAATCAGCTCAAGCGCCTCATGCAGATTCACAAGCGATGTTTGTTTGTCTCCTCAGTATCTGTAATTATCAAGCTGTGCATTGATTTGTCAATTACTCCACTTTCAAACACTGCTGTGGGGTTTGAACATGTTTTGTTGTCTTGGTTCAATTGTTTGTCATGTTTGTGTACACTGTCATGCCTTTGTTACTGCTGGTGTTCCTTGTGAAAGTGAAGGACACTTTAAAGTGCTTTTTAAAAAAGTATTTTAGTCTGTCTGAATACTCGATCGTGATTGGCAGGCAGGTGCACCAGCACCTCACCTCATCTCACAACCAATTCGTACGTATTTTAAAAGGTGGCTAATTAATACAAATTTGTACGTGCCACAAGAAGCATGACAGTGGAGTAGATGGCTGTCGCCTATGGCTTGCTCAGTTGGGGACAACAACTAAATTGGGGACAAACAATTTATTAATTTGGAACTATTGATTAATTTCCTCAAACTAAAATTGTTTAAAGTTTCTTTTGAATTATTGATATATTATTTTCCCATTTGATACTGTAAAGTTGCTTTGAAACAATTTGTATTGTAAAAAGCGCTATATAAATAAAGCTGACTTGACTTGACTAGAGAATCCAAGTGCAAGTTTTATCTAAAGTGCATAGACAAAACAGACAGGGTCAATGTCCCAGTACAAGACAAAAGAGTAATCCAATAAACAGGTGATGGCCAGGGCAGGCAGAAAATGATCAGAAACCAGAAAACAATCCAAAGTAGAAAAGCACAAAGGCATAGCAAACAGAAAACAAGGAAACGCTAAGAAATGTCTGCTTCTGCAAAACAAGACTCTTCAGTGTGTGTGTGTGTGTGTGTGTGAGAGAGAGAGAGTGTACAACTTAAATAGTCCTTCTAATGAGAAACTGGCAACATCCAGGAGCACAAAAACTTATTGTCAACACTGCCCTGTGACTTTTTTTAATCATAACATAGTTTTGATAGATTTGATAGGTAAAATCGCTGTTTTTGAAGTAACTAAACTTACAGCTTCATTGTTTGTGGAAAGAGCATGTAATTCACACACACAACTTTAATCTCTGTCTTTCTCTTGATAATTACATTAAAAAAAATGCTATAATTGATTAATTTATATAAATGTGATCACTAGGGGTGTAACGATATATCACACTACGATATTTTGCGATACAAATATGTTATGATTTGTATCGTAGAGTGATTGCAATATTTTTACGATACGACGGCAGTCTAATCCTGTTGGATGAGATTCCAACATATAATATAAGAGTGGGAGAAAGGGATCATCATAGTACGCAGTTGAGCGTCTTTTTCCAACTTTGAGTAAAAAGCTGCGCTCATCCCTGTCACTTAGTCAGCTAACCAATCAAAGTGAAGGAGAGGTGGGGCTACTGACCAGCCTGCTTGTACTAAGGCCAAACAACAATGGAGAAGTTAATATTGCTTGTCTCCGAGTATTTATGTAAGTACCAGATTGAATTGCTGGACTACCATAATAATGTTATGAAAAATAATGCTTGGTGAAACATTAATTAGCGATGCGCTTTAATAGCAACCACAGCGTCACAATGAAAAAAAAAAGGCTGCGCTGTCAAGCGATCACAGCTCAGCGTTTTCAGCAGAACGCCTGGTTTTCAGCTGGCTAAAATGCTTTGGTGGACACGTGGCCTTACTGACACGCAATATGGAGGTGGCAGTGAGGGAAGCCGGGTTGTCACTGCATATCAAGTGTTTCATGCACACATTTAATCTTGTGTCGCAAGCAGGTTTAAATGTTTCTCACGTCATTCGCTTGCTTGGCTAGTGGCTTTTCTTTCACCGCAGTGTCACAGCAATAGCTGTGCTCACGGAAAAGCAAAAGATGTTCCATGGAGCTGTTACATCGTGTTACCACATCGATAATCTTATGTGATGCGATCTCAAGCATCTTTTGCTTTTCCATGAACACAGCTGTTGCTGTAACACTGTGGTGAAAGAAAGCGACGACTTTTGCGTTAGAAACACGGTTTTTCTCACTGCCATCTCCAAGTTGAGTGTGTTGTCAGTACCAGCAGGACTATGATGATCTTACAGCTGGAACGCTATCTCGAGCAACAAGCGGCTATAACGGCAGCTCTTTTGAGCACAGAGGTGCGCAAAAATGCCCATCAGACACTCTGGATAGCAATGACATCACTGATGCAGAAGAAATAGTAAACCTTAAACCTCTTAAAAAAAAGCCACCACTGTCCTGTCTGATGAGAATAATAATTTAAAATATTTTTTTTTTCAGTGATTGACAGACAGACTGTTAATTTGAATACAGAAGTTTTATTAAACCTTGAAATGTGATCTTGTATGTACAGCAAAGAAAGTTATTGAAATTTGTTTCTTAAATAAATCTGTTTGAATTTCAGTTTCATGTTTTAAAATTTGTGCAAAATGTTGTGATACGTATTGTACCATGAACCCAGTATCGTGACCTGTTCATATCGTTACACCCCTAGTGATCACACTGCACTACTTCAGTGTCTGATTTGAGGCGGGCAGAATGCTAACGATACATATAACCAACATTTTTACAGTTTGAACATCATTAACAGCTTTAAGGTGTTAATGCAATGTAAATGTGTTTAATGCACAGCTAGCTGCAGATCATCCATTACATACCAAAGTGTGAAATATATTATTATAGTTTAAATGTACAGTATATGTATATTGTAGTACATATATGTAATTTCATAATTGCTTCTTTGTGCACATTTATTACAATAAAGAAAAACTCTTCTCTTTCACAAGTAGTGAAAGACTGCATTCTTTGAACACTGGGTTGTTCTTCTAGTTTACTAGACAGAGTTTGAGAATGGGAAGTGAGTATGGTTGTGAAATGTGTGTCTGAATATGTTGACTAGGTTTGTGTGTGTGGATTGGTAAGAAAATGTCTTGATTGTGTAAGTGAAAACCAAATGAACTGTAAGAATAAAAATGTTTATTTATTCAATTTCTTTTTTTCTGTTTCCCCTGTGTGGGTGGCAGCACTTATGGAAACAGTTCTTCTAGACTTCTTTATTGTTTGAATCCTTTTCTGTGAAAAATCCAATTTTATTTATATTTAAACATTTAACGACTTCCAGCTTTTTCTTTAACAAAAGTAAAAGTCACTCACAACACTGGTATAAACAGATAGAGCAGCACTTACCAGAGGTCATGACAGAAAGACATCACTGAACTGTCTATTCTTCCGTGCATCTTTATTTCATATAAGTCAAATGAAACAAGTTATCTATCTGGACTAAGGTGTTATACAAAGACCATTTATAAAGTCAAGGTCAGTGACAGCATTGAATTGAACTGTTTCTATTCTACACACACTGGCTTATGTTATGACATGACCCACAATAACTCAATAAATATTTTCATGCCATGATTCACTTTTTGTAGCACTTAGTGACTGTTGAAATGCAGGTCTTGTGAAATAAGTGTCCAGAGAGGGTTATTATTTGAATGTGAGATGACTTAGAGGATAGCTGAGTCATGAAAATGATGCAGCACAGGTTTAGCAATTCAGAGTAGCATTTCACTGACATTTAAATGCCAAAATCAGCATATACCTCTGTTCTTCCTAAATCACATAAAACAAACTCCATGTCATATTTTCCAGCTGTGTTTGTCAAAGTCCCCATAAAAGTTTTATGCCAGAGTTAATGCCTTTGAGGTCATCAACAGGCTAGTTAGTGGCAAAGTACATTTAGAATATATACTGTATACATTTTCATTTTAAAGTCTTCTCTTTCTGGAAAATTGACCAAAAACATTAATGAGTCCTGCTTTGCGGTGTACGCTTGTGAAAAGTAGTGCACTTAATTGCATTGAATGTGCACTTGTAGTGTTAATTTGATGTGTTGACTAAAATACTAAATCACACGTAAAGTACTTGAATATAATTTTAACTGTATTGTGTTATTCAGTATTACATATACATTTATTACAATAAATTTGAGTTTACCATAAATGCTTGTCTGTACATTCAGAAGTACATGTTAACCATTCAGTTCACAATTATATTATTTACTTAAAATACTCATTTTAAAAGTATGCTAAAATGTATACCTTTTTCACAAAGGTATAGTAGTTTCCAATCAAATTCTCTCTTGAATGACAGTGATCCAGTTAGCCCCATGAAAATCATCTTTTTTCTTCGTGATGGCTATTCAGAAGTAGTCAAGTCAAATCAGGTCAAGTTTTATATTTACCAAGGAAAAATGGTTTACAGATTTTGAAAGGACCATCATGAATAAATGACATTATGACATTAACACACAGAGACAGTCTACTGTCGTTCCTCTCTAGATTCACCATTCTAATTGCTGTGGGAATAAAAGAGTCGCCTGATGTCTCAGTCTTCGGCTTCAGTGCTTTAAAACAGCAACCTGAGGGCATCAATTCAAACATGCTTTAATCAAGATATAAAATAAAGACTTTTTGTTTTTTTCTGAAAAAGGCAATATGCCAACACACAAAGACAACTGCTTGCCAATGCATGCAGTCTTTAAAGCTTGACTGCAGAAAAAGCAGACTCAAGAGCTTGTGTTACGCAATATGTTTGTTCATGCGCTGCAATTATCTTTCTGTTGATTAGCAGAGAGACTCATTAGCTGTTCGACTGGAGGATTTTAGAAAGAGATATCAATTCAGTCCTGTGTGATGAAAGCGTGTTCTTACAGTGTGGCGGATGCATTTGTCATGGATGATTATTAGAGTCAGATTAGCATTATTCACTGGGAAGAGTCATTATATCATTGCTGTATATTGTCAGATATCTATGGCCGCCTATTCATGCTCTGTATAGTATTATACTCTTCTTAGGGATGTATTAAAAGAGCTCTTTATGTACCAACACAATAGTTAAGAGATAGCCTGGTCTATAATATCTTAAGAGAATGCATTAGCATTTCCTAGAAACTGCTTTCTGACATTATTGTTTATGGGCACTCATGTTTGGATGAAGACATTATTGAGCCAATTATCTGACCTGGTCTTTTGAGAAAAATAATGTCACAGTGACTTTGACTGGCTGCTGGCACCACAAGCACTGAAGACTCCTAAGATGAGACATCAAAGACTGCTATTGACTGATATCGGCATTGTCACATTGTATAAAAGGAGGAGTAGTTGAGGCAAGGATCTAATTGCAGCTTTATTTTAAATAAGAAGATAATTCTAAACTAAGCACAAGACTTCACTGAAACACAGGATTGTTTATACACAGAGCAAACGAAGAAACTACACAAGACACATGTGTGGAGAATCAGTAACTGAGGGAACAAATAAGAACATATGGTGCTTCTCAGTGCTCAAAAGGTTGCTTCCTCATTTTCTCGCTTCTCCGTCCTCCAACCTGTGACTTGGAGGTTGATCAAAGATAGCCATCTTAAACGATTAAGCCATCTCAGTTCTCTAATTGCAACTTGATGAATGATCAAGAATATTCAAGTATACAAAAAGATTTCCTTTGATTTCTCCATCCTCATTTTCTTTCCTTGCATCCTAAGGGGGTGGAGGTGAGACTCAAAGAAAGGAAGTGAGGACATGATGGGAGAATGTACAAACAAGAAATGAGAAGCACTCATCCTTATAAAACAAAGCCACGTATCATTTCGAAGGCTTCACCTTTGGGCCATTAAGGCTGCCTCATTTCAGAAAAGTAACCATTACATTCCAATGTAAGAAAGACATTGTAAAAAAGGCACCTTTCTAATGGGTATTTTTCTGAAATTAGACATCCTTGATGACATATGCGGACAACATTTTGAATTTTTGGCATTTTTAATTCTTGGCATCAGCCGATAAATGTCATAAGCAGGATTTATTTATTTATTTATTTGTCTACCTTGTCTTTATATGTAAATTGATGATTCTGATTCTGCAGTTAGCACATACTTAGCAAATTATTGAGTGTTCTGCTTGCAGTGTTTTATGTTTTATTCATTTGCTGTTAATTTTTCACTTTTTTAAAGAATATTTAATTTTTTTTTATCAAGTTTAAATTATTATTTTTTCCCCCCAAATTGATTAATTTTTTTTATATATATATATATATATATATATATATATAATTTTAATTTAAAATGTAATTAACTGTTGTACTTGTGTTACTTACTATCTTAAATTAAATTAAGTCTTACTATCTTAAACTAAATTAAAAAGTGTAATATTACGTATAATGTATATATTAATGTATATATATTATAT
Source organism: Cirrhinus molitorella (assembly GCA_033026305.1). Lineage (NCBI taxonomy): Eukaryota > Metazoa > Chordata > Actinopteri > Cypriniformes > Cyprinidae > Cirrhinus > Cirrhinus molitorella. Next base: position 14,941,020 of record CM065117.1, read on the forward strand.
TATATATCTTTATATTAACCATTGGCCACTCTGCTCTCTAGGGATGGGTACCGAACTCGGTACTTTTATTGGCACTGACCGAATTGCGTCGGTACTACCGAGTATCGATTCACATAAAATCAATCGGTGCTCAATTTCGGTACCTGAGGGAACACGTCTGCGCGCCGTGTGAGTCTGGTACATAGCGAAAGCGTGCGCACGCAAGAGAGACGGTGCTCAAACACACAAGGCAATGGCTAACAGAAAGCGCTCTAATGTGTGGGTTACATTTCACAAAGGTTCATGCGGACAACGCTGACTGCAATATTTGTAATAGTAAGTGCAAGGCAGGCAGTGGTAATACATCCAACCCGAGGAAGCACTTAGTTAAACACAACGTGCATTTAAAAGCGCAGGAGTGCAATTTATTAGATAGCCGAACCCAGGGCTAGAAATGGTGTGGGACACGGGGTATCTGTGTTTGCGTTTATTAGATAGAATCCACTCACCGCTCATAACGCTGGACTTTTTGTTCAGTCCTGAGTTCTGCAAGCTAATTAATCCTCTCATTATAACAAAGCCTGTAGAATGCACGTTCAGTGCCGCCGAGAGTTTCACGCGATCATTAAAACGAAACCAAAAGTAAAACGTGCACGCGCATTCAAAAGCAATTTTAATACCCCGCGTTTAGATGCATGCAAATTAGGCTATATAACATATCCACTGAAAGTCACTTAAATCAGAATAAAGTATCGAAAAAGGTACCGTTGGGTACCTGTATCGAATTTCAGGTACCGGTACAAGAACCGTACCGGTAAAAACGTGAACGGTACCCAACCCTACTGCTCTCTAAGATATCAAAACCATCAAAAAACAGCACAAATTCACTTGAATAAGAAAGAAAGGGAATTTCCCCTGCACATGTGTAATTCTATACCACTGAATCTGGTCCTTGCGTTACGTCTGGGTTTTTAAGAGCAGCTTCTTCTGTTGTTCTTCTCTGATGAATAATGAAAGGAGGGACAGGTAGTGGTTTAACCTATATTATGCAGTCTTTGAATTATCATGAGTGTGTGTAGTACTGTATGTTATAAGCTGAAACCCTTTATAACATACAAATGGTGTATTTAGCTGAAGCGGGAGTACATGAGGTTGTGAAATGTACAGTATGTGTGGAACGTGAACCTGAATCCACCACTTAATCTACTTATTTGCTTCTTATTTGCTTCTTATTTTCTGGAAAAAAAAAGTTGTAGTATTCACCTTTGAACAGCAATTTAAAATATATATCTTAAGGACTGTTTAATTAGAAGCTATTGTCTGAGAATGAATCACAGCATCATTAGAGAAAACATCTTGGCACCTCACACAATGAACTTACGACCTCTCCTTCCTCAGAAACAATGACATATTAATGATCTGAAAGCTCTGCTCTGAAACCTAGTGAGCAGCACTGTGTATATGTCAAATACTAAACCAGATGGACCCTCATAAATGGCATTATTGACTGAAGTGATTGAACTGAAAGATACTTGAGCTCGCAGTAGTCCAGTAGGCTACTATCTGATGGTGAGCACTACATCACTGCAGTCCGATTTGCATGATTTACTAATTAGCCCCTTTCACGCATGCAGTAAATTACAGATCATGTGTGAACAGGACCTTTTCAAAAATACTGGTCAATTCGTTCTGGCAATTTACCAGTATGAGAAGTTGTAACATTACCAGTAAATTAACGGTAATGTGCTCTGTGTAAACGCAGAACATGATTACTGGTATGAGCACCTACGACTTTAGAATGCATTGACATTAGACGTCTACCCTGGGCCAATCATAACATTCTAGAGATCATTCCCGGTTAATGATGTCATAGAATTTACCAGTATTTTGAAACTGATGTGTCAGTGGTGCTTTACTGGTAAAATAACGGAATGCCCTGTGTGAAAGTCGTTTCAGTAATTTTACAGCAATTTACTGGTATTACTGTGTGAAAGGGGCTATTGACTGCTCTTGACTAATTCACTGGCCCAAAAGGCATTGCTCTCTTTATGCCCCATGAATGTACTTAAAGTGCGTGAGACTTCCACAAGACTTTCAATTACTGATGGATTGTTCAGATGACAACATGTTGTTACAGATACACATTAGAAAATACGTTTCATGGTTCTAATCAATAGTACTTTAAAGACATACTCTCTGCCAAAAATGATAATTCCCTTCCATCTCCCCTCATGGCGTCTCAGAAGTGTTGTATCAGATGTAATCCCAGTGGATAAATATGAATATTTAAAGCCTTTTTTAAACTGTAGACCACAGTTTCTGGCCAACTTTTGTACAAAGGTTAATAAGAGGGTTAGTTTACATTGTCTTAAATGTAAGCATCTTGTCAAGCATAACATAAGTGCATTGTAAAGTTTACAACGCACTAACATTTACGTCAAGTGTAAATTTGAATCTGAATTTAAAGGGTACATAACATAAACAGTTTCACCTGATCTCATGTTAATCTTGAGTACCTGTAGAGTAGTACTGCATCCTTAATATCTCCAATAAGTCTTTAGTTTTATCATATTTATAAAAGAAAAATACAGATTTCCGATTCTCCGGAAAAAGCCAAGCTTCAGGAGGCGCGCCACGGGTGGAGCTAAGTTCGGCGAGCACTCGCGCTCTGATTGCCAATAAAACACAGACATTTGATGCCGTTTCACTTACCATCTGCAGTTCTGAATCATGACCAGGATCTTTTATAGCTGGGACTGCTCTTTCAGTATCAAACATTGTGCAAATCCAGCGTCGAACTGGGCCTTGTATATGAAACGTTCGTCAACAAACACACTTGCAAAACTCATTGCTACCACGGAAAAAGGAACTGCATCCACTGTTCATGTAACACTGGGTTCTTCGGGAAGCTGAGCAAAGTTATCTTTGCCTTACAACCAAAACCACACTTCTTTAGAGACATTCTTCCCGAGTGAATCCCTTTCAGCAGTGCAGCCGAATGAAGCGCGTTGATGGACACGCTCTTTCTCTCCTCTAGTCGACGTGTGCGTGGGCACGCTTTTCCAGAAGAAATGCTCATATAAGGAGTTCCACTATCGTCTATGTCGTTAAACCCACGATCGGAAAAAAAAAAACAGCCGAAACTTGTACCAACCCGTCATTCGTCCAAATTATATTTTTAAACTTCGGCCATGTTTAGCATGAGAATCCAACTGTTTAACACTGTAAACAACTCTGAATACACTAAACACAATTGTACCCCCCCCCCCCCAAACCTTTATATATAATGCATATTATACATTTTTATGATATACTGAATTGTAACCACAGTTATATACTTAATATAGCAATAGAAAGTGTAATACGATTAGAAAAATACAAAAAATCTGCAAATATTGTTGTACATTTCAACTTAGGTTACATAAAGCTTATTTATTATACATACAGGTAAAGGCTTTAAGTAAAATATTATTGTATTTTTCTTATACACATATATCCTTTTGATTCAGAAGACACAAATCTCGAATCAAAATTCGTCCACAGTTTTTTTTTTTGTGGTCATCTGAAAAAGAAAGTTATAGACATTTGGGATGGCATGAGGATGAGTAAATAATGAGAGAATTTTCAGTTTTTGGGTAAACTATGCCTTTAAAATTTAAAATTGTTTAAAAACAATTAAAATGTTAGCAAAAAGTATGTTCATATATAGTATATACGTATAGTTATGTATATATTATATGTCTAATTATTCTACTCTAAACACTAATAGAAAGGTAATGGAATCGATAAGAAGAATCGTTAAAGGGATAGTTACCTCAAAATTTTAATTCTGTCATTGGGCTACTCATCCAAAGATGAACGAAAGGTTTGGAACGGCATGAGGGTGAGTAATTAAAGACAGAATTGTCATTTTTGGGTGAACTATCCTTTTCAATCAATTACAATACTCGTTCACCTACCAGAGGGACATCAGAGCCAACGTCCCACAGTCCTCTAGTACACGTGTGGATCACTCTCTCACGTTACCTCTTAGCTCTTACAGTATGCCAGCTGTTGCTTGTGAATGAACTAATCCAAATCCATCTCAGACACTAATAGATAGAAACTAAATGAACAACATGATTCTGAGCTTTCTTCTGCTTGGATTTGTCCACATGGATGCTCGGCTGGGTAAATTCAATATCGAGGAGTCAGAAAAGTTTAAGGATTACGCAGGATCTGTTAAGCCAAAGCCTTGTGAATAATAGTTCACCTTATATGGCTCTTAGTTTCATCTCACTTTGACGAGAAGTTTTATCGCTTCCTTACAAATTTCCAGTTGTTGTTATTAATCCATAAGGCTGTATGTTAGAGCTTCAGAGTGAGCGTGACATTTTTAATTAGGAGCGATGGATATCAGATTTCATGCATCTCAATATATGAATGACCTCTAATCACTTTGAGGGTCTTTTAGTTGTGTTTTAAAACATGTATCTAAGATATGTTATTAGTATCTTCAGTCCTTTTTCTTCTCTTCTCTTTAGTCTTTTTCCCCCCTTGGCCTACTTAAAATGACATTTTGAGATGATTAATAGAAAGTGAAATTGCATTTTTAATCCCCAGTAGAGCTTTCATGATGTTAATTTCATTTAATAAAAAGTGTAGATGTTGACTAAAAATTTATGTAAATTAACAATTCATGGTCCCTGACCTGTACGCCAAGTCCTTTTGCATAATTTTTAAGGTAACAGCTCAAGACAAAGTGTTTTTTTGCAAATTGTGCAGTTAATGATCTTAAGTTGATGTGTGATTATATATGTGCAAATGTGATTAACTGTGAATTATTTAAATAGTACAGCATATAATGTTATTAATTTTAACCGTTTCCAATTCCATCTGCTTTCTCCTAATACTCATTCTGTCCCTCTCCCCCTCATAAAAACCTTCAGTCTGTGGTTTGGTGTTATGATGCATAAAATATAAAACACTCTGCTGGGGCGATTGCTCTGAAACAGCTGCTGTTTCATTGATTATTTCAAGAAACACTGAATCTTCTAACTGAACTCTTGATTTAGTGGAAATGCAATCAGCTCTTCTGATGATCACTGGTGCATTTATCAAAGAAATGAGGCTTCAGAATTCTAATGACTTTTCAGAAAGTGTGTGTGTGTGTGTGTGTGTGTGTGTGTGTGTGTGTGTGTGTGTGTGTGTGTGTGTGTGTGTGTGTGTGTGTGTGTGTGTTTTAGGCTCATCGCAAGTTTGGTTTTAGAGGTATGCAAAATCAAATGATCAAATAATGAAAATGTTGCTGAAAAGTCTATACTTTCTAATCTTTCTATAAAAGATTTCTATACACTAAATGTAATAATTTAGTTTTTATTTGTATGTTATAAAAATAATTTTTTTTTTCTATTTCATTTATATTTTTACTGTATGTTGTTAATAATATTTTTAGGATGAACATTTACTAGACAGATGCAACTTAGATTTACTTGATTATCTATCTTTGTTTGTTACCCCACTGTCGTCACTTAGTAGAGCTTTAACATTTCAAGTTGACTAAACTTATTTGAGATGACTGAACTTACAATTTTAATGCCAATTTGACTCAATAATAAGGTTTTTTTTTTTCAGTCAGAATTTCATCTCAATTTTTGCTAAAATAAATATCAGCAACTGCACTGAATTGATTTATAGATATTTGCACTTTTTTAAAATCAGTTTGGTCTCCTGAATAAAGAGTAAGGTATTTATTTTACTTTTTGATGTATTAGTTTCGTATTCTTACTATAGCTCACTATACTATATAAATGATCAGTAAACTTTTACATTATAAAAAGGGAGATTTTTCTAACTATTATTTTATATGACTTCACAAGATGTATATTTTACTACTCTGAATTAATAAAATGCACACTTTAGGGTAGATAAAGTACACAGTTATCCCTTTAAGAGTTCCCCTTTTAAAAATAAAGTGAAAATGAAACATTTCAAATGCAGAAAAGGTTCTTTGTTGTCGAAAAAGTTTTATTAAACATTTATTAAAATGTTCTTCAAAATGGTTCTTTTTTATTTTTAAGAGTGTACTACCATTCTGACAGTTGAATGAACTTCTTACCTCATCTGACACCACAAACATAAACATAATGCTTTGTGTTTATAATCCTCCCCTCCGTTCTCCCCTCCTGTCTGGGACATTAGCACCTTGAAGATTGGCTCTTGTTTTCTTCCATCACCTTAAAAACACCCAGAACAAAGAAAATAGAGAGATATTGTCTTGCAGTGTGAAGTGGTTTGTAGCTATATTTAGCTAGTAGATGAATGTCTTTCGTGGTCTGCTCATTGCACAAGGCCTTTTCCTGTTGTGGCCTCCTGGGTCTGTCGACTCTCTTTACCTGTGGCCGGAAATAGAACGGCCCCAGACACCTTCACCTGGTCTGATCAGACCGTCTGACAGGCGTAGAGACAGCAGGAGACAGCCTCAAAGCTTTAGGGAGCATCAAAGCACACATGGAGTGTTGACAAAAGCAAATAGCACAAACTCTCTTCATGCAGTATCAGTCAGTTTATTATGATCTTTTTAATTCGAATCAATGATATTTTTATCCGAATGTGCAAGTCATATGGGGGCATGTAATTTTCTGTTGTAGTTGTAAGAAGAAGAGATTTGTCAAGCGGCGGTAGCAGGGATGAGAGCGAGGACTCAATAATGCAGAAGAAGGTCTTTATTTTATAAAAAACAAACAAAAACTACCCCAAAGGGGAAAACAAACTGGCTAGACTTGGCTAGACAAGACACATCAGGGCAAACTTGCACACACAACTTGTAACCACACACATAACATATATATAATGAACTCGCACAGGACTAAGAACACAAGGAGAATAAATAGAGAGCAAACGAGGAGGGTAATGAGATGAACACAGGTGGGGCAAATAAACCAATAATCAGGAAACAAGATGGGCGGGGTCAAAACAATTAGACACAAGAGCACATGGCACATGAAAACAAAAGCCATGTGCTCACACAAAACAAAAACACAAGCACATGGCCAGCATCACAAAAATCACTAGCCATGTGCAAGACAGGACCTGAACACACAGCTAATGAAGACACTCATAAGCTGCGTGTTCACACAAAACATGACAAACCAGAACAAAAAGGAAAGCAACAGAACAGGACACAGAAAAAGCAAAATAATCACACATGGACAGAGGAGTACACGGCCCAAGAAAACTCGAGACCGTGCGCTCCCACAGCAAGACAGAACATGGAACGTGAGTGTCCGAACCCCGACATGAAACCAAAACTTGAACAAGACATGAGTGCCGGGATCCGAACACTACGCTCCAACATGAAACAATGCACGCAGACAAGAAGTATACAAGACAAGAAGGCAGCGCCAGGGCTCTGTCACAAAACCATGAATAAACTAGACTGAAGTGACAGAACCCTGACAAGATTGACCAATGTAGTGATTTTGTTAAATATTTAGCACTGCTAGTATCTCAGGTCATATTTGTTTATGTAACTTACAATATACAATATAGATTATTTCAAAGCAGCTTTACAATAATAAATAAGACAATAACTTATTAATGTTGATCAATGTCAAAATATATTTAAACTGTAAAGCAACTCTACAGAAGACAATTATGTAATTGTTCAACTCAATTTAGTTATACGGGTATGTTGCTTCAGTTTAGTTCAATAACTTTGTTAGTGTTGTTCAGTTATGAAATTAGTATAATTCAGCTAAAATCACAAGGCAGCAGGTGGTGTTATTTGTTCTATGAGATATCTGCAAAAATGCATGCCAGTGTGTATATGTTCTTCCATGTCCCTACAGAGTTACAGAGTAAAAAAAAAAACATTTAAAGGAATAGTTCACCCGAAAATGAAAATTACACCATGATTTACTCACCATCAAGCCATCCTAGGTGTATATGATTTTCTTCTTCCAGACGAACACAGTCAGAGTTAAAAGTTAAAATTTATCCTGGCTCTTCCAAGCTTTATAAGGGTGGTGAGTAGTAGCTGTTATTCTTAAGCTCCAAAAAGCATATATGTGATGCGATCTGGAAAAACCCATCGGATGTCGCGCTGGGACGTTTTCAGGAAATTCGAAAAATAGGTTGAATGTCATTTTTTTGTCAAAATTAGGTTTTCATTAAATTATTATTCTATACCAGCTTGTCTATCATCTCTGAAAATATCTTGGCAAAATTCACTTGTTTAGTGCAGTAAAATTGCTATACACGCAAACTTGTATTTATTTATTTATTTATTTTTTGGTATCGTGAGATGGGGGAGCACAAGAGATCAACGCAGTCGGAAGAAGCTGCTTACTCAAACGATCTAACTTGCCTCAATCTGCTCAATCCTGGTGATGTCAGTGCCCTAAATGATGTTATAATGGACTGTTTCACATCCAGAGATGAAGGATCGGAGGATAAAGTTACTAAAGAAGAGGAGTCCGATGACTGTTATATAAACAATGCACGAACAGTTGTGCTGCGCTTGTGTTTCTACATGTAAAGTACAACTACAAGGTACATTATTCGTGCTATTTAAACATACAAGGGGTGATCAAAAGTTCGGAGACTATGCCCATGATAAACAACGGAAAACAGACGTTAGTCTGTTTGTGTAATAATGCAATATAGCGCTCCTGACAGTGAAAGTAAAACACGTCTCACTTTAAACCCGTTTTTCTCAAAATTCAATTCCTGAAAATCATAGTTATCAGCAAACTTCAGATAGCCATAACTTTTGTTACATTCAAGCTATGGACAGAATAAAAACAGTTTTTGCAAAGGGCAGCATTCATGTGGTATCAAAACCTAAAAAAGGTAAAATTTCACCATGTGTTGGGTTTTCCCAGATCGCATCACATATATCCATCGTAAAACTAACCCATACGCCTCAGGGGGGTTAGCACATGTCTTTTGAAGTGGATCCATGGGTTTTTGTAACAGGAATATTCTATTTTTAAAATTACAATCTCAAATCACTGACTTCGGGCAACGACTTATGACGTATGATGTATGACGTAAGCCGCATTCGTAGTGTAAGCTCAGGTGAGAATAATAAATGAGGATAGAGCAATACAAAACACCAGTAATGAATTAAAAGGCGAAAATGAGAAGTTAAAAAAATGTACGGTCATTGATGGAATTCAGTGATTTGAGTTTATAATTTTAACAATATAAATATTTTTGTTACAAAAACCCATGGATCTGCTTCCCCGGAAGCATATGGGTTAGTTTTATGATGAATATATGCGCTTTTTGGAAATGAGCTTTTTCAAAGTACTATCCACCACAATTATAATGCTTGGAAGAGCCAGGATAAATTTTAAAACAACTCCGACTATGTTCTGGAAGAAGAAAGTCATATACACCTAGGACGGCTTGAGGGTGAGGAAATCATAGGAAAACTATATCTTTAATAAAATTTTGCTTTGTCTAAATCAGAGATGTTCAATCGGTTTGATTCAATGCCTCCCTTTGTCCAAGACAATATTCAAAGGCCAATTTTAAAACAATTGGGGTGTCCTGGTTGAGAAGCACTGCTCTAAACCGCCTCTCAAAAGACTGCAATAATCAGTCTTATTCAGTTCAGGTAAATAAAAATATTCACATCCCTACAAAGCCATGCTTTTATTCTCACTTGTTGTATAACGTGTAATGAATAAGTAATTGTGATTGTCATTAAGGCATACATTGAAGTCTTGATTGCAGCATTGCATTTGGATCTACCCCTGTTGTGTAAAGTGTTTATATTTGCAACATTTATTTATTTATTGTTAAGAATTGTAGCCAATCACAGACATGTCTCATGAATGCGGACGTCTTTGCAGTGTCTTGTCTTTAGACGGACATCAGTTACTGTATGACAGCCAGTCCTAATGAGTTATTTTGAAGCTGATCCACAGAAGTGATGAAGAAATATCTTTCTTTGTATTTTCTAAATGCCACGGCACTCATGTGCATTGTAGGCGGTGTAACGCCCAATGAACACTGCAAGGAAGTGATGCAACAAAACAAGAATGCACCCATTCTAATCAACAAGGACACATAGACACAGTGTAAATGAGAAATTTGTTGTGCAGTGGTGACAGCTCTATTGATTAAAGGGAATCATTCACAAGAGTCAAAAATTGTTTTAACAGATTGCAAGTACTGAGACAAAACCACAGGTTTTTATGTGACATTTTATTGAGCGTGCAGTTCTACAATCTCATGAACTGAGACAATAATACAAAACACTCTTTGTCAATGCCCCCTCTTTCCTAAGTCTTATTTATTGTAGAAAATCAATTAATTCAGACTGTAATAATAATAAATTACTTTTTGTTTTATTACATAGTTGTACATTTATTACATAGTGTTTCAGTCTGATATGTCACAGTAATTGAAACCCTTATTGTTTTTATGCCAGATAAATATTTGATAATGTTTTCTGACAGTTGCATTAAAAATGTATTACCCTGATTCAATGTAGTTTGCTAATGTTTGCGCACTACTTTATCAAAGACTTTGACTGTAGTTTAACTACAGGGTAGCTTAGTTTCCCTAACACTCTTATCAGGTTATGTGTTAAATTAAACAAACTCTAAACATATCAATCTCACATATACCCAGTGGAGCTAATGTTCACAATGAATGCTCATAAATAGCATGGAAAACTTATCGCCCAAGCAATCTGCACGCAAACTGTTCTCGGAATAGTGTGCAGCCGCTGTCAGTGTTTTTGAGACTCATTTTCTCTGCATCTTTGCAGTTTCTGTCCCTCCCCTTGAGAAACTGTTAATGGAAATCAAACCGCAGATGCTTAGAAGTACATTGTTGTGCGGAAAAAAAGCACAAGAGAATGACGCTCCACAGCAGCGTTGTGTAACCACACATCCCAGCGAAAGGAAATGAAAGAGAACATTCTGGTTTTCTTTTCTTTCTTTCGAAATGAGACACGAGTGGCTTATTGATATGTATAGCTCGGGGACGCCCCCTCTCTCGATGTACACACTGCTGAGAGTTTCCCTCTGCTATTAGAGCTTGTGGGAGTCTAGACGTGAAGTTAATCACATCAAATGTGAAGTCGTTCGGCTGGGCGCTCGGAGACCTGAAAGGTTTCCCTCGGTCTGTGATTCAGCCTAGAGTAGGAGTTATAGAGATGTCTGTCTCTATATGTCTCTCTGTCTCTCAGTTATTAAGCTGTCATGGATAGTCTACCTGTGCTGCACATGGAGCATTAGTCATTATGTTGGCTGTGGTTTTTGCAACAAAGATAATACATTTAAAGTTCATATGAAATCAAAATTGGAGTTTTGTGGCATTTATTCCATGCCTATCAGCTTGAAGGTCATCCAGAGCTTCATATTAGACTTTCCATGTCTTTAGCCCCTTTCACACATACTGTATTTACTGGTAAATACTGGTAGTTGTAACATTACTGGTAAATTGCCAGAATGCTGCTCTGTGTGAACACGGAATGAAGATTATGAGCACATAAAACACGCTGACGAATAAAGTCTGTTTTGGTCCAAATTGCCCAAATCATAACATTCTTATGGAGTTGACTTTATTATTCTGAGCTGTTTACAAAGCTCCGCTGCTTGTTTAAATGAGTTTTTCTATGTAAATATGCGTTTGGTGGATACCACTGTGCCTCGTCTCGCAGCTGTTTCAAGTATTGCGCTCAAGACCCAGCCTCCTTTCTCATTCATCAGCTCTGCGGCTCTGCAGTTGGATACTATAATGCGCGTCTCAAGTTTATAAGAGCACTCATACTTTGTTGTCAAATTAGACAAATAGTGAAACTATAACAATTCTGCTGACATCACGGAATTTACCAGCATGTTGGTGCTGTTGTGTGAATGGTCTCTTATTGTTAAAAAGCCAGAACGCTGTTGCCTGTTGCGTATTTCTGTATTCTGATTGCTGCGTGATAGGGGCTTTTGTCAGCAGTGAACAAGTTTCATTTTGGATTCACTTTGTCCATGTTTTGGTCCAGCCAGTTCTTATTGCAAAATATACCCAACAGGGTCATCAGAAAGGGTTTATTTGTGTTAACAACTAGCTGGACAGTTTTGGGGGTAACACATTACAAGTAACGCATGTTGTGTCATCAGAGTAACTATCAAAGTAATGCATTACTTTTAAATTTATAATAAAATATATGAGTTACTTTTTCAAATAAGTAACGCTTCAAATAACAGCAAAAGTACAGTAATGCAAAAGTAACATAACACTACTTTCTATAAAACTATTAACTATGTAATGCAGTTAGTTTTTTTAAGAGAGTAATTCAATATTGTAATGCTTTCCCCAACACTGCTACTTGCCATATAAATAAATAATTAGGCAGAAAAAAATTACCTTAAGTTTTAGTTACTTTAAGTTTTTTGTTTGTTTTTGTCATACTATTTGTTACACAACTTTTCACAAAATACATTTTTAAGTAGAGAAGAAATAAATAGATTGAAACTGTTTTAAAATATTACATGTTTATTATCTCATAATCCATCACAGTGTATAAAACTGCCCTTGTTTTCTGGGCACTCTCTATAGGTGCACACTGTAAAAAAAACTATTGGTTGAGTCAACTTAAAATTATTTGTTACCTGGCTCAAAGTCAACTCAAAGAAGTTTAGGCAACTTGAAATGTTAAGTTGTACTAAGTGACAACTTAGATATTTGAGTTGATTCAACTTAAAATTTTAAGGCAGCCAAGTAATAAATTATTTTAAGTTGACTTAGCAAATTGTGTGTTTTATTTTTTATAGTGCAATAGTTTTCAAACTGTACAAAATGTATTTTCTATCCCCTTACCCTAGCTCTACCAAAACCTACCTCTGTTACCTGTTTATTATCTCATAATCCATCACAGTGTATAAAACAGCCCTTGTTTAATGGGGAGTCTCCATAGGCGCAATAGTTTTTGTACTGTACAAAATGTATTTTCTATCCCCTTACCCTAACTCTACCAATACCTACCCCTCACACAAAATTATTGGCTTTTTAGATTTTTTTAAAAGATCATTCTGTGTGATTTATAAGCCTCATGCTGATCAAAACAGTGTCTTCAAAATGTCAATATTTACATTTGGTCCCCATAATGTAGGGAAAACCAGGACCACACACACACACACACACACACATACACACATAATATAGTAGATAGATACCATGACATAATCAGTTTATTGACTACTTTCCAGGACAGTGTTCTTGGAAAGTAGTCAGCTACTTTACAATCATCTAATAATAGCTGTGTTATGTCATCCCCACTGAGAAAAACATATTTTTCTTCAGTAATCTTTAAAACTCTAATTAACTGTAATTAAAACTGTGCCATCTTAGAAATATTTGACTTAGCCCTTCAACTGGCAGATGTTTCTGGAAATTGCAAATGGATTAGATGGACTGCTTTGTGTTGTCTTTTTAATCACACGACATCGCTGTAGTGAGCACAGACGTGTGTTTCCTGAAAGGCTGCACGCTGTGAGCTGTACCTAGCAAGATGACAATGAAGCACTTTGCAGAGACAGCAAGAGGGGCGTATCCTGAGTGTTATAAATAGCCCTGGCAGCCGATTGAAAACATGGCCCAATTAAGTTCTTGGCCACCACCAATTTCCCCTTGCATGCACACACAGGAAGTTCAGGTCTCTCTTGAGCTTGTCATGGTTATTAATTGGTGGACGGGTTTAGGCTGGCTGGTAATGAACGCTTGAGGGGGTTTGAGGGGGAGAGGTGTGCTGTAAGGGGAATGCATGGATGACCGTGGGGTTGCCAAGTATTAACAGCATTCCTGCACATTCAGATGTCCTGCAGTTCCCATTTTTGCTACTTATTGCTTCCAGTAGGTTTGTGAGATTTCCTCTGGAGGCAGAGAGTGCTTCGAGAAGCAGTCAGCCTGTGTTTCCTGAAAGTACTAGTGTAACTTCCCAATTATTACTGTCTGCTAGTGTGTCATTATGTGCTGCTGAGTGCTGGATCCCTCACAGCGTAAAGAAGTGAGGAGGAGGACGTGACTCGTAGGGCTTTAAAGAGCAGTTCTTCTCTGGTCTATTAGCTGTGGACGTGTATCAGAGAGCCATGGTCCTCATTAGATGGGGCAGGGTGATTGATTTAATGCTAACAGATTCACAAATGAATAAAACAAGACAGAGAGCAGAATATGGCACTGCAGCAGAAGACAGATGCCTTGAACAGAGTGACCCATTGTGTCTTTCATCCCAGAACTGTCAACCTGAGCCCTCAGAGTGGATGTGTGCATCTGTGTCTGGCTGTGGCTCTGTTTGGAATAGCATAGTACCATACAGAATTTTAACACCCCCTTTTATGACTCATTATTTGATCAAACTGGGTTAGGACACTGTTATGCAAAATTGCTCAAAAAAAAAAAAAAACATTTTTTATTTCCAAAATAAACTGGGAAATGGAAAAATGCTTTCAACAGATGAATAAAACAGTTTGAAATTCTGTTAACCTAGTTTTCTGTGTTTTATTTAATATGGCATCTAAACTAATTAAGGTCTATTGGAAGATTATGCCTCTACTTACATTTTTGCAAAGTTCCAAAATGTACCTTTACATACAATTTCAGTCTGAAATGACCACACATTTTCACATATATTGTGATTACAGTGGCAGATTATCAATTTAAAAAGATTTGTTTTTGCATGGTGCACAATACTATGATAAATAAGCTTTTCGTTGATGTATGGTTTGTTAGGATAGGACAGTATTTGTCAGAGATACAACTATTTGAAAATCTGAGGGTGTAAAAAAATATTGAGAAGATCGCCCTTAAAGTTGTCCAAATGAAGTTCTTAGCAATACATATATTACTAATCAAAAATTAAGTTTTGATATATTTACAGTAGGAAATGTATAGAATATCTTCATGGAAAATAATCTTTACTTAATATCCTAATGATTTTGTGTCCCTATTTCTGACTATTGCTACAACATAGCCATGCTACTTAAGGCTGTTTTTGTGGCCCAGGGTCACATTTATACATTTCAACATTGCCATCACATAACCAGCTCCATATGTATGACTTTTCTGACATAGTAAACTTGCTCTGTAGCTCACCTGGTACAGCACTTGCAAAACAAGCACTTACAGCACTTTTGTGAAACAAAAAGACTTGAATTTCACTTGAAGTCATTGTTTTACACATTCAGTGAATATTTAGTTTACTTTGTGGACTGCAAGACAAAAAAGTTGGATAATAAATCTGGAAATGTCTAAAAGTAATAGTAATAGCTGCTACACTATACACTCACTGTAGCTAATTAGTACTTGCTGTGGCATTTGGAGCATAGTCTTTATCTGATAGCAGCTCACACAGTTAACATTTGAGATTTCCAAGTATATGTGTCAAGATCAACTGGTATTTTCCTGTTTAATGAAACACCTCTCACACAAAATGAGAGGTACTGTAACAGCAAATGCACATTTCAGTTAATGCTAATCTGCACTACAGTTTCAAGTACACCTGAAAGTGGACATTATGCGCATGTCTGGATTCATCCCCTGATGCGGTTTGACAAGTCTATCCTGCAGTTTAATGAATGTGTGATAATGTGTTTTTATCTCCCAGCGGGACGGGGGGATTGTAATGAGATGCGCCTCATTTGTCTTTGAGGAAATTTGCGTTCTGCATTTAAATACACTTGTTTTTTTTCCATTAAAAATGACACAACAGGAATAATTTAGCATGATTGGTTTAATTCAAATGCAGAGTGCTTGTGCTGTGACATTCAGGTTTGCGGTGAGCTGTTTTACAAGAACAAGGGAATCTTTTGTCAATAACACATGATCAATTATAGCCACGGCTGTCCACTAATTGATACTTCCTGACATGGATCATGCAGTATAACATTAGCATGATTTACCCAGCAGGCTGTTTGATTTGCTAATGATTTCTGATTGTATTTATTGTTGGAGCCAGAACAAAATAACCTGGAAACATAAAACAAACAAGCTGATGCAAGGGTGCATTATGGGTAATTATTCATTTTGTATGCACTATTTTGCATTACAGTGATTTTGACATGCAAACAATGCTTTTCTAGATATGTACAATTATATTTCAATGTTATATATATACAGGTCCTTCTCAAAAAATTAGCATATTGTGATAAAGTTCATTATTTTCTGTAATGTACTGATAAACATTAGACTTTCATATATTTTAGATTCATTACACACAACTCGAAGTAGTTCAAGCCTTTTCTTGTTTTAATATTGATGATTTTGGCATACAGCTCATGAAAACCCAAAATTCCTATCTCAAAAAATTAGCATATCATGAAAAGGTTCTCTAAACGAGCTATTAACCTAATCATCTGAATCAACTAATTAACTCTAAACACCTGCAAAAGATTCCTGAGGCTTTTAAAAACTCAAAGCCTGGTTCATTACTCAAAACCGCAATCATGGGTAAGACTGCCGACCTGACTGCTGTCCAGAAGGCCATCATTGACACCCTCAAGCAAGAGGTCTGTGGGAAGGAAAAAGTGTGGCAGAAAACGCTGCACAAAGAGAAAAGATGACCGGACCCTGAGGAAGATTGTGGAGAAGGACCGATTCCAGACCTTGGGGGACCTGCGGAAGCAGTGGACTGAGTCTGGAGTAGAAACATCCAGAGCCACCGTGTACAGGCGTGTGCAGGAAATGGGCTACAGGTGCCGCATTCCCCAGGTCAAGCCACTTTTGAACCAGAAACGGCAGCAGAAGCGCCTGACCTGGGCTACAGAGAAGCAGCACTGGACTGTTGCTCAGTGGTCCAAAGTACTTTTTTCGGATGAAAGCAAATTTTGCATGTCATTCGGAAATCAAGGTGCCAGAGTATGGAGGAAGACTGGGGAGAGGGAAATGCCAAAATGCCTGAAGTCCAGTGTCAAGTACCCACAGTCAGTGATGGTCTGGGGTGCCATGTCAGCTGCTGGTGTTGGTCCACTGTGTTTTATCAAGGGCAGGGTCAATGCAGCTAGCTATCAGGAGATTTTGGAGCACTTCATGCTTCCATCTGCTGAAAAGCTTTATGGAGATGAAGATTTCATTTTTCAGCACGACCTGGCACCTGCTCACAGTGCCAAAACCACTGGTAAATGGTTTACTGACCATGGTATTACTGTGCTCAATTGGCCTGCCAACTCTCCTGACCTGAACCCCATAGAGAATCTGTGGGATATTGTGAAGAGAAAGTTGAGAGACGCAAGACCCAACACTCTGGATGAGCTTAAGGCTGCTATCGAAGCATCCTGGGCCTCCATAACACTTCAGCAGTGCCACAGGCTGATTGCCTCCATGCCACGCCGCATTGAAGCAGTCATTTCTGCAAAAGGATTCCCGACCAAGTATTGAGTGCATAACTGAACATAATTATTTGAAGGTTGACTTTTTTTTGTATTAAAAACACTTTTCTTTTATTGGTCGGATGGAATATGCTAATTTTTTGAGATAGGAATTTTGGGTTTTCATGAGCTGTATGCCAAAATCATCAATATTAAAACAATAAAAGGCTTGAACTACTTCGAGTTGTGTGTAATGAATCTAAAATATATGAAAGTCTAATGTTTATCAGTACATTACAGAAAATAATGAACTTTATCACAATATGCTAATTTTTTGAGAAGGACCTGTATATATATATATATATAAAGGTATTTGATAGTACCTTGATATTACCATCTAATTATCATGTTATAACCATGTAATAATGGTAGCATTACTGTTCTTTTACCTTCCAGTTTTCCTAATACTTACACAAACCAACTGATTGAAACAGACCAACAAAGACCTCCAGAGCAATTGCCAATCCGTTCCTCGGATAATAAAGCATGTCAATGAAATCAGTGCCATCAACCCAATCACCTGCTCAAGCACAGGCGCGAACGAGTCTCATTCAGTGCGTGGATGACAGATTATGGATCGAGCTATTGAGCCGTCGGCTGTCTAGATCAAATGAGGCAGCACACACAGATTAATTATTCAAATTCCCATTATGATCCTAATGATTTCACAGCACAGCTACAAGCTTAACAGCTCGATCTTTGGGGCGTTATTTCAGCTAAGGCTGATGGGTCGGATAGCACGCTAGAGTTTGTCTCATGTTGTCTCCTGGGATTCAGATTGTATAAATCCTTTGCAGAAAGGCAGATAAAGTGATGGAAATATGATGGTGTTTTGATCCTCTCGCTGCAGTCCTTTAAGATTATATGTTATAATCTCCACATACATTCATTCAGAGAGATTATAGTGAGATTATACTGCATTTTAATAAATGTTTGATGACATACCTGAACATAAACAGAAAATGTAATAAATTTTTCAGCCAATCACACTATATCCGTGCTGATGTTATGAACATATTCTTCACATTTCTTCATGTATACCATGATATCGTGTTCACATTTTTCACAAAGAGAACTTTTCCTCTTGGTATGGGTTGTTTCCTCGTCTCAGAGCTAATCCTAATCATCATGTTTTTGGTTTATACAGTTTTTTTTTTTTTATTTTCAACATACATTACTATTTCCCTGCTGAAAATCTAGATAAAGCCAGCTTTGGTATCTGAGTTTACAAGGCCCAAACTTTCAGTGGATAACAAGTCATCAGACTAATACCTAGGCAGTTATCTTGATTGAATTTGTTGGATCTGGTAAACCTGGTTCAATACTTCAAAGAATATCATGGTATGTCCATGAAGTTTAACCAGAAGCATACACACTTAAAAATAAAGGTTCCATAATGGTCCCATAAAGAACCTTTAACATCTTTCTGTTTCACAAAAGGTTCTTTGTGGCGAAAAAAGGTTCTTCCGAATATAAAAAGGTAAGAAAGAGATGGTTCCTTTGACTGAATGGTTCTTTGTGGAACCAAAAATGATTCTTCTATGGCATCGCTGTGAAGAACCTTTTTTAAAGCACCTTTATTTTTAAAAGTGTAGTAGTATAAAATTAACATGTCCATTGTTGGCTCACAGTACTTTTTGAAAACACAGCTGTTATTTTTAGTTAGTTTTACCTGGTTTATTGATGTTATCATCTTATTGAGGTTATAATCTTGTCATTAATGCATCATGCCAGTTCCAGCTGGAACCGTAGTACAGTTTTAACAATAAGGATGTTCACTGTGCTTATGGCTACTGACAAGGCAGTTGTCTGCTACTGGTTAAACAGCAGCTCTACCTTTATTTTTTACCTGCTGGTCTACATCTAATTCTGGTGTGATGTATCCTGATTTGACTAGAGGAGAACTAGTTCTCAATTGAGCTTGGTTTCTCCCAAGGTTTTCTCAACTTCTTTGAATTCTCAGTTGGTTTCTGCTGCTGTCACCTTTTAGCTTGCTTAGTTGGGGTTTAAATTTGATTTTTATTAATATCATCGATTTGTTGGCATTAACAGTGTCGAATGTGAACAAAACTTGAACTGAACTGTGGATGATGACACTGTTGCTTCTATAGAACTTTTTTACTGTACTTTATAGATAGAGTAAATTTGTTTTTAATTGACATTTTTTTCAACAACAACACTTATTGAACTGAATAAAATCAACATTGAACTGACTCAAGATGAATAACAACACTACTGTCTTTGTAGAGCTGATCACTGAATTGAACTTGATTTGAAAATTGATGAACTACACAGTTATTGAACTGAAGTGAATCATCATTGAACTGACCTCAACTATATTTTAAATAATCTGTATTATATAACACACTATATAAATAAAGCTTGTAAAATAATATCATGATTTTACCTGCAGAACCTGCAACATATGGTATGTATAACTAAATTTTACTCAGAAGAACATGATTGTTACGTTTCTGGGAAATGATTCTGATTATTGACTTTCTGGGAAATTTTTATTGCCTAAGTACAATTTCCCAATCAAAAACTCAATCATGAAAACTGATGTTCTTCAGAAAATATTTGAGCACTTAGAAAAATTTCTAAACATTTTTTTTTTCCTAAAAAGATCTTTATGAAACATCTTACTGTTGGTTAGAAAAGATTTGTTGGATGTCAAGGGGCAAAATCTCAGTTCCAATCCATATAATTGACTAACTAGAGAGCATTTTAAGCACTGTAGTCATGATAGTCTGTTTATCCCCAACTTATAAGTCAAACCTGTGCCAAATGATGTGTGGGTAATTTTGATGTGGCGAGAGAAAAGGCAACATCATATGGATTGTAATCTTGTAAATTCATGTAAAATTTATTACAAAAAGATGTCTATAAAAATAATCAAATGGTACAAATTACTATTACCTTACTGTTCTGTGTAGTTTTATGCTCATTGCTGTTATCTCACCTTTAGCTTAGCAACAATCTAATGTCAGACACGTTTGAAATTCACTTCCAATTTAACATTTAAGCTGTCCAGAGCGATTGCATTTGTGTTTCCTTAGAATGGAGCTGGGAGAGATCCTATTAAATACAGTAGCGTTATTATGTTGGTTCACTGTGTGACATTTACAGCTGTGATAACAAGAAGTATTGTTGTAGAATATCATAATTTGTGTGTGTTTTTTTTTCCATTCAATTTCCCATGAATCCTGTGATACAGCAGCAGTGATGCTGTCTTCAGCTCATCACCATAGCAACATATCCGTTGTCCATGCTATGTTTGTTCTGCATACTTAGTTATCATGTGTCTTACACACTAGTTGCTGCATATACATTGATCCTCTCATACGCTGTTTCCTTTACATGTCCATTAGATGTATGTGGACCTCTTTTTTCCCACTAATGTGGCATCTTTTTGTGGCATGCACTTCCTGCACGACATAGACATGCGTCTATTGGTTTAGCAATGAAATTATATGCAAATGTTAACCTGAGGGTGGCATGGGGATAACAGCTTAGATGATTGTGTCTGTGAGAGATAAACATCAGCCAGTGATCTTCAGAACAGAGCTCCAGGCTTCACATGTGCTCATCTCACACAGGAAACGCAGCCATTACATTATCATCCCATCTGCTTTCTGCATTACACAAGCTCAGTCTTCAAACACAATGAGAATGTTTGTAATGTTTGATAGAGTGTCATTTTTTGGATGTGCATTAGCTGGAAACATACACTTCTCACTTACTTCTGGATTTATAACAGCCTGAGGAATTATGTTTATATCCATTACAAGCACATCATTAAAGATTTACAATCTGTATTACAAAATAGTGTTAAAGGCATTTCAGCAGCTCATTTTTTTTTACAGCTGCTTATTTTTTGTTTTATTTCTACATGTACAGACAGACATATAAATGAACAGTGGATATGCATGACAGAATTCCTATTAATACAGGAAAATGAAAGCTGTTTTATTTTCAAAAACTGTAATATTAACTGGGTTATAATACATAATCAGTATTAATAATAGAGATACCGATAGCTAGGTTGGACCACACTGGCCGATACTAATTAATCGACCAGTAGTTTTTAAAATGGATACTGAATGTAAACTAAAACAGTGGACTACTATTTAAAAAAGGGACTGAACCAGTAAATGTTGAAATCAACACACTAACAAGGACCAATACTTCTTAACAATACATTACGTTCAGTTCAAACAGAGGTATAAAACTGTTTATTTAATCACCAACGGGCATACGTTTACTTCAAGAATTATCAAAAAACAGCATAGATGACTTTGAAGTTTAGTGTTTAAAACAACAGCGTGACTGGAAAGAGAAGGTACGATCTATATTATAGCTCTCAATATGAAACAGACAGACTATATTGGAGCCACAGAAAGAAAAACGTTTTGCTAAAAATGCACAATACCCAGTCTTCCAGCCCATGGTGAAGTCTTTATGTACATTTTTATAGATTTGGGACAGATATGATGTATTTAATGTAAAACACTGTGATAGCGCTCTGTGATGCGGCAGGATTTCGGCAGGTTTGCTGTCTTACATCACTAGCTTTTAACCCTTTAAGACCTAAGGGTAAAATAGGTAATTTTCACACATTTTGTTTATTTGGCTGTAAAATTTTAACAGAATGTGCTATTTTCAAGTGCAAGGTGTCATTTTTTTCAAAAACAAATGGCTTTCAAAAAAGTACAGTTATTGACCATTAATGTTGTCTGGTGAATTTGTAAACAAAATTTAAATAGACAAAAATAAAAACAGTTGCACAGTTTTCATTCAGGAGCCTTTTTGTTTATACACGCACACATTTATACGTACGAACACACAAATATACCCATACATTTACATGCACTTAAGCCTGCTCCCAAGTCTCATTAAAAATCATCCCAATCGCCTCTTGCGTTATTTACTCTTCCTTCACCATGTTTTCGTTTGTTTCATTTATTATTTTATGCGATCCAAATCTCCGCACTCCCTATCTTTCCATTCAAATTTATCCTTCCCGCTCTCCCGGCAGAGTGCAAGAAATTACCGTAATAAGCCGTATATTGCCGAAAAACGCAGGCTGTTTGCTGTCAGGAGCAGTTTGAATTATGTTGAATTAGTGCAAACGGTTGAAGAGTTATGGTCACATGAATACTGCTTGGTTTAATGTGTCGGCACGACACGTTCGGTTTAAAAGGGTTAATATGCAACTTGATGGCTAACAAATGCATTAATATGATCAGCTGGATATAAATGAATGCAAATAGATTGCAAAAATCGTGACATTAAATGGGTTGGACTTACTGTTTTGGACACGTTGTTTTAACCTCTTGAGATGCGCCTAATGTTCGCTTCCTCTCAGCCTTGATAGCAAACATACAGCTGTGCTTTCTCAACTAATGCAAAATCTAGTCAACAAAGTACTAAGTAATGATATGAAAACATGCACTGTGGTTCATTGTCAATGTTTTAAATCTGCATTTGAAGTGTATCATCATACATATCTATGGCTCTCATACTGCATAATAACAGCGGAGCCTTCTCAGCCGCTTCAGCAAAAGCCGCAACCCGGAAAAACTATAGGCATTGATTTTTGCTGATAACGGATAGTTCCACAAATCAACTATCGGTGCCGATTAATCGGCAAAACCAATATATCAGTCGACCTCTAATTATAATCAACTTGTACTCATTGAATATGTGTATCTAGTGTTCCAAAACAGCGTAAATGTATATTACGTTGCAACTTTCTGCCAAAATCTTTGCTTTTTTGGAGAAGGAATGGTCCTGAGGCCATGATTATGTCTTGCAGAATGAGTGGGAATGTGCTGTACATTTATATATCGTCACTGAAATCAGTTGACTGAAGTTAAAATGATACTGTGTATTTTTTATTGCATGATCTCTGAATCTTATATTGATCAAAATGATTCTTTGTTGGCATCAAAGACAATATTTTAACTTTGAGAAACTGCTGATGAAAGACTTTGGTTAATAAACATGCAATATGTTGCTGATTTACAGTGCTGCACAGTCAGGGTTAATATTCCTATCAAAGATCTCTAAAGCAAGTTGAGAAGCATGAGAAGAAAGCTTTCCTGGCATATTTTTAAACATAGATCAGTGGGGTGCCGTTCTGAGTTGCTCAACTTTACTGGACCACTGACAGGATTGCTGTCACAGTTTTTATTCTGTACAAACCATTCATGTCATTGTAAAATGTGTAATTACAAGTTTTAGAATGAATTTTACGAAAGCTTGTCTCACTTGACTGTTGCAACCCCTGAATGGTAGCAGTTAAAGCTAGTTAGACAGCTCTGCATGTACTGCTTCTGTTTAATATGCAGTTTTCAATTTACAGTATTATTTTTACCTGTAAGTGCATCAAGTCAGTGTTACCTGATGCACTTACATTAGAAAAAAATAGCTTTGAAACCATTTTACATATATTAAAAAAAGTAAAATAATTTCATTATTAATTACAAAGAAATGACAAGTAACGCTTTGAATTAAATGTGAACTACAAAGACTGAAATAGTATTTTGTAAAAAAAAATCAATAATCACATCCTTTAACTGTCTGTGTGAAAACCTACTCTCTTAATAACAGTGTGGACAAGTATATGGCTGTGTAGTATACATGTGAATTATTATCATAAGATATACAATTAGCATTTCCAGAAATCACTGTGAATAAATAGAGAGAGTGAAACAAAGCATGAGTCTGGAATAATCCACATCACAGTCACCTTGTGCTTGCACCCGCAGGCAGCAATACATCCTCAAATAATATCACACACCATTAGAGAAGCACATTTCAGCCTCATTAAATTCATGCCTCTTTACCCAGATAAACCAGATGCATCTAATATACACGCGTTATTATTTTTGTAACAGGATTCCCTAAAGGTTTCCTAGATCAATTAGTGCTGTGTCTCACAAATAAAACTGCTAAGGATATTATTACTAGCTATAATTCAGTAACTGCTTACTGTTAACTGTACCTTAATGAATCCAGCTGTGCTTGAAATGTACAGCATGTCATACAGACAGTTAATGAGTCAGCTAATTATTGACATGAAGTGATGATGTTGTTGATTCATGAGTGAGTGATGTGTTTCCACATCTGTAATTACAGTAGCACTGTGTTTTTCTATGGCATAGCATACTGTATCTTAATACAGTTTTATGTGTTGCACTGTAAAACCAATGATTTATTTATGATTTATCTAATATTATAAAAATATTCTTGTTTTGAATGCTTTCTGGTAAAAACAGCTTTCCATGCCATGATATAGTCCGCAATAAAGTAACAACTCTTGACCTGTTCTTTCATAGCAGATTCATATTCTATAGTATAGTATAGTAATATATGCAAGTTACTATCTTCCAGTGGAAAGATACATTTCATGAATTTGCTTAATAAAAAAAATGTTTAATGAAAATGTGTCTTTTATTTTATAAACTCGAAAAGGCACTGGAGGATGTTCTGTAATGTGAATAATGCCACTCCTCATGTCATGACGAGATTGACAATATAGCACAGCTGCTTATACTGCATTTCTTAATTATTTTGATTATGAGTGAATAAAAAATGTCAGATTTTCCAGTCAAAACAAAAATGTACTTGACAAGCAACATAGTGCAAAATAATAAAACATTTTGTTTTGATTTATGCTTAAATCTAGAATAACTGAAACCTTATTGTAAAGTATTATCAATACATTTTAAAATAGTAACTAAAATTACTTAAATCCAACCCAGGCTCATGAAAATACGTGCCTCTATATACATTTCTGCAACACCGTAATTACGTAGTTACTGCTCCAGATGACGCAAGCTCGCTCGCTCGCGCAGAGGAAGATCTATGTGTGCGCTCATCCGATGCGCACAAACCAGCAATGTTATTTTACATTTGATTACTTTATTCAATTTCTGTACCTAAAAACTAATGTTAGACCTACCTAAAAACCTGAAAAGCACTATTTTATTTGTATCTGTACTCTATTGTATTTATTTGTGTTGTTGCTTGTAGCTAGATTATTAGTTCTTATTTTATGTATTTTTATTTGACAGTATAGTTTTTTCCCTAAACATAGCACATACCGAACCTTACTGAAACCGTGACTCTAAAACTGTGACACAAAACGAACCATGAGTAAGTTGAACTGTTGCACCCCTAATATGAAGCTGTATTTGTGACAAAAACATTCAAAAGTAACAGTATTCAAATTGTGCAGGATATTACAATTGTTTTGAAGTCATAATATAATATTCTGCAAGTAATTGTGAGACAACTAGGCTTTATTAATCAAAACTCTGTACCTGTAAATCATACTTTGTGTGAAGAGGAATAAAAGTTGTCAGGGTTTTACTGCCTCTAGTGTTCATTTCAACTGGAAACTATTTAGTTTTACAGAAATATATATAGAGGAATGTATTTCCAATGATGTTACCTAAATCAAGTCAAGATGAAGTAAATTTGAACTCTCTCATTCAGTCTATTTATACATGTATCAGAACATAATAAATGCTTGGTATCAATAATACAACAGACGAAAAAATCAGGCTGTATCAAATGAAATGTCACTTAGTCCCTACTAATGCTGTCTTCAAGTTTGAGGCAAATTAGGGTAACTTCCATGCTACTTTGAATTGTCAACCATCATACTATTTAAGATGTGAAGTACTTACTCTTTACTCTTTACTAGAAGTTTAAATCAGAAATTTTCAGATTTTCTTCAGAATATTTTTTTGCCTTTAGTGTAAAAGAG
This sequence comes from Cirrhinus molitorella, assembly GCA_033026305.1. Taxonomy (NCBI): domain Eukaryota; kingdom Metazoa; phylum Chordata; class Actinopteri; order Cypriniformes; family Cyprinidae; genus Cirrhinus; species Cirrhinus molitorella. The sequence goes on from CM065117.1 coordinate 14,967,132, forward strand.
TGATGGCAGTCTATACAGAAACAATCCTTTACTTAAGAGACTGAATCTTCCCATGATGTAAGTGCCAACATTATTAAAAACATATCTGCCCAGTGCCAACAGTCTGTTTCTTCAGTCTGATTGAAGGACACCGTATGTTCTCCTCTGTGTCTCCTCCAGCCAAACAGGATGAGATAACTGATCTAGATTTGGATGATAGGGTTGTTTGTGTGTGAAAGGCAGAGGTTGCTTATAAGTGTCCCACACAGAAAGTGTGCCCACAGAACTAGAAATCTCCTGCAAAATTGGAAAGCCTGTCATTCATGGTAATGTAAAAACAGATTCAAAGCAATGTGATTTGTTGTTCTCAGCTGGTGTGGTCTGCTGGTTTTAGAGCAGTTTTTAGGCTCCCATCAGCTGTTGCAGAGCAAATGGGGCAAAAGGTGTAAAATATATGGTGATGGCACAAATTTACAGTATGTAAACTAGAGTGTATACAATATTGACAAAAATAATATTTATATATTTGATAGAATTATACAATATTGTGTGTTTTTGTCCTGGTATCTTGACTGATTTAGGCCTGTTAAGGCCAGAAATTAACTTTTTCACTAAGAGGTGATATTTCCCACCCATTGTTCATTAACTATTGTTAAATAATATCAGTGTTTAAAAAACGTCTGCACTCTCGAGTGAGTGACATACCCAATAATGTGAACTTCCAAGTTGTTAAAACAACAATTGTGATGTTATCAAAGATAATACATATCGCACCCCTAAAGTACATTGAGTCATAGGCCTTGCTTAATTTGTCAGAAAATCTTTTTCACACACCCAGATATTATGCAGATGGGTTTTTTTAAAATCTGGAAAAATCTGATTCAAACCATAAATGGAGGTGGTTTAAAATGTGATTCCAATCGTCTTAGTCTGGATGCTCTAGTTTGTGATTATTGCTGATCACTTTTGGTGTAAAAAAGAGTTTTACATTTGCAAAAAAAAAAAAAAAAATTATATTAAAAACAAACACAAATACAACCCCAGCTCAAATTTAAAACGTAGCACAAAAACTAAGCATACTTTTTTAAGGAGTACTTTATAACACAATATTGTAATGCATGTCTTTTAAAATTAACTCTCCCCAACCCTGCTCTTAATGGGACATCACAGTAACATGAAAACCGGTGATGGAAATGTCAGAAGTATTCATACAGTATTCAAATGAAGCTGTTTTTTTTGTTTGTTTGTTTGTTTTTTTTTGCAACCCATGCAGATAAGCTGGTTATGTCTGGACACACAAATCAGATTTGATCACTTGCAATTAATAGTGCGGACAGTCTGTCTGAAAAGATCTGATTTGAGAAAAAAAAATCTGATTTGCCTGCAGTCTGAATCACAGGTTCACAGTATCACACACTCAGTTATAATGGGCCTCTTTTAAAAGGAAACAGTCTTGAAATGTCCTTCTTCTGGAGTTCCTGTTACAATTTTGACTTTCCTCATCAGAGGTGTTTTGGAGGTGTTTGATGATAGAGGTAGTGAGCTGTCTTTTGTCCTGTTCTGTCTTTGGCTTTCACACTGAGCTGTGGACACAAGCCATGGAAAAAATGGCAAGTGTGGAAGTGTGGAGCTGCGCTGCCCAGGAATAAAAGGTCATATGCACTGTTGGCTACGTGCACACACACAGGCACCTGCAGAGGAAACACACACACATACTGACCCGTCCTTCAATCCTTGGTTCATCCCAGGAGGAAAAGACAGAGGCAGAAGATGAGCTTTTATTTTCATCCGTGACTGATTCACTCGACAGCAGTAAAGCTGATTATATCACAAATGGCATGAACAGAGACAGAACACACAGGATGACTGAATGTAGGGAAAATGAGGATAAACATGAGAGGAACAGACCGCAGAGATGAAAGAGAGGTGCAGGCCTCTAATAACCTCGAAGATTTAGAGTTCGAAAGTTCACCATTGTTCCCGCATGATGAACTGCCCAGTGACATTTTTAACTCGATTTGCTGGATGCATTAAAAAAACAACAGGCAATTGCTTTGTTTTGAATGCAGTTTAAAATTCTCCTTTTAAAAATGATTCAATTCTTATTTTAGTGACGTGAGTTGAGGAGCATAGTTTTCCTTGATGTATTGTCGTATTTAAGATTGACGCTAAAAGCTACCTGTCACTCCAACCAATGTCTAATTTAGTGGCTAGTCTGATAAACTCATATGACTCATTCATACATACAGTTATGTTTGTTTTAGGTCCCTCACATGAGACTGCAGCATTACTATTTCACTCCAATATATATCACTGTAATGAAGAAAAGACAACAACAATTTCTGTTTCATGACCACTTTTAGGGGAATGGTTCAAGAATCTCTGTGACGTCATGATATCTCTGTGTCTAAGAGGCTGCAGATTTTTAATTCATATCCTAATGCTGAGAAGTGCACTAGTATTTAGATGATCTTACACTCTAAAAATGCTGGGTCAAAAACAAGCCAACTTGACTTATTTGGCAACCTAGTGCTGGGTAAATATTGCACAGAACACATGCTGGGTTGTTTTGAAGCAGCTGGTTGGGTTAAATGTTTTACCCAACATGCTGGGTTGTTTTATTCAAGTCAACTATTGTTAAAAAATACTATATTGCTGGCTTAAAACGGGCTGGAAATTAAAAATCGCACAGAATTACAGAGGCAATAGCAATAATCAAAAGATGCCATGGACAAAAATAGAAAAAAAAAAAAAATTATTTGGGTGAATACAGCATAGTTTACAATATTACATACCAATACACTTTTTTAACAATTATTTTCGCATTTTAATTTAAGTATATTCAACCGTTGTCTGCAACTACTTTTCACCAAAATAGAGCTAATTCTCACGCTGGTGTGTTGGCAAAATCTAAGCTGCTGATGGGCTGCTGTTCGCCGGAGAAGCTATGAACCTCAGACTGCCACCTTGCGTTTCACTCATAGCTGAAATATGCTGTGATTGGCTTCATAACCTGCACATAAACAGTACTGAGATTAGAGAACATTTTTAACATCAAATTAAAATAAATTCAGCATTATAACGACTAAAATCTGTTGTTATGCAAGGCAAAAGGAGTTTCCATCATGTAAAATCTTGTCCTTGTATGTTGTGTTGTGTTAAATAATATAATTTACAGCACAGTAAAGACTTTTTAAATGAAATAAAATGTATACAAAATAGTGGTGTCAAAATTAGCGTGTTAACACAAGGCGATTAATTTTTTCATTTTAAGGCGTTAAAAATATTTAACATAATTAATGCATGGGTGGGGCTAGGTTTGGCCACTTCACGCACAACTGCTAAAAAAAATTGTTTATTTAGATGCACAGATTGTCTTTACGAGACTTTTCAGACACGTGCTCCACCTTCACTTCAGCACCAGACGTGAGTCAAACGAGCACAGAAACAGTACCGATGATGAGGAGCTTCAGTAGAACATCAGTGAACTGCGACCAGATGAGATGTTGTCAGGCCATATGTTGGTAAAAATTAATTTACTTGTCCTGTCAGCCTTTATACTCTGCTTGTAGTGCACTCTTCAAGTGCACACACAAATGTGCCAGCACACACTGCGTAGTTGTGTCGTCAGTTTAGACATGAATTCACAAAAAAAGAGATTAAAGCTGCCTTAAAACTGTGCATGCAAAAATTTATCATTTATAGGTCACAGCAGTGTCAGATCAAGATTAGCAGTGACAGCTTTTAAAGTAACAACAGCCAAAATATCCTAATAACCAGCTGCTGTGATGTCTGTTAATCAAAGAACAAAATTAAAAAGAGGAAATTGATTTCTAAGTTTTATCTTTGTATAATTTAGAATTTGATATAATTTAGATAACTTTAGGCCATATTTTTTTGCTGAAGGGCAGAGGTAGCTACTAGCTCTATATGGCATTTATTATAATGGGTTTATGTGAAGATTGTTTCAGGTTCACTTAAATTATTATTGTTAGTTATTTTTTAAAGTCTAATAAATGTTAAAGTGATAGCTCTCAGTGATACTGTAATGTTGAATGGTTATATATATATATATTTAATGGTTAAATATTAGGAAAAAAATCAGAGACATCAGTTGGAATCAGTGATACTTGCCTTCAGTCATAAAAAAAGATGGCATTAAACAAATATTAAAAATATACGTTCTTATGTTGTTTCCACATTATTTGAAGCATGCATGTGAAATTATTGCAATATAAAAGAGTAATTAAAAACTTTAATGTCAGGTAGGATTAATTGTGATTAATTTCAGAAAAAAATGTGTGATAAATTAGTTCATTTTTTTTAATCAACTGACACCACTAATACAAACCTTTATTGGGCTGAGAGCAGCTCTCTTCTGTAGAGGATGCAAAAACCCCATGCTCTGACTGTAACTCAACAGCTGGGTTGTTGGCAGAAAAAATAACTCAGTATTTAATAACCCATTAAAAGTGACCCAGCAGCGTAGTTACAGAAAAAATGTCCAGCATTTGGTTTAAAAAAATAACCTAGCATTTTTTAGAGTGCAGAAAATCTACCCAACACCTTGGTTTAAAAAGGCTGAACCCAGCATTTGGGTTAAAAAAAAATAACCCAGCATTTTTAGAGTGTAGTTAGTTAGTAGATATAGCTAACAAAATTTTATTTTGATTTCACTGAGTCTTTGAAATTGGGGACATTAGCTTTGTTCCAAACCTAGAAAGCATTTTAAGGCACCATAGGTATGCTTGTGCTACCTTGTTAAATTAAAAATGTTTCCAGAGGATTTTCAAAGTGTGTATCCATGCTAGGGCTAATATTGCCAACAACCCCATTGTGCTACAGCTTTGGCACTTTTTCAACTTTTTCATTTGCACAAAGATGAAAAGAATATGATGAAGCTGCTGTGACAGATTCATGTACCAATCTGAAAAGGGGAAAAAAGTTTGTCCTTTAAACAACTTCACTTTTCAGCTGAATGCTTTTCACTTTGAATGCTGTTACATGTTGACTTGTTAAAATGTCAGAACCTAAAAAAAATATTTTGGTCACACTTTAGTTTGGGGATAAATTCTCACTATTGACTAACTGTTAACTATTATTTTTGACTTTTGCCTCTCTAAACTCATAATTTGCTGATTATAATTAGTTAGCAAAGGTAGCTGTTAAGATATGAGAAGGATCTAAAATATGGTCATGCAGAATAAGGCATTGTGCTTTATAAGTACTAACAAAACAGCCAATATGGTAGTAATATGCAAGGACCCTAAGCTAAAGTGGAACCAAAATTTTAAAGTAATAGGTAAATGCTAAAACTTAGCACAAGCAGTACATAACAAAGAGGTACTATCATAGTAATGTGTCCCAGTACTGGTTTACTGCCTCACCATCTGCTCAGAACTATGTCCTTTCCCATCACCAGCAAAGTAAATATGTTTAGTGCATAGTAGAAGTATGGAAATTGGGATGCAGCCATCGAGAGCTAATACTGCGCCATAATTCTGTCGTAGCAGCTTGAGACTAGCCAGCAACTGGGAAAAAAAATAGCCCAAATGCTATTTAAGATGCCAAGGTACTAATTAGAGCGCTTCAGTGACTCATTCTGTGCCAGTCACGGGGTTCTTGGGGTCTGTCCACTGTTTGTTTTCATCACATGCTCCTCCATTGGCCAGGAGGCCGGCGCACAGACTGCATCTGCTTTGCTTTGCTTGCACTCTGGCCTTTTCAATTAGTACTTAGACAGGGTGACAAAAGCTGTCTGGAGGAAATAGCACACTACCAACAGCTACTCATTTTCTGCTCCTTTCCGCAGTAGCTGGACTGCATTTCTGCTTTAGTTCTAGTTGTATATGTTAACTACAGTGTATGTAAATCCTACTTTTGCATAGCCAGGCTTTTGACCGTTGACTAGTCTTTAGCACTTTGCAGGTCATCCTGGCCTAGATTTAGACAGGACGAAGTTAGCTGTGTCAGAATTCGCATTCTGTCTAGTGAGTACTACATTTGGTTTGAGTGGAAAAAAGTACACTTTAAAAAACATAGAATCTATAGATCTATAGAATCTACTCAATAAAATTGATGTAACAATTTGCACTCACTTTGTTTGTGTAGACTCTGTCCTATATATTTGTGTAAAGAGTACCTAAATTTAACAGCTATGACAAACTAAAAGAAATAAGGTAAGGTCTTCCTAATATTTCTCATTACATTACATAACTAATTACTTATTTATAAAAATTGAGTTACTCTATTGTTAGTAAGCAACAGTTCATCTACTAAATTATTATTAAGAATGATTAGGAAAAATTACACATTAACAAAAATTACACATATTCAGGGAAGGTTGAATTTGCTTAAAAATAGTCGCAGACGCAGGAGATTGCATCAGTTGCTTTTTTTTTTTATTATTGACCAAATAACATTTTATTTTTTAAAACATTTGAAATGAATTAAAAGTACAAAATAACCCTTTACAATAAATTTCAAGTGAAATACAATATATCATAATGTTACATAAAGCTACATAAAGTCTTCATGAGATGTCAAAATATACATTAGAATATACATTTCTTTACGTTTTCATTTCAAACTAAATGGTTACATTTAATGTGTGGCTACAATACTTGCAACACAAGAAAATGAAAAGAGACACTGAAATGAGAGGAGAAACTGATCTCATTTACCTCAGTAGACTTCCATGCTATATGGATACAAACAAACATTTCAACTTCAATTAAAACAAGTGCAAAAAACAACAACAACAACAACAAAACTCTTACATTAAGTTTTAAGTGGCATACAACTTAATATTACATACAACTCACATTACATGTAACTTCTTGAACATTTGAAAATAAAACATTCAACACTAATTAGGCAAGACTGTGCTTACGTTCAATTTTAAGTGACATTCAACTTCATATATAACTCATGTTATATATAGCTTCCTGAACATTTACTATTTAAAAATAAAACAATGTCTTCACTGGATGAAGGAAACAGTACTTACAGTAAACAAACTTACAGTACATAAAGTTCATTCCATTAGTTTAGGCTTGAGGCTTTGGACCTTCTTCAGTGCAGTTTTTAACAACACACATATCTGCTATTCATTTTTGTGGCCTTCAAGTTAATCCTCCTGTTAAAAAAAACAAGCAAATATGTTTTTGTGCTAGTTCAAGCAAAGTAGCATGCTGTTCGATTACAGTTGTTTTCTTGGTTCATGGCAATTGTTTGATCACATGCAGAATTTCTGTATTAATCATCACGTCATTATAAACAGCTAACAAATAAAAATTAAAACCCAAATTCTTTACCCCAGTATCCCATAATGAAAAATTATCAATTTAACCCCTAAATAGATTTTAATGCTGGAACAGATCACCCCTTCAGGAAAGAAATGTCACCATAGAATAAAGGAATAACAGAGTTGCCACTACCTTACAATATGGGTGAACCTTTCAAACTTTCATAATTAAATGTCCCCCATCTGTACCTTTCATTCATTTCTGGCATGTATATGGAGGTCAAACCAATGAACCTTCAGGATCAATCATTAACTTGTCAATGTTCCCCATCAAAGGTTAAATACTTTATATTAATCAATGTACAATTAAAATGTAAAAAATAAATGTCAGCATCCATTGCAACATATTTTCCCCAACTAGCCAAACTCGAAACTTTCGGTAGCAATAACAAAATTCTCCATTGCTAGCATGGCATTCTAAATTTCTGAAGACCTCTTTTTTTATAAAGGTAGGCCATGATATATTTATGAAGTTTTGGGTGAATAGACTTTCAGTGGAGGGACAGAAATCTGTCAGGCATCATTAAAAATATCTTAATTTGTGTTTTGATGATTAACCAAAGTCTTATGAGTTTGGAACAACATGAGGGTGATTAAATGATGACAAAATTTTCATTTTAAGTGAACTAACCTTTTATGAATTAAATGCATGAGCATTAATTATGCTTTATTTTACATTTTGAGGTTTTAGTTAAATTTTTATTTGAGTATACTCATATGAATCAAGTGGTTTAATCCAAATCTTTTGAAGAAAAATGATCTCTTTATGTGATGGACATATTTAATTTAAGCTTTTATTCCACTGAAAACATTGATCAGCAAATAATGTTTGCAGCATCCAATTTTGGCAAATAGAGACTGAAGCATGCTTGCTTGACACGTTAAAACTAATGAGGTTCATTTTCTTGTCTCACAGCATGTTTGAGTCTCTGTAAAAAAACAATGAGGTTTGTTCTTGCGTGTCAAGGAAGTAAGTTTGAGCTTCTGTTTCGGTTCGCTGATCAATGTGTATATGAGATTAGAAGTCTACATTAAATCTGTTCATCATATAAAGTTAACACGTCTCTTCAGAAGTCTTGGATTAAACCACTAGATTCATATAGACCTATTTTACAATCTCTTAATGAATGAAGCATCAAAAGTTTTACATGAACAGACTTTCAGTGGAAGGATAGATGGCTCTCAGGTATCATTAAAAATATCTTAATTTGTGTTTCGAAGATTAACTAAAGTCTTATGGGTTTAGAACAACATGAGGGCAAGTAAATGATGACAGAATTTACATTTTTGTCTGAACTATCCCTAAAATGCTGCCTAACAAAATTCATGCATAAATAAATACTTATTACAATATATATATATATTTAAATGAAATATTTGGTCGAGATACAACTATTTGAAAACATTTGCATTCATAATGATATCAACAAGTTAAATAAAACTTACCTGTAGCTCAACAAATTAGCCGCCACCAAAGACATGGAAAATGGTGACTCCCACAATTCCTGCGTGGATGTTGACACATGCGGTTTACACTTTGACGCATTGCACTTTGCGGTGCCAAAGCACCGGTATATTTGTGGTATAATTTTTTTGAGTTGCAGTTATTACTGTTAAAAAATAGTGTAGGTAGAATGTACCCATTATTTTGTATTTTACTTGCTAACTCATATACTTAAGTAAACTATAACTAATTTTTATGGGTTGTATTTAACACCCTCCACAGTATTTTTTTACAGTGTATGTTCTGTATAGTATAAACATGTACATGTAGTATGTAATATGGGTAGAAAGCAGCAGGCAGACTCTGAAACAGTGACTGTCCAAATGACGTCAGATAACCACACAGTAAATAATATAGCCAACAAACTGTCTGACACAAACCAACTCAGCAGTGATTATTGAATTGAAGAAGAAACAGTTAAATCTGACATTCAGTAATCTTCTTTTATTTTTATGTGATGCTGAGGGACAGATAATTCTCATATAAATTCATAAATACCAGAAATAATAGATGTGCATGGCAACTATTTTGAATAATAGTGCAGCATTCTGTATAATAATGGGTTCTAATAATTCTCCTTCACAGACAGAACTCTGAAAACAAAGCTGAATACTGCTGGGCTCAAGGATATCCAGTTTTTCCAAAGGCTAATTAATACCTCAAAGAAAACTGTGAAATATATTTCAAATATTCAGTGCCATAAACCTTCTGAACTTTATACTTCTTCTTCAGAAATGCTCATTAGCAACCTGGGAACTTGTAAACACTTGTGAACTTTTTTTGTCAACCCTTACATTTTTCCCCGCCATGGACAGAATTTTCCAGCTTTCCGTGTTTGTAATGTTATACACTGTGAAAAACAATATATTTTTTTATTTTCTTTTGAATTGCAGTCAAAACTCTGTAAAATTATCTCTAAATTAACTACTTGGTTGTTATTTTAAGTATTAGGACATTAATGACAAATTACAGTAATTCACATTTTTTATACAGAAAAACTACTGTATTTTTATACAGTATGTTTTCTGTTTCATTAAATTACAAACAAATGTATGTAAAATTACAAAAAAAAATAATAATACATTAACAAAACCGATGATAAAACGGTTAAATGTCTGCCAGTAAAGTAAAATCTCCTTATTTAAATAATCTGACAAACACTGTTATTTTACAGGTATTTTCAGATTTTTTTTTTTGGATCAAACACATTGACTGTAAAACAAAAGGCAAAAAACGGTCACATGACTGACAGCAACAGAACATAAAACGCTAAAAAACTGATCTCTGTAGATCTCAGCATCTTCACTTATTACGAACCAGTCTGACTTTATTTCTTTCATATAAAACTTCTTATTGAGAATTAACAGCAAAATGGCAAATAAAAGTTGGTGTGTGGCATTCTGTAACTAATAAGCTTAAATAAAAACCCAAACTGAAGTTTTATATACTGCTGAATAAACAGACGGAGCCGACAAGGAGAACAATGGTTTTACTATCCACCTTATTTTTCCTGTAAGAGCGGGGTCGGCCATTTGTAAATTTCATGGGTCTGGCTTCCGGTCGACAAACCAGCTAGATTTGCAGCTTGATATTTGCTTCTTGAATAAGTGTGTCTTACCATGTTCTTTTAAGTTTTACCATCTACTGCACATTGTTATTCTTTATGTTATTTCCCTATACCAGCGAATTAACTGGAAGTTTTGTCCATTGGCAGAGCTAGGTAGATTACTTAAAAATTGTAATCCGTTACTGATTCCAAATTACATGACAAAAATTGTAGTCAGTAACGTAATCCATTACATTAGACATTTTTAGGTAATATAATTAAACTACTTTTAGATTACGTTTTACCTAACTGGTTTATCGCATTGATTTAAACAGGATAATGATCTAAAAATACAAAGAGTGAGAAAATGTATTCCTTCTGTAATTAACAACATGATGTGCATTAAACATTATATTACATCAATGTTTCCCAAACTGGGTTTGTAAAGGAACTGCAGGGTCTTTCTGAGTTTAATGAAAGACTAACAAGTAATTAAATAATAAAAATGTCAAATTAAAATACATTATTTTAAAATAACCATCAAAATAATACACTTACTAAAAAGATTAAATATTGTATGTTTACCTGCAAGCCATATGACCATTAACCAATGTCAGAGAACCATGAACATGCAAATGTGATATTTAATTATTAAAACATTTATTTTAAAATCTCAGGGGTACTTAAAGGGATCATTGGTCATGATTTCACTTTTTTAACTTCAGTTAATGTGTATGTTGCTGTTCAAGCATAAACACCATCTGCAAAGTTACACTCAGTGTTCAATGCAAAGGGAGATATTGAATATATTGAAATATATTAGGTGAAAGTGGTTCAGAAGACAAAACATTTGAGAATGTCTAATAAGAAATAGAATTTGTGCATTTAAATGAATGAGAAATGAGAATGAAATACAAAAGCATTTTAATAATACATAATAATACATGGTTAGATAACCTACTGAGTGATAATGCAAATAAAAATGATGTGTTAATCAGTAGTTGATGCAATGCTAAAACACTTTTTAAACCTGAAATCAAAGGTTAGTTTGTGGTTACCGTGGTTTAACTGTGGTTTCTTGGTTTTATTTGTTGTAAAAACCATAGTTAATTTTCATAATGGATACTTTAATGTTATTTTATCTTTTTATTTGATCTTTTATTATATCTTTTTAATCTATATCTTTTTATCAGTGTGAAAATTATTAGGCTAATGTTACAAAGTTTTGTCAGTTTAGAAATGAAAAAGTGGCAACATTTCAGTCAAAGACCTTGGTCAGGCATACACACTGACACCTCTAGCCATTCCGTTCGGTCATTTGTTCAGTCACAGATACTGTACAGACAATATGGCCCAGTTTTTGTACGTATCTTGCTCTGTCGAGCAGCAGAAGTGATTTTATGTAGGCCATACTGTGTCAACGCAATGCTTTTTCAGTCAGGGGGAAAGGATTGTTTACCCCCACGCCACACTCCTATAACAAGAAACCGTCCAAGTCTATATGTAAGCCCAGGACCGTTGAAGTGGTATCGGACCTGTGGTGGCATACTCCTTCTATGTTTTGAATCCGATCTGCATGTAGTCATGACAAAAATGTGATTTCTCATCTTTTTTGCACAAATGCATGAAGCAAGAATCATATTTTATTTATTTATTTATTTATTTATTTATTTCTGTATTTATTTATTTGCAAAAAGCAGAGACTCTGTTCTTTTGATGTTCAGATATTCATATTCATATAACAAAATAGTCTGGGGGCCATGAAAGTTTTGTGAAAATTACCAAAAATGCTTGTGGTGGCTGGCAACCTTTTTTATGTAGTGTTTTATGCTGAATTGTCCTGCTACATTGCCAATAAATAAATAAATGAATAAAATTATATATTTGGTATATTCTTGGATCTGGATATATTTACTTGAGAAGCAAAATTACTTAAGATAAATCTTGTTTTCTGAAAAATGTATCAAAGAATGTTTAGATGTTTGTATTGGAAAACAAGACAAAAATACAAAGTAAGAAAGTAGCTTTTCTGCAGTGATATAGCTTTTTTCTGAATTAGCTGTGAAATGGTTCCTGTTTTAAAAATAGAAACTCTTTCTACCAGTCATACTTGACTCAGCATTGCCTTGCAGTTCTGATGTGCAGTTAAACCAGAGTCTGACAGCTCTTTATTAATGTCAGATTAATGGTTCAGTTATGGGAAAACTCGAGACCCCTCAACTACATTCACATTCTCATTAATTCCAGACCACTCAGAGACAGATTAATTGGTTGCCCTATTTGCATGGCCCAGTGAAATAACCCCGCAGACTTATGATTAACTTCCTGCTTCTGGACAGAAACCGCAGAAAAGTGTTTGACCTGCTGTCGCGGTCAGCCTCTGTTAGGTAACTGCTTTCGTTTTGTTTTTTTGGTTTGCAGTTGACGGTCAGCTTGGAATTCTCCTCCCAATTTCAGTGAGGCATATGGAAGATTTTGATCATTAAGGCTGTTTGTTGAGTCAAGTTTCACTATTACTATTGCTCATACTTACAATTTTAACCTAGCACATGATAAAATGAGTGAAAAAAGCAACCACCCACAACACACAAGCAGTGTGCAGCAAGTTTAGTACCAGCAAGCAGCAGTCACACTTTATGCAGGAAATCTATTAAGCTTCCACTGTTTACACAACCAAACACTGGTACTTTTGTTTTTCACCCATAAAATCTATAAAATGTCCCCCTAAAGTTTGCTTTGTTCATGTGAGGATCAACATGAACTTCAAAGTCTTTCTGATGTCATAAACTGATTATTTTCTTCCTCAGAAATGCTTTTTTTTGGTAGCAGTCTGGTAACTCAACAACATGTTTCTTGTGGACTGATAAGCCCATTTACCTTGACTCCTGGAAGTTGCATAAAGCAGAAAAATCAGACTGGATTTGGCAGTTTTGCCCAGGTCTTGCCATAAAATGCTGCAGTGATGATAAATTTTGTAGGTCATCCAGGAAGTTGGCATCACCCTGGTTCCCTCCATTGACTTTCAAATTATCGCAGAAAATAAGTTTTGTGACCAACAAAAGTTTCTGAATCTTTTCACCACCATTACCCTTTTAACAACTCTTTTGGTCTTTATTTAAAAAAAAAAAAAAAGATTTTCCCATAAAGTTTGAGGTGGCTAACCATTTACTGCAGTAAACGTACATTTTACAGTGAAGTAATTCAGGAAAAATGTGTAAAACAACAGTTTTTTGTAAAACGTTTAAGGAAAATTTCCGTAAAAGTTTTTTGCACTTTATTCAATAGATTTTGTTTGGCAGATGTTGCTGTTAGTCATTTTGACCCTTTTTTCACCGTGTATAGTTTGCAAGAGTGTGATTGTAAACTGTGAAAGCAGACTATTGAGTAGATGACTTTTGCTGTTTGTTGTGATGACGCTTAATATCCTAGACAACCTCTGTAGTACCATTTGTTAGCAAACACTATTTTCAAGACAAGTAAATACTTCAAGAGTGGGATACAGATATTTTAATTGATATTTTATATTTTTGTAGAATACAACATGACAATATTTTGTCATTTAACCAAAAACCTGCTCAAAAAGTCTACTGACTTCAGGATGATGGACTTAGAAGTGCTTCTGGGTTTTGGCCTACAAATATCATTGTCATCATCCCTGCAGGACTGTATTGTAGCACATAGTTTGCATCAGTTGCTGCATGAACTGCTTCATTAGTTCAACTGTAAATGATTCCGCTCTTTTGCATTTTTCTGCAGGATCCCAGAAGCAAGCACAAGTTCAAGATCCACAGCTATGGCAGTCCCACCTTCTGCGACCACTGCGGATCGCTGCTGTACGGCCTCATCCACCAGGGGATGAAATGCGACAGTGAGTGAGAACCTCTCATCATGCCCAGGGTGGAAGTCGCCCTTTTGCACTCACGCAAGACCATCTTCTCTTAACCAAATCTTGATGAAACCTGTAACATAATAAAAAAGAACTGGCCTCAGATCAGTGTAAAAGGGCAGCTTCTGCCCCAGGCCTACAAAATTCATCTGTTTCTGGTTTTCTCGACCACAATGAGGTCAAATGTGGTTACATTTGTATTTCGAATAGATGCCTCCTTCATTTGAACCAGAACATTCCTGTTCCTCTCAAGCACTCTGGCTCTAATGGGAATGTTATCACAGATTTTAACGAGAACAGATTGATGTAATTTATGTGGGAATAGCAGCATGTTTGTAATTACATTTATGCAATCTGCTCATCCACACCTCTCTGAGACGACACATGACAGTGATTTTCTGTTGCCACATATCAACTTCAGCCTCAGCATGGTAAACACAAGCTTTCTCTGCCATCAGCCTGGTACTGCTTTCCATTAGCAAAAGCCATACTGATATTTTATATAATACCTTTATATTATATATACCATATCTTTATATTATATGAGTGCACATGAAATTGTTTGCGTTAACCTTCAAAATGCAAATTCCATGTCTTTCATGTCTTTTTTTGTGAACAGTTCATCAGTGGATGTTCTTTAAAGGATAAAGAGTTTTCATGTGCAGTAGCTTGTTCCTACAAATGAAAAGTGGATGTGAATAAGACAAAAATGCACACATTCTTATTAAAGAATTTTCTCTTAAAGAGAAAATTACAATACAGGCTCATTGGAAATATGTGCTTGTGGTGACGTTCCTGCAAAAATGATATTGCATACCTTGCAAGGAATAAAGTTGACAGTTTTACTGCCTCTAGTGTTCATTTAAACTGGAAACTGCAGCGATTCATACATATAAGTATGTTTTTTGGGTTTTGCAGAAATGTAGGTAGATTTCATATTTCCAATGAGCCTGGGTAGGAAAATCAGCAAGCGTGACTGTTACAGTTGAGGTTAAAAGTTTACATTCCCCCTTTAGAATCATTAAAACCATGAATTATTTTACCAAAATAAGTGGGATCATACAAAATGCATGTTATTGTTTATATTTCACATAAAAGATGTTTACATATAGTCCACAAGAGAAAATAGTAATTGAATTTATAAAAATGAACTGAAAAAACTACATTCCCCTGATTCTTAATACTGTATTGTTACCTAAATGATCCACAGCTGTTTTTTGTTTAGTGAGAGTTGTTTCCTTGTTTGCCCTGAACAGTTAAACTGCCTGCTGTTCGTTAGAAAATCCTTCAGGTCCCACAAATTCAGTGTGAGAAGATGGATCTTAAAATCATAGTCATTGTTGGAACCAGTTCAAATACACAAAAATGCAAAGAATTTGTGGGACCTAAAGGGGGACTTGTGGGACTTCTGAAGAACAGCAGGCAGTTTAACTGTTCAGAACAAACAAACCTCATAGCACACATGCAGCACAGAGACATATATTTGACATCTTCATTTACAATACGTCTGCAATCAGATGTCAAATAGACGTCTATTAGATGTCTTTAAAATGTTTATGGTTTAGAATGTATGTTAAACTGAGATCTTAAAGACATCTGTCAGATGCTTGTACACAGCAGATGCTTTCCAGATCAAGTGATCTTTAACAGACCTCTTACAGACATACATGTGTTATCTGGGAAGGGGCTCATAAACAACTATCACTAAGCAAAAAAAAACAAAAAAAACAAACTGTGGATCATTGAGGTAACAACACAGTATTAAGAATTAAAGGGATGTAAACTTTTGAACCAGGTCATTTTTATAAATTCAATTATTATTTTCTCTTGTGGACTATATGTAAATATCTTTTATGTTAAATATCTTAATCAGGTCAGTAATAAATAAACAATAACATACATTTTATATGATCTTTCTTATTTTAGTAAAATAATTAACGTTTTTAATGATTCTGAAAGGTTGATGTAAACTTTTGACCTCAACTGTATGTCAAATTGACTGTTGCACATATAGACAACTTATTATTATTATTATTCCAAGTATATAAAATAAAGCACATAAAAATCAAATAATACACAGACTGTCTTATTTTGGAAGTATTTCATGTTGACTTTAATATGTGTAATCCTGTAGCATTTACAGATGTTTCTCTCTCTTGTTCTCAGCCTGTGACATGAATGTTCATAAGCAGTGTGTAATGAACGTGCCAAGTCTTTGTGGGACCGACCACACCGAACGCAGAGGAAGACTCTTCCTCAAGATCGAGGTCAGCGGAGACAGACTCCACGTCACAGGTCAGCATCCCACACGCACAGGGAATATCCCAGAATAGCACAGACAGTGTAATCACAACTGGCTGCTTACCAAACAAATAAGCCCAAATTCACACACAAAAAGACCTCTCAGACTCATTAGTGATATATTCTTTTTTGTCTTACAACGCTTTACTGGACAAAATGATGTCAAAATCCCGTTCTTGGCACACAGTCAGTTATGTCTTAAGTAAACATAAACAGCTGAGAGAAAATTGGATATCTGTCAATATAGTGGATCAGTGCATTAGGTCTTAAAGTGACAGCAGCCTAATATGCCAGCAGCTGTATGCGTCCTTAATGTTAAAGAAATAACAGCAGAAAAAAAAAAAAACACTCACTCAGCTGTTTATGTTGATAGCTCACTTTAGGCATTCTATATAATTATAACGACAGTATCTCACAGAGGTGAGTACACCCCTCACATTTTTGTAAATATTTTATTACATCTTTTAATGTGACAACACTGAAGAAATGACACTTTGTTACAATGTAAAGTAGTGAGTGTACAGCTTGTATAACAGTGTACATTTGCTGTCCCCTCAAAATAACTCAACACACAGCCATTAATGCCCAAACCGCTGGCCACAAAAGTGAGTACACCCCTAAGTGAAAATGTCCAAATTTGGCCCAATTAGCCATTTTCTCTCCCCGGTTTCATGTGACTTGTTAGTGTTACAAGGTCTCAGGTGTGAATGGGGAGCAGGTGTGTTAAAGTTGGTGTTATCGCTTTCACTCTCTCATACTGGTCACTGGAAGTTCAACATGGCACAGAACTCTCTGAGGATCTGAAACAAGAATTGTTGCTCTACATAAAGATGGCGTAGGCTATAAAAAGATTGCCAAGTCCCTGAAACTGAGCTGCAGCACAGTGGCCAAGACCATACAGCGGTTTAACATGACAGGTTCCACTCAGAACAGGCTTCGCCATGGTTGACCAAAGAAGTTGAGTGCACATGCTCAGTGTCATATTCAGAGGTTGTGTTTGGGAAATAGTGAAAGTGAAAAAAGTGACGAGACGTGAGGCCAAGTATGGTGACCCATACTAGGAATTTGTGCTCTGCATTTAACCCATCCAAGTGCACACACACAGTAGTGAACACACACACACACACACACACACACACACACACACACACACACCGTGAACATACACCCGGAGCAGTGGGCAGCCATTGCATTGCTGCGGCGCCCGGGGAGCAGTTGGGGGTTCGGTGCCTTGCTCAAGGGTCTCACCTCAGTCGTGGTATTGACGATGGAGAGAGCGCTGGATATTCACTCCCCCCGCCGTCAATCCCTGCCGGACCTGGGACTCGAACTTGCAACCTCTTGGTTACAAGTCAGACTCCCTAACCATTAGGCCACGGCTGCCCCAAAAAGGGGCAGAAAAAATAGATGTATGAGTGCTGACAGCATTGCTGCAGAGATTGAAGGGGTGTGGGGTCATTCTGTCCTGCCTAATGAACTACTTGTACTTACTATAAGGTTAGGGTTAGGATTAGGGTTTGGCTTACAGTAGGGTTTCTTACTTATGCATAATTTATATAATAGTAAGTTCATGTAACGTGTAACAAGGACACCTGTTACCTAATATTCTAATGACCGGTAGTTGACATGTTGTTGCAGAGTCGCTTATTTAATTTTTACAGTGAAGACTATGGAATGTTATTTTATATTTGATTATGTTATTCCTGTAGTATTTCTTACCTGAATACCACTCTTAAAAATACTCTTAAACCTGAAAAACCTAAAGCACTGCTTATTTCATTTGTGTCTTTGGTCTATAGTATTTATTTTATGGCTGCCCTTGACTAAAGATTTTTCTGGTCGACTAGTAGTCGTTCATTTTAAACATTAGTCGACTGTTATTTGCATTTTTATTAATAAACAATATAAATAAAAATAATAATGAGCCTTTAATACGAGCTCAAGCAGACAAAAAAGAGCTTACCACATTGCACTGGCACATATAATAATTATATTATTGAATGTATCAGGGGAAAACAGCAAGGAGACTGCATTAACGTTTTAATTTTTAGTTTTGGTTTAAGAGATAGTCTGTGCATGTTTAATACAGATTACATAATCGGACAATATTTGTTTTCTATTTGAATTGGTTTGTTTAAAGTAGACATTTCACTCTGTATAGCCTATATTTTTTATGTCTGTAAGGCAAGTATACACACAGTTTCACAGAGACAGAGACGGCAGAACATGCATCCTGTATATGTTCATTATTTTACAAAAGTGCAACGTTTCATCATTAATGTGGGTGCACACAAATAAACTTGTAGGTCAGCCAACAGTCTTTATTACTGTATTACTCTTATTGGTATCACTAAAAATGAGTATGCCATGCAGTATAGTCACGATGCTCTTCAGCTTCAACACTCTGCACAGACACTTGAATAGTGCACATTTTGCTAGGTTAACTTTAGATTCAGCTGCCATGTAAAGTTGCTACTACATACATCTTTGAAAAGCCATATTTGAGGTTGATGAATAATAGGTGAGCGTTTGGATGTCCTGCCTTATGTACTGTATTACCACATGGACCAGCCATTAATGCTCATTCCATCATGGACTGCTTCACTTCGCCACTTCCTGTGGATTTTTTTTTTCTTCTAATAACATTAGTTGACTATTAAGGGGCAGCCCTAATTGATTTGTGCTGTTGCTTGTAAGTTGTTTATTGTTTTATATTTTATTAGTGACTGTGTACTTCATTTGAACTTGATATTTGTTAGGTTTGCTAATAGTTTTTGCTGCTGTATCAAAATCCAAGATTTTTATTTATTTGTTTGTTTTATTTTTTGTTTATTTGTCAGGGCAAGAACCCCCCCCCAAAAAAACTCAACCTCTGGCCTGTAGAAAAAATTGTAAGGACCAGATTTACTAAACAGGGCAAATTAGCATGAGAGCGCATTCACGTAAATGCACCAATAAGACTGTAAACCTCTGCGAGTGATTTACTGACAGGCTGACAGCGAACAAATTAAAAAACATTGACACAGCCGCATCATTTTCATAATGACTATACACGGCCTACCAAAAGCAATGCAAATTAGTGTAGAATCGCAAACAAGCGGAGCCGATGATAATTAAGTGTGGGTAATTTGCTAACAACACAAGCACAAAATGGGTTAAGACAAGCTTCTGGGTGTTTGATATCTGGTCTTAAATACTGGTGCAAATGCCAGTAAATTGACTACGGCAAACCTTAGTAAATCACCTTGCATGGTTTATTTAAACATTTAGTAACACTTCATTAGCTGGCTGCTTATTAGCATGCATATTACTAGCATATTGGCTATTTATTGGAACTTAAAGCACAAATTAATGTCTTATTCTGCATAACCATATTTTAGATTCCTTAATCCTACCCCATACTTAAACTTCCTTTACTACCTGTTAAGCAGCAAATTAGGAGTTTACTGAGGCAAAAGTCATAGTTAATAGTTAGCTAATAGTGAGAATTGGTGTTACCAAATATTCTCCTACAAATGGATATGCGATAAGATCAGTTGCAAAACTTCATCTACTTCTTTTCTTTTGCAAATTTTTCACTGTCTTTTTGATAGCAACTTGGCCCAAGCTGTTGTCTATGTGTTGAGCCCTGAACGTGAAATTTGGTTTTAAGTAGCATCCAAAAATGATATTTATCTGTATGTTCTTGTCATTTGAATGGTTCTACATTAGGGTTCTACATCTTAATCCTGCTTCTGCAGACATTCAACTGGCCACTGTGGTAGGAAGCTTTTTCAGCTGTGTTTATGATCACTCAATCCATCCTAAGTCCTCTTTTTTGAAAACTAAAATATGGTCACCCTACTCTACATTATTAGTATAATTCACGTAATATGTTCCTATTTTTATGTTTGCGTGATCCTTGCAAGTTCACATTAGTCTTATTACTCAGATTTTATAATACTTTGATGCTGTTTTTCCACAAACTGCCAGTTAGCATTAAGCTATCATGGTAGGTCATGTGTAAGGGTTGGGTGGGTCTAGAGACTGAGTGTGGGTGGGTGGGGGGGTAGTGTAGGACTAAGGGTCACAGCAGGACACAAGCAGGCAGCAGGTATGAGGGAGCTTAAGTGCCAGATGTCTGGCCTGATGCCCGGCTGGTGTGGTGGTGGGGGTTTATGTGGGGGAAGAGGCATGTATGCCAGCCTGTGGCCGCTCAGAGACTCTTGCTCCAGTGAACACATTCCTGTGAGCTGGCACCTCTTCCCTGCTGTGAGAATATCATCTCTGCTTATCTCTGACCTTACACAAACAGACATGCTGAAGTCAAGCTGGGGCTTCACACTGATCCGCTGATAATTACTGTGTACATCTGGAGAATTCATCACGAAGTTCTAAAGTTATTAAAAGTCATAAATAGTGATTATAGTGTAGATGGGGCCATATTCTATACTGTTGCATTTTATTTGCCCTTAACTTGCACTGGATGATGTTAGTCAGTGGTTCTTTCACCACACACAAAAAATGTATTGTGTTTTCCATCTTCTCTGGCCCTTTATAAGGATAGTGTTTTGTGCACATTCATGTTGTTCCTACCCTTTAAAACGTTTGTTCTTCTTCAGAACACAAAAGAAGATATTTTATTAAAACCTTATAGATTACTTTCCATCTATTGAAAGTCTAGGCAATCAAAAGTTTCAAGCTCCAAAAAGGTCATAAAGGCATCCTACAAGTAATTCATGTGACTCCAGTGATTTAATCCCAATTTTATGAAGCAATGTGATTTGCATGTGAAAACAAAATATCTTCATATGAATTGCTTTTACGAGGCCTTTATGACCTTCTTGGAGCTTAGAACTTTTAATTACCTGGAATTTCAGTGGATTGACAGAAATCTCTCAATTTTTATTAAAAATAACTTTATTCGTGTTCTAAAGATTAACGAAAGTCTTTTGGGTTTGGAATGAAATGAGGGTCAGTAAATGATGACAGGATTGTATTTTTTGGGAGAACCATCCTTTTAAAATTAAACAGACTGTTTTTGCTACTGTACCTTTAAGTAAAAAAGCCTGTGTTATGATTGGCAGAGTTTAATCATGGAAAATAATAATATACTATACACTAATGTGTATATATTTAATTGATACTTACACTTTATTATTCAAATGTTTATTATACATTAAACATATCCATAGGTTTTGATAAGGACACAAGGCAAACTGACACATGTATTAAATGGACAGGAGTACATGGCTATATGCCAAAGTGTTGAGCTGTTAACATTACATTGTCTAAAATCAAACATCTTTATTTCAGAAGTACAAGGAAGTACAAAATACTGTCATTTCAGATTACAGGACATCACACTATAGAATATCATTAGCTGGATTCTAGAGAAGTATTATTTTATGTTTGTTGTAGCTAGATGGGATTCTTCATGGGGTTTTGTGATGTCACTGCTCTGAGGTGAACTTGATTAAATTTGTCTAGCCAAGAACACAGCAGCATCCATGTGCACGTGTACTGCACACAACAAATACACAGAATGAACAAATGAACAACCCTCAGGCTAGGTTTCCTCTTTATACTCAGACTCTAAGATGCTTTTGGTGCAAACCTGAGTCCAACACATCAGAGTACTGTCCATGTGGTAAATGCAAAAGTGGTTTTGCGAACTTTGCTGAACCATTTAGTCATCCCTGTTTTCACTACATTAGTCATTATCTCCTTAGTCATGCTTTTAGCCTGATCTGATCATCATTTAAACAAGTTTTTTTTTTTTTTTTTATGGCAACACGCTCTTATTAGATATTAGCTTCATTGGTTTTTCTGATTAACTATGACTGTTCAGGTACTGTTTTGAAACAAGCCGAAACCAGTCTGGACCAGCATGGAAATTCATGTTGGTTTAAGTTGATCTTGTCAGCAGGCCATTCTTCTGTAGCTGCCTCTCTCGGTTGTGATGTGAAGCACCAGATACCTGCTGTAAATCAGATGTCCCAGGGTGTCTGACACAGAGGCAAATTTCCCATGGGACTGGCAACTTCCTGCCTGTAGAGTAACTCTCGATCAATGCAGCAGTACTGACACAAGTTGTCCTCTGTGAAGGTGTCTTATACTGGTGATAGTTTTACTGTTCTGCTGCCTACAAAAAAAAAAAAAAAAAAAAAAAAGACCAATGAGCTAAGAGCTGCTGCTCTTACACAGTCCACATGGTTCCCTGGTACCATTTAATAAAATATACACTTTTTGATATACCATAGAAATATCAGGTAACCCATCTGAATTATATAAAAATTATGGTATCCATCTCATAGCAGCCTCCCAACATTTCATTAACAGTAGAAGTGAAATCTTATTGTAGTCTTCAAATCTGGGTACTGTCGTATGTTTTTAAAATCACTTACAGAGGACATTTGGTTCCATCAGGCTAACATGACAATCAAAACTCATGCTGCTGTAAGCTTTTCTTTTTCTTTGGTTTTCAATCGTGTTGTTCTAACATTACCGACAAACATTGCCTGACGTATTTCTCGGCACACTCATTTTACATGGATTTGGCGGCACCTATAGTTGTGGGTGTATTATTGACATGTCAAAGTCTAGACCTCGAATGTAAGACAAACACGTTTTTCAGATGTATTTCCAAGAAAAAAAAACCTTGTCTTATATTCAGGTCAATACGGTTTTAGAAGATAATCAATCAAATAAATAACCCAACCTGGTCTCATGTTCCCACGTACCTCTCGAAAGTTTTTTTGAAATGCCCACTGAGTGGCACTAAAAGAATATGAACGTACATATAGTATGTTTTATGTGACGTTGGTTTTGTAGGTGTCACTGCCGTTATGACTTGAAATGTCCGTTGAGTGGTGCTGTAAGTCTAATGCTCTTTTACTGCACTACACCGATAGTATGAACAGAAGCGAATGTGATGTATAAACGCAAGCATGCCGTTTTAGCTTGTTGTTCATTCTCTCATCCTTCAGCTCTTTCATAGATTTTTTTGATAGGATTCGTACCCAAGGATTCCACATTCTATGTCCAATTCTGATGAAACTTGTTATGTCCAGAAAGCGAAAACTTATAACTGTGAAAACGATTACAAATGCTCACTGTTTTACTGCCTCTAGTGTTCATTTCTGTTGGAAACCGTAGTGATATACACTTATTTTTATGTATTTTGTGTCTTGCCATTAGAAAAAAAAAAAAACACTACCATTTAAAAGTTTGGTATCAGATTTTTTTAATTAATACTGTTTTTAAATGCAAAACACATTAATTTATTCAAAAGTGTCAATAAATGTATTTAAAGGTATGTATAACTTTTTTTATAAAAGGATTTCTATTTCTGTTTTCTGTTATTTATTGCTTGCTCTTTATTTTCAATCTAATAAATGCAGCTTTGATGAGTATAAGATTTTTTTTTTTTTGGTTGAGATCATGGAATTCACAAAGAGTGATTTGTAAAATTTCTCAATCAAAATGATTTTGAAAAATCTCTGTTTAGTAACCACAAATAATTAGAAAAATAACATGGATATTCATTGGCTAAAAATATGTTTTAAATCGACTTTAATTGTTTCACTGAACAAACAGTGAAGGAACATGAAGGACAGGCACTGGACATAGAGAATGACATAGTTAAGACAGCTGCAGTTCTTGCCTTTCTACTACAATTGAGACAGACTCTGGTCCCTTTAGAAAGCGCATATTTAATAAAATAGTTTCTTATAGTTTAAGAAACAGTTATAGTTATAGTTGTAGTAGTCTTATAGCTTTATAGTTTATTGGTTTTATTTCATGAACAATTCTGAGAATGTATTTATCATTTATTGCTTAAAGGGTACATAACATACACAGTTTCACCTAATCTCATGTTAATCTTGAGTACCTATAGAGTAGTACTGTATCCTTAATATCGCCAAAAAGTTTTTAGTTTTATCATATTTACAAAAGAAAAATACAGCTTTCTGATTTTCTCCGGAAAAAGACGAGCTTCTGGAGGTGCGCTGCGGGCGGAGCTAAGTTCGACGAGCACTCGCGCTAGGATTGGCTGTAAAACACAGACAATTGATGCTGTTTCACTTACCTTTATTTACTTACTTTTATAGCTGGGACCACTTCATCTTTCAGTATGAAACAATGTGCAAATCCAGCGTCAAACTGGGCCTTTCTCACGCTCTAGTCTACGTGTGGGCAGGCACGCTTTTCAAGGAGTTCCACCACCGATTACGTCATTAAAGCCACGATCGAAAAAAACTGCTGAAACTTGTACCAACCCGGAAGTAAGATTTTCGGCACAGAAATTCTCTGTCATTCGTTCAAATTATTTTTTTTCAACTTTGGCCATGTTTAGCATGAGACTCCAACACTGCAAACAACTCTGAATACACAAAACACCAATGTACCCCCCCATTGCATATGAGACTTCACGCTGGTTCTAAACGCTCTCTGTAGGCCTGAAGTTCTGGAGTCTTCTTTGAGGCTTTTATTATATAAGCTTCCCCTTCCCCCAAGCTTTGGTTTCAGCTAAATACTTTGGTGGTCCCTATCAGCACTTCCCTCATGGATCCCATTTGTAACGGAGGGCTCAAGTGTTGTTGTAAGTCTTACTGTGGGTCCCGCCTGAGGTACGGCTCAGTCTAATCAGCCTCTGTCTTTGTGGATTCTGGAAACAGTATAACAGTTACAGAGTCAACACTGCCCAAAGATGAGCGTTGTCGCTTTACACAGAGGATGGAAATGTCGTGGTTATTATTTAAAGCGATGACTGTAGGTGCTATTTAGTGTCTGCCAGTTGGGATTCACTTCCTACCATACTTTTGTGTGATTTTATCTATGACTCATTGTGTTCTCGCTGCCAGATATTAGATCAGGCCTTGACAGTATAGCTGTGACATGCTGGTTGACGAGTGTTGATGGGTCACCAAATAGGAGGATAAAGATACACGTTATTATTGGCTATGTGGGCATTAAACGTGTTTTTGGTGTCATGCATTGTTTCATTTTCTTATTCTGGGAACAGATATCTACAGTATACATGTACTGTAATGTACATGACTGATTGGGCTAGTGTGGAGTTTTCTTGCATGTTAAGTATCTAGTGCAAACACCAAATGCACAGAGAAGATAAATGCAAATGAGTGTTTTGATTGAGATTTATTGCTGTTATTATATGCGAGTTTGTATATTCTGGGCTGAAGTCAGACGGAGGAATCTTGGCTGACCCTTCCTGTTTTGTGGATAAACAATGGGAAGAAACAAGCTCATCTGACTGCATTATCAGATTACCCAGCATGCCGTGGACTGGACATTTGGCGGTTATGTAACAGCACATCTGAATTTCTCAGGCTATTTGTGCGATTTGAACGTCCATGGAAAACCACATGTAAAAATAGCCTTTGAAGATTACGTTTTAGGAATTCATCCTGCCATCCATCAAGATCAGTAAGATGTGATTTACTGATGTTTAGGATGACATATTATGGGCAACGTTGCTAGTAATGTAGTAGCAATATGATGAGGAAACATTATGATTATTTTATCAAATCTCTAAAAGTTTTATGTACCATAGATTAAAATGCATTTTTCATCTAAACATTCTTAATGAGCTGATGGTAAATATCAACTGTGGACTTCAGAACTCAATAAAACTCCCTGGATAAATAACTAAAAGGAAAGAATTAAGAGGTTACACTGTAAAAAATTTGCAAGTATTTGTACATTTTAAATAAGTTGTAAATAAAACAAATTATTGGAGTACATTTTAGAAGAATACTATTTTGTTTTTTCTACTTCAAAATGTCAATGTCTTGCCATTTATTGTGAAATATACTGCCAGTTTTATGCTAAAAATATTTCAGTGTAAAAGATCAGACATCATCACTAGATTTGTGCTAAATGTGTCATCGCAGTGCTAGGGTTTTAAGAGTGATTGCCACTTTGTTGAAACATGTATATGTTTGCTAGGGCTGGGCCAGTAGTGATTCTTAAATTCCAAAAATCTGTCTTTTAGTCCATGTTGTTTTCTATTGGTGCATGAACAAATGTAACTAAACAGCGTTTGCAGCATGTCTGCTATCCAGTAATAGCAATAAGCTTTGTGCTTTGATACTTTTAATATGAAACAAAGTCTAAGCTTACAAATACAGTTGAGGTCAGAAGTTTACATACACCTTGCAGAACCTGCAAAATATTATTTTACCAAAATAAGAGGGATCATAAAAAAATGCATGTTATTTTTCATTTAGTACATTTTAGATATTTCACATAAAAGACATTTACATATAGTCTACAAGAGAAAATAATAGTTGAATTTATAAGAATGTCCCCATTCAAAAGTTATACACTTGATTCTTAATACTGTGTTTTTTTTTTTTATTTTTTTTTTTAGTGATAGTTGTTCATGAGTCTCTTGTTTGTCCTAAACAGTTAAACTATCCGCTGTTCTTCAGAAAAATCTATCAGGTCTTACAAGTTCTGTGGTTTTTCAGCATTTGTGTATTTGAACCCTTTCCAACAATGACTGTGTATGATTTTGAGATCCATCTTTTTACACCGAGGACAACTGAAGGACATGCAGCTATTACAGAAGGTTCAAACGCTCACTGATGCTCCATAAGGAAAAACGATGCTTTAAGAACCATTGGTGTAAATCTTTGAACAGAATGAAGATGTTTACATATTTCTTTTATTTTTACCTAAATATCATGTTTTCATTTAGTGCTGCCCTTCAGAAGCTGCAAAAATACTTACATGTTTACCAAAGGACAAAATAAGTTAAATTTACCCTGTTCTTCAAATTAAAAAAGTTTTCACCCTCTGGCTCTAAATGCATTGTGTTTCCTTCTGGAGCCTCAGTGAGTGTTTGAACTTTCCGTAATAATTGAACAGGGTAATATTTTATAAATTCAACTATTATTTTCACCTGTGGACTATATTTACATGTCTTTTATGTGAAATATCTTATTTAGGTCAGTACTAAATAAAAAAAAAACATGCATTTGGTATGATCCCTCTTATTTTGGTAAAATGATTCAAATTTAGCAAAACGTTTGATTTCAACTGGACATCCCTTCCTCTACTAGTTATAGCACAAAATAAACATGAATGAACAGCAGAAGGTGTTGAAAGCAACAATTCTTGAAATGTGTCATGTCTCATGATCACTCAACCAGTGTTTTAACCCCCAGAAAGACATCAAGAAAACAGCTTGCAAACAATATATATTGTAATGTTATTTATCTCAGGAAATCCATTAAATGTAAACAGCTCATTTGTCAACTAGAAGAAACTCTAGAAAGGAGCATTTTGGTAAATGTATGCGCTATATTACATAATTATCATATCTGTACTCATTTGCAGTGTAATTGTTGGAATACAATATATTTTTTTTTATTTGATTGTTGATCATTTTATATAAAAAATGAATAGTAATTGACTTTTGGACATTAAATCTAATGGTCACACTTTAGTTTGGGGTCCAATTTGCACTATTAATGATTAACTAGCACTATTGCCTCAGTAAACTATTACATAATTTGCTGCTTATTAATAGTAAGGTGGTTGTTAAGTTTAAATATGGGGTTGGATTAAGGGATCTAAAATATGGTCATACAGAATAAGAGATTAATATATGCTTTATAAGTACTAATAAACAGCTAATATGCTAAACTAAAATGTTACTAATTTAATGTTATAGTAATGCCATGTACCAATTGGCAGGGTTCTCTGTTTATACAGCATTAGCTGAGGGCATTAGTTGAGAAAATTGCTAAATTGTTGTAAGTATGTTTCTACAGTATGTAGATGATTTTGGTGTTCGCTATGGCATGGTAATATGGTTGTTTGCTTGGTTGTGTAACACTTGTACACTAAAGTTTAATACATATAAAAGTTAAAATCATAAACCCCATCTACACAAGTAGCCTAAATCAACTAATAGGACACAGTTTATTAAAAATCAAAAGCAGTTGTTTGGTATGATTAAGTAATTAAGCAGTTTTCATAATCAGACTAATTATAGTGTCATTACATGTAGCAAATGTTTTTTGTTTTACTGGATAACTTTTGGCACAAATATAATTTCCGGAAGACTATGTTTAAAGACACATGAAAGGAGATTCAGCTGGAATTAAAAGCAGTGGACCTTATTCCATCTGAAAAGCCTCAAAAGAGCAAGAGGAAGCAAACGGATGAGCGTGGCGCTCCTCATAGATGTCGTATCTAAGCAACAGCCGCAGAAAAAGCCTTGATTCTTGTTGACGTCTCTCTGTCAGCTACCAAGTGTAGGCGATGTGGAGAGTCAAATTAATGGCCGCTATCACTATCACTGTCAGAGCGTTGGAATGAGTTTTCTATGCTTCTTAAAAGATTTGAGCGACGCTTTCCGCACATTCAGATTTGAAAAAAGTGACCTCTGTTTAAGTTGCTTTCTAATGTTTCTGTGAGAAAGACTAAAAGAGACATGTCTCCCCCTTTTGGTCATTAATAGAAATGCAGCCTGCCTGTTTTTGACAGGGTTAAATGCCACTTCACCTTTTTTGTTGCTGTCAGAAAATCATTTAGCAGTAAACTTGCTAATATACTTATGAAAACTTACTTAAAATATGAGGAATATAGCTGAGATGGTGTCAGTTCCTCTGTCTGTGTTCACATGTTCCTCAAAACCTGTTTATACATTTAAAAAGTGCGCTTAATTTCAGTAATAACTAAGAGTAATAGTAATATTGTCAGCACATTAGCTATTTTTAGTATCGAAAGAGATCTTCCAATTCAAACTTGACACTAAATGTACTCACAAATGTATTGGCAAATCTTGTATTAATTTTTCTTTAAAGAGTACAGTAGTTCACATTTGGGTTTCTTTCTTATTTTCCCAGTGGGTGAGGCCAGAAATTTGATTCCCATGGACCCCAATGGTCTGTCAGACCCGTATGTGAAACTCAAACTCATCCCAGACCCCAAGAATGAGACCAAACAGAAGACCCGGACCATCCGCTCCTCGCTCAACCCCACCTGGAACGAGTCCTTCATCTTGTGAGTCTGTCAGCATTAAACTCTCTCACAGCACTGTAAATGTGTTTTCTCATGTGTGTTTGTGTGCAGTAAGTTAAAGGCATCAGATAAAGAGCGCCGTTTGTCCGTGGAAGTGTGGGATTGGGACAGAACCACCCGTAATGACTTTATGGGCTCCATGTCCTTTGGTGTGTCTGAGCTGATCAAAGCTCCTACATGTGGCTGGTGAGTCAAATGCATAAACTATTGTTTGTATATTTTTTTTTTCACTGTGAAATAGTTTAAATACATATACAGATAATTATTGTAATATTGTAGCTGATAACTAATACAGTATCTGATATTACAGTACTGAAATACAGTACTGTATTTTGAGATAAATTGGTTTTACACTATAGTGCCTCATCAGGCAATAATAACATGTAATAGAATAACTGTAGCACACAGTCTTATGTGTTCCCTTATCTTTAAACAAAATAAAAATTTAATTGCTCAAAAGTTTACACCCCTATGTTGCCTTTTTGAGTATCAATGAATGTTTGCCATTTTCTAAAGCAGTCACTGTTAGCAAGGGTTCACAGATACAGAAGAAGTTATAAAACCAAAGAATGTGCAGGATTTGAAAAATAGTGTGTAGTTTAACTGCTCAGGAAATAAGAGAGCATTTTTTATAAATTCAGCTGTTATTTTGTCTTGTAAATGTGAAATAGCTTATTCAGTACAAAAAAATAAATAAATACATTTTTATAATCCCTGTTATTATTTATTTATTTGGTAACACTTTAGAATAGGGAACACTTATTACACTGTTACTACGACTTTTCCCTCAATAAATTCCTAATTTGCTGCTTATTAATAGTTAGTAAGGTAGTTGTTAAATTTAGGTATTGGGTAGAATTAGGGATGCAGAATAAGGTCATGTAGAATAAGGTATTAATAACTGCTTAATTAGTACTAATAAATGGCTAATATATTTAGTAATATGCATAACAAGCAACTAGTTAAGCAAGTAATAATAAGCAACTAGTTAAGAGACCGTAAAATAAAGTTTTACCCTTTATTTATAATTTACCTTTCTTAAGGTGTGTTTGTAAACTTATGACCACAACTGTAGATCATTAGGTTAACTGTGGGCTATTTATGAACTCCAAACAATGTAACAGTTACTGTACTAATGATTTGTACATTAATACACAGGTTACCCTGTGGTATAGAATATCTTACAACTTTGAAGCCTATCCGATCAGATTTTAGAGCCGTAATAAATTGTTACAGTGTAATAAAGCATCAAACATTAAATAGTAATAATATATTAGATTTATAAGTGTTCACTACTAAACCTGGCATAGAAGAGTTTCTATACTAATTGAACTAGAATCTGACTTGCTTCCAATACCACCTTAAAGGATTAGTTCACTTTCAGAAAAAAAATGTACAGATAATGTACTCACCCCCTTGTCATCCAAGATGTTCATGTCTTTCTTTCTTCAGTCATAAAGAAATAGTTTTTTAAGGAAAACATTTCAGGATTTCTCACCATATAATGGACAGCTATGGAGTTTGAACTTCCAAAATGCTGTTTAAATCCAGCTTCAAAGGGCTCTAAACGATCCTAACCGATAAAGAAGGGTCTTATATAGCAAAACATGTGGTTATTATCCAAAACAAATTGACATTTTATATTCTTTTTACCCTTAAATGCTTGTCTCGTCTCGTCTCTGCGATATGCATGCATAATCTGTGCGATCAGTGTCAATACAGTTAGGGTATGTCGAAAAACTCCCATCTCGTTTTCGTCTTCAACTTCAAAATCGCCCTACAATGCTGTTTTACCTTTTTTTGTAAAGGACGTTTGATCTTCTTTGTATGTTCCCTTTGTAAACACTAGGCTGGTACTTCTGCAGTGCTGTAGGATGATTTTGAAGTTGGGGAAGAAAACGAGATGCGAGTTTTTTGACATAACCTATCGAAAAACTGTATTGACCCGGATCACACAGACTGCGCATCACAAAGATGCCACAAGACGAAAATTTGAGGTTAAAAAGTATATAAATTGTCAATTTGTTTTGAAAATAAACAATCGCTTCGCTAGATAAGACCCTTCTACTTCGGGTGGGATCGTTTAGGGCCATTTGAAGCTGCATTTAAACAGCATTTTGGAAGTTCAAACTCTGGAGCACCATAGAAGTCCATTATATGGAAAAAATCCTGAAATGTTTTCCTCAAAAAACAATTTCTTTACGACTGAAGAAAGAAAGACATGAACATCTTGGATGACAAGGGGGTGAGTACGTTGGGCCTCATTTATGAAACGAACGTATGACAGAAAATTGGGCGTACGGTCGTTTCTACGCAAAACTTGGAATTTATCAATATGGACGGTGAGCGGTGGCTACGATCAAATCTCACGTCAGGTCTGAGCTCGTGTACGCAAGTTTTTGAATTCGCCTGCATTTGCGTGCAGCCTATGAAAATTTCTGAGAATTGTATAATGACAGCATTTTGTTAATTTAGATTATTATTGGCTGACAAACAAAACTTTTTAATTAATTTAGGGTGTTCGATTTGTATACAACAGACCATGAGGATTCACACGTCTTCACATCACCCAACTGGCCGCACTTCGGTGAACGGAGAAAAACAGAAATGATAAAAAGAATAAATTAAATAAAGAGGGCTAGTCTACACAAAATGTATTTCTCTTAATTAACAGATTTTGAAAAGGAGAAAAAACAACTCTGCATTTTTGTGACACTTTTTATTTGTTTTCTTTATACCTTTACTTTGTTAAATGTAACTGATCGTGCTAACTTGACATTTTTATCAAACTAACATGCAGTCAACCAAATGTAAAAGTTATTTAAAAGGTAAAGTCAGCGTGCCGGGTTTCGTTTCTCCGTGTCGTAAGCTCTAGGGGCAAGGCTTCTAAACCGGGGTGTTTTTAGGGCGTGATATTTAAATGACGATCGCTTTCAGCCGCCAAATTTATCAACGTGCGATCATTCGTACGACGGGATTGGCGGCATACGAATATTTCATGAATCACACATGAGCTCTGTGTTAAGTTGATTTGTACGATTCTACGCTCATTTCTACATTAGATTGATAAATGAGGCCCATTATCTGTACAATTTCGTTCTGAAAGTGTACTAATCCTTTAATAGCACTGATGCCAATCATTAAAAAAGTCAATACACTCAGCATCTAATTTCAACAGTGATAAATTACAGAATGATCTTGAGTCGAAAGACTGTGATTTATTTTTTTAACGCCACTGCTGCTGGTGTAATGAAGGGTCCTCTGAGAGATCCTCCACATCAAATGAGAGAAAGTTCACAGAAACCCAGAGACAGTAGCAGGTTCACACAAACACAGAGCCATAGAGAGACAAAGACCAGATCTGCTACCTCAGCTTTATGATGTCATATTTATGATAACAGGAAGTTCGGCTTCTGTTACTAAAGCCATAAAACAACAGATGACAGTGTACGCCAACAGAGGCCATCATTCAGAGGCCACAGTCAAGCATTTATACAGTGCAAGCATGTACTTTTTGTAAACAATTTCCATGGAAATACTATAGTATGCTACTATTACTGTACCATACTTTTTTAGGCTGTATCATGATGCTAAGTTTCACTTGTGTCTGTTATTCTCTCATTTGACAGGTATAAAATGTTAAACCAGGAGGAGGGTGAGTACTACAACGTGCCCATTCCAGAGGAGAATGACATTAACCTGGAGCTGCGGCAGAAGTTTGAGGTGAGAGTGTGTGTTTATCTCCGCTGCTCTTCAAACACACTCGTTCATGACTCATTGTCATGACAGAGGACCGTTGAAAAGTGCTGCACGGCTGTTCAGTCTCAAGTCAAGTGATTAAATCGCGCTTTAATGTGTAGTGAATGTTATATGATTGTCCATTAAAGCCAACAGCAGTGCTGAATCACAGGATGCCCAAAAATGGTTTCGACTAGATCGTGACTCTCAAAGACCAAAAAGCCACTGTCAGGGTCACCATAGCAACCGTTTCCATGGTGAGATCTCGTGGTTGGTGTGTTGGTGGGATGCTGAGGGATGCCAGGGACACGATGGGCGCTGAGATCCCTTTGTCAAGTGTTTGCTTATTATGCAACGACTGTTTGGCTTTATAATGCCGTAGATGTTTGCTTTTGTGTGTCTGTCTTTCTGGAAACTTCTCAACTGTTCTGTTTTTTTTCACCTCAAGTAGTGTTGTAGTGATTTCACCTCTCTCTCTCTGTGGTATCATGGAAACCAGGCCTGGTGTATGAGGTTGTCATTTTTTTGATAGTGTTCATGAATCATGATTCTCAGATGAATGTGCCACTTCCACAGACAAGCAGAGAACATACTTGATACAGCAACCCTGAAAAGTATTAAAATACTGTTACCAAATGAACGTGACGCTTACTTTTGACCTGATGTGGTTGTTAGTGGATCATGTTGATCCTTAATATGTTAAGCTACACCTGTGGTTACTCCACAGTGACACCTGTGTGAACTTCAGGAATATCCCAGAAACTCATCCTGTGCTCCAGACAACTTGAAATTAGGTTTTTTCTCACCACCTGTTTGGAAATAACATCTGGAATACCGCTAGAAGTCAAATATCCAACCTGTGAACTGTGAGTTACCTACTGTCAAATTTAAAAAAAAATAAAAAGAAATAAAAAATACCCCTTTTTTTAAGTATATAAAATGATACTTTAATTTTAGCTTTTTATCAGCTGTTTTCAAAATGAAAGGCAGCATTTTATGTCTTTTCTTGACAGAAATATGTGACCCTGGACCACACAGCCAGTCCCCTTAACTGTCACTCGTCCCCTCAGTAGGACGCCTAAGTTTACTTCACCATTTTACTAATAAATCCTAATTTAATTATGACTACCTATATATCATTGGAAAGGTCTAAGACTTTTAAGACTAGATATTTTACAATTTTTTGTGTTAGATTAATCGATTAATTTACGACAGTAGTGCACCTCAAAAATCTGCTTCATAGCAGGAGTTCTGACCTTTGTCAAAAAAAGACTTTCTTCATTGCCATTTTCCCTATCACGCTTTAGAAATCATAGGAAATTATATATCAGTTGAAAACTCAAAATTCATTCTTTTAAAACCATTTTAAAATCAGACATTGTATTAAAATGGAAAATGTACATCAAAATCATATTACAAAATGTTTTTGTTCTTGAATTATAAAAAAGAAAAATACATTTGAATACTGCATTTTCACGTCCATGTTCAAAAATGGGAGTTAAAGGGTTAAGTAGAACGGGTGTATTTGTAGCAATAGCCAA
Source organism: Cirrhinus molitorella (assembly GCA_033026305.1). Classification (NCBI taxonomy): domain Eukaryota; kingdom Metazoa; phylum Chordata; class Actinopteri; order Cypriniformes; family Cyprinidae; genus Cirrhinus; species Cirrhinus molitorella. Next base: position 15,001,971 of record CM065117.1, read on the forward strand.
AAATACATTGTATGGGTCAAAATGATCAATTTTTCTTTTATGCCAAAAACCATTAGGATATTAACATGTTCCATGTAAATTTCCTACTGTAAATATATCAAAACTTAATTTTTGATTAATAATTTGCACTGGGATTTACATTTAGACAACTTTAAAGGAGATTTTCTCAATATTAGATTTTTTAGCACCCTCATATTCCAGATTTTCAAATCTAAATACATTTTGTAACTCCAAATATTGTCCTATCCTAACAAACCATACATCAGTGGAAAGCTTATTTAGTCAACTTTCAGATGATGTATAAATCCCAATTTCCTAAAATTGACCCTTATAACTGGTTTGGTGGTCCAGGGTAACATAGGTTAACGTGATGTGTGATTGACTGGAACTCACTGAAGTTGGAAGTGGGACATTTCAACTCGGATGTTACCTCTTCCGACCTAATCTGGAACCATTAATTCTCACAAAATCACTAGAATTGTTTCTTAATATAGTATCTAATGCAGTAAAATTCAGGCATTTCTAAATGTGGCATAAATGTCCGAATACTTTTATAAAAACAAAGATTAAGACTTCAGTTATAAAAAAATACTATGGTACACTGCAGTAATCGCAAATTAGAGAAGAAGTACAATATTGTGTCTTAAAGAAGAAATTAAACAGTCATCTAAAGGGGATAAGCAGTGATTAAATTTCATTCTTTTAAGAACTGTATATTATGCATAGTAAAAAGAAGTGCAAATGTTGAACTCCCCTTGCAAATACTTTAAACATTTTAATGCATCATAGGAAAACAATTATGTATTTCAGAAAATGGCTATGTGTAAATCTGGCTATTTGTTTGAAATACTGTCCTAGCTGCTACGAGCAGGAGTCATGCCAAATATTACTGGACAGTCTGCTAAAAATGCTTTCTGTTTGCCATCCTCTGCAGTTTTGTTAATGCTTGTGTCAGTTGTCTGACAGTGAGTGATTTGTCCGTGACTGTGTTGGTTCGATTGATCCTCTCTCCTTGTTCTGTGATGTTTGTTTCCTCCCTTACTGCGTCTACAGCAGTCTGAAGAGAAAAGAAAAGACCTGGCGTGTCTCTACATTCCCTGTGTATCCCTGTTTGCAGTTAGCAGACTAACATCCCAGTTTTTTCCCTCTTATAGGCCTGTCAGTTCAATATCCACCTGCTGAAGGTAGCCTCCTCTTTCTGCCCTGCTCGCCTCTCATCTGTCTCTTCATCATAGAGTATTATAATTCACTCTCTCTGATTATTTGTGTGGCTTAAGCTGCTACAAAGAAATCAGATTTACTAACAAAGATGCAACTTCTTTCAGGTTTCTTTCACCTACACTATTTACACACTTTCATGCTCTCTTTCATTATTACTCTAATGAACATCCACTGACATCTGACCTGACTGACACTGACAGAAATGGTGTCATCTGAGCATGAAATATGATTTTTAATATTTTTTTGAAAAAATCAATAGTAATCTTTAGCAATATATTTATTTTTGTCAACAGATGATTTTTAAGTGATACTGCAAACTGTTATACCCATTATATGGCAACACTGTTGAATAGGACATGCCAATTGGATAATATTCCAATGCAAAATTAATTTTCTATTTTGCATTTGTATTTGTGTTCCTAAAATATCATAAAATCATAAAAAAAAACATAGGCTCCCTTCACACACAGACGCATAAACATGTTAATTCCAGTTCTACAGCCATAAGCACTGCAGTTGTTAGTAAATAGCATAGCAGAGCACAGAAGCTAAAGGACAGGCAATGATCTTTTGGCTGTTTGTGATCTGCATCAGCCTTCTATTGATCATAGAAGGTTTCCTCACACTCTGACCCTGAGCATGCTTCATATGCATCCTGAGCGAATGACAACTAGACCACATCTTTTTGTCTACCACCACAGAAAGATTCTGTTCTAGTCACTCACTGAAAAAAACGTTTTAACTTGCACTATTAACACTGTCCTTGTTTGACTGCACAGTTGACACTCTCAAGTGCACTAGTGTTTGGGTTTGCATGTAGATGTAAAGCTCACTTACATGAGATCTCCAGTAGAGGGCACCATGTGATAACTCTGCTAGATGTGTCTGAATGTTCACTATTTCTCAAAGAGCAACATGTTAATGAAATGACTATTTTCAACCCTTCTGCGTTCCTGTTTTATCTGGACAATATGTGTTGTATATACAATCAAAGAACCCTGAAAGTATATTTTATGCACATAGATTTGACAAAATGTGGTCCTATTTTATATTAGGTGTTTAACTATTAAATTACAATTGTTTTACAATGTATGTATTGTGTACATACATGTTATTACACTGTAATTACAATTGATCTAACATGTAATTACATTTGCAATGAAGTTATTTCACATGCTATTGAAAATGTGCATCTTTTTCCTAATGTGCAATTTGTACCCCAATGTAAATAGTGTCATATCCTATCATAATACAAACATAACCTTATCTTTCGTAGCTGCGATACTGTAGTTTTACAGAACAACATGTATGTTCAGAATAAATACATTGTATTTCACTCTGTTTTAAAAAATAAAGGCTTCAGAATGGTTTTCAGAGAAATGCCCTGAAGAACATTTCAGTGAACAGTTCTCCAAAAGAAAAAAAAAAAACATTTTAATAAGTATTTTAATAATCTTTTGTGCAATGTTGCACGCATGTTACAGGTTCTTCATGGAATCATATTGCTGTCCTAATGAGTCCCTAAAGTTACATTTAACTTCGAGTGACAAATTGCATAACAGAGTCTACTGTGTTGTTATTTTGCAAAAAAGAAATGTAATCTATAAACAAACATTTGACATTTTAGCATTATGAATTTTAGTATACTTCAGTGCAAAAAAAAAAGTTTAATGCTTGACATTTGCGTAGTGTTTATGACTGGTTCTTCTTGGTTTCCAGCAAATGTGAAATTTGTTTATTTTCTAACCCCGGCTGTTCAAGATTGAATCTGCTCTTTTAAGAAATCTCTAAGAAAGCTCTTCATGTTTAATTATTGAGCCTAGTAAATCTAAAAACAACCACTTGATGGCTCCCTTCATACTGTAGATTTATCATCCATAGCGTTTAACAGTAACATGAGGATAGCTTAGAGAAGTACCAGCTAGAACCAAATTGTTTGGGAGTGTGATAACAGCTTGTTGAAAAGAGCTTTCCTTGTCTATGTGTTGGTACAAGAAACAGTGGCTTTACCATGAGTGTGATGCAGCCACTGACAGCAACTATGTCCATTAGAGATCTCCACACCAGCACACCTTTCCTTTAAAAAGAGTAAAGCTAAAATAATTCAAAAAAATAAAAAAGTCTAATAACAGCTCCAGTGACGTAGATGGTAAAGTGTCTGCTGTAGTCTTTTTGATGCAATCGACCTGAGTTCGAATCCACCTTTTGAAAAACTTTTTGTTTTTCTTTTTTCAAATCTCATATCAAAGGCATTTATTTTCAATAAAAATGAAGGAAATAATTGTAGAGTTGAAAATAAAGTATTGAGTACAGTTAGGGTAGGTTTAAGGAGGGCTTATATTGTCCCAATAAGGTGGCATCCATTTAATAGTTTGAATTAAAATTATAACTTACACTCAGTACGTTAGTATTTAATACTATTTTGTGTACTGCAGTACTGAGGTGCAGATATTATGCACTATTTGCAACAAGTAGTATAAATAGCCACTGCCAATGAAAAATTCCACATCACAGCACTGATTCAATTATTAATGCAGCTGCAAATCAGTCACATACTTGTGTAATCTCATTATTGTATAAGACCTTAGCCACATGTCTGCACACCTGCCTCTAGAGGACATTAGGATGACATCACTTTAATAATTCTAGGAAATCATTAACAAGGTGACAGGATTTATAACAGCCGCCTCTAATTAAATTAGCATATGAAACGTTTGATAATTCTTTGGCATTTCTCCATCATGGTCTCTCTACCGTCAGAGGACATACAGGTCTGAATGAGGGTTTATTTGCGGTGGTGAAGGTGTTCATTTGACCTCTGAGACATTAGTGGGGGCCCTGCTGTTAAATGGGGGTCTTTTCTATTACAAAAATGTAATATTTAATGTCAATTTCATTAGGATTTTAATCATTCTGTCACGCATATAATGTATTTCGGTGTTAATACATTTCATTGTGCCAATTCAAGCTAAATGGATTAAATATTAAAGGGACAGTTCACAGAAAAATAAAACTTCTGTCATCCTTTACTCACACTTACATACAATATATTTTTTCCACACTATGGAAGTCAATGTTTACCAGCAACTGTTTGGTTCCCAACATTTGTCAAAATATCTTCTATTGTGTTCAACAAAAGAAAGAAACTCATACAAGTTTGGAAGGTGACTAAATAAGTGAGTGAGTAGATGAGAGTGAGTAAATGATGACAGATTTTTCATTTTTGAGTGAACTATCCCTTTTATATACCTTCGGATTTGTAACAGGTTTGACAGAAGCAAGAATTCGGCATTGTGCATTGTGAAAATTTGCCATTGTGCAAGTTACTACAAGGTGTTTATTAGAAGGAAAAAAAAATGTTTTTGCAAATATCAAATTGTAAATCATTGTTTACTGTACAAATCATATAAGAAATTATAATTATATAACACTGTGTACCAAAATTCACACTGGTTAAGATTTTTCGCAGTTTTGAGTTTTTGTGCTGAAAATCTACTTTTCCAAACTCATCCTAGATGTTTTGTCCAATTTCCACCAAAATTGGCTTATATTATCTTCAGCCAATGCTGACAAAAGTTATCAAAAGCTTTTTGATATACCTAACGTAAATCGTGTTAACAAATTTTTGACAAAATTAAAACAAAAATAGACATACAGTATATATAGAGGCTATATCTTTGCAATGCTTTTGCAAATTCAGACTAAACCTGGTAAGTGTTATACCAAGCAACACCTGAGGCCACATGAGTAGTTTCAGCACCACCTACTGCTCAAAAGATTAAAAAAATGTCATTTTTGCTTATACTTTCTGAAGAGTTTGACCAAAAATCATAAAAGAGATTCAGAGTAGTATCCCAAATCAAACAATACCAAATTTTCCTATGTCAGCTATTATGAGCATGGATGTCAAATTTTGTAGTAAAATGCGTTATTTTTCAAACATTGTAACATATTGTTATGAAGAGAGAGAATCGCTTGTGAGAAAATTATGACATTAGGCCCACGGATAGAGGACAGTCGTATTATTAACCACAGCAAATTTGGAGTCTCTAACTCAAACTCTCTAGCACCACCAACAGGTCAAATTTTTCTGCTAATAACTTTTGAATTAATTTTAAATTTTCTAAAATGTCTACTTGTCCTAGAGGCTTTGTCCAATTTTCACCAAAATTGGCTCAGCTTATCTTCAGAGCATACTGGCAAAAAGTTATCAAAGGTTTTTTGATATACTAAACCATTTTCATAAAGAACTCTAAAGAATTTGACAAAGTTTGTGCAAAAAAGGACGTGAGGCTATATCTTCGCAAACACTTTAGTGGATTCTGACCAAACTTGGTATGTGTTATAACAAGCAATTTCACACAAGTAGTTTCAGCACAGCACCACCTACTGGTCAAAGTATATAAAATATTGACATTTCTGCTTATACTTTCTATGTACATAATTGCTATTTGGCCTTTTTGGCCATTGTAATTTTATTTATTTATTTTTTTTATTCTGTATCAACAAAGGTCGTTAACAGTGGTCTCCAACCCTGCTCCTGAAGAACTACCATACTGCAGAGTTCAGCTTCAACCCTAATCCAACAAATCTGAAGCAGCTAATCAAGGTGTTCAGGGTGTTTAGAATTTTAGTAGGTGTTCATTATTAGTATTATTACAGCTATTACTACTACTATTTCTATATAAAGTAAGAGCAATAAATGTTAGCATTTAAGAAATAAAATAGTAATCAAAATGGGTATATTTGTGAAAAAAAATGAATACCTAAAAGAATACCTATAACAACAGAAAAGTGTCAACTGTTAATTGTTAGTCATTGTCTACTAATAATAGTTAATAAGGCACCTATGCAAAAGAGGCACCCATTTTGTAGAATGAGCATTGCACATTGAGAATTGTGTGATTTTGGTGTATCACAACTGACCATAGTGGAGAGCTATAGTTAGCAGATGGGGAAAAATAGAGAGTGCATTAGTGCCCTTGATACTGTAGGTATTTACAACTGAACAACATGGTGGAGTAGAGTGTTATAGTGGAAAGAGGGAGAGTGCAGTATATAGCAAGAGTGTGTAAAAGATGTTGAATTGCGGGGTTTGAAAAAAGGTGATAGCCCCTCATTATCACTGTCGACTGGTGAACCATGAAGAGTCCTACTGAGCTCCACTGGAAATGAACACCACATACAGAACATCACTCCAGTAAAAGAGTCCATACTGTTAATAGTGCTATACAGTACTTCATGCTTCCAGTTAAAAAAACCTTCTCAAACATACAAGAGGCTTGTCATTTCCTTTGCCATAATAATAGGCTATAAGAAAGTGTGTACATTCATTTTGAGGTGGGTATTTGTGCAGGATACAGTGCAAGTAGACATTACGTAATTTGGAAGATGGCCTGCATGTCAACCATGAGTGGGGTTTTAGCATGCTGCACCCTATGGGGGTGTTTACACTGACAGCAATTTGGAGTGATTGGTATCATACATTTTTATTAAGTTGGCCATCTGAGGTGACATGAACGACAGCGACCATAGGCAATGCAACAGAATAGAGCACAGTTTAACTGTAGGGCACTTTCACACTAGAGAAAGGAAAAAGCCAGGTCAATTTGAAATCAAGCTTGTTACTACAGTGAAAGCAGCCTCTGTTGTAGAAAAATATGTTCTAACATAGTGCTTACACTTTATTTTAAGGACCAGTTCTCACTATTGTCTAGTTGCTGATTAGAATACATATTGCTAGCATAATGGCTGTTTATTACTATTTAAAAAGAACATATAATGCCTTATTCTGCATGACCACATTTTAGATCCCTTAACCCCACAGCCAATACCTAAGCTTAATAACTACCTTACTATTAATAAGTAGCAATCAAGGAATTTATTGAGGCAAAACTCTTAGTTAATCATGAATATGTGTTCCTTAATCTACAGTGTTACCAAAATTGTTTTATGTTTTTTTTCCTTTACATTCTTGTGCTGCAACATTAAAACTAAAATCAGTGGATTCACTGTGTAAAGCCTAGTGAACAGGCTGTGTGGTGTGATACAGTGAAATTGCATGACTCACGCACTGTCTGATCCAGTTGGATACAGCAGTCGAGTAGCAATGTCTCTTCAACTAACACTGACTAGGTGACCTTCAGTGACTGAATCACAGTTAGTGTGAATGGACTTTAAATTAAGCCAGACATTAAAGTCAAGCTCACTCTAGGTCACTTTACAGTAAACAGAACAGATTTTGAAAATAGGTAAGCTAATTTTTAAGGCTGAGCTTGGATATTTCCAGCTGTTGTGTTCTTGTTCAACTGGCCTAAAGCTCTCCACAACATCTTTTCGTGTCTCTCCAGCAGCTGTGGATCCCTCTCAAGCCCAGCACACATTGTCTGCATGTCCTGTCATTTTCACACAGGCCTGACCATGTTATAGCACGTTTATAACAAGTGCTGTATTGTGTAATTGAGCACGCAATAGAATTTTGAGTATCAGACATGCATTCAAATGTTGTGAAAGCTCCTGTGTGTATTTGGGCACGTATTGGTTATTGATCACTCTCCATCACTCTTGTAGAAAGCCAAGCTTGGTCCTGGAAAGAAAGTCATCACTCCCACTGATCACAGACGCTTCAGTTTACCATCCGGAATTATGAACAGAGTTCAACTCAATGACTTCCATTTCCTGGCTCTTCTGGGCAAAGGCAGTTTTGGGAAGGTCAGTCACATGCTCAGTGCTGAAACCACCAGTTGTGTTAACCCCTGACTTCCTAAAATTGTGTAAAGAAAACAGGTTAAAGCTTGTCATTTTTGGTCTGATACCATAGGTTCCTTGGATAAATGTGCAGTCTCATTAGTCCAATTTCAGCTAAATTCCACTTGGCTAAAATAGCGCAGCATTTTTTAAAGCACAGCTTCCACTTAGTTTGTGTTTGTTTCAACAGGTGATGTTGGCAGAAATGAAGTCCTCTGAGGAGCTGTATGCCATTAAAATTTTAAAAAAGGACGTGGTGATCCAGGATGATGATGTAGAGTGCACAATGGTGGAGAAGAGAGTGCTGGCCCAGAGAGATAAGCCACCTTTCCTCACCCAGCTGCACTCCTGCTTCCAGACTGTGGTAAGAAATGCATCTCTTTATATCTACTGTGTTGTTGTCTTTTGGGGTGTTTCTGTTGCCGGTGTCTATTACAATACCAGCAGGCAGTAGACACATTCACCTCACTCCAAACCATATGACCTTTCCTCATCTGTGGAGTTTTATCAAATCCTCTCAAATCATTTCCTGCATGCAATTACAGTTAAGTGACCACATATGTCATGATCCAAAAAGACAACTTTATAAAAAACATAAACGTATCAGCCCCACCCAGGCTTATTGGAATTGCTTGCCTCTACTGGCGTTTTTGCAAACCTCAAAAAACGGATCTATTCATACGAATTGTTCAGTTTCCAGTTGAAATGAACACTTGCGTTAGTACAAATCCAACAACATTTATTCCTTTTCACACAAGCTATGATTTAGGGCCAGAGTTTAGATTAAGAAAGACTAATTGTCAACTTTCGAAAACAATTATATAATGCTAAGATAAGATTTGAAAACTGATACTTTTGAACATTAGCTTTACATAGCAGTTTTGTTGTTAGCTCACGCAATATGGCGTTGCACTTGAGAGGTGAAGATCTCTGGTACGAATCCTGTGAAACTACAGTTCGACAAAATAGCTCATGTATAAAGAAATTAAAAAAGCATTGTTGAATCAGTGTGTGCATTTTTATATCACTTTTGCATTTGTTAAAGGGATAGTTTAACAAAAATATATATATATTTCCAAACCCATAGGACCTTCGATATTTTTGATGAAATCCAAAAGCTCTCTGACCCTCCTTAGTAAGGGTCCTACCACGTTCAAGATCTAGAAAGGTACCAAGAACATCAACCAAATCAATGTGACATCTAGGGTTGGGTTCTGAACTCTGTACTTTTAAGGGTAAGAGAGAGAAAGAGAGAGAGAGAGAGAGAGACCCTTTGACGTGATGTCACTCCTGAACTTGTTCAAACACAGTGCAAACCAAAATGTTCTGAAGTGTGGTAACATTTCTAGGGCCATATGGTTTTCACGAAAACGTGGACGAGATCACAGAGTTCATTCATAAAAACTGAATTAACATAGAATGAATTAACATAGTAATTCGTAAATTTTTAGAAGAATAAATCAAAAGCAGGTCTGTCACTTAATTAGAATCCCGATATAGACTAGTGTCTGTGAATATTAAAAAACTTAAAAAAAATAAATCGACTTGTTCCACTTGCCTCTATAAATATGGGACGTGGTATTTTATCACATTCATGTAACACGCACAACTGTCATCTCTCTCTTTCTCTTTCTCGATAGATCGAATATTTATTGAAATAAATGCTATAATTCATTCAAATAAACGTGATCTTGCTAGAGATAATGTGCCTAACTGATGAAAATAACAAATTTTACCCATTCTTTCAAATACTGTGCTGCAAAGAGCAATACTTGTTTTAACTTGTCTATAAATTTGCCAGTGACCATGGAATAAGCGGGATAATCAACGGCTTGCCATGCATTGAAGCATTTTATATGCACTCCGCTTCACGTCTGCTGGTTATTAGGCTCCATTTCATGCATTTAAAATCCTTTAATGCACGGCAAACCGTTGAATTCCCCTACTTGTTTTGTGAATACAATTTCTATGAGTTTGACGTCGTATTTTTTCTTTTTTTTTAAAGATTTATTTTTGGCATTTTTGCCTTTAATTGGATAGGACAGATCAAACTGACAGGAAGTGAAGCGGGAGAGAGAGAGGGGATGGGATCGGGAAAGGTCTGCGAGCCAGAAATCGAACTCGCGACGCCCGAAGTGCAACAGCACTGTATGTCGGCACACTGCCCACTAGGCTACCGGCGCTGACGTTGACGTCGTATTTTGTTGTTGCTTGCTTTTAATCTACGGCGAATTGCTGCTAATTTGAAAGTGTAAGTAAAATGCACATTTAGCTTTTACAAGCTATTTAAAAGAGAAGGAAAGGGAGGAAAAGAGGAAAACTCAAACAAACAATTGCTTGACACAGAATTGCAGCTAATTTGAAAGTGAAAGTAAAATGTGCACCGCACTTTTATAAGCTATTTAAAAGAGAAGGAAAGGGTTTTGTTATTACACAGAGAGTAAACACTGTTCTGTCAGGACCACTATCGTCAAAGGTAATTTACAATTAGCGTATATTTTGGATTGGGGGTATTTTTCTGTTCTGGGCAAACACTCCCTGACCATCCATGCGGCCTAGCGTGGAGAGCATGGGAGAGCATGAATAACCCCCTAGGGTAAACAGAACAGGACCAACATTAATGATTAATGTAGCAGATATCATTAATGTCGTATGTGATTATTTTATGTAACAACAATTCAGTGATCTGACTCAACAAGAAATATCCAATGCCAAGTCCTAACTGGGCATTGGATATGTCACCAAAAATGTCACCACAACCACGCATTTCCAATCATCCTGGGTTGTACAATAGTTGTTTGACAACAAATATGGTACCTGCTGTGCTTGCAGGATGCCAATCCAATCAAATGTTCATGTCAAATGTCATTGTTTTAATGGCTTGTGACCAAACATCATTGATTTGGTGATCTAATGGTGCCCTATTTGATTTGAGAGCTATTTGCAGTGAATGATTATAATTTCACAAAGTAATCATATTGTTTCAGAAGATTTTAGATATAGCACACAGGTCATATTGATTAGTTGTATGATTCTTTTAATACTATTTTTGTCCTTTTAAAGTTTGACTGTCACTGTCATTGTGGAAAAGAGCTGCATAGAGAAGAAATTCTTTTTTTTATGTTTATAGTGCATTTGTATGGGGTTTTTGTAAGCATCAGATGGGGAAAGCTCTTCCAGGAGTCACAGCAGGCTGCTCTCAGTATGGGCATCCTGCTGATGAATAATGCAACAGATTCCAGCATGCCCTCACTAAATATTCATGAGCTCCACACAGACAGCAAACCAGCCATCATGTCCACTTGCATTTTACTCCAAACATGTAACTCCCTCTGGGTTGGTCACAGTGCTCTTCAACACAACTGGTGTCAGAGTACAGTGACACATCCCCACTGAAAAGGTCTGCAGAGCTCTTCACCAGCGTATGTTGTGTTTTGGTGCTGAGGCGGAGTCCTAATACTTCTTAAATAGCACAGCAAGCATGACTTCCTTATTTAATCACCCAGACTATCATCAAACCAGCATGCTAGTAGAAAACATAATTAAAGGTAACCTATGATGATTAAAAAATATGCCTCAACAAGCAATTCCACTGTAATTAAAATTTGCAATTTTCGAACCTTAAAATATTTTTTTATGTTTAAATTTAAATGTAAAAATTTCAGTTAGAAATAATATATTTTTAATTAAAAGTTCATTCATTTTTGAAAGAGAATATTCAATGAAATATGCATCTTTACTAAATATATCTTTAATAATTATGAAAATTAATATTTTTCTTTGCAAAATGAACATTTGCAACAAGCTAGAATTTGTGTAACTGTAATGTATAACTCCATAAATGAATTTTTCCGGCAAACAATGGCATACAAGGCTGGTTTTCAACACATTCTTACTGATGTATCATATGATCGTACTGATGATCTGTTAGAAAGTTACATAGATAATATTATCTTGGTGACAAATAAGTATAGTATAGAATTTGCACCAAAAATATAGAATACGTCAGAGAAAATCAATTTGCAAGACATGAAACATGTACAAGATCCACAAATGTGAATATCAATAGCTCAAAACTGTTGAGCCCTGAGCAGCTTAAGAGACATTTAAGAAATGCTTCAGTCGTGTCATTTGAATTTATGTATTAGTCAATATGCAATGTGTGCTTGGTTTTGAAAGTAATCGACTTCCCAGTCTGAAAAGGAAAAAAGGGTAGGTGACAGCAGATTTTCCTGACACCTGGTGTGGATACCAATGTCATACAGTTTATCAATATGTCAATGGCATCCTGTCTGATCTGAGGTCAGTACATGGATTGATTCAGTACAGCCCACAAGGGCTTGCTTGTTTATTTTCTGCATCTGTACTATTTATCTCATTTGTCTTTTGTCAGGATCGTCTGTACTTTGTAATGGAGTACATTAACGGTGGAGACCTGATGTATCACATCCAGCAAGTGGGCAAATTTAAGGAGCCACAAGCCGTGTAAGACATGACTCACTTCTTACTCTCAATCAAAAAGTACAGACTAGTGATGAACACATTAGCCAAGCAAAACATATAGCTTTAGATGTGACTGAACATGCTGGTTAATCTGCACAGTGTTTTGTGTGGACCACAAAACCTTAAGTCTTATGTAGCATGGGTATATTCGTAGCAACAGCCAACAATTCACTGTGTGGGTCAAAATTTTTGATTTTTCTTTCATGCCAATAATCATTAGGATATTAAGTAAAGATCATGTTCCATGAAGATATTTCCTACCATAAATATGTGAAAACTTAATTTTTTATTAATAATATGCATTGTTACATTTTCTCAATGCAATTTTCTCGATATTTATGAATTTTTTTTTTTTTTTTTTTTTTTTTTTGCTGTATCAGAGACCAGATTTTCAAACAGTTCATCTCAGCCAAACATTGTCCTATCCTAACAAAGCATCAAAGGAAAGCTTATTTACTTAGCTTTCAGGTGGTGTATAAATTGTATACACTTTAAAACATATAGTTTTGTGCTCCAGAGTCACATACTGAAAAGTAGTAACCTGAAATTGTTAAAAAAAAGCGATTTCTGATTTAACCCATAAAACTTTGTTTTGTTGTTATAAATGAATGGTTTTAGGTTCAATTAGTCATGTTAAAGGCATAATTCACCCAAAAATGAAAACCCTATGATTTACTCACCCTCAAGCCCTTGGTGTATATGACTTTATTCTTTCAGACGAATATAATTATAGTTATATTAAAAAAAAAAACTGATTAGCTTCAGGAAGCTTTTATTAACCCAGAGCCATGTGCAACACTTTTTTATGATGGATGGATGGATGCACATTATTGAATTTCTTTTAGACTATTCAATATCAACACCCATTCACTGCCATTATAAGAGCCAGGACAATTTTTGGTATAACTCCGACTGTATTCTTCTGTAAGAAGAAAGTCATAGCCTATACACCTAGGATGGCCTGTGGGTTTTGAGAGTAAATCATGGGGTAATTTTCATTTTTGGGTGTATTTTGGGTGTATTTATCCCTTTAAATACTGTTTTTGACTTGAATGAACCAGTTAAGATGTTACCATTTTCAGGTTAGCAATTTTGTCGTTGAAAGCAATGTAATATAATGTATTGCTTACTGTACTTAAAATTCATGTGACACATTGCCACATGAAAATGTACACATGTATAATTTAGCAAACTAGCATTCAGTTCTCATCTTGGAAATGAATATGGTTACTTTGCATTTGTAATTTAATTTAATTTAATGTAAAAATAAAATTGCTTAATGTTTGTCAATCTGATCAAATAATCAGTCAAAGATAGATGTCAGAAATCACAACTGATATTACACACACACACACACACACACAGAGAGAGAGAGAGATACAGGTCACATTTCTCTCCAAAACCAACACATCTCAATTTAAAAAGCTGCAAAATATACTGTAATCCCAAGATTTTTCTTACATTTTTTGAAACAGAATAAATGTAAAAGCAATAAAAATGCTACCATATTTAATAAATAGTTTAGTTATTTATGATTTTACTTTTTTCAAATTACAGTAATGAGAATTAGATGTTTTTTGTGCAGAAATTTGCTGAAATAATGCAAAAACACACACTGTATAAAATGGCACAGATGAAAAGCTGTAAAAATTCGCTCCATCAACACCCAGTCTTTACTCATGAATAAAACTGCAAACACATAACCAAGAACCATATGAGGGTCTGTGTTCATGAAGTGCATCTCCTGAAATAGAGTTATTCTAATATATGTCTGTGTGAGCAGCAAATGTCTCACTCAACACCACACCATTTTTTCACCTTGTCAACAGCTAGAAAATTTCTGCTGGAAGAATCATCGCTTAAACAAAGGCACATTTGTTTCCTTTGCTTCTTGTAAGGGCTGGGATACCAGTCTGAGAAACACAAAAAACTGTTCTTTACACGTTTTTGAATTTGTGATGCTTGACTAATCAACACTGTGTTTTTCGACAGATTCTATGCAGCAGAGATTGCTGTCGGACTCTTCTTTCTTCATAGGAAGGGAATTATTTACAGGTAAGTGGATATTACATTATCTTTAGTATTGCAGGGCATAGTTGCTGCTCTACACAGAATTGGGGAACACAGTAGATCTTATAGATGCAGCCACACTCTGTCAATGTGTCACCATAAGTGGAAAATACACTTAAATGGAGCAGATGTGACTCTCCTCATGATCAAATTAGATGATCTGAGAACGGAGCCAATAACAGCTGAGATGGTGTCAAGACAAACCTATTAAAATTCCATTTTCGTTACCACTGTTACAGCAGTACAGAGAAAGACACCCAGTTTTTTGCCATATAATTGCAGTAAATTCAGAACAAATATGGATGTACTGTATAGGTTTTTCTGAGTATCTAAAAACACCATGATATCAGAGTTTTGTGATTTTAGGCCGTGTGTCCAACAGCGTTTTTTTCTGAATGTAGTATCTTTTTTTTAATTGTTTTTAATGGGGGCGCCACGTTTTTTTTTAAACTCATGTTTTTTTCTTGGCGGTGAGAGTTGAAGAATGTTCAACTTTGAGTAAAACATAGCGGACATTACTGTTACTTTTTAATCAGCTGTCCAGTCACAGTGGAGGATGGGTGGGACAAATTCTACACCGACCAACCGCCACATCCTGCTTGTACAACAGACGACAACAACAAGCATGACAATGAATCAAAATCAATATTGTAACATATGCCAGAGCATTGAAACTTTACATTGTTTTGACATTTTTATATTCAGAAATAAACTGTCTGTAAACTGTATCAAAGCACCCAAAACCTCCCAGCTGAAAAAGAAAAAAAAAGAAAAAAAAGCTGTGCCGCAGAAGCACTCTCAAGCACTCACAGCTAGATGTTTTTAGCAGAGCGCTTGTGTTTTTAGCTGGCTTAAAACACTTTGGTGGACACACAGCCTTAGTCCATGTTTGTTGGTGTACTCCGAAAATTAACTTGGAAAATAGACTATAAATATAGATGACTTGCAATCATAGCAAATGTTCTCTTCAATAATGCTTGCAATAAGCAATATAATGAACCATAATGCTGTAATGTACTGTAATATCTATGATGAAAGCCATTTGGAGGTTAAAAGTTGTTATTTTTTCAATAGGTAGCATCTATTCTAGAGAAATTCTACCTGAATGTGATGAAAATTATAGACTTTGAGAAGTGTTGGAAACACATCTGTGTGAAAACACAAAAACTCAGGTGTCGTTGAAAACACATTTGAGATAAAAAAAAAAAACATCTGAAATGCCTGTAGTGTGCACTCTAAATATGTTTTGTCGAAACTTTTGTCCAATCAAACGCTGTATTAGCGTTAGAAAATAATAATCCGTAATACTAATGACCGTAATAATGAACAGTAGTTCACTAAAATAGAAGTCTATAAGGCAAGACATATGGAGGGTTTAAAAGCAAACAGTTTTCTCTAGTTTGCTTTTATAAAGCTTTAATAAATGTTGTGTATAGACCTTCAGCTGTTTTAAACTGCAGCTGTTGTGTTTTCATATTCCAGGGGAGCGCTACCTGAACAAGATGCAAATGATAGATGTCAGATGTGTGGAGAACACAGTGTCATTAAAAACACATATCATTTGAAGTAAACAACATTACTCAGGGTTTAGCAGGTCCGAAACACCCGTGAAATGCAGTATAAATATTCCTGTCCAGAGAATGAGTCACTCTCTGAGGAAAGGGGGCTGTAAGAAAGGCTGTTTATCTGCAGCGCTGTCTGCATTCAGCTCCTCACTCGCCGTTCCCGTCCCTGCAGGGCTGCAGCGTTCAGCTCGCATTAATCATGCTCTTTGATGATGAAGGCTGAGCGTGGCTGAGGTCGCCCTGACCTCGCTTATACTGCCCACTCGCACGCGGCCGTACGTACCCACAGCTAAAGACCACACTATTAACTGTGAACTGTCTGTCGGGTGAAATGAGGGAAGCTAGATACACAGCGTCTGCCATGAACATCAGTTATCTGAGGTGAATTTCATACACCTGGTTTGTCTATTTTGTTCTCAGAGATTTGAAGTTGGATAACGTGATGTTGGACTCCGAGGGCCACATCAAGATTGCAGACTTCGGCATGTGTAAGGAAAACATGTTTGAGGGCATGACGACACGCACCTTCTGTGGAACGCCGGATTACATCGCCCCTGAGGTGAGAGACAACTGAGAAAGAAAAAAAGAGCTTTAGACAGAGATGACAACATTTTCTAGTCTTTTTCTTTGTTCTAACATGTCTCGGGTGAGAGTTGTTGAAATCAAATGACCAGGACGCCTCTCTCACATTCACTGCATCTAGGACACGACCTCAGGGTTTAAAGTCCTAACCCTTGCTGACCTCTCAACCAGACTCACACAACCCTATAAACACACAACTCATACAACATTAGACAACCCAGACTGACTGTAAAAACATGCCTGTGGCGACATTTCTGCAAAATGATATTATATTGCTTCTTTTCGCAGGACTTTAAAAATTAAATGTCCAGTGAGCTACGCTAAAAGTGCATTTCGTTTTATGGGAATTAGATTATGTTTATCGTAGCAGTTCAGAAATGAAATGTTCAGTGAGTTGCACTAAAAGGTTAACATACCACCTACACTTATCCAAACCCTAAACCTTACCAATAAAACGTACCTGTGGAAACTTTTTTGCAAGATGCGAAATCGTCTCAGGTTACGTATGTAACCATGGTTCCCCAAGGGAACGAGAAGCTGCGTCGGAACGCTATGGGAACGCCCCTGGCGAGACACCGTACTGAAGCGTGTGTAGAACTAGTCCAATCATGGCCGGCCACGTCATGAGCGAGATGACGTAGCCATCCAGGAAGTACAAAAGGGCACCGGCAACATCGCTCATATAGCTTGCTCGAAAGCGAAGCGTGCAAGAAGGTGCCAAGAGTATGGCAACGAGACGCAGCTTCTCGTTCCCTTGGGGAACCATGGTTACATACGTAACCTGAGACGTTCCCCTACGTTCTCTCGAAGCTGCGTCGGAACGCTATGGGAACGAGAATACCAACTGCGCCATACGAGTGAGTCCAGACCCACCTGTGTGAGAGAGCACATCAGGAGGCAAGGACTCGGGCACCTGGTGTGGAAGGCATGTCCAAGTTGTAAAAGCGAACAAAGGTATGCGGAGAGGACCAGCCCGCCGCATTACAGATGTCGCTAAGAGACAGCCCCAGGTGGATGGCCTTAGAGGCCGCCATACTCCGGGTCGAGTGTGCTCGGACCCCCATAGGAGAAGGGAGACCCGAGGACCCATAAGCAAGTGAGATGGCCTCGACCACCCACCTACTTATGGTCTGCTTGGTGGCCGAAGACCCCTTCTTCGGACCACCAAAGCACACAAGGAGCTGATCTACCTTACGCCACAGGGCAGCTCTGTGGACGTAAGTGTCCAGTGCTCGCACTGGACACAGCAGGTTCAGTCTCTCTCGACCCGCATCCTGGAAGGGTGGAGGGCAAAAGGCCTGCAGTACAACGGGACCCGGCGTAACTGCAGGCACCTTCGGGACATACCCCGGTCTGGGGTAAAGGAATGCCCTGACCATGCCCGGAGCGAACTCCAGGCATGATACTGAAAGCGCCTGCAGGTCTCCCACCCGTTTAAGGGAGGAGATAGCGAGGAGGAACACAGTCTTAAGTGTTAGAAACTTGACTGGCACCTCCTCGAGTGGCTCGAAGGGAGCTCCGCAGAGACCCTCCAGAACCACTGCCAGGTCCCAGGTGGGAACCTTGTTGCACCGCAAAGGCCTCAGCCTCAGCGCACCCCGGAGGAAGCGTGTTACAAGGGGGTTTCTCCCAACTGAAAGGCCATCCTGAGGAGCGTGGTAGGCACTTAAGGCTGCCACGTATACCTTCAGGGTGGCGGGAGCCAACCCTGCGGAAAAACGGTCTTGCAGAAACTCCAGAACTGTACCAACCGGGCAGTTAACTGGGTCCTGCAACCGTTGTCCGCACCAAGAAGTGAAAAGTTTCCACTTCAGGGCGTACAGCTTCCTCGTGGAGGGAGCCCTGGATTGGAGTATGGTCTCAACAACCTCGGTTGAGAGACCGGAGGCTATGAGGTGTGCCCCCTCAGAGGCCACGCCCACAGCTTCCACGACTCCGGGCGGGGATGCAGAATGGTGCCCCCCGCCTGTGAGAGGAGGTCCCTCCTGAGCGGAATCTCGAAGGGAGAGCCGTCTAGGAGGGACATCAAGTCCGAGAACCAAACTCGGGCCGGCCAGAACGGGGCTACAAGAAGTAGACTGACCCCGTCCTGGCGAACTCTCTCCAGAACTCCCGGGAGCAGAGCAATCGGGGGGAAGGCGTACAGGCGTAACCTCGGCCACGCCTGTACCATGGCATCCACCCCCAGGGGGGATGGATGCGTGAGGGAGAACCAGAGCGGACAGTGGGTGGTCTCGAGGGACGCAAATAAGTCCACTTCCGCCCTGCCGAACCTCTTCCACAGGAGCTCCACCGATTGGGGGTGGAGTCTCCATTCCCCGGGCCTCGGCCCCTGCCTCGACAGGATGTCTGCTCCCTGATTTAGATACCCAGGGATGTAAACTGCCCTCAGTGAGAGCAGCTTCCCTTGAGCCCAGAGGAGGATCTGGCGCGCCAGCCTGTAGAGGGGGCGCGACCGCAGACCCCCCTGCCGGTTGATGTAAGAGACCACCGACGTGTTGTCTGTACGAACAAGCACATGGTGGCCTCTCAGGTCTGGTAGGAACTGTTTTAGAGCTCGAAACACCGCCAGCATCTCCAGGCAATTGATGTGCCACGTGAGATGGTGGTTTCCCCACCGACCTTGGGCCGAGCGGCCACTCATGACCGCTCCCCAGCCTGTCAGGGAAGCGTCCGTCGTTAGCGTTACGCGACGACAAGGAGCTCCCAACACTGGGCCCTGGGACAGAAACCAAGGTTTCTTCCACATGTCTAAGGCACGTAAGCATCGCCGCGTGACCTTGATCATGCGAAGCGGGTTCCCTCTCGGGGAAAACCCTTTGGTTCTGAGCCACCACTGTAGGGGTCTCATGTAAAGCAGTCCAAAAGGTATCACGTTGGAGGCTGCCGCCATCAGACCCAACAGTCTCTGAAACTGTTTGACAGTGAGAAATTGGCCTTCTTTCACTCTCTTGACCTCTGTGAGGATTGACTCGATGCGAGCAGGGGAGAGCCGTGCCTGCATCGTAGTCGAATCCCACACCACACCAAGATAAGTGGTCCTCTGTAATGGAGAAAGCACACTTTTCTTGGTGTCTAGCCTTAACCCCAGCTTCTTCATATGGGCGAGAACGACATCTCGATGTCGAACCGCCTGCTGCCTCGACTGTGCTAAAATGAGCCAGTCGTCGATGTAATTTAGTACGCGGATGCCCTGGAGTCGCAGAGGAGCCAGAGATGCATCCACGACTTTCGTGAAGGTGCGGGGTGAGAGTGAGAGGCCGAACGGAAGAACCCGATATTGGTAAGCTTCGCCCCCGAAAGCGAACCTCAGGAACTTCCTGTGTTGAGGAAGGATGGAGATGTGAAAATAAGCATCTTTCAGATCTATGGTGACAAACCAGTCCTCGGACCTGATCTGTGTTAGGATCTGAGCTATAGTGAGCATCTTGAATCGAAACCTTTTTATGGCGCGATTCAGAAGACGCAGATCTATGATGGGCCGTAGCCCGCCATCCTTCTTTGGAACAATGAAGTAACGGCTGTAGAAGCCGGACTCTCGTGCGAGAGGAGGGACCACCTCTATGGCCTCCTTCCTCAGGAGTGTCTCTACCTCTTGTTCCATCACCAGAGCCTGCTGGGGGCCCACGAGTGTGGGCAGAACCCCTGAGAAACGAGGCGGACGAGAACCAAACTGGATTCTGTAGCCTCTCTCTACTATCTGCAGGACCCATTGAGAGACCTTTGGCAGAAGTCTCCACGCTGCCAAAAAGTCTACTAAGGGAACCAGCCTCTCGGGGCTGGCCTCTGGTGGACCCAGAGTGTCTGGTATGTTTTGGAGGACCAGTCCCTCGGGACTGGTTCCTCCTAGGGAGGGCGAACCCACCCGCGCCGCGCTGTTGTTGGGCGGCAGCTGGGCGGCTCGCTCTCTGAAACCTGCCGAGCCCTGAAACACCGAGGGTGGCAGGGACATCGGCGAGGTTCCTTGAGGACACCGAGGAGGAATGGGCACCGTGAAATGAGGTGCGACCCTTCCTTCCCCGGGGGGGGCTGTCCCCACGGCCAAGACGCTCAGCCCGTCAAGGCCGCTTAGCCTGGGCCCTCTTAGTCAGAAGGACGGTCCGCAGATCCGTCCTCTGACTAGAAGACCCAGGCCGAGAGCGCCGCCCCGAGCCCCGTTCTCGAGGAGGAGGGGTTCGGGTAGCGACGCTCTGTCGCTGATGAGCCCTGTATGAGGAGCTTTGTGGTTGGGGCTGCCCTCGCTCAGCAGCCCCAGGGACCTGACGACGAGGGAGGAAGCGCTGAAACGCCGCCGCCTGCTTTTTAGACTCCTGGAACCTCTCGACGACTGTATTTACAGCGTCGCCGAAGAGGCCCGCAGGAGCCAGGGGGGCGTCCAGCAGGAAGAATCTGTCTTTGTCCTCAAGCTCAGACAGATTCAACCACAGGTGCCGCTCAGTAGCCACCAACGCAGACATGGAGCGGCCGATGGATCTGGCCGTCTCCTTGGTGGCCCTGAGCGACAGGTCTGTGGCCCGACGCAACTCAGCGAGTGCGTCGGATTCCTGCCCCTCCTTCTCGTCAAGGTCCCTCAGCAGGTCAGCTTGGTATGCCTGTAACACCGCCATGGTGTGCAGACATGCACCAGCCTGACCTGCTGCCACATACGCTTTACCCACCAAAGCAGATGTAGCTTTGAGTGCCTTGGTGGGAAGCTTCGGGGTCTTCAGGGACGACGCCGATACCGGTGAGAGATAGCTGGCTAGCGTCTGCTCAACCGGTGGCATCGCCCCATAACCCATCTCGCTCAGCCCCACCACGTTGGAATATGTAGTGGTGGTGGGGCTAAAAATGCGAGATGAGTACGGTTTTGCCCACGATCTAGACACCTCAGTGTGCAGATCAGGGAAAAACGGAAGACCCCGCGGTGAAGGTTGCGACTGTGAGCGAAGAAAGCGTTCGTCCAGTTTGCTACGAGGACGAACGTCTTGCTTCTCTGATGGCCAAACGATGTTAAGTTTGGCCACCGCACGAGTCACAACCTCCACCAGCTCCTCATACGCCAGAGACTGTGGGGGAGAATCCACAGTCTCTGGGGGGTCGACGCTCATCACATCAACCTCCTCGGAGGAAGATAGATGAAGCGCCGCACCGCTCTTAGGGGAGGAAGAAACCGCAGCGCGGGCTTCCGACCCCTGAGAAGCGGCTGTGGATCTGCTGGGTGAGGACTGAGATAAGGCGGAGCCCGTCTCAGATCCCTCCAACAGATCCGTTTGCGATCCCCATGACAGCAGTCTACGCCGAGCCTCAGCTACAGCGGGACCACTGCCAGCGGGATCGCGGGGCTGGCCGGTTTCATCAAACACGGCGGCCCGAGAGCGGAGCACACGGATGGAAAGGAGACCGCAGTCATGACAGTCAGCCTTTTCGAGGGCTGACTGTGCATGCTCCGCTCCCAAGCAGACGAGGCAAAGATCGTGTGTGTCCCCCTCAGCCAAATAGCGAGGGCATGGGGGAACACACCGTCTAAAACCCCGTCTGCTCTTTTGCTTCGCCTTAGACATAGTTCTTTTTTTTTTTTTTTTTTGCCACACACACACAGCACGCGCACGCTGAAGAGCAACAAGCTATATGAGCGATGTTGCCGGTGCCCTTTTGTACTTCCTGGATGGCTACGTCATCTCGCTCATGACGTGGCCGGCCATGATTGGACTAGTTCTACACACGCTTCAGTACGGTGTCTCGCCAGGGGCGTTCCCATAGCGTTCCGACGCAGCTTCGAGAGAACGTAGGGGAAACATACCGATAAGTACATATCACTGCAGTTTATAACAGAAATGAACACTAGAGGGGGTTAAACAGCGAGCATGTAATCGTTTTCATACACAATAATTTGGCAGGGGGTCAAGAATGGACACAACACCGGACGTAACAAGCTTGCTTGATAGCTCAGCCGGCTTGGAATTGGACTACAAATCCTGTGAAAAACATGACTGAAAGATATTAAAAAACAAGCCAAAACGTCACATTTGTTTTTGCGTCACATTTGGTTTTGTTCATACATTCCGGTAGGTTTAGGTGTAGTGCACATGGTTATTTTAAAACGTAGCATTAGAGTTATAGCGCCACTCAATGGACATTTTAACTGCAATGACACAAAACCAACGTCACATAAAACGTACCATAGGTACGTTCATCTGTTCCGGGGTAAATTTGAGGTTAAAAGTTCACATACACCTTGCAGAATCTGAAAATCTTAATTATTTTACCAAAATATAAGGGATCATACAAAATTCATGTTATTTTTTATTTAGTACTGACCTGAATAAGATGTTTACATATAGTCCACAAGAGAAAATAATAGCTGAATTTATAAAAATGACCCCGTTCAAAAGTTGTTCATGAGTCCCTTGTTTCTCCTGAACAGTTAAACAGAAAAAAATGTTCAGAAAAATTCTTCTAATAATTAACATTTTGCAGATTCTGCAAGGTGTATGTAAACTTTTGACATCAACTGTAGGTAATAGTAACAACATGCATAATGCTAAATAGCAGCAATGCTTGAAATATTTAATAACATAATTTCACTAGTTATTTTTTAATTGCCTTTAATTAATTTTATAATTTTGTAACATTCACTGTTTGCCTTTCAGTTGAGTTGTGCCAAATTGAATAGCTCTGAATAGCTGTTTAATTTTATTAGTAATTTAGTAGTTAGCAATCTACACTAAATAATTATTTTTTTATATGCATTTGAACATTAACACAAGATTTAACAAAATAACCATTCAAAGTTTCTTATGTCAGAAAATTAGCTTTTGTTCTTTTAGTTGTTACCTTTTTTGTTACATACATGCCAACGCCGTTCACTAATAGCCACATTTTAATTTGCTCTCTTTTGCAAGTCACTTTATCTCTCATACATTTCTATAATTAATGCCACTTTATTTTTTACTTGACTCTACTGAAAATTTTTATTTTATATATATATTTATTTATTCTGTACGTAATTGTAATTTACTTCTTATGTTATTGTTAATGTTACCTGTATGTATCTAGGGTTTGAGAGTAACGCAATTTCATTTCTTTGTATGTATGTACTGTATGTATAGCAGAATTGACAATAAAACAGACTTTGACTTTGACTTTGACTTGACTTTTGCAAAGCCCACAGTGATATTGACCTGTAGATTAGCGCTGTGACATTTGCACTGAAGCGTGTGGCAGCCTGACATCTTGTGTGTGTGTGTGTGTGTGTGTGTGTGTGAGAGCATGTGTGTGAGGGGGGATCAACATCATGCTGTCTTCTAGCATTATGACACAAAAGGAGATGCACTGTGTGAAAAGCATATTGTAGGTGGGAAGAGAGAAAGCAAACATAAACATGATGTATTCCTGGCAGGATCCTCATAGTTCCAAGATAGCTTTTATAAAATGAACGAGGCGGTTTGGTTCTCAGGACAGGATTGGGTTCTTTGATACAAAATGTGTATGTGTGTGTGTGTGTGTGTGTGTGTGTGTGTGTGTAAAGGATTTGAGGAAAGTTTGATCTCTTTATATTGCGTATAGCTCGCAGATTGACTCTTTGTGTCCTTTCAAGTGTTGTTTTGAAGTCTTTAGCTCATGTGTCATGACAGATCCCTGCTTCATCTAATTCCCCACTTATTGATCTCCTGATGTCTGATCATTCATTAACCTGATAACCATTTAAACAAAAGAGTCTGGAAAACATTCAATACCAGCTACAATTGATATAAAACCAGCATTTACATGTTTATTTGAATAGATAGATAGACTCTATGAACTCTATGAACATATTAAATACAATCTTACAAATATGGAATAATTAGGAGAGGTACAGAGTACACATACAAACGTCTAAAAATGCTGCTCTCTTGCCAGTGTGATTCTTGAGTGTATTCTAAATCTAAAGAAGGTCAGAGTGACTTCATCATCTCAGCATCTCCATTAGAAACTCCAGCACGTCCATGTCCTGACAGAATCATTTATTCATCCATAAGCAGCCCTTCCACCCTCTTCATCTGTCCTGACTTTATTCAAACCCTCCAGTCCCCAGCCAATCACACACCAGCCCCCGTCTGCAGTCTTTATATTACTGCAGATGGGATTTTATTTTTGGAAACACAATGAAGTTTTTATTTTTATACATACAGTTCTGTAGATGACTAGTTTGAGCAGCAGATGTTTGGCTCTTCAGACATCAAACTTGCTGTTACATTTTGGGGAAAAAATCTTCCTTTAAAAAAACATTGTGCTGGGACCATAGTGCAGTGATGATGTCATATGAGCATCCAAAAACCATGGTACTTCAGTACTTTTTGCTCATGGTGTTGTCCTTGTAAATTTCACAGTCATGAAGCAGTCTTTACTGGACATCCTGTCTTTAGCCAATGCTAATGAAGACATGATCAGATATATCGACCTTCCTTGCTCTAAAAGCAATTGTAACCACATGAATAGATCAATAGTTTAAATTTGCTCTTAAAAACAGGTGCTGGGAGAAGACTTAATCAACAGCTATGCTCAGCTGCATGCGTTCTGCCATTTTATTGACAGTGGAATGAAGAGAAATGACATGAAGATGATGTGGAAAAAGAGGGGGATATGACATGAGACCGATTTAAACTTGCTTGCATGAGAACCGCAGCTCAGTATGTTGAAGCATGTGACATTTTGTCATAGCGGTGTTGCATAACAATAATAAAAGTACCATTTTTAGAATAAATAGACTTCTGTGTAAATTGGACTGGACAGATTACCTATCCTGGTCATATGCACACAAAAATGCGCAAACTAAACTGAAAAACACACAATAAAGAAAAAAGGGCACTTATATAGGCTACTGTAGTCACAATCATAAAGCGAGATCCACTACTAACTGTAAATAAAGTGATACATTAACTCACTTACCATGTTTTTGATAAGCTTTTCTTTCCTGTGGGTATTTAGACAGACCCCAGGAAGAACTGCTGTGCTAGGACATTTTATTGTGTGTATGTGAAGGCACCTATTATATCCATTGGTGTTCTTTTTCTTCTTCTTCTTCGTCTTCTTCTTTATTTTTCTTCTTCTACTTCTTCTTTGTAGTTTTTTTTGTTGTTGTTTCTAGTTATGAAATTTGACACACAGATAGAGGACAGACCAAACTAGTCTCTAACTCAATCCCTTTAATGCCACCAAATGTTTATGATAATAACTTTTGAACCGTAAAGATGAAACATTTTTGCATCGAATGAACACTGACATTCAAAATAAAGGTCAGGATTTTTAATAGTTTGAAAAACCTATAGTTTTCACCAAAATGTCTCAGATTATCTTCAGGCCATGCTGGCAAAAAGTTACCAAAAGCTTTTTGATAGACCCATCTGTTCTAAAAAAAAATCACACAAATGAATTTGACTATATCTATAGTCTATATCTATATCTAACGCTTTGTCGTATTCAGACCAAACTTGGTGTTTGCTCTAATAATCATGACCTGAAGCAACCTGCACAGTTTTGGTAGTGGTCAGAAGATATGAAAAATGTATATTTTTTTGCTTATAACTATGGTTATACATTGGCGTATCGCTACAAAACTTCGGCATGTGTGTCTTCGGCATCATGCCCTGATGGTACTCAAACAGTTTTAGGGCAGGGCCACATTGTTGTCAAAAGTTGTAATGAACTTAAATGCTATTAAATTTGAGTATATTAGCCTATTGTAATAATGCATAATACATTCTTTGGGTCATGAATAGAACACAGATAAAATGTTTGCCATGTTCAGCTGAATTTTGATTGATGTCGAAAACTTACTTTTTTAAACTCCTTCTAGACCATTTGTCTGAATTTCACCAAATTTTATCTTCATACCATACTGACAAAAAGTTATCAAAAGCTTTTTGATAGACCAAACCGTTTTTGAATAACATCAGTTTTGTTTGGTCATAGTAGGAATCTATGATGTTTATTTGTGTGTCAGGACGTTTGAGGTCAGGCTGTTGATGTGAATGCTGGCAGACAGTCTGCTCTGTGTCTGTGAGCAGACGGCCAGTAGACACATGAAACATGCTTACTGTGACCTTACCCTCTATGCAGTGTTTTAGATACTCAAGAGCTTTTTGTTCCTCACCGAGAGTCTATGATTCAATGAACCATGTCTAAGAAGCAACACTGCAGCAGAAATTGCTCTTTGTAAAATGTTGTTTAATCCATCTTGTGTTTCAATAAAATACATATTAGTCTGTACACTGCAAAAAAAGGCTTTTCTTACTTAGTATTTTCAAAATATCTAAAAATTCCTAAATTAAGATGCATTTATTAAATAAGCAAAATGACATAAGATATTTATTTATTGTTGTTTTCAGGGGAAAAAAAAAATGAAATTAAGTGCAGTTTGCTTAAAATAAGCAAAATTATCTGCCAGTGGGGTAAGTAAAATACTCTTGTTTTAAGAATATTTTACTTACCCCACTGGCAGAAAATTCTGTGTTTCCAGGAGGAAAAAACTAAATTAAGTGCATTTTGCTTAAAACAAGACTAAATATCTTGTCATTATGCTTAAATATTAAATTCATCTTAATTGAAGAATTTTTAGATATTTTGACTAGAAACAAGACAAAAATACTAAGATAAGCCTTTTTTGCAGTGTATATGGGCCATTCTACAGAATTGGTGCAAAGTCAGAGTTGGAAACATCTTTAAACGGTTTTGTATATATGCAAAATTTTATAATATCCAAAGGTACACATTTCTAATAATTGTGCAGTTAATTTTCATATTGTATTTTCATAAAGTCTTGGAATATTTGTATATATTGGAATATTTGTATTCTCTCCCCAAATTTGTCACTAGCAAAACGCTATCATTTTATTAGAAGGGTTAAATTGACCTATTAAAAGTTTACTTACATCCTTGTAAATATTTTTTTTTATATTTCATTTATATTTTTAACAATATTTCAAGTGTGATTATGAGATTTGTTGTATTTTGAAAAAAATTTTCTTTGTAAATTCCAAAAGTTGAATCATACTGATTTCAAGCTCAAGGGTTCGTGAGTCTGAATATACATTGAACCAAACACCAAAATCATAACATCTAAAATTTTATTTCCCCCAAATAAATTATTATGTGTTCCCTTTTGTCACTGCCGAAACAATGATGACACGTTTCAGTCGTGACTGTTACAGTAGTGACAATTTTATGGGATAACACCCAAAAAAAAACAAGATGTCACTACTGAAACTTCCCCAAGTGTTTCGGTCGTGACTGTTTCAGTATTGACCATTTTAGATACTTTTGAACCCAACTCAAAGATGCTAATCAGCACATGGCACAGTTCTGAACATTCCATGTTATGGAATAACTCTCAAAAAAGTGTTACATTTTAGAAAAATTGTGTTCTGTAGAGACATTTTAAAGTTACACATATATTTTCATGCTTTTGAAAACATTTACCTCAAAATGATGGGCCTATCTACTCACCATGTAGCTATAAGAGAGAGTGACACATACATATTTCTTGATCATAAATATAGGGGTGTAGTTAAAATCAATGACAGCACAATGGACTAAAACACTGTGCACTGTTTCGGTAGTGACATGAAAATGCGAAACACATTTTTGTACATAAAGTTTCCTAATTTAAAAAAAATAATAATTATATATATATATATATATATATGTGTGTGTGTGTGTGTGTGTGTGTGTGTGTGTGTATATATATATTAAGCTTACTGATATTTTAAATATTGCTGAACGTTTCAATAGATAATAAAAGTATCTAAGTAAACATCTAAGATTTGAATACTTCAGTGCTTTTTAAATGTGTTTTGGTTATTTTGTATAATGGCCCATATATGTCTTAAAGAAAAATATTATACTTAAATTATGCAATATCACAGGTTTGCA
The DNA here is from genome assembly GCA_033026305.1 of Cirrhinus molitorella. Lineage (NCBI taxonomy): Eukaryota > Metazoa > Chordata > Actinopteri > Cypriniformes > Cyprinidae > Cirrhinus > Cirrhinus molitorella. The sequence continues at coordinate 15,030,551 of CM065117.1, forward strand.
TGCAATATGTAGGGCACGTTATGTTTGTTAAGGTAAAATAAGCATTAAATTAAAAAAAGAGATTCACTTTATATATTTATGTATTTATTTAATCAAAGTCATTGTTTTATGATTTCAATTGTTAGAAATAGTCAGGTGAATCAAATCAAAATTTGATCAAAATTATCATTTTTAGCAGAGAGGTGAGGTATAGATATTTGGTGTGTTTAAATTGAGCTACTTTTCATGCTAATTTTACATTATGTGAAATATCTAATAGTAATCTCTTTAAAGAATGTGGCATGTGTGACTTCATTGCTTTTGAGAAAGTAATGGGCACCAATTTGTGACCTATTTGTGGAAAGTGTCACAACTATACAGTCATTTCTAAGACACACATGAGGAGGAATAGAGTTAGCAGTGTGACATGAAACATACACTCTCTATGCTTAACAAAGCTCTCATTAACTTCCCCTGTGATTATACACACTCATTGGTGTGTGTGTGCTGAATATGTGGGTGTAAGTGGACTGGTGAGGGGAAAAAAGCAATTATTACAGCAAATGGTTAAAAATAGCAGAGTGCCAACAACCTCCCCTTGAGCGGAAATGAAATGTGCATTGTGCTCTTGACAAATGAATGGAGATTGAAAAGAGTTTCCCAAGAGCCCATAAAACTTGAATGAATGACTGGACAGAAAATGATGCACATGTTCATTTCCTCTTCCCCCAGATAATCGCCTATCAGCCGTACGGGAAATCGGTGGACTGGTGGGCGTACGGTGTGCTCCTCTACGAGATGCTGGCTGGGCAGGTAGGTGGACGTGCGCAGAAAGTTCTTGTGAATCATTTAGAATTCTCTTTAGTACTCAAATGAGTCAGACGCTGAGGCTTTTCAGAACCGCTTTGAATAACTGTGATTGCAGCCCTGCTGTGATCAGCGAATGCCACAGAAAATGACTTGCAGCAAAACACACTGTCTCCGAGCAACAGAAGACAGCAATTTTGGTTTGCATAAAGTGCTTCTGACGGAACAAGAATTTTAATGCTTTTTCATGTTTAATGTCCTGCAGAATTTTGTATTTTAATCACCTCATGGGTTCAATACAGTTTCTCTGGCCATTGTTTGGAAACAACTGTCAGAAAAAAATGTGCAAAAATGATACCTTTAGGAGCACAACAGCTTGTTCAGGGTGTGCTGTACCTTCGAAGCAACACCTTCACTGCAAAAAATGCTTTTCTTACTTAGATTTTTTGTCTTGTTTCCAGCCAAAATATCTAAAAATTCTTAAATCAAAAAGGATTTTCTAGACAAGTAAACATTAATGTTTTGTTTTTAGAAAAAATACATTAAAATTAAGTGAGTTTTTGCTTGAAACAAGCAAAATAATCTGCCAGTGGGGTAAGCAAAATAATCTAGTCTTCTGCTTAAAATAATTTTTTTGCTTACCCCATTGGCAGATTATTTTGCTTGTTTTTTAGAAAACTCACTTAATTTTGACTTCTTCTTCTTTTTTTTTTTTTTTTTTGAAAACAAGACAATAATTTTTACTTGTCTAGAAAGTAAGAAAGCATTTTTTTTTGCTGTTTGTGCCTTATTTACCCCTGAAGTGTTCATAATAGTACCATAAGAGTACATATTTCAATTTTAGGGGTACATAGGGTACTAATATTCACCCTTCCGGTGTAAAAAAAAAAGGTACAAAGGTGTCCCTTTGAAGAAACTGGTGACAAGCTGTTGTACCTCTGAAAGTGCAATTTTTGCGCATTTTTTTCTAGGCAGTGCATGATGTTGATTTCAGATTTTGTCAAATAAAGTTTCACATCTACAGCAATGCAACAGTGAAAGTCTATGGGACAAAAACTTTGCATAAATAAAAAATTTGACCCTTTTCACAGAACTGTGATGACGTGTTTCAATGGTCATCAGCATCGTAAATCCTCAAAAGTTTTTTATATTTTGATTTTTAAAAAAAAATCTATGAACATTTATGACATTAAATTTTGTATTATATCACGTATGCTTCAAATGACAAAAAAATTAATTAACGCTAATGCAAGGGATTCTAATGCAGCGTCTATGGAAGAGACAAATATTTGACATCCTTCTCTATTCTGATTGCCGTTATCAGTCTCTCTCAATTTTTTTCCTCTTTTCAAAAGTCGTGAAAACACTATCGTGGAGTTTTTCTTTTGCTATTTGAGCAAATCGGAATGCAAAAAAAATGTATTTGTGGTACTCTCCCATTCAGTGCTCTCGAAGTTAAGTTATGACGACTTCCACTGCCCAGAAACCCAAAAAATGTGAAAAGGGTCCATATTTTATTCTTAGAATGTTGCATTGATATTTCAGATCAGAGATGCCTAAACCAGGACCTGTGGTTTAATTTAACGTTAATTTTGCCCATCATGCCATATCACAAGAGAAGAAGAAAAAAAAAATTAATATTTGTGTTTTAACTTTATGTATTTATTGCCTTGAAAAAACATGTATATAATCAATGAATTTAAATTTTATACAAAATTAAAAAGTGTTGGTAACACTTTACAATGAGAGTTCATTGGAACTAAGAATGAACAATAATTCTACGCCATTTATTAATCTAGTTAATGTTAATTTCAGCATTTACTAATACATTATTAAAGTCACAAGTTGTGTTTGTTAACATTAGTTGATGCACTGTGAACTAACATGAACAAACAATGAAACAACTGTATTTTTATTAAGATAACAAAGATGAATAAATAGTGTAATCAATGTACTGTTCATTGTTCGTTCATGTTAGTTAATACATTAACTAATGTTAACAAATATAATGCAACATTTATTTTTGGCTCACATCCCTTAATCAAGTTAGATTTTCGGCTCTTATATAAAACATTTTGTTCAACTCTGCTTATATCCTTACAGTACAATTCTGAGAAAGAATCTAGAAGCTTTATTTATTTATTTGAATATATTCGTAACACTTTATTTTAAGAGCAAATTCTCACTATTAACTAGTTGTTTGTTAGCATGCATTACAGTTACTAGCAAACAGTTGAGTTCAAAAGTTTACACCCCCCTTTCAGAATCTGCAAAATTTACACATCTCCATTCTGTTCAAAAGTTTTAACCCCTGACTCTTAATGCATTGAGTTTCCTTCAGGAGCATCAGTGAGCATTTGAACCTTCTGTAACAGTTGCATATGAGTCCCTCAGTTGACCTCAGTGTGAAAAAATAGATCTCAAAATCATACAGTCATTGTTGGGAAGGGTTCAAATACACAAAAATGCTGAAAACCAAAGAATTTGTGGGACCTGAATGATTTTTCTGAAGGTCAGTACTAAATAAAAAATAACATGCATTTTGTGTGATCCCTACTTGTTTTGCTCAAATAATTAACATTTTGCAGATTCTGAAAGGGGGGTGCAAACTTTTGACCTCAACTGTATTAGTTGTTTATTTGTACTTATTTATGAAAAAGCACATAGTTTATGTTGTTTTTTGCCTGATCAGATTTTAGATCCCTTAACTCCATGCCTAAACTTAACAACGCATTACTAACTATTAATGAGCAGCAAATTAGCAGTTTATTGAGGCAAAAGTCAGTTAATAGTGAGAATTGATCCCCAAACTAAAGTGTGACCAATATATTTATATAATATCTAATTTTCTTTTAATCTTATTTAACTTTTAGAATGTAGAAGTGGTACTCTGCAAAAACACAAACAAATGTTTGTACTTGCAGCACTGGTTTTAAACAAAGACACACTTGCATTTAATTAACATTCGTTGACTTAATAAACTGCTTTATTTGTCCCTTTCTGAGTATTCTCTATTGATTGCAGTTAAGTGCAACCCAGGCCTCAGTGTGAATTGCACTTCCTGTGTCGTCTATACTTTCTGCCAGAATGGTTACCAAGGTTACGTCATTTACATCTCAGCTTTCTCCCGCTGACTCCCGGGTCCAATTACCCAACAGAAGAATCTTGTTATACACTTGATGTGTTTCCCTTTGGATGATTTTGTCTTGGACACCCCCATACTGGAACGATTCCCGCTTATGTAATATGTCATCCCAGTGCTCTGAGGATATAGTGTTTTTAAAAATCAGAAAGAGCTTTATTGCCAAGTATGCTTGCGCATACAAGGAATTTGTTTTTGTGACATTAGCTTACAGTATACAGAGACAAAAAAATACACATATGTAGTGCTGTCAAACAATTAATCGCGATTAATCGCATCTAAAATAAAAGTTTATGTTTACATACTATATATTTGTGTATTGTGTATATTTATTATGTATATATAAATACACACACATGCATGTATGTATTAATGAAAAATATTTTAGATTTATATCAAAAATATTTATATTTATTTAGAATCTAAATTGTATACAGGTATAAATATATATACATATAAATATTTTGTTTAAATATATACATGTATGTGTGTGAATTTATATGTACATAATAACTATACAAAGTAAACACACATATAGTATGTAAACATAAACTTTTATTTTGGATGCGATTAATCACGATAAATCATTTGACAGCCCTACTAAATATATATATATATAGACAAAAAATATAAATAGAAAAAAACTAAAATATGAATAGACAAATATAAATAAACAAAAAAAAATCTAGAAAAATAAACTAAGAAATAAGTGGGATGTACAGTTGTGCTATATATGATAGAGTGAAATAGAATAGAATAGAATAGAATAGAATAGAATAGAATAGAATAGAATAGAATAGAATAGAATAGAAATGCAGGGATGTATTAGGATGGAGATGATAACAAATAAATATAAGGTTATTGGACATATGTTTATTGCACAATGGGAGGAACATTTAGCTCCTCATAAGGTTTATTGCCTGGGGTAAAAAACTGTTCTTGTGCCTAGTTGTCCTGGTATTTGGGGCTCTGTAGTGCTGGCCAAATGGCAAAAGTTCAAAGAGGGAATATGCTTGGATGTGAGGGATCCAGGGTGATTTTCTGAGCTCTTTTGCTCACCCTGGATGTATACAGTTCTTGAAAGGTGGGCAGGGGAGCACCAATTATCCTCTCTGCAGTCCAAACCGTTCTCTGTAATCTTCTGATGTCTGATCTTATAGCTGAGCCAAACCAGACAGTTACTGATGTGCACAGAACAGACTCGATAATGGCTGAGTACAACTGTTTCAGCAACTCCTGTCGTAGGTTGAACTTCCTCAGCTGGCAAAGGAAGTACAACCTTCGTTGGGCCTGTTTTACAGTTGAGTCGATGTGAGTGTCCCACTTCAGGAGATGAAAGATCCCAGGAACTTGAATGAGTCCACTGTAGCCACAGTGCTGTCCATGATGGTGAGTGGGGAAAGTGCAGGGGGGTTCCTCCTGAAGTCCACAATCATCTCTACAGTATTGAGCGTGTTGAGCTCCAGGTTGTTATGACTGCACTTGACATGAATTTCTCAATTCTCACTAGCTGTTGCCTATCTGTCAGAAAGCTGGTGATCCATTGACAAATAGGGCTAGGAACAGAGAGCTGGTTTAGTTTGGTTTGGAGGAATGATGGTGTTGAAGGCCTGTCCAGATGTTGCAGTATGAAGTGCAATCACATGTTGACTGCATAAGCAAACTGCAGGGGGTCCATTAGGGGTCCAGTGATGTCCTGTGGAATGTGAAAAAATGTAAAATGACTCTGGAATCATGACAGAAATGTGTATGGTTCCTTTTTAGAAACCCTGAAACATTGGGTGTCTGCTAATAACCCTCCTCTATCGGAATGAGTGGGAGGTGGCTGTCAGTAATTCTGGAGAATTTAAGATGGCTTTAGGGTTCCAGAGCTGTGAAAAATAGGAGAGAAACAGACTTTGAGCACATTTTTGTTTTACCCTTTACCTCAATTCATTAAACACATGGGTCTGTTGAATCTGCTTAACTACTTAATCACATAAATATGACAATAATGAACTGCTGTCGTGTGTTAAGAGAATGAGCATGTTCATGTAAACGGGTACAGTGTAGATAAAATTATTGTCTCTCAAGATAACCTATTACCATTTACAACAAAACAATGGGGTTTAAAACTTTTAAGATACGGTTTGCACTTGTTTATTATTAGTTGGCTGACATGTTTTTACCCTAGAAATTGCAATTTGTCCTATGATGCAAAGCTGTATTTCCATCAGCTCCACATTACTCCAGTTTTCAGTGTCACATGATCTTTCAGAAATTATTTGAATATGCTGATTTATTGTAATTGTTGAAAACAGTGCTGCTTAATATATTTTTGGGATTCTTAGGATTCTTTGATGAATAAAACTTTAAAGAACATTTATTTAAATGATAAATCTTTTGTAACAATACTATACACTACCATTCAAAAGTTTGGGGTCAGTCATTTTTTTCTTTTTTTGAAAGAAGTTAGGACCTTTTTTTCAGCAAGCTTGAGTTAAATTGATGAAAAGTAAAAGAAATCTTTTCTACCAAAGAATGTCTTTACTAGGAATTATCTAAGAATCCTGAAAAAGTCATATTAAGCAGCAAAACTGCTTCCAACATTGATAATAAATCAGTATATTAGAATGATTTCTGAAGGATCATGTGACACTGAAGACTAAAAAAAAAGAGTAATGATGCTGAAAATTTTCAGGAATAAAGCATATTTTAAAGTACATTAGATTAGAAAACTAAATGTTAAATTATACTAACATTTCACAAAATTACTTTTTTTTTTTTTTTGTTATTTTCAGTCAAATAAATGCAACCAAAGCTTAAGAGACTTATTTTAAATCTTACTGATCCCAAACTTTTGAATGGCATTGTACATAACTGTATTCTATGTATGTTTCATATAAACCAGCAACTGCTCTGTTTCTAACAGCCTCCATTTGATGGCGAGGACGAGGATGAGCTGTTTCAATCCATAATGGAGCACAATGTGTCCTACCCCAAATCCCTGTCTAAAGAGGCAGTGTCCATCTGTAAAGGGGTGAGTCCTCAGACATCAGCAGGAGAACATTTATTCCTCTATATGCCTATATGCCGCCACTCACCGAAGGAGAAAAGAATAATGCAGAGGCTATATTGGAATTAATTTTTTCAGCTTGGATTAATAACTGGCGTACTTTAATATTGCTGTCAGCTCAAGTTATGGAAATATCACCTGCTATAATAGTTGAGTGGAAGATAATAATATTTCATTACATCTTTCCACCATTCTGTTTGATTATGTTCCTTTGCGAAACAAAAAATTAATATGATTCATGGTGGTGATATAAATGTCAGTAAAGGCCGTGACGACATTTATATAATAACGGCCCTTAAGATCATTAGTTAATGTAGGGATAGTTTCAAATGTCATTATGTATATTAGATGTTTTGGGCACTGTGTGATTTTTCTTAATGACTATAAATGAATGTTAATGAGTGTTAATAAATCAAAATGTTTGTTATTGGAAAATGTTTTGTTTCACTTAAGTGATTTCAGATTAAATTTAGCACACTAGTGTTTTTTAGTGGTTTCTATATAATGAAAAATAAATATTATTATTATAAATATTTGATGCTTCAAATTTAGCCTACCTGCCTACCCAGATGCTCTTTCATGATTAAATCTGAGGTAGATGGGCTCTGGTTTAATAATCTCCCTCTTCTTGTCCGCACACACAGCTGATGACGAAGCATCCGTCTAAGCGCCTAGGTTGTGGTTCAGAGGGTGAGAGAGATATAAAGGAGCAAGCGTTCTTCCGCAGAATTGACTGGGAACGGTTGGCCAACAGAGAGATTCAGCCTCCTTTCAAACCTAAAGTGGTGAGTGTGAATATGATGTGTTTGTATGTCTGTGACCTTTGCTAGCGCTGTTGGTGTTGGATGACAGCTCAGTCTCTCAGGTCACAGTAGACCACACTGTATATTGTTTAGTTACTTACATAACCCCTGTACTTTGATAATGGTTTGATGTGTTCGAGCCTCAGCCTCAAATGACCGTCTTACTGCTCATCTAATGCATTTTATACACTAAGAAGACTGAAGCTAGTGCATCCATTCTCAGTAAATCATTCTCTTGAGCAAATTAAGCAAGCTAACATGCAGTTCAGTCCATATCTGTCTCCAAATATGTAAAAAATTAAATTATACGCCTTTTAGTTTGTCATGAGAATGAAAATACAGTTTTGAAGAATGAGAGAGAAAACACAATTGAATCAAACATCTGTAAATAAAGCAAAACCACAAAGAACTAAATAGCAAATTACTTCTCCAGAATCATGTTTTTATTATATGACATTAGTTTGGCATCATTAGGTTCTGTGACAATAGAATTTATTACACAAATAGGAGTCAGAGTCAAGTCTCGAGTCTTTGGTCATGAGTCAAGTCTCAAGTCATTTGATGGCTTGCTAAAAAAATCCCATTAGGAATCCTCATGTATTGAAATATTTACAAAGCTGTTTTATAGGCTATAGACAAAATAAATGAGATATGATCTGTTTTTTTTTTTTTTAAGATGTAAGGTTAATGTACATCCAGCCTGTTACTTATCAAGTTCTAATATAATAGTCCTATCTACCATGACACATAATGAAATATGTGACTCAGATATTACAAAACAATACAAATAAAGTATTTATTTTTTATATAAGTCAGGGGTATTCAATTAAAATTCTATTTTCCTCCAAGTAGAGGTCTGGACAAAAAATAAAAAATAAATAAAATACATTTAGATACATGCGAGGCCATGTGACGAAAATACTGTTTCTGTTCAGGGTTTTCCTCCTGAAATCTATATTATTTTGATATTTTACTTAAAAGCATTACCTACTAAAAATATATACAATAATCAAAACGTTCTCATCTTGAGCAGAAAAGAAAGATAACCAGCATTTTCAAAGTTTAAGTTCTATCCTAGCCATCTAACAACAATTTTCCAAATTATAATTACGTGATGCTAAATGTAGATCAGAAACATCTGTTCACATCTGATTTGAACAGTCAGAGTCAGGGGTTTTTGATATATAGTAGGAAAAATAACTAAATTTGCAACATTGTTTTTTAAAGCGCGTTTGGCTTTAGATAAAAAAATATTAGCGTTATTACTAACTGGGCTTAATAAGGGATTCCACATGATAAAGGCCTAGACTATTTTAAGAGTGTTTTCATGTGTTTGCATCAAAACCACCCACCCTCTGTGCTGATCTACCCTCTCTGTGTGAATATATGTGTGTTTTGTGGGTATAACCTGATTCATCTCAACCTGTGGCCACCCATGTTTGTTTGCACAGCCCCCTCAAAGGACCCCATTGGTACACCATAAGTGCTAGAACTGGGCTGTAGTCGTTTCAACCTTTAACACAGCCCTGAATATCCACTGTTCCAATCATTTTTATAAAAATCCTTCATTTACTAGACATATGAGTGTACGTGACGTCCGTGACGGAAGTGCAATGTGAATGAATTTTCTCTCAGGCACACGGCCAGCTTTTCAATTGAATCTAAAAATAACCCACCATCTTTCTTCTCCCTTTTCTTTAACAGTGTGGCAAAGCGGCGGAGAACTTTGACAAATTCTTCACCCGCACGCAGCCCATGCTGACCCCTCCAGACCAACTGGTCATCGCCAACATCGACCAGAGCGAATTCGCTGGATTCTCTTTCATAAACCCAGAGTTCATTCACCCAGCATCGCTTCACAGTGTGGTATGAGACGGCCCGATGTAGAAGAGGACCGCCTGCCCAGTTCCAACTAATAACCACGTCCATGTTATTTATGAACTCACCAAATCTTTGTAGACAGTTGAATACCCTTTATCTGAACATATCTGAACTGAGGAGGGCTGGAGAAGGGGGGTTGATGGCTGAATGGAAATATATCATAAAGGGAGGGCAGTACCTAATGGAGATGATGTGAGATCTGTTCCATAGGCTGGTGAGCATTTTTAGGCACCACAGACTCGTTCCCGACAAACTATTCTTTTATGAGGTTCCATCTCGGTTAGGATGCTGCTTGTGTAGGCAGTAGACAGAAAGGCAGCTCTCTAGGCTTTGAAACAGAGCCATAATGTCCTCATAGTAATGATATTTCATCTAACGCCTGTATTCTGATAGATGTTATGTGCAGGCCTAGTATATTTTACAAAACAGATATTTTTGAAGGTGGATATGTTGAACGATCCCTTTTTCCAGTCCTCAGATTCTTTGTGTGTGAAGCATGCTGACATGAAACAGGTTTTTGTGTCCTATTCCTTATATCCTCTACTGCCATTTCTAATGTTCCTGAATTATATATTTGTAAATCTAAAAAAAAAATATCTTGTTATAGGAGTGCCAAAATATAATTGCATCAGAAAGGTTTTTTATATCCAGCTCTATATATGCATATTGATTTCCTACTAGATCTCTTGGTGGTGTCCCTTATCTTGGGCTGAAACTTGAACCCTTATCGCTCCTCGAGTTTTAGCATGACAACTTCCAATCCCGTCACTGCCTGCTCGCCTGGTTCCTACATATTCAACATATACACAACTTTTTTTCTCTCGCTCTAAATGTATGAATTGTGATTCCTCGTTGGTAATGCGTAGGCCTGCACACCCGCAGAATCCTGCAGAGAATTAGATCACCTGTCCTCATCTGCATGTTTGCTTTTATTAAGTACTTCTGATAATCTAATAATACCGTCTCATTTAACATATTTTACCATTATTAAATCCATCCCATAGATTTTCTGTCATGATCAGCACCAAAAAGTCTGCAAATTATGCCTGGGCCTGATATAGAGTATACATTTCAAACCAAACTTGAAATGCATATGGCCTTTGATTTAACACCCGCATATTATGCTAAAGAAAACTACCACTGCTACAACATAAAGAACATGTAACGAGACAAAAAAAGACACTGTATTTCAATTGTAAGTCTCTAAAACCTGTCCAAACAATGTCCAGGGCATATTTCACCCCAGAAAAGATTTTAGAACTGTTAAGATTATTTTATTCATTTTTTTATTTTCTTTTTTGCATTGTGACATTTTTTGGACTGTTACGCACTGTCAGGACTGTTAAGTCCTAAAAATACCCTAAATGCTAAATAAATGAATAAATAAACTTATTTACCCTTACTTTAATGTGGAAAAATGTGATAAGTATGTATAAATCATGGTAGTTTTGTTTGTGCTGCTTATTATTTGACAATAATGAGAATTTAATGAAAATCACCACTGGGAACAAAGAGAATTACATTAAAAGCATTAATGTAATTAAAATGTGTAAAAATGGTGGTACAATGCAAAAATTCCCAATGGTCTTTAAATACACTTTCTTTTTATATAAAGACTGCCTAATGCCCAACATGATTTGGTGACAAATGTTAAAGGGGTGGGAGGTCAGTAATGTATAACTTCTAATATAACCCTGTCTCTGGTAGTGTTTCTGTCCTTTGGTGATCAATACTCTTCGTGTTAAACTACATGTTCTTATCAAAGGGAGCTTTCCAGTATATATCAGATATTTTTATCTTTTTAGGTCTTAGTTTACAATCATCTTGCATTTTTGCTCTGTGAGTACTTTTACGTAGAGCGTTATGTTTACCGTTACACTAAAGGTACACTATATATACCAAGATTTTTGTAAATACAGAGAAAACGTACATTATCCTGCAGATTTTATACTAAGAACTGAATGTGCTTTTAATAACTTAGATGGTTTCTATGTTTAGACGATCCAAAAAGACTAGTTTGGCTCATTTGAGATAGCTTTGGTATCTGCAAACCTTTGTTATATGTAACTCTTGTATTTATCTGCTCTGTTTTCTATGCTGATAGTATATAAGTGTAGGAGCTGTATGTAGACTGACTGGGCTCTGTGGATGTACGCAGTGCTCCTACATACTGTATGTGTGTTTGTACTGCAGCTGTTGTGTGCATGTGGGGCAAATCGGCGCATGCAAAACGTGTTGCATGATTCCAGGGATCCGGATTCCTCTAGCATGGAATGACTGTCACACCGAGTACCATATCTGTCCCATCTCAGCTCTCTTCCTTTGTGTTGTTGCTTTTGTTCCTGTTTAGTTTCAGTCGGTGGATGAAGATTTAGACTCTGTAATGTGTAGATTCCAACCACTGATGAGCAACTTTGTCTGTGTGACAACAGGGTAAAGATGGAAAGTCAATTTTACCACACTTCAGACATCATTTTATGTATTCTAGTAAAAAAAGTACCTCAGAAATGCTGTATTTACACATTAGATGATTGCTCGGTTTGGGCTCTAGTCTTGTGCCAAGCCCTTGGTGGAAATGCTGTAGTTACCAGGTGCACCATTGTTGAATTTCACCACTGATTTGTCAGTATAAACACATTTTTTTGAATCTGTCATTTTTCAGTACATATTTTAGATATTTAATAGACCTGACGTTTGAAGCCCCTGTGTATGAAAGAAAAAACAAGTAGATATTCCAAGTGTTTATTTCTGTTCTTCATCCCAAGAAGTAAACAAATACATGATGAACGAGTGGAAATAGAGCCGGTCCTCTTATGAAGTGATTCAGAAAGTTTTTAAGCAGTTGTCTTGCAGGATGCAGGTTAACAAAAGTGTCTCACATTGAGAGTATTTGGGAATGTAACGTTCACGTGTTTGATTGTGGGTTTTCTGCATGTGAGGCAGCATTCCAACATTCCCTGGACATATGAAGTATATGAACATTCCACCCAGCCATTTCTTGTTAAAGATTCTATCAGGAATTCTAAATATATATTTAGCATTATCATTATTAAATATTAAATTAAGGATTCCAGGACAGTGTTTTAGTTTGAATATGTTAATTCACTCATCTTTGTTTTTCTTTACAAAAATTTTGTCCCTCTGTTCTTTGTGAAGGATAATATGTATTAATAAATGTATGACAAAAGTGATAATGTCCATGTTTTAGTTCTTCAAAATGATGGAGTGATGGGGGGAAACAAACACTAGTAAATGCACAGTAAAAAATAAATAAAAAATCTGTAAAATTCACGGTAAAAAAAAATGGCATCTGCGGTTGCCAGAATGTTACTGTAAAAATACAGTAGCATCATTTTAAGTTTTTCAGGTTTTTGCTTAAATGTATACTATAATTTCACTAACTGATGTAATGTTAATGTACCAACCTATTGAAGTACTGAAATCAGTTTTGGACCTTTGTAATACACTGATAACACACATGAAACTGAAATAATGCAATAAACGTTCACTTAACAACATTAGATGTGACATGCAACCCTAATGTACAAAACTGATAAGAAAAAACTAAGAAGAAACAGTTATTTCAACCGTAAAATTACATGCAATGTCCAATACAGTTTTTCATCGCATACAGTAGAAGAACTTACCGTTAACTATTTAACAGATTTTTACTTTAGCATTTTTACAGTTTTTTACCGTGAAATCCATAATCCTTTTTTACAGTGTGTGGTCTACACTGTAAAAATAATTTGCTGAGTCAACTTAAAGTAATTTGTTACCTGGCTGCCTTAAAATTTTAAGTTCAGTTAACTCAAAAAATGTTTAGTTGAAAATGATGAAATGTTACGTTTTACTAAGTGACAACTTAGATATTTACTAAGTGACAACCCAACTTGAATATCTAACTTAGCACAACTTAACATTTCAACTTAAACTTATTTGAGTTGACTGAAAAAAATTTTAAGGCAGCAGGGTAACATTATTTTAAGTTGACTCAACACATTGTGTTTTTTGTTTTTTTACAGTGTAACTTAACACAAGGTCGAATGAGAAGATAAGGTAAATTTTTAATGACTTATAAAAAAATGTCTTTGCAAAAGTGGCATACAGTATATGCATTTCAATAATTGGTGATAAAGCAGCAATACTAAGCATAAATGTGATAACTTCATTAATATTTACAAAATATTACTAACAAAATTCATGAATTGTATATTTAACCAGGCAGCAGAATTTTGTATTATTATTATTATTAGGGGTTCAAGCAAACCCCTATTGAAACCCTATTGTAATTGTTAGAATGGCCAAGTATCAGCAATTTCCATGTAAAACTGATCAAGCAGAACAAACTGTAAAGACATAAAACATAAAAACAGCCATAACTGCACCCATTTGTCCTATCAACAAAGAAAATCGGTATGCATACTCTTGATCCAAAGTCCAAATCTCAAAAAACATGGCCACCATAGGCTGATGAAATTTGAAGATCTATTAGACAAGGTTAATGAAGGGCACAAGGGCTTAAACGAATGTATATCACACAGTTTTTTCACACATATGCATGATATTCATATCATATGATAGACCTCTTCATTCTCAAACTCGAAACTCACAAAACCTGCTAAACACATGTGACAGGTGATTCTAAACAAGCATGCAAGGTTTTGGGAGATCGGACCACAGCTGGTGCTATAACAGTCATCATGACGGCAAATGTTACAAAACAAAATATTTCACTGGTAAATGGCCTGGATTTGGCAAAAATGCTTTTTTAAATCATTGATTTAGATCGTTACAGGCTTGATGAATAATATGTAATGTAATTTTTCATATGTGCTTAAATGCCTTAAAGGTCTTGAACCCCAGTAATCGCTGCTAATATCTATTATTATTATTATTATTATTAAAAAATGCTGTTAATCTGAACGTAGAAAAAGTGCGGGGGTGGTACAGAATAGAGCCAACCAAATATAACAAGACTAAATTAATAAAGAACGACAGTTAACACTCACGCAGTTACCTTTGTACAGAGTCGATCAGTCTTTTCAATAAAGTTTTTCATTGATTTTTTTGTGAAAAGTAGAGTAAAGGGACTTTCAGTCCCCCAAAAAATGGCTAAAGCTGTGGTTTAAACAATACAGCCCGTTGAATGTAAGTTCTGTCCAAATAAGGGCTTTACTATGATAAACCAAAAGATCAAAATGTATCCCTAGAAGTGCTTTAGAGCCAGTACAATATACTGTATGTAGTATTTCAGCAAGAGGGAAGATGAAGATATCAATTCTGCTGCACTAGAATGAACCTATAACAAGAATGACAAGAATTTGAACAGGTACCTGTGGAGTTCCATGGAAAAGGCTCAGCGATAAGACAATGTCTCCTGTTGTTGTGGGGCTCTATTTTTGATGTTGTTGTGGCTGTAGAGCAGGGGTCACCACACTCAGTCCTGGAGGGCCGGTGTCCTACAGAGTTTAGCTCCAACCCTAACCAAACACACCTGAACCAGCTAATCAAGGTCTTAATAGATGTACTTGAAACTTCCAGACAGGTGTGTTGAGGCAAGTTGAAGCTAAACTCTGCAGGACACCAGCCCTCCAGGACTGAGTGTGGTGACCCCTGCTGTAGAGTATGTAAAATTTATATTAAGTTAAATTAATAAATGACTGCTAATCTGCTGTGTTTATGTTCGTTGGTGATAAATACTCTTTGTGTTAAACTACAAAGAGAGCTTTCCAGTATATATGAGTACTTTTATGTAACCAAAACTTTAATAAAACACAGTAGAAGGTTTCTTTTTTTCTTTTTCTTTTTCTTTTTCTTTTTCTTTTTCTTTTTCTTTTCTTTTTCTTTTTTTCTTTTTTTTTTACATTCTGTTCTATATGGTTTTTAAAGACTGGTTGTTTGCCATGTGGATTTTCAATTATCTTTACATAAAACTTGCTTTGTTTCAAACTGAAGGCAACTTGAATTAATCAGTGATTCAATCAGGCAACTATTTGTGAGTCTTTTTGAATGATTAATTCAAGACCAAGTTCATAAACTTTAGATTATTTGTTTGTTAATTCTACCCTGTAGACTAGATTTTTAATTCTCCAAGAAGACCCAGTTCATAAGAGTCATTTGTCGTGAATCGGACATTGATTGCCCAGGATATTTTTGATACAATAAAAGATACCATAATAAAAGCAAACGCTTTTCACCATAATGGTGAGATCAAACCAAACTATTAATTTCAAACTGACATCAACATCCAAGCCTCTGTTAATCTCAATAAAAAAACTTGTGTAAATGTATGACAGAAATAGTCAATCTGGTTTATAATAAGTGAAGCTGGTAATGCAGCTGTTGGAGATAATTGATGACGCTGGAGCTTGACATCAAACAAATGTTGGGTTTTCACCCTTAGCCAAAATTTCAACCGAAAGTCCACATCTAGTGTGATGGGAAGCTTTATTAGAATTTTAGAGGTTAATGTTCTGATAATATTATCAATAAACAGTTGTAGAATGATTTTAGAGAATGTTATCCTAGCTTTTAGTAGAACATTCTGGGAACTAAAATAAAACTTGCTTCTCAAAACATTCCCAGAACATGAAACATTTCTATCTGGGTTGGAGTAAACCTGTGAGGAGAAGGGCACATCGTACCTGTAACTCAACAAAAACTGTGTTGCAAAAACATAATCATGTAAATATAGGCTATACAAACGTGGGAAACTACAATTAAGTTATAACCACCCACAAATACAGTACATAATTTTATGTTTAAAATTATAGAGAAGCACTTTTGAGTGATGACTCGATGACGAATCATTGAATGGTGAATCATTTGGTTAGAACCAATTGTTCGAACAAGCAGACTCTGTATTAGCGACGCACGTACTCTCCTATAACACACACACACACACACACACACACACACACACACACACACGTACAGCACGCTCGCTGGCTCGTGTTCATTCTCGTGGTCAGGCTGAGCTGTGAGGACCTGCTTCACTCCACAGCTGGATTACACTCTGATTAACTCTCCTCAACAACATCCTTCAGGTAATTTCTCCTCTTTTCAATGCAGATGAAGAAATATGCACCTGCTGTCGTCATGTATAGCCTACTTGTCAACATAGAATCGCGCGTCTTAAATGTACTGATGCTTTCATATGCTGAAGTGGCAAATTATATACATATAATATATTAAAATGTGTTTATTTGTGTTTTGAGTATGGTTATGTGGTTGATATTGTGCATATGTGTTAAAAGTGTTAAAATGTGTTTTAAATAGCTTAATTGGTTGCATATGTTTATAATAATGGGAACGCAGCTGTGCAGCACATAATGTCCAGTAGTCATTTGCTGTAATTTGCAGAGAGTAAAGATAATCATTTTTGTTTACGACGATGTAAATACATTTTAAAGATAAAAGCTTTCTCAAAACCTAGTGAGCTGACTAACTAGGCTGATGATCGTAGTGTGATGCTGCTGATTTTGAATTCTTCTGCTGTACGCAAACGATGCCCCAAAGCGCTGTGCGCCCTTGCAAAAATGCACAATTATTGTTATTTAGGTAAAATTGTGATAACTGGTATTATACATCACTTTAAAAAAATATATATATAATAATAATAATAATAATAATAATAATAATAATAATTTTCTAACACTAACATGTACTAATGTAGCTGTGGGAACTTCAAAATAATGCTATAACAATAATTTATTAGCAGTAATTGTAAATTGGTTATTTTGTAAACCAAGTTGTGAGACAAACTGTTTCAAAGCTGCTTCATAATAATAAACAGGATAATAACATTTCTAATGTTGCAAAATTCTTCAGTTATGAGACTAATTTCGTTTCAGCCATAAAGTAGTTCTACAGAAGTGTCATTATTCAGCTCAATTTAATTCAGTTTTGATTAAATTTATTTGATAACAGTTTCAATGTTGCAAAGCTGTGAAATAAACTCAGTTTAACTATAAAGCAGCTTTGCAGAAGACACAAGTGTTGTTAGGTGAGGGATGGATTTATCATTCTTTATAAATACAAAAAACAGTAAAAGACAGTAAGTCAGGATTATCTGGATTTGTTTTTATTAATTGTCATTGTTGTAGACTAAACTGGTTGAAAATGCACATAATCTCTGCACAGCTGTCATTAAATGTTGAGAGAAGCTCATGAATGTAAAATCCCTCTTTAAACAGGTCCATCTTCACAGCAGCAATGGACGCTCTGACATTCTGAGTGCCAGGTATTCTACATTTCATATGGGACATTCATTTATAATGGGATAATTGACTGGCATGTCACATTATTATCAGTTTTGCATTGCCACATTCCAAGCATCCTGATCAAAACTTGAGAATCTTCAGTTTCATTTTGCATTGTGCATCAGATAATGTCTCACACATATCACATGCTCAGCAGCTGTAGCTGTGCTCAGATGACACATGTAGAGATGTGAAAATGTGTGCAGGAACTATAGATTTTCTCTCTCATTCTCACATTATGAGCTGTATTGTTAGTATTCCAACTGCATCTGTGTGCTTCCGCAAACACTTGTTTCCAAGAGGATGTTGATTCTCATCTTGTTTTTCAAGGCGCCTAATGATTCATTATGTCAGATTTCTTATAGATGGAAACTGACTCCCTCCTGATTTATAGTCAGCAAGCAGCTTTTCATAAATTGACAGCATTACGTCTGCGTTTCCCTCAGATTACCTGTGTGTGTTGAGCGCCCCCTGCTGAAGGCCGAGTGGCATGAGCGCGTGCGGGAGGAAGGCTCTGACCCTGCTTAGCAGTGTGTTTGCGGTATGCAGTCTGGGGCTGCTAGGTATCGCTGTCAGCACTGACTACTGGCTCTACTTGGAGGAGGGCGTCATCCTGCCTCTCAACCAGACTGCTGACATACGCATGTCCATCCACTCCGGGCTCTGGAGAGTCTGTTTTCTGGCAGGTACATACATGATTCTAATTTACAGTTATATTCACAGTTATTCATTTAGCAGAATTTGGGGCTGTGCATATATGTGTAACATATAGAATTCAATGATATAAACTCACAGTTCTGACTTTTTCCCCTGAATTTTTATATAAACTCCCAATTCTGACTTTCCCCCCATAATTCGGACATCCCCCCAGAATTCTGATATCAACCTGCAATTCTGAAAAATCTAAATTATGAATTTATATAATGGAAATCAGGGGAAAATCAGCATTGCAGGTTGATATCACAGAATTCAGAGGAAAAACTCACAGCTCTGACTTTTTTTTTTCTCAGAATTCTGTGAAATGAACTTGCAATTCTGACTCCCCCCCCCCCCAGAATTCTGTGATATAACAGTTCTGATTCTGTGATGTAAACTCACAGTTAGGATTTTCCCCTGATTTGTATTATATAAATTCACAATTTTGATTTTTCCTCAGAATTCTGCCATATAAACTCACAATTCTGACCTTTTTTCCCCAGATTTTTGTGATATAAACTCACAATTCTGACTTTTTGTCACCAGAATTCTGATATAAACTCACAACTCTGAGTACCAATCTGAGAAAACAAGTCAGAATAGCCAGAAATAAGTCAGAATCATGAGGAAAAAATTCAGTGTACTGATTTTAGAAGCTGAACAAAAATATCCGGCACTTTCCACAAGCATAAAATAAGGCTTACAAATCTTTTAATTTATATTTTATTTACTTTTTAAAAAAGTAAGATAATTAGAAGATATTCAAAATATCAAATTAAATAATGTTAATTCTGTTTATTAAACTATAGTTCATAAAACAGGTTTGTTTGTTTAAATTAATTGATTAGTTTATTTATTTGTGAATTTATTCAAGATGTTTCCATTGCAGAGGTGTTGTTTTTTTTTTTGGTTGAGGTTCCCTGGTGTTCACACGCTTTGTCACGACACCATTTACTGTGAATGTTTCATCCATGATAGTGTGAATTGAGATCACTTGGTGAATAAAACTCTCAAGTCCCAGGGCTGATATTCAAGAAATTAACTACATCACAATAATACAAAATGAGATTCAGTGAATGTTAACAAACACACCGACAGGCAGTGATTTTGATACAGCATGATGAAAAGGCAAGAAGTAAATGATTTAATTTAATTTTTGTTGATCTAATTTCACTGTTCATCAAACGCAATCATTCAATCCTGTTAAGTTATTGCAAATCTTTACAAGTATACACATGAACAACTGATCCCAGACATGCTAACCTGGACAAGAGTGATAAATCAGGCTAAACCACAATTCTAGAGCCTTGTTACTGACATTTTATTGTTATTATTATTTATTATAAAAATATTTTTTTAAGTATTTATGTATATTTATATGATGTATTCAATGTAATGAGGGGGTAAAAGAAGTTTAAAGCACATTGTTCAAAAATGAAAACAACAACAACTTATAAAATAATTTATTATTGACTTATCCTCCTGATATGGAAAACATTTTAAATAATAAAAAAAAGACTTTAAGAGTTTTAATCCCCATTTTGCACATTGTTTGCTAAGTTCTTACTGTCAGTTTTGTAAATTGGTCTTCCGTAAATAGCCAGTCATTGGAGTTCATTCCAATAGACTTCACACATTCAAAGGGGTTTATTGGTTTTATGCCATTATTTTTGGCTGGTCAGGCATTTCGGGGCTGATTACAAAGCTTTCAGCTCTATGCTTGTGCCCTCCCTTGACATCTCCATGGCAATTTTCTGGATGTGTTTAATGATGGGATGTCTTCTGCTGAATTGAGGAGGTTTATCCACACGATGCTATCGTTTAGATGACATGTTGAGCTCACACTCATCTGAATTGGCAAACAACAGCCTGCTGTGGCACAAACACACACATTAGTCTCAGAGAAAGAGTGCGCTGTGTGTGTGAAGACGTGGGCGAGCGATTGGACTGAGTTTGGTCCAAACCCACGCTGTTTACAGGCGGTTAAATGGAGCGTGACTGTGAACAGATGTGAGCAGTTGTTTGAGCTCTGCAGGGACGGGCTGCTGGGATCACCCAAAACTTTCAGGAGTCTAGAAGTCTCACTTTATTTCTGACCTTTGATGTGAGATGGTTGCTTTGCTGCAAGTGTTATAGTGTTGATTGTGTAAATGTGACATGAGACTGACTGTGATATCATGATCCTGTAGGTCTCACCACACGAGGAAAGTGACAGTGACTCAGATCTTTGACTCACAGATGACAACCCTTAAAGTCATAGTTCACCAAAAAATGAAAATAATGTCTTAATTTAACTCACCTGTATGAATTTGAATGTTGGTAACCAAACTGAGACATTTCACAATGTTGATTGATCGTTCCAAAGAAGAAAGGAAGTCATACCATTTTGGAAAGATTTTTGGATGATAAATAATGACACAATTTTAATGACACAGCTCCCTTTAAAAATATAATAAGAATTCAAATAAAACTTATTACAACTTAAGCTTAAAGTGTATGACCAGTGACATTCTGTTTTTGTGAATAGTTAATTCATGCATATGATTTATTTATTTATTTATTCTGTACTATAAAAAAATCCAACACAAATTGCTACATAAATAAAGGCGATCTGTAGGAATATGTGCATAAAATACCATCTATGTTTGCTACTGTCCACCATGTTACGTTTACTGGTTAACATAGTTTGATTAGCTTTAGAACAAACCACTGTTGTCCAATGACTTGCCAAATTAACTTAATTTGCCTGATTAACCTAATTAACCTAGTTAAGCCTTTAAATTGTTCTTTAAGCTGAGAATTAGTATCTTGCGAAACAACTAGTAAAATAATATGCACTGTCATCAAGGCAAAGACAAAATAAATCAGTTTGGATTTGAGAGAAAGAATTGTTAATGCTCATAAAGATGGAGAAGGATACATACATTTATCAAAGCATTTTCTAGTGTCAAGAACTGCAGTGAGATGCATTATCAAGAAGTTTAAAGAGACCAACGCAATGGAGAACAAGACGGGCAGAGGCAGGAAGTGAAAGATTTCAAAAACTTTGGAAAGAAAACTAGTGAGAGAGGTTTCTAAAGACTGCCAAGACACTAGTGAATGACCTAACCAAGTTTGGAATTGATATCGCAACGAAGACAGTCAATAGAGCCCTGCACAGGAATGAACTGCGAGGTTGCCGACCAAGAAAGACTCCACTTCTGAAGAAGAGACACCTCCAAGCTAGAATGAAGTTTGCTAAGGACAACCTGGGGGAATGTGATGCATACTGGAAACGTGTCCTTTGGTCAAATGAGACAAAACTAGAGCTTTTTGGCCATAGAAATGTTGCCTATGTTTGGAGAAAGAAGGGAGAGGCATTCAACCCCAAGAACACCGTTCCCACAGTGAAACATGGTGGTGGGAGTATAATGCTGTGGGGATGTTTCAGTGCGTTTGGAACTGGGAATCTCATCAGGGTTGAAGGAAACATGAAAAAGCAAGACTATAAGAAGATTCTGAAAGACAACCTCAGACAGTCTGCAAGTAAACTTGGTTTGGGTCGACATTTTGTCTTACAGCATGAAAACGACCCAAAGCATACCTCACTTCTGGTGAAGAAATACTGCCAAATGAGCAAAGTGAGTGTACTTGACTGGCCTGCACAAAGCCTAGACTTGAATTCAATTGAAAATCTATGGGGTACACTAAAGTCCAGAGTTTGTGCCAGAAGACCAACAAATCTGGAGGAGCTTGAGAGATTTGCTAAGGAAGAATGGGCTGTCATTCCTCAGGAGACATGCTTGAAACTTGTTGAGAACTATAGCAAACGACTAAAGGCTGTTATCAAGCAAAAGGGATGCACTATTGACTATTAACATCAGAGGGCTAATAATTTTGACCAGTAGACTTTTTAAAATTATTGGTTTAACATTTATTTCTATTTGTATTACAAACCCTAAAAGCTTCCTGAATATAGTATTATGTTTAAAAATGCTGTGTTGATAAAATCGTCTTTCTGTTAAACAACACTTGGGAGTTATTTGAAAAATAATCAAATATTTTATAAGAGGCTAATAATTTTGTCTTCAACTGTATATTTTCATAAACAAAACATATGTTTTGGTTAAATTGTCTTGTTAATATTTGCAGCAGTAATACTTGGGTAATGTTGTTGACTTTGAATTAATCTACGCTTGACACAGGTTTGCTATTTTAACCAATAACTTCTAGTGTTTCATCCACATGGTTCTAGAGGAAATATTATCATACTGTGCAAATTATGGGACAAACCATTCCTTTTTGAGGGGGATTTTCTAGTGGGTAACGTAGTTTACAATGGTTTTTCTGACACAAACAAAACAATATCAATATCAAAATAAATACATATCTAATAAATACTTTTATTTTTGAAGTGCACACCCAAATGTCTTGATAACCTAATCTAACTAAAGACACAACTATTTATATTTGAGTTGCATGCTTAAATGCAGAGTAGAATGAGCAACTTTATAAAAACGGACAGCTGAATACCAGGGTTTTATGTGATATGAACATCATTTTTTAACAAAAGATATGGCTTTTTCAACATATAGTAGTGTGATTGGGAAAAATATAATTGTGTACTAGAAAATTAAGCATCAGGGCTTTATACTGATGAAAATATATTAAAATATACTTCACAGACATGAGATGTACCCACAATTATAGAATGACCCACATGCTCTGTTCGTTTTCTGTCTCAGGTGAGGAGAGGGGACGCTGCTTCACCATCGAGTATGTGATGCCCATGAGCGTTCAGCTGACCAGTGAGTCTACTGTCAGTGTTCTGAGTAAGTGAATAAACCTTCATGACAAAAGCATTAGTTGAATCATTAAGTACTCAATCAGTTCTGCAAAAACTGGCTTATAGTAGTGAATCTCAACTGGTTTTCCTCCAGGACCCAGATTTGACTAAAAAGTTGTTTTTAAATTCAGTGGTTTTTCTTTTAAGAGTGAGTGGGCCTGTTTACAACAGGTCACTTCAGTGCATTTTCTATTTATAGCTGTATAATTGTGAAAAAAGTAAGTGTAAAGTGCAAATACCCTCCAAAAGTCGCAGTGTGTGAAAACGACCAGCCTGTAATGGTAAAAAACCACCCACTATTTCTTTATAATAACAACAAATCATAAACAGTCTCTGTCAGTCATCAATAATCTGCAAATGGAATAAGCAAAATGATCTTATTTCAAACAGAAAACAAGATTATTTTGCTTGTTTCAAGCAAAAACTCACTTAATTTTGAATTATTTTTCCTGAAAACAGGACAATCATTTTTACTTGTCTAGTAAATCTTTCTTGATTTAAGAACTTTTAGATATTTTGACTGGAAACAAGACAAAAATACATATTATTTAGAAATATAATAATAGTATGTTAATAAATGCTTTATATTTATATTCCTTCTGTAATTCATTGTTCATTCAGGTAGTTATAAAACATTTAGCAGTTGTCAGTTAACTGATTTTGTGAGCTCATCTAAAGTGAAGACTATTTATGTCTCATAAAGCTTTTACAAAGGATATTTAAAGGATATATAAGAAAAAATAATGTAAGCAAGAATGTAAATATAAATAAAAATCTAAAATAGAAAATTAAATACTGTATATTCAACAAACGATAAAAAAAATCTTTAAATAAGATTTCAGAGGCTTAGGTTCATGTTACTGCTAAGTTATGTTTTTTGGAGGTCTAAGGAATATTTATTTTTTCTATGGCATTGCAGAGGTTTATGTTTCATTTTATAACAAGTGTACAGTTGTACAATTTTTTTGCATCCTGAAATAAATATTTCTGTTCTGTTGTTTGTTTACTTTTTCTGTTTAGAAGATAGCTGAGCCTTTAAATCTGCTTTGTAAAAGTTTTATGAATCATAAATAGTCTACTTACAAAGGCATAAGTAGTTCACTTTAGATAAGCTCACAAAAATAGATAACTGACAACTACTAAATGTTTTATACCTACCTGAATTAATCATGAATTACAGTAAGAATGTGTTAATAAAGCATTGATTAACACACTGAGTAACTATTATTGTATTTTTAAGTAATATGTATAAATGTGCATTTAAAGTATATTAATCATTTAGTTACACTTTCTAAATGATCTGACAACTCCTAAATAACTGGTCTGTTAATAATATAATACTTAATTTAGAAATTATTAATTGATCATTAATGCATTATGAAAATACAATTACTAAAAACATTATAGATATGCTTATAAATCAGGAACAAAATATTTATAGCTGAATTTATAAACTGCTTATTACTGTCTATTAATGTGGGGATAATGCTTTATAAATGATGAATTGACTATTTACTAATGCTCGACTAATGGTTCATAGTGTGTAGTTATTATAAAGTGTTACCATGACATGTTATACTCGCAAGTGAAAGTGATAATGCATTGCGCAAATGAGTAGATGAGCATCTCTTGACTGACCCAAATGAAACTACTGTACATCGCAGACACATTCAACACACAATCATCTTCATTAAATGTAGTGAGACTGAATTAAATTAAAATAAAATGCTTGCATTGCTATAGATGAGGTTTACACAAGTTAGTTAGCCTTTGCCAACAAGGTGGACTATTTTTGGACTTCAAGGACAGTTTGTCCAAAAATTATCATCATTTTCTCACCATCAAGTTGTTCCTAACCTGTATTCCTAACATGTATTTCTTTCTTCTGTTGTGCACAAAAGAAGATATTTTGAAGAATGTGGGTAACCAAACAGTTGCTGGTACCCACTGACTTGCATAGTATAGAAGAAAATACAATGGAAGTCAATGGGGCACAGACATTGTTTGGTTTCTAAAATATCTTCTTTTGTGTTCATCAGAAGAAAAACAACTTGAGGGTGATTAAATGATAACAGATATTTCATTTTTTTTGCGTGAAATAAACCTTAATGTTTCTTTAGCTCTGCATAGTTTTGCTCATGGTTTTTGAAGATGAGGGCATGCCACGCAACCATGCTGTCATTCGAAATATCCTTAACTACACTGCACAATTATATGGATCATTTTGTTATTTAAAGTTAGCGTTGCTTTTTCACTGCTGTCATAACAGAACAACCCCCATATTAAAATCTATATAATATATCCAAATCCAGTTGTATAAACTGCTTATACAATCCAAAACGCTATAGCTAATGCAGGATGGGTGGTTATTAGCTGTCATTTCTATAAGCTGTTTCAAAGACTTCAGTGAGTTTATTTTGGTGTGCCATGCTGTCAGTGTGCTGGTAATTACCCTGCTGAGGGTCTAAGCTGATGGACAGCAAGACAGGGCTGAGAGAGCCTTCAGTGAAGTGCTATCTCGGCAGCTTCAGCGCTGTCAGCAGCTTCATTAACAGTCGCTCACATGCTTCACAGAAATAGCGCTCCTCTCATGACTCAACTGACATTCACAGCTGTTAGCATGCTAAGCTAAGCTAATGACTGACACGCCACACACATATTGTGCAAAAGCATTTGAATTAAATAAAAAACATTGTTTCCTGCACTGCAACTTTTTGGCTGCACACAAAAATGAACAGCACACCCAATATAGACCGACAGATGAACAAATGACTTATGAGATGAATAACTATAACAAGTGTTATATTAAATTTTTATGGATGCTACATTAGCACACACACCAGCTGATGAAAATGTTAAGAATATGCTTCAGTTTTGCATGGACAAAATAGCAGCAGGCGCTAAAAGGAAAGATTTTGATGGGCTGCCAGTGTTTTTATAACTCATCAACTGGAAGAATGATTTTGTTCTGAAAGTGATCTGTGTCATTATAGTGTACCTTAAAGTTTTAAAAACTGTCAAAGATAACAGCTATAATGATAAAGATTGATTAATTGCCTTCAATTCGGAAAAAAGTTAGGAAAAACATTGCCTTAAAAAAGTAAATAAACTTACTTTTACTCCTAAAAAAGTAAGTTATGTTTACCTGAAATTACACCGATCTACACTGAAAAAAAAATACAATTCCATTTTTTTGACTAAATTAAGATGATTAAATTATGTTTTAATTTAATTTTTGTCTGCAACAAAGGCATAGTATGCAAATAGTACAGATTACTAGATTTTTACAATTAACTAACTTGAAAAAACAGCATATGCTGGCTAGGTATGTTTTGAAGCATGTTAGCTGGTTTGATCTGGTTTAAGCTGGTCCTTAGGTCATGATCTGGTTTAAGCTTATGGGCTGGTCCTGAGCAAAACATTCCTAACCAGCATATGCTGTTTTTTCAACAGGGTTAGACTAAAGTTGACTAAACCGTATTAGTTAGGCTTTAGAGTGTAGTTATTTTTCTTGGTGTAAACTGGCAAGTTTACTATCAAATGATCTTTTTCTTGTAATATTGTTTCTATTCAGAGATGATTCGTTCGGCCACACCATTTCCCCTGGTCAGTTTGTTCTTTATGTTCATCGGTTTTGTGCTCAACAATATCGGACACATTCGGCCCCATCGCACCATATTGGCGTTTGTCTCTGGAATCTTCTTCATCCTGTCAGGTACACTTCCTCGTCCTCTTCTTCCTTCCTTCGTCAGTCAGGCATGTTTTGTTAGTCAGACTGATGTTTGTCTGTCACACAGGTCTGTCTCTGGTGGTTGGCTTGGTGCTCTACATCTCCAGCATAAATGACGAGATGTTCAACAGGACCAAGAGTAATGAGGCGTATTTCAGCTATAAGTACGGCTGGTCATTTGCATTTGCTGCCATTTCCTTCCTGCTCACTGAGGTAAAAAGCTCTTTCGTTCAGACGCTACCATTTACTGTCATTCTTCTCTCACTTTTCTCCATTACTAGGGCGTTCGCACTGAATTGAACTTCTTTGCAGTTAATTCAGCCTGAATGTCTAATGTACTGACTCCATGTAAATGTAAGATGAAAGCAATGTCAAAGGGTTCAGTACAATTGAAGCTCTATATATTTGAGAAATGCTGATGATTACCACATGCTATAATTTAGTTTTTCCTCAGTTTGACATAAAATCTACAGTAATGACTGTGTTCAGTGCCTTCCTGCTCTTTCTGTTGCTGTGGTACTGTATATACAGTATGTACTGAGCATAACATACCCAGATGAGTACATTTGTCACAATGAGAAGTTTGCAACAGAGCATACAGTGAGGGAACAAAATATTTGATCCCCTGCTGATTTTGTATGTTTGCCCACTGACAAAGAAAGGATCAGTCTACAGTTTTAATGGTAGGGTTATTTTAACAGTGAGAGACATATTAACAGGAAAATAAATAAATAAATAAATAAATGCATAAAAACACATTTCAAAAAAGTTATACATTTATTTGCATTTTAATGAGTGAAATAAGTGTTTGAGTGTTTGAGCCCCTATCAGTCAGCAATATTTCTAGCTCCCAGTTGTCTTTTATACAGGTAGAATAATAATAATAAAAAAAAACATACACAAACAAAACCAAATTAAACCATAGGACTCGTGACGATACACTGATGTCCAGCGATCGGTTTGTGCGAGAAACCGAACAGTATTTATATAATATTTTTACCTCTGATACACCACAACATCCATCTGCCCTGAGCAAATACACAGCATCCAGCGCGTGTGTACATGTGACGTGTACACACTCTGGTGTAGTATACTCATGTGCCAGAAGTGATCTGTGCCAAAGACTATAGAATTACAAAGATGGTTCATTCCTAAATTTCCTAAAAAAATTCAAATTCCTAAAAAAAAGAGTTAAAAATCTTTGTTTGTGTTCTACTGAAGAAACAAAGTCAAACTACATCTTGGATGCCCTGGGAGTCAGCAGATAAACATCAAATTTTCATTTTTGGGTGAACTATCCATTTAAGGTTTTTGACACGACCCTTGCTAAGTGAATTGGGCTCTTTAGAGCAAAGCTACAACCTACAGTGTTACCCACAGAAAAATAAGATGCCAGAATTGTACCTTTTGGGGTACAACAGCTTGTCGCTGGAGCAGTACCCTTAAAAGGACGTCTTTGTACCTTTTTTACCCCTAATAGGTACATGTTAGAACCTTAAGGGTACGTATTACTACTCTAAGTTACTAATATGTATACATATTAGCAGAGGTGGGTAGTCCAGGGGTCAGTAAGTAAAAGTCCTGCCATATTTTTATTCCACCCATGGACTCAGACAGTTATTTTCACCAGAGGTGGGACAAGTCATATATTTCAAGTCACAAGCGAGTCTCAAGTCAAATCCCGAGTCCTCAAAGAGTTAAAGTTAATGAGATAATTAAGTGACTAATTAAATAATGATTGTGCATTAGTGATGAACACCTGCTGTTACTGAGAATTACAGATGATCAGCTTTTGATGTTTTATTAGTTAAAATGATGCTATCATCATGGAGATCAGTGTTTGTTTTAGTTGGACTCTTGAGCCTTGATTTCTTCTGTTGTATATCTTTGTAGCTGCACGTCATGTTGTAAATAGTTGCAGAGAAAGCTCAGTGCTGTACAGTGAGTAGTTAATTGTTTTGTCTGCAGAAATAGTCATCATCAGCTGGCCTAATGACATTATTTGTTTAACTATAAATGTTCATTAATTTATGTTTTGTCTAATCAATCCTGTAAAACCAGCATGCTAGGAAAGTGTTGCTCTAAATGTTATAATGAATTAAATTTAAGTATCTTTTATATAATGTATATAATAATTAGCTCTGGTACCATTTAGTCACACACAAAGATCAAGAAGCAGCACATGAATCTCAACAATGGTGACAATTAACAAAATTCTAAATGCTGCAATGCATGCTGGGTAACACCACAGTAAAAACTCCCATCATGCACTGCAGCATGAATAATTATTGTCACCACTGTTGAGAAACGTATGATAAGTGTTCATGTCTAAAAGCCTGAGCTGATATAGTTTCTTTTCTCCCAATGTTTAAACATTACAGTTGCATTAGTTTAACAAGATTTTTTCTTCACAGTTCTGTAACAGCTAAATATCAATCAATAAACCAAAGAGAGATTATTCATCATGTTCATTCAAATGACTTGAAGCTTGCAGTAGGTTTTCTGTGTGTACTCTCATTAGCTCTTGTTTGTTTGCTTTTTTCTTTTCCTTTAAACCTTTCAGAACCTATCTGCTGTAATTTTCATGTCAAGGTCAAATGCCACTTAGCACCTTATTGGTAAATTACTTTTATTTGCCAATTAATAACCATTAATTTATATTAGTCTCTCTCTCCTTCAATCTATATTTTGGTGTTTAACGTTTCTAATTATATTTTTGCCTTTTTACATTAATAATTAGTTATCATTAGTCATCATCAAAATCTTTTCTGTGTTCAGAGTGCAGGTGTGATGTCAGTCTACCTGTTCATGAAGCGTTACACAGCGGAGGAAATCTACCAGCCCCATCCCAGCTTCTACCGGCCTCGCCTGAGCAACTGCTCCGATTACTCGGGTCAGTTCCTTCATCCCGACGCCTGGACACGAGGACGCAGCCCGTCAGACATCTCCAGCGACACCTCACTCCAAATGAACGCCAGCTACCCTGCCCTGCTCAAGTGCCCTGACTACGACCAGGTGTCCTCCTCTCCCTGCTGAAGCCCAGGAAATGAGTTGTGTTGATCAGAACTGGGTTTTAAACATATGTATGTGTGTCTTTTGCCTTATGAAAGGGAACAGACTGGTAGAATGTATGACTATAATTTTCCTGTTATGTGGTAAGCTTGAACTAATGACTTTGTTCCAGCAGGTGGCAGTATAGTATTCTTCTCTGGAGTGATTCACACACTGCTAAGATGTATAATCAGTGAAGTTTAACTGGGTGTTGAGCCATGTAAATATTAATGGTGCTCATACAAATATGAATTGTAGCCATTATGGAGCACTAGCCTTCAACTAGATATCTGCTTTCAAAAATAGTGCAAAATTAATGTGTGTTATCCTATGTACTATGTAATGCAATATAATATTTATTCATATCAAAATGTATTCTTATAGAGGTTGTTCTGACAAAATTATTAGCCAAGTTCTTTTTATATGTATTGAGCAAAACTAACACATCAACATATATAATGAACCTCACAAATATTGTGTATTACTGCACATCTGAAATGAAACGCATCAAAGTACAACATAACAGAAAT
This sequence comes from Cirrhinus molitorella, assembly GCA_033026305.1. Lineage (NCBI taxonomy): Eukaryota > Metazoa > Chordata > Actinopteri > Cypriniformes > Cyprinidae > Cirrhinus > Cirrhinus molitorella. The sequence continues at coordinate 15,061,314 of CM065117.1, forward strand.
TAAATCTTATATAGCTGTCCACGGCTTACCTAAAAATTTATTTCTTTTCTGCTATGATCATAAAATGGACCAATTTATTGAAACAGTTCTTTGTAAACATTCAACATAACACAGTACAGTATATTGCAAATATTGCTTTTCTTCTTTTTTTGTAAGCATGTATCTGAAATGTTATTTAGATTTTTTCATAGCTATGATGATGCTTTCTACATTACTATTTTGTAAGTGTCATAAAGACTGCATTTACAGTACAATGAAATAATCTATACGTGCTGCAAACCTTTCCTTGTTTTTCTTAATGTTACTTTATTGTTTAGTGGTCATTCTTTGTCTTCTGTAGATTCAAGCTCTGCTTGCTCTTGGCTTCTCAAACCAACTTTTCACAGTTCATATCACTTACACTAAAACTGAAAAGTTTAATATTTAGAATAGGATTTGATGTCATTTCAAAAAAGTGGTAGGTTTGTTCATGCTATGATCAAATAGCTGTGATGTGTAAGAAAAAAAAAAAACACAACAAAAAGTTGTAGCTTTCTGAATGTTTTATGTATTCATATTTCATGTACAGTTTGACCAATAGCTTATACAGACATATAAAAATTTATCTGGAGCCCCAAAGGGCATTGAAGATAGTATTCTGCCCTTGGACAGGGCTGTTATTTTTACAACCACATATAAATTGCTACTGGATTTAAAAAAACAACAACTTCATTTTCCAGAATTTTACAAGGTGTTTTTCCCTGACAGAAGTACATTAGTTTAAGGCTGCTGAGCATAGAGCCCTAACAAAAAGCCAGTAGATTTATATGCTACAGATTGTACTTACACAAAAAAAGAAGACAAATGTTTACAGTATTTACACATAACTTAGATCTATAGTTTACCAATTATGAGTAGAATAAAATCATTTCACAAAGAAAATAAATATAAAAGATATTACTTGTCATAAGAACACAAAAGCAAGCAATTCATTCGTATTACACCAACACATCATACGTAACAGTAGATAGTGTCATCTAAGACCAGAACGGAAAGGTTAATGGAGTGGTAACCAGAAACTAAATCTATATATGTCGTCTTATATATTTGCTGTTTCTTACTCAAACAACATGAAATCAGGCCAGCTGACTCCAGACCGCCACCTAGTGTTAGCATTGGATCATTAATGTCGATTTGAGCTTCTAGTGCTGCGGTCACATGCACGCAGGAAGTCTAGCACCATGAGAGATAACGGCCACGCAGGATTATTGTCTCAGAGCCCTGTGCGATCACATCGTCAGGTTGTTGGGCATCGAAATAAGTCTAGTCTCTTAAAATAAATGGCTTTTCTATTTGACATCTGCAGTGAGAGTTCACAAACGACTTCCTCTGGACTCTCAAGGAGTGAGCTGCCCAGGTATACATACCAACATCCATGCAAATACAAACAGATCAGGACAGCTGTGTTTTTATACGGATAGAAACACAAGAAAGGAACTATAAACATTGAATTCTTCAGCTGCTGGGCCCGTCAAACACACTCGCACAAAGGCTGTCCTAGAAGGCAGTGTGTGTTGCCGTGAACAGGCTTTGGGGGAACGGTTTGGACGCAGATTTCACTTCTTGTTGGCGATACGTCTCTTCCTGGTGGCCAGCATGTCGTAGAAGGGGTCCCGGCTGATGCTCGCTCTGAAGGAACCAATTAAAGGAGATGTGAGGAGAGGCAGAGAGACTTCGGCATCTTTGATATGGAAATGTAGCATATATGTACAGTACACACTCCTGTCTTAACTGCATCATAGAAAATAGTTAGTTCAGTGACCTAGTTTGGTTTCCATGGTTTCTAAGGACAGACCCCGCCCCCGTTTAACCCCGCCTTTAATTTTTTGAGGTCCGTTTCTGTCTTGTCCAGTGCAAACTGACTGCTAAGGCCAGATCAGTTCAATTTAAAAGGCTGTTTCAAATCGATGTTCCTGTGATAGCAAAAGCTCTACAAAGCACTCTATGAAGAGTCACGAATGCTCTGCTTATGTTGCCACAGTTTTCACGGCTAGAAATCTTGTTAGCACGGCGGATAGTGTGAAACTCATCCTCCACTGCAGGAATTGCTTTTTTTCATTATGAAGAGACTACAGCTGTGTTCCAAAACCGAATTAGCAGCCTGTGTAGAGGACATTTTAAGGAATCACATGTTCACTCCAGACAGATAGGTATCAACGTTATGCTGCTCTCATTATGAGTCTCTGTCTGCTTCCAAGCAAACTCTGGTGCAGTTTGAATGAAAATGAACGCAATATGGACCAAATACTTTTAAATGGACCAGAAACAGGAACTAATGACAAGATGTGACGCTATGCGTCAAGATTTGATGACACAGTGTATCCAAAACAAAATAAGCAGAGAGCAAACGTGGAGCAAAGAGGAAGTCCCTTTTATGAGCTCTTTGTGAGTCCAGCAAAATATACAAAATATACCCTTTACCATTTTCTATATTTCTACATAAATATGACGTAAAACATCAACAGATTTTCATTTAAGTCCTGAAAGTAGACAAAGAGAACCCAATCAAACAAGTGAGAGAAAAATATTTTCTTTGTAATTTATTTATTGAGAAAAATGATCCAGTGTTACATATCTGTGTGATGCAAAAGTATGTGAATCTCTTGGATTAGCAGTTAATGTAAAGGTGAAATTAGAGTCCATCTGTGCAGATGTGTTTTCAGTCAGTGCAATGCCTGTCAAATGTCAGTAAGTGACCTGTTTTATTCAAAGAACAGGGATCTATCAAAGTCTGATCATGTTTGTGGAAATGAATCATGTCACAGATAAAGGATATTACTGAGAACCTCGGAAAATTAGTTGATGCTGCTCATCAGGCTAGAAAAAGTTCCAAAACCATCTCTAAAGAGTTTGGACTCCACAAATCCACAGTCAGACAGAAATTGTTACCACTGTTACCTTCCTGAGAAGTGGACGACCAACAAAGATCACTCCAAAGCAGAACGTGTGATAGACTGTGAGGTTGTAAGGGTAACTTCTAAGCAACTAAAGATCTTTCTCACATTGGCCAATGTTAATGTTCATGAGTCCACCATCAGGAGAACACTGAGCAACCAATGGTGTGAATGGCAGAGTTGCAAGAAGAAAGCCACTGTTCTCCAAAAAGAAAATTGCTTGTTAAAGACCACGTGGACAAGCCAAAGGACAATTGGAGAATGGTTTATTGGATGGATGAAATCAAAATTGAACTTATTGGTTTAACTTATTATTATCAGAGAAAAGAACACACTGCATTCCAGCTTAAGAATCCTATCCCATCTGTGAACATGGTGGTGGTAGTACCATGGCTTGGGCCTGTTTTGCTGCATCTTGGCCAGGACAGCCTGCCATCATTGATAGAACAATTAATTCTGAATTATACCAGCAAATGCTAAAGGAAAATGTCAGGACATCTGTTTAAGAACAGAGTCTCAAGAGAATGTTGGTCATGCAGCAAGACAACAACCCCAAACACACAAGTCATTCTACCAAAAAATGTTTAAAGAAGAACAAAGTTAAAGTTTTGGAATGATTGAATCAAAGTCCAGACCTTAATCCAATTAAAATGTGTGTAAGAACCTAAGCAAGCAGTTCATAGGAGGAAACCCACCAACATAACAGAGTTGAAGTGGTTCTGCACTAAGGAATGGGCTAAAACTCCTACATTTTATTGTGCAGAACGGATCAACATTTACAAGAATCTTTATCTTCAGTTACTGCAGCAAAAGGAAAGATTCACATACCTATTCAATGCACAGATATGTAACACTGGATAATTTTTCTTAATAAAAAAATGACAAAGCAAATATTTGTCTCTCACTTGTTTAGTTGGGTTCTCTTTGTCTACTTTCAGGACTGATCTGATGATGTTTTGTGTTATATTTATGCAGAAATATAGAAAATTGTAAAGGGTTTACAAACTTTCAAGCGGCACTGTACATCATTCAACTCGACCAATCATGTTGCGAACATATGACTATGTCTTTAGATTCGGTATCTTTAGGTTCGCTGGCAAAAATGCCAGTGTGAATGCTACACAGACCATGACCAAATGCATAATTTTCTAAGACAAGTTGCTGCACAAATAGCATATAAAATAACCATATACAGCTGGGGAAGGTTTCAGAGTAACTCTGCCAGGCAGCCATTTAAATGTAAAGCAGTAGGACAGTGTGAGAGACATCTATCAATTTCAATAAATTATTGTAAATATTTTCAACCCTTTACGGACACCTTGGCAATAGAATTGCCATTGGCTAGTACATTTTTTAGTTTACTCACCAGACTAATATAATATCTTATATATACTTAATATATATAATATACTTAGCATCAGTCAGGTCTTAAAAGTTGAAGAATTCCAAAGGAACTCTGTTGTTTTGACAGGAAAATACAACAAAGAATATTGTTTACATGTAGCGAGTCAATTCTGCATAGTATATAAGAATCACTCGCTCTGTATCTTTCTTTGCATGTGTGTGAGACAAAGCAATGGCTAACGTTAATCGTGTGCCCTCAAACTAGAGTTTCCGGTTCATCAAGTATGCAGCACATCCATTCAGATGAACTGAAAAATAAAATTTGAATAATATTACATTAAATTATAGTAATGCCGTATTTTATTGTCAATAATGGTAACAGCGCTGTAACGGGGGAAACAGTAATTTGTTTGATTACTCGTTACTGAAAAAATAACGTTGTTAGTAACGCTGTTTATTTATAACACAGTAATTCCCATCACTGTTTATTAGAGCAGTGTAATAAACTCAGTAAGAAATGTACTGTATTTACTTTAATACTATTTACTTTTTTTACTATTTACTATTTAAGTTTATTACTATATTGTGCTGTTAGCTTAGCAACATGCTAATGTTGAAGTTTACTGGAAACAAAAGTGACAAACGCTGTTTGTGTAGCATGTGGAATTACTTTGTGAAAAATAAGTATACTTTAGCATACTTTTAAAAAGTATTTTTTTTTAAATTATGGAAATAATATACTTGAAAAGAATATAAACGCAAAAGTAATATGCAGTGTACACACACACTATATAGCAATTACTATATAAAAGCAATTAATTTAGTACATAATTATTTTTACTGTCTTTAAAAATGGTTTTGTCTACCTGATCTCATGACGAAAACGTACCTGTGTGTAAACGTACCTTTTTTGCAAGATGTGAAATATGTACCAATAAGTACGCCACAAAATTTTATATTATTATATTATATTAAGGTGTTCTTCTTTAAAGCATGACAAAAGATTATTAAAACATACAAATTTTAAAGTAAAACTTTGAACTTAAATAATATAATTAGAAACAGTCATGAAGGTTTACTAAATACACTTAAGTGGACTTTTATTAATTAATATTATTTTGTCTGCAAGGACAGTTGTATGTAGCTCACTCTATTGGAACAGAGATATATTCCTCCCTTTTTTAAGACCCTCTTCCTCTCTAAAAACACTATAAACAGCTGAAACGATGAGTTCTTGGAGATGCAGAACAGAGTACAGTGAGTACTCTTTGTATCTTTGTTATTGCAGAGGCTGCTGGTAAATGGGAACAGTCTATTTTCTGAATAATATAGTATCTAAATTGCAAGTATATTGCATCAAAAATACAATTAAAAATGCAACAAAATAATTTTTCCAAAAAAGGTTACTTACTAACAATGTGATGTCATGATATACTTCATTTTTTTTTTATTTCTACACTGATTCTCGGGGAAAAATATGTGTTTAAATGAAGTTCTACATTGTAAGTTCTGTGGGCTAAGATTCCGCACGGACAAACCCATCAACTACGCTTCCATAACTTACTTCTGCTGAATGACTTAAAACCCTTAGGAATTGCTTGTTTTTGTTCCTGAGACTGCTTCCAAAGCGTGACTGAACGGTCCTCTATCCTGAGCGTATAAAGCATGATTACAGATAAGCAGATAAGGATAGTGGGTCATAACTGTGCCGACTAGGCAAAATGTGCTTGTGATAAACCCTCTCATCCTACAGCATGTCTCTGAGAGATGAGACACACTAGCGTTAGGCCTGGATTAGCGGAGAGAAGAGACTGCAACAGGTTTGATGGTCCCGCTGGAGTTGATGGTTTGTGGGGGGGTTAAGCTCTGACTAATCTCCACTGATGCCCCATGAAAACACAGGGCTCTGGATGTGGGGGAAGGTATGGGGGTTTTGTGATGAGTTTGCTATTTCTATTCAAAACACCATCATGACTAGTGCTGTTAAAATCCATTGCTATCCCAATATGAACCAAACCACAGCTGATAGCTCTGTTCCAAAAACTAGTAAGGGTGAAACTCACAAAACATGTCAATAGCATTTCTGAGTCTGGTACCATAAAGAATTGTTTATACTGTGACATTATTTATTTATTAGTTCTTTAATTCTGTAGGTTCTTATGTAGGTTAAAAAAGTATATTTGCAGATGCATATGAATTGGCAGGATGTTTTTATCAATGCATCGAGAAAACGTGCAAAGAGTTTAAGGTCAGGTGAAACGTTATTTCTTCATCAAGTGGGAAAGCCATGAGAGCACTAAACAAGACTATTTAATGATTCAAATATGTTCAATAGGAAGGAAATCGTACTTAATGGATTTGATCCATTCTTCTTTCTCCTCTGGTGTGGGTGCTGATATCCTGTAGACGACATGGTTTCCCTCAACTACTCTCCCATCTGCCTCTGTCTTACATGCCTTGATCACCTGGCCTTTATGGTTGGGATTGTACAACTCGAAGCAGTTCTAAATGAGGAGACATAACAAAATGTAAGGTATGGCATTTTCATAATCCCCTAGAGTTCTACATTAACTTTTGTGTTTGGGCACTCACAGGTTTCCGGGGTTCCTCCACCTCTCTAATGCTGAGGTTCTCCAGAGGAATGATTCCACGTGGTTCCTTGTCCTGTAGGCAGGAGAAACCCATCAAAATGCATTTGGGACAAGAATAACTCCTCAAACCGTCAGGCAGGACATGGTGTAGACCAGGGGTGCCCAGTACTGTTTCTGGTGATCTATATTCCTGCAAAGTTCCTAAACTTTGCAGTTATGTAGGTCTTCAGAAACAGGACTGAGCACTCCTGATGGAAACCCCAGAAAAGATGACTACTTACTGTTGTATACTCAAAATAGTACAAGCAGTTGTCGGTCAGAATAAACCATCTCCTCTTCCAAGTTTTTACACGTCCACCTACAAAGAAAATTAAACAGAGCTTATGAACCATCAAACAGAAATGAAATCAAGGCCAATGACCCAGTTTCTGAGCAGTGAATTACTAGAGACAATGCAACAATAACACGCAGCTCCTGTTTCTCATTTCTGGAATATCATCAAGAGTATCTTCTGGTTGAACTCTCATTTATTTGCAAATGAACTTGCCAAGTTTAGTTCTGCATAATCACAGGGTAAGATATTTTCTTAAAGGTTTTTCAGTGTTATAATGTTGTAATATTTTCTCCTGTCCTATTTAACAACTCTCTGTAAACCATGAATTGCCTCAATTCCTGAAGAATTTGAGGCTGTCCTAAATACCATCCTATTTGTTGTCCTTATTCGAGTGACATAATGCAACATAGACAATTCATCTCCAGTGCAGCTCTGCAAAAGGACACACTGAAGCCAAGAGGCACTGTGGATCACCCTTTTGATTCATAACAAATAGGAAACTAGTGGACTTCATGGACACATGCATTTGAAATACATTGAAGTCTACATCAAGTACAGCATTTTCGACAGAATTAAAACAATGCTCTGCATATTGGAGTGGCTGGATATGTCAATGGTGTAAGTCTGGAAAGGACTACATGTTTCTTAGAATAATGAAAGATGGCAAGACAGTATGAAATCTTGTTTAGAAACAGTTAAGCCTTGTTCAGACTATCAGTCCAATTGGAATCTGATTTAAATGTTTGACTGTCCACACAGTGTAACTGTTCAGATCCAATTTGCACATCCTTTCATTTTACTGATATCTGCATTGATTTCTGTGAAAACCAAGTTGCATTGGTATGCCTAAACTAAAAACAATAACAGCAATACAGTTTATGCTGATCTCATGATGAAAAGGTACCTGTGGGAACTTTTTCGCAAAATGTGAAATATGTACAGTCATGGGCAAAAATATCAGCACCCTTGCAATTTTTTTAGAAAATGCAACACTTCTTTCTGAAAATTGTTCCAATTGCAAATGTTTTGGTATTCACATGCTTATTGTTTTTGTTTGCACTGGAACAACACAATGAAAACAGAGAAGAAAAGTCAAACTTGATCAAATTTCATACAGAACTCAAAAATGGACTGGAAAAAATATTGGCAGTTTTGACCTTGTGATGCTCCTGTAATTTGTATTTAGACACACCTGTGGCAAATAACAGCTGTGGGCAATATAGTAATCACATGTGCAACCAGTTAAAATGGAGAACAGTTGACTCAACCTTGTTGTGTGTCACACTGAGCATGGAGAAAAGAAAGAAGTGTAAAGAGTTGTCTGTGGATTTGAGACAAAATATCCATCTCCAGAGATCTTAATGTTCCTCTGTCCACTGTGCACAATATTATCAAGAGGTTTACAGCCCATGGCACTGTAGCTAACCTCCCTGGATGTGGACGGAAGAGCAAAATTAATAAAAAATTACAACGAAGGATTGTTCAAATGGTGGATAAAAAACCCAGATTAACTTCCAAACAAATTCCAGATGATCTGCAGACACAGGGCACACCAGTTTCACCTCGCAATATCCGTCGCCATCTGAATGAAAAGAGGTAGGATACAACTGCTAAAACAAAGGCATAAAAAATGAAGAAAGACTGGAGTTTGCCAAAACTTATGTGACAAAACCACAATCCTTCTGGGAGAACATACTGTGGACAGATGAAGCCTTCAAAGAAAAGAACACAGTCCCTACAGTCAAACATGGAGAAGGTTCAAAGATGTTTTGGGGCTGCTTTGCTGCTTTTGGCACTGGATGTCTTGACTATGTGAACGGTATCATGAAATCTGATGATTACCAAAGAATTTTGAGGCACAATGTAGTGGCCAGTGTCAGAAAGCTGCGTCTCCATCAAAGGTCATGGGCTTAGGATGCGGAATTCTTGGGTACAAATTCCATGAAAAACATGACTCACGATGAAAGAGCTGAAAAATGAGAGATCAAAAAAAGCTAAAACAGCATGCTTGTGATTGTCACATTCGCTTATGTTCGTACAATCAGATAGTTTTAGGTGTAGCACAGATTGTACATTATTTTAAAACGTCACAGAGCATTAGAGTTATAGCGCCACTCAACAGACATTTCAAGTCAGTAGTCACCAACAAAACCAGCATCACATAAAATGAACCATATGTACGTCCATCTGTTCCAGAGAATAAAACATTCTTATAATGCCACAAATATGTCGAGAAACACACATGGTGGTACGTATTTTGCAGCTACGTTTTCATCACGAGATCAGGTTGAGTTTACCACACAGATGCTGTCTTACAACATGCACTGGTTTATATAATGAGGTAGCAGCAGAAACCTAAGAAGCTGGAATGAGTGGATTTATTCAGTGCCGCTGTCTCCGCCAGTCTTAAAACAAAAAGAGGTGTAGACCAGTAGTATATCGTCATTTTCCACTTGACTTACACTTCGCAACAACAAAGACTTTCGGCATGTTTTCTACAAACAGTGTCTGAAATGTTTACCTTTTACGTGGTGTAAAAATGTGAAAAAGCTACGCAAAATCCGATCTGAGCAGTCAGACTGAAACCTATTTTTAGAAATGCAATTTGAATAGGATTTCAAACCACATATGAAGCTTAAAACGGATTAGTAAAAATCAGATTTCATTTTGACGTGCTTCATATGATCAGATTCCAATCGACTTTGGACTGACAGTCTAACCAAGGCTTTAGTATTTTTGCAATTCTATTTAAATCGCGTGTGCTGCCTTAACCGAAGTGGAGATTCCACATGGAGAATCTGCTGAATCTTTCAGAAAACAATACACCTCGAATCTGTGAATTCTCCACTGCTCTGCATTTGTGCCAGTGCTCGATTTCGACTCCTGACCACAGCAAACAAAAAAAAACTGAAATGTCTAGGAGCAATGCTACAACGATGAGAGAAGTTATTTGAGACAGATGTCAAAGAGAGCTAGCCTTATTTGGTTTATTCTTCAGGAACAGTCACGCAACAGTCTTTTACAAAGACAGACCTTACAAGAGCGTTCTAGATTGCATTTTACAACTGAATTAGACAACATGTCTCACGGCAAACACAGAAACGCCACTATCATGCTCTGAAAAAATGATACATAGATGCAGACATGCAAAGTATATTTCTTGCACACCCCCGCACACTGCATGTTCTCATATACATTAAAGCCTCTGACTCATTTGCAGTCATATCTTTCCCCTGCTGTATTCTAGAGCGAGCGGCACTCTTCTGTTCTGTTTTTGGCTGCAATAACATGGTGTATCCAGCACAACGCTGCCGCAGGCTTATCTACCCCCTCTCCTGACTCCAACATCTTCCCACAGATGCTGAACGCACATCCGCATGGAAACGCATGGTATAGAGAGACATTAGAGTCGTGCTATCTGTAGTTTCCCTATTCCCATGTCGTACTTTCACTGTCTCTGATGTTCATCTGTATGACGCCGCCTCAGTCACAAAGATGGCAGCATGAGAGACATTCAAAGCCCTAATGCAGCTCATGGCAATGAAGGCCACTCACAGATGAGAAATGAGGGTCGTCTCTAGAGTGAGAGATCGCAAGTGATATTTCATGATGTGTGGCTCTCAGTGAAGGAGCTGAATGGTTGAGGGATGATGATACAATCCCAATGACTTTATTAACACATGCAGGCTTCTGTTAGTTCCTGGCCAACAGGGTAAAGATCAGGGTACCTTCATTTGGACAATACTTGTCCAACAATATAGTTTATTTAGATGATATATAAGACACCGTTCACTTAGCTATACAGGCTCAATGGAAAATGTGCCAAAGTTTCTGCGAAGCTCAAAAAATGTACCTGCACTTTTTCAGTTGAAATGAATACTAGAGGCAGTAAAACTGACAACTTTTACAAATTTCACACAAATTATGATTTACTGGGCCAGAGTTTCTATTGAGAAAGTCAAATTTTCTCACAAATCTTTGCACAATAATATATTATGACTTTAAAACAATGAAATGTTTGAATGTTAGCATCACTTATTCAGCTTCATATGTAAGGGTAGGTTGCTCAGCAGTTCATATGGCGTTGTAATGTAAATCCTGTGAAATTATGGTTCAATAAAACAGCTCAAACTCATGTAGAAGGAAGCTAATGAGACTGGGTTGCTCAATACACATCACTCTGCTGTGACAACATACCCAATAGCATGTCATATTATATGGGGTAAAATGACACAGTTGGAACATGTCATCAAACAGGCTACTAGGCTTATCATATGTTACAAAAGTTATGAATAAAAAAAAAAAACTAAAACCTTACTATTATTTTTTATTTAATACACCACACACCTATATATTATTGAATTTATTATAAAGAAATCTCTCAATTTTCTCTCTTTTTTTAACATGGCACTGTACTATTGTTGCTCTATGACAAATTGTTTGTAATGTTCTTCATCTGAAAGTCACTTTGGACAAAAACGTCTGCTAAATGAATAAATGCGCCATTACGTTAGCCAGTAAGAAACTTTATAACTTCATATCATTTTAAGCACATGTAACTTGTTTCGACCTGACATGACAACTTCTCTGTGACAACAGAGAAATAATTACTGTTGATATAATTAACAAGAAATATTGCATTATTTGATAGAAATTTCAAAATTACACAATTTTATTTGCAAATTTTAGGTATTCATTGGAATATGTCACCAACTACACTTCTTTGAGTTACATAAATTCAACCTATAAACTTATTGTTAATCAGTTTTACAATTTGTCCAATGAACACTAATGTTTTTAGTGATTATGGCCCTGGGCACACTTTATTTTAGGGTCCAATTCTCACTATTAACTAACTATGAACTACAATTTTGTCCTCAAAAAAATCCTAATTTGCTGCTTATTAATACTTAGTAAGGTAGTTAGTAAGTTTAAGGTTAAGGGATCAGTCAATATGATTGATGAGAATTGGTCCTTAAAATAAAGTGTTACCCTTTTTTTTAATTAAGTAATTTAAACAAACTAATTCTTTGATATTCAAAAAATAACACATTCTATTTCTGTACATAACTATTCTTGGTCACCTAATTTTAAGGTTCACTTCTCGAAAAACAATCCATTATTTACGACTTTTGTCTCAATAAACTACCAATTTGCTATTTGTTAATAGTTAGTAAGGTGGTTTAGGTATTGGGTAGGATTAGGTATGTAGAATATGGGCATGCAGAATATGTGCTTTATAAGTACTAATAAACAGCCAATATGCTAGTAATATGCATTTTAATAAGCAGCTAGTTAACAGTGTGAATTGGTCCCTATACTAAAGTGTCACCCTATTCTCAAGTAAATATATGTTTGGTTTTTTATCTGATTTAATCCTTTCATTTACTTCGTTGAGTACAAACATTTTCAGTGTACATTCCCACAAATCCAACTGGGATATTTTTAGTGAAGAAAACCATAATGATTCGGAGTGGAAAAAGCTCCCCGCCGCTTACTGCTGAAGGGGAAACATAAAGATTGTGTGGGTATAATGTGTACCTTCATTATTACAATGTATGCAAGACTCCTGGGACATTACTTAGTAAACAAGGAATTTGTGTGCCCCAAGCCAGACAATACAGCTGAGGTGTGGCGCTAAATCAGACCATGTGCACTAAACTGACCTCTGACCCAAGCAGCAGCTAGTCAGAGAAGAGCTACCCAATAATATACATATCCCCACAGACAGGAAGTAGAAAGGCCTTGAATGACAGTCAGGAAAGGACAAAATGAAGGTTACAGGAGATGAAAAGAGGCGCCAGAGGTTGAGATGAGGGAATGATGGGATAGACCTGTCCTGGTTACGTACCTCCTGTAGAGACAGCCAGTCACAGGACAGAAAATGAGGGCAGGGATCAAGGGGCAAAGTGTGTAAGGAAAACAAGAAGGAATGTTCAACATCAATACATGAGAAACAAAGCACCACCACAACACATACAAATACACATTTAGGAAATGGCACACATAGCACACATAATGTTAGGAGATGGGAGACGGGACATCAGAAACACACAAACAAGTGCCTTTTGATGCTTGACAGACAAATAAAAGAGCCACATACAAATGAAACACAGCAGTTACACAACAGTTTTTGTATAGACACCCCTACAGCGATTCATTCGTGGATCCAGATCGGCACCCTCCAAAAAAACTAATCTTGTAAAGCCAGACATTTGACTCTCGGCATAATGTCTGGTCCACATTGGAGCTTGTTCAATAACTGCACACTAAAAACATCTAAATGGCAAGTCATAGTTTTGTTTTCACATGTCATTTAGAAGTGGGTTTATCTGAAATAATAGTTTTTTTTAAATAATGACGCAGTCATTTGCAGTCTCTGCCAAGGGTACAGAACATTTGTGTAGGCTTACTGTCTGTCCAAAAGTATTTCACAGACACAACTCAAAATCAAAAGCTAAACACATTTTATTTAATTTATGGTAACACTTTAATTTAGAGTCCAATTTACACCATTAACTAGTAGCTTATTTGCATGCACATTACTAGCATATTGGCTGTTTATTACACTGCAAAAAAGTCAACTTTAAATAATTTGTTACCCTGCTGCCTTAAAATTTAGGTAGCAGGGTTAGACAACTTAGATATTCAGCTTAGATATTCGAGTTGACTAAACTGTGTTTGTTACTTGGCTGCTATACATTTTTAAGTTGAATCTCTAATATCTAAGCAAAACGTAACATTTCAAGTTGACTAAACTTTTTTTAACAATTGTTTTTTTACAGTCTAGTACTTTACAAAGAACATACTAATGCCTTATTCTTCATGACCACATTTTAGATCCCTTACTTGGGCCTCATGTCTAAACTTAGCAACTGTCTTACTATTAACTATTAATAAGCAGCAAATTAGGAATTTATTGAGGCAAAAGTCTTAGTTAAAAGTAACTGCTCTCTAAACTAAAATGTGACCTAGTTTTCTTTCTACTAAGTGAAAAACCATACTCAAACATTATTTATCAAAACTCTAAAATGTGATCTTTTAACGGTTTGATACCAGTATCCTGCCTTATTTTGTCCCTCAGAAACTCTTGGTGTGCCACGTATAAACATCACTCTGTACCCAGACGGGCTGAAAAAAAGAATTATAATGTTATCCAATCAGATTAGAAATGCCAAATCCATTTTACATCAGATTACAAAGTAAAATGGGTTGTGAACAGTGTTTCAATTGGGTGTTACACGCTTTTTCTCTTAATTATGTGGCCCTTCCTCCTCTGCCAGATCTAACAGGAGCCCTTGTTCCAGCACCTCACAATTTACAAATTAAAGTACCACAAGCCTGTCTGTGCGTGCTGACATTTAAAGAGTAAATTCAATAGTAGCAAAAAGTATACTGCATTCTTCTTGATACTCCTGCTTTCATCTTATTCTTGTCTCCCCACATTCTGTTACTCTACTAAACTGCACACTTTTCATTAGTGGCTCTAAACTAAATTTGTCAGGCGCTCTGTCCCTATGAGACGGCGTACTTCTGCTCAAGGAATCCCTCGCAGTGATGTGAAAAACCCATTAGGATGTTAATGAGCAGCACTGTGTTCACAGCTTTCCCTGACACCACCTACAGGCTCCAACAGACCGCAGTGTAAAACCACAATCTCGACAGAAAATATCAGCCAAAGAAGCTGTAAGAGTCTGGTTCTGACCTAACTTGAGCAGCCAGCCCTCTCTGTCCGGGTTGAAGAACGTGTGTGTTAGGTCGTTGCCATCATCCTCAGGGATTTTGAAGGGCTCGCTCTTGATGCTCTCGTACAGGTTCTGTGAGAGAAGGGACATTAGACCTCTTAATGTACACATATGAGCACATTTACAAGTTTGCCTCTGTAAAATATTTAAAACAGTCCTATGACTGCTCCTTTATTAATAATGATCGGACTAGAGGTTTAAAATTAGTCATATGGAAAGTGACCCAAATGAAAGGGGAAGAAGAAACAGGAGAGTAAATAAAGAGATTTTTTTTGCTGAAATAAATGGGACTCGATTGAGATTACAAGATTGCTTTTCCAGTAGAAAGAATAAATTCTTACTTCATCTGTTATGTTGTATTATATTATATTATTCATCATTAATGGCTAAATGCATAGTCTATAATTTCAGCTTCGGCAATCAGAGATCTAGTTACCCGGAGCAGCTCCTCTGGCAGGTCTCCTCCGTCATTAATGCCTCTGTTCATGGAGATGAAACGCTCTACGGCGGGTTTGTCCCTGACATTGGGGTTGTGAAGACTGGTGTTTAACATAATAATGGCAAAGGACAGGACATAACATGTGTCTGCAAAGACAAAACAGATACATAACTCAATAACTACACATACCACATAAGTCATTGCACAGTTAAATGTGTTGTACGCATTTGGAAATACCACACATTATTTTGTCCTAAATATCTGAGCACTGGAAAAGGTAAAAAAACACATCTGTATTTGTTACAGCCCTCTTACTCCATAAACACTAATACTAGTAGTTCCCCTTTCAGTCGTTTCACTACGACGTTACTATGGGAGCACTGCGACCAATCCTCTCTGAGCTACAGAGAAAGGGCCAATGAATATTGGCGAGTGGTTAGCGCCAGCCGCCACTCCCCCGTACATACGGGTATTTAAGATGGCGGCGCGCATACACTCATTCAGACTTCTGCTTCAGAGCCTCGCTGCTGAGCTGCAAACTGAAAGCTGATTTGGAAGAAGAGATTGCTGTGGGGAATCGCCTGATTGCCGTGCCGCCGTTGAAGACGATCTTCCGCCGCTGGCCGCCGCTCCCGTGTAACCGGAAGTACCGGTGTGCGCATCCAGCGAGCCGCGGGTGCCGCGAGTACCGCGAGCCGCGTGCCGCGACCCGCGAACCGCGAGTGTCGCGGCCGCGTGCCGCGAGTGCCGCGAGCCGCGGTCCTCCCTGGGCACGCCGGGAGTGCCCCTTTCTTTCACAAAAGAGCAATTTCTAGCAGTTGAAAAGGATGTCCTCAGGGGCTTCTTTTCGACTGTGCGTTTCTGGATGTGGTAGTTTCCTGGCATCTGTTGACGGTCATGATCGCTGTCTCACGTGTTTGGGCCAAGATCACGCTGAGGCAGCTTTCATGGATGGTACGTGCCCACACTGTGAGTGTATGTCCATGGCCACGCTGCGGGTCCGCCGCTCGCTTATGAGACGGCAGCCTTTGTTCTCTACCCTAGCCAGCCTGAGGGACTGTAAAGGTTCTTCGGCTGACTTCGCTAGAGACTCAGGTGACCCGTGGGTGTCGAGTCGGAATGTGCCGCCGGGTGAGCCCCTACGGTCTTCCGTTCCACCCCGTGGTTCCGTGGAGCTGCCTCGGGACGATGTTCGCCCATTTCACGGTGGGCTGGACGTCTCCCCTGGTGGTTCTAACGATGTCAGATGTCTATCACAACATCAGAGGGGAAGCTTTCAGCTCGGCGGTACATCTCTGGCGGGCGGGACCCCCGCCCCGCCGGAGGTGGGCGCCGAGCTGTCGGCTCTGCTTTTCCGGGCTGCTGCTGGGCACGGGCTGCGGGTGTCACTGACGCCCCCTCCCGATGTCCCGCAGCAGAGCAGTTGGGTGCCGGTGTTGGGTGCCGCGGCACGTCCGCGTCCCCCCCCGGTTCCTTTCTTTCCGGAGTTGCATGAGGAGCTTGTTGGGACGTGGCAGAATCCATTTACTGCTCGCTTTCCTCCGAGCTTCTCACCCCTCACTACCCTCGATGGTGGGGCGGCCAGGGGGTACGTGGATCTTCCCCAGGTGGAGCGTGCGCTCGCGGTGCGTCTATGCCCGCAGGGCGCCCCCGCCTGGTCGGATCGTCCGCGTCTCCCGTTCGGAGCAGGTAGGCGCCTGTCAGCTCTCGCTGCCACGGCCTATACTGCTGCGGGCACGGCCGCCACTGCCTTGCATGCCATGGCTATCCTGCAAGTCTATCAAGCCAGGGCACTGAAAGAACTGCACGAGGGTAGTTCTGACCAAGGTGTGTTGCAGGAGCTGCATGCTGCGAACTACGCTGCTCTCCGGACAGTGATGCTCGCAATGCGGTCCCTTGGTCAGGTGATGGCCACCGCAGTGGTCCAGGAACGCTATCTCTGGCTGAGTTTGGCGCAGATGGCTGCCGTCGACAGAGTGCGCTTTCTCGACGCCCCATCTCCCAGACCGGCCTTTTCGGCGACATTGCCGGGAACTTTGCCCAACAGTTCTCGGCGGTGCACACGCAGACGGAGACTGTTTGCCCCCAGCGTCAGGCTCACGGGCCCCTGGGTGCTCAGTCCCTGTCTGTTCGCCGAAGGCGCCCCCCTGTGGGTTCACCACCAGCTCCGTCGCCCGCCACCTCTACTGAGGCGGCCCCTTCACCACGACGTCGAGCTGGCCGCAGGAGAGCGGCGCCGCCCGCTGCTCAGGTGTTTCGTGGTCGAGCTCATTTGTCCTGACATGGGTGTCAGCATTTGTTCTCCTACGAACTGTGACGTTCTGTCGCAGAGCTGCAAAGCTCCCTGACGCGGGCAGACCGGGATGGGCGGAGATCGCTCTCTGGGGTTGCCAACATCGCCCCACCCCCGGGGGAGGGCCGGGGGTTTGTGTGTCCTAAAGCTTTGCCACTAAGGTTAGTGGTTCCCACCTACACACATAGAGAGCGGTTTTTCCCTGTCCTGGTCTCCTCGCCCGAGTTCCGCTCCTGAGCGACGCATCGCCTCCTCGGACCCGGACTCGGAGCGGGGATTCGCCAACGCGGGAACCAGGTAGAAGGTAAGTGCTGCCCCGTGCAGCCTAACTTCAAAAAAAAAAAAATATATTATTATAATAATAATAATAATAATATATAAATAAATATTTACTGAACTAATCCCTGTATTTGTCTCTTCAGCCCTTCCCGCAGGCTGCCCCACCGTGGCACGTCGGTCAACGTCCCGTCGATCCCACTTGTACGTGGGCTCCAGCCCCTCTCGTGGTTGATTCGGGCTGTACGGCTCGGCTTGTGGTTCACTCCGCTCGGCCCCCCCCCCCCCCCCAGGTTTTGTTGCTCCACCATTAGGTTGGTGCATCTCTTCTGGGTGTGGAAATTGTGTCCTCCTGGCGAAGGACACAATTAGGCCGTCCCTCCAGCCGAGATGAGGTCTGTCTGACTTCATCGTGCCCCTAAGACGGTGGGTCTCGGCTAGGTTCAGCCTCTCCTCAAAAGAGGTTTAGGACCAGCTGGCAGCCTTTGACCCGATAGCTACGTACTCTCATGTCCTGGTTTTTCTACTTGGGAGTCAGGCATGTCAGTACGAGCTCTCCCTGGTTGTCCCTGCTCCCTACGTGGTTTCTCAAACACGTGGGATGCTCTGACCCGCTCTTGGTGTTAGGGCCTCTGCACTTCACAAGCGACTGGCTTATGATAGTTCACTCGCAAGTCTTGTGCCTATGCAGGGACCCGGTGCTTCTGCACCTTGGTCCAGGGACCTCGGGTCAACCGAGAGAAGACTAGCCCCCCCCCCCCCCCCTCGTGGGCAGGGCTCTCTTCTCTTGGCTTGGAGATGGATTCGGTCAAAATTACGGCAGTGCAGTTCTAAAAAGGAGCGCACAGCCGGTGCTGAGTGCCTGATATTATTCAGCCACAAGCATGCGGTCCCTCTTAAATTTAGAGGCTCCTGGGGCATGTGTCGGCCGCTCTTTCGGCTGCTTCACATGAGATCGCTTCAGCACTGGCTACCTGACCGAGTCCCGAGATGGTCTTGGCACCTTAGCTCATTCTGGACTGGCGTTTCCCAGAGTGTCGCTACCAGCATCAACCCTTAGTTGACCCTGGCTTTGTCTTAAGGTCGGTGGTCCAAACATGTGAGGTCATCACAGATGCCTCCATGTCGGGTTGGGTGCCATCCGCGAGTTGTAGCACTGCTTTCCGCCCCGCTAGCCTGAGGCTGGTATAGTTTTTGTCACATGCGGTTGACGCCACGGTCCCGCCTCCGGAGCCCCCTCTCCTGAGGGTGTGGCCTGTGGCAGGCAACGGACCCGCCGTCAGAGACACGCAGTCTGGCAGAAGCTGTCCTCTCCTCCGCAGTGTGTGGCAATCAAGCATGTGCTGGTCTGTTCAGACTACTTTACGACCGTCTCGTACATCATCTGTCAGGGTGATCTACGCCTCCGTCGTATGTCGCAACTCGCCACCATCTCCTCCTTGGAGTTAAGTGTAGCGTAAAGGCTGCGCGCTGTTCTTACTTGGGAAAGCTCACTCGTGTAGCATAAGCCACGACAGTCCACTTTCTCTGAGAACGGTTTCTCCCCCCCAGGTGGTAGCTGAGTTGGAGTTGTCTCGGGAAATTCAGGTAAATTTGCCTCTCCAGAATCCTCCATTTGCCGGCTTCCTCCCTTTGTTTGGGACGCGCTGACGCTCTGCTGCCCCGGGGTTCCCTCAAGTACGCCTTCCCCAGTGAGCCTCCTTGCACAGGCTTGTGCAAGTTCAGGGAGTCGAGGAGTAGGTTCTGTTATTTGCGCATATTAGCTGCCCGAACCTGGTTTGCCGGCCTTTTTCTCCTCGCGGCAGCCTCCCTGAAAACCCCTGGAGTGTTAATTCCTTCAGGCGGTGCGCACTCTCTGCACCCGTGTCCTGGTTTTCTGCATGTTAGACAGGGAGACCAGACACGGTGGACCTTGACTGGCTGTGACAGCCTGTCACTCAGTTTTAAAGACCCTACGTGGATAGTCTTTCTGCTGAGATGAGGTCTATTCGCTGACTACGGTTCTCTTCAATAGAGGACCTTCAGGAATGTTGATTAGTGTGACACTTCCTTCCCCCAGAGAAGTTGAAGAGCAGGCTGTCCCTTCAACTTTGGAAAAGTAGGTTGCGCAGTTGCACTTGCTGTTATGCGGGTTTTTTAAAATGGAGAGTTTCACCTAGTCATTAGGTTATGTAGGGGTGTGAGGACCAAGTGAAACCTTCGGTCCACACCTCTCCCTCCCGGGGCTTTCCGCAGTCTTCTGAAAAAAAAAAAAAAGAACGGCTACGATGTGACCCTTTATTCGAGCTTCGCGTTAGTAGAGCTGAGTCATCCTCGCTCCTGACCGTGCTCCCACTCTGAGGAGGGTAAAACCTACAAACATTTTCTGTCAGCGAAGCGTGCCATTAGCTATACCGGCCGGCCACTCCAACGCTTGCCTGGGACCCGGCCGGTGGAGTGCCAAAATACATTGCAAGCTCTGCTCTGGAGGAGGCAGATCTGGCCTGTGTCATAGTTCCCGTCCAAACCACGGTTTACGGGCCCAGCGCTCGGGGCCTTCATACGCTCCGAGCAGCCCCGTGTTGCTTTGGTGGACAGC
This sequence comes from Cirrhinus molitorella, assembly GCA_033026305.1. Lineage (NCBI taxonomy): Eukaryota > Metazoa > Chordata > Actinopteri > Cypriniformes > Cyprinidae > Cirrhinus > Cirrhinus molitorella. The sequence continues at coordinate 15,081,847 of CM065117.1, forward strand.
AGAGGGGAATGCTGTTCTCAGATAGAGGTTGGCAGTGGTGGGTTGCCATCACCTTGGTGGATTTCCAGGGTGAGCCGTCCCAGGCATCTCTCTGTAGCGACATGTACAGGGCTGCAGGCCAGACGACACCGGTACTTTCGCGAGGTTCAAAAAGACAAATCTCGCGTTGAGCTTGTGTCCTCCCGTGTGGTATAAGAAGATCAGGTTTCTGGCGGGAGGACCAGCTTGGTGTCGGCGTGCTGCGCCATTCCTCCGGGATCCGTGCACTATATTCCCAGTTGTTTCCATCAGTGTACTCTGGGTCCTCCTGGCCCCGCAGTCCGGACTAGGCCGGAGTAGTCCGCGGCTGTGCTCCGGCGGGAGTTCCTTCGCCCGCCGGTGGTGGCATCCTGTCTCGAATACATGGTTAATAAGTCCTCACGATTACGATCGTTTTCCCCTTACATATCTATAGCTAGAATAGATAGTTGTTTTTATTCCTTCTTCACATGACCATACAGCTTGTCATTGTCTCCGCCCCCCGACGACTGCTCCTAGCAACTCCGCGGGTCCCTCCCTTACGGGCTCCCGGGGCGTCGGGCAGGTTACGTCTCGGTGTCCATTTCCACTGGCACGCTTGCCTGTCAGCAAATCGGACCCCACGTAACGCAGCTTGGGTCTGCGGCGTTTTCCATGGGTGTTCCCATAGTAACGTCGTAGTGAAACGACTGAAAGGGGAACGTCTAGGTTACGAAGGTAACCCACGTTCCCTGAAGGAGGGAACGGAGACGTTACTCCCCTTGCCGCAGTCCCAGGCTGCCCCCTGGGGGGCTGAGCCAAGCTCGGCTCTTCAGCAGAAACCTGAATGAGTGTATGCGCGCCGCCATCTTAAATACCCGTATGTACGGGGGAGTGGCGGCTGGCGCTAACCACTCGCCAATATTCATTGGCCCTTTCTCTGTAGCTCAGAGAGGATTGGTCGCAGTGCTCCCATAGTAACGTCTCCGTTCCCTCCTTCAGGGAACGTGGGTTACCTTCGTAACCTAGACGTGTTATATTATAATTTAGAGGCTAATTAATAACAGTATTGACCTATAAGTATTGTAAATATACAACAATATTACATATAAAAATATTTTATATACTAATAGTCAAAGGTTTTGAATCTTCTATGCTTCTGAAAAAAGTCTCTTATGTTCACCAAAGCTGCATTTATTTGATCAGAAATACAACAAAAGTAATAATATTGTAATAACTGTTATAACTGTTTTCTATTTTAATATGTGATTGTTATCATGTGATGTGATGCAGAGTTGCATGAGATTTTCAGTATCATTACTCCAGTCTTCAGTGTTACATAATCTTTCAGAAATCATTGTTGAATAGTTTTGGTGCCTAATATTTTGTGGAAACAAAGATTTTTTAGCATTTGCTAAAGAAAAAACAAAACAAAAACTTTTGATTAACTTAATGTGTCCTTGCAGAATAAAATAATTTCTTTCTTTTTTTCTTTCTTTCTGTCTTAATTCCTACTGAGTCCACAGAGTTCCCATAAAAAAATCTTAAGCCGCAAAAACAGTTTTCAACATTGATAGCAATAGGAAATGTTAATAACAAATCAGAACATGACAATGATTTCTGAAGAATCATGCCATGCTGTAGGCTGAAATAATGGAATGGAGTAATCACAGAAATAAATTTACTATTCAAATATATTAAAATGGGAAACTGTTATTTTAAATTTAAAGGTTTGTCATAGAGAAAATGAGCTTAAATAAACCTTTAAATCTTCTTTCACCCTAATATTCTGAACATTTGTGCTTTTATAGTCAGTCTAAAAAAACACTTTGACATGAGTGTGGGTGTGAGTCACTAGTGTGGTGAATTTGTGGGAGGGTGGGATTTCACTGGCAGACAAAGCTGTTCTCTTACAGCTTGAGTATACCAAAGTCACTGTTTACTCTCTAAACACATCATGACATGAGCTCTTAACTCTGGCAGAATAGACACTTGTTTAATTTCACTTGTTAGTGAAAGATATAGAATTAAACTAGACCTGCTCAGCAGATGATAGGACGTTTAACTTGTGAGTCACACAGCCTAGCAGAGAGCAATAACACACACAGGCGTAACACCACCACCACCATCATCAAACTAACCATTAATTTCAATTTCATAAAACAATTAAAGGAACATTCTTTATCAGCTGTAATTAGATAACTGGCATGTGTTTCCACGGACTTCAGATTTATAAGATTAACAGAGAAAAACATGCGCCATAGTGCCAATAAATCGTATGTGTTAAGCTAATTCCTGTTACAGCGGAATGCAACAAAGCTCAAAAACAAGATTTTATTCAGACTGAGCACGTTTTGAACCTAAACTAATGTTTTTTGACATCTATCTTTCAAAAACAGCCAGGAGAGAAGGAAGGTTTGTATTAGTATGGACACTGGCCGTTTTGTACATGTCTGACCTGTGGACTGAAAGACTCCTGGGTTACACTGGCAGTACCGGGACGCAAACGCTTCCATCATTCTGTCAATCTTCTGGGCCTCACCAGGAAGTCTGAAACTCCAGAGAAACTGCCTGTGTGGGAGAATAAATCCATCATAAAACCATTCAAGAGTAAATCTAAACAAGTCCAGGTCACATTTACACATTTTAATCATAATGATTTTTTATGGTAGGACCATTGGTGTTACCATTATATATTATATATACACACATTGTATTATATACACACACATTATAATTTAATTTATTCACAATTGGTATTACACTTCTTTTTAAATTGGCATGAAAATGTCGTAACACACAAACACACACACACACACACACACACACACACACACACACATATATATATATATATACAGTTGAGGTCAAAAGTTTACACAAAATCTGCAAAATGTTAAGACAATAAAAATAAAGACACCATACAAAATGCATTTTGTTTATTCAGTACTGACCTGAATAATATATTTCACATAAAAGATTTACATATAGTCCATATAGTCCACAAGAGAAAATAATAGTTGAATTTTTTAAAATGATCTCGCTCAAAAGTTTACATCCCCTTGATTCTTAATACTGTGTTGTTACCTGAATGATCCACAGCTGTGTTTTTTGTTTAGTGAAATCCTTCAGGTCTCACAAATTCTTGGTTTTCTAGCATCTTTCCAGCAATGGCTGTATGATTTTGAGATCATATGCAGCTATTACAGAAGGTTCAAACGCTCACTGATGCTCCAGAAGGAAAAGTCATGCATTAAGAACAGAATGGAGATGTGTGCATTTTTCTTATTTTGCCTAAATATCATATTTTTTCATTTAGTACTGACCTTCAGAAGCTGCAGAAGATACTTACATGTTTCCCAGAAGACAAAATACGCTAAATTTACCCTGATCTTCAAATTCAAAAAGTTTAACCCCTGACTCTTGTGCATTATGTTTCCTTCTGGAGCATCAGAAGCTTGAACCTTCTGTAATAGTTGCACATGAGTCCCTCAGTTGTCCTCAGTGTGAAATGATGGATCTCAAAATCAGACTGTCATTGTTGGAAAGGGTTCAAATATACAAAAATGCTGGAAAACGTATTCAGGTCAGTACTAAATAAAGAATACAATGCATTTTGTATGATCCCTATTTTTTGCAGATAACATTTTGCAGATTCTGAAAAGGGGATGTAAACTTTTGACCTCAACTGTATGTATATTTTTAAAATATATCATTAAAACGTATATTTTTTAAAAATGAACTGATCTTATGATTCTCGAGTCAAAACCAGTTCATTATTATATTATTGGGATAATTCTAAACCAAAAGTCTTTAGACTTGTCTAGAAACAAGGCATGCATGCAGTTTTTGGGGAAGAATGAGAAGCTTCTCCCACCTCAGAGCCTGGACGAGGTTGAGGTCGGCAAATTCATGGAGCTCTACAAAAGCCTGGAGCACTTTGATGTTGAATTCATCCCTATGAGAAAACAACAACAACCACACACAGGAGAAATGGTTATTTTCTGCAAAGAAAGATCGATTGCTTGTCTTTTAAAAAGTAGATTTTTAAGATCTTTCAAGATGTTCAGCAGCATTTGTGGGCTGCTGCGTCTGGTTGTATATCTATAGCTATGCTTCATGAAATCCTGTTGTTTTGACAAGTCACATCCCAAGAGGTGGTCCATTTCCTTCAGAGGCACACATGTTGCATTTCACTGCTGCTGCTTTGCTCACTAAACCCAGACAATCAATTTCCGGAGGATTTTTGTGATGAACCAGGCACATATTTTACAGTGTGACGGACGTACACTGAATAAACAAAGGCAAAAACTACAGGAATGAAGTAAAGCTTTACCGTTCCCCCAAGTAATCCCCGATAACAGTTTTGTTCAAGCCTTCGCCTTTATAGAGGAACTGAGCGATGTCTTCAGGGGTCTGTTGCAGGAGGTCGTTCTCCAGAAGAAACTGGATCCCCTACAAGGAATTTTATTTAAAAAAGGATTTTAGGATCAACCCTATAAATGTCAGGGAAATTATGTGGAAAATATCCAAATGTAATACAGTGCGTCAGGGAAAATGTCACATTGTTGATCGCTCAGTACAAATACTATAAAGTAAAGGTTAAAGGTAAACATTAAAAAAAACATTAAAATTCTTAGAAACTATTAAAAATGTGAAAACGAGACTTACTTTTTTGGGGTCCATGTTGAATTTCTTTCTTCCCATTGCAATTTGTTTGTTTCTCTGTGTTGTTTTGCTGCAAATGCAAGTAAATATGTCTTAACAAATATCCCCTAATGAGAATGAAGGCAGACAAAGAACCTTTTGTATGACTTGCCTGCAGATACAACATAAGAAGTAAATTGAGTTCAAAACACTAACCACATTTTTATAACTATCAGTCAGTCCTGCTTATGGTCACATGGTTGTTGTTTTAAGAGCCTTATCTTGTTATATGTTTCTCTTCAATTTTGCAATGAGGTCCACTTATAATTATAATAATCATAAACATGCCATTACAACTAAACAAACCATTTTTTAAACACCCTCTGTGCACGCAAAACAACTGTCATTCACAAACTTCACCATATCCCTCACACTTACATCTTTACATCTTCTCAAAATGTTTGGCTAACCAATAAGAGTGCAGTACACTTAGCTCTGTTTAGCATGCTTAACATTTTCCCAAAAATTAGTCCAGAAAATAGCCATATGGGCCTGCTTAGGTGTTGTGGGTTTGCTGTCATGTCAAATTTAGCTGCATCCTTCAATAACAGCCTGTTTGCAAAGCTGAGTCACACTTTAGGGATCAATTCTCACTATTAACTAGTTGCTTATTAGCATGCATATCACTAGCATATTGGCTATTTATTAGCACTTATGTTGATGCACATTCTGCATCAACATATTTTACATCCGTCTACCCTATACATTAACTAACTATTAATATTCAGTAATTAGGAGTTTATTGAGGCAAAAGTCATGGTTAATATCTAGTTGATTTATACATTATCTAAAAGCTAAATAAATAAGCTTTCCATTGATGTATGGTTTGTTAGGATATGATATTTGGCTGAGATACAACTATTTGAAAATCTGAGGGTGCAAAAAAATCTAAATATTGAGAAAATCACCTATAGTTGCTCAAATGAAGTTCTTAGCGATGCATATTTCAAAAAAATTAAGTTTTGATATATTTACGGAAGGAAATGTAGTAAATATGTTCATGGAACATGACCTTTATCATAAACATGGGCATGTGTTTAAATGTACGTATCACGTTTCAACACTTTTATATAAAAAAAAAAACACAAGAAAAAATTGATTATGACATGATGCCTTAAACTAAAAACTAAGCTTTAAACGCTTTGGGTTATTGAATGATGGATATTTAACATCCATTTTCTAACAATGAGTCAATCCATATTCCATAAGCACAATAAAAGACATAAGCACGTGCAGCACACATGTCCTCTCCTCAGGTGTGTGAGCGGTGATGACCTATCAACCAGACGGCACATTCTGAATAGAGCGCTTAATGAATGTTTAGAGGAGGACAGATCAGTGAGGACATTTGGACAAAAGAGAGACAGGTGCAAATCTAAATGAGCTTCAGTCTGGCTGTAATGAAAAGGAAACATTTCAATCTCTCATAACTCACCTCTCGCCCACACACGTGAGCTGCTCGATTTCTGTCATCACTTCAGCGATCTCAAACTTCAGCCGCTGTAAAACAGAGGCTCACATCAAACAGAAAATTCCATACGATACTGCAATAACCCAAACAGTACACCATTCTGCCAACAACACCAAGGTCATAGGTTTGATTCCCACGAAAAAATGTAGAACTTGATTACAGAAGTTAATTTGAAATAAACTGTCTGGCAAATGCATATTACACTGTTCTAAAGCTATTTAAGCAAAGAAGACCAAAAAAGGTGCTTTCTATGTTACATTCAATGAGAAACGCAATGCCAGCTCACTACAGAGGAATTATGGAAAGCAATGAGTAATACAATTCATTTAATAATTATTTTTTACAGATACCCCCTTGTCATTCAAGATGTTCATGCTTTTCTTTCTTCAGTAGTAAAGAAATTATGTTTTTTGAGGAAAACATTTCAGGATTTCTCACCATATAATGGACTTCTATGGCGCCCCTTAGTTTGCACTTCCAAAATACAGTTTGAATCCAGCTTAAAAGGACTCTAAATGCTCCTAGCAGATGGAGAAGGGTCTTATATGGCAAAACGATCACTTATTTTCAAAACAAATTGACAATTTATATACTTTTTAACCTTCCATGTTTGTCTCGTCTCTGCGATGCGCATGCGTAGTCTGTGTGATCTGGGTCAATACAGTTATGGTATGTCGAAAAACTCCCATCTTGTTTTCATCTTCATCTTTAACATCGTCCTACAACACTGTTTTACCTTTTTTTTGTAAAGGGGGCGTTTGATTTTCAATTTGTTTAAAAAATTAATGATTGTTTTGCTAGATAAGACCCTTCTTCCTTGGCTGGGATTGTTTAGAGCTATTTGAAGATACATTCAAACTGCATTTTGGAGGTTCAAAATCAGGGGCATCACAGAAGTCCATTATATGGAGAAAAATCCTGAAATGTTTTCCTCAAAAACATAATTTCTTTACGACTGAAGAAAGAAAGACATGAACATCTTGGATGACAAGGGGGTGAGTACATTGTCTGTAAATTTTTGCTCTTAAAGTGAATTAATCCTTTAACTATTTATTAAGTCTACTATTTATTATTCTATTAACAAATTCTCTTTCTTTTCAACTACATTCTCACCTCAATGTCATCAAGCAGTTCTTTTTTCCTGCGCCGAATGTTGGACAGCTCGTCTCTCTCTTCTAAGGACAGATCTTCAGGTACTGTAACAAAACACAAAGGGACACATGTAAACACGTTTATATGAGCACTGGGCGTCTTAACATTGAAGAGCAGAAGAACATAACATTTTCAAATCCGCAATAATGTGGGTCAGATGTTTCCCTCAGTATTCAAACTACAGTCATACTACCTTCAAACTCTGTATGAATTATTAAGAAATTTCTTGGCTACAAAATGAGAGATCCTCAAGAAATATTCTTTTCAAGCTTCTGATGAGTGTTGCCATAAAAACAGGGTTATTTAAAAAGTGAGGGGAGGCACAATCTAAAGCATGTTTCTTCGGTAATCCACTTTCCTGAAGAGTTTAGCTTCAACACAAATCAAAAACACCTGAACAAGCTAATCAAGGTCTTCAGGATTACTAGAAAGTTACAGGCAGGTGAGTTTGAAGTTAACTGCAGGAAAGTGAATTTCGAGGGCCAAATCTGGCCAAACCTTTTCTAAAGTTTCAATACCCTGCTGAAAAAAAAGACAACTAAAACCAGCTTAGGCTGGTTGGCTGGTTTTAGCTGGTTTAAGGTGGTTTAAGCTGGAAGTAGCTGGTTTTAGCTGGTCTCCCAGCCTGGCCAGGCTGGTTTTAACTGGTGGTCTCCCAGCCCGACCAGCTAATACCAGCCTGACCAGGCTGGGAAAGTGGCCAAAACCCCTCTAAAACCAGCCTGCTGACCAGCTATAACCAGCTAAAACCAGCCTGGTTGACCAGCCTAGGCTGGTTTTAGCTGTCTTTTTTTTCAGCAGGGTAGGTAGGAAAGTCAAATTCAGTCTCAGCTTTAGCATCAGCATTCTTTCAAGTACTTTAGATATACTAAGACTTACATTACTTATGAATTAGAGAAAATACATGCAATAAGCCGGAATATGTCCCGCCTACTAAATTAAAAAGCCATACCCCACTTGTTAGACATTAGGTCACTGCAGCTGCTATTAAAAGCTGAGAGCATATTTAGGACTGCTCATGCGTAATGGTTGGTTCAGGATGAATATGCTTTTAAACACTATGTGAGCATAGTGTTTATGGAGCAGTTTATGACAAATTTTTTTGCTGGAAATATATCAAGTAGCAAGCAGTTTTTGAGATTTCAGGATTTCCCCATTCAAATAAATAGTATTTGGTCTTGGATGTCCAATATAGCTGTCTGGAGGCATTGCACATATGGCTGCGGAGTAAACAGATTTTCTTTGAAAAGGGATTTTGTTTGGGATTCTTTTAGCCCACTGCAGATGTTTCTATTGACAGAGGCTTCTGCTCAGTCTTGAAGTTGTTGTTCTGTGTTATAGTCTATTTTCTTATATAAGGTTATAGGGACCAGTTCACTCTGTTAACTAGCTACTTATTAGCATACATATTACTAGCATATTGGTTGTTTATTAGTACTTATAAAGCACACATAACTCTGAAAATGTATAAAATAACTTAAAAAAAACTTGTGAACCTCAAAAACTCAAGGACTAGTTCAGAAGCATTAATTGAAGCTATATGTATCTGACTCTACCTGCGTCTAAAATCACACACTGTTAGAGCAGGTACTACATTTGATGAAGAGCCTACTTTGTGATTGTTATAAATGTACTGAGGATGGACTAGAACCAACATGTTTACATTGTCATGCCACTTTCCTGCCATACATGCCATTCAAGTGTCCATTGGATCCACACTACAGAATCACAGTGAAAGTAGTAGGTCATATGGAAAGCAAAATCAAAGCGGTGGGTGGGTTTAGCAACATCTTGCCATTTAAGTGTTCAATACATCAGGTAGACCATGAACGGTCCATGGGTGTGCCGTCAAGACGGAGACAGACAGTAAGAAATAGCAACAGCCATGAACTCTAAACTCTAAACTTGAATACTGTGCATCTGGTAAAATGAGCATCGTGTTTTTTCATTGTGTATGTCAGTGATGACTTCCGTATTGTTCTGTAATTAGCAGCAGGCAGACCATGTCTCCTATTCAAATGCTTTTACAGGGAACTGGATACTATAAATAAACCACAATAAACAAGTAAACAGGTCTTTCAGATGGAGCTATGTTCATTAGTATTCTAGTCAACGAATGTATGTATGTTTTAAAAAGAGGGCCTGAATTTGAGTTTTTCAATATGGAATTTGGGATAAAGACAAAATGTTAATTTCAGTTCAACTTAGATGAAAAAACATTAAACATTAACAGAAATAAGCAGCTCACTCAAATGCACTGTTGAGGAAAATTACTTTTAAAAGTAATGAATTACAATATTGCATTACTCATTTAAATGAACTAAAAAACAAATAAGTCTATAATGCATTACTTTACATAAAAAGTGTTACGTTAAAATGCATTACGTTACTTTTGTGTTACTTTTTGTCACCTGAGCTGGAATTGCTTATTTGTTTTTTAATAACAAAAAACATCAAAGTTATATTTTAAGGCCCTTTCACACCAAAAGTCAAATGTATAAGCCTCAGGCTGAAGGAAGTGTCTCTCAACATGGGGACAGGAGAGGTGTCACTGGTTAAATGAGAAGACAAAGTACCTTATATTACTTATTTGAAAAAGTAACTCAGATATGTTCTTTAAATTTAAAAGCAATGCATTACTAGTTACCTGAAAAAAGTAATCAGATTACATAACTCGCATTACTTGTAATGCGTTACCTCCAACACTGCGCAAATGCTATGTAATGCATACAATGAATACGAAATTAATCAGATATATTAATCAGCCTGTGTACAATGGGCTAAAAATAAACGAATATGGCCCAATGAAATATATATATATATAAAGGACAATAATTAATAAAACGAAGAATGTGTCAAAGCGAACACCAGCAGTGTTTGAGTCCACCATCAGGCTTCTGAGATTTAGCGTGAAGATGGTTGAGATTCATTCAGCAGCCAGAGGAAGTAGGTCACTTCAGTATTTCTGCTGGAGCAGATTGTAGCGCTCCTCCGCTCTCTGCCAGCTTCCTGTATCCATTGCTTGGGAAGAGAAATCCCATCTGCATCACTCCTCTAAGCTGCTTTGAATTTCATCTCCCATTTTCACTTCACATTCAGTTGTCAATTGCTAAAACCCTTTCTAGGCCAAAAAACATGAAAAGATCCTGAACATTAGTTCAAAGCTTTCTGATGGCCTGGGACGTCTACAGAGGGGTGACTGTGGCTACAGCGAACTCAGAAAACAAGAGTTCATGGAAACAATGAATGTTTTCCATAAAGACAAAAATGATGATACTAACCACGTCCTGGCTGCATACAATGGTTTCTGGGTTCTCTTTGACAGCGTGCATAAAGCAGCATTTATTGAGTGATCCCCCACAGGCAAACCTACGTCTACAGCACAGAAATCCTACATCATCTGAGAGAATTCCCATGCTGGAATAAAAGAGGCAAATGTCTTCGATTGTTGGGCTATTGCACTCGGTGACAAACCCCCACTGTGTGTTAGTGAGCGCACACACAGGAAGCACAGGGTAATTTGATATCACTGTGGCTCTAATGCATTAAACATGACCTATAACCCAACAAGGGGAAAAGGAAACTTCCATGCCAAAAAAATAGCTTTTTTTTATTGTGACACTGAACTGTGTGAATTTAAATACCATCATACAAGTCAAGCAGACTCAATAGAGCCAGTGCATCAGCATAAACTGCACTTATTAGTGGTGTTCACTAAGGTCAGTATCACTGTAACTATGTCTCATACTTATGGGTAGTCATTTCAACTAACTTCTAACCAACCACCTAGAAACTAGAAACTAGGACTGAGTGATTAACTGAAATAAAGTCGGTATCTTAGTGTAATTATGCATTAACTAATATCTTATTAGCATGCATATTACTAGCATATTGGCTGTTTATTAGTACTTATTAATCGTATATTCATGGCTTTATTCAGCATGACTATTTTAGATCCCTTTATCCGACCCGATACCTAAACTTACTAAATTACACCTTACTAACTGTTAATAAGCAGCAAAATAGGAGTTTACTGAGGCAAACGTTGTGGTTAATAACCAAAAAGCAAATTCTGTTCATTTATAGTTCATAACTTTAGTTCACTGTAAATGCTACTCCACTGCGTTTGGGTCACTTATAAAGTGCAATTTACAATGCAATGTGCACCACCAAGTTCACCCATAAATCTGTTGTCAGCAAAAGAGAAACGTTAATTCCCAGTGGAATTCTGCCAAAATAAAAGCCTGACGTATTAACACAGGGTTGCCCGTGGACTAAAAAACAACCTGCGGCAACGGTGTAAAAAGTAAAAGTAGAAAACCACTGACTTGGCAACACTGTAAGGCAACTGCTTGATTGTCTGTATCACTGCAAAACTATATTATCATCCAACAATATATTAGAAGTTGGATATATACAGTCAAACCAAAATTCATTCAGACACCGTAAACATTTCTCACATTATCACGTTTTTTCAACAATAGTTTAGAAAATGGTAATAAAATATGACAAGAACTCAAGAGTTCAACTGTGTCAGAACAAATTCATCTTGATATAACTTTGATAGAAAGGTATAACAATACATGGTCAGGTCAAAGTGTCAAATCTATTTTTTAGCCTTAAATTGATACTGGTAGCCAGTATATATGGCATTTAGTTATTATCATTTAGTTTTGGGTGTAACACACTACAAGTAATGCGAGTTACGTAATAAGATTACTTTTTTCAAATAACTAGTAAAGTAACGCATTACTTTTTAATTGACAAGAAAATATCTGAGTTACTTTTTCAAATAAGTAATGCCAGTTACTCCCCCCCCCACCACCCCATTTATTGAATAAAAGCTCTCCTGACCCCTTGTTGAGAGAAATCGGGAGTAAGATGTTACTTAAGTTCTAGAATAAATGTGAACATGCATTAATTAATCTCACTCACAAAAAACAGATTCAGTATTCCTCAAAACAATAATACAGATATCTGTTATGTATTTAATCCCATTTTATTAACCATTATCTTTGCTACCGACCTTCGATCATCCAATTCATCCATACTAATAAGCAAAAATTATTCAAGATAATCTAATATTTGTTTTACTTTGTTTATTGCTGAAGAGTTTTTTTCTTCTGTGGTCTACTGTACAGATGTGAATTTAGTTTTCTCCAAGTCTGGGGCTTTTGCTGTGAAAAAGCTTTTACATTTGCGTAATTAGTTACTTTTTTAGGGAGTAACTCAATATTATAATGCATTACTTTTAAAAGTAACTTTCCCCAACACTGGTTATTATAAATATCAAATAAATGTGACCCTGGGTCACAAAACCAGTCAAAAGGGTCATTTTTTATTATTTAGATTTATACATCATCTGAATGTTGGATAAATAAGCTTTCCACTAATGTATGGTTTGTTAGGATAGGACAATATTTGTCTGTGAAACTATTTGAAAATCTCAATCTCATTTTCACCCAAATATTAAGAAAATCGCCTTTAAAGTTGTCCAAATGAAGTTCTTAAGAATGCATATTACTAATCAAAAATTAGGGTTTGATATATTTATGGTAGAAAATTGACAAAATATCTCCATGGAACATGATCTTTACTTAAAATCCTAATGATTTTTGGCATAAAAGAAAAATCATTTTGACCCATTTTTGGCTATTGCTACAAATATACCTGTGCTACTTAAGACTGGTTTATGGTCCAAGGTCACAAATAAATAAGAAATTAAAATATTATAAATATTAACATCATTATTCCTGTAAAGCTGCTTTGAAACAATGTGTACTGTGGTACACAAATAAATTTTACTTGACTTTAGTATTGAACATTTATTTACACCATAGAAATAAATAATTTAATTAAATACAAATTATGTACTATAACATACTGATATATAACCACAATATAATTTTTGGCCAGCTCACAAACCTGGAGTAGCACACTCTAATTCTACTCTTTTCTTACTCTTCTTTACTAAATAAATGCAAGTTGGTCCCTACAAATACAGTAAATGCACTGTATGGATAAGGATACAGGACAAGCAGGTCCACATGTAAATAAACTTCATTCCCATCATCCATTGCATCTCTCATGAACAACACACCAACAAGGGATCAAAAGGTGAACCAATTCACCAGCAACAGATTAATCTAAACCTCACGCAAGAATCCCCATTGCACTCAGACTCAGAAATTAGCTGTCTTGTGATCGCTAAATCTGCTTAAAACTTTCATAATTCTGTGCTCTCCTCAAATCCAACCACGAAAACACATTCTACGTTTGGATGCATGACCCGCCACGTTTAGTTCCACCCAACGTTCACGTCACAGTGTTTACAAGTTTTAGGGAATCAACCTGCAAATAGGTTATGAAAAAGGCACTTCAACTTAAAAGAGAAATGTTCAGATCACATCCTTTGTGGAGACTGGGAACATCTAATGAAGAAAATCTTGGACAGACTTCCTGATATTTACCAGGACAGCCTCGGGACAATGGAGAGGATGTCTCAGCCCGTCTGCCTTGCAGATTAGGCGACTTACAGCACGTAACAATAGCAACTACACAACACAGAGCTGTCTTATGCTGTAACCCACTTACACCACACATTTCCACACTTACAAAAAAACACAGTACTGTGTCATGGTAAGTACACAGTACAACGTCTTCAGTCGCGAATCTCACAGTATATCCAGTACGTACCATCACTCCCTGCCCATATCTGTTGTTGCAGCATAGTAGTCATTCCTCAAAGCGGACCACATTGGAACTGGAAACTGTCAGAAGAATGATTTCCCCTGGGAAGCTGAAGTATTCAGATGCAGGTGGATGTGTCGGATAGACAGTGTGTTTATTCCACACACGCTGCTCTCAAAACACACTATGCACATAGTTTGCATATTTATACAGACAAACCGTTCAGGTAAAACCAGTTCAGCCACCTCTGCTCTGCAACAACATTAAAGTCTGGTGCGTTCAATCATGAGTGCTCAGCTTGATGGTAAAACTCACCATAGATTCACCAAGATCAAGTGTCATCATGACCTTTGTGCTGAGTTTGTTCAAATGTTATATGAGACCGTAAATGGAGACAGTACAGACTTATTAAGTTGTAAGACAATCTGCTTTGTATTTATATTTAGCACTCTTTGTTTAAGAAAGTATATTTTTTAGCACCTCTATAGCAACATAGTAACAACCACACAAAACACCACAGTAACCACATAGAACATCCCAACAATTGCATCGTAACACGCTAAAACACATTAGCAAGTAGAACATCACAGTAACTGTCTATAAAAAAACATTCATTGTTCCACGAAATATTTTTTTCTGAGTTTGTTGTAGCCGCAGTCACCCCTATAGACGTCCAAGTAACGGTACAGAAAACCACTCTGGAGACCTCCCACAACAACCTAGCAATAATATAGCAAAATGTTAAAAAATACACCAAAATGCAGTGTGGCCAAGTCTGCGGTTTTCCCGCGGAATTGGGCTACTTTAACACTGTTGCGGCAGGTTGTTTTTGATGTCCACGGGTTGAATCGACCCAAATAACATCACACTTAGCCCCTGAAATTCGAATTTACCAGAAGAACCCAGACAAAAAAATTTGTATTCTATCCCTCAGAACTTTGAAATTGAGCGGGTTTTGCTGTGAAAACCTAGCAACCCTGCCAAAATGTTACCATAATAGGGTCAAGTTTTGCAGGAGAAGCAACAATGATTTCTGTTATTGTATAGTCACTGAAACTGAAATGATGTTTGTTGAAGTTAATTGTGATGCGACCTCATTGCCTTATTTGCTCATACTTACACAGCTGTTTGCTTTCAACATCATTCATATTGACATAATGGGACTGTTTACACTTAATTGGGAGTGGCACCTGAATCTGAGCTAGTTTCAATGATGAGTCACAAACTTTTTTTATAGCTACACAACAAGGGCAAGTTAAGCTTGTTTCAGAATTGTTTGAAGTGCTTTTTTTTCAACATTCAGCTTGAATGTTGATGTGCAGAACACATACTGGCTAGCTTTACTCACAGCAGAAATAGTGGGTTTATTTATTTATTTGTGTTTTTGTTTAGTTTTTTCACTAGAACTTAAAATATGATGCATGCTTTAAAAATGATTGACAAGAAACATTAAATTAATTCAAAGTTGTCTTTATTTATAGTAAACTAAATGAAATATTGGCAAAATGCTTAATTCTACTATATTAGAGCCAATTTAGCTTTCGTTTACAGTGAAATTAAGTTGAGTAACATTAACATTAAGTAACCTTTTGGCTTGTGTTTAAATAAAATATTCATATAATAAATATAAAGAAAATACTGGTAAATACACTGATTCAATTTGAGATCTACATAACAAAATTGTGCTTCTTTTAAAAACTTTATTTCTTTGCTTTTGATTAATGTATTTCTCCGAAAAGTTTACTGGAAAATGATTCAGTTGTGATGACATAACTGAAACCGTAGTTTCCGTCATAAGACGTAATGGAGAGAGTAACCACGTTGAGATATTATTATGTAAGTATTATGTTTGTGCTTTTGGTGCTAGATGGGAAAATAGGTATGCTTGATAGGGATATTAGATATTTCACTTACACCGGGTTACCACTGTGGTAAATACTGGAACTTTTGCGTAAGCACAGGTACATAAACAGTAGATTTAGCATTTAGCTTGTGTTAGCATCTTGATCAAAAGCATAATGCAGCTTGCTCACAAGCCATTCCATTATAGGCTCAAAAAATGAACCGAAGTCCAAAAGTCTTAACCACTAAATCTGCCAAAACTGATGAAAAGATCTGGAGTTTTGTTCATTCTGGTGATGATATTCCAGCCTCTGTTATTGCCATATGTGAATCTGCACAGATCATTAGTCTGGGAAAATCATCTGACACAAAGAAAACATGTTATTGTGTTCTGAGTCTTTTTTGTTGCTGTTCAAAAGAAGTTTCTGCATACATTTTAGCAAAGAGGATATAAGATTTATATTTTGACAGCTGAAAATACTAGTTATATATGTTAAGATTTAAATTCTACAAGCATTTTTTTGAGAAAAAAAAAAGTGTTTACCTGTGCAAAACAGGTGTTGTGTGTGGTTGCAGTGGGTTAATGTTAGATTTTTAAAGCATTTAATAGCATGTTGTTATAAAGTTGCTAGGGTGTTCTGGGTGGTAAAAAATCAAAAAGACCCTCTCTATGATATTCTAGTCTCTTGATAATCTCTTTTTCAAATCCAAAAGATTTTTTGCCTATTTAATCTACTAGGCAAAAACCATAAGACTGACTGTTTGGATAGAATGGAATATCATGGTATACAACATAAAACAGAGTGGTATACAAAACAGAATATCATGTCTGCAGCACAAATGGTGCGGGACGGCTGAAGTACTTAGGGTTGGGAGTTTGTTCAAATCTAACCCCAACTACGAGCAACTGTGATAGTGATGCTTGACTTAGAAAACACAACCAACGCCTTTTACATAATTTTGTCCCTTTCCTGCCACAAAGTTGATTTTACACTCTCTGTTCTGTATTAATATTCCATGACGTTCTTTTTTCACAGTACTCCACATGAAATCAATGGCATCCTTAGCGTGTCTGCTTTAGGTGCTTTATATATTTAAGAGTGAAACACAGGCAAAGCCTCCAAGTTGATTGAATTCACCCACTCCACACTTAACTCAATAAAACCTCACTCTAGAAGAAACCCTCGCACCCTCACAATGCCTTATTCATCGCTTGCATTTCACGCTGACATCTTGAGTCCATTTGGAAAATGATTTTAAAAAGAAAGCTTCCTTTTCCTTTAGCAGATGAGAAAATATCCTGATGCCACTATTTTTAGCTCATCCTGTGTCATGCTCCCGTTCACAAATTAGATTAGTATTTTTGGCAGAGGCTCTGTGCTGTTTCTCATATAATTAGTGGTTTGCCTGCATCTGATTTCTCATGCTGGTTTAGTCCTCGCTTGCAGCATCTGGGTTAATAATGTGAGAAAAGTTTAAGCTCAGTACAGCTGCATAAACCATCAGCACCGACTCCATGCGCTTCTGTATCTGCATCCTACTAGCATCTATCACTATTTGCATGAGGACGATAAATATGCAAGTGTGCCATTAGATTAGCAGACGCTTCACTGTGAAACTGACAGAAGTGAATTCTTTCAGAAACAATATAAACTATGTAACTAAATCTAAGCCAGTTTGACATTGGTCTTTCTATTCACTTTCCTTCTGATCTATATTGCACATAAAGAATTGATACTGGTGACATGAATTTGAAATATGAATCATGTTATTCCATTTTGCATTCAAATGTATGTAAGATTTCAGGTTTAGTCCACAAATGAGAGTTTATGCTACATCATCAATGAGGATGATTATATTGCAATAAGGATATAGATGAAAAACACAAGCAGATTACTTTTTGCTTACATTTAGATTACTTTTGACCTAACTTGTTTATCACATTTATTTGCTTATGATAATCGATAACACAAGGGAACACATATTCACTATTAACTAAGAGTTTTCCCTCTATAAACTTAAATTATCTGCCTATTAATAGTTAGTAAGGTAATTGTTAAGTTTAGGTTTAGTTTAGGTCGGATAAAAAGATCTAAAATATGGTCATCCAGAACAAGTGACCCTGGACCACAAAACCAGTCATAAGTGTAAATTTTCGAAATCAAGATTCATAAAACAACTGAAATCTGAGTAAATAAGCTTTCCAGTAGTTTGTTAGGATAGGACAATATTTGGCTGAGATACGAAAAATAGAAAAATTCCTGTGCAACTTAAGACTGGTTTTGTGGTCCAGGGTCACATATGTGCTTTGTAAGTGCTAATAAACAGCCAGTATGCTAGTAATATGTTTGGTAATAAAGAACTAGTTCATATCCAGAATTGGTCCATAAATAAAGTGTTACCAGGTAATCTTGTATCATATTGAAATTAAAATACTAAGAGAAAAAATGCATTCCATTCTTTATTACACATTAAACATTAAACATTATGTTACACTGCCCTTTCCCAAAGTGGGGTTTGTTAAAATATTATAAAATAATGACAATCAGAATATGCAATCAATAAAAAAGTAACTGTAGTCTGATTATGAGTATTTTAAAATGTAATTCAATCTAATTGCAAGTACGATTTTTGAAATCTGATTACATAATACAAGATGTAATCAGTTGCTACCCAGCATTGTACCTCTCAAATATAAAATGAACTGTAGTTGGTTGCTTTACATGTCAGATAATATTTTCCTGTCTAAGTAGGTGCTTCTTGGCCGGAATAACCTACAGTAAGGACCAGACTTTAAGACAAAAGTCAGAGGAATCTCAGATCTACCTGCCTAGATACTATCCAACCTTGCTGTGGCTCAAATTTTAATCTGTTAAACAGTGTTACAGTGGCTTTGAATGATGATAAAATCACCATTAAATCCAGATTATCATCAGGATTTCATCTCTTATCTCCTTCTATGGAATGAATCCAATCAAATATAAAATCTCCTTGTCCATCAAGGCAAATCTGAGGAGCAGCGAGGCATGGGGCATCAAGATGAGACAGTGAGACCTTCATTCTGAAACCCCTGAGGCCTGCAATGACTCAGACAGGAAATGAGTTTAGAGCTTGATTCCAGCCGTCTGATAGAGAGCCATGAATGAGACAAACTGGGCTGCTGGACACCTAACGGGCCTGTTTATATTGGCCCCGTCTGTCCAGACACCACATCTGGATGTGAGCAAGGGGGCGTACTCTGTTGTATGAGAGGGGAATGCAAAGACAAAATCACTCTGTCACATTATTACGGTTGAAACGTGGGCGACGAAGGCTGAGCGTCCGGTCCTGGCAGCTCTTTATTGCGCCATAAGACATTCTTCAGTCACTCTGACACTTGTGTTTTATTCATTCCTTGTGAACTGAATTCCTTTAGCCTGATTTTCCTTGGGATGCTGGGGTTTAATTATATACTATGGAGAGGCTGTTGTTAGTTCAAGTCCAGCTGTGGAGATGAATAAGAGAACTGGGCCAGTCATGAGGTGTTTAAATAAAGATAATCTGAGGCACATTTCAATGATGTCTAAACGTGTTACAAATGGAAGCTCTGGGACAACAGCTGCTGTGTGGGTCACAATGACTTATTACTCATTTAATTAACCGTACATTTTTTTTTAATCTAATCTTATTTTTACATTTATTTGATTTAGTTTTTTTTTTTTTTTTTTTGCTTTCATCAGAATCAGACAACTTGCATGCCACCATTAATTACTATTATATTTTAATAGTTTATCCAAATATAAAGTTGAAGTGAAAAGTTCATCATCTGCAAAATGAACATCAAAAAGAACATCATCTGCAAAATGTTAATTATTTTACGAAAACGACAAAAATCATACAAAATTATTTTTATTTAGTACTGACCTGAATAAGATATTTCACATAAAAGACGTTCACATATAGTCAACAAGAAAAAATATTTTAATTTATTAAAAATACCCCGTTCAAAAGTCATACACTTGATTACAGTTAAACTGCACTGTTCTTCAGAAAAATCCCTTGAACAGAATGAAGATGTGTAAATTTATTCTTATTTTGCCTAAATGTAATTTTTTTTTTCATTTAGTACTGCCCTCAGAAGCTACAGAAGATACTTACATGTTTCCCAGAAGACAAAATAAGTTAAACTTACCCTGATCTTCAAATTCAAAAAGTTTTCACCCCCTTAAATGCATTGTACTTCCTTCTGAAGCATCAGTGAGCGTTTGAACTAATAAACTATCACTAAACAAAAACACAGCTGTGGATCATTCAGGTAACAACACAGTATTAAGATCAAGAATGCGGTCATTTTTATAAATTCAACTATTGTGGACTATATGTAAATGTCTTTTATGTGAAATATCTTATTCAGGTCAGTACTAAACAAAAAAATAACATTCTGTTTATTTTGTATGATCCCTCTTATTTATGTAAAATAATTAACATTTTACAGATTCTGCAAGGTGTATGTAAACTTTTGACTTCAACTGTATATCAAAATAATGACAGTATATTTTTTGGCCAATCCATGCTGCTCTCTCTATTTAAATATTTAAAAAATAAAACAATCATTTATTTTGGTAATCAAAATAAAACACTTACTAAAATGTAAAAAAATAAAAAATAAAAAGACCCTTGACCAGCATCAGAAAACCATGCAGAGCATGCAAATATGCCTTAAAATGATTTAAATATTAACTTCCTTTACGTACGTTAAGCACTTTGGCTGACAAATATATTTGGACAACCCTGGGTTATAGTATACAAATGTATTTCTCTTACAGTCGTTACACTTGCCCTTAACCTCAATTTTTCAACTCTGTTATGGAAAACTGAAAAAATATAACTTTTGTAACAAAGGACAATAATAGTGGCTCTAAAGGATATTTGTGTGCTACAGTAACATGTACTAGCCAGACCAACACATTACACAAATCAAAATACGTGTTTTTGAAAGTTTTGACAGATAAATCACATTATACTATTATATTATTTATAATGTGTAATTTATTACAGGTGTAATGTAATAAATTACACTCTGAATCTGTGCTACCAAAATGTATTCCTGGCATGAACTTTACATGCCATTTTAAGGAAGAATGCATGAGCTTAAATCATCATTTCATAAAAACACTTGGAAGGAATGTGAAATCATTTACCTGGAAGTGGATGTGAAATAAAGGTAAATCTATTAGGGTGTTAAGAAATCTAGGAATCTTGGTTTGCAATTCCACATTCTGCTTTAGACGTCAACAACATAAATCTGTTTTTGAAAGCTGAGGACTTATGACCAATGATAATTTAGCAGATCTGAAAAACAAATGGCACATTTAGGACAGCAAAACAAAAATATTATCTTTCATTTCTCAAATGATATGAAAGGTTTTATGACACATTTTTTGTAATTAGCTCCGGAATAAACACCTCAGCAGAGCAAAGCATTTAAATCAACATGTTATTTGGTGATTTCCACCCACAGCAGACTGTTGGCAGTAATAAAGTAATGAATGAAGGGTCAGTGGTGAAGTGTTGCTGGTGATATAACAGAGGTGAAGCCCTCAATTGCGGCTGTGCACTGACTCATGCTTACTCACACCGGAGCAGCTGTCAGGAATATGAGCTGTGACCCATTTACCCAGCTACACGTTAAAGATGATCTCAAACCTGTGTTTGCCACGCGTCCACAGGCAACTATACACAGAGATGCTAGTTTGGGCTTGTTGAACTCATTCACTCTAGATCAGACCCAGACACATTCCAATGCCAGGTAATTTGTCTCTCCAGACTGAATGTGAAATTGCTGTGAGATCTGCCAATATGCACAGCCAATCAGAACATATTTGATGTTTAATACATTTCCGTGGAGATTTCACTGTGGATGCAACTACTCAGTGCTACATTCCAACATGAAGAACAGCAGCCAGTCACTACCCTCAAGTTAAGAAAACCCATAGTTATTGTTTGTTTATAATGATAACTGGGTTTTCTTAGCTTATGGGGTTTGTTGCAAGCAGGGCCATACCTCTAGTAAGCTGTTAACTCAAGAATCGCTGCAAATTAATAGCTTCAGTCAATGTAAACTCATTTTGAGTTTCGATTTGTGAAATACAGTCCATTCAGTGTTTCGCTTCTTCAGTTCAATTCACGGGAGGGGAAGTTTATCAGCGGCATCTTATATTTGCATTCTGACACAAAACTACTGGGTTTGGAATATAGTGCACAACTAACTCTAGTTTTATTATAATTTCTTTCTGCATCTTAAACTTTTGGTGATTAACAGCTGTGGTCACTATGAACTCTATGGCCACGTACACGCTGCTGCTAAATTCGGTTGTCAGTTTACCTTTTACTCCTTAATCGTGTTCTAAACACATAATTCACTAAAATACGGGAGTGACAACCGCATTCGACAACCGCATTAACTCCCAAAAATACAGGTAGTGCCAACCGCATTTACAGAAATTCTATACTGTGTACGGACGCATTTAAACGCATATCAGAAGTGTGTCTTCATCTCTACGTAAGATGCAAGAAAATAACTAATGCTCTGTGACGTTTGTTTTTCGATCTTTCAGCTCTTTTTTCATGAGTTATGTTTTTAACGGGATTCGTACCCAAGGATTGCACATTCCAAGTCCAACTCCAAGCTGGCTGACCTACTAAGCAAGCTTGTTATGTCTGAAAAGCAAAACATATGGAGCTGTAATCATAACTGTGTTCAAAAACGATTACAAGTGCTTGCTGTTTTACCGCCTCTAGTGTTCATTGCTGTTGGAAACTGCAGTGATACGTAATTATTGCGAAAAAGTTCCCAGAGGTACGTTTTTATCATGAGAGCAGGTAGATATTTGGTCTAATATTTTATGTTCAGTAATAATATGTTCAGTCTAAATTTATGGTTCAGTAATGTTAAATAATATTTTTAATTTGAATACAATCAATTTATTTAGACATTACCACATGAAGCACATTTTTAGGTCACATATTTTTTTGTATATACCAAAGTTTATTCCAGTTCTCACTATTAACTATTAAATACTACTTTTGCCTCAATAAACTCCTAACTTGCTGCTTATTATTAGTTAATAAACTAGTTAAGTTTAGTTCTAGGGTTATGGAAGCTAATATACAGGTCCTTCTCGAAAAATTAGCATATTGTGATAAAGTTCATTATTTTCTGTAATGTACTGATAAACATTAGACTTTCATATATTTTAGATTCATTACACACAACTCGAAGTAGTTCAAGCCTTTTATTGTTTTAATATTGATGATTTTGGCATACAGCTCATGAAAACCCAAAATTCCTATCTCAAAAAATTAGCATATTTCATCCGACCAATAAAAGAAAAGTGTTTTTAATACAAAAAAAGTCAACCTTCAAATAATTATGTTCAGTTATGCACTCAATACTTGGTCGGGAATCCTTTTGCAGAAATGACTGCTTCAATGCGGCGTGGCATGGAGGCAATCAGCCTGTGGCACTGCTGAGGTGTTATGGAGGCCCAGGATGCTTCGATAGCGGCCTTAAGCTCATCCAGAGTGTTGGGTCTTGCGTCTCTCAACTTTCTCTTCACAATATCCCACAGATTCTCTATGGGGTTCAGGTCAGGAGAGTTGGCAGGCCAATTGAGCACAGTAATACCATGGTCAGTAAACCATTTACCAGTGGTTTTGGCACTGTGAGCAGGTGCCAGGTCGTGCTGAAAAATGAAATCTTCATCTCCATAAAGCTTTTCAGCAGATGGAAGCATGAAGTGCTCCAAAATCTCCTGATAGCTAGCTGCATTGACCCTGCCCTTGATAAAACACAGTGGACCAACACCAGCAGCTGACATGGCACCCCAGACCATCACTGACTGTGGGTACTTGACACTGGACTTCAGGCATTTTGGCATTTCCCTCTCCCCAGTCTTCCTCCAGACTCTGGCACCTTGATTTCCGAATGACATGCAAAATTTGCTTTCATCCGAAAAAAGTACTTTGGACCACTGAGCAACAGTCCAGTGCTGCTTCTCTGTAGCCCAGGTCAGGCGCTTCTGCCGCTGTTTCTGGTTCAAAAGTGCCTTGACCTGGGGAATGCGGCACCTGTAGCCCATTTCCTGCACACGCCTGTACACGGTGGCTCTGGATGTTTCTACTCCAGACTCAGTCCACTGCTTCCGCAGGTCCCCCAAGGTCTGGAATCGGTCCTTCTCCACAATCTTCCTCAGGGTCCGGTCACCTCTTCTCGTTGTGCAGCGTTTTCTGCCACACTTTTTCCTTCCCACAGACCTCTTGCTTGAGGGTGTCAATGATGGCCTTCTGGACAGCAGTCAGGTCGGCAGTCTTACCCATGATTGCGGTTTTGAGTAATGAACCAGGCAGGGAGTTTTTAAAAGCCTCAGGAATCTTTTGCAGGTGTTTAGAGTTAATTAGTTGATTCAGATGATTAGGTTAATAGCTCGTTTAGAGAACCTTTTCATGATATGCTAATTTTTTGAGATAGGAATTTTGGGTTTTCATGAGCTGTATGCCAAAATCATCAATATTAAAACAATAAAAGGCTTGAACTACTTCGAGTTGTGTGTAATGAATCTAAAATATATGAAAGTCTAATGTTTATCAGTACATTACAGAAAATAATGAACTTTATCACAATATGCTAATTTTTTGAGAAGGACCTGTAGGGCTAATATGGAAGCTAATATGTGGGTTATAAGTACTAAAAACCAGCCAATATGCTATTAACATGCATGCCAATATGATAATAGCTAACAGTGAGATTTGGTCTGTAAAATAACATGTCACCATACTGATTTAATTTGTCCAGTTTTACATTTAGTATGTGCACTTACAAAATACTGAGTAAGATTAGGTTCAGTAGTTTTTTCCAAGTTATTGTAAATAGTTCAGTAACTACACAGTATGTACATGTGGAACAAGACTGTAAAAACTGGGCTATGGTTACTACCTCAACCTATTTTTAGATTGCCATTTAGTACATAACCTATACATATATGAACTCTCAGACACATGACAACATGCACACACATATACATCTGGCAGATCAAGCAGAGCTGATTTTTAAATGGTTGAAAAGCTGCTGACGAAGGATTGTTCTTTTTGTATACTTCATCAAACTGACAATGTAATATAAAGAGACCCATATAGGCCAAACATGACTGACCACACACACACGCACACACAAACACACACATCTCTGTGGACCTGTGTGTCAAACAGTATGAATTTTGAATGATGCAGACTCTTAAATGTGCACCACCAACAGAAATCCCACATAAGGAAAGCTGCAAATGGATGCATAGTTATTTGCACAGGAAATGCTCCACACAAGAAGGATTCTGGTTCTTAATGAACTATTGACAAACTATAATCATTAACCAGCACCGTTTGCATACAGGCAAACAGAATGTAACTGCATTACACAAAGTAACCTGCAGTTAATCCTGTGGTAGCAGGATTTTTAGAATTTCTGAGGAAATTGTCAGTGGTGTTGCCTCACAAATCTCGAAGTGATGAAACGATGCTAATGTGGCTTAACATAGCATATTACTAAAGTGTTCTGCGTGGTTTTTAACACTCCAATGCAGTTGTTAGTATGATAACAGCCATTCCTCAGGTGTTCTGAGTGATTTCTAGATGTTTATTACTTATTGGCCAAAACATTTGTTTTTAGCATGTTGCTATGCAGTTGCAAGAGTGTTCTGATTGGTTAATAATTGGTTATTGGTTCAAGAAATAAGCCCCCTCCTTCAGTGTATATCTTTTTTATTTTTTATAATATATTAGCATATATTAGACTTCTATGTTTTTTTTCTATACTAAGGAAGTCTGCGGCTACCATCAACTGTTTGGTCACCAACATTCAAGTATTAGTGAAGGTTGTTTAAGCCAGAACTGCTAAACATTTCAAAATTTCAAATGATAAATTTGTTACTTGTAAAAGAACGGTTTGTTCCTCCAGCAAATCTCTTTTCAATAACCTCTTTCTGAGGACAAATGCCCACGCTACAGGAAAGAGAGAATGAAACCTGTTGTCTGAGACCACTGGATACACCTTTTCCTGATCCCTCATCAGCTTAAACAATTTGTGATCCCTTACATAATCTATTCTCCTTCACCTCGACTCCCACATCCCATTCCAGCATCAGTGAAAAATACTTCTCTTCAAAAGAGTGGCTCTCTTTCGCTGGAATGCATTTTGCCACATGCTCCAACACTCCAGAGACTCGTCTACAGTCTGGTTTCCTTTATGAGGGGGTGAAAGAGTCTTCAGTTTTCCTTGCGCCAACCTAAATTCCTCAAACTGCCGTATTGTTTGTGCAAATGTGTTTCTAATTTTTGCATTCTTAATTTTTTTTTTAACCCTAATTTAGAGTCAGAAGAATTAGCCAACTATTTTAAAAAATCTTTGGACCATTTAATCAACGGCGAGGTTCCAGTAAAATTGGCAAGACACTTTAAATGGTTAAAATGCTACGATTGTTAGTTTGAAGGGTATAAAATGTATTTTTTCATGTGCAGCCTTACTACATTTGCTAACATTATATGCTGGTGACAAAGCTGAGGATTTTAGTCAGCTTTGTTCCAAAAACCAGTGAGCTGCCAGACTGCATTTTAAGACAGCCTTCTAGGATACTCTCCTTTAGCCAAATTCTTAGGCAGAATCACATGTACCCCTTACAAAGATTTTTCCATTCCAATTTGCTACTTTTCCTTTGTTTTTTTATGTAAACACACACTAAATGGACGTGTATGACCAGCCTGGTCTCACTGTTTATAGGTATTAATACATAACACTTACAAGCACAAAACTTAAAATTTTGTAAGTTTTTATTTATGCTGAAATGTACAATTTGGACATATTTCAACATTTAAAACTTCAGCTACAAACATAAAATATTTACAAATCTTTAAAATCATTAAGACATTTATATCAATGCATTTTTATCATTTTATCAAATGATAAATTATGAATAATTTGGATTTTAAGACCCCTTACTCTACCCCCAAACCTATACCCATTTTATAACTAATTTAAAAAGATATAATACGTGTCATGGATGTGTGACAGAGATGCACAAAAACAAACGATCAAGACAAGAGTCTTTAATATAATACACAGGTTTCTTATACAGCAGGAGATTCCACAACAGGAGGGTAGACACACATGAACATAACCTTGAGACCGGACAACAAAACATAGAACTGAATCAACTTAAGTAGTGAGGCTAATGAACACAGACAAGTGAGGGTGATTTACTAATGAGGACTGAATGAGAAAAGACACAAGACACAAGTGCAAAAGTAAAACACGCCTGTCTAGTGTGTGTTTTCATAGAAAAACAATGGAAAAGTAGCGCACTGAATGCTTTCTGTGTGAACCTAGTTGCCTATTTAGATGGTAGACACTTCTGTCAGACTTGAATAACATGGTAACTAATGCTGACCTTGCACATTGTTATGATTTATCACATAATTTTATCACACATAAAACTGGTGTTTAAAACAGGTGAGTCGAAAACAAAACAACGTTCAGCGTCATGGCAGTGAATCACTGCTGGTGTCTAATGGTCTGATGTTATTTCATGGTGCTGCTCTCATGGTGGTTTCCCTGCTGACGTCATGTGGTTTAATGAAACACGCATCATGCTTAGAGAAACACCCCAATGCCTGCAGCACAAAGACTCACTCTGTACTCCATGTAAAACAATCCTGCCATAGTTCCACTCTGCAGAACATGACTGTGTCACTTCAAATGTCATAATATGACATTCGTTGGCATAAGCACTACACTTTGACGCAAGGCTTAAATCTCTTTGGCATAAAGACAACTTCAGCTACATCAAGGTCAAGAATAGGCATCTCCCTCAACCGGTAAGAATGTGAATCCACTTGAAAGCTCAATAACCAAACCTACATCAGATGAAAAGAGAGTCTGTCTTGACACATGCAAACACTCTTTATAAAAAGCTTTAAAAAGCTTTATATTTGCCAAGATATTTCTGAGAAGATTGGTTGATAGGGCATTGAGAGAAGCAGCACATAAATCATAATCAATTTAACTGATAATTAAATTCATTTGATGACTATTATTAAGGATTTTTAAAAAATAAATAAAAATAAAGATCGGCGTATACAACAGCATGTCTAGTTCCTGCCAATATGCAGCAACTTCGCACAGCCATTGAAGAGGAGTGGACCAAAATTCCACAGGCCACATTCAACCTGATCAACTCTATGCGAAGGAGATGTGTTGCACTGCGTGAGGCAAAAGGTGGTCACACCAGATAGTGACTGGTTTTCGGACCCTGCACATTTTAGAGTGGCCTTTTATTGTGGTCAGCCTAAGGCACACCTGTCTAATCAGCATCTTGATATGCCACACCTGTGAGGTGGATGGATTATCTCGGCAAAGAAGAAGTGCTCACTATCACAGATTTAGACAGATCTGTGAACAATATTTGAGAGAAACAGGCCTTTAGTGTACATAGAAAAAGTCAGCTCATTAAAGAGTTCAGCTCATTAAAAACTGGGGGCAAAAACAAAAGTTTAGTGTAGTAAGTACATGTATTTAATTAATATTGCTCAGTACTTAAATGTATAATAACACTATAACAAGGACACCTTAAAATAGAGCTTAACCATAGTTTTTGTTAATTTTGTAAATCAGTGTTTAAACATGTCTCAAAAAATTGTAACAGGGCTGCAAAAAATTCAACATTTTCTGAAGATTAATAACCTATATTCAATTACCATTTGTTACAAGACCCTATTTTGTTTGCAACTCATGAAAAGTTTCTTTCATTGGTATTTATTATATAATTCCAAGTCTTACTTTCAACATTTAGAATTGATAGAAGTGTCCATGTGACAAGGTGCTGCCACTCGGTCCAGTTGAATTCATTGGTGGGCCCATGTGGGATCTCCCACAGTGGACCACAGCATTGATTACTGTTACCCAGCAGGGACCCCAGTGGTAGCAGAAGAACCAGCATGCAATAGAGCAGCTCTCACTGAGACAAGCACAGAGTCTAATCCAGCCTGCCTGCTGCTCCACATCAGATGAGCCTACAGCCGCTTCTCTGACAGAACCACCAAACCACTGTCAAAACACACCAACAGTCTGACTGTTAGCTAGTCCTCAGTGTGAACCCACAGCATTGTGGAAAGGATTATGCTGAGCATATGCCTTGAATATGCTAATTAGTTTTTTTTTCCCAGTGAGAAGACCATCTCTTAAAATTTTACTACACATGCATGCATATCCACGGATTAGCTTCGTGATGGGGAACCATGCAAAGAACCAAACACTCCAAAACCTCAAATCATAATCATGCAGCCTGTTGAGGAGAGGTGGGCTATTACATTTTAGGCTTTTCTGATCACCTGGCAGGTGGTAAAATGGGCAGGAGGGATCCAAGCCACATCTAGAGAGAAAAATTAAACAAAGATGGGCAGTTTTATCTTGGTTTGGTCAGTAAGCACCCAGAACACTACTACCTACACTGAACAAAATGTTGATGTTAAACTAAAAATGCTCAATTAACTAGAAAATTGTTCAATGCTATCTCACAACCAATGCGTACATATTTTACGAAGTGGCTAATTTGTATGAATTTTTACAACCTCACTTGTATGATTTTTTTATGTTTTCTGTGAGGGGTTGGTTTAGGGGTGGGGTTAGGCATTGGTCATTCGTACAAATTCCTAAAAAATTGCTACCTTGTAAAATATGCAAGCCAGGTCGTACGAATTCGTACAAATTAACCACTTTGTAAAATGTTCATGAAGTGCTGTGAGATCAGGTTGGATTGTTTCAAAGCAGCTTCACAGTGCTAAACAGGGAAATAATATAATCAATGATGCAAACTACTTAAAATATGAGACAAATTCAAATTATGCTGTAAAGTATATCTCTAAAAAGACAATAGTGTTATTATGCAGCTCCAGTCAGTTCATTGTTGATTCAGTTCAGTTCAATAACTGTGTCAAAAGTTTTGGAAATTATTAAACAAGTTTAATTCAGTGATAAGCAGCTCTACTGAAGTCAGTGGTGGTATTATTCAGTTCAATTCAGCTCAATGTTGATTCATTTTAGTAAAAATCAGTTATAAAACAAATTCGATTCAGCTATAAAGCAGCTCTACAGAAGACAATAGTGTCATTATTCAGTTCAATTCAGTTGGTTCTAATTTAGTTCTCATCCAGAAAATAATAATAATAATAATAATAATAATAATAATAATAATATCACTAAATTAACTTATATTCCATTATACCAACACAACTGAATTGTATGGGCTAAACAATGTAAAAAAAATCTTTTTGGTAAATACTGCAGGTTACCAATTTTTAGAATGTAACAAAACAGTAAAATTGGTCAGAAGTTTTCAGCAATGCCCTACCAACCATTTAAAAATCCAAAGCAACCACACACCAACATCCTACTCTCTACCACCAGCATCCTATTATCAAGTCGGTGAGTTTTCATGGGCAAACATCATTAGTACGTCCTCCAGAAAATGTACAAATACAGCTCTGCCCCATTTTGTCAATAGACGTCCTTAACCTTAAATTTCCAAAAAGCTGATCAAATTTGAATAGATTAATCCACTACTAATGCATCGCTCAATCATACAGCTCTAGTTAAAAGTGAAAGTGCAGGATATATATGTGTCCTACTTGAAAAGCTGGAGCTTGGGGAATATGCTGTTGACTAAATTAAATCAATAGACATATCAGCTCACAGTCTCCCTTAACAAACACTGGCACACTGACATGTAGGTCACCTCAGGCAGTCTGATCTTTGCACCTACAGCCACTGAAGTTCCTCATTTGACTGTAAAAAAAAAACATGCTGATCCACTGTCAAATTTGCAGTTCACTTCTGTGAATGAAACTAATTCTAGTCTAAGATTATATGAGGTTTTCTGACTTGTGGTCCTTTAATGTTATGAGCAGTGTGCTGCTCTTAAAACATACTATTTTACAGAGCAGTTTATCATACAAACAAGTCAAGACATAATGTTATCTGAAAGACACAGACACTTTTTAGGCCTTAAAATAAAAATAAGCATGATAACTGTGCATAGATATCATTGTGCAGACCTAGTAAGATTGTTTTTATGTTATTAGAAAAACTGAATCATCCTAATGTATTTATATGTCTAAGTAAATCCATATAAATAATGATTGCTCTTCGATCTTAATGGCATGACACATCTGTGTCTAATGCCATATTAACCCCATAACATGATCATCACATGCACACATACATCCTCAAATTTCTTTACATTATAAACCTGGTGGTCTTACCTTGATTATCTTCGTCCATATCTGTAGATAAATGCAAAATGATGAAATGTGATGAGAACGCGCTCCAGACACAGATGTACGCTTTACAATGAGGGATTTATGTTCTGTATTTACAAACAGGTCCTGTTTTATCCGAAATATTGTACGGCAATAACTGATATTCTATCTCAATCCTAGTTTAAATCCGTAACCCGATATATTTCTGAACGAATGAAGGGATACAGCCCTTCTCGGTTTATTCACTGCGTGGATCAATAACATCCAGCGGAATAAGCGCTCCAGACACACGGGCATCTGTGTTTCGCAGCGACCGTCACACGTCATCACACTCGCTCCGCCCTTTACACGCGAATTTTACCAATCCTACTAAGACGAAGGCTTGCGGTATGAATATTAATTAGGTAATGCTGACGTTGCTTGGTAACCGACCTGAAGCCGGTTCTTAATATTCATGGCTCTCAAAAGTCAATTTCAAAGTGCTTTATTGGTATGTAATATTGACAAAGCATCAACACACGCGAAGCAGAAAAGAAGATACGCAGTGAAATGTAATACAGTAAAAGAGATTAGAATAAAGTCTCTACCTTCACAATTCTACACCCTACAAACGCCTTCTTTTCAGCCAATCATCTCATAGCGTAATTAATATTCATAAGCCAAGCCTTCACTTTAGTAGAACTGGTTTATCACTTCGTTTATTGTATTGTAGCCCTGATACTGAGGCAAAACATATGCTGAACAGGCCAGGTATACAAGTATACATGTAGTAATTATACATGTATTCTGAAGAGAACCAAAAATGTAATACAATTTGATTATTTTGATACATTTTGGGAGTACAGATGGCCTCCAAACTAAGATGAACTAAAATCCCCAAACAGCAATAAAAAAAGACGGTTGTATTTCATTGCGACTCTTTAATACAGACATAAAACTGACTGACAAAACAGCACACAAGTGTGAAGAGAATTGGACTGGAAAACCTTCATCACTACAGCTGAGAGGAGAATGATATTCTCTAAGAAACAGTGGGGAAAATAAAACTCAGACACAGGCTTATATGTCATATAATAGGTGATGAAAAATGTCTGAAGGGGCTGATGGCATGGACGTTCACAACACTGCGCCTGTATGTTTCTCCGACACATGGATTCAATTACGGCATGCCGGCCTCTCAGACGAAACGAGCTGCTCTCTTTATACACATTACCAAACTCCTCAAGAATGAAGTTAGCTGTTTATTTCTCTGTCTCATGGAATTTTCTTCTTTAATAGTCACAAATACAAATGCTGATACATGTGAAGTAGAAGCAGACATGAGGAGAAGAAAGAGGAGAGCTCCATTACATAGGCTGCAGATTGCATTTTAACCTTCAACGATAGTGATGGATCAATATTTATTTTCTTGAAACAATTCTATCCGCACCCTGTATTCAAGATGAAGTCTAGAATGACTTCAAAGTCTACCCAGATGTTACGTTTTTAACGAAATCATCACTGCCAGTTCCCGCTTCCAAAAAATGAAGAAGTTTCAGACTCCTCCAGTCTCGAGAGTGTGAAAAAATGTGTGTTGGTGGACAGAGTGGGAGTTATAATGAATGTGTGTGTATGGGGACTTGAGGGAGCCTCAGGTTTTGGGGGAGTATTTCCTGTTCTGGGAGCAGATGTCGAACGCAGTCCAGGAAACACTCTGTTTTCCCAGTTTTCCTTGGGTGGGACGCACTATACAGAGAGACCAGCATTTCAACCAGAGTCAAGCTCAAGCCCTGATTTGAATATATCAAAGCTGCAGACTGAAAATAGGTCATATGCGTAATCTTTGCTGCACAAATATGGTCAACAACACACTGTCTGTTTCTCCCATTGGCCTCTGAGAGGCTTTAGGTGGAATGATGCATGACTGATTGCAGCATACTAATTGCATTAGCTGCAATCTGCACAAATTGCTCAATACATGTGTTATTATTCGGTCTAGCTTCTTAGTCACATGTCATTTTTTGGTCAACATCATCTGCATGTCTGTTATGTTGAAAGGCATGTTTTGTTTCAAATGTACATCATCATTACATTTAGTAATGGAATATAAGTGTGTGACGGTCCGAATATTTCCCAGTGTGCTCTGCACCAGAGGCGGCTGCCTTCAGGCAGCACATGTCTGGTAGAATATGGCTCCAGTCAGGGGGGATAACGGCACGCTGACCGAGTTCATATGGCCTGATTGAGCAGTCAGACAAATAAGTTTTCATCTGCTCCAGTGTCTTCAGTCGGGTCACCCCTCACCCCAAAACCTCAACACCCCCCAGCCTAACCTGTCCCTAGCTGTTTGTGCTACAGACATAAATGATGCCTCACATCATGTGGCTTTTGGAGAAGAGTGAGTTATTAGAAGCTTATATATAAAATCATCATTTATTTATATACAGTTTATGTTTTAGTCCATTGGCTGATACTAATTTTAACTAAATCCCTAAATTTATGATTAGAAAATATTCATGTGTCCCTCTCTCTCATAGCTACAAGGTGTGGGTAGATAGGTCACATAATTTTGAGGTGAACTGGTTTTAAAAATCTGACAATCTGTGTAACTTTAAGGAATGTGACTACTGAACACCTTATTTCTGCGATTAAGCACACTATTTTGCGAGTTATTCCATAACGTAGTTTTTATATGTGTACAGCTTTTCAGAACTGTGCTAGCTAACCATGTGCTGATTAGCATCTTTTTAGGCTACGTACTAAAATTGTCACTACAGAAACAGTCACAGACTAAATAGTTGGTGAAGTTTCGGAAGTTTCAGTCACAAACAGAACATTTGGTGAAATAGTGACATCCTTGCTTTTTTAGGTGTTATTTCCTAAAATTGTCACTACCGAAACAGTCGCAAACGAAACATTTGATGAAGTAGTGACATCCTTGCTTTTTTAGGTGTTATTTCCTAAAATTGTCACTACCAAAACAGTCACGAACTAAACAGTTGGTGAAGTTTCGGAAGTTTCATACACAAACAAAACATTTGGTGAAATAGTGACATCCTTGCTTTTTTAGGTGTTATTTCCTAAAATTGTCACTACCGAAACAGTCACAAACGAAACATTTGATGAAGTAGTGACATCCTTGCTTTTTTAGGTGTTATTTCCTAAAATTGTCACTACCAAAACAGTCACGAACGAAATATTTGGTGAACTTTCGGTAGTGACATCCTTGCTTTTTTAGGTGTTATTTCCTAAAATTGTCACTACCGAAACAGTCACGAACTAAACAGTTGGTGAAGTTTCAGAAGTTTCATACACAAACAAAACATTTGGTGAAATAGTGACATCCTTGCTTTTTTAGGTGTTATTTCCGAAAATTGTGACTACCGAAACAGTCACAAACAAAACATTTGGTGAAGTTTCGGTAGTGACATCCTTGCTTTTTAGATGTTATTTCCTAAAATTGTCACTACCGAAACAGTCACAGACTAAACAGTTGGTGAAGTTTCGGTAGTGACATCCTTGCTTTTTTAGATGTTATTTCCTAAAATTGTCACTACCGAAACAGTCACGAACAAAACATTTGATGAAGTTTTGGTAGTGACATCCTTGCTTTTTGGGGTGATGTGGTCACTACCAAAACATTACTGTCACTACCGAAAATGTGCAGTCATGACCGAAACATAAGATGTTTTGTTACAAATAAAATATACTGAATTGTCAACTAAGATGTTATGATAGTGTTTGGTTAAATGCATGTTTAGACTAATGAACTAATGAATCCTTAACTTTGAAATCATCTTTATGCCTTTTACAAAGAAAAAAATGGATTCAAAATAGACCAAATTTCATAAATCACACTTGAAATATTGTTAAAACTGTAAGTTGTTAAAAGGTAGATGTAAACAAAATCTTAATAGGTCAATATAGCCCTTCTTATTAAATTATATATTACTGTGTTTCGGTAGTGACAAATTTGGGGAGAGGAAAAATATTCCCAAACTTTCTGAAAATACAATATGAGAATTATCTGCACAATTACTAGAAATATGTACCTTAGATATTATACAATTTGCATACATGAAAAAAAAATGTTTCAAGATGTTTCCAACTCTGACATCGTTTCTGTAGAATGGCTCATGTATAGATCTCAGACTGATTCTCCAGAGAGGAACAGGCCAGAGGAAGAGCATGCATCCTGTGGATTTATAGTTCCTGGAGGTTGGGGAAAGGGGCATCAGGGGGTCAGAGAAATGGGACATCCTGTGTGGATTATGTTGGTGGCCATTCTGTCACATTCCTTATACTGCAGACTAAACTAGAGTAAGTTTACATGAAGTGTCTGTGGACACATGATTGGAGAGGACTGTGTGGGAATTTCTGCATTGTTTAGTTTTTGCCTTTTTAGATATATTACATGACACTTTTGACAGTTCTGTGACCTGTGTTTACGGTACAAATGTCAGCTGTGGTTGCCAGATATTCACTGTAAAAAATACTGTGAAAATGACTGTGCACCTATAATCAGAGTAAGGACTTAATCAAAGTGAGATGTTTATTTGCCTGTTTATTGTGATTAAAATCAGCACACACCACATATTTCATTATGATTATGGTTGCTATATTATTATGAGTTGCATCTCATCAATTTAATCAAAGTATTAGGTCGTTTAATTGTAATAGTGCCTAAATCTCATTATAATAACATTATGAGGGTGCATAATTGTGTATTACAACTTCTTAATTTACAACGTATCACTGTAGATTTCATTAGGTGATGTAATATTAATATCTACTTGGCCAACTGCTTTGTTATCTTAAAATGTACTGATTATCACTAATATAATACAGGCGGTATAAGCTGCATGATGAATCATAGTGAATCATAACTATCCACTAAGCACAAAATGCTATAATGTACATTACTGATTAAAAAAATAACAAAACTGTTCAAATAAAATTGAATTATATTGATGTGTCTTCTGG
The DNA here is from genome assembly GCA_033026305.1 of Cirrhinus molitorella. NCBI lineage: Eukaryota > Metazoa > Chordata > Actinopteri > Cypriniformes > Cyprinidae > Cirrhinus > Cirrhinus molitorella. The sequence goes on from CM065117.1 coordinate 15,118,007, forward strand.
GAATGTCCTTTAACTGCTTTCCATCATAAATTATATGGAAATTCCATTATGTGAATCATTTTTTAAAGATAAATGGGAAGACAAACAGAATGCCCTTTACAGCTTTACAGATTTTTAATGTTTTTTTAAAGAAGCCTCTTCTGCTCACCAAGCCTGTATTTATTTGATCCAAAGTACAGTAAAAACAATTTAGAAATATTTTTACTATTTAAAATAACTGTTTTCTATTTGAATATATTTTAAAATGTAATTTTAAAATTGAATTTTTTGCATCATTATACTAGTCACATGATCCTTCAAACATCATTCTAATATACTGATTTGCTGTTCAAAAAAACATTTATTATTATTATTATTATTATTATTATGTTGAAAACAGTTGAGTAGATTGATCCAAAGTACAGAAAAACAGTACAATTTTGAAAATATATATATATATATTTATTTAAAATAACTGTCTTCTATTTGTATATATTTTAATATGTATTTTTCCTGTGGTGTCAAAGCTGAATTTTTAGCATCATTACTCCAGTCACATGATCCTTCAAAAATCATTCTAATATGCTGATTTGCTGCTCAAAAAACATTTATTGTAATTAATATTATGCTGAAAACAACTGAGTTGGTTTAGCTCAGAAGAAGTCTCTATTCAGAAGTTCAGACGTGTCTTTATCATCACTTTTAATCAATTTAAAGTATCCTTGCTAAATACAAGTATTAATTTCTATAATTTCTACATTACTGATTAAAAAATGACAAAACTGTTCAAATAAAATGTAATTATATTGATGGGTCTTCTGGGAATGTCCTTTTGCATGCTTTCCACCATAAATTATATGGAAATTCATAGTTAAGACAATGGACTATGCTTGTTTTACAGATATATTGTTCTAGGACCAACAAAATGCTCATGTATTGTTAAAAAAAAATACAGCAAATGGAAGAATTTCTAAAAACTGCTAATCTTACCAATGAATTATCATATATAACCTCTATATATAAAATCTTATTTGCCTCTGCTGCAATAAATGTGTCATGGCCTTGATGCGCACAACATCAAAGCTTCAAACAGATGGTTTAGAAAGCATCGCTTGTTCCATTTAGACATTTCCTGTAGGCTATGATTCATTATCACAATTCCTTTTCAATATAAAGGTCAATTATTACAGATAGATATACAGAAATTATTATATCAATACATATGTGTGGCCCTTGTACACAAAGGCTGTACTTGCATGGTACTGACCTGCTTTAAAATACCCTACCAATCTCTTTATTTCATAAAGAATATGCAAAATCGAATGCATTTGCTGATTTGTCCTCTGTGTTTTAAACAGTCCATTTTAGTTAACCCCATTAAAACATTTCATTGAGCAAATCCTCATCTGTAAATCCTCTTTTTTTCAAGTGTGCAGGGAAAATCCTGTATGTGTGGAGGGGGTTGACATGCAAAGAATTAGGCAGTTGCCTTGGCAACAGTATTTTACACTAGCCTGCTATCAAACAAACGCTGCTGAACTTACTGGATGAGGAAAGCTCGGAGTCAAGTCTGCAAACAGGATCTTAAACTAACCTCTTGCACATTTTAAAACCTGCTTTTTCTAAATAAAAGTAAAAATGCAAATGCAAATTTCTCTAGAAAGTCTAGATATTTTTTTCCCATTGATTCCCGATAAATGGCTGCTAACATTAAACACCTTAAATTTACTGTATAGGGTCCTTTAATTGGCTATATGGCTATTTAAAGATTAAAGTTGTTAAAAGGTAATTTTCTCTAATGGTTGTGTCAAGGTTTGGATGATGGATTCAGCAACGGCTGTAACTGCATCAATATGTGGTTAAAAAATGTGTGAATGCATTAAAGTGCTCCTACAGCTGTTGTACGCCAGTCAAAAGTTTTTGAACAGTAAGATTTGTAATGTTTTTTTAAATAAGTGTCTTCTGCTCACCAAGCCTGCCTTTATTTGATCCAAAGTACAGCAAAAACAGTAACATTTTGAAATATGTTTACTGTTTAACTGTTTTCTATTTGAATATATTTTAAAGTGTAACTTATTCCTGTGATTTCAAAGCTGATTTTTTAGCATCATTACTCCAGTCACATGATCCTTCTATTATTCTGATTTGCTGCTCAAAAAACATTTAATTAGGGTCTTCTTCCGTTTCTTCTGCAAGTTGGCACACTGCGGACATTCTCAGCATTAACTATAGTGAATTTGGAGTCTCTAACTCAAACTCTCTAGTGCCACCACTTGTCCAAAATTTCACTCATGTTTATGCTAATAACTTTTAAACTGTAAGGCACAGTAGCAAAAAAAAAAAAAAAAAAAAAAAAAAAAAAATACAAATTCGGAATCCTTGACTCAAGCTGAGTCAAATTAACATCAAAATTCAAAAATCATAAGGTTTATTTTATTATTATTATTATTTTTTTTTTAATTGTTTGAATAAACTACTTTTTCAAACTCGTCCTAGATGGTTTGTCTGATTTTCACCAAAACTGGCTCAGATCATCTTCAGACCATGCTGGCAAAAAGCTATGGAATTCAAGTTGATTAGTCAAACCGGTTTCGATTAACACGCAAACAAATTCTACGAAAAGCCCACGAAAATGGATGTGAGGCTATATTTCTGCAAGGGTTTGGCATATTGAGACCAAACTTGGTGTGTGTTATAAGAAGCATGACCTAAGGCTACCTAGTGTTTCGGCACAGTGCCACCGAGTGGTCAGAAGATACAAAAAAAAAAAAAAAAAAGGCTATTTTAGCTCACAACTTCTGAATGGTTTGGCCAAAAATCACTGGTCTCTTTAGATCAGGTGCATCATGTCGAGTCGACCATTTTGGGCGTCAACCATTTTGAATTTTGAGGTAAAATGCTATATTTTATGAAGGCAATGACGTATCGTTGCAAAACTTGGTATGGGTCATCAGCACCATGCCCTGAAGAAGCCTGAGAAGTTTCGAGCCAAAATCAAATATTCACATGCTTATAACTTTGGGTGTGGTAGACTTATTTTCACGGGAGTCGCCTTTTCAGACTCCTGAATCCTTGCCAAGTCCAGCGATACCAAAGATGCCAGGTTTTGCCTTATGTTTTGTGAAACGTTGCATTTTAGCTCTTAAAAAACATTTGCCAATATCTTAAAAAAATGTTACCCCTATTGACGTGAAACCACCGTAAGAAATTGGTGTATACACTAACACCCAATTGCCAAAATTTTGATAGTAAGTGTCAAAAAAAACAAAAAAAAACAAATGCAAACAAAGTCAGCCATCTGTCATTTTTTCTCTTCTCGTATATAAAAATGTCTATAACTCCAAAACAAAATGAGATATTTTCACCAAATTTGACACATATGTATGGTTAAACTCACCAATGCATTGGTGTGCCATTACAAAACTTTGTATGTACCTTCGAAACCATGACCTGAAAGTGCTCAAAATATTTTGAGACAGTGTTAATCATATTACTAGTGGTTGTTTTCATGATTTTTCACCCATTTTGACTAAAATCACCTTAAAATGGCTTTAATTACTCATTGCTGCAGTTGGTCTGATGAATTTGCCTAGTGCTTGGCTCCATAATTGCTGCTTGCAGCTTTGTTATTGTTGTTGTTGTTATTATTATTATTATTATTATTATTATGTTGAAAACAGCTGAGTAGATTTTTTCGGGTTTCTTTGATGAATAGAAAGTTTGAACAATTTAAAGCATTTTGGGTTTCTTTGATGAATAGAAAGTTTAAACAATTTAAAGCATTTTTGCTAAAAATTATACAATTTCTTTTTTAGGAAAAGTATAGAAACTATTCATGTATAATGTCACAAAAGCGTTTTATTTCAGAGAAATACTAATCTTTGGATCTTTCTTTTTATCAAAAAATCCTGAAAAAATATACTCAACTGTTTTAAATATTGATAACAAAGTATATTCAAATAGAAAACAGTTAAATAGTACAAATATTTTTAAATGTTACTGTTTTTGCTGTACTTGGGATCAAATAAATACAGGCTTCTTTAACAAACATTAAAAATCTTACATCAGAAACTTTTGACTAGTAGTGTACTTAGTGCCATGGTTTCGGCATCATACAAAAGCACACGTTTTCTGGGGAAATGATGCTATTTTAGAAATGCATTATTCACAGTCAGACATATTACTTTGACCTGTGAATCAAAGTAATTCAGAAAAACCTGTTTGTACTTGAACTCTGTAATCAATACCCTAATCTGAGACAATTTCCTCTAACTAAAATTGTTTACGATTTCTTTTTGCATTTTTGATAATTTATTTTTCTATTTGATACTGTAAAGTTGCTTTGACACAATTTGTATTGTAAAAAGCGCTATATAAATAAAGCTGACTTGACTGTAACATCAGTGATTTTTTTTAAAGATTCAGTTAAAGAAAAAAAAACTTTTGTTGTCATTCTTCCAACTTTTGGTTTCAAACAATGAATGAGATACTACTGCGACACGATTTTAAAAATATTATTTGCTATTGTACTAACACTTCCAACCAAGTCAATGGAATCTATCCTCAGGTTCTTCATTCATTCGTTAGTTTGAATCCATAAGCACAAGTTTTCAAACTCGCTTCTTTAGTTGTAATTTTCTCAAAATTTCTTTATAAAATATTAGAAAATGTCACAGATTCAACCTGAGAAATGTTTTGGTGATACTACTGATGTTTAATCTCCTTTCCTCTGCTTATTAATGTTTTCCATTTGATTTGATTTATTAATTAATATTTTAAATGATTCTTATAAACTGTTATCTTATTTTTATATATAATTCATTTATTATTTGTACATCTTTCCCTTTGTTTGTTACATGTAAATTTTGCTTCTTAATGTTCATCTGAAAGGTGTCTTTTCTGTTTCCTGTTGCAATAAAAAAAAAAAATATTTCACACAATAAATATTGAAATGGTTCAAAACAGGATGAATGAGATACCGCCCTCTTGTGTCGAAAAAAACAAACTACAGTCGGTTTTCTTTCTGCTGACTAATACGGACCTTCTCTGAAAGCTTTTTTTTTCTGGATCTCACTATTTTTAAGTATATTTTGTGCAGTGGAACTTCAGAAACTTCCACTTCTCAGTGAATGCTAATATGAACTAGCATTTATTTATTAAAGTAAAAAGAAACATTCCAGTCACAGGGCAAGGCAAAATATCTCTTCATGTTTTATTGTCAAAGTTTAAATCACAGTACATTCACAATCCTCCCAAAATGCATGTGCCATATAATGCACAGATTTAATAAAAACAACACAAACAAAGTAATCCATCTATATATACAAATCCCTGTAGTTTTTCTGTAACAGTAACCACTGTGTTAGTGAGATGATGTTGGAGGTGAACAGTAGACCCAATGTGACCTGTCATGCGGTGACTAAACAAGACTGAAAAAACATCAATATATTATTCTAAATTTTTTCTTGATATGCAAAACTGAAATGTGCAATAAAAACACATTTTAACACTGTTAGACTCAAGTTCATGCGTTCTCTCTGCACGCTGAAGCACAACAACTCATCCCAAATGTGTATTTTGAGTCTCACAGGTCTCACTGTCCGTACCGTCCAACAGCTGAGCATGAGGTAATTACCTTTCTAAAATAAAGAAAATAACATGAAACTGCGAGAGATGTATCATCATACGTTCCTAGTCATCTTCTCCGATGAAGTCGATGTCCATTTTGCACGAATATTTCCTACGGTTATCCCAGTCAGCATGTTTTTGTCAGTATGTCTCCCAGCTATAGATAATTTATGAGCTTCTCTGATGAAGTCTGAAGAAACCATAGAGTTGAAATCCATTACTGTGCTTGTGTCCAAAAGGTGAAATTTCGAAAAGGCAGCTGTTCAGTGTCAATCAATGTATCTCAATGTGAACCTAAAACAGGGACAAAGATGAGATTATGAACAAAAAGTTCTAACAGGATATAAAGCAGATTGTACAATAAATGTTTGTTTTTTAACAGTCTGACCAAAACTGAAGTGTTAGGAAACAAGTTTGGTTAAATGTTCTGGAACAACTGACCAAATTATGGTAATTATGGTAAAAACAATTAGGTCTGAATCACTAGTGACGCACAGATAGAAAGACAGACAGGAAAAAAAGGCAAACAGACAGACAGACACACTGTAAAAAACTATTTGTTGAGTCAACTTAAAATAATTTGTTACCTGGCTGCCTTAACATTTTTTTATTTTTCATTTTTTAACATTTGAGTTGATTCAACTTACAATTTTAAGGCAATTGAGTAACAAACACACACTAATTTTTAGTTTAGTCAACTCGAATATCCAAGTTGTCACTTAACATGTTTTTATTTTTTACAGACACAGACAGATAGACAGACAAATAGATAGATAGATAGATAGATAATGTTATGAAGCTACGAGAATACTTTTTGTTGAAATAGTTTTCATGTACCTTTCTGTGTCTTTAACGTGTCAGTTGTGTTGCTGTCTATGCAGGGTCAGAAAGCTCTCAGATTCATTAAAAATAACTTAATTTGTCTTCTGAAGATGAACGAAGGTCTTATGGGTTTGGAACAACATGAGGGTGAGTTATTATTTTTGAATTAACTATCCCTTTAAAGGAACACACCACTTTTTTGAAAATAATTTCAAACTCCCCAACAGTTTAACAGATGAGTTTTACCAATTTTGAATCCAATATTTTTCCTATTTAAAACTTGACTCTTCTGTAGTTACATTGTGTACAAAGACCGACAGAAAATGAAAAGTTGCGATTTTCCAAGCTGATATGGATAGGAACTATACTCTCATTCCGGCGTAATAATCAAGGAACTTTGCTGCCATACCATGGGTGCAGCAGGCGCAATGATATTACGCAGTGCCTGAATATAGTCCCTAGCTATTTTACTATTACCTTAGTGGCTTAGTGCTGGTCACGTTGGAAGTTACCTAGCTGGGGACTATTTTCAGGCGCTGCGTAATATCATTGCACCTGCTGCACCCATGATATGGCAGCAAAGTTCCCTGATTATTACACCAGAATAAGAGTATAGTTCCTATCCATATCAGCCTAGACAATCACAACTTTTCATTTTTTGTCGGTCTTAGTACACAATGTAACTACAGAAGAGTCAAGTTTTAAATAGGAAAAATATCGAAATTATTTGGTCACTGAACGAGATGGTAATGGTCTAATCAGATTCAATGATTTATGCTAAGCTATGCTAATCGGCTGAATGGATTCAAAACCTGTAAAACTCATCTGTTTAACTCTAGGGGAGTTGGAAAATGAGCCTATTTAAAAAAAAAAAAAAGTGTTCCTTTAAGTGTGAAATACAGCAAAAGTAACAGAAATTCAAAATCAATGGACTTAAATGGACATTGGCCCCTGAAATAATCAGGCATTCACTTTAAGCTTTCATTTAGTGATGAGTGATTTTTATTTTTATTTTTTTTTTTTTGCTAGAAAAAGAGCAGAAGAAATACCAAGCAAATGTCTCAGAACTATCAAAAGACTAATTGTTTATCTCAGAGAGCAAAATGCAGTCTGCAGAAGTGATATGCATGGTTGTTTATCCACATCAGAACTACCAAAATGTAGCCAAAACACAAACTCATTTAACATTTTCCAAGGCCCACATTTCCTCTGGGAATCCATACTCTGGTCTCATAAGACCAAGTCAATAATTTTGGATCTAAAATCATCCAAATTGTTATGGTGTGGCTAGAGGAGGAGCCCAGTGAGAAGAGCCTGGTTCTCACAGTAAAGTTCAGTGTTAGTGAAATTCTTCAATAGGGATGTTTTGGTGCTAAAGGTGTGAGGGAGTCGTACTTTATCAATGCTGTCATAAATTCACTCACCACCTTGTGACGTAATACAAAAACCTGAGGGAAAATACTTCAGTGGACATGTATTTCAGCCAGTCTTAACACTCTTGAGCAGCTGTGGGGGATTTTGTAGAGACAAGCTAAACAACACTCCACATTAAAGACCAGGGCATTTAAGAAGGTCGTCCTCCAAGAGTTAAACAGGACAGATGTGACAAGTTGTCTTGAACTTGTACACTTAAGTGCCAAGAAGGGTCAAAGCGGTATACTTAAAATTATGGAGGACACACTAAGTACTAGAATATTATACATTTGTTGAATAAGGGTTTACTAATTTAACTTCATTTAAACAAAATTGGCTAATTTGCTTATTTTACAAATATTAATGGCATATATGTCTCTGTCTTAACTAAGTATTTGTTTAATACGTTTCGATTTTGCCATCTTTTCAACCTTTTTAGTGATCATTAAGAAAATGCATCTTTGTATTTATTCAGAAGAGGTGTACTCATTTATGATGTGCACTGAAGATAGATAGATGGATGCATAATGACACACAAGTAATCAGGCAAACTAAAAAAACAGACAGAATGGCAGAATGACACAAAAGCAGACATACAGTCAAACAAATTCTCACCTGTAGTCGCACGTTAAACATCATGGATGCGATAACATAGAGGTAGGGGAATCTGATTCTGAGTCTCCAGGCGAGATCAAAGAAGATGAGCAGAGTTCTGCTGAGCCCTTTGGAAAACACACCGTATGAGCCCGACACACGCAGCACTAAATGCGACAGTCCCGCCATAAGAGGCCGCTTCACTGACGAGTCTCACATATGACATATGAGCGTGTTACAGTGAGGATTTAACGCGCTAACAGTCATCTCGTCTCAGCTGAAATCATTCTCCACCCTGTTATTATTCTGACTTGGAAAGATGGACTCATTACCGGATGTCTTCAACTTCTACTTCCTGTCAACGTCAAAATAAGTGCACCTTTTCCTAAACTCAGGAAAATGTAAGTATAAGAAAGCAGATTAACCTTAGTTTAATTCCCTCAAACTAATATTAAATAATTAAGTGAACAAATACTATTGAAATAACACAAGTGGGAGCTTCAGCCTCTTACGAGCGACCTTTGGAGAATCAAACAACAATGGTCACGCCCTTGCAGTGTTTTGATTCACTAAGAAGAACCGACTCAAAAGAATCATTCAGGATTTTTTCGCTTTTTTGTTTTCCTTTTTTTATTGCAGTTTTTAGAACAAAGAACCTACGAGGACAATAACATAAATTATATCAAAACAAATACAATAATGGGCAAAAACAATAAATAAAATGATACATAAAATAGGGAACACAATAAGAAAGTTTTTCCCCGCTTTGTTTTTTCTTGTTTCTATTAACAAATACAGATACTGACCCATTTCTATTTTAAAATGAGTAAAATAATTTTTTCACTGCCCATTCACATTTGTGAATAAAGAATTGTTCATATATAATAAGTAAATTCACAATATACCTTTTTTTTTTTTTTTTGCAATTCAATATTCATGCTTTTTTTAATCATTTAATAATCTGTAGATCAGAGGATGCAGCTGAGTAAATATCAGTGCATAAAACAAGGACAAAAGATTTTAATTCTGTACATTTTATACTATAATTTTACATATGTGACAGAAGTTTTTTGTTCAGAATTTTTAAAAGATGAAATTAGAAATTCAGAACAAGAAACTGAGATACAAACTAGGCCAGATAATGCCAGGCTTCTGTAACTTGACTTATTTAAACAAGAATAAAGAGACCCCTACTTGCTCCTTTTTGCCTTCTTTTTTTTTTTCCATGGTTCTTTCTTTCTTTCTTTCTTTCTCTTTCTTTCTTTCTATCTTTCTATCTTTCTTTCATTCTCTCTCTCTCTCTCTCTCTCTCTCTCTCTCAGAATATATGTAATTTTATTGGTACTATATCTATTTTGACGGATATTTCAATACTAGAAAAGTATTTTTTTCTTCATTTGAACACTGTGTACTGTTTATTCACTTCAATCCTAGAAAAATTATTTTTGACATGTATACTTTGACATGTCTTATTATAAAGAATATTATGTGATTTATGTGCTACATCTACTGGTTCAATTTAGTGATCACAAATGTTAATGTGGGGGAAAATAAGCCTATGTTTTTGTTTTTAAAACAGATGTCTAACAACAATTAAACATGATAAGTTTGAAAAACAAAAAAGCTCTAAAATGTGTTCATATTTGTAAACATTTTAATGTTTTATTGAACTTTATCTTTTGTTTTGTTTATCCTAAAGTATTTGTACTCCTGGCTGTATTTGTGACTCTTTAAAACAAAATAAATAAATACAAAGAAACAAACACGGCGGGCTATTTGCACAAATAGACACTCCGAACAAGGCGCCAAAGATAGGCTCTAGCTGAGGGACTTTTATTCTATAGGGAACCGAGCGGAAGTGCGCTTGTAAATCTGTTGTAGTCGCTTCCTGTCTTGGGTGGTGGCTTCAAACTTTCTTACTCGACTTCATTCCTGTGTGTGGGAATGAAAGAAGGAAGAAAACTAGTTGTATAAAAGCGTCGCACCGTGCAGCTAAATAAGTGTTGCTTTAAACGGCGTCGTTTATTTGATTAATCTTGATACATTTTGCGCGGAGGGATAGTAAATATCGAGTTGAAGTCATGCAGGCCATCAAGTGTGTGGTCGTCGGAGACGGGTGAGTAACTTTACTGTTTCTTTAGTGCCTCTTAGTCTGTACTGACATTTTTCTTACCCAAAAGATGACTAGGCTCACTTTATTTATATGGCCTAGTGAACCGCCACCGTAAGCAGCATTTTGCTGAGCTTCTTTGCATTTTGAGTCTAGTGTGACGTCACGCGCATTATCTGAGGCATGGAGTACATGTGAAGTCAAAACTAAGTTCTGGTGGCCAAATGAGCTAACTCAAAACACTCCCGTGATGCCAAAAGAGTTTGTTATAGCAGCTTCGTAGGTGTTAAGACAGCAACTCTGTTGTAGGGCCTGTGGTGTTGTTATTGACCCTCAAACAAACAATCAAACAAACAGTTTAAGAGATATCAAGACTTCCATTATGCAGAAAGCCCATATATTAATGTATTTAACATTATTATAAATATATAGGGCATCTAGATTCATTAGCGAAATAGAATCAAAACGTGCCGTTGTATTTCCATGGTTTTGTGGATATGGTGCCAGTCCAGAATTTTTATTTCATCAGCCGATGATATCATAGAAACGCATATCACTAGTCTACGTGTTTATTTCCACATTATTTGCTCAAATCTTAAGAGTTCTTTGTATTGACGTGGTTTAGCCGAGTTAATAATTGCGATGTTAACACTTATCTGAACAACCTAAATATGAGTTTCTCATTGACTCGACAAGTTTACACAACACACAGTCTTAAGTGCTGCCTTCGACATATTCTTTAGGTTTCAGTGAATTTCAGCACTGTAATCAAGAAACACTCATACATCAAACACAAAATATGTTTTTCTCATTGTTTTAGCAGACCGAGATGACCTCAAGCTTTAGTAGGTGTACAGTAAGGCCATAGTAGGACTTTGAACTGTACTTTATAATATAACTGAATCCGTCAGGCATTGCTCAATCTTTCATAGCTCTTGCTGATTCATGCCTTCATATGCCGTACTTGATCAGCCAGCAATTATTTTTTGGGCTGTTAGTCAAATAACCCAATAACGCCTACTATTTTATACCTCTAAATTATTAACCTGATCAAAACTTCACAGGAAAAAACTTGTTGTACACAGTCCACTACATGCCTGTCATTTTTTTTTTTTTTTTTTTAAATAAATAAAAGGCCTTTTAGGCAATCCGTTGTAATACACGTGTTTTTGTGGAGAAATCTGTAAAGATTTTCATTAAGTAAACGTAATGTTAATTTAAATTGTTAGTAATGTACATATTATTGGGAGATATAGAGTGAAAACTGGTATTATATGTATTTTATGGAAGTATTCTGTGATACTATTTTACATTACAAACAATCAGAGTTGCATCTTTCTTTTTGGCCAAATAAATATTAGCAACTATTTTTAGTTTTTATGTTAGATTTTTGTAAAGGTTCCATTTAAAACACAAAAACAAAAACATGTTATATGACGGTTAAAATATTTAAATACAATTTTGTTTTTCATAATTTACGTGTTAAAGGACAAACTTCGTTTTAAGAAAAGAAAATGAAATATTGATTTGATTTGTGGATGGCCTCTTATATGCCTGCTGACTAAAATCAAAACTGCTTTCAGTTATAAGAGAAAGTGAAAAGCACAACATGGTACGTCACTTTCTGGAAATCTCAGCCCTAAAGTGCTAGTCATTTGAGATCTTTTTTGACAGAGTGACTTCACCAGACCAGTTTTTCAGTGGTTCTGGTTACTGATACTATCTTATAGCATGCCATGTGTTTATCATGATGTGTTTATCATCTTCATTCCAGAGCTGTGGGTAAAACATGCCTCCTGATCAGCTACACAACCAATGCCTTTCCTGGAGAATACATCCCCACAGTGTGAGTACCCCCACTTCACATCGGGGTCCTGATCACTCATTTGAATTTGTGTTGTGAACAAGCAACTGTGAATACTGATTTAATATACTGGGCTATTATTATTATTTAAGTTTTAATTTGAGATTATCTTAAAGCTTCGTATAAGAAAAACTGTCCATTTCAGCATAGAAAACAGTTGGGCTAGATTCAAGGTTAATCAGTATTACAGTATTAATCTAAATATGCTAATCTTCAGACAGACAAGTAAGAATAGTTGGCTAACTTGTTTAGCTTTTTTCCCCTTCGAAATTCCTTTTTTTTTGTTTCTGTGTGTGTATCTCTAGTTCCTTGTTCATCCAAACTACTAAACTCCTAATCATCTAGAAAAAAAACACCTAAGATTAATAAAGTCCTTTTACTACAGTTGGTAAACACTTTAAATCTCAAGATGGTGTAATTTTCTAAGTTAGAATAAAAGAGAGAAAGCCGTGTGGTACCTGACACTTTCATGAAAATACCACCATAATTTTGCTAAGGACAACAGGAAATATCCAATATACTGAAATATTTTATCGCATCTGTGATTTAGCCGTTCAGAATCATGTTTCCCAGAGAGATGTGTAGTAAAGTGTGTTCGTGTCAGCATTTAAATTAAAGGGTTAGTTTACTTAAAAATTTCAATTTTGTCATTTAATTACTCATCATGTCGTTCCAAACCCATAAGACCTTTGTTCATCTTTGGAACACAAATTAGGATATTTATGATGAAATCCGAGAGCCTCCATAGACAGCAAGGGCCCTTCCACATTCATGGTCCAGAAATGTTGTAAGGACATTGTTAAAATAGTCCATGTGATGTTAGTGGTTCAATCGTAATTTTATGAAGCTACTAGAAGTAGCAAAGAAAACAAATGTAACTTAATTCAATGATTTCTTCCCTCCCGAGAGAGTCCTCCACCATAAGAGAGTAGCACAACGTATATGTGTGCTTTGTTCTGTTCATAAAAACATGCATCTTTTACGCCAGCAACATCAAGCTGAATATCTTTGAATAAAGTAATTATCAAAAAGTATTCTCATGGCTTCGTAAAAAATTTAAGTTGAAGCGCTGATGTCAAATGGACTATTTTAATGATGTCCTTAGAACGTTTCTGGACCTTGAATGTGAAAGCTGTGTAAGAAGGGTCCGAGGCTCTCAGATTTCATTAAAAATATTTTGTGGTCAGAAGATGAATGGAGGTCTTACGGGGTTGGAACAAAATGAGGGTGAGTAATTAATGACACAATTATCATTTTTGGGTGAACTATCCCTTTAAACACTGGATTCAAAACTTACTTTTTTACAAAGATTTTTACAAAGCCAAAACAGACTCTTGTTTTATTAAAATTTTGCATTTGTTTACAGTCAGCACTTAACATTCAGTTTAACCTGGTGATTACTGATTAACTTTTAGAAATGCATTACCTTTCAATTGACAGATTTGACAATTACTCTGCAAATGTGATGGTGGATGGGAAACCAGTGAATCTGGGTCTCTGGGATACAGCAGGACAGGAAGACTATGACAGACTTCGTCCCCTGTCGTATCCACAAACGGTAAGATCACAGATCTGCATGATGATTATATGGCATTTACAGTTTCATTAGCTTTACATTGGTAATGTCAGCAGGGTATATTTTACACATATATATACATTCTAACTTTAAAACTGCAGCATGTCTTGTCAGATATCAGAGATATTGCTGTTAGATAAGCAAAACTAACAGCCACTGCATAAGAAAGTTATAATTTCACATTCTGACTGTAAATGTTAGAAATACACCTCTAAATCTCCCATTGGTATATCATGAATCTTTTGTCCCATAGGATGTGTTTCTCATCTGCTTCTCTCTTGTGAGCCCTGCCTCTTTTGAGAATGTTCGTGCAAAGGTAAGCTTTATTTTCAAAGTAGAATGTACAACCAAGCTAGCTTTTTTCTTGAAACAATTATTTCAAGTTAAGCACAGTGCACGCAGGACTGATACTGCATACCCATTTCTGACTTGTACTAGTTGTTTTGATCATTTTGCAATGTCTTGTGTGTTCAGTGGTATCCAGAAGTGAGACACCACTGTCCAAACACTCCAATCATCCTGGTAGGAACCAAGCTTGATCTGAGAGATGATAAGGACACTATTGAGAAACTGAAGGAGAAGAAGCTCACTCCCATCACCTACCCTCAGGGCCTGGCCATGGCCAAAGAGATCGGTAGGTGGAGTCAACATGTTTAAAAACATCCTGAAAACATCATGTCATGTTTTAATGGAGGACGTTAATGAATCATTTCACTTTAAAACTGTATTTTAAAGCTAATGCATTTCTTTATCCATTTACGAATCAAGTTGCCATTACTGAAATTAAAATACTATTCGAGTTATGCATTTTACATGTATATTTTCAGGTTAATATGATTGTAGTTCTTTTAGTTTTCTATACTAACAAAAATGAACCCTGTTTTTAGGACTAATTTTAGGCTTTATTTTGATTACTGCATTTTCTGTGGATTCAGTGAATATTTTCAGAATCTCATTAGACATTTAGAGTAAATATTTTTATACAAAAATTACTTTAAACGGTACAAATGAATGGTTTTCACAGTAGAAAACAAAACTAAAAGAGATGGAACAACAACAAAATACTGGAGAGTGCATGAAGAGCAAATGCCTGCATTGACAAGCTTCATAACTCACGGACATATCTTCTAGAAAAAAAAGTGCATGCATTAGGCAAAGATATAAAACTTTTGAAAAATTTTTGAAAATGGACTATTTTTCAAACGGTTTGGTCTAAAAAGATTTTGTCTCTTATTTCACAGGGGCTGTTAAGTATCTGGAGTGCTCTGCGCTCACACAGCGTGGCCTTAAGACGGTGTTTGACGAGGCCATCCGAGCCGTGCTCTGCCCTCCCCCTGTCAAGAAGAGGAAGAGGAAATGCCTGCTGCTCTAGAGTTCTGAGGAAAGATTGCTGTGATCCAAACTGTATTTCTAAGGGAAGAAGTTAGAAATGAGACCATGTTTTCATTTTTCACTTCCTCCATTGTAATTACCAGTACAACTTTATACCTTCACAAAACTTTTATCAATATTATCAATAGATGTAGTAAAAAAAATCGATCCCCAACCCATCTTTCTTAGACAAACGCATACTATTGGACGACCTGCGGCCTTTGACTAATGGATATTAACTTTTAGATGGTTAACAGTGTCCTGAAGTTGGTTCCTTCCATTGAGAACCCGTAATGTTTGTTTACAGTCTTTGTTTGAAAGAAATGAAGATCTTGCCAAATAACACTACATTAGGATGGGGCAGCCCTCCATACACCACATTTGTTGCTTTTTAGGTCGACGACCATTTGGCAAACCAGAGATAACTGTTGGCTACCGTTAAGCAAATGAGATGTCTTGTGGTTTAACACATTTTTTTGGAAGAGATATAGTGAGGTTGGCTTACCTCACACCTGTAACTTGAGGTTCTGTTAATGGAAGGATGAGGTGTCCGAACAGATTTTTTTAATTTCTTCACTGAGGTTATGTGCACACTATTTGCCATTGGTTTTAGGGGTTATATTGTAATTTCAAGGACACGCTAAAAACATTTCGCTCCTAAATTTTAGAAAACATATTTTGTGTTAAATGAAGCCTGTTTTGAGGACCATTCTCGTCACATTTAAGAACTTTGATTTGGAAAATAATTGCATGTCATAATATATCACAGTGCAAATATTTAGATCCTAACAATAGGCTTTATTTTGTGTAATCAGAATATAATTTCCATCTTTCTTTTGAGGTGAAACATGGCCAGGAAATTGTTGGTCCCAGTATGTCAAGAGGTGTCAGAATGCCTCTATTTCCAAATAGATTTAGTTCCCAAATATCGGCGTTCTGCTTGTAAAATATCTAATGGATCATATGGGACATTTAGTGTCAATCTTAATTTAGCGGTATATGAACACCTTGATGCTCTTTGAGCATTTATAATACACCCTCTACAGCCATATATGTAAAATTTTTAACACATTTTTAGGAATTTTCTTCTTTTTGACACTCTTTTTTTTTATATTTGCTAATGTTACAAAAAGCAACAGACTACTGTCAGAGCGTACACTACAGGAATTAGTTCATGTGAAGTAAGTCTTCTCTTGATGCGATTTATTCCCCTTATTGTTAATCACTTTTAACTAACATTTTACTTCTTATTGTACTAATAACATGTAACTGTCAAATGTGTTTATATCCTGAAATCAATTGTCTTATTGATTCGAACAGCACATCCCGTACAAGGTATTCTGACATTTAACACAGTTGCATACTTACTTGAACTGTCCTGAGGCACAATAGAATGTGCATCATTTGTGATCACCCTATTGAGCGATTTCTGTCTGCAGTTATAGCCAGATTGTAACCCTGTTTTTAGGGGTATTCATGATGTCACTTGTTTTACAGAGATAATAAAATACAATAAATTTAGATTAAACCCTTAAAAGTTGTTGTTTTATTTTTAAACCTTAAATATAGCTCCACCCCTTTTTAGCGCTGTGTTCGTCGTCTTCCACAGAGTGAAAGTAAATATGTGACCCTTTAGTTGCACGGGTATATTTGTAGCAATAGCCATAAATACATTGTACGGGTCAAAATTATCGATTTTTTTTATACCAAAAATCACTAGGATATTAAGTAAAGATCATTCCATTATGATATTTTGATATTTTGTAAATTTCCTACTGTAAATATATCAAAAGTTTTGATTAGTAATATGCATTGCTAAGAACTTCATTTGGACAACTTCAAAGGCTCTCAGTATTTAGATTTTTTTGCACCCTCAGATTTCACATTTTCAAATAGTTGCATCTCGGCAAAATATTGCCCTATCATAAACCATACATCAATAAAAAGCTTATTTATTCAGCTTTCAGATGTTGTATAAATCTCAATTTCGAAAAATTGACACTTAAGACTGGTTTTGTGGTCCAGGGTCACATATGTATTTATTTAAAACGCTAAAACTAGCCTAAACTTGGTTTAAGCTGGTCTCCCAGCCTGACTAGCTAAAACCAGCCTGGTCAGCTAAGGAAGTGGACACAACCCCTCTAAAACCAGCCTGCTGACTAGCTTATATGAGGCTGGATCACCAGGTGAAACCAGCCAACCAGCTTAGGCTGGTTTTAGCTGTTTTTTCCCAGCAGTAGAATGGCTTCTTGTAAAATTTTCAGTCTACTGACATTTGATATGACATCATCTTCAAACTTTACAATGCTTATAACTTTTGTTAACTCTACAATAATTAAATCCATGCAACCAGCGAATTACTCTTCAAAAGCGATGCTATCCACTTTATTTATTTTCATCTTAGTAAAAGTTGGGGTGACTATTTGTAAATTTTATGGGCCTGGCTTCCGGCCATATCTGCGTCCAGCTATTTTTAGCTGTACAAAACCACTTGTTTTGCTGTTTGATTTTGCAAATTGGTGTGTCTTACCATATTATTTGAATGTATTGTCTTCATTATGTACACACTGGTTTGTAGTGCAAAGTGTTTCACTGTTTACTCCACGTTGTTATTCTTCTGGTCATTTCCCTAAATTCCAGCTAATGTTGAAGAATAAGGTGGATAGAGCTACCTCAAAAATGGAAGTTCAAAGACGAAAATGGCTGCACACTTTCTCTGGCATACAAGGAAATCTTTATAGTTAACAAAACAACACGCAAAGACCATTTAACCCAAGAACTGTGACATATTTTGTGACTGCATATTCAATAAAAAAGGGTGGGTCTTAATTTCATCCTTCAGAAATTGATTAGATTGTGAGGTTGGTCCCAAAATAATGTAATTCGCAATTTACCATGGTAATTTATACTCAGTTCTGGCTACAGTTGTTTTTGGGCCAATCACCTAAGCTGTAAACACCACATGACTGGCAGCAACATGAGAACAGACAGTCTTAATCCCTTAACACAGGGAAAACAAAACTAGAGGTATTTTGTGTTGCATGGAGGGAAAGTACTTTCTCTTACAGAAATGCCTTAAAAACGGCTAGATTTGATTACTTTTCATCTTGCTTAGAAGAAAACAAACACAACCCCAAGTATTTATTTAATACAATGGCTAAAATAAGAAAAAAAAAAAATATATATATATATATATATACATATATATATCAGCAGGTGCAGACATTTCACAACAGCACAGTAGTGATTTTAACTACTTTACTTCCAAGATCAACACTATTAGAGATACAATTTTAACCATGCAGCCATAAACTACAGTATTACATCAGATCCTTCCCTTAGGAAAAAATTCACACATTTGCTTCTATAGGAAATAACTAATTGTATGAACTTGTTAAATTATCTAAACCAACATTAGACCCTATTCCATCTTAGCTACTAAAAACTGCTTTCAGAAGTCATAGATCCTCTTCTGAATACTATTAATTTGTCACTGTCATTAGTATATGACCCCAACGATTAATTAATTACAGACCGATCTCGAACCCCCCTTTTCTATCAAAGATACTAGAAAAAGTAGTATTATCAAAGCTATGCTCCTTTTTAAAGAAAAACGGTATCTGTGAAGATTCCAGTCAGGATTTATCAGTATCACAGTACTGAGATTGCTCTCATTAGTTACAAATGAACTGCTGTAAAGCTGCTTTGACAATTTGCATTGTAAAAAGCGCTATATAAATAATAGTGACTTAACTAGAGGCTATCCTGAGTGAAGACAGTGAGAAGTCAATATGACACTGAAATGAAGTTTGGCAAAAAAATTTATTATATATATTGTGAACAGTTCTTTCATCTGATTGCAACCAAAAGAATATGGCAATAAATATATTACACGGTTCAATTCTGTACAATTCAAGGCAAGTGAGTGCAGCTGTTAGTTGTCGTTTCCATCCATGTATCGTAACAAAGTCCCTGATGTTGTCTGTATGCTACAAAAAGATCACATTTTAGACATCAGACCTTACAATCAGTCCTCACAGTTACAACGCAATGATATAGCAGTCTTACCATTCCACTAGCTCTGCTCCAATTATATCATGAATGTGATACTTCATCTGGAATTTGACCTGTGCAGTTGTGCGGCGTCCCTCCAATTCAGTCTTAAGGATTTCACCGTATTTGGCTTTCCTAACCATGCCAAGAACAGCTTTGCGTCCTGTCAGAAAAAAAAAGACTGGATATTAAACAGTATCAAACTGACAACCACTGAACACGAGTCTTGTAGTAAACGCTTACCCTTAATGAAGTACTTAATGAATTTGCCAGAGTTGGGGATTGAAAGCCACCAGCTGCCTGCATCCCTCACTGTAAGGACGCCTGATTTTACCAGCTGCCTGTAAGTCCAAAAGCATCTTAGTGGCAGAGACAATAACCATAAAACATACAAACATTTCTGTTCTGGTCCTTACGTTATCTCAGAGTCTTTAAAGAGCAACTCTTTAAGCATTTTTTCTTTGTTGAAACTTAAATTGGAGCAGCTGGGAATTAGCTTGGCCAGAAATTTCTCTACAGTTCCCAGCGTTTCTCTGCCAGCTTCCCCTTGCAGGACTTTGGCTCTGTAGTCTTCAGCAAACACCAAAGCGAAGGCCTCGGAGTCAAACCCCAGCTGGAACATCAACAGCTCGCCGTTTTCCCTCAACTCATTCTGATGAGAAAAGGCAGAGACCAGAGCTTTTGAATGTGTTAAGGTTATTATTACATGATCTTTGCCAAGATGAATCCTTTTTTTAATAGGCAAAACAATCTGGACCTTACCACCTGCTTGTCCACTGCAGTTTTGTCATTGTGTAAACTGTAGAGCTGGTGTTTTAAGACCACTGGTGGGAGACTGTCATTGAAGAGCTTGCGTGAAAACAGTGTCATGAGGTACTGCAAGCTTGACCGAATATCAGCTGCTCCATCTGATGAAACAAACACCATACAGCATGGTTATACTCTACTAGGAATCCATCATTTTTGTATAGTAATGTATTATTACATTTACATACTTTATGGTCCCTGCAAAGCCATTCAAATAACCATTACTGACATACAGACTCGTTTTAATTCTACTTTTTTTGTGTGTTGGTTTATGTTAAATGTTTTTTTTTTTGATCATTTTATTTTTGATTTTGATTCTTTTTTTTTCTTCAAAACGAGATGGAATGAAACAATATTGGAGTGATACAGTGTACATAATTAGAGAACAATAAGGTGAAAAATTGCATGCATTCATATCTATATTTTGAGTCAAACAGAAGTATTATTTTAAGGAGGAATGTTGCGTTTACTTTATACTACGTTTTCATAAAATTAAAAAACGCCATGATGTTTAAGACTTTACTACTACTTTAATGTTAAGTGTGTTTGTTTTTATTTATGGTTTTAAACACAACATGAGGGTAAAATATATAACGTTATACAAAAAAGGTCTTACCTTGACTCTCTCCCGCAACACTGTCAGCTGCACATCTGCGTTTTTTCGTTAAACAGAAAGTGTCTGCGATCAGAGCTCGTTTTCTGTTCATTTCTTACTGATTTTAAGCACTGACACTACTTCATTTAACTGTTTTCCTCATGTAGCTAGCTTGTATGCTAGCTGAGAATAGCGTAGAAATGTTTAGATATTTAATATTTTCCAGATGAAGTGACACAGAAACACAGTGTTTTCTTTCCAGAATATATTTTTATAAATTTTACTCTTGTAACTCGAGTTTCAATGTTTGTTCGCAGTTCATCAACTACACAACAACTGACTGCGACCTTTCTTCTTCGTTGCTTTTAGGATGACTCAAACCCATCGGCTGCTCTCTGGCGGTCTGTATTAAAACAACACGCATAGTTGAATTTATAAATATGACATAGTTGAATTTATAAAAATGACCCTGTTCAAAAGTTTACATACACTTGATACTTAATACTGTGTTGTGTTTTTTTGTTTGTTTATTTGTTTTTGTTTAGAGTTGTTCATGAGTCCCTTGTTTGTCCTGAACAGTTAACCTGCTGGTCTTTAGAAAAATCCTTCAGGTCCCACAAATTCTTTAGTTTTTCATAATTTGTATTAATCCTTTCCAACAATGACTACTCTATATGATTTTGAGATCCATCTTTTCACGCTGAGGGACTCATATGCAACTATTACAGAAGGTTCAAATGCTCACTGATGCTTCAGAAGGAAAAATGATGCATTAAGAGCCTAAGAGAAAACTTGTTGAATTTGAAGATCAGGGTAAGATCAGGTTTTACTCATATTGTTTTCTGGGGAACATGTAAGTATCTTCTGTAGCTTCTGAAGGGCAGTACTAAATGAAAAAAGAAGATATTTAGGCAAAATAAGAAATATGTACACATCCTTATTTTGTTTAGAAGTTTACACCATCATACATACATCCTTCCAAAGCATCAGTGAGCATTTGAACCTTTTGTAATAGTTCATTAAGAGTCCCTCAGTTGTCCTTGGACAGAGTTCAAATCCACAAAAATGCTGAAAAACCAAAGAATTTGTGGGACCTGAAGGACTTTTCTGTTAAACAGTGGGAAGTTTAACGGATAAACAAGGGACTCCTGAACAACTATCACTAAACAAAAAAACAGCTGTGGGTCATTCAGGTAACAACAGTATTCAATCAAGTATATGTAAAATTTTGAACAGGGTCATTTTTATACATTTTTATTATTTTCTCTTGTGGACTATATGTGACATCGTTTATGTAAAATATCTTATTCAGGTCAAAATAAAAAAATGCAAAATAAAAAATATCATATTTTGTACAAAACTTTAAATTGTTAAAAATTTGGTAATACGCACACAGTAAGTACATTTGTTGTCATCTAAAAATGCCGATCTACAACATCTCTTTGGAAATTGCTAGGCATCTTATAAAAAAGTCTTAATAACTCTGCTTATATATACATATATATATGTATATGTAGGCCAAACACTTGGTACTTGGTGCCTTCACCTCTTACAAAAAAACAAAACAAAACAAAACAAAAAAAAAGATGAGATTTAATGCTATATTTTTCCCACCCATCCATTCCCTAAACTGCTTGTCCTCTGTAGGGTCACAGGGACATAAAGGCCACCCAGGAGTGTAGCAAATGTTGGGCCCCTGTCACAAAACTGAGGGGTGGGTTGCCTTTCTCCCTCACCTGTCCCACCAGGCTTAAGTGTCTAAATGTCATATTTTAAAATACTATTAATCTTTTCTTTTTCGATGTTGGCACCCTAACTAGGATTGTTTATTCATACAAAAGCCCAGATTGATATTAATTACAAATAATACTATATAAATACAATCCAGACAGTTTCACAAAGATCCACCCACTTAGAGATTCCTGGTCTAGCCTAAAGGAAACCCTGTATGGATGGGCCAGCATGTGTGCACACACACACAAATTAACTCCTATGAACTTGTGGGGGAAACCGGACACCTGGAGGAACATTTTTGTGGGTTTATTAGTTGTAATTAGTGAAACTCTATTTCATCACAAATCTAATGGAAAAGTCTGGCAATATATGATGGAGCTGCCTTGACCTTTAGGACTATATAAAGTGAGGCTATCCCTTTATTAACATGTTGTTGTCTGTCTCTACATCATCAAACATAATTAAAACCCTAGTGGAAGAGTTAATGTGCAGTGATTGTTTTCATGTATGGCCTCTGGGGCCTTTGTGAGCCATAGAATGGCCTCCTGTTTGACTGCCCCAGTAAGTAATTAGTGCTCTGTTGTGATGTTCAAACTGAATAAACTGAATGCTGGGATCTTGTAAAATCTCATCATCTGTAGTCCTAGTAACAAGACAAGCTTACTCAAAATATAGGATCAAATTTAACAGATATAGGTGGTTCAGATATGAGCTAGGTCTATTTTGTTTGTCTTGCGTAACAACATTCACGTGGCTTTGAAAGAGCTGCGACCCTTTAAAAGAGCTAAATGATCCTTGTTCCCCTTAAAAAGCTATAAGCAGGCACAGCTGAAGTTTGACCTGGGAGTTTGCAAGCAAAGGTCAGTTTTAGATATCAAAAATAGATATATGCATGTAATAAATGTGTAATTGCTTATTTTTCTTGTTGGTAGGAACTGAAATGCTTCTTCAGCACAGGATTTCATTGTTGCTCCTCCTATGTTCATCACCACTCGGTACATTATTTTTCTTGTGTAATTTAAATACTATGTGGTTATAATTACAATTTGCATGCATATAAGAGAGCTTCATTTTTATAGACAAATACTGGTAAAATGCAACAATTTGAATACAAATTTTACAATCAGCATAACATTTGACTAGAATTTGAGAATGTCTAAGTAGTTTGTACTACTCTAAAATGGACTAAACCTGATAATGTTTTCCAGTGTGATTTGTGTGTATCTATACCATAATACCATTATGGTACATCATACATCAGATTTAATTACTTTTTTAATTTGTTTGTGAAAACGTATTCATTATGATTATATCATAACTGCCAATTGTTATTCAAATTCCTAAAACTACTTGTTTTATTTGCATGTTTATGTGAGTGAACTTTCTCACTTACAACAATAATAGTTTCATGTGGTTCATGTAGTTCACTGACATTTTCCTGTAGTTCAAACAGTAAATGGCGCTAGCAATGGCAAGGTCATGGGCTCAATTCCCAGGGAAACCAAGAACTGATCAAATGTAAATGTATGCTGCTTTGGATTTAAGCATCTGCCAAATGTATAAATGTAAACATGTTCATCTGGTCCTGTAGTGTTTGTTGGTGGTAATTCCACCGAGGTTCCCTGTGATCGTCGCTGTCTGGCAAATGCTCGGGTTCAGAAAGAATTGTTCAGTGCGCCACAGAATGATAACTGTACCATCGTAGTGAACATCACTTCAATACAATATGAGACATTGTCTTTCGTAAGTGTCACTTTTGTCTTGGTAATCATACTCTATATTCTATATAAAAAAAACCCCACAAATATACTTATAGCATCTTTTGTCACAATGTTTTAGGATACAAAGGGCATGGAAATGACTAGTCGTATCAAGGTAAACATGGTGAGTAAAGTTCTTGAATGAAATACAATTATTGAGTGTCACTACTATATTTTAACCTGGGCAGTGTTTGCTTGTTTGTTTTTAATATAAAAAGCAAATGTAAAAGCTTTTCACACCAAAAAGTGAAATAAATAAGCCTAAGGCTGAAAGAAAAATAAATTCAGGTTTGTACAGTAGAACTGTAGGAAAAGGAAGTTCAACACTTTTAAGCAATGAGAAAAATGAAGCACAAATGTTAGTTAATCGAAAGTAAGTTTTGCTTATTGTTGAATTGGATCAACACAGGTCAGCGGCAAAGACATTAGTTAATAAAGTGGGATTCAATTCATAAAGGAAACAAAGGTAACTGGCGTTTTTGAAAAAGTAACTCCGATATTTTCTTGTAAATGAAAAATTAATGCTTTATAGTTACTTGAAAAAGTAATCTGATTCTGTAATTCACGTTACTTGTAATGTGTTACCCCCAACACTGATAATGGCTGGCTGGCTGTACATTTATCACAATTATTACACAGTTACACAATGCAAATATATAACATGAAACTAAAACATTTCATTTAAATTATTTTATGTTAAGAAACTGAGTGTGTAAGAGATATACTGCAAAATAAAATAAGAAGCTGTTTCTTTCACTAAAACAAAAGTTATTCTAATAATTTCCAAAAATGCAAGTAAAAAATGCATTTCCTAGACTGATTCTATCTGATTTCTGCACCACAGGAATGGAAGGACCCTGATCTTGGATGGATGCAAGAGAAATCTAGATATCCAACAATTGTTCTGCCTGTTGATAAAATTTGGATTCCTCGGATAGTTTTGGACAATGCGTAAGTCTCTGATGCTAATTTATTGCATATAGTGCCTAGCGAAAGTATTCACACCCATTCTTTGTTTTTCACGTTTTATGTTGCGACCTTAAAACTGTTTTAAATTACTTTTTTCCATATCAATCTATGCACTCCATGCACCATACTGACAAAGCAAAAACAGAATTGTACCAACTTCAAACATTTATTTGTCTGAGGTTCTGAATGCTCTGGACTGGGTTTTCATTAAGGCTCAATATCTCAGTCTCAATATTTCAGTGCATTGAGCTTTTTTCTACTCTGACGAGTCCCTCAGTTCCTACCACTAAAAAACAGCCCCACAGCATGAGGCTGCTACCAGCACATTTTACTTTTGGGATGGTACTCTGCAGGTGATGAACATTGCCTGGTTTCTTTCAAATATGATGCTTGGAATTGAGGTTCATCAGACCACAGAATCTTGTTTCTCACAGTCTAAGCCAGCTCTAGGAAGAGTCCTGGTTGTTTCAAATTTCTTCCATTAAGGGTAATGGAGATTATATGCTTCTGTGAAACTTCAATGCAGCAGATGTTTTTCTGAACTCTTCCCCAGATGTGTGGCTTGACAAAATGTGGAGGAAAAAAAACAACAAAAAAAACAACAACAAAGGGGTATGAATACTTTCGCAAGACACTGTATATTTATCACTATGGTGTCTACAGAGAAACTAAATCCATCAGAAGATCACAAACCCAACACAAGGCCTCGAACAACGTTGTTAAGTTGTCATAATCTGTCTCTGCTTGCACTCAGAATAGAAACGACCATTGAGCCATACACTAATGATGTACAGGTGAGGCGGGATGGAACTGTGGAACATGCAGTCGTTTTGTTCACCACAGTGAGCTGTGAAATCAACCTCTTCAACTACCCCTTTGTGAAGGGGTCGTGCCCTGTGGCCATCAATGGATGGAGCCAGAAAAGTACGACTGAAATCACAAGAATATTTGTTATGCAGATTATGACCATGTATTTTTGCTTATATTATGCAAACATTATAAATGAATAGTGCCTGTTTTCTATGGTTTGCACCGAGCAAATAAACTTTTGTAAATATGGTCTATAATAGCCAAGTTTACTTGGAAATGAAACGTGTTTGCACTCAAAGGAATGGCAATGACTTAATTTAAATATCTCATGGTCTGATTAAAGTGGAATAACAGCAACTATTAAGTGAAAAAACCCACTGTGAAAGTTATATATTTGAATAACTTGAATATGTTCTCTTGTTTGTTTGATCCAGCTTGTGCGCTCACACTTCAGATCGCTGATAATGTGTCTTTGGTGGACAGCAGTGGAGGAGAGTGGCAGACTAACAGCGTGGAGAAAATAGTGGATTCATCAAATCGTGCTTATCTCCTAGTAACCAAATTATTCACTCCTAATCACCTGATCTGTGTTTAGAGAGCTTGTAACCTGTAACCCTCAAAGCATAAATGGTCCATTATATATCCATATACAGTTTTTATAAATAAATGCTGCATGAGCACCATATAAACAATCACAAAAGACTAAATTCGGTAACTTTTCGGTAATAGCATGAGACGTGACCACACACACACCAATTTCCTCTGAATCTCAATGCAACTTTTTTAAGTTTACGTTTGAAACTAGACTGAAAAATAGACAGTAATTGTACTGTAATACCTTGTCATGTGATTTAACATGTGAATTAAAGTCATAAATCCATAATCACTTGTTAATGAATCACTTTTGATCTTTGAACAGGTCGAACTGTCAATTAACCCCTTTAGTGCTTTTGTGACGCTGATCCTGCCAAGTGGACTGGTACTGCTGGCAGACCTGGTGAGCTTTGCTCTGCCATTCGAAGGAGGAGAACGCAACTCTTTCAAGGTCACCTTGGTCCTGAGCTTCACCATGTTCCTCCTCATCCTCAACGAGCACCTGCCTAATGGCGGCAACTGTAGCCCCCTCCTCCGTAAGTGCAAGAACAGAGAGATTTTAAACAAAACACTACAGATTTTTACTGTGCCGATGAAAAATGATGCTGACAGCACTTATGTTTAGTCCTAATATTAGACCCTAATGAAAAGTGCTCAGGTAGTCGAGAAATCATCTTTGTAGAAACTGTTTGCGTATGTAGACTAGGGATGTCACAGTTCCCAATATAATATTGAACCGTTCAGTACAACACCCATGGTTCAATTTGTGCTTGTGAATTGTTTGAAATAACACTTCCTTATGTGATCTGATGTGGCTTCGTATCACAGAATAAGGCAGACAATACTACACTCATAATATTCTGTGTGTCGATTAGCAATCCCTGTTAAAAAAAAACAGCATATGCTGTTTAGGTTTTGTTTTGATGCTGATTTTAGCTGGTTTATGCTGGTCCTTAACTGGTCATGTGCTGGTCAAGGAAAAGGTCAAGCAAAAACCAGCTAAGGACCAGCAAGGTCAAGCTTAAACCAGCATCCCAGCATGAAAACCTACCTAACCAGCATATGCTTTTTTTTTCAACAGGGATGTCTTACAAATATACTTAATCAGTGTGAAAATATTCATATTATTTCCTGGCTGGAACGGAACGTCATCAGTGTTACCTTTTTGACGCGTATGTGGATTTTCTCTACGAGGGCGCCCTCTGGCGTCTAGTATGAATAAAAACCCATCCTATTTTGCGTAAAAATCAAAATAAGTATCAAAAAAATATTAAGCCGACATATAATAATCCATGCTCTTTCCAGTGTACAGAGGTTTACAGGAGTATTTTGTTGTTAATTTGTTGCAAAAAATGCTGTGGTTAAAAACCGAGGTACGTATTGAATCATCAACTTTATTGTTGCATCCCTAATGTAGACTTAGTTTAGTAAATTTCTGTTTTAGGAAGTTGTGGGTCAAGACTTAATTGTGAAGGTCAGATCCTCCCTTTCCCCCTACATTTTCACCCTGCACATATAAAGAAAAATGTTTATACTCCCAAGCAGTTTTGGGGAAAGTTACTCTTAAAAGTAATGCATTACAATATGGCGTTACTCTCTAAAAAAGTAACTAATTATGCTTACTTTTTATGGAAAGTAAATGCGTTACATTACTTTTGTGTTACTTTTGCGTTACCTTTTAAATCTGGGCAGGGCTTGCTTGTTTGTTTTTAATATAAAAAAAATAGATTTTTAGCAAATGTAAAAGCCCTTTCACACCAAAAAGTGAAATAAGTGAATAAGCTGAGGGGAAGGGGAATAAAGCTGAAGCAAAAGTAAATACACATCTGTACAGTAGAACTGTATAGGAAAAGGAAGTTCAACAATCATCAGCAATGAAAAATGAAGCACAAATTAGTTAATCTAAAGTAAGTTTTACTTATTAGTACGTTTGAATTGGATCAACAAACGTCAGCAGCAAAGACACTGGTTAATAAAATGAGATTAAATACATAAAGGACACAAAAGGTAACTGGCATTACTTGTAAATGAAAAAGTAATGCGTTACTTTACTAGTTACTTGAAAAATGTAATCTGATTATGTAACTTGTAATGCGTTACCCCCAACACTTTTCTAACAGCATACTTAGTCTTTGAGTATAGAAAATAACTAGTCAAAATCACTAGCATCACATCATTATATGCAATAATAAGTGGATGGCATTTTCTCTGTTTTCTCCTCTAAAGATTACCACTTCAGCTTCTGTCTGGTGTGTTTGGTTATGAGTATGCTGGTTTCCATAGTGTTAACACGTCTGTCTGTAGAAGACAGCTTCTTGGTGTGCAGACGCTCCACCAAGGTTCATCCATCAAACAGCACCAAAACACAACATGATGACCAGGATCAAGAAAAAGGTGAGAGATGACTGGAAACGAAACTGGAAAAGGTTGATTTGCTTATTTAGTCTTAAGTTATGAACCAAACAGGAAAAAGTGCGAATGTGTAAGGTAATATATGTTTTTATAACGGTAATATACTTACTCATATCCTGGCCTAAAGTGAACAGGTAAATGTCATTTGCAATGCATTTTACTGCTGTAAAAATATGTAGACCAGGACATTATTTTATCCATTATTTAGTTCAACATTGTATTAATATAAATAATTTGATCTGCATCAACAGATACAGGTGTGATTACAACAAAGTCTGGTGATCTGGCTTCAGAGATGGCTTCGCTCCAGAAAATAGTGAAATTTTTGGAGGACCTGGATAAAGGAGAAAAGGAGGCACAGCGTAAAGTGGCATTTGCTTACTTCCTAGACAAATTCTGCTTTGCCTTTTTTATAATCATCTACATAATTTATGCCATAATTCTTATTACTATCACCCGAACAGACATTTGTAAGGTTAATAATCTAGACTTCTGGGATGATTCCCGTCGTGAAGATGACTACTATGACTACTCATATGTATACCCATAGTCACTTTCACCGTACTGTAGTGTAGTAATAGAATATTTCAGATCTCAAGTGCCAAGTTTTTGTTTTCCTGATTAGTGCATATAATCTGTAACAAACTATGCAAGGTAATGACCAAATAATATACAGGGCATATCAAAAAGTGATTTATTACTATTTATAGGAATATCAACAAAATCTTGGGAATCAATAAAAGTCAAAATACAAAATAGCTTAAATTGTAATTCTCAGTGTCTAACTGAATATACAATCTTTCTGCATGCTATTGAAATGCAATTTTAATTTTATTAAACCACTATTCTTGTTATTCTTGTATGCATTAATTAAAACAACAAATACAAATGTTATTTTAATCAAAACTGAACATTTTTGTCATTCTTTATGTTGTGGATGATTTTTCAGTGCACATTATTCTATATAACTTACAGATGCTAAAAGATGACTGGGTAATTGTTTAACTGTGTCAGTTATATGTCTTTAAATGTATTTTAATAATAATAAAAAAAAAAAATATGTGACACTGAACCACAAAACCAATCATAAGGGTCAATTTTTTAAATGTATATTTAAACATAATCTGAAAGCTGAATAAATAAGATTTCCAATATGTATGATTTGTTAGGATAGAACAATATTTGGCCAAGATACAACTATTTGAAAAACTAAGGGTGCAGAAAAAAAAAAAAAATAATAAAAAAAAATAAATAATAATAATAATAATAATAATAATAATAAAGTAAATAAATAAATTAAAAAAATACAAAAATCACCTTTAAAGTTATCCAAATGAAGTTCTTAGCAATGCATATTACTAATCTAAAGTTAAGTTTTTATATATTTATGATATCAAATATACAAATGTACAAATGTACAAAATATATTAATTGAACATGTTCTTTACTTAATATCCTAATCATTTTTGGTATATAAATAAATATATATATAATTGACATACAATGTATTTTTGGCTATTGCTACAAATATACTCGTGGTACTCAGGTCCAAGCTATTTTCCAGATTGTGTTGCTCACATTTACAATATTTTTTTTACTGGCTTACGTGGTGTGAGAGCTGTTACGACCCTGGCCTGTCATGCTGTCACAGCTATAGTTTATTGAGGGAAAAATCTTCTAAATTGAATTCATATAAAACAATGCAGACATGATCAATTTCCAGATTTATATAGTGCACAATCCAGTTTTTTTATATGACACCATTAAAACACTTTGAACATGTAAAAAATCTATTATTTTACACAACTCTCCAATGAGGATGTTTTACAATTTGGCCTAACCAAACAGAAGACTAACTGCTCTTCTCCAAGCAGCTATCATAACCTTCATTAACATTACACACAGGTAAAGCCTCAGTGACAAAAAGAGTTGCAAATGACAATCACCTGTTCTGAATGTTCTGCTGGTCTTTACTTTCCAATAAACTTGCCTGAATGTAACTTGTTGCTGCGCTGGAATTTCATATGATCAAATGAGGCATTACTGACATTTGTAGTAAAAGCTTGATTTCCTCACTCATTGTGCCAAACTGAGATTTTTTTTTAAGAATGCACTGGTGTTTTTTCCATGCAGTTACAATGAATGTGGACATGTTTCTCAGAACAGAATTTTCCTTTTTAGGTGAATTATTTCTCTTAACAGACCTGAAACCCAAAGACATCAGTGTGGTACAGGACCAGGAGGTTATTGACAAAAGCATTGGTTAGCCTAACTGCTCAAGATAAACCAGGTTTTCATGATTTGTAATCAAAATTTGATGTGATATTGTCTGTTTTTTTTTTTTTTTTTTTTTTTTAGTTTGTATTATTTTACTAGTTTTTACTTAGTCTACAAAATAGAATCTTTGTGTATATTTACATATTTGAAAAATCTGCTTTAACTGTGTGAATAAAATATCTGAAACAGACAGACCAGCAACTAGCAAAAACTTAAAATACCTGGAAAAAAAAACGTTTTGTGTATAAAACAGTTTTGATATGGTGTTTGATCTGTGCCTTCACATCCACTGAAAGGACATGTATGCGTGACATTCTCTGACACTTGATCATGTTTACCTGAAAGTAAACTAACCCTTCACATATCCCTCCCTGGAGCAAGTTAGGTTTATGCAGTTGCAATGTTTACTAACAGTTCAGATTATATAAGTTAAAGGATTAGTTCACTTTCAGAACAAAAATGTACAGATAATGTACTCACCCTCTTGTCATCCAAGATGTTTCTTTCTTCAGTCATAAAGAAATTATGTTTTTTTGAGGAAAGCATTTCAGGATTTCTCTCCATATAATGGACTTCTATAGTGCCCCCAAGTTTGAACTTCCAAAATGCAATATAAATCCAGCTTCGAAGGTCTTAAAATAATCCCAGCCGATGAAGAAGGGTCTTATCTCGCAAAACGATTGAGTATTTTCAAAACAAATTGATAATTAATATACTTTTTAACCTCAAATGTTCGTCATAATTTATTTACGACTAAAGAAAGACAGACATGAACATCTTGGATGACAAGGGGGTAAGTACATTGTAATAAAAAAATCATTGTAATGTAATTTTTTGTTCTGAAAGTGAACTAATCCTTTACGTTTTTGGAATTAAAAACTGTGGTTAATGCCAGTGTAGCTGCTAAATTGTAACCCATTCTGGATTACAGTTCCTAAGATTTTTACTGCTTGTGGCTACTATAGATCAAAATAATCCACAAAGTCACAAAATAATAATAATTATGGAGATGAAATTTATTTATGCAGCCAATTCATAGATAGAGAGGCCATGACTGATAGAAGTCAATGGGCATATTTGGCCATGCAGGACACAGGGGTTGCACGTCAATTTTAATATGAACAGGATACAATACTACAGTAGTGTCGGACTGGAAATTTGGTATTTAACCTGAAAATAAACACGTTTAGAATTCTGAACTGTTTAAAACAATTCAGTCGAGAAAATTAAAAATGGCACTTCATGACAGAAAGGTAGCCAACCCCCAGGGCAAACCAACAATTGTTCTCTGTCCAGCTATCATAAAAAGTCTGAGTGCACTATTATTGCCTTTGATTGACTCTTCTGAATGTATTTTTTTATGAACCTGCTTATGCATGTAGACAGGTGTTCTGTTTGGCTGTGAGGCAAATGAAGGGCCTAGAGGTAGTTGACACTGAGCTGGAAGCTGCTTTTGTACTTATAGCCTTGAAGCCCATATGGAGGCTCATCAGAATCTCAAAAACTAGTGTCTATACAAAATGTGGGATGAAATTTAATATGAGCTGGATCTATTGTGTTTGTCCTACTGTACATAACCCCAAAGGCTTATTGCCTTTAAAAAACCGAGTGATGCTTGTTCATATAATCCATAAATACTGACAGGTGAAATTTTCCTTCATTTGCTCATGTTGGCTTGCAAAGGTAGGTTTATCAGTTTTTTTGGTAACACTTTATAATAACGTTCAGTTGTAAGTCATTTATAAGTGACGTTTATTCACTTGACAGCAAACAATTTATTATCATTTAAAAAGAAAATAGTTTTAGAATAATTGCATTTTTGTGCTTTTTAACATGGCACTTATTAATCATTTATAAACACATAGTCATGTTTTGTAAATGATTAGTTCATTAACTAATTACTTGTAAATGAACTTGTAATTTACTTGTAAATGAATTAACAAAACATACACAAATTGTTAGCATATCACTTATTAATCATTTGTGAATGTTTTGTAAAAGATTATTTCATCATTAACTAATCACTTATAAATGACTTACAGCTGAATGTTAGTATAAAGTTACCTTTTTTTTGTTTTGTTTTCTAAGCTACTGTGGATATGGCTTCTTAAATTATACATGTAAGAGACTTTTGAATATAAGAGAATAAAATATATATTTTTTTGTTTTGTAGGAGCTGAAATGATTCTTCAAAACAGGTTCGCATTGTGGTTTCTCATCCTTTCAAGTTTCTCAAGTCAAGGTAAACACTTTCTCTAGCTGCAGTGGATATACTTTCTACTGTAATTTTGTAGACTTATGCCTTTTAACTTAAAAGTAATGTTTCTAACATGCTTATCAGATCTAACAGTTTTGGCAGATTCATGTGACAGTCGATGTCTGGCAAATTCTATAATTGCCAAGAAACTGATAAGCGCGCCACACGGCGATAGCTGTTCTGTCACAGTAAACGTCACTTCAATGCAATATGAGACTCTGTCTTTTGTAAGTACCAGAATATTTTATTACGTTTTTGTCTTTTATTCATGCTTGGAAAAACAAATCTAATCAATAATATGAAACATCATGGTTAACAATTTTTACTTTCTACATTGTAGGTGTGAACTTGAAAATATAAATTCTACATTTGTATTTTAATTTCACATTTTAGAATTAATGTTCTGACATACCCCTAATAAATGTAACTTCAGACTGTTTGTAATATTTACAATGAGCCAAAAAAGTAGGGCTGTTAATCTATTAAAAACCTGAATAATACTATAAATGACTTAGTCTTATCCAATTAGTCTTTAATGAAATATGCTTTGAATTAATATATGCCAAGTACAACTGTTATATTTAAATGTGTTGCAAATGATTTGTATCACCTTGTAAGCAGATGGTATTCAATTCAAATGCTTCAAAATTACTTACTTTTGCTCCATATGACATATGACAAAGTATTGTTTTTACTTATTTTTATTCAATTAAATACATTTTAAGTAAATTTGAATACTTTTTTCAGTATTCTCCATATCATTTTCACGTTGCATAAACTCTGTCACCATTTTTTCGCAATCCATATTTAGGATACAAAGAACATGCAAATAAGCAGCCGTGTCAAGTTGAATATGGTGAGCAGAAACACCTTTACTTACTTAACAAAATGTTAGTGATGTGAAGTGTTTTTTGAAAAATATTTTTCCCCACAGAGGTGGAATGATCCTGGACTAGTGTGGAATGAAACCACATCTAATGCTACAGCGATTATGTTGCCAGTTGACAAAATCTGGACTCCTGGGCTAGTTTTGGATAATGCGTAAGTGAAATTAGAAGAGGTCCTACATCAAATCAAATTTTCAGAACGACTCTGATAGTACAAACTTTAACACTGATGATATATTTTATGAATCTGAGAGTACAGATTACAATATTGTGGGAACAATAAGCTTAAAAGGACTATAAGCTTAAAAAAGCTGCCTTCGTTTAGGAATTGCTTATAGTTTATAATGTCAATCCAAACCTGTATGCATCTCTTTCTTCTGTTAAATACAAAAGGAAATCATAAGCGTGCATGTGTCCATGTCCTGCTATAAACCGACTGTCGTCATGAAGAGTGTAGAGTGTTTATAGGTAAACTGGATATGAGAAAGCTGAAGCTACACAAGCTAAACAAACTCCTGATTGGTTCCCAGCTTGGGTAACATGTCATATTCTCTTTTGTATTCATTCAGAATAGATATAACTGTGCAGCCATACAAAAATGATGTACTGGTGCTGAGCAATGGAAATGTGGACCATGCTGTTGTGTTGTTCATATCAGCGAGCTGTGATATCAACCTTTTCACCTACCCTTTTGTGGAAGGGGATTGTCCTGTGGCCATCAATGGATGGAACCAAAGCAGTAAGATGACATTTTTAAATGATTAGTAGACCAATATTCATAATTTGCTCATAATTTTTCCTGAGTAAATGCTTAGTAGGGACATTTAACTATAGATGTTTAAATAATTACTAAACATTCTTTTGCTTCTGTTGATCTAGACTGTGGGCTTATACTCTCCATATCTCAAAACATATCTATGAGTGGGACTGCGCAGAGTGGAGAATGGTTGACTGAGAATGTGAAAACTAACTATTTCAAGTTTCAAAATCGCACATATCTCTCGGTAACTACTGATTCATTCATATTCTTAGTTTTAGTGTAGATCTCAGGATTGCCTTAACTTCTTAAATGCAGCATGAGATAAAAGACCTTATGTTACATGTTCTTGGTCTTAGGATGTGTACCAAATCAAAATTTTAGGAATTACAGCCATACCCTGTTGAAAAAAACAGCATATGCTGGTTAGGTATGTTCTGAAGCATGGCTGCATTTAAAAATGGGAAAAGATATATAATATTCTGTTTGTGCACAGAAGTCCCTTTAAGTGGTTGATATGGTAGACCCTGAATGACAATGCTTTTCCTAACTGTACATTATGACCTATATCAAACAGACACTGACAAAATAATATTAGAATTGATTTTTTACATACTGGCATTACTTTTACTGTCGATTGGAAACAATAAATGCTGCACAGAAACTTTTGAATACTGAAACTTAAATCATGTTTTTTATTTTAATAACTTCCATTATGGCCAAATATCAAGTAAAAATTGTTTCCCTGTGACATAAATTGTCATGCAAATGTACTAACATTCTCCACCCATGTTAATATGTGCACAGAAACACAGACACCATCCAAAACAGAGAACACAAAAACAAAAAGGGACATAACAATGACTATTTTTGTTAATACTCTGTAAGACCAAATACAATATACAGAATATATATGTTAATCTGTAGAGTGAAGACATAAATATTAAACTGATAACTAAACTTTTGTCATCTGTTAACAGGTCACGTTATCCATCAATCCATTCAGTGCTGTTGTGACCCTGATCCTGCCCAGTGTATTAATAATGCTGGCTGACCTGGTGAGCTTTGCTTTGCCAGTTCAAGGAGGAGAACGTAACAACCTTAAGGTTACCTTGGTCCTGAGCTTCACCATGTTCCTAGTCATCCTCAATGATCATCTGTCCAGTGGTATAAGTTGTAGCCCTCTCATCCGTAAGTGAAAGAACACAACAACAGGCCTCTTGCACCCGTCATTAGCACTGGGCAATAGTCATAGCGGGATGCAGTACAATTACTTGCAAGTTACAGAATATTTGGACGTACTTAAAGTTGGTATGAAAAAGTTGACAATAGACAATACTTTGGGATCGTATGTAAGAGCAAAATGTATCAAACAAGAATGTGGTTTATCAAATGTATCAAACCACATGTGGTTTAAGTAATCCAAATGCAAAACCTAGTGAAAACATAAACAATATAATGCAGAGTACTTGGGTACTGGGCACTTACAGTGTCTTGCGAAAGTATTTATACCCCTTAATTTTTTTTTTTCACGTTTTATGTTGCTGCCTTAGGTTAAACTGCTTTAAATTACTTTACAAAAACAGTCACAACTTAAATTGTATTAAACAAAAAAAAAAAAAAAAGTAGATGGCATAAGTATTCATACCCTTAACTCAGTACCTAGCTGAAGCACCTATTAAGCCTCAAGTCTTTTTGGGTATGAGTTGTCTATAATCCACTTTTACTGTGTCTTTGGGATTATTGTTCTGTTGGAAGATGCCTTCTGCCCAGTCTGAGGTTCTGAATGCTCTGAAATGGGTTTTCATTAATCTCTATATTTCAGTGCATTGAGCTTTCCTTCTACTCTGACGAGTCCCCCAGTCCCTGCTGCTGAAAAACAGCCCCACAGCATGAGGCTGCTACCTCCATACTTTACTTTTGGGAATGTACTGTACAGGTGATGAGCAGTGCCTGGTTTCCCTCAAACATGATGCCTGAATTGAGGTTCATCAGACCAGAGAATCTTGTTTCTCAGGTTTTTTGTGTGTTTTCATGTGTCTTCACATGGCTTGGTGCAATCCTGTTTCTGAGTTCTACAGGCAGTTTTTTTTACCTTAGGACTTAGTTTTTATTCTGATATGCATTTTCAGCTGTTAGACTTTTTATTAAGACGTGTTTGCATTTCTAAATTATACCCATTCAGTTGAATTTGCGGTTTAACTCCATTCAAAGTGTAGTAACATCTATAAGCAATATGAAAGTTCCTGAGCTAAATTTCAACTGTCCCAGATAAGGGTATGAATAGTAATGCAATGGAATCATTTAATTAATTATTTGTTTTCCCTTATGGTGTAAATTGATGTGGAAAAATGAATTTAAAGCAGTTTAACATAAGGCAGCAACATAAAACATGAAAAATAATGAAGAAGTGTAAATCATTTTACAAAGTCCTGTGAAACCTAATACTTAGCAGATGAGCTCAAAATATTGCAGATGCAAGCAAAATAATGTGGCTGCTGAAGCTTGTTTCTCCTTCACATCTCACATTTGCTTTTCACTATTTCATTTAGAACATTTAAATTATGTTTGAGAAATCGTTGACAAGTCAGCAACATCAATGCTATAAAATGAGAACATTGCTACAGAAGTCAGATAACCAACATAGGCTCATTGGAAATACAGTATGTGCTCTATATACATTTCTGCAAACCTGAAAAAAACATACCTATATGTACAAATTACAGCAGTAAAACAGTAAAACTTTTTTTATTCCTTTTTACACAAAGTATGATTTACAGGTAAACAATTACTTGCATATTTCATAACAGATATATAATGTTATGACTTCAAAACAATTTTAACATTCTGATTTGAAAACTGATACTTTTTAACATGTTGGGTTTAACGCATTACAGTAATGTGAGTTACGTAATACGATTACTTTTTTCAAGTAACTAGTAAATTACTTTATAATTTACAAGAAAATACTTGACTTACTTTTTCAAATAAGTAATTCCATTTTTTTTTTTTTTGCTATTTATTGACTGAAAACGCTCCTGCCCCCATGTTGAGAGAAATTGGGAGTAAGATGTTACTTTAGTTCTAGAATAAATATGAACATGCATTAATTCATGTCACTCACAAAAAATTATTCAGTATTCCTTAAAATGAATAAAAACAGTGAAATGCAACTCAGAATATGATGCAAACCTGCAATAATTAAATATGTTAAATAATATCAAAATATCCTTTACAAATACAATTATCCTTTATGTATTGGCTGCTAACCAATTCAACCACTCTAATAACCAAAAATTACTCAAGATTTTATTTTATTTTAACTTTATAGTTCTTTATTTTTTTAATTGCTGAAGAGTGTTGAACTTTCTGTGTTCTACTGTATAGATCTGAATTTACTTTTCATTCAGGCTTTTGGTGTGTTCATTTGGCTAAAATTTGTCTGTTTGATAAAACAGCTCAAATTGCATAAAGAAGTTAAAATAGCATGGCTGCATCAACAAATACATTTTATGTCACTTTTGCATTTGTTAACACTATTGGGTAGGTTTAGGTTTGGGTTTGGTGTAGGGGATATTTCCAACATAATAGAAAATTAACTTCACTGATAGCACACGTACATCTGCATTTACATCTGCAAGGCGTAGTTTGCTCATCTGCAATACGTTTACTGGATGTTTCCTATCAGATGTCAAATAAACATCTATTAGGTGTCTTTAAGATCTTTATGATTTAGAATGTATGTAAAACTGACATCTTATAGATGTCTGCCAGACGTTTGTACACAGCAGAGGCTTTCCAGATCAAGAGATCTTTAACAGACATCTTGCAGTGTGCTATCTGGGTTTTAGCGACACTAAAGTTTTTTGAATTCTGAATTTAATTCGGAACATCCGCAATGCGTACCTCAAGCAGCGTGCCAACAAGCCTGTGCCAACATAATAAAAAGGTGCCACGGTCAGGTATTGAACGTTTGTTTTAGCACCACTCTCTGGACATTTTACTTTGAAACTGCTGAGAAACATGCAGTAATGTACATAATTATGGTGTTGCAGGAATGTATATAGAGGCACGTATTTTTATAACAGATTTTTAACTGGATAATTCATGAAAATGTATGCACTGCAAAAAGTAAATTAACGTTTACTATTGCTAAATGAATGCTTTTACTTCAAAGATTACCACTTCTGCTTCTGTCTGGTCAGTCTGGTGCTGAGCATGGTGACATCTATCATTTTGACACGTCTGACATTACATGACAGCATCCTGCCTTGTAAATGCTCAAAAAGCATCAGAACACAAAATGGCAGTCTGGGCCAGCATGAAGGTAAGAGAATAACAAATATGGCAAAGAGTATAAAGCGACTTGTAGTGTGTTCATGCATATATATGGTCTCCATTAGCAGATGCTGGTGTGATTGAAACAACAAAGTCTACCGATCTGGCTTCAGAGGTGGCTTCCCTCCAAAAAGTAGTGAACTTTTTGGAAAACGTGGACCGAAAAGAACAAGTGGCAAACAGCAACGAGGCTTATGTAGACCGCTTGGACAAAATCTGTTTCTGTTTCTTTTTGCTAATTGACATTATTTACATCATCATTGTTGTCATTGTCACTAGAACAGATATTTGTAAACCCAAAAAGATGATTATCTGGGATAAGGAAGATTTTTTCCCTTATGGCAACAACAGCAACAACAACAACAACAACACCAACACCACATATGTTAGTAGTGGTTATGATTATTATAATTATTATAATAATTATTAAACATAATATGATTTTATTTATTTTATTTGGGGTTACATTCTAAAACAGAATTTAATTTTTATATTTGGTTTATAACATAAGTCAAGGAGGAGCTTGTTCATCTTATTCAGTCCATCATGTTCCAAGGGGTCTACAGCTTCCAATGATTCATCCAGTGATGATTAATAATTTATCTTTCTACACATTACTCATGAAGGGATGGGGAAGTTGGAGGAGAAAGAATCTAACAGCTCAAGTTTGATTTAGGTACAAACAATCAAGCATGTTTATTATTATTATTATTATTATTTAGATTATTGTTTAAATGAATTTAAATATAATTCCATATTTTATTTACACATTCTCATTAACTGTGCCATTATTAACCTACTTTAAAGTTAGTATTTCAATATTCATATAGAAATAAAGGTAACACTTTACAATAAAGTGTCATTTGTTAACGTTAGTTAATGTATTAGCTAACACGAATGAACAACTGACACTACATTTGTTACACTGTTTATAAATCTTGGTTAAAGTTAGTTAACTGACCATTATATTATATAGACCATTCACTGTTAGTTCACAGTGCATTAACTAATGTTAACAAACACAACTTGTGATTTTAATAACGCATTAGTAAATGCTGAAATTAACATGAACTAAGATTACTAAATGCTGTAGAAGTAAAAGCTTAAATTGGATTTGAACATCCAAAACCAGGATTCTATCACCACAGATCAGTATTTGCCATCTGTTTTGTGATCAATACTTAAAATGTCCACAACCATAAAAACACATTTATTATACTGAAACTCATATTTAAAAGTTTCAGTTGTAAGTTGTAAGTTTTAATTGGATAAAATAATCTGCTAAGTGAATGTAAATGTACATGAAATGTATAATAATAGGCATGTATTATGTATTATGATTTAGTTGTAGGTTTTGAGTTCTGTCTGGTTAGAGCATGCTGGTTTCTGGACCTGACTGAAGATGGCAGCATCCTGACATGTACAAGCTCAAAACTGTGTGTCAATAAACAAAGACAATAATACCTGGAGAGTGCAATAAATGAAAAATCCCTCCACAAAGACGAGTGTAGTTTAGACACCTACCAGCTGGAGCTAACTAGAACATATTGTGTAGCTAGTTTTCAGTTTTCAATAGACTTGCATTACAAATGTACAAATGACACATTTGGAAGACACTTTTCTAAAACATGGCAAGCTTAAAAAATATTATATTGGAAAAAGATAAAAAAAAAGAGAAATGTGCAGAATCCATTAAACTTTGGTAAAACTTTATTTTAAGGACCAATTCTCACTATTACCTAGCATGCATATTGCTAGCATATAGGCTGTATACTAGTACTTATAAAGCACATATTAATGTCTTATTCTGTATATATTAAAAAAGTGTAACTGGAAGTTTAACTTATATAAATATGGATATATAAATCTTGTTCTGTTTGATCGTAGAGATATGTAATTCATACTGGTGTTATCAGAATGTTAGACATTCAATGTCCAGTTGAATTACATATCTCTACGATCAAACAGAACAAGATTTATATATCCATATTTATATAAGTTAAACTTCCAGTTACACTTTTTTAATTTTTACTGTAAAGTCATATTTCTGTGCATGACAGTATTTCTTGGTATGAACTAATGGCTTTCAAATTAAATTCTCAATAAAGATACTTAATAAGATGCCAAAAGTTACTATTTGATGAGTAGTTGACATGAAATGCTTTTGAAGAACTGACCTGTTGTCAGATTCAATTTAGAGCCTAGCTTCATGCCACATTTAATTTAGAATATGTTCAGGGGTAGGACAATGAAACTGAAACACTTGGTTTTAGACCACAGTTAGTACGGTGTTGGGCCTCCTTTTGTGACCAATACAGCATCATTTCGTCTTGGGATTGACAAATACATGTCATGCACAGTAGCCAGAAGGATTTTAAGCCATTCCTTTTATAGAACAGTGTTCAGGTCACTATGTGATTCTGGTGTAGGAAAACGTTTCCTGATTCGCTCCTCCAAAACACCCCAAAGTGCCTCAATAATATTCAGATCTGGTGACTGTGCAGGCCATGGGAGATGTTCAACTTTACTTTCATGTTCATCAAACGTCTCTGTCACCAGTCTTGCTGTGTGTATTAGTGCATTATCATCCTTATACATGGCACCACCTTTGGGGTACAATGTCTGAACCATTGGGTGCACATAGTCAACCTTCACACTTTGCTCTTACTGGTGGAATGTGCAATAACTGAAGATTGGCCACCAGGCTGTACAAATATAGCCATGAAACCTCCAACACTATATTGGCCAGTGTTTCAGTTTCATTGTCCACCCCTTGTATATATTTTAAATATATATTTAGAGTTCAGATGCAAAAGCCTCTAAATCCATCTGACATCTTTCTTTAAAAAAATGCATTTTTATCAGGCTCCGATGTATAGGTTTCTATGTAAGTATCGGTACTTCTGATCGGGCTCAGGCTGGGATTTTAGCGAGTTTGAAGTAAAAGCATTTGATGGACGTATAATATGTGTCATTCACTCTGTATCATATGTCAAGAGCATTCACTCAGTATCATTATCTAATTTGTGCCCGAGATGGCTTTTTAGTGGGTTTTGCATCTGAACTCTTCATATACTTTTTTGTTGTCATTGTGAATGCAGATTTTATGACCCTTAAAGCAATAGGTTATCTAAAAATCTAAAATTAGCTGAAAATTCTCAGGCCATCCAAGATGTAGATGAGTTTGTTTCTTCATCAGGGGCCGGATTCACGAACATCTTCTTATGAAATAAGTTAAGAAATTCCTTAAGATAAATTCTATGAAGTTCGTAAGAACGTTCTTAACTGCAATTCTTGAAAAATTCTAAGAAGTTCTCAAATATGTCCTTAGGACCATCTTAATTTTTTTTCTAAACAAGAAAATTATACATCTTTATCTGTGTGAATACATAGCTTAAGACACACTTATAAACTCACATCAAGGATTGTATTTTTGCGGTTTCTGCAGATTATCCTAATAATCATAATAAGTACGCACAGTCGGCTTCTTGCGTTTTTGAACATGGCGCATAAGAGCTTGTCTTAATCTTCGTCGTTCTGTTTGCTTAATTTTCGTGCGCCCTCATCTGAATGAATGCTTCCGGTAACGTAATGTGTATGCACACTGCTACATCAAACAAGTCCTGTGCATTCATATGCAAGATTATGTCGTATTTATTGGCTAAACAAAACAAAAAATGTTCAATTAAACCTCCCTATCTGACTCGTTTTTGTAGAGTTGCTACTGAGTTTTGATGTCAGCAAAAAGTAGGGTCACACATAGACTAATCATGACCGAATCCGATCATTGTTTACATTATCAGTCATCGCTGTCACTTCAGAGAACTCGTGCAGATCCCTATTTAATAGTCCTAATATGTATTATATGTAGCTAGTCATGTTGTAATGCTTAAATATAACAATTAATTTGAAATAAACCAATAAATCCATTAAGTAATTCATACTATTTGGGACTGAAGACAAGTCTGGGGCTATCCTACCTTTAAGAAGTTATTTACAATGTTTTTTTAAAGATTTTTTTCAAAAATTTGAATAATTAAATTTTGTCTTAAGAACGATCTTAAGTAAAAAGATACGAATATTCTTAAGAAGAATTTATGGGTATACAAACTATTCATAATTTTTTTCTTAACTTAGAAAATAAGAAGAAAATGACAGTTAAGAAGAAATTAAGTTAAGGAGAAATGTAGCATTATGTAACTTGCTCACCAATGGATCCTCTGCAGTGTATGGGTGTCGTCAGAATGAGAGTCCAAACAGCTGATAAATACATCATAATAATCTACAAGTAAAGCACACAACTTCAGTCCATCAACATATAAACAATGAACAAGAAATATTTACAAGAAAAATTATTAAATGTTTGTTAACCATTGTTGTAATCTTTAACACTGAAGATAGTCCAGTACAGACTGAAACGTATATAAATCTTCTGTAATAAATTTTTGTTCAAAGGACCTTGAACTTTGCATTTGTTTGGTGTGCGGATTCCTTTTTTCTTTTTGTAAGAAACAAATCCATCATAAAGAACTTAAAATCATTTGTTTAGCTTCCAGCTAAAATATGAGCTCAGTCTATAAAATCACTTTCTCCTGTGAAAAAGGTCCTCTCATTTGAATCAGGAGAAAAATATGCATGGATGGATTAAGCATCATTTACAAGCAAAAACAGTTGTTAAAAAATAAAAGGTGGACTGTGATGAGACATTGACCAATTTAATTGACGAAATTAGTTTAACTGTGATCTAAGATATACACTTTATACATGTACATTTTAAGCAAAAGTCTTTGTGTTGATTACAAAAAGTTAATGTGTATGTGTCGATATATCAACTTTTTCTAAAAGTTAGAGCAGGAAATAACCTGTAACATTTAAAAGGACAAATAGGGAGAACAGCACAAAGTAAATCTTTATCACTGCTTCAAACTTGAAAGAGTTCATATCTATGATTACATATTTTTTTTCTGTTTT
The DNA here is from genome assembly GCA_033026305.1 of Cirrhinus molitorella. Classification (NCBI taxonomy): domain Eukaryota; kingdom Metazoa; phylum Chordata; class Actinopteri; order Cypriniformes; family Cyprinidae; genus Cirrhinus; species Cirrhinus molitorella. Next base: position 15,162,585 of record CM065117.1, read on the forward strand.
TGCAAAACGGTAAAAGTATATTTGGACTGCATTTCCAAATCTTATATTAGCCACGGTGAATCAAATGATGAAAATTCCCCCTTTCTTTTTATGGTGATTCTTAAACATCACCATGAAAGGCAGTGACTAGTTTCCTATATTAAAGCTGTTTGCATCGTCTTTCACTAGAAGAAAATAGAATGAAATGGGGAAAAATGCTTTTAAATTACTGTAGGTTAATGGCTATATGACTGTACATATTGCATCAGGGGTGTTATATGCAGAAATGTCATAAAAACAGGTTTGTGACGCATTTTGTCTGATAAAAATGAGGAAATTGCAGCAATGTTGGCACATAAATGTGGATTCATGTAAACCTTGACTGAGCTTAGTGGAGGAGCCAGCCATGACTGATGTTTTAATATTTATTTTTTTATGGAATTTCCTTTAGGAGCAGAGGGTCCTAACATACAAAAGTCATAACATAATAATGATGATGATGATGATGCTAATAAAAACAGCTATTAAAGTTCAATGGATCCACACAGGCCCATGCAGGTAATTCAACAGAAAGCTGATACTGTAGATATTCAGAGTTCTATACATCAGCCCTACTACACTTTAACGTATTTGTATTCTATTTATAACGGGTGCTTATTACAGAAATTGGTAACACTTTATTTTACGGTATCCTAGTTAGTTGCTTATTAGCATGCATGTTACTAGAATATTAGCCATTTAGTACTAATTAAGCACATTTTAATGCCTTACTCTACATGACACTACATCCCTAAACTTACCCAATACCTAAACTACCTTACTAAGTATTAATAAACAGCAAATTGGGAATTTATTGAGGGAAAAGTTGTAGTTAATAGTGAATAAGCGTTCCCTATTTTAAAGTGTTACCAAATAATTTACTTTCAAAGAATATACTTAAGTGAAAACTGAATGAAATATGTGCAGACACTTAACTGCATTTTATTTACAATGAATGAAATAGTTAAAATGTTTATCAGGTTGAACTTAAGCATGGTTTTTGACCCAGGTGGCTAAGTGTATAATGACTTCTACAGTCTTTACAATATCTGCCAAATGTACTAACAAGCTTTTATAATACACTAAAGTATACTTCACTGTAATTTCTTTTGAAAGGTGTATATCATGATTTGAAATAGCACATTTGTAATGAATTAGCAATTTGGTACATTTAAAATACATTCATTCGAATGTAATATCAAATAATACACTAGATAAAATTGAAGCACTTCACATGTGCTTTATTATAGTCAACACATCAAAGCATTTAAAGCATGACAAAAGATCAGAATCAGAATGAGCTTTATCGCCAGGTATGTTTGCACATACTAGGAATTTGTTGTAGTGACAGAAGCTCCGCAGTGCAACAGAGGGACAATGACAAGACAACACACAGATTATAAAAAGAACAATATACAAATGTACAGACAATGTGCAAAATAGCAAAGACACAATATGCAAATTAAAATAAACAATTTACTATGTACAGGTGCATTAGAAATGTAAATACGTATGTGTGTTAAATAAATAAATGAATGTATAATAGTGTTGTGTGTTCCACAATTATTTTCAAGTGTTCCTGAGATTGATTGCCTGAGGGAAGAAACTGTGCCTGTGCCTGGTCGTTCTGGTTAATTATTGAAACATACAGATCTTAAATGTACTTCACAGTAAAACTTTTACATTTGCCATTATTTTACAGGGCACATTTAAGTCTCTTAAGAAGCATAGTCATGAAAGTGAAAGCTCTTGAAGGAAAATTAAATGGACTTCTTTCATTAATTTTATATTATCTGCACATACACTATACGATGTTACACCCACCTACAGACACAAAAACACTACAAGATTCCTTGAGGACGATTAAAGAGCTTCAAATAAGAGTGTAGACAACAACAACAACAACAAAAAGATTGCTTTAACACATTTTAGAGTTTTTAAATACAGTCCATATAGAATTTCTCAAAAATCAGTGCAGACAAAATTTAAGAAATCTGTTTTTGCCTACTAATGACTTGATAAGATCACTGTACAAAATTAAAATGTGTTGGTGCTATCTCTATGTGATCAGGTGCTTATGAGCGACTTTTATTAGTGTTACATAATGTAGACAGGTTAAGAAAATCAACCAAAAACATCAAAAACTCAACTTAAGAAGTCACCTGTACAAGTGTTCATATGTTTCTGGCCTCTTACTGTCTGCAGTTCTCATCTAAGCATGACACTGCATTTATTCAGAGCTGGAAATTTGCCATAGATATTTTTTAATTGTTCTGATTTGACAGATGTCCGTCCACTATGGCGTGTACACATCAGAAACTGAGATATAAGCGAACATTACAAGCGCCAGTTGAAAAGCGTGACACAATGGCATCTGATCTCATGTGTTTCCACAGCTGCCTCTCACTTTCCCCACAAGACACACCCTGACTGCCTCTGATCATGCACTGTCATGCCTTTGTCATGATTTCTCTTCAGACTCCATCACGTTTAGCACACCATTCATTAATGAATTATTAACTAAATGCAAACACACAACCTCACCCTGGGCCAGAGCTGTGACTGAAAGAATAACAATCACTTTACGACCTCCAAATAAACTCTTTAATCGTCCTCAAGAAGATATCCCAAGTGGTTTTGTAGCTCTTCCTTGTTCAGAACGGCTTCAAAATGTATAATTAAATAATCTTTTCCCACCATCAAACAAAGTCAAGAAAAAAAATTGTTTCATGGCTTCCTTAAACATAGGAACAAGCACGTCATTGTCTAATTTAGTCTAGATTTTGTCTAATTGTCTGAGTTTTAATCACAGTAGTAGACTAGCTGGCAGCGCGTTTTTTCCACTAAAGCAGTGATGTGATTATACTGACCGCAAAGCAGACTTACAAACATATAAAGGAGTTTGAAGTGCGAACTGATAGCGACACAGTGTAGCAAGGCACATGCCAAATTAGTCTTAGCAATCATTTCTCTCAACAGCTGTGATAGCATGACACTTTTATATTTATCTAAAACTACTATTAAATTGGATGCATTGTCACACCATATGTAATTTCTCTGGTGATAGACGAGGAAGCCCATAATATCTGGAGCTCAATGGCAGGTTCACAGATAACCACCCAGAAGTACACAGAGTCATTTTGAGAATAAATGTAGTAATGTAGTGTTGTAAATGGCATTTAACTGCTTACGTTATATAAGAGGAATCAGTCACTGGGGACTTCAAAGTCAATTGCAAAAGTCACTGTAGTCAAAACTCCAAAACATATCTATACCTACAATTCACTGCAGTTTCTAGTTGAAATGAACAACAGAACAGCAACAACCCTATTCCTTTTCACACAATTACAAGGACAGATTATAGAATAATTCTCTTGTATTCTTGTAAACAAACAGCGTCACACTGTGTTTCTACAGTGCACATATACTTTGTTCCCAGCATGTTTTTGGTTCACTTTTAGCAGTTTGTGTTTTTGGTTTATTTTGTAATGTTGGTTTATACTTGAGGTCTGAAGTTTACATACACTTTGCAGAATCTGCAAAATGTTCATTATTTTACATAAAACATAAATATCTTCTGTAGATTCTGAAGGACAGTTCTTAATAAACAAAAAATATATGATTTTTAGGCAAAATAAGAAAAATGTACATCTTCATTTAGTTCAAAAGTTTTCACCCCCTGGATCTTAATGGATTGGTTTTTTCCTTCAGGAGCATTAGTGAGCGTTTTAAATGTCTGTAATAGTTGCATATGAGTCCCTCAGTTGTCCTCAATGTGAAATGATGGATCTCAAAGCATACAGTAATTGTTGGAAAAAGTTCAAATACACAAAAAAGCTGAAAAAACAAATCATTTGTCGGACCTAAACAATTTTTCTGAAAAACAGTGGGCAGTTTTAATTGTTCAGGACACACAAGGAACTCATGAACTAATCACCCACACACATAGCTGTGGATCATTCAGGTAAAAAACACTATTAAGAATCAAGTGTATGTAAACTTTGTATAAATTCAACTATTATTTTCACTTGTGGACTATATGTTAATGTTTTTTTTATGTGGAATATCTTATTCAGGTCAGTCCTAAATTAAAAATAACATGCATTTTGTATGATCCCTCATATTTTGGTAAAATAATTAACATTTTGCAGTATTCTGCAAGGTGTACGTAAACTTTCGACCTCAACTGTATGTTGTAAGTGTTGTTTTTATTTGTCGAGTGTTACCATTTTTGTGTTCTGTATGTCGAGTATTGATGTTACATCTTACAAAGACGTATCTCAGCAGTTGCTTCACTATTGTGTAAGATCCATCCACAAACATGAACATGAAATAAGTTACTGATTAATCTTCAAGCTTAAATAATGCTAAAGTAAAATCTTCATGTTCATGCTTAGAATAGTTAGACTAAGTTAGGCCGTTAGCTTATATCATATTCTAGCTTGTCGTCATTTTAACAAATGTTTTAATTTGTCACACTTATGACGTGACTAGATCAGAAATTTGAACATGAATATGCAAGATCAAAGAGACCATACAAATTGGATCCACCACCATTTTAGTAACTTCAAAACAGTTACAGTAGTAAACAAGTAAATTTCTCATAGTGGCACAGTTAAAGACATGCAGAAAACAGTTTATAATGTGAATTCACAGGCATGTAAATTCAGCATGCATCGATTTCATAGTACATTTCTGACTACAGTAGTATATTGTAAAGTAATACTCTTTAATCCTGTAAATTCCTGGCAATTTGTTTTACAGTGTATAGGGTTTAGTGTAAATGGTACATCATTTTCTATTGCAAAACATTTAGCAAATGTGAAACCTTTAACCACCACTGGATAATTCATTTCCAAACTGCGGCAATATGTAATGATAAGATGTTGCCACATTCATGTTCATGTTTCAGATGAAATTGGACACTGTTTTATTGCCACTCATTTTTGCATTTGTACATTTCTCTTAAAACATGCAAAAAGCAACGTTGTATTATTTTCCAGTAATGTCTCCACAGGCTTGTTTTTCCAATGGTTGGATAAACTGGGTTGGATTTCTTCTTCTTTTTTTGCCTGAATAAACAGCAACTTTTATATTCCCTGAATGGTGTGATTATGGCATCTGTCAGCAGTGGCTAACGTCAACCAGCCCTACCTTGACCCCTATCTTAAGGCCATGTACACTATCATAGGCAACATCAAAGCTAACAGACATTGGCTAAAAGCCACAAAAATCCAGTTTTTATATCAGTTTCTGCAAGCACCTTCATCAAAGAGACAAGTACATGTTTGTGCCTTTGAGGTATTATGCTTTCTCTGGCACTGCTTCTTTGTCTTTATACTTATGACATTTAACCACAAGTGTCTCTCTCTTTGATCAAGACACTGTAGTTTGGGGAACAATTCTCACTATATTAACTAACTATTAACTATCAATTTTGCCTCATTAAACTCCGACGTTGCTGCTTATTAATAGTTAGTAAGGTAGTTGTTAAGTTTAGGTATGAGGTAGGATTAGAGGATCTAAAATAAGGTCATGCAGAATAAGACATTAGTATATGTGCTTTATAAATAACAAAAAACTGCCAAAATGCTACACTGTAAAATTGAATTAGCTAGGCATGCAAACCGATAGCCTTAAAAAGAGTGTAATAGAAATAGCATGGTGTACAGACAAATGCTTAGCTAGTATAGTTTACTTACATGAGAGTTCTAGTAACTAAAAAAAGAACTGTAGAGAGTACTTTATAATTTACTTTAGATTTACTTTGGACTTAGTATAGCTACTTAGAATTGCTGGCTCTCAGAGTGCATTGCAGCATGAATAAATAGTCCCTCCCCCCAATTTATTTAATTGGTACCATTGTTGTGTTCTGCATGCTAAAGTCTGTGTGTGACTCAGGCTTAATCAGATATTATCAAAATATTATATCAACGCTATTAATAGCTTCACAAGGTATTTATGACCATGGTCAGAAGGACACTTTGGAAATGTAATAGGTTACAGATTACAAGTTACCTTATTTAAAATGTAATAAGCAGTGTAACTATTTCAATTACTTTACTAATGTAATTTAATGCGCACAAACCTATTTAGTGCTGTGCGAACCTATGGCGACGAAGCCTGCCAGATCCCCCCAGAATGGGTGGAGCTATCTGGCTTCATAAGCGGCTCTCTCGCCATAGTGACTCAGATCCTTTCGACTGAGGTGACAACCAAGTCGGCAGTGACTTAGCATGGTTAGCGACGCAGTACTTGTCCCGTATCTCAGGGAACCAAGGTTACGCGAGTAACCGAGTACATTCCCTTTCGATACTTTCACTCGTACTGCGTCGAAGACACTATGGGGAACCAGTACAATCCTGCTGTGCTTAGTGGGGGATGATGAAACCATTCTGACTTTAGCACTTCAGGGCTAAATGGTCAAAACTGAATATTTGTCCAGGGGCTCAGTACAGCCTCGGAACTCAACAGAGGGCCAAGAGGGTACCGAAAGGCAATGCCAGTACTGGAATTAATTAATCCATTAAGCAGAAGGACCTGGGCCTGTAAGGCCGGGACATCCAGATTATAAAATCTGGTAAATGTGGACGGAGAGGTCCAGACAGCCGCCGCACACATTTCCACCATGGATACTTTGCTAGACCACGCCCAAGACAGGGCCACGCCTCTAGTCGAGTGAGCCCTTACACCCATGGGGCAAGGAAGACCCAAGGATGAGTAAGCTAGCAGAAAAGCCTCAACTATCCATCTGGATAGCCTCTGCTTCATGACCGGAAGCCCTTTGGTGCGACCACCGAAGCAAACAAAAAGCTGTTCTGACTGTCTGAACGTGGCAGAATGCTCAACATAGGTTCTCAATACCCTGACAGGGCAGAGAAGGTTGAAGTCCTGGTCTTGCTCTGGAGGAGGAAAAGCCAAGAGGGTAATCATTTTGGCTCTGAATGGAGTCGAAGATACCTTAGGTACATAGCCTTGTCTTGGTTTCAGGACAACTTTAGAGTTGTTAGGCCCGGATTCCAGACAGGTTGGACTCACAGAGAGCACCTGTAAAGGCCCCGATATACTTAAAACGAAATCGAAGAATGAACTGAAATGACGTCATTTCGAACAAAATCAGGCCAAAACGAAGTTCGTTTTGAGTTCGTTTCGGCAGTTCGAAACAGCTCACCAAAGCGAACTTTTGGGGGAGTTCGTTTTGGCTCCTAAACACCTTTGAGCGTCCATTGGTCCGCGGCGATTACGCAGTCGATGGGCGTGTTCTGGAACTCCGCCTGCTTTGACGCGTGAATTTTTTTCCCCGGTTTGTTCCTCATTCAACGGCAGGCAGACAGGAGATCAACATCCAAAACAACAACTCCAAGGTAGCAACATGAATACACTGGAGAGTCGAGTAGCAGAGCTGGTACAGATGTATCTACACCTGTACGATCGCTCGTGGAGAGATTTTAAAGACGCGAGCGACTTGACACGTTTAAAAAACCCGCCTCCAGCAGCGGAGGGTGTCCGAATGTTCGAAAACAGTATACCGTTCCTCGGCCTTTTCAAACTTCTTTTTGCCCTCAAACGAACAACGAAAACGAACTTCGTTTGAAGTACATCGGGGCCTTAAGTCACTCATGCGTTTTACCGATGCTAGTGGCAGGACCAAAGCGGTTTTAAACATTAGAGGGCGGAGGTCAGCAGACTGTAGCGGCTCAAAAGGTGGGCCTTTCAAGGCCCTCAACACTGTGGGTAGGTCCCATGACGGGACGTTGAGGGGGCGAGGTAGGTTGAGCCTCCTAGAACATCCAGGTTGTTCTTACCCAGCGTTTGGCCAGCTATAGGAGCATGAGAAGATGCTATGGCACCCTTGCAGACTGTTTAGTAATGAAAGTGGCTCGGACTGGAAGAGTGGAGTGGGAACAGCAGAGTGGCACAAATTGCTGAATCAGCATCTGTCCACTGCGAGGCGTATCAACGGCGAGCAGCTTCTAGTCTCGTAGGTCAGCGAGAGATAATTGTCATCGCTGAAGGAGAAGAAATCTGATTCCCTATAGTGAGAAAGCCGCTTATATATAGCCAGATAGCTCCGCCCATTCTGGCGGGCTTCGTCGCCATAGGTTCGCACAACACCGCCACCGAACCATTGGTTTGTTTTGTTATCACTGTGCTTTCAATGGCCGTGCAGTTACACTGTGTTATTAAAAAAGTGTTGAAGACGCTTTCCCCATAGTGTCTTTAACACAGTACGAGCGAAAGTATCGAAAGGAACTGATTATATTTGATTACTTTTTGAACACTTTTCTACAATTTTAACAACTATTAATCATTTTGAAACATTTAAACCCTACCTGATCTTATCACAAAAACATACCTGTGGGAACTTTTTCGCAAAATGCAAAATATGTACCAATAAGTACATATAACTGCAGTTTCCAACAGAAATGTGCAAATCTCGTGAAAACATGACTCACAATGAAAGAGCTGAAAGAGGGGTGATCGAAAAACAAGCTAAAACGGCATGTTTGCAATTGTGTTTTTACGTCACATTCACTTTTGTTCCTAGGTGTAGTGCAGATGGTACATTTTTATGTAACAATGCCAATAAAAAAACTGTTAATCTTAAAAATAAAGCATATACATAAACCAAAATAGGAAATAAACAGCATGTGTCCTATTCTGTGTCCTAAGCTCCTGAAACATTGATGTGTCATATTTTAAAGCAGTCAGTGCAATTTCAGAAATAACTCAATTTGTATAACATTTCCATAAGTAACTGTCATTTAATTACACTTTCTTCTCAGTAACTGTAACAGATTAGTTACATTCATTTTGTAATTAAAATATGTAATTCAGTTACATGTAACTAGTTACTCCTCAAAACTGTTTATGACAAGAGTAAACAAGAGTAAACGATACAATTGTAAAAGATCATTAATTGACAATAAAAACAAAAAACAGACTAGTTAATGATTTAACTTTATCTTTTAGAAGCAAACTATTTATTACTTCACTTTCATTGAAACCACATAACTGTGATTTCATGTTACACAAAAAGACAAGGTTTTTATTTTATGCCAAAAATGATTAGGATATTAAGTATATAAAGATCATGTTCCATGAAGATATTTTGTACATTTCCTACCGTAAATATATCAAAACTTAATTTTTGAAACCTGGTGGCCAGGATGTTCTTAGCAATATGTTCTTAGCCTGGTTGTTCTTAGCAATATGCATTGCTAAGAACAACTTTTGGACAACTTTAAAGGCGATTTTCTTTTTTGCACCCACAGATTCCAGATTTTCAAATAGTTGTATGTCGTCCAAATATTGTCCTGTCCTAACAAATATATACATATATCATTGGAAAGCTTATTTATTCAGCTTTCAGTTTATGTATAAATCACAATTTCAAACGATGGACCCTTATGACTTGTGATTCAGGGTCCCATATAAATGAAGTTCTAATTGCTTAACCAAGGGGATTGGAAATTCTTCCCTTTGGTTAAGCACTTGGAACCGCAATTAAAAAAAATAAAAAAAGAAAGTTATAAATTGATTTGCATTTTAATGAGTGAAATAAGTTTTTGACCCCTTCTCAAAACATGACATGGCAATCACAGGGGTCAGACGTTTCTTGCAGTTGGCCACCAGGTTTGCACACATCTCAGGAGGGATTTTGTCCCACTCCTCTTTGTAGATTCTCTCCAAGTCATGGCAACTCAAACCTTCAGCTCCCTTCACAGATTTTCAATGGGATTAAGATCCTCCTGTGTAGTTCTGGGGTGATTCCACACCATTCTCATGATCATTGAAACTCCACAAGGTGAGCTCTTGCATGGAGCCCCAGACCGAGAGAAACTGACAGTTATTTTGTGTTTCTTTTATTTGCGAATAATTGCACCAACTGTTGTCACCTTCTCACCAAGCTGCTTGGTGATGGTCTTGAAGCCCATTCCAGCCTTGTGTAAGTCTACAGTCTTGTCTCTGACATCCTTGGACAGTTCTTTGGTCTTGGCCATGGTGGAGAGTTTGGAATCTGACTGACTGCTTCTGTGGACAGGTGTCTTTTATACAGGTAACAAACTGAGATTAGGAGCACTCAGCTTGTTACCTTTATAAAAGACACCTGGGAGCCAGAAATCTTGCTGATTGAAATAGGATGAAATACTTATTTCACTCATTAAAATGCAAATCAATTCATAACTTTTCTGATATGTGTTTTTCTGGATTTTTTTGTTGTTATTCTGTCTCTCACTGTTAAAATAAACCTACAATTTAAATTATAGATTGATCATTTTTTTGTCAGTGGGCAAACGTACAAAATCAGCAGGGGATCAAATAATTATTTCCCCCACTGTACTTCAGTAAGAGACATTATTTATGTTATTTTAAGCAATATAAGTCTGACTACCCAGGGTTCCCTTTAAGAATTGATCCTTCGCAAAACAGCTTGATTGACAGGCGATCTGACCAATCATAACGCCGGGTCAGCCATTTTGTCCAAAAAACAGTGTGTATTGACGTCTTTCATGATAAAAAACAACCTGATGTTCATTCATGTTTATTTCATGCTTTAAGTAAATTAGAAAAGACGGTATGTTGATCACGTGTCGAATGATCTAATAAGGCAATACAGTGATCTGTCACAACGCATTAAAGATCAACAAAACAGTATTTCTTTGTAAAATGTATTTTATAAAGACAACATTTTAAAGCTCAGACCTTGTTTCATTCCAGAAGTACCCTGCTCTGTCTTGTCTGTCGGCGTGTTGTCATTTTCCTCTTTGTTCCGCAATGTATTTTTCACTGCGTGAGAACATGGTGAGTAGTGTGAGAGGGGCATTGTTTATCGAACATAGCAACAGTAACTAAGGAGGGTGGGTTTTTGCAAAGGGTCATTTGCACAGTCTAGAAAACTTAACAAAATGGCAAAATTGGATTTTTACAAATAAGGTAAGGCATCAGTAAAGTTAACTAAAAAGTCTTTGTTAAAACCACTATTGGATTTTACATCTGCACGTTAATAAGCAACTAGTCAATAGTGAAAATTGGTCCATAAAATAAAGTGTTACCCAAAGATCAAACAAAGAACCAGTAATCAGCCCTGGATCTTACCCACTACACTGCATGAATAAGGGAGAGTGCTATAACATTCCTACCAAACTTCCAGTCAAAATTGGAAAATTATATTGAAATTGACCTCCTAAGACCCTGAATGTAGCACCCCCTTGATCATGGTGTCTCATCTAGGAAATGTACACAAGCAATTACGCTCTCCAGTAATTTGTCCTGTAATTTTTCTGGTATAAACTGTTTGCACACTTAACATCAATAAAAAATGCAGTAAATGCACCTGCAAATTTGTGCAAACAATTTTAGTAGTCATTTAAGTGTGTTATGTCACTGTGTTTACACTGTGTACACAAAGCTTAGCAGAGTACACACGCTCGATGAATAGCATACTAACATGCTCCAGACCTCCAACATTTCAAAAAGTCAAGGTTGTTTCAGAACTAATTTCTTGTCGTTCTCGTAAAATCTATTTCAACTCCCCTCGCACCATCTCACCATGTGACCTCACCAATGTGCAGCCCATCACCATAATGATAACCCGAACTGAAAGATAAGGATGCGCTACAGATAAGCACATTTACTTATCCAAATTTGACACGCCCATAAAAATCCTATAAGATTGACTGGAGATTATCCATATCATCTCTGATCTGTAAATGTGATAAGATATCGAAATTATCAGTTATAAATCACCTACAGTAACAGATCAAACGATTTTATTGAAATCCCTATAAACCCTGTGCTTTATATATTAATTTATTATGAGTGATAAGTCTGCAGACTAAGCACCAATGTCCCCACAGTTTTGGAATAAACAATGATTACTTGTCAAACCAAGTCATTTTATTTGTATTATGCTTTTCACAATCCATGTTTACTTAAAGCAGCTTTTCAGAAAAGTTTGAAAAGAAAACCTCAATAACTGCTAAAATATTATCTAGTTAATTCGCCACTTTTGATTAATTTGTCAGTGCATGATTCTACAGTGATTACATTTAAGATTTTGACAAACAAAAACAAATGGAAAGCTGTTAGACCAGTCCAGACTTAAAAGTGGATCTGTACGTCTATACTGGCCATTGATAAAAGAAAGTATGATGCATTTTAAGGTTTATTGCCTTTGTGACGCAAGTAAGTAATTCTTCTGCAAAAATGAGAGTTGACTATTATAGATTGAAGAAAAATGAAAAAGGAGTGTATTCAAGGTCATATAAACAACCTGCGTTGTAAAAGAGTAAAGTGAGCTACCCAATGAGATCATTTATGGGAATGTCACTGTTTGCCAAAGAGGTATTCAGAGATTGCTGAAAGGGATTTAATGTTCGTATTCTAAGAATTCTGACTGACCCGAGGGTCAAAGGTGGCTAACAAAGTCTGAGACTCACCTATAAGAAGGCCTTTATCCTGCCTAGGTGTGTATTTTTACACTTGTCGGGACACGGAAGAGTAGTAAGTAATATGTTTTCATTACTTATATCCGTTGTCTAATGACTTCAGCCTGCTTAGAGATAAAAAGACAAATGATTGGCTTGATGTTTGTTGGACTTAAGGTAATTTTGCAAAGCAACGATTAATCAACATGCAATCAGAGAACGTTCTCAAAGCAGCTGAATAAGATTAATGACACAATCAGTACATTGTAATGCTTTTTAATGAAAATTGATTGTTGGTTTGTTGGTCAGATTTTTTTTTTTATTATTCATTTATTTCATTTACGTTGATATTGATTTCCCATTCATGGCAAATGAAATGTACAATATTAAATATTATTGGATTTTCATTCCTAAATAACCCATACTGTCCTTAAACTTTTCGGTAACACTTTAGTATATGGGAACACTATTAACTACTTATTAGCATGCCTGTTATTAACACATTGGCTGTTTATTAGTACTTATAAATCATTTATTCTGCACGAGCATATTCTGTATACCTAATCCTACCAATACCTGAATTTAACCCCTTAACTGTTTACTTCATAATTTTACAAATAAATTCTAATGTAATCATGACAAACTATACATCATTGTAAAGGTCTAAGATATTGTACCTTATAATTATAAATTATGTAGAAAAGTAATAGATTAATATATGACAAGAGTGTACCTCAAAAAATCTAATTCATAACAGGAGTTTTGACCTTTGTCAAACAAAAACTTTCTTTGTTGCCTTTTTCCCCATCACACTTTAGAAATCATAAGAAATTATATATCAGGTGAAAACTTCAAATCTCAAAATGTATCCTTTGAAAACCATTTTAAAATCAGACATTGCACTACCATGGAAAACGCACATCAAAATCATATTGCAAAATATTCATTCATGAATTTGAAGTTTGAATACTGCATTTTTACATCTATGTTCAAAAAGGGGAGTGACAGTTAAAGGGTTAAAACCACCTTACTAACTATTAAGCAACAAATTAGGATTTTTTTCAGGCAAAAGCTGTAGTTAATGGTTTGTTAACAAAAAATGTGTGACCCACTTTTCTTTAAACGCATTAAAATGGCAATAGAGTAAATCATGTGATGTAGCATGGTGTAAAATTAATTATTGGAACTTGTGTTTAATACAGTAGAATCTTTGCTTTTACTGAGCATGTTACTTTTTGAACATACAATGAACTCACGTGACTAAGGTTAAACATTCCATTATGGCACTGGAAGATAACAGAGCTATCAGAAAACTCTGAGCTTCCCTTTATTACTGTTTATAAATTCAGTCCAATAACAATCAATGATGTACTATAAACTTCTTTACACTATGGAAAACCATTGAAAGGACTAGGTTTTTCCAAATGTCTGTTTATGGTCTCAAATAACTGTTATGGCTTAATTAGTGCCTGTCTCATGACTATGTTATCAGTTTTTTAGTCAAAAGTCTCACTGTAATAGATATTGTCTTATTTAAACAACTATGAAAGATATAAATCAAATTGATAAAAGACAATCGTGCTTTTGCATGCTGTGGTGGGTAAGGCAATTAAAGTGCTATTGTGATCTGATTAGACAGCAGTGTTGATACCATGATAGCAGGTGTTATAGCAGAAGCTGTTGATATTAACAAACACGTGAGTTTCTTTTGACGATGGGTGTGGTGATGAGTGATGCTGGAGAGCATATTAGTTTGACCTCCATTCAGCAGGGCTGAGAGCCATTCAGAATGACAGTGATAATGCCTTTCAAATTTCAAGTAAGTTGAAAGGGAAATGCTGCATTGTACTTTGAAATTTAGGGATTGAGAATTAAAGCAGACTGAAATGGAAATAAATCGATGCAAGTATATGGTGAAACTTCTCTTTTATAAAAGTTGAATCTTTGTCTTCACAACCATTCAAATTCACGTTTGTCAGCTTTGAGGTTGTCTACTAACAGCTGAAAAATATAACTTAGAAATGTGTAGTCTTTCCTATTCTGTGAAAATGTACCAAGAATATTGATGAAAATTGATGTTCACGCACATATACACATTTAGGATCATTAAGTATTAAAATTCACAGTGCATATGTTAGTTATCGAGTCAAACAGCAGAAATTGAATGTAACGGTTTTGCATGTCCTGGTTATCAGATTTGTTTTGTCTCAGTTGTAATATTGTCAATACGGGTTTATATCTAGCGTCCACTCTGATGAAAATAAGCCTTATTTTGTTGTCATCTAGTAATCATCTTGACCCAGACAGAATGCAGGGACAATAAGGGTGAGTGCTTAGGGCAGAGGACTGGTATATCAACACTTGGCCCACTTTAGGACTGCTGATTTTCAAGGAAGGTTTAAGTTGCCTCCTTCTTGTGGTGGTTTTAGATGTTTTTGTTTTTGGAAAAAGTAGTGAAGGTCAGCCAAGAGGTTCTTCAGAAAGAACTGAATGCAACAAGCTAACAATGGCTTTGTGCACAATTTAGATGAAGACATGTATAGAGCAAACTAAGAAAAAGTTTAGAAAGAATTATCATGTTAAATTAAGCTGGCAATGTTAAATTAAGCTATGTCAAATCTATAAAGATTCAAGGCTATTGGACACCACCTTGAATCTTTATAGATTTGACATACGAATATGAGGAAATGATATTGTTCCGTTTGGACTAAAAAAATAAGTGCCAAAGGTGCAAAGAACCAGGAAAAGGTCACTAGACTTTTGATTTAACACCACTAACACAATTACTATAAAACGTTTAATTGGCTTCTCGTGACGTCTGTTGGTTCACATCCTCAATTAACAGCCTGTATACTCTGACCCATTTCTAAATTCCTATAATGCGGCTATCAAATAAAAGTTGTTATTTGTCATATTTTACAGTGGAGAGATATTATTACCCACTTCAAACTCCGCTTATGGTCTGTAACAAACAACATGGTAGTGAACATAACAGATCAAAGAACAGTCAAATATGGGCAAAAAAGCTTGTTTTGCAAATGATTGCTCACTCAGTTTGGTAATTACCTTAAGAAAGCAGCATTCAGCAGATAACAAACAACTTAGACTTTTACGCTATTCTATCCTGCAGAAAAATAACAATAGAAACCATCACAGAAATTCTAATTGTTTCCACTACAAATACCATTACAAACCATCAACTTTTAACCATTAAAACTATTAAAAATGTTTTTAAAAATGTAGTTTTGGGACATAAGGATTTAGTAGTTTTAACAAGCCACCAATAAAACATGACCAATTACCAGAAGAATGGCACAGGGTCCATTACAGCTACCATTAAAAACAATACACGTCCGATTATAACCAGTAAAGTAAAGTTTACTTCACCATTTTACAAATATATCCTAATTTAATCATGGCAAACTATATATCGTTGGAAAGGTCTAAGACTCCTAAATAGATACCTTACCATTTTTTGTGTTACAAATTATGTAGGGAAAGTAATAGATTAATTTATGACAAGAGTGCACCTCAAAAATCTTAGTCCTTTGTCACAAAAATACTTTCTTCATTGCGTTTTCCCCCATCATGCTTTAGAAATAATAAGAAATTATATATCACTTGAAAACATAAAATCTCAAAATTCATTCTTTAAAAACCATTTTGAAATAAGACATTGCATTATCTTGGCTGGAAAATGTATATCAAATTCATATTACAAAATGTTTTCGTTCATGAGTTATAAAAAATTAAGTTTGAATACTGCATTTTCACATCAACGTTCAAAACTGGCAGTGACTGTTAAATGATTAAGCAGGGTGGATATAATAAATATAAAGGAATTATTTACAGTAAAATAATATAATTATTTGGAAATTTAATAATTCAATAATTGTAAATGTTAAAAGTGCATTACGATGATGATAGTGTCAAATATCCCTATTCTATTGTCACTTTTAATACTTGAGATCTTAATACTTATATTCTCAAGTAATGTTTAGGAAAATGAATCTTTGATCACTGCAGAATTTCCTGCAACACATCTAATGTGGAGCAACATCGACCCCTGGAGATCAACTGAAGAATAGCATTATGTCACATGCTAGAGACTAAAGGAGACTTTACTGCTGTACAATTGTAATTATTATTTAGACTCATTCTTCATTCTACAAAGATTTTAATGTAAATCTTTCGAGGTTTTATACAAATTATTAATCTCACAGAAAATCATATTATCTACAGATAAGGAAACACAATGTTTGCCTAATCTGAGCAGAGAATATATCCATGTAAATAGAAACATGAATGGGAAAGAATAATTTACAACAAAAAATGATAATGATTAGATTGGAAAAAAGAAATGAGGGGGAAAAAAAACCTTGCTAGTCAATAAAATGAAGCCAGCCAGGTCAAATTAGGGTCCCCCTGGTGTGTTTACTACCTATGAGAATAAAGAACAGTTTATTACAAAAAAATATCAAGAAGTTTACTATGCAGACTGTTTTTCTCTAGAACTCAGTGTTACCTTTCTGAAGAGCTTAAGACCAAAGTAATTAGACGCCATGTTCTTCAGTTTGGTTGCACCACCTACTTTGCATCGCACATATCCATACAAGTTAGCCCACTGCAGCACAACTCCCATGATCACAACTGCCTGCACACACACACACACACACACATCAGCTGTAAGCAGCTTACAGCTGTTTTATGCAGCAAAATGATGCATTTGAGAGAATTTGAAAACTCACCAACCACTTTATGTTGAAGGAAAAAAGTGAGCTAAACATAAAAAAAGCCCAAAACATTGGACACATGATCAGACCGATCCAGAAAATCCTTGAATCC
Source organism: Cirrhinus molitorella (assembly GCA_033026305.1). Classification (NCBI taxonomy): domain Eukaryota; kingdom Metazoa; phylum Chordata; class Actinopteri; order Cypriniformes; family Cyprinidae; genus Cirrhinus; species Cirrhinus molitorella. The sequence goes on from CM065117.1 coordinate 15,179,879, forward strand.
GAGTTTGAGACCACATTTTTATTGGTTTTCTGTAAGGAAATAGATCACATAGGTAGGTATTACAGAAATAGTTCAGTCCAAACTGAAATTATTGCATTACTCATTCTCCTTTACATAGTTTCTCATGTGTATGTTGTTATTTTTATTCTGTGGAACACAAAAGGAGAGATTTTAAAGAATCTTAACACAGCTTTTTCACAAAATGATGATACACAATGAACATATTTGACAAAAATAAAGAATAAAAATTGAGATGCGCAGAGAAGGACATTTTTACTGTTTTATTATGTACAGTAGATATGTATTATAGCTTCTGTTGTTCACACAAAGCTATCATGTGACAGGACACTTTATTTTTTGGTTTGGTGCTTAACAGTCCTGATTCTACAAAATTGTCCTTTAGTGTTCCAGGAAGTCAATATGGGTCTGGAACAACATGAGGGTTAGTCAATGATGACAGAATTTCATGTTTCTATGAACTATTCTTTTAATATTTGAACACCGTGACTTAAAAGAGGAAATTTCACTCCTTAAAATAATTACACAACTGAATGTGTTACGCATTCACTAACAGTGACAAAACATGATCATTAAACTTTGATCGAACTGCGATAAAAGTTAGCTGTGGCTATAAATTAAAGTTGTACATTACCTCAGTATTGTTAGACACAATCATAAACTTGATTTTTATTATATGGTTGCTTTCCACAGTTTCCTGCAGTATTGTAAAGTTGTGGGACTTACTGATCTGGATTCGAACATCCAATGACTGTGACCGTCTTCATCAACCTGATTCCACCATCTCAAGCCCACCAACAGTCGTCCTGTCACATTCTTATATTAAAGAAAAAAAGCGTATAAAACCACACACAAAAAAAATCTGAAATGTGCCACAAAGAGAAGAACAGATTCAATATACATCTTTGAAGTAAACAAATGCTATTTCTTCTATAATCTGGTATAAAAAAGGATTTAAATGAGAAAACATAGGAGTACTTGAAACATGTTTGACTATTGTCACTGACCATGCCGATTTTTTTTATTTTTACAAAGACAAACATTTAAAATTTATAAGACCAGAATGCAAATTAACAAAGCTTTCTTGTTGACTCCATGCTCACCTTTACTGTCCAAAAGTCACATGACAGAAGTAAAATGATGGTGACCATGTTGGCAATAAAACTTCGGCTGAGAAACTCACAAAAGAGGTAGATCAGGATGGCACTCGTGCGGAAGAAAAGATGAAAGAAACATGCCAAAGGGTGTCTGAGAAGAACACAGTATTATTATGAATTGAAAAATGATTAATACAAACAAAAAATAAAATAACACAGTGCATTAGACTGCTCAGTTTAATATGAAACCTAGATTAGCATAGTTTTCAATGTCACTTAATATCAATTCCATTTGTTTTCCCAAATCTAAAAACTCACTTGATTTTGGATTTCCTCTCTCTAAACGCATTTTCATCTTCGTGGAATAATGGCACTTCACTCACAGAGTCCTTCAAAACAAATATTTTATCGTCATGTTTTAACACTACAAAATTGAAAGTGATTCTGAATTATATGTATGATGCAACCGTTTATTTTTGTAGTTATCACCCAAAAGTTATGAAAAGAGCTGCACTTAAACATGACTGAAGATTCAAAACTCTACATGTCGTCATTGAAAGGTCTTTCATAACAAATTTCTATGAAGGAAATATAGTTGACAACTCACCTGTCTGCTCATGTTGGTGCAGGTAGTCTTATTTCCTGCTGACGTGTATGTAAACACACGTGTCCACTCTATGAGAATCAAACGTTATTAACATTTTATTTGAACTTTCCTCCTTTAGGGGGCGCATAGTGGCTCAAAAAATGATTGCTAATGTGCTAACGTCTTCTAGATGCTGCTTTGCATCAGCACGGGTCCTGCTCAGATACAAATAAAAGCGACTAGCCATTCTGAAACTATATAAAAGAACAACCATGACCAAGATGAACAGTTTTGCTTTTTCATGGTAACACAAGAAACCTCATGAGACACCTTTTTAGAGCTGAGCAAAAGCCAGGAGTGAGGATTTATAGTTTTTTCCCCACATAAACAAGGTACCCAGATAGCACACGTACATCTGCAAGATGTCTGTTAAAGATCTCTTGATCTGGAAAGCATCTGCTGTGTATAAACATCTGGCAGACATCTGTAAGATGTCAGTTTTACATACATTCTAAATCATAAACATCTTAAAGACATCTAATAATTTGACATCTGATAGGAAATGTCCAATAGATGTATATGATTGTGTTAATCCATCAAGTCAATGTTTTTGTATTTTTTAATGATTTAATTTAGTTTAAGTATCATGGACACCACATTACCTGCCAAATCTCTAAAATAGCCAGTCAGAAACACTGTTTGCCTGTAAATCATTTTGTATATTTTGAGTTTGGTATCCCTGCTGAAAAGCAAATATAGGCTGGTTTTAGCAGTTTTTTTTTTTTTTTTCAGCAGGGATGTTATGAGTTTTGGATGTCATGTTTCTGGAGGGCAAGGTTTTGGAAAGAGGGTGTGTTGCTAATGTGATGGGGCTAGTTTAATTCAGTCTAATTAGCAAAATGATGGACATAGCTAACAGCGGCCTTCAATGCCACTATATACACTGAAGTAACAAGGTATTCTGCTAATATGGCACAACTACATTTAAGAAGAAACATGAGGGAGAGAGGGAGGTAATATAACAAAGCACTTTTTTCCTATCCTATGTTTTTCGTCAAAGTACGCAAAAGGGCGTCAGCAGTTGGCCTATTAAATCTTTTACAGTAGTCTTAATGCGTGCCTTCATCGTCATTGTAGTAGATGTTTTACTGACAAAATAGCTCTCGTGAATTTTTCCCTAGTTACAGTGTAAGCACCCATGTGACAGTCGCACCATTAGCGACAGACCAAAGGTCACTCTGTTTTTCTTCTACCCATTCCTTTCACCATGTCTCGTCGACACAACGTCTTGCTTTTCCTTTGCTTTTTACCTTTTGCTAACGCACTCTACAAGCAATGGATTCCAGACACCAATTTTGACAATGCTACCAACTGGGATAAAGGTTCTGTGCCCTGCAGTAATGACCAAGTGGTGTTTTCAGCTCAGCGTAAAGTATCAGTCTATGTAGAAACGGCTCACACGATCACTGGAATGAGCTTGCCAGTGGACGGAGAACTGATTCTGGCATCTGGCGCTGGGTTTACTGTAAGAGAAGGTGGAGATCCTGGTTGTGGATCTGGGGTTACGGCAAACTTTAAAGACTCTGAATCTCTGAAATGGTTTGACCCATCGTTGTGGGTGGCTGCGACTACTATCGACGACCTGCACAGTGGTACATATCAGTTTTCAGTCCACGAGGAGAGTGTCCCATGCCAGTATGACGACGTGGTATTTCGAGAGACTACCTCATTCCGTGTGGACGTTTCATCTGGTCATGATGTGCCTGTGAAGAGTGTGTCTGTACTTGGGAAAAAGTTCACTAGCAGCTCTGAGTTTTCTCAGTACCTGTCATCCAATTCTGGCAAACTGCAGTTCCATGGCTCCTCATCCCTTAAAGTTGGAGGTTCAGGCTGTAATGATATCACGGGATGCATCTGTGAGAACTCTGGAAATCGAGACAAGATCTGTTCAAATGTGAAATGCGATTCGTTGGAGTGCAAAAAACCCCTGCACCCGGTGGGACACTGCTGCGACATTTGTGGTGCCATAGTGAATGTTCAGTTCTCTTCGAACTTTAACTTTGAGTCGTATCGCCAACGGCTGCAGCACCTCTTTCTCAGTCAGCATAAATATGAATCTTAATGTTACATTACAGGTTCTTTAGTTCAGGTTTTTGGCTTTTTTGAGTAGTTTCCTGATCTTGGGCACCCAAAGCACTGCACATTAGTATGTCTTTTTGATTTGACATTTGATTTGACAGTTTATGAAGCACTCTCCTAACAAGCTGATGATCTGACTCTGCTCTGTTAAATAAGAAAGACATAAAGGTACAAAATGTGCAGTGCTGCAATGTGCATTGGCCAACTACCAGTTAAACAAAGGGTAATCAGTCTTATTTTTTGGATTCAACTTAGACTAATCTACATTTTTCTTTAACTGAATAAAAAAAAAACTGACCAGCCTTAAAGAAAAAAATAGCTGACTAAATTTTTAAGACTAGTCTAAATTGTAATTAGATTTAGATTTCTTTAAGTATATAGTTCTATTTGGCTGTAATGCGGTCAGCAGAATTTCTATATTGCTAAACTGATGTCCTGACATGAGAGAAGGCATGACGAGTGTTATACAGCCTTCCCTCATGACCTTGCTAGCTGTGGTTCAGCGTAAGGTGGAGCTGTCATCTTGAGGTTTTGCACGTACCTTGGTGTCTTCTGGTTAGTTCTGGTAAATAAACAGGAGCTTTGTCCTATGATGTCAGACAGGATATTTAGCATAAGTATTGTCATATCCGAAGGGATTCCTGTGGGTGTTGTTCATAGCATCTTTGAACAGCCCTGAATGAGATCACACGTACACAAAGTTTGCTGACCTCTATCTATTGCAGTTTGGACAAAGGCAAAAGTAGATGCAGCACTTTAATACTTACCAAAATGTATTGTCCAGACCATTTTTACTTTAAAGTCAACACGTTAATCAAAACAAAGCATTAGAAACACAAACAAATTTTGCAAAAATTCCAAGATTATGATTTTAATAGTTACATACCAACAAATATCATTATGAATAAAGTTGATGTATGCATTATAAAACATGGCTATAAATGCTGGTCGCGCTCATAAACATTGAAGGAAGACTTCGTGTAAAAACTCAAGACAGATAGGCTTTCAAGAACCTGCTGTACTGCAGACCTGTACATGAACCATACTGTTTACTGACAATATAATTCAGTTCAGCTCAGAAACTACTGTTGTGATAAACGGAATGACTAAGCAGTAACGAGTGCTACGCTCCATAAGTTAAAGCTCCATGATCAACAAAGGGTTCTCTGTGTAAGCTAACTCAACCATGCGTCACACAACTCATCTAATTGCTCATGTTTCAAAAAACGTGTTATGGCCGGATACATGTAAACATTATGTGTAACATAATGTGAGGGTGCTCTTATCGTATATACAGTCCCCACAACAGCAACACTGACATGAGATTTACTGTACATTTCTGCATTTACAGCTCACAGTTTAGCTGTCCAACAACTAGCCAAAGTTGCTATCATCGCCTACATCACGTATACAAATCTGTGTATTAACAAAAATAGCAACTGTACAATTACCACCATGGTGTGTAGCAATAATATTATATACACAAGTTATGTCTTAAATGACATTTGTCTACAAATGTGCAGGCACAGAAAGCACAGGCACTGAGATATACACCCCATGGGGGCAGAAATTAAGGTTAAGAGTGTGTGTAATGAGACGTGACCTCATTTTCACTCTCCACATTTGCCACGTGACATGTGATAACCATTACATTTGAACTGAATTACCATTTTTATGCCTATTGCGTTGTTTGTGTCACTGGAAGAGGTAATATAGTCAGCTATTAGAGAGGTGATATTTCGGCTCTTTCAACATTTGTCCTCTATAATCCTCTACTATAAAAGTTATTACAAGAGTTATTACTTTATTATTATGAGTTATTCTGTTATTACTTCACACCACAGGTTGTTTTCAGTTCATAATTTCCACAATTAAACACACCTGAGTCGGAGGAAATAAACTCTGCAGGACAGTGGCAGGAACAAGATCATACACTGCTGATTTAGGCTTTTGTTTCTTTAGCATATCTGGTGCATTGGCCATATAAGTAACTGTTGCCAGTTCTGTAAACTTTTGCTTATTCTTCAACATTCACTGAGGTAAAAACAGACATTAAAGAGTTAGTTCACCCAAAAATAAAAATTAGCCTATGATTTACGCAGCCTCCAGGGATCCTAGGTGTATATGACTTTCTACTTTCAGATAAATCCAGTCGGAGTTATATTCAAAATTATCCTGTCATTTCCAAGCTTTGGCCGTGGGCGGGTGTTTCTCTTTATCAGTCCAAAACAAGTCCAATAAAGTGCATCCATCCATAATAAAAAGTGCCTCACACTGCCCCGGGGATGTGAATAAAGGCTTCCTGTATCGAATCAATGCATTTTTTGTAAGAATAACATCTAGCTTGCAGGTTAAATGTTGGTTTGTGCAAGACTCACCTGCGTATGCACAACACCGACTATGTTATCTGCCCAGAAGGGCTTCCGTGTATGACCAGTTGGTGCAAGCTAGATTAAAGTGATTATTACGTATTAAACATGGATATGTTTCTTACAAAAATTATGGATGGATGCACTTGTTTTAGACTGAAGAAGAGAAACACCCGCCCCATGCCATTATAAAGCTTGGAAGTGCCAGGATAATTTTAATATAACTCTGACTAGATTCATCTGAAAAAAGGAAGTCATATACACATAGGATGTCTGGAGGATGAGTAAATAATGGGATAATTTTTATTTTTGGGTGAAGCATCCCTTTAAGGGCAGAGCCTCACAACTCAGTGTCTTCTATACAGCCTGGGTCCTCAATGGTCTCCAATCGGCGCTGACATGTGTCTATAATCTTCTTGCGGGGCCCCAAGGGGATGTGAATGCTCTTGAGGTCATCGTCTGAGCACAGCAACAGGGCATCCAGGTCAATCTTTTCTCTTTTGAAGATAGGAATGAACTCGTTCATGCTTTGCGTGGCTAGAAAGACTTCCAAAGGGCTAGTGTCAGGCTCATCATCGTCATCTAACCCCAACTCCACCTCTTCCCAGGGCAGCTCCTGCATGTTCCTCTCTTGCAGGCTACGGGCGCTGCCAATGCTGTCGTCATCCAGATTGGGCACGCGATGCATCCGGCTGTGGAGGCGCACGTTATCGACCCGTTCGCTGCCTGCTAAGCTGCCTTCATCTCTGCTACCGATGCCAAAAAGTCCACCGCTCACATAGTTGCGGCGGAAAACCATGGTGCCCAGGCCGGGACGGTTGAAGAGCGAGTCGTGGCCTGAGTCTGTGCTGATCTCTGAGTAGTCCACATCATGACTATGCAGGTCGGGTTCACTGATGGCACGTGAGACGGCATCCTCGTTGTCACTGGGGAACATGTCACGTATGTTGCGACGAGATCGGTCCTTAGGGTTGACATACGTACCCTGCTTTAGAAACATGACGTCGTTGCCTAGTTGTAGGCCAGATAAAGAGCGGACACTCTTTCTGCCATCTTCGTAAATCTTGAATGTCCCGTCACCTTGCTTCTTCTTCTCAAGCTTCTTCTGGATCTTAGTTTTTCCTCTGGCTGTGGCATGGAGAGTAGCCTAGAGTGAAAAAAATAGTACAGGTGTAGGAAACAGCTTTAGTGAATGTGGTAGAATGTGACCTGCAATATCCATTTTCCTGCAACCCTAATCAAACACACCTGAACAAGTTAAACAAGGTCTTTAGAATCACTAGAAAGTAACATGCAGGTGAGTTTGATCAAGGTTGGAGCTAAACTCTGCAAGAAAATGGATCTTGCAGATCAGAGTAGAGAACACCTGCTGTAGGGCAATTGGAGAAAATCTGACCTGGGAGTATGGCACATTAGTTGCAGTGTTAAAGTGGCGTAACTTGCGGCTTAAGGTGCTGCTGGCGTAGCTGGAGAAGCTCATGGCATCAGAGACCGATGCTTCCGTTGCCTCTCTCTGAAATTTACGCTCCATGCGTCGCCGATGCTTCTGCTGCATTTTAAGACATTCCTTGATGCGTCGTTCAGCATCACGGAAAGCCCGGTCCTTCAGTTTGCTTACTAGCTTGGGGTTAAGGGCTGTCTGCTTGGCAGCGATGGAGTCCAGATAGCGCACACAATCCATGTGGTTCTTGGTGGCAGCCATGTCCAGAGGCGTGTGGTAGTCGTTGTCCAGGCACCACACGTTGGCACCAAACGACACCAGGAAGGACAGGCAGTTGAGATGGCCATTGGAGGCTGCCTGGTGGAGTGGCGTGTTCCCCCATATGTCACATTTGTCCGGGTTCCCTCTGAAAGAAGATCCGTTATAGATCTATATCAGGTGTGGCATTTAACAATGACTTCTGTGAAACCACTACTTAGTCTCTATAGCCTATATATAACATAGATAATTCACTCTTTCATGTGTTAGGTGAAACTGGATATGTCTAAGCTGTCATTATCACTTGTTTTATGTCCCTAGAATAGCTGAGACCATACTGGCAATCCCATGATTTTTTGATTATGTTTTCAGCACTGGCTTGTCATCCGTGAAGGCCAGTAAATAATGCATAAGTCTATAAAACTGAAACATCTGATATCTAAAATCATCAAATGTCAAGAGAAGGACAAACAGGTGTGTTACATAACCCAGAAGATCTCTTATTTTTCTTACTTATATACGTTTTCTTACATAAGCAGTAATCCAGGTTTATCTCTGCTAATGCCGATCCAAAGCACTGGATCTGTAATTTGATCTCCTGCCTGAAAAAGAGCATTGGGTATCTCCTTACTAGCAAGAATGATAGAGTTGCATAGGTGATGTCACACTAAATTCCTGTGTTCAGACTGTAACCACGGACCTGATCAACGAAGAAACTAATTTCTGAATTAATGTCGAATAATACAAGGATGTAATTTGTGACTGCTTAAAACTATAATCAATAATCAAATTCAATAATAATTCTAGACTATTTTAGGCACACAGTCATTTAATTTTGTTTGCTGAAGTGTTCGGTTGAGATATCTACCAACATACAGGTACAGCTGTATTGAAATCTAATTTGCATTGATTCTCTATTATATATTAACACACATCTCCATTAGAGCTCAGTATTCACGTTACTTGCTGTATGATACACTTTGTGCCGACTTAATACAATTGGGATGCATTACGATATGATAGTTGGATCGCATTAAAATTAACTCAAGGATGAAACTTTGTTTTGGATAACTTTACTTTTCCACAGTATAGCTCCACCTACAGGCGACTTTAACTGCATTGAAAAATGCTGGTTTTAGAGTTTATTTCATCTTTAAATTAACTGTTGAGAATAGTATGAATGCACACATAAAAACATTTTTTTTAATACATACAATATAGTAAAACGAAAAAAATACATATGTAATATTACATCATATATATTATTTGTGCAGCGGTAATTTTCACTTTACAGTCAAGATGTATCTTTCTGTTTTGTGCATCTAGTGCTAGTTGAGCCTAATTAATATTTGATGGGTGACAGGTGAAGCCTTGCAGTGATGCATTATGGATGAGAAAAGCTGCAAGGTTTTCACAGGTAGCAAAGGGAGTCGTGTGCGGTATTGGGTCAAGCCAAAATTTGGATTATGACCCGCTAACCTGCCTGACCTTGATTTTTGACATGCCAATACTTCCATCATATATCAACTACATCTATTGCTCGAATAAACAGTTATGCAACACAATCAGACATGTACTGGTCTTAGAACTTGAGTTATTAACTATAATTTTTACCACACTAATACTGTCAGATAATAAACCATATGAGTGGCAGAACATTATAAAATTAGTGGAAGAGGAGCATCATATAATATTGCATGCTATCTCCTTAACAAATGACTGCTATATGATCCCCACAAACCATAAATGTCTATTTTCAGCAACTGTCATTTTTATCATCATTTTACTGTCCCTACTTTTTAACAGCTTCTAATAGCATGATTTACGATAGGTCAGAGCCTGTTCTCATGAACTCATGTACTAATGACCTCTTTAAAACCTTTTTTTTTGCAAACGGTGGGCATTATCGTGGGAAATCATGCTTCAGAGATCAGCCAGTGCCATGCTGTGCATGGACTTAATCACTACACAAGAGAAACACCCATATTAATGAATTAATTACTGAATCCCTATGTGTACATGAGCATAAGTTGGCACTAACCATAGAAATGCAATGCTTGCTTTGCTTTATGTGGAGGAGATCACACGATAGCCAGTGGCTTTCAACAGTTCAAACAGTCTGATTATCCATTCAGGACTGCTTAGCAGTGGGAGAACTTCTGACAATTAAAAGCTTTTATAAAGGGCCTCGAGGTCCGCAGACGAAACCAGGTCAGCTCTGATGAAAGCTTTTGTGTGGTCGCTTTTATCTGTCTTCTGTCATCGGCATTAACAGAGCAGCCGTAGATCACATAATGTGGAATTGTTTATGTGTTGTTAGTGATAAAACAACTCAAATGACATTGCAAATGAGTAAGGGCCACAAAGAAATAGCAAGGGCAGTATATCCGTCTTGAGGTGCATTCAAGGTATACATTTTTAATCAGTCCATGCATTAACAGGGAATTGAACCTATGACCTTGGTGTTGTTCTGCCAGTCTCAGTAACAGAAACACAAAAAAGCAACTCCATCAAGATCTTAAAATACGACTACAAATAGTTTCAGTAAGAATCTGGTTGTCAAACTGATACCTGATCTGACTCTCAAAAATATATTTTACCAAAGTCGGTGTCGGTTTAGTGCTTCATATTTTTTCTGCTACCATAAATACTTTTTATGGGTTACCTTAAGCAAGTTTTACAGTGGGGAAAAAAATAGCCTTTTATGGTATTACGTTAAAATGATATGGTCCTCTGCAATTTCGAGACATGTTACATAACACCACCATAAACACCACGAGAAAGGATTTAAGGAAGTAGACTGGCGAACTGAGAACAGGACGTTCCACGCCCAATTAACCTAATAAAATCATCAGCCCTGTGAAGCATCAGCCGTCATTGACACCAGCATTGGAGAGTGATGATATACAGTAACGGTGACCAGAGCTCCGCGTCATGCCGGTTCCTCGTAAGCCATTTTATATGAGGCGTACATGCAAACATACGGGTTAAACTTCCGTTAACTCTACGGACAAAACCAGTTCGATTTGATCAAATATAGGAAAAGACGTGCAGTCTTACCCTCTCCCAACAATGAGCCGCAGCGCCTCCAGGTTGCCGTGGTAAGCGGCCCATAGGGTCGGTGTCATGCCATCTTCATCCGGAGCGTTCAGGTCCTTCCGCGTCGCTTCTTTCAACAAGTCAAGGTAGCCATCCCGAGCTGCCTTGTGGTATTTGTCATTCATGGTGATCTCGAACCTCAGCCTCCATCACTCTTTCACGGGCTCTGTGCATTAGGTCTGAACCCCTCACCGGCTGCAGCGCGCTTGAGGCACTTGGAGTTTCCAAGGACACCTCGGACGCGCCGCTGCTCGTGAGGGTGTGGCTTCAACTCGGCTTTTACAAAACGCAATCTTTTCCCCAGCTGGGATTCAAAATAATACATTATTGGATGGATAAAAATAAGAGCCATAGTTTCTCCTCCAAAAATCATACACACGAACAGCATTAAGAAACGGTGTAATGTTTTTTTAATAGAGTGCCCTCGAAACGCATTAGGACACTGAAGCTACACCGAAAAAAAATACAGTATTTGTTACTATATCTTTAATTGCTGCTTTGCTGGCCAAATACTTTAAGAGTCACTGTATACTCATGATTTAATGTGATTTACTAATTAATAAGGCCTGTTATTATCTTCACATGAAAGTTGTCACAGTACTTTTAAATTTGGTGAATCAATATTTTTATACTGCTTCTCTAAATTATCACTCATTAAAATCTGGATTAATAATTGCATAAATTTAATTTATGGTGGTTATATAAACATGGCAAAACCATGAACACACAAACAGTATTAAGAAACAGTATTATGTTATTTAATGCCTAGTAGACATTCAAATAGAGTGCTCTCAAAATGCTTTAGGACACTTAAATACAAATAAAACATAAAATCAAGTGATATCTGCAAAATAATAATTACTATACTATAATAAAATAAGTACTGAATCCAACCACTGTCACAATAATTTCTATCTTCATTTTAAACAGTATAGTGGAAAAACATAAAATAAACAAACACACACACACACGTTTAGCCTGAAAAGTACATTTGTGCTCTATTGCTTTTATACAAAAAATATTTGTTATCATATTTTTAATTGCTGCTTTGGTGGCCAAATACTTTCAGAGTCATCTGTTCAATCATGGTTTAATGTGAGCTACTAATGAACTACTAGGACCAGTTATTATCTTATTATCTCACATAAAAGTTGCCACAAATGTGACGAGTCATGCCTCTGTACATTATCACTAATTAAAACCTTTATTAATAATTGCATCAGATTTATTTATGGGGGTTATTTATACATGTTGTATATATCATGATATCCCATTACAGTGGCATTATTATACACACCTCCATTAATGCTTGATGATTTATAATGCCTGTAATTGCATGGTGTCTGGCAGATGTCAATTTGTTCATACATTTTGTTCTAATTATTTGTGTACTGTGTTGTTTCTGACAGGTCCGTTAGTGTTGCTGCTGTAAATCTTTGTGTCGGCAAGTGAATATATACGCAATGAGGTGGCTCGCTCCTCAGAAGGCCAGCGGATCCTACTCGTGGTAAGTGAAGAACACTAACCAACTGAATAGTGCTATTTTAAAAGCATCTGCTAATTGAGTAAATGTAAAAGTGTATGACAAATAGTCTAGTATATAGCTTTTGTCCTATGTTTACTTGTTAATTCTGCATTGCGGAACTGCTAATACTGTTGCAAGTTGCTGTTGTATAAAAGTGCTTGTTAATATTGCTCGTGTTAACTTTAATAATCACCATTAATACATTGCTCTCATAGGACACAAAAGAAACAATGAACAATTCCATTGTCCTCAAACATTTACAGTGAAAATGGGTGAGGCCGAATATCACAATGATTCTGAAAACTGATATAAGCCAAGTAAATAAAGGCTTAATATTTTGAAAACAGGTATGATTGAAGTAAATAAAACCTCAGTATTTGTTGATGACTCAGAGAGCTAAGGGTGTCTGATCAGTATTTCACATTTCTTTCGTCAGTGTAGAGACTGTGCAGGTAGCCCTCTTGTTAAACACTGTTATCACAATAGCTGGGAGCTATTGGCTGGCTTTGGTCCAGTGCAAGCAAAGGTGAAATTTTTTTGGATTTCCAATATGGTCAAGTCAGATTTGAGGATGCAGGTTTCCTTCAGATGTGGGACAGACGCAGGGCTAGACGTAAGCGGAAGAGAAGACAGATGATTGGTTGGATACTTATGCGGGTTTAAGTATTTATACAGCTTGAGGAAGCTAGACTCCAAATTATTTAGCTTGAGAGCTTGTTGAAGGTCTTCACATGGTTCACAACTCAGGCAGACTCTTTTCAGCTTTGGACCCTTAGAGCCCCACTTACAATTTGACTTTCTTTGCTTTCTTGTGGACAGCTCTTCTGGTGCAAGCAACATGATGACAAAGGAAGACCTAGAAGCCATCGAGAACCAGATATCCACCATCCAAATAAGTTCCCATGGAGAGACGGTCAACCCGGTACTTGCCCATGGCAAGTTCAAAACTGTGGTGAAGGGTCGCAACTGGGGATGGCTTCTGTCTGGATTTATCTCCTTAAACATCCTGCTCCTGGGAATTGCTGTGGTGAGCGGAAGTGTCTTCAACAAGATCCAGATCACCTCGTCCCATCTTCAGATTTTCCTTATCTTGCTTGTCATTCTCACCACCATATGGATGGTTTACTACAAAGTCCATACGTCGAGGGTGTACCATGCAGTGCTCTACAAAGACAGTCATGCTGGACCAATTTGGCTGAGAGGTGAGTCTTGATTCTTAATTATTATTATTAATGGCTTTGAATCAGATTCCAATTTCAGAAAGAGAATTTGGGTTCTAACAATGATGGTATATAATCTGGTAGTCTCAAGTGCTTATATTCTCCTTGTGTCTTCATCAGGTGGACTGGTTCTGTTTGGCATCTGCAGTGTAATCATGGATATTTTTAAGATTATTTATTACGTGGGTCGTATTCACTGCGAGTCGCCTGTGAAAATAGCCTTCCCTGCTGTGCAAGCGCTGTTTGTCATAGTGCAGGTAAGATAAAATGATAAAGAATGGTTTTAGGTTATTTGGTCTTGTATTTCTAGATCATCTAAATATACTGTCTTCCATATTCCAGACATACATCCTCTGGGTTCATGCAAAAGACTGTGTGCAGATACAGCAAGTCATCACACGGTGAGTTCTAGGTTGTTGTTTTTTATCTGGTTTTGTCAATCTTGACCTCAGCCTGTAGAAACTAAATTAATGGGAAAGTCTGACAAATGTGGGCAAATTATCACACCCTTTCAGAACCGTAAAGGAGCTGTATGACTTCTCGGTGTGAAGCAATGAGCATACATTTTTAAGTTAGCTCAAGGAAATGTTTGCCAGACTGAAGGTTTGATAGGATACCGGCATGTGCGTTGATTCTTGTGTTGAGTGTACACTTTCTTTGAAACAGGGCTGCTAACATTACTGCATAGTAATATTTACTCTCGCATTGCAGTTGTGGTTTGATGTTGACGCTGTCCACGAACCTCATGGTGTGGATGACGGCAGTGACAGAGGAGTCGCTGCATCAAACAGTGGCTCCAGCCGACCCTGTATACAACAGTTCCTCAAACGATGGACACAAAATCGGTTTCACATCGGAAGGTATTTAATCATATTGCACACTTTAGAGACTTGTGCACTACTTGTGTGTTTCCTGGTACAGTTAGAAGTCAAGCTGCAATTCTTACATTCAACACCCTATATTGATATGCTTAATTTGAAGGTTAAGAAGATGGAGCATTTCATTGACGTTCTCTGTTGCTTACTTTCAGGCCGCGCTGGAGGGAGTGAATGTGAGTGTAGTCATAACATGTGCGATGTCTTTGAGAAGGCCTACTACTACCTGTACCCCTTCAACATCGAGTACAGCCTCTTTGCATCAGCCATGGCCTATGTCATGTGGAAAAACGTTGGCCGCCAGATGGACGAACACCATAGCCACAATCTGCGCTTTAGCCTGTGGGATGTTCTAATTGGTCCAGTTGCTGGCCTGTTGGTTCTGGTGGCAGGCCTGGCTACGTTTGTGGTGTACGAAGTGGACATAGCTAAAGAAGACCCAAAAAAGAAGGAGGAAGCTCTGATAATGCATTACATCATGAATATAGTCGCCATCCTTCTGATGTCCATCACAACTCTGATCGGTTGTATAATCTTTCGGATGGATAAGAGGGAGCAGGTGTCCGGGAAGAACCCTACGCGGAGTCTGGATGTGGGACTGCTTGTGGGCGCGTCCTTGGGCCAGTTCCTCATCTGTTACTTTATCATAGTTGCTGTTCTGGCATCAGGGGTCCAGGGGCACATCAATGGGCTCAACCTGGCCAATTCTATTCTGACTGTGATCCAGTTGTGCCTACAGAACGCCTTCCTCATCAAGGGTCTCCATCGGGAGCCGTTCAAGGAGACGGAGACCGCCACCGTCTTCGGCAACGTCATGGCCGTAAGAGAGAGGGACCCAGAAAGACGGAGCAGCTCCATCATCCCAACTCACACGCTACCCCTCCCATTGACATTGCTTCAGGGTCGACTCTCCTGGAAGAGGAGGATCCTTAAGGAGATCTGCGCTTTCCTGCTGTTCTGCAATGTCATTGTAAGTACCTGACTCCATTTTCTTTATTGAGCTAGGGGTAGGGTTGCAAAGAGGTGGAAAATGTCTAGCAAATTTCAGGAAACATTCTAGAATGTATGGAAACTTCGGAAACCCTAACATTTTCCACCACTTTACGACCCTTCTTGCCATAATTCTGGCAAGCCACTCAAAACCCAAGTTTTGTTCCATTTTGAATGCATCCTATGTGCGTATGCCTCCTAGATTTTTTTTGTCTTTAACACATCACAATTAAAACTCAGTTTTAAATCTAACTCTGTACATTTGCATTTCTGATTGTAGCTTTGGATCATGCCTGCCTTTGGAGCCCGGCCTCAGTTTGACAACACCGTCGGATCAGACATTTATGAATTCCAGACGTGGGCAGCGGTTGTGAATATTGGAATGCCGTTTGGGATCTTCTACCGTATGCACTCCGTGGCTAGTCTGTTTGAGGTGTGCCTCGCCTCATAAACTGACCACTCAGGAACTGTATAAGCTTATGCACGTATCTTTGAAAATTAATATATTTTTTTATAGTATATTTTTGTGTATCTAAAATAAATTGTATTATTTTTTACTACATTTTTACTGTATAATACAACGATGTGTATATGTTAGTGTGAGTGTGTGTGGAGATCTAGACCATATTGAACTGAAATCTTTTTAAATATGTGATGTCATAATATCATCTGAAATATGGCCTAATCCTGTTACAGGCATTCGACTGTTAGCAATGCAATGAAATCCTCTGGAAGTAACACCAGAGATCTGCCTTTTCATTAGCACCTGTGAATTTCCAATTTCTGTTTATTCTGGTCACTATGTACCCAGATTAAAATGAGCAAACAGATTGCTCTACTGTCTCTGTTCTTTTATATAATTTTGTTCCTTATGGATAAATGAAGTTTGAACAGGAAACGTGACACAATGACAAGTGTGTTTTTGTACTATATATCCTCTCAATATATTTGGACAAGTTTTGCACAAATACACAAACATTAAAATACATGTACAAATGCAATGTCTTGATCTGTTCCACAAGCTCTCTTATAAATACTGCCACAAATGAAGAAAAACATTCTGGTTACAGTCATCGGCACTTTAAACAATATGATGCACATACGCAGAAATTCAGTAACCTGAAGCAAATCGTTCTGCCATTTGACAACATTGGATAGTTTCATATTTTTCATATACATAGACAGCGTTTCTACTTTAAACATCAAGCTGTATTTACAGTATCTCATTAGCAAAAACGATATGCAGACAAAAATAGAGATATTGGTATACCATCAAACAACTGCTATACAATACTTTGGAAACAACAATTTTTTTTTTTTTTTTTTTTACATTTTCACAATGTATATGAATACTGGTGGAATTAATCTAAACCAGCTTTTGATTTTCTGTTCATTTTCCAGTTATTCTTCATACCTGACAACTATAATAAAATCTGGGAGTATGCACAGTTGTCAAAAGTTTACATACACCTTGCAGAATCTGCAAAATGTTAATTATTTTACCAAAATAAGAGGAATCATACAAAATGCATTACATGGCATGCATTTTTTAGAAATAACCTAAGATATTTCACATAATAAAAGAGAAAATAATAGTTACATTTCTAAAAATGACCCTGTTCAAAAATATACATACACTTGTTAATACTGTGTTGTTACCTGAATGATCCACAGCTATAGTTGTTCATATCAGTCCCTTGTTTGTGCTGAACAGTTAAACTGCCCGCTGTTTTTCAGAAAAATCTTTCAGGTCCCACAGATTCTGTGGTTTTTCAGCATTTTTGTGTATTTAAACCCTTTCCAACAATGACTTTATGATTTTGAGATACATCTTTTCACACTGAGGACAACTGAGGGACTCATATGCAACTATTACAGAAGGTTCAAATGCTCACTGATGCTCCAGAAGGAAAAACAATGCATTAAGAGCCAGGGGTGTAAACTTTTGAACAGAATGAAGATGTGTAAATTTTTTTTATTTTACCTAAATATCACATTTTTTTCATTTAGTACTGCCCTTCAGAAACGACAGGAGATAATTACATGTACATGTTAATTACAAATTAAATTTACAATGATCTTCAAATCCTTGATGCATCGTTTTTTCTTCTGAAGCATCAGGGACTCATGTACAACTATCACTAAAGAAAAAAAAAACAGCTGTGGATTATTCAGGTAACACACAGTATTGAGAAAGTGTACGTAAACTTTTGAACGGGGTAATTTTTATAAATTTAACTATTATTTACTATTGTGGACTATATGTAAATGTTTTACGTGAAATCTCCTATTTAGGTCAGTACTAAATCAAAAATAACATGCATTTTGTATGATCCCTTTTATTTTGGTAAAATAATTAACATTTTGCAGTTTCTGCAAGGTGTATGTAAATTTTTAACTTTAACTGTATGTAAACGCATGTTCATACAGATAACAAAAAAGAGGATTTAGCAAGATTGCCCTCTTGTGGTGATGATAATACAATCTAGAGGTCTTTGTCAATGCTTCTGATCTAACAAATTTTTCACAAGGTTTGACACTATAAATAGCATTCCTTCTTATAACAAGCACCTTGTTCCTATAAAAACCACAGTGACAGAGTTTAAAATGTTTGGGCTGCCTAAGCTGCTGACCACAGTATGCTTTTACTATCGGAGCGCATGGTTTATATTTAGACGCTTTATCATCTGTACACCAGCCAGAGCAAACAGACCGCTGATAGGCCGCCCGGCAGCTATGGGCACTTCTCGTGGAGTCTCACAGTCTATGATGTGTCGCCTCTTCTCTGGGGAAGTGGAACGGGTTAAAGCGAAATGACAAGGCAAGATGAAGTCTGTGGGTTCTCAGTGACCAACAGGTTACAGCTCATTCTTACATCCTCTGGATCTCAAAAAGACGCACGTCAGTGTCGTACCAGATGGGAGGATCCACATTACTACAGTGAAAAGACGGAACAATGTTAAACTCGCAAACGTATTTGATTTCTCTAGCTGAATTGAGTTAAACATGCCAAAAACATATGCTGAACATATTTTACCCCCAAATCAAAAGGAAAATAGTTGTCATTCCAAACCCATAAGGCCTTTCTTTATCTTCAGAACACAAATTAAGATTTTTTTGATGAAAAGCTTTCTGAACCTGCATAGAAAGTAACACAACTGACACATTTAAGGCCCAAAAAGGTAGAAAGGACACTGTTATAATAGTCCATGTGACATCAGTGGGTCAACCATAATTTTAATTTAATTGTTGAATGAAGTCTGCATTTTTTGTTTTCTTTGGACGCAAAAAGTATTCTTGTAGCTTCCAAAAATTAAGCTTAAACCACTAATATCACATAGACTATTTTAACAATGTCCTTACTACCTTTTTGGGTCCTTGAACGTGTCGGTTGCGTATCTTATCTTAATTTGTGTTACGAAGATGAACGAAGGTCTTACAGGATTGAAACAACATGAGGGTGAGTAATTCCTTGCACATCCAATTATGCATCCATTATATTCTATCCATTAAATTCTATATCAAAAATATACCATTTTAAATTTCGTAATAATGCAAGTTTGAGTAATTTTCCCCAAAATTAAAAGAAAAAGAGTTTCTTACAACTTTTTAAAATAATTTAAAAAAATGTATGCTTATTTTTACATTTCATTATTAAGCAGAATGAATGTACCTTTTTACAATCCGATCAAATGCACATGCATATAAAAAATTATACAAATCTATAGCCTGTTTTACCCCCAACAAGCCCAACTAATAAAATCAAATTCTGCTCTACATTATTTCAAATTGAATATTGTTTCTGAATAATATACTGGATTTTAAAAACATATGTCATGTTTTTGCTTGAAATGATAAATCTGCAGAGTCATACTAACCGCAGGTAAATGACTCCCCACATGTACGTGCGAAACCACATGGCAGTTCCTGCATTGGCCTGGTATTTCCTGATGAGAATGGGATGGGGCACAGGCAGCAGACCCACTAGAGTGCCGTGCTGAAGAAACTTCAGGATCTCGGATTCATCCGTTAGACCCCTAAATCAATAACATAAGGTAACATTTCACAATAGTAAATCAAACTAAATCCATATATTGATGAATAGAACTTTCTTCTTACTTGTCAATGCAGATTTTTTCCACCTGTGGCACCAGTACTTGCAACAAACGCATGATGGTCTGCAGTGGGAGTTTGCTCTTCCAGGACAGGACCTGTGGTATGAGTCCAGACAACAGGTAAAGAAAGTTCTCATGGGCTTTCCTAAAAGTTGAATTTGTTAATTTAGGGTTGTTCTTAAAGTCACAATTAAATGAAAGATATTTTCTTCTATATTGTGACATACATCTAAGTGTAAAAGATTATCAAAAAAAACTGTAGGGCATACTCAGTTCTATGAGTTGTTAACTGAATTAGAAGTGAGTATTGCAATCAAAAACAGAGGCAGATGAACGTGAGCCTGCAGGAGCAGGGTTTATGAGGTCTAAATGATTGGAGAACTAGGTAACACTTTCTATGAAGCCCATATTTATAATACATTATAATTGTATTCTTAAGGAATTATAATGAATACATAATGCATAATAATAAAAAAACGTATAATATGTTATATCATCTTATGAATATTCATAAGAACAGTTTTAATGTATTATAATACTTATTTATGTATGGTTATAGCTTTTAAGAGTATGATGATTTATAACACACAATGAACACGTTACATCCACTTAAGTTACAATGGATTATATTTCTCATAGTTATAATGTATTATAAGTCTCACATTTTGCCATTTTTCTTATGCTACTTTACTCAAAGCCATCAATGACCACTTATAAGTATAGTAATAATATATATATATATGCAATTATGCAATTACATGTCAACTAGCAGTCATTGGAGTATTAGTATAGCGTGCCTGTTAAATATGTGCTATATGCTATAAATATAACACTTCGTTTTGATGGTTCCCCAACAGACTATAAGTAACTTTACAAGTATATCAACATTCTACCTACCCTAACCGTAACCTAAACTTTACTAACTCTTTAGTGAGAGTTAGCTGACATGTAGTTGTAGAGTTTCTTATAGTCAATAGATGAAGGGGAGCATCAAAATTAAATGTAACCTAACATATAAACATAGATTTTTTTTTTCAGTTGAAATGATTAACTAGCTCACATCAAAATTAATATTAGCACAGGGAACACATTTGAAGTAACACTTCACACCTAACCACTTACAAGATGTAGTAAGATACTGTGCAGATCTTAAACAATGTCAAGATATAACAGTCCACTATAAATGTAAAAGTAGATTTAATATGGTGTTGTGTGTTATAAATAATCAGAATTTGAAAAGTTATAACCACAAATGCATAAGCATTATAATGTATTATAATTGTTGTTATTATTATTTATAAGATGCTAAAATATATTATAAGGGTTGTATATGCATTATGCATTCATTATAATGACTTAATAATACCCTTATAATGAATTACAAATATGGGCTTCATAGAAAGTGTTACCAAAAACTACAAATCTTTTAGCACTGCTCAGTGGTGATTTCACATAGAATATGTCACAAAACGTACATTACGCTATGTATTTTGTGTCTCCACAGGTTGCCACAGGTAGGCTTCCACCATGAGATCAGGTTGGAATAATCATTATCAGAAAAAAAACTTTTAATATAAAAAATAATTTAATTAGAATCTATTGAGAGTCATCGTGATTCCTCTTTTAAAAGGTGTGCACATAAATCATAAACTGTTAATAAAATAGGTTCACACGCTCATTGCATGTTGTACCCAACCAGTGTTTTTAAGATGTTACATATGCAAGTAAGAACATTAAGGGTTTATAAATGCAGAGTGTAAAATTTCAAATCCCAACCCAGGAGCCAGAGTAAAGTAATTGTTCGAAACATGGAATAAGACAACAGGATTAGGTTACAGGACTAAGATTACCCAGAAAGGAAAAATCTGTCATTATTTACTCACCCTCATGTTGTTCCAAACCTGTATGTTTTTTTTTCCAAGTAAAACAAATGGAGAACATTTGCAGAATCTTTATTTATTTATTCATGTCTGTCAAGGTGTTCCTTTTGTGTTCCATGACACATACAGGTTCGGAATGACGTTAGGAAGAGTAAATAATGACCATTTTCATTTATGGATAAACAGTTTCCTCAACTCAAGGTTTAAAAATTACCCTTGTAGGACACTGATCAGAATAGCTGTGATGATAAAGGTCTTCTTACCCAGTCTGGTTTAGGATTCCAGTGGCTAATGACAGATGAGGATGAGCTGGACAGGCGTCTCCTTGCCATCTCTGCCTCAGTGTAGAAGACATCCTGGGAAGAAACATCAATTTTATTACCTTAATTTCAAGAGCTAGTAGATGTTATTGTGTGTGTCTGCTCCTCTAACCTCATTGTCTCTTCCTGAGATGGACTCTGTGTCGCTGGTTCCAGCAGCAGCACTGTGTTCAGGGGTTTGTGGGGATTCTGTCTGTGGCACAGCTACCATAGTACCATCTTCAGAAACCTGGGACTTCTCCGTCAGTTTATCGATGCCTAAAGAGAGTAAGCCTGTCTTTCAATGCAACTCACACAATGTGCCACTGCCTCATAGTAACTTTCTTTACTAATACTAACACCAATAAGCAAAGCTACCTGGCATGGCCACCAGACTGGCCTTCAGAGTGCCGGGCTCAGCTGGCACAGCTGGCCGTGAGCCCTCCATGGACACAGTCTCCTGTGAGCTAGTACGAGAAATAGCGTCTGGAGATTTCCGCTTCCTCTGCAAAGCCTTCTGAATGGTGGTGGGGTCGGAGGGCAGGTTGGCCAGCTGATGGAAGACGTTGCGCTTCCGAATGATGGCATACACCAAATTACAGTTACCTGATTAAAACATCATCAGAGTTGAGGATAAGGTTTGTAAATTAAAGGCTAGAGACAAAAATGCCACCAAAATGGACCAAATTCGAGATGAAGAAGCATAACATTTCCATGCACAATTAATGGGGGGTCTAATGCTATTCCATGCATTCTGTTAAAAAGTTACACTGTTAAAGAGTTGGATTCTCATGTTAAACATGGCCAAAGTTTCAACAACAACAAAAACTATCTGGATGTATGACAAAGTATTTTTGGAAATGTTTTTCTTTGACAATGGCTCTTCATGAGGAGGGAGGAGCGGATTTTTAAAAAGTCGGAGCGTCGTAGTTTTACTCACTCCAAGAGCGCTCATCCACCGCTCCATCACGAGTACAATTCATACAAACGGGCTGTAATATAACTGCATATTTTGCAAGAATTCACATGTTAAACATATTTGGCATACTGTAGCTTGATAGAGATGGCTCACTCAAATCAGAAAGAATGTGAAGGCTATGATGGCAATGGTGGTTATAGTTATCAAGGAATTTATTTGTTCCTTCTAGATGCTGAATTTTTTTTAGGTGAAAGCATGATTTAAACAGGTTGTTATGTGCCCGTGCTGTGTTGTGTTTTCCCCGCTGTCTTTCTCTTGTTTTCTTTCACTTTCCCAGTTACCAGTCATTGAAAAATGACGGCGTATTTTAAGCGCAAGTGGCAGCACCAGTGCCTCCATCTTTCATACAGTACTGTTACTGTTCAGCTTCCACAATCCGCACAGACACTTCAAATTCTATGTTAACAGATTGAGTTGCAATGTAAAGTTGCTACTACTTACATATTTCAGATGACTAGTCGTATTTAAAATCGATAGGCAAGCATTCCAATAATTTTTCATAGTATTTTTGAATCTGTAATCTGTATTTGTGTGCAATCACAATAACAACAAAAAAATGCACTTTTGTCAAATAATGAAAGCAAACAGGCGCTTTCTGCCATCTCTGTCTCTGTGAAAAAAACATTACCCAAAACTCTGTGTATACTTGACTTACAGACATGAAAAATGTATCTATAGAGAGGGAAATGTCTACTTTCAATTAAACCAATTCAAATGGAAAACAAATATTCTTAGATTATGGATCTACTGTGGAGATGACAAGTCAGTGTTGCTGACTTCATCCTTTTAAGCCGAAAACAAAGAAAGCACCAGTTTATCAATAAATTATTATTAAGGTAATGCAGCCTTAACCTTACTGGTTTTCCCTGGTTTTCCCTGACACATTCATAATAATTATATACTCTGCCCATGCGCTGTGGGAAGCTTTAAGTGTGTGCTTGAGCATTTATTAGGCTATGTGGGCAATTAAAGGCTCATTACTATGAACTATAAATGGTTTATCAATAAACGTGCGTTTAGTCAACTAAGTCCTTACCATAAATGACCACTAGTCGATCAGAAAAATCTTTAGTCGAGGGCAGCCCTAGTTTTAGGGTGTGAGGGAAAGATAACCTTGTTGTCATAAATAATAACATGCAAATACAACGTAACTAAGACTGTTAGTCTGCATTTAAGTGTTTGCGAGAATGCATAACTTATGCTAGACTGAAATCATGGAGTGCTTCAGTGATGAGAAATGGTTTTTGCATGCTTACTGTATATAATATATTCCATAATTTATTAATAACCATAATGTATATACATACATTATGCAGTTGCTGTGTAAATACATGTAAGGCGTCTTTGAGTGTCATTAAATTGTGTAAATAACAAAAATGCTAAACAAGACATTTTCCACCTCTTTAGTGTAAAGATGGGTTTTGTTAATACTGATAAACTTTTGTTGGTATCAGTCTATAGTATTCTGATTCATTGAATGAATTGACCCTTCGCAAAGTCCCTTGCTATGTCCGACAAACAATGTCACTCTCAAGTTCTCATACAGTAAAAAATACATCACAGAGTAAAGAGGAAACTAACAACACACCAACAGACAAGACAGAGCAGGATACTTCTGGCAAATTTTGTAATTTTTTTAGGAAATTCAATCAATAAATAGCGTTTTGTGGCTCTTTATGGTGTGTCAGATAAATCAAACGGCATGTGAACTGATCATCTTTCATATTTTATTTCAACCGCGGAAAGACATCAATACACACAATTTTTTAAGTTTAAGTCCTCCGATGTTAATCTACTCTCCTCTCTGGTTTGTTTGTCAGACAAAATGGCGGATTCCGCGTTATGATTGGTCAGACT
The DNA here is from genome assembly GCA_033026305.1 of Cirrhinus molitorella. Classification (NCBI taxonomy): domain Eukaryota; kingdom Metazoa; phylum Chordata; class Actinopteri; order Cypriniformes; family Cyprinidae; genus Cirrhinus; species Cirrhinus molitorella. The sequence continues at coordinate 15,204,626 of CM065117.1, forward strand.
ACCTGTCAATCAAGCTCTCTGTGAAGGGTCAGTTAGCTAATGTTAAATATTTGACATAAAAGACAATAGATAAATTTTACAATTAGAGTGATTATAAAAATTGCCCCTATGGAAAAAAAGAAAAGTAAAAAATTCCAAATATTCAATTACTTGTCAAATTCGCTAATTTGCAGAAGTACCACATTCACATGGATCTGGCAGAACAGCTAGAGAATGTTTAAAACTTTTCTTCAAAATTAGAAATTTATCTGGTAAACATAAGCGAGAGTGTCGATCTTACCATCGAACTGGTACTGAATGATATTATTGAAGGCCTCCAGCAAGAAGAAGACCAGATGGTGGTTCTGAGGTGCAGAAAACAGAAACCAGGTGGTGGAGAACGCCTCCAGGAGATGAAGGAGCTTGTTGGCCGCAACCATGGAAAGACTCTTCAGGTAGGGAGACACTAAACAAGGATAAGGCATTATGTGACAGAGGACACAAAGAACAAAGCGCTTGACTGTCAGGCAACCAAACTACACAGATGAAAGCATTTGTTGTACATTAATCTGACTATTCCATTTTAAATAAAGCCATTTTTGATCTCAGGAAACCAATTCTCTTTGATGAAAATGGCCTCGCCCTAAGTGGAATAAATCATTTTGTCTCTTACCACATGAAAAGTGTCACAACAGATTAAATCTGAATCCAAGTAAAGCCCTATGCAAACCCAGACACTCTTAATACTCACCATTTACCACAATAGTGAGCAGGCAGTCATAGAGAGGCTGTAAACGCTGATGGCCACTGGTTATTATCTTGTGGAAAACCTTTAGACATAACCAATTTTTAGATTCAGAGATTTAAAACAACTTACAACTCTATTTTGGAACCAGACATAAATATAACTTTTATGTGAATTGTAAAACCAAAGCAGACATGAGTCTCACCACGATGAGCAGGTCAGCATGTGTGCCTGTGAACACAGGGATGTCCATAGGGACATGAAGTGAGTACGGCTTGTTCAGACGCACACCGAAGTTCCTCTCTCCACTCAGCAGCAGCAGAATGAAGACGCCGATGTGCATGAGACCGACCCGTGCTGAACATTTAGAATCACAACATCAAGAGTTCATGTCAGAATGTACATGCCATTTACATAGAGATCTTCAAAGCTACAGTAACAAAAACAGGCTGTTTAATTCCAAGGGTCAGCAAGACTGAAAAATGTTCATACCCAGATAGCACAAGTACGTCTGCAAGATATCTGTTAAAGATCTCTTGATCTGGAAAGCATCTGCTGTGTACAAACATCTGGCAGATATCGGTAAGATGTCAGTTTTACATATATTCTAAATCATAAACATCTTAAATACATCTAATAGATGTCTATTTGACATCTGATAGGAAAAGTCCAATAGACATATTGCAGATTAGCAAACTACGTCTTGCAGATGTCTTGCAGATGTAAATGCAGACGTCAGATAGACGTCTCCGAGATGTACGTGTGCTATCAGGGTAAAAACTGTTCCCAGATAGCACATGTACATCTGCTAGACGTCTGTTAAAGACCTCTTGATCTAGAAAGCATCTGCTGTGTACAAATGTCTGGCAGACATCTGTAAGATGTCAGTTTTACATACATTCCAAATCATAAACATCTTAAAGATATCTAATAGACATCTGATAGGAAACATCCAAGAGACGTATTGCAGCTGAGCAAACGCTCTAAAAAAATACTTACATCTTGCAGATGTAAATGCAGACGTCAAACTGACATCTTCGTGATGAACGTGAGCTATCAGGGTTACTACATATTCGCTTTTGGTGTAAAAGAAACATTCCCAGATAGCAGACGTACATCTGCAAGATGTCTGTTTAAGATCACTTGATCTGGAAAGCAACTGCTGTGTACAAACATCTGACAGACGTCTGTAAGATTTCAGTTTTACATACATTCTAAACCATAAACATCTTAAAGACATTGAATAAACATCTATTTGACATCTGATAGGAGACGTATCCTATAGACGTATTGCAGATGAACTAACAAAAAAAAAAAAAAAAAAGTCTTACAGATGTAAATGCAGACATCAAACAAACGTCTCCAAGATGTACGTGTGCTATCAGGGTTATAAGTTTGCTTCAGGGGAAAAAAAGTGTCACCCTTAAAGAGATTATAAAATGTTGAAATACAGAGATTTCTGTCCACCCATTAAATGTCCATTCTGCCAAAACATTAACACTTCAAAATATTTATTAAAGGGTAAGTTCATCCAAAAAAGAAAATTAGCTGATGATTTACTCATCCTCAAGGCATCCTAGGTGTATATGTCTTTCTTCTTTTAGACAAATCCAATCAAGAGTTATATAAAAAATGTCCTGGCTCTTACAAGCTTTATAATGCAGTGGGTGGGTGTTTTGTTCAACAGTCCAAAAGAAGTCCAATAAAGCACATACATACATAATAAAAGGTGATACAAATATTCAAAACATTATAAACCGTTTTCTCTAGCCTGCGCTAACTGTTGTATGAGCAAGCCGCTCTAGGGAGATTACGTAGGAAACATGGGTATTTTTCTTCGAAAAAAGCATCGATTCAATACAGGATGCCTTTATTCACCCCCTGGAGCCATGTGAGGCACTTTTTTGTTATGGATGGATGTGCTTTACTGGACCCACTGCCATTATAAAGCTTGTAAGAGCCAAACATAACATAACTTTTAAAAAACATAACTCCGACTGAATTCGACTAAAAGAAGAAAGTCATATTCACCTAGGATGCCTTGAAAGTGAGTAAATCATGGGTTAATTTTCATTTTTGGGTGAACTAACCCTTTTAGGTCAATGTAAAAGTATTTCATATGAGTAGACTGATTTATTCCAAGTCTTCTGAAATAATAAATATGGTAAATGGAAGCTCAAATGTGCTTGCTTGATGCACAAGGACCAGCAAGTGTGAGCTTTTGCAAGAACAATGTTTCTTCAAAAAAAAAACTTAAATTGTGGGACTCGTATGATATACTTCTATAGTGCAAATTTATACATTCTGGTTGTATAGGCCTCAAATGGATAGGCAAAATGGATGAAAGAAGGACTGTTCTCTGAAGATAAATGCAAGTCTTACAGATTTGAAAAGACATGAGAGTGAGTAAATGGCCGAATTAAAATTTTTGGGTGAACAAAAATAAAATCTTCTAAATTAAGATCACTTACATTGGTCAGCTCGGGCATCATTCAGGTAAAACAGAATAGGCACTAATATGTCCAACACATCACTGCTCTTCAGTACAAAGAACAGGAATTTCTGCAACAGAAAAGAAAGGGGTTGCATGTGAATTATTCACAGTCATTATTTGCAGATGACTGTATTTAAGCACCTAATCTCTTACTTTGTTGAAGTCACAGAGTTTCCAGAAAAGGACCAGCAGTTCCTGGTGAAACTGGATCTTTTTGGTTGAGTTGGGCAGGTATGTTTGAGTGAGTGGGTTGGTCAGCAGGCGCGCCAAACCTTTTAGCACAAAGTCGTAATCCTGCAGACACGAGGAAAACAGCTCAAACATAAAGGGAACAAAGTTTCTTTGTATTTTCTTGACACATACTAAGATGAAGGTTCTCCATACCTCCTCCCTGTGAATTCTAGACAGGTAATTCACAAACAGGTTATTTGGGCCGACAGACTACAAATAAAAAGAAAAAAAGAGAAGGTATAGCAGACACAAAGACCATTAGACAAATCTATCCTTTGACTTTTATTGACCTTTGCTGCATGTGAGTGGATGTTGTGTACATTATAGGGTGTGGTGTGCTTACATCCTGGTCTTCAATGCTGGAAGGGGAGGGCGGCCGGTACGGCTGTCCGCCTTCATGCTCCAGAGTCACTATGAGGATTTGCACAGCCTGCTCCACCAGTTGCTCACGGTAGTCAGAGAAGAGCAGGTGGTTGTAGGGAATCCCGTAACCCACCGGGTCATATGCACACACCACGTTCAGCAGAGAGGTGAAGAGAGGCAGAGCGTGTCTGTAAGAAGAAGAGACTGTCAATGTTTAGACACTCACAAAGACAATGTAAGTGGTGTTTGCTGGTGCAAAATTCCACACCATAGTGCTCGGATGGTTGTAATGGTGTTGCTAGGTATTGGTATGCATTTACTAGAGAGGTTCTGGATTGTTGCCAGGATGTTGTTAATTAGATACTTGAGTGTTCACTGCAAGAATTCTCTTCTTACTCAGTGTTTTTATCTTATTATTCAGTACAATTATCTTATCATTTTCAGATACATTTACTCGAAAGGCAAAATGACACACACTACCAGTCAAAGGTTTCTGAACAGTAAGATTCTCTTCTGCTTACCAAGCCTGCATTTAAATTGATCCAAAGTACAGCAAAACAGTTACATTTTCTATTTGAATATATTTTAAAATATAATTTATTCCTGTGATTTCAAAGCTGAATTATTAGCATCATTACTCCAGTCACATAATTCTTCAGAAATCATTCTAATATTCTGATTTGCTGTTCAAAAAAACATTTATTATTAGTATTATGTTGAAAACAGAATAGAATAGATTTTTTTCAGGTTTCTGTGATGAATAGCAAAGTTTAGAAGAAACAGAAATCTTCTAGAAAGCCTTAATCACAGGAATAAATAATCTATAATATGTACAAATAGAAAGCAGTTCTTATAAATAGCAAAAATAATTCACAATATTACTCATTTTGCTGTGTGGGCTTGGTGAGTAGAAGAGAATCCTTTAAAAAACATTAAACTTCTTAATGTTCAAAAACTTTTGACTGGTAGTGTAGGATAATAAATTACATTTCCTAAAAAAATCAATTTAAATTAGCTGACTTTTTCTTAAAACATGACAAAATATCTATCAGCAGTATAAAATATCTTGTAATAGTTAAGTTGATTACTTGCCCTTATTTTTTTTCTTGTTTAAAGCAAAAACACTTTTAATTTAGATTTTATTTGTTTTAATCATATGATGTCTTGAACGTTTTGTGCCAATATGCAAGTGTTGTGTTCCTAATTCATACATGCCTAAAAATATTTGTAAAAAAACAGAATGTTTAGAAGAAATAGAAATCTTCCCAAAAGCTTTAATCATTAAATTACAATTTATAATATATACAAATAGAAAGCAGTTATTTTAAATAGCAAAAAATACCAACAGGGTAACAGGGTCTTGTTTTAAGCAAAAACACTTTTAATTTAGATGTATTTGTTTTGTGCCATTATGCAAGTGATGTGTTCCTACTTCCTACATGCCTAAAAATATTTTAAAGACCTTTCAGTTCAACTCTATGGTATGAGATATGCTTGTATGAATGTTATTATTTGAATATTAATTAAAAGGTGGAAAACTATGGAAGGAAACATTGGTAACACTGCAAAAAAACAAAAAAAAAAAAAAAAGATTTTTAAACTTATACTATTTAACCATTTTTGTCTTTCATTACATTCTTATCTAAATACATTTACCTGACAAGCACATAACAAGACTTAATATCTAAAGTATAAAATAAAATCTCAAATGTCTTAATATCTTAAGTAATTGTTCTTAATTAAATCAAGTAAATATATCTTAATTTAATTTTTTTTTAAATAAGACACAATACCTTCTAATAGGTTAAGAAAAATATTGTTTTCCCTTTTAATTAAGTTTATATCAACTGGTGATTTTTTAAGCATCAATTTTTGATACATTTTGCAGAAAGCAAGACCCAATATCTTCAGTCTTTTTCCTTTGTAAGTAAACATCCTGATTTAAGAATGCACTGGAAAGAAATATGTGCACGCAAATGCAAAAATACTGAGAAAAAAAAACAGTTTGCAGTTTTGTTTTTTATTGTGGCTGAGGTGTTCAGAAGTTTTTAACATATTGTTGCTAGTGTGCTCTGAGTGGTTTTTGGTGCAAAGCGGTTACTGGGATGTAGGATGTACTGTCAAAAGAGCCTACACTGAAACTTACACAATACAGTTTAATACTCAGGACTGGGGGCTTAACTTATCAAACATCGCTAGTAAGTCTCTAGGTGTTTCATTGTGTGAGTGTTGTGTTTGCGTACTCATCTTTTGCATGTCCATGCAGAGACTGACCTGTTTTCAGTGGAACAGAAGAAGGTGACCCAGGGGTTGAGAATACTGTTATCTGATGTGGGCGGCAGGTACATGGCCTCTGAGAAACAGGTGAGCAGTAACCTCAACAGCTCAGTCCTATAAAGACACACACACACACACACACACACACACACACACACACACACACACACAGAGAGAACATGCACCAGTGGATGGTAAACACATATAAACTACTCATTTGACTAATCTGATCTTTAAATAACTGATTTGAATCTCGGTTGGGGTGGAAAAACAGGTGCGGGTTTTTAAATGTCTTGTGTGGTTACTGATTAAAAAGTCACCATGGAAACTCAAATAAACACACATGTGGCTGTGGGAATGAAGCCTACCTCATGTCCCTTCACTCTCACCTGTTGATATCGTGAATGTAGTTGAGTGGAGGCGACTGAGCGAAACCCACACCAGCCTCCCAGATATATTCACAGCTGTCCAGTGACTGCATGTCTTCAACTGAGTCCTGTACATAAGAAACAAAAACTCAGCCTGTATTTAAACTGTATATCCATTTGGATTATACAGATTTAACTGATGAACTCACAAACATGATGCATATTTGTCAGTCATAAATGAAAAAGGAAGATTTCTATACTCAGGACAAAAAATAGCATAGCGTAGTTTATTATTCTCTATTTGCATGTATTTGATTGCATTTAAATAATCATATTGTCAAAACGCATTCATTCAAATAGTTTTAACAGTTATTCAAAATGTTTAAAATAGCATAAATCTGCTCATTGTGAAAACAAGTATGGACATTGTTCAAATATGGATAGCTATGGAACAAGCATAGTTCAGTTAGTTGAACAAATTAGACTAATTGATGTAAACCTATGATAAACCTTATTTAAACCACATTCTGTTTATTAGTAATGTTACAGAATTATCTTACCTGTTATTAAGTTTATTAGTTTATGTTAAATCTGTGTAATCCAAATGGACAGGAATATTATATGCAATTCAAATTCATAAATCTAAAATTTAGGTGTAAAATAAAATAAAATAGAATTTTGTTTAAGTGTTGGTAACAGATACAGATACAGATACAGATTTGCTACTGTTAAACAACCAACAGATACTAAAAAGCTTTAAAAAAAATGGATATTTACACAACTAACATTTTTAACAATGAGCATTTTAAAAAACATGTAGAAAATCTATAGGTTCCTTTTTTTAAAGGTTCACTAAAGTGCTTTGAATCATACAGCGTTACTTTATGTGTTGATGTAATTTTAACTGAAACAGGAGGACAGCGTGGGACATATCAAGCATAATCTCGCCCCCTTTTTTATTCAATAGCATTTCATACACTTTTCTATCAGAAAAACGTTGCAGTTGCAAATGTTTTGGTAATTTGGCATTGGAACAACACAAAAAACATGTAAAATCTGATACAATTCCACACAGAACCCAAAAAATGCACTGGACAAAATAATTGGCACCCTTAACTTAATATTTGGTAGCATTCCCTTTGGAAAAAATAACTGAAATCAATCGCTGCCTGTAACCATGAATGAGTTTCTTACACCTCTCTACTGGAATTTTGGACCACTATTGTTTTGCAAACTGCTCCAGGTCATTCAGATTTAAAAGATGCCTTCTCCCAACTGCTGTTTTGAGATCTCTCCACAGGTGTTCTATGGGATTTAGATCTGGACTCCAGCGCTTTGTTTGTAACCATTTATGAGTGTTTCGGGTCATTGTCTTGCTGGAAGACCCATGACCTCTGGCTCAGCTTTCTGGCACTAGCCACACCGCCAGAAACTGCCAGAAGCAGCAAAGCAACCCCAAAGCATCTTTCAACCTCCACCATGTTTGACTGTAGGGACTGTGTTCTTTTCTTTGAATACCTCATTTATTTTTCTTTAAACAGTGCTATGATGTCCTTAATCGAAAAGCTCTACTTTTGTCTCATCTGTTCACAATACGTTCTCCCAGAAGGATTGTGTTTTTTTATCACATAAGCTTTGGCTAACTCCAGTCTTTCTTCAGTTTTTTTTGCCTTTGTGTCAGCAGTGGTGTCCTAACATAGTGTCCCTTTTCATTCAGATGGCGACGGATAGTGCAAGCTGACACTGGTGCACCCTGTGTCTGCAGATCATTTTGAATTGTTTGGAAGTTAATCTGGGTTCTTTATCCACCATTTGAACAATCCTTCATTTAAATTTTTCATTAACTTTGCTCTTCCGTCTACATCCAGGGAGGTTAGCTACAGCCATGGGCTGTAAACCTCTTGATGATATTGTGCACAGTGGACACATAAACATTAAGATCTCCGGAGATGGACTTGTAGCCTTGAGATTCCCTCAAATCCTCCCAAATCCACAGACAACTCTTTACACTTCTTTCTTTTCTCCATTTTAACTGGTTGCAAGTGTGATTACTATATTGCCCACAACTCTTACTTGCTACTGGTGTGTCTAAATACAAATTACAAGAGCATCATGTGCACGAAAAGCAATTATTATTCTTTCAGTTTTGTTCAGTCCATTTTTATGTGAAATTTTATTAAGTTTGACAATTCTTCTAGTTTTTTTGGTGTTGCTGTGCAAACAAAAACAATAAGCATGTGAATACCAAAACATTTGCAATTGGAACAATTTTCCAAGAGAATTGCAAGGCTGATATTTTTGGCCATGACTGTATATATCACAGATTGGGCCAGAGCCGTTGTGCTCAGTATTTGCCGCATTTGACAACTATAAATTATATAATTCTGTGTAGAATTAAAATGAGTCTGATACGTTTTATGGTCTGTACTGACTCATGCATATGATCTGCTCTGTGCTATCAAGTCTCTGGACCGGAGAAGGCTGTGTGTACACTGTGGAGGTTCGTGTGACACAGCATGAAACCAGACTTCTTTTGCGCCAATGAAAAGCATATTTAAACTGTCTGAATCATTCCCTATCCCCTATATATAGCACAAAGTTTCATTCACTGTACAGAAAATACTAATTCTGTGAACAAGTGACTGATTTCAGTCGCAGGTTCAGCATCTATTTATAGAATAGAATAGACTATAAGCGTCTATTTATAGAATAGAATAGACTGTAAGATTTGAATGCTTATATCTTGTAAATGCTAATTTCGTCATTGTTTTGAAATGCTCAAACTAATAGATAACCTTAACGCTACCATATGCATACTAAAAGCCAGAAAAATTTAATTTTGATTTCATGGAAACTTTAAAGCCTTTCTTTAGCAATATCAAAGTTTCACTCTCTAAAAAACTTGTACAGATGTTGGGCCACAAAATCTAACGTATCCTTCTGTTACTTTTCATTTTGACAGACAGACAGTAGTGAACTTACAGGTCTTCCTTTCTTGTGGCTCTGAACAGTGAACTCTGGACAGAAGAGCAAGTCGGCCAGAGCCAGTAAGAGAGACTCTGCCAGCGGACGGGCGCCTTCATCTTCATCATCCATATCATCCATCTATGCAGAGACAAACGTAAAAAAACAACAACTATAAACTATAAAACTATAACTATCTAAATGGTAGTTTTACTAAATATTATCTTAAATTGAATTATGTATTTTTTTTACTTATAATTCATGATTTCTTTGACAGACACTTCACAACTTTTTAACTAAGATTAATAAATGCTGTAGAAGTATTGTTCATTCTTAGTTCATATTAACTAATGTAAACTAATGAACCTTATTATAAACTGTTACCATGATAATATTTAAAATCTGACTATGCAGGAACGGTTGGAACTGATTTGTAGGAATATGGATGTCTTTTAGAGCAAATAACCAACCACAGCTAGGATATAACTCATGATAAAAATGACTAAATGTGCTTGTGTGAATGTATCACCTTTGCTGAGGGGCATTCATTTGAGAGAGTGTTTCATAATCCTACACTGCTATTTTTAAATGCACTTAAATACAACAAAGTCACACTGCTAAATATCAAACAGTTTCTGTAAATTCCAAACAAGAAGATGAGTCGATAGCACTTAATGGTTATTATTTCGGGCATCCTTCTCACCCCCGCTCTGCCGGCGCCAGGGATGGTGGACCAGAAGAACCCTCTCCAGTCCTGGTCCTCAAAGATGTAGGGCAGGATTCGAGAGAGCATACGAGTGCAGTTCAGCACAATCTGTTTCTCCCTCTCTGTGGGGCAGCCGGACTCAGCTCCCTGAACCAACTTCTCTACCGCCTGTGAGAATACAGATACACTCATGACAAAATATACAGACAACAGTATGAACATGTGCAGCAACCCATCCACATACATAAAGTGGTGCCAATACATGTAGTCAAATGGTAACAAAACATTTTTTTTTTTAGCTTTGAAGTTTATTTTAGTGCTGTGAAATCGATTAATCGTGATTAATTGCATCGAAAGTAATATATTTGTGTGCTGTGTATATGTATATTTAAATACACAAACAATACATGTATATATTGAATAAATATTTACAAGTATATATGTATGCATATTTATATATGATTGATATTATATATAAATATAAATATATTACATTTCTTAATATATGTCTAGAAATATACACAGCACACACACATATGTTATGTAAACACAAACATTTATTTTAGATGTGATTAATCGTGTTTAATTGATTTGACAGCACTGGTTTATTTACTTTTCTGTTAAGCAATACTAAGATAGATTTAATGCAGAAAGCACACCAGGAGGTAAAATTGCAAGTAAAAACATAAAAGCAAGATAATACTTGTAAAAATCTAAAAACAAATATTCAAGACATAATCAGGAATACTATAACAAATAATACTCAGACATACATATGCACACGTATACACACAAAGCCATCCATACAAAAAAAATATGCATGCATGCATGAATGCCCATGCATATACTTAAAAATTTAAATAGATATAAATACACTCACATATAATAGAATACATCCAAAAGACATTTTAAGACATGCAATTTAAAAGAAAAAGAGAACCTAATATTCACCTTATATGCATTAAAATAAAGTTTTGATTATAAAAATACCATCATATTAAAATTTCATATTGTTAAGAAAATATAGGATGGCAGATATTATATTTCATTTCTAAGAAATGAAATTATGATGAATCTGTTTAATTCATCATATTAACTATGAATACGATTCACAAACAATATTTGTTGAGCTCATTTTGAACAGTGATCTATATTAAAAAGTTTGGGGTTGCTAAAATATTTGTAATAATAATAAAAAAAGTCTCTGTTTTATATTTAATTTTTGATTAAATGTGATTTATTTTTTAGCATCATTACTCCTGTCTTCAGTGTCACATGATCCTATAAAAATCATTCTAATATGCTGATTTGCTGCTCAGAAAACATTTCATATTATTTTCACTGTTAAAAATTGTGCGAAACTGTGATGCTTTTTAAGGATTCTTTGATGAACAGAAAAAGCATTTATTTGAAACAGAAATCTTTTGTAACTTTATAAATGCATCCTTATAAAAGTGTCCTTATTAAATACAACTATGAATTTATACTATTTTTTTTTTTTTATTTAGTGACCCCAAATTGAACGGCAGTGTATAAATGTTTTGCTCGATAAAGTGTGTTATTTTTCTTTAAAATAAATGGCATTCCCTTTGTCGTCCTGTTATGTTTTATTATACATTTGGGATTATTGTGAAACTAAACAAACTACATGTGCATACAAGTTAAATCATTTTTAAATAAAGTTACACCATATAATCTCTTTACTTATGGTCTGATGTCATGCTTTGACTCCTTCAGTACACAATAAAGCAACACTTCTCTCTTTCTCTCTCTCTTGTAAATTCCTCTGGCAGGATGTGCACTTGAAGACCACGAAGATTTCTAATCATGTTTTGTTTCTGATGGGCAGTCTCAAACAGGAAGTCCAGGGATTGAGACAGGAAGGGGAAAGCACCAACTGTTTTCCTGTCCCACCAACAACTTCAAATTCACACAATCCATGCATACTATTGATGAGCCACATTCGAATGACTGAATGTTAATGCTATATGTATGTAACAGGTGTCATATTTCAGCACAGAACACCATATTGAACGCTACCTTGTAACACAGTGTTGCAAGATTGGAGGGCGATTCCTCGCGGACGGCTCGGATCTCAGCAGCGGGCAGCAGGGCAAACACATCCTGCACGGTGGTAGCAGTATCAGCCCAGAACTGATCCCAAAACGCGTCATCTGTGGCTTCCACAGGCTAGGTGTGGGCGAGGAGGATAAGGTTTTTAATACATATGTAAATCTTTTTAGCACACACACACACACTAGACTGAAGCAACAGCTGGGCTGATAAGACACCGAATTTAAAAACTGCATTAATATTTAATTAACAGGTAAAAATAACAATGTAATCACATTAACAATGCAGAGAACAAGAAACAATTGATAATTTCAGATTGTCAGTTAAAATCCTATTTAAAAATGACAGTTTTGACATGTCAAGTAGTGACAGCAGCATCCTGTGGAGTGACATGGTATTATCTAAAAACTATTTGAAACAACATTTTACTGATTTTTATTTAATTATTATACATGCCGTTTTATGATACAAAGAATATTTTTAAACAAAATACTCCATTTTATTTTTTAACTACTCTTATACACTTATTATTAAAATATCTTTGGATGACTTCACAAGTAAAAAACAGAAGACATCACACCAAGAGGGGCGGGATCTGAAACACGTCATCATTTCTACATGAAACAAAAACAAACTACCCAAATGATATAAAACAAGATGTACAACTTTAGTTTTAATTAATTTTTTTTTAGATGCAGAATATGAAAGATGTTCTCTCATGCAGTTTAGCTCTATGCAAATGTATCTTGTTTTAAAAACGTTTAGTTATTGCATTTTCACTTGGATTTTAAAAATAAAATAAATAAATAACACGTTATTACGATAACATTAACTCGTTAAAAAACGATGAAGTTCCATATGAATGAGCAAGATAAAGCAGATATTTACATATGCAGATAAACACATGACACCTGCACAGCTGTCTTATTATGGGCAAATAGAAGAATCATTTTTCTGATTTCAATATCAGTGACCAGCGCAACCATACGCACATATATAAAAGCTAAATTAAGATTTTATTTCACTGATTATGTGTGATCTGTGTGTGAGGTGTTGCAGAGGTCTGATCGGCGCAGTCTCCATCTGGAAACACACAGACGCTCCTAATAACAGCCTCGAATAACACCAAAGACACAAACCTGTGTTTTTGTGGTCAGCTGTATCACCGCCTTCCTGAAATGGAGCTTTGAGTCCGTATTTCCCATTTTTTCCTGATATGACCGTTTAATGATGAGGCTCCGCTTTAATCCCCGTCACCTCCTCCTTTGCGTGTGTCATCTGCGGAGGCGGCGGTGGTGCGCTAAAGCCACAAACTTCCGGGATGGGAATTTAACATTCCTACTATGGTCAGGGCTGCCTCATGAATATTAATTAAGGTAATATGTCGTCAGGGCATAAAGCGTAACTGATTGGCCAGACCGACCCCGACTCAGTCAGCTGGTGAATTAATGAACCCCTGAAGCAGGGCTGACTCTTCTTGAATATTACTTAAGTTACGTAATTTGACACCCAAGAAAGGTTACCAAGCAACGTCAGGCGGCTCAAATTAATATTCATAAGCCAGGCATTTGTCAAAGTAGCCATAGTAGGATTCATAAATTCCAAACGCACTAGGCAGTTGCTAGGAAAACACTGTTTAGCAAATTCATGCATTAAATCTTTTACTTTTCACAGGTATCGCAATCCATATTTAAAACGTACAACGTAAATGAAGTAGACCTAATATCATTTACGTTCGAATAAAATCTAAAATTGACAAAAAAAAAAAAAACATTGGACAGCAACAAAAAAGTAACATTCGGATATAAAGCAGATCCTGAAAAATCTCGCACGCTAACGAATACGAAAGCAAAATTTTACATTGTGTATTACTCACGTTTAGTTAGCGTTACAGTAAAAAACATCAGCTGTCATAAATGTGTTGTATTATACTTTTTTCTGTGGTTACACTATATGTTATACGTAGGTCTTTATGCAAGTCAGAAAGACAAACTGACATATATTTGAATAATTTAATTATTTTAATGGCTAAATTCAATATAGATGAATGTATATTTTGATTACGAAAAACACCATACTTTTAGCGTTTAAAAAATTCATTATGTTGAATCAATCTTGCCATTAAAAAAATAAAATAAAATGAGTAAATACATAAAAAAAAAATCAGACAAGCATGTATTTATTCATGTCTTTGTGTAATATTAGGCCTACTTACCCAAGCAAATTATTATTATTTTGTAAAAAAAAAAACAAGTAATTCATTATGTTAAATCAACCTTAAAATAAATAAATAATAATAAAAAAAAAATCAGACAAGCATGTATTCCTTCATGTCTTTTGTGTAATATTATTTATCTCACTATATCTATTTATTATTTATTTTTCTGTAAAAAGTAAGTAATTTATTATGTTGTATCAATTTTGCCCTTAAAAATAAAAAAAAATAATTAAAAAATAAAAAACTAACTAAACAAACAAACAAATTAATTAATTAATTAATTAATTAACCAGACAAGCACGTATTTCATTTCTTTGTGTAATATTACTTATCTCACCATAGCAATTTTTTTTTCTGTAAAAAAGAAGTAATTCATTATGTTAAATCAATCTTGCCCTCTAAATAAATAAATAAATCAGACAAGCATGTATTTCTTCATGTCTTTGTGTAATATTACTTTTCCTGCCCAAGCTAATTTTTTTTTTCTGCAAAAAAAGGAGTAATTCATTATGTTAAATCAATCTTGCCCTAAAAAATAAGTAAATTAAATAATAAAAAAATCAGACAAGAATGTATTTCTTCATGTCTTTTGTTTAATATTATTTATCTCGCCATATCTATTCATTTTTATGTAAAAAAGAAGTAATTTATTATGTTGTATCAATTTTGCCCTCAAAAAATAAACAAATAAATAAAAATAAAAATAACTAAATAAATAAATTAATTAATTAATCAATTAATTAAACAGACAAGCACGTATTTCATGTCTTTGTGCAATATTACTTATCTCACCATAGCATTTTTTTCTGTAAAAAAGAAGTAATTAATTATGTTGAATCAATCTTGCCTTCTAATTAAATAAATAAATCAGACTAGCATGTATTTCTTCATGTCTTTGTGTAATACTACTTATCCTGCCCTAGCAAATTATTATTTTTTTCTGTAAAAAAGAAATAATTCATTATGTTAAACAATCTTGCCCTAAAAAAGAAAATCACACAAGCATGTATTTTATTATGTCTTTGTGTAATATTATTTATTAGCTATTTTTTTCTGTAAAAATAAGTAAGTTATTATGTTGTATCAGTCTTGCCCTAAAAAAATAAAAAAAAATAAAAAAATAAAAAATAAAAAAAAAACTAACTAAACAAACAAATTAATTAATTAATCAGACAAGCATGTATTTAATGCCTTTGTATAATATTACTTATCTCACCATAGCAAATTATTATTTTTTCTGTAAAAAAGAAGTAATTCATTGTTGAATCAATCTTGCAATTCAATCTTCTCTAAATAAATAAATAAAATCAAATAAAAACATAAAAAAAATAAAAACTAACTAACTAAATAAATCAGACAAGCATGTATTACTTGGTGTCTTTGTGTAATATTACTTATCTCGCCCTAGCAAATTATTATTTTTTTTCTGCTCATACTTTTTATATTACTAATGTGCAGGATTTCATTGAATTAAAGAAGCAGCAAAAATAAATACTGCAAAGTTTGTGAAATATTCCTTATATAACGGTATAGCTGCATGGCTAAAGAACCATACAAAAGACAAATATATTTTCTTGGTAACAGATGAACGGAATAAATTAGCTCAGGATGAGCACAAGTGCTTGTGGGCATCGGACGTGACGTCCTCACATGATCAGCCAATCCCGCTCCGCCCTCGTGTTTACAGTCTGAGTTCCGCGCATGCGCACTAGCATGTAAATAACAGCAACCGCGGTGGTTTGTTTGGTGTAGCACAGTGTCATCAAATAGACGAATAACCGGCTTATATTTACAGAGAACGTTATTACATCTGTTACGTTCGTGAAAGTACGTCTGGAAGAAGAATAGAGCGTTAAATTGTAGAACAGAACGCGTGAATTTACAGCTAGTGAAGTGTCAGTTAGCATACAGCTATGATAGAGACTAGCCGGAGGAGTTTGGGTTTGACACATTTATTACTGTAGAATTAATTAAATACGATTTTCACTTGTTTTCGTACGTTTGATTTATAGTTAAGGATTCATAAAACCGCTTGCAGTCGGACAGGGATGAGAATATATCGTGTCTAAACGTGTTGTTGCTGTTAGCAGAGATGTGTTGATGTGTTCAGTGTAGCATGACACAGCAGGCTGTTGATCAGAGCAACTCAGCTGATCCAGGAGCGAATGCTGCTCAATAAAACACTCAAACATTCGAGACCTTTGTTATCTGCTGGGGGATTCACGGAAATGCTAACAGAAAACAGGTGAGTCAACAGATTGTTGATGTGTTCTTTCATTGAAATAATAAAACATGACTTTATTAATCCCAGACGGGCAGTTTGTGGTTTACAGATAGATTGTAACAAAAATAAATGTGCTAGATTGTAGCATACAATTTAGTACATAAAGAAACATAACATGCAATCATGAGTACAAACAAATATAATATAGAATATATGTGAAATATACAAATATACAACACAGTGATTAAGTTCTTAATGTGTAAGTGATCAGCTGTCAGTGTTCTGATGCTGCTTTAGTTAGTATTATATTGATAATCTTTAACATGTCATGATGTTGTAAAGGAAACGTCAGCGTGCTGAAGGTGATGATGAAGATGCTCAGATGCCTCAGGCAAAACGACTGAGTTCAGCCCTCCAGAGCTCTGAGACGGGTAGAGAATCATGGGAGTCTGAGGTAGAACATGCAGTCAACAGCATAACACTACACTTCTTATCATTTAACTGCACCCTTTAACCAGTCACGGTGAGGTAAGAGTAAACTGGTTTAGTCTTTAGGTGTGTCCCAAATGACACTTATTCTAGGCATTATGTACTCAACCGTAGAGTGTATGAACTGTATAATATTATTTTGTCATCCAACATTAGAATTTGATAGCCCCCTCCCCCTCCAATACATAATTAAAGCTGCGGAAGCTAAATGCATGAAGCGTCCAAACAAACAAGCATCTGTTTTCAGTGAATTAATTGAAGTGCATCATCCTGGCATTTAAAGTGCAATTTTCTTTTTGGAATTTTAAGTTTGAAAACACAAAACACACTATTTATGCTAAAAAAAGGGCAAAGGATAGTGCACAAGTACATAATTTGGGACGCACCTTCGTGTAGCACCTGCAACTCTGCATATTCCTCTGTAACAGGGTATTTCAATCAGGGTTTGTGAAGGAACTGCATGGAAAAGCTAGTAATTAAAGGGAACCCTGGGTATTAAGACTTGAATGGCTTAATGATAATGTATGGCTTACTAAAATATCTAGTTGAAAACCTAGAAAGATTTACGTTATTTTGAAAATCCACATCATTTTATACAGATTTTGGACTATGGGGAGGGGGGTGGTGCCGGTGCCATTATTTTGATTAAGTGTTAAGTAAAACAAGTTTACCGCAAAACGACTCGGAATAAGCAACTTGGAAAGTTAAATACTGATAGGATGCCGCATTGTGGCAACTTTTGGTTGTCATTTTCAGTCAAAGGGCAATAAGAGAAGCGATGTAAGTCTTCACTGCTTTCCTAGAAGAGGAGAAAAGAATGGGAAGATGCCTGTATACAAATAAAGCTTCTTAAAGACCCCCGTCTATGTCCTCTCTACTTTAGTCCTAATGCCTTTGAGGCTTTTAGTGACCACAGCTACTGAAAGACCTTACAAATGATGTAAACATGCCAATGCTTGTCATGACACCGCAGCCACTGAAGGAGTTTTCTTAGTGCGGATTTCACACGATATCCAGGGGTGTTTAAACTCTTTGTGAGGAAAATTGATTCGGCGTTTGGTTTAAGCTCTCGCTTGTATCCATCGCCACCTATAAGCTCTTTCAGTAGCTGTGTTCAACATATCAGTATTTTATTTTCCGAGTTGTGTTGTGGTAAAAATAGCAACAGATAGCATCAGTAGCACACAAAGTGCAACTGTTTTACGTAATCAAAATAATGGCAGCCCCCATAGTCCAAAATATGTATATAACAATGTGGATTTTTTAAAATAACGTAAATATTTAATGGGTTTTCTACTACATATTTCAGTAAGAGACATCATTTACGTTATATAAAGCCACCCAAGTCTTAATACCCAGGGTTCCCTCCAAATCATATGAATGGCATGCATTTGGGAACTCGGTGTATACTAGGTTCACTTTTTTCACAGTCACATGATTTCCAGCATTTTCTGGATCGTTTTTAGCTGTTCGATCACTTTTACATTAAGATTTACTTGAGGATTTGAAATACTGAAA
The DNA here is from genome assembly GCA_033026305.1 of Cirrhinus molitorella. Classification (NCBI taxonomy): domain Eukaryota; kingdom Metazoa; phylum Chordata; class Actinopteri; order Cypriniformes; family Cyprinidae; genus Cirrhinus; species Cirrhinus molitorella. The sequence continues at coordinate 15,223,275 of CM065117.1, forward strand.
GCTTGAGGCCTTTTACGGGTTTGAAAGGTGAAGAATTTAAGACATACATTTGTAACTTACAAAATATCTTATAAAAATATGCTAAAATATATGTATTATTAAAATGATAAATACTGTTTTTATTTTACAGTACAATTGTAATTTAAAACAATAATACATTTCTATATACATTAACCAACATCAGAGAACCAAATAGCCTACATATGAATGATTAATCTATATATTATTGAAATTTTAACTTCTCTCAGTGGTATATGTTGTAAATATTTTATATCTAAGGGGGTTTGGCTGACAACAATTTGGGAACCTGTTTTCTAAAATATCCAAATGTTAGAAACAAGCGACTGACGTTTATTTTCAACAAGATCACTGATCGTTCCTGTCTGATCTTAATAGTTTGAGCAGCACATTTTTTCACAGATGTTTTATAAGTCTTATCCCAATTGTGCAAAGAGGCTTTTTTGACACAAAATTGCTGATCATATTTTTGCATTTTTGCATCCCTGCTCATGGTTTATCCAGTGCATTATGGCTGTTAAAGTTTATTTCTGTTTTTCACGACAACCCTCTTCTCTGTTTTTTCTAGTTGCATTTCTGTTGCATAGACAGTAGGGTTGTGCCGATAGACGATAGTATTGTGTATTGACGATAGACAGAGATATCGCCTGTTCCTGATGCCTTTAACAATAGCAAGACTATTATTATTATTATTATTATTATTATTATTATTATTATTATTATTATTATTATTCAGAAATGGACTAGGTGCTTGTATTTAGCGAAGGAGCACGGACAGACACTTCTGGGCTCCTTCAGAAACAACACAAATGTTTTCATCCAAAGATGTGAATTGAACTTGCGTGCGAAGTCGTAATATCGCATAAAACATTTGCGAATAAAGCACAGTTTCCATCGTACGTTTTTTTTTTTTTATGCAATATTCCAAAATGCACATAAAAATAGGTGGATGGAAACACAGCTATTGAGCTTTGCTTGTTTTCTGTAGTTGCTTTTTAAAAAACTAATGAAATGTAAGCATTATAATTAGTAACTTACAGTAGCTTTGTTTCCATCCACCTATTTTTATTGACATTATGGAAAAAAACGCTGGACGGAAATGCCAAGATGTGCATAAATTCTAAAAATGTGCATAAAAAACGTATGCGCACAGTTGAGTAGGATACACTAAAAAAAAAAAAATAAATTGCATAAACTATGATGGAAACATTTAAAAAAAGTAATGTGTTTTATGCAATAGTCCAGTTTTTTGCGCAAGTTAAATTTGCATCTTTGGGTGGAAACATAGCTAATGTTTCTATTAAATTGTTGCTATGTTAATTACAAAATCAGTCATAGGCTGCTTTTAGCCTCATGTTGGAGATGGTTCGCTTTCCGGTAATGAAACTAAGTAAATTAATTAAATAAATTAGCATGATAATATCGTGTATGGGCGATCTCACAGGCTAATAGGATAATATAACAATTGAGCATATCGCCCAACGCTAATAGACAGGAAACTTGAATGAAATATTAATAAACTGTCTTCTGAGCCATTGTCGCAAAGATGAAGTTGGCAATCCTGACTCACCATCTGCTCATTCGACACGCCTTTAGAGAAAAATGCCTCTCAATGGATTTTTTAATGAAATAAAATCAAAAGTTTTTGCTTTAATAATTTAAAGCTTTCTATAGATATATTTATCCAGACTGTAAGGCAAGTATTCGTTGAGTTTCGTTTCATTTAATTTTTGTGAAATGCTCCTGTTCAACGCAGAGACATAAAGCGCATCTTGTTTGTTTTCTTTATTTTTACAAAAGCACAACATTTTGTTGAAATTGTGAGTGCACGCAAATAAAATTAGACCCTTTACAGTTCCAGATGATATATTACGTTTACCTTTATGAGCAATATTACAGCGTATTTTAATTTGTTTGCAAGTGATCGCGCTGGCGCCTTCATGTCCTGCAAAGTGCATTTAGTTTCCACTCTCCAACAAACGATTGTATGCACACAATAGCGTGTGTTTATCTAAGCTAAACGTTTAAAATAACATTTTGGTATGCTTGATAATTTTATTTTAGGCAAGTCGTGATGATTAGAGAAGGCAAAATTAATCAAACACAGGCTGTGATCAACTCACTGCCTGCCGCTGGCCACTTGGTCGTTACTTTAAGAAACAGAAACCTTAATTTAATGAACAAAATTAACTTCATAAAGAAATGAAAATATATATATATAACCACGTTCCTATTAAAATCAAAACTGAGCTATTTTAATGGATGCTACAGTGTAATGGGGAAGAGAGGGAGAGAAAAGACACAGGCTCCAGTCGGACTCGGGCTGGTAATTTTAATGAGCCAATTTATGCAACAAATGTTTGTTTAATATTTACCATTCTTATGTTGGCTACTTTCTTATTTAAGAAACGTTTAACGTTTGCCTCATTTTATGTTTCAAAATGAGATTTGGACTTGCCTCTGTGTCATAGCTTTAACAAATACCTGAAATGTCCAAGCTCTGCTTCCATTAGTTGCTATAATGCTGCGTTGCCAATGTGAGGATCAATGTTGCTAACCCAATCTTTTGGTCCTTTGCAGTCTTCCAGTAGTGAGAGCAGCTGGATCAGCAGTCCGGATCACGCCGCAGGGAGCAGCAGCAGCAGCCATTGTGGAGTGGATGTTATCGGGCTCCACAGTGGGCCGGGCCCCTGCAGTCCCCACAGTGCCTCTAAGCAGTCGGACCCCGTGGACCTGCTGTCCTACCAGCACATTAACCGTGTCCTGAGGGAAGCCCATTTCCACAGCTTACAGAGCCGGGCTCACTCCAAGCACAGGTGACTTTCAGGGACAGAAAAACCCCGTAGTGACCCCTAGAAGACAGGGTAAAATTTCTTCATCTCCATCCTCATTCAAACCTGCTCCTACTTTCTAGATCTCTCTGCTAAAGCTCATCTTATGTTGATATTTCATTGGATGGAAAACATGCCCTGGTACTGTAAGCTCTTTGACTAACTAGAGCACAAAAGTGTTCATTGTAAGCAATAACGGCTTGACTATGATGCAAACTTTTGTGACTTTCACACTGTGTATTTTTCTTCTGAAAACAGCTGTATTGAGAACAAAGATACAGTTTAGTAGGGATTTGCACTTGGGAATTTATGTTGATCAGATATTGATGTGGACCATATAGCAATTCAGCTGAGCACATTTAGATGGGAGGCATTTAGATGCCAAAATATTCCAACGCACCTCTGATTAGTGATCTCCATTGCAGTGCTGCAGCTAATGCGCAAAGAAGCCAGTCGATTTAATATCAGAGACTGCGCTGGTGGGTGGATCTGGGGGATTTTTTTCTTTCTAATCGTGACACAGTGGTTTAGAGGTTCTGCAGGATCTCTTGCCTCCCAACCATCACTGAAGCTGGTTGCTCATCCAGGCATCAGGCCTTCGAGACCCTGCGGAGGTTTTCTTGTGTGCTGTTCAAATTCTGCATTTTAAAGATTGTTGTTTATTTTACTATACCTTTTTGTATGGAAAGATGTACATTACATTTTACATTCAGATCATCTACATTTCTAAATAAAGATGGATGTTCTTAAGCAAAACTGTGTGTTACTTGTGTGATTAACTGACAGTATCTATAGAATAAATTCAGGTTGAAAGGATGCATTTCTCACAGACCTTCAGTGAGTTCTGCAGTTGTAGAATGTCAGCCAGAAAAATTCTTTAATTACCAAATTCTCAATTTAATGCGCCAACAATCCTAAACTGATATCTACTATTTAAAGATTTCACTGTTGCCATGGTAATGGAAAATTGCCTTTAAAAGAATGCTGCAGCAATAAAAACCTGAGAAAATTAAGCTAGCATTTATGCACTTCAAGTTTTATCATCCTGAAATCGATTGCTTTTTTTAGATGGCTTTTTGATGAAACGCCTGAAATAAGGTCTGTGGTTAACACAAGCTCAAAATATTTTCAAGTATTATTCTACAACATAAAATACATCAGTACTACCCTTGTGATTTCTTTTCTTTTCTTGTCTTTAAAAAGACAGTTGCTAATAAGTAGTGGTATACCAAGGCCGTCAGTTAAACATCACACCAAACAGGAAAACTCATCTACTATTGAAAGATTTGTCATAATTTTCGTAAAGTTGATGTTAAAGTAATTCGACCATGGTAGTTTGTATATAACTTCAGCTTTTTAAACTACTATCATTTTACATTAAACTCCTAGTGACTCTGTACTTTTTATTAAATGACAAATGGATGTACTGCATAACTAACCTTTTGAGGTGAATGGAGTTAATTATTGTTGTTATTATTAATATATATAAAAATATATATAAGACCAGGTTGTATCAAAAACGCATTTAAAAAGCATTTACATATTCCAGTCTTAGGTGTTTACTAAGATCCTTTTATTATCTTTTGAAACCCACAATAATATTGAAAACATCAGTAAGCTTAATATATACATATATAAAATCATCATTTAGTGGGTACTTGCATTTGGGCGGTGGCTGTCCTGAACCCTAACCCCTAAATTCCAACTTATGAAAATATTAAAATAATTTTTGTATTTTTTTCCATTGTTGTTTTTTAAAAGTATCTTTTTGATTGATTATTTTATATTTACTTTGTAAATTATGAAACTTGTATGTACTGAACTAGTGTGTTTTAATCCATTGGCCTCCGATTTTAACTACTCCCCTACATTTATGATCAGAAAATATATTTGTGTCCCCATTATTTTGAGGTAAATTGTTTTCAAAAGTATGAAAAATCTGTGTGTAACAAAGTTATTCCATACAATTTTGTTTTTATATGTATACCACTGTTCAGAACTGTGCTAGCTAACCATCAAAAGTAACTCAAATATTCAGTACCGACTGAAACATTTGGAGAAGGTTTGGTAGTGACATCTTTGTTTTTTGGGTGTTATCCCATAAAATTGTCACTATAATAACAGTCACAACTGAAACATGTCATCATTATTTCGGTAGTGACAAAAGGGAACATTTTAAATCCTTAATTTGGGGGAAATTCACAAAATTTTAGCATAGTTATGCAAATTATTAAATATTTTAGCATGTTTTAGAAGTGTTTTAGTATGTGTCACTACTGAAAATGTGCTGTCACAACTGAAAATAAGGTATACTGAATTATTAAATAAGCTGTTATGAGTGTTTGGTTTAATGTATATTTAAACTAATAAATCCTTAAAGGAACTCTCCACTTTTTTTGAAAATAGGCTCATTTTCCGACTCCCCTAGAGTTAAACAGATGAGTTGTACTATTTTTTAATAAATTCAGCCAATCTCCAGGTCTGACGTTAGCACTTTTGGCGTAGCTTAGCATAAATCATTGAATCTGATTAGGCCGTTAGCGTCTTGCTCAAAAATTACCAAAGATTGTCGATATTTTTCCTATTTAAAACTTGACTCGTCTGTAGTTACATTGTGTACTAAGACTGACAGAAAATGAAAAGTTGTGATTTTCTAGGCTGAAATGAATGGGAACTATACTCTCATTCCGGCGTAATAATCAAGGAACTTTGCTCTAGCGAACTTGTGGAAAAAATGGATTCAAAATACAACAAATGTCATAAATTACACTTGAAATGTAAAATTTGTTGTTGATCAATAAAACTTTTTTTTTTAATTCCAAAACTTTCAGAAAATACAAAATGAGAATTAACTGCAAATTTACCTTGGATATTATACAATTTTGATAATTTTGATTTTTATGGAAAAAGACGTTTACAACTCTCTCAAACATGTCACATTAAAGGAGGAAGAGAAGGTTTGTGATTTATATCAAGGATTTCTTGACTACAAAGCAATTTTTAATAGAATGTTCATTTTTTAATGACATTAGACAATGTTTTTTATTCAGAAAATATATTAATGGACATTTTTAAAAAGGTTTCTCTTTGAATCATTTTAGAATTTGTATCAGGCATTAACAAAAAAGTTTATTTTTGTATTTTGGCTGTTTTTGTTAAACTATTGTAAAAAATGCATTGATATTATATTGTAATCATAATACTGTTTATTTAGCCATGAGTGTAGCCAAAATCCAAAAATCTTACTTGCTTTTTTATCAAGGTTTTACCCAAATGATGCAAACTTCTGAATTAGAGTCTCCTGTACTTAGCGTAATTATAGCTTATTATGCTAAAAACCTTAAATATATGGATTTATAATCTATGGTTTACACTATAGTGTTGCATTATACTGTGATTTCTGATTTGATTGTCACTTGAAATGCTTCATGGAATGTCTGTATGGAAAAACCTCAAGTAGAGACATTTTCAAATAAGTTTTTTTTTTTTTTTTCCCTTTTGCTTTAAATGAAATGTTTATTTATGGAAGAAATGAATGGAAAAAATGAGTGGTCGCTGTTGCGCTCTGTAAATTGTGGCTGCACCGCTGCATTCTCCTATTATATATTCCTGCCTTAGCACATGCGTGTAATAGATGACAGAGGCATGGGGGAAAAATTCTTCCTTTTTCTGGATGTGTAGTGAATTACAGCTCCGTGCCAGAGCAGGCATTAATGAGAGATGACCTGTGCTTCAAGGAGTTGTGGGAAAAGGTCACTTTAATTAGAGCACTACATGTCCTTGTCTTGTCACATTGCACTGCATAACAGATTACATATATTAATTTGCCTCTGGTAAGCACGACTCCCCTCTCTGCGTCCTCATTAGAGCTCCTGCAGAAAGCACAGGCCTTCCTTCACTGTACAAGCATGATAGATGTGTTCAGAATGACCCTGGATCAGTTTATCAGTCTTCTGAAGAATAAGAAGCACAGCCTTGATTTGGAATATATTCTCTTGTACTTGATATTCAATACTGACTGACAAGATTTCTGGCAAAATAAGAGGGATCATACAAAATGCACGTCATTTTTTTTTAAATTTAGTATTGACCTAAATAAGATATTTCACATAAAAGACGTTACATATAGTCCACAAGAGAAAATAATAGTTGAATTCATAAAAATTACCCCGTTCAAAAGTTTTCATACACGTTTAATACTGTATTGTTTTTGTTTAGTGATAGTTGTTCCCTTGTTTGAACTGCTTGCTGTTCTTCAGAAAAATCCTTCATGTCCCACAAATTCTTTGTTTTTTCAGCATTTTTGTGTGTTTGAACCTTTTCCAACAATGACTGTATGATTTTGAGATCCATCTTTTCACACTGAGGACAGCTAACTCCTCTGTAGTTACATCATGCAACTATTACAGAAGGTTCAAATGCTCACTGATGCTCCAGAAGGAAAAACTATGCATTAAGAGCCAGGGGAGTGAAAACTTTGAATTTAAAAATCAGGGTAAATTTAACTTATTTTGTATTCTGGGAAACATGTATCTTCTGTAGCTGCTAAAGGGCAGTGCTAAAAAAATGAAACAAAAAAGATATTTAGGCAAAATAAGAAAAATTTACACAACTTCATTCTGTTCAAAAGTTTACATCCCTGGCTCTTAATGCGCTGTCTTTCTTTCTGGAGCATCAGTGAAAGTTTGAGTCCCTCAGTGTGAAAAGATAGATATCATACAGTCATTGTTGGAAAGGGTTCAAATACACAAAAATGCTAAAAAACAAAACAAACAAACAAACAAAACAAAACAAAAAAAGAATTTGTGAGACCTGAAGGATTTTTCCTTCAGCGGGCAGTTTTAACTGTTCAAGACAAAAAAGGTGTCATGAACAAATAGCAAAACAACAATAACAAAAAAAAAACAAAAAAAAAAACAGCTGTGGATCATTCAGGTAACAAGTATTAAAAAATCAAGTGTATGCAAATTTTTGAACAGGGTCATTTTTATAACTTCTTTATAAAATTATTATTTTCTCTTGTGGACTATATGTAAATGTCTTCTATGTGAAATATCTTATTCAGGTCAGTACTAACTAACAAAATATGACTTTTGTATGATCCTTCTTTTTTTTTGGTAAAATAATTAACATTTTGCAGATTCTGCAAGGTGTATGTAAACTTTTGACTTTGTCATTAACAGAGCTTTTCTATCATCCAAACTGTGATTAAATCCACACTGTAAAAAAAAATTGTAAAAAGAATATAAAAATGCTACAGTAAAAACCTGTTAAGTGGTTATCTTTTTCTTACAGTATATGGTGAATAACTGTAATAGATCTAACCTTGTATTTATTGTAATTTTATAGTAAAATACAGTTAGTTTTAGCAAAGTGAAAAAGTAGTCATTATATAATTTACAGTAAAAAAAACCCTAATTTAGACAACCCATAAAGGTTATATAAATAAATAAATAAATAAATAAATAAAGAGCTGAATAAAGATTTCAGAACACAACAGAGCATATTCATAGGATTATAATTCTGAAATTGAAAAATGGGACATTGAATCTTACAGACACAAAAGACTGCAGTCACATATGCGGTATACAGTAAGTTAATGAATTCATTGCTTTGTTCTTAACTAGAATTTAACATTTAAGTTGTTAAAACTCTACTTTAGTTCAAGCTTGAATGCCATTAAATCAAGTGTTTCATCACAATTATGCCATTATCCATGCCATTGTAAAAGCATCACAATGGACACCAGCAGATGGCAGCAGAATTCTTAAAATTCACAGTGCAAGTAAAGTTCTGTCCTTTCACATCAAAACAGGTTTGAAAAAACAGCTACTTTATTTGTAATATTAAAAATTATTAAAAATTATGATAAACACGTTTACTGTAATGACTAATACCACGTTGACCTACACATGTGATGGTAAAGTGTGTAGCGCAGCGAGGAAGGATAGAGTTAAATCAGCTGTCCTTGTTCTGGTGTCTGGTGCACATACGTTGTTTTATTTTTACCATCCACCATTAAAATCTGGGTTACACTCAAGGCCTTTTGGTCCTTGTCCCGCTCCTGAAATGAGAGACTGCAGCCAGAATATATGACTATAGCAGTTTATAAGGCCTGCATGCATATTCAGCAGTGCCAACTAAATCTTCACTGTTTCAAGTCAACATGAAATCAACATGTGATTCTCGCTGTGATTTACTTTCTTAACACGTCTGCTCTTTCAGTAAATGGTTAATCAGTGCATGTTATTTCAAAGACAAAACCTCTAAAACAACCATTTTTGCTGATGTCACAAATCCATCTTACTTTTTTCTGTATAGTGCTTTGTACAATACAGACTGTGTCAAAGTAGCTTTACAGGGTCAAACAGGAAGGTAGTGGTAGCGATAATGCAAGAGATGCATTTTTCAGTTAAAGCCAGTTTATCATTTTAAAAAAAGTGAATTTTCATTTCATGCTGACTTTAAAAGTCAAAACAGGAAAGAAGATTCATTCTCCATTCAAAGAACACATTTAAAGAGTACCTTTACTTTTAAAATCATGGTACTGTATATATGCCAGTACGTGAAAGTGGATTCTCACAGCTCTGAAAGGACGTTGAGTGAGTCCCAGACTGACTGTACACACAGCTTTGGCACTTTTCTTCACTCTGTGCCAGAGCGGCCTGTTTAGGTAGCTGTTGGATGGCTCGGGCCCGGTGTGAAGCTGGCACAAGAGCTGCTGGTCTTCAGTCGCAAGCCAACACTAACATCTGCTCCATCAGTGGAAAAAACTCTCCACGGCCTCCTCCATCCCCAACACTCCAGCTAATGACTGGCCACTCCTGTCATTAAAGCCTTATTACCTTAGTAGGACTCCATACAGAGAGGAGAGGAATACCCTGGAAAACCGCAGAGGAGAGAGGTGCAAATGCAGTCTACTGTTAGATGGACACATTAATGGCTGGATGGATGGGGATTAATTCTGATTGGGATAACTATATTCCCATATCTAATGAACACTTCTGGGAACTGTTTAGGGCCTCTCATAGAAATTATATGCAGTACCTTACATCAGCTAGCTGGAGGCTATATTAACTCTCCACAGGATAGTGTTGAAACACATTAGACATACAAATTTAATTGCAATATCTTGTTAGCTAATCAGAGTTCTCTTAACTAGTTATATATATATTTTTTATTTGAGTTTAATTTTTAAACAGAAAAAGTGATGTGATTGGAATATGAAAAAATAGCTATTAGCTATTTAGCTATTTTTTTATTATAGCTTATTAATTTAAATTTAATAGAAAAAGAATGTGATATGATTCCAACATAATAATTTTGCATTTTATTGCAATAGCTTGTTAGCTATTTAAAGAGTTCTCTTAACCAGTTATCATCATGTAGAGCTAGTTGACTTTTTTTTAGTGTTTTGGGGGAGTAATGCATTACAAGTAACGTGAGTTACGTAATCAGTAATTAACTAGTAGTTACTTTTTCAAAAAAGTAACGCAAGTTGCTTTTTTGTTTCCTGAATTCAATCCCATTTTATTAACCAATTGTTTTTCTTTGCTGCTAACCTACTAATTCAACCATACTAAAAAGCAAAACTTACTTTAGATTAACTAACATTTGCTTAATTTTTCTACAGTTGTACTGTATAGACACACTGTGAAAAAACAAACAACAAACAACAACAACAACAACAAAAAATACAATTTGTTGAGTCAACTTAAAATAATTTGTTGCCCTGCTGCCTTCAAATTGTAAGTTCGGTCAACTCAAATAAGTTAATTCAAGTTGAAATGTTAAGTTGTACTAAGTGGCAGCTGTGTTTGTTTCTCGGCTTCTTTAAAATTTATCTAAAAATATCTAAGTTGTCACTTAGTAAAACGTAACATTTCAAGTTGACTAAACTTGAAATTTTAAGGCAGCCAGGTAAATTATTTTAAGTTGACTCAACAAATTGTTTTTTTACAGTGCATGAATTTACTTTTCCTTCAGCCTTAGACATTTCACTTTTTGGTGTGAAAGGGCTTTTACAAGCAAACAAGCAAGCCCTGTCCAGATCTGAAATGTAACACATTACTTTCCATAAAAAGTAACCAAGTAACAAATGTACGATGTCACTTATAGTGAACAAAAGTACAATATTGCTTATAACTACTTAACCGTTCGTCGCAGGCGAAATCTTCCAGTGTCAATGGAATCTTTGGCTCCTGCTGGACAACACGCATGCATTGGATTTGTTCGTCACCCTGGTTACATTTTCAAGTATTTTGCATTTTTTCAAAAACCTACTTTTGCAAAAAACTAGTCCTAGGTTTTTCACCCGATCAGAACAAAGACTGTGCAGGAAGTTTCCCTGGAGAGTGAATATCAATAATTATGAAAAAAGTTTTGACTCTCCGTTGCAAAAGGACGCCAAAATGTTAGAAAGAGGCAGGGCAGACAACGGCTATAACTATAAGAGGAAAAAAAAACCCCCATAAAAACAGCTATAACTATGCAACCAACAGTTTGTCCTATCAATGTGAAAATTAGTATGAACGGTCTTGGTCCAAAGTGCCACAAGTGTCTATAAATACAATTGCGTATATCTCAAAAACATGGCAGCCATTGGCCAATGAACTTTGAGCACCTAAGGTTAACGGAGGCCAAACTGAACTTAGTGGGCCTGTTTGACTCATGGCCCTAAAGGTCTGTGAGAAATGTGAAAGAAATCAGCCACTGGAGGCGATATTGCATTTTTCAAGGGCATAAACGATTGTATAGCACAGTTTTTCACATATCCGCACAATATTTGAATCATATGATAAACCTCCTTGTTTCAACTTTGCTTCTAAAAGCACTGCTGTCAAACAAACATTAGTTAAATGCTTGAGAAGATGCGAAAAACCTGCTTTTGCAAATTAATCCTAGGTTTTTTCGCTCAATCTGGAAAAAAAAACACTGCAGTACAATTCTCTGTACTCTCCAGGTCAATAATTATCAAAATAAATGTTGAAATGTAGCCTTTGGGAAGCTAAAACGGGGTCATTTAGAAAAGGGGCCTGTCCAAATATACCCAAAAGCCTAAGTAAAGCTCAAAACTTCACGAAACCTAGTGAGCATATGCGACAGGTGATTCTAAACAAGCATGCAAAGTTTTAGGGAGATCAGACCCCAGCTGCCGCTATAACAGTCATAAACGTTCAAAAGCATCAAATTTCTATGACAAATTACCTGTATTTGCCAAAAATGCTTTTTATAATCATTGATTTAGTTGGTTCCAAGCTTGCTAAATATGTAATGTCTTTTTTCATGTCTTAAATGCCTTAAAGCACTTGAACCCCGATAATCGCTGCTTGCAGTTTTATTTATTATAGCTTTTTATTTTCATTTTATTAGTAAAAAGAATGTGATGTGATTAGAATTTAAACATTTAGCATTTTATTGTGATATCTTGCTAGCTAATCGAAGAGTTCTCTTAACCAGTTATCATCTTTAATATTAATTTAACAGAATTAACAGAAAAACAATGTGATGTGATTGAAATCTAAAAATTTGGTTTAGAATCTTGTTTATAATATCTTGTTAGTTAATCAAAAAGTTGTCTAGTTATTATCATACAAAGCTAGAAGACTAGTTTTTTATTTTAATAATAAAAAAAGAATGTGATGTGATTAGAATATAAAAATGTAGCATTTTATGATGTCTTGTTAGTTAATCAAAGAGTTTTCTTAACCAGTTAACATTATCCTACAAACTTAGCTTGTTAGCTTGCTAAACAATGAAATAAACTGAAAGGGAAACATTTAATTGGATCATTTTAGCCTCCATAATATGATGTTATATGAATGAAGGCATTAATTAAATGGTTAGTTCACCCAAAAATTAAAATTCTGTCATAATTTACTTACAATTTTCCAAACACATTAAACTTTTGTTCAGCTTTGAAACACAAATGAAGGTATTTTTCAATGATTGACATATATAAAGCACATCAAATATGGTAAACATGGAAAAAGCTCAAATGCCAAATGCATGATGTGCAAAAACCAATGCGGTTTGTTCAACGCGGCATCGTGTTTCGAACATATATATGAGTGTCTCTGTTTATCATATTGATGTGCTCTATGTATGTGCACTGATAAAAGTCAAGTGCTAAAATTAATGATAGTCAAATGTAATAAAATATGTATCTCTCATTATTTTATAAGTTTGAGTGCAATTCTAAAAAGTTCTTTCCTTGTCTTCTCATCTTGTCTTTTATAACCCTCTCCAAAAACAAACCTCAAACCCCCTGTTGTTGAAAGACAGGGTCATCAGCCCATTCACCAGCATGAAGTCTCACGGATGATGAACACTTTGGGGAAGACCAAAAGAAAAGAGGGTACTGAACAAGGCCAAACACAGCTGTTAGACTGTCTCAATGTCTCTTCTGTAGTTACGTTAAATAAAGCAAATACTGGATCTTTCTAGACTTTCTCTGTATAGCTGCCACACTGTGCCTGTCTCACGGTCTGTGTTTAATATGTGCCCTATTCTATTTCACACAATGTGTTGCAGAGACATTGTGCATTAGAAGACTCTGTTTCACCAAATAAATGCTGTACATGAGACCCTGGCCAAGAAAACCTATCTAAAAGAAAGAGTTCATGCAAAAAGTAACATTTTGTCATCATTTACTTATTTTGGTGATTCATCGATGTGACTTACTTTCTTCCGTTAAACACTGCAGGAGATGTTTGAAAGGATTCTGTTTCAAACCTGTCATGTCATATTTAAATAAACGCAAATGTGGATCAAATCAGTGAATAATGACTTAAATTTCACTCTGGTCCTCACACAAAGCTATTGTATGTCTTCAGAAAATTTTGAATGTAGCACTTTTATGGTGTTTTCTGATCGGAGATTCCTCAAAAGAAAGTCATACGGGTTTGGGACAACATGAGGGTGAGTTAAAGATAAACAATTTCTTTGGGAATGCCATCATGTTGAAAAACCTAAAATGGTTTCATGTTAGTGGAAGAACAAAACGAATGGCAGCCTGTTTTTCTAGCTGGTTTTGAGTAATGGACTTGCTGAAGTGACTGATGTGCTTTATTTTTCTAGAAACACATGGTTGTTTTTACATGTCTGTTTGTTTTGGCTGACTTGCAGGGTTGTGAGGTGTGCTCATGGTGGTGGGTCAGCTTTTTTCTTTTGTTGGTGCTTTAGACAGATAGGTGTAAGTACCTAAACAATGTGGTATAAATAATGTAAAAACAATGTGTAAAGACATCCAGACTTTAGTCACATGTTTAGTTGCCATGTGTTCACAATCCATCTTGAGTATGAGGTCGGTTAGCATAGTGTTAGCATAACACTAAGAAAAGGCCATAAAAATAGGGCCTTACTGTATTGATAAGAAGGACATTTCCGTACTGATATTATGTTTTACCTGTATATTGATTTACAAATTGCACTGTGTTGTGTTAGGGTTAAAGGTTGGTCACTGATCTATAATAGAATTTATATTGAGGGTTTACAATTACGTCATGATTTGGTCAGCTACTCTGATGCGTGGCCATATTGGTGATACTTGGATGTAAACAACAGCATGGATTGCACGGTTAATGTACTACTAAATACTTTGTTCTGCTAATTTATGCTGTCTAAACCACACAGAAAAAATGTGTGGAAGCTGCTAAATCATATAAAGCAGAACTTAGCAAACAGGAAAGGGCGCAATATATATATATACATATATATTATATATAAAAGCTAAAGTTAATAGGTGGTAAAGATACGTACAAGCCGTAACGTACGAGCAATAATTGACCATTTTCAGCAGCAATAATCAGCAAAATATGTTTCGTTCAGTTCAGTGGCATTGTTTACGTTCATTGCAGACAATATGGCTGATTGATGACGCATCGTGAAAACACTATAGAACAGTGGTCACATTACACTTTTCGTTCCATTCACTTCCATTCATGTGCATATCTGAGAGACTGGAAATGCAAGCTTATTTCACTCTCAAAGTTCAAGGTAAGTGACCTCTTAGTTGACCTTTAAAGAATGGAAATCTGCAGGCCTGCAGTGTAGAAGTGCAGTGGAGCAGACTGCATATTTTTACAATTTGGATGTATTATGCTTTAAAAAAAAAAAAAAAAAAAAAACCTTGTAATGTGATAATATGTCTATAGAAATTAAAGTGTGAAAAGTCTAGTCTGACTGCAACTTTAATGGATAATGTCCTGGCAGAAAATTACAAGCGTATTTTGTGTTTTTCTGTTGATTTTTTTTTCTTATAGTGCACTGTTATTCTTTATTTCTTTACAATACTGGTCTCAATCCCAGACAGACTGCCTATAGTCTTTGTTATGGTTAATAAAATGAATAAAACCACAGAATCAAGAAATGCAAAACAGGGCATATGGAAAAATAAAGAGTTTATAAGGCCTAGACTGTGTGTGAAATAATTATTTAGGACAAATATTCTGATCATAAAGTCTAAACAAAATTTTTCACTCACCTTTTTGGAACAATTGACAGATCCGTAAGCCCCGCCCCTTGAACGCAGATGAGCCAATGGCAGTTAAGTATCAGCTGTATGGAGTGGAACTCGGACATCTTTAGGTTTCAGCGCCACAGAGAAATATTGGAAGATCTGAAGCTTTCATCGTTTTGATGGTGTTTATGCTACAAAAATAATAAATTTAGAATTTATTTTATTATTCAACGTTCATTTTCTGGTTGTCATACTCACATTAAATTACTGTTTTCATCTGCTTAAGCAGATAAATAGATTAATAGTCTCAATAAGCAGTTAATGTCTGTTAATATCATTAATATCTTTGGCTAAAACTACACTGATAAAAATGATTTTGTGGTGAAGTAAATAACACAGAAAAACAAGTGTAATTTTTACATTAAATAATTTAGTTCAGGCAAGAATAATAAAAAAGAAGTAACTTCAATATTAGTACTCACTTGGGCACAAATAATTAATAAGGTTAACTTTTTTTTGCTGTTTTCGAGATGTATTTACACTGTTTAATGGTTGTCTTTGTTGTTAGGTTAAATAACTTGCTGTTTTGTAACATCTAGAGTTCATTTACTACTCAAAATGACCCATTCATACTCAGAAACTATTTACTGATTGTTACCGTCATTGTGTATTGTGTGCCAGATATTGAGGTCTCTGTGTTAATTTGGTTGGTAACTACATTGTGTAAACATATAACCTTAGAAACAATAAAGAGACGTCTACTTGCTTACGTACATGTTTATAAGTGAACCTTTTAAAAATGCTTTTAATGGCTTTTTTCAGTGCTATAATGTTTGAGTAAAGTTTATAAACCATGGCTGAGTGATTTGTATTTGAGGACTGCAGGGTGAACTTAAAATAATTAAATAGAAATTCTAACTCTAACACATTAAATTTATTTATTTCCTTTGCTAATTTTACTTAACTTAGTTAAGTAGTTTTTGCTTAATTCCATACTTAAATTTAACTTAAAAAATGTGCATGGAAAAACTTGCAAAATAAAAATTAAGTAAATCTGACTTATTGTTTTCTTCAGTGTACTTACGTTAAAAATTAGTGAGTAACTTATTCTAGCTTCATAGGGGCAGGTCAAAAACACATAAACGAAGGTTTACATTTCAGTGCCTCTCCATATTAAACTGATTAAATGTATTTAACATTAATCTTAGTTACACTGCGGTACTTGAACAGTGTTGATCCTGGATGTTGTTATTGCGATGACCGTAACATGAGATTTCTCCCGTTTGCATTGCGATTTGTAAAACCTTGCTTTCAAAGTGATTGTTACTCACCATATTTATTTTGAAATCATTTATATATCCCTCCATGGCATATTTAAGCCCTACTGGAATGCTCCTCGACGAGAGAGAGGTGCTCCTTCTGTGTTCAAAATTGATCAGAAACATTTTCGGACAAGGTTTTCACACTGGCAAAGACAGGGGGCAACTCTGTTTGTTTGTCCGAGGCATCAACCGTAACTAAGGGGGCGGGGCTTACCGATAGGTCAATTGTAATTGACCCTTAGAAAAGACTCGCCCCCCTTAGTTATTGTTTCTATGTCCGACAAACAATGCCGCTCTCACACTACACATCATGTTTTCCTGCAGTGAAAAATACGTTGCAAGGCAAAGAGGAAACTGACAACATACCGACAGACAGGACAGAGCAGGTTACTTCTGGTGTAAAACAAGGTTTCAGCTGTCTCGCATTTCATTTTTTAAAAGAAATTCAAACAATAAGTACTGTTTTCTGGCTCTTTAATGTGTCATGAACCAGTCGTCTTTTCATGTTTACTTAAAGCATGAAATGAACATGAATGAACATCAGAACGTATATTATTTCAACAGAGGAAAGACGTCAAAACAAGTTTTTCAAGTTTAAGACCACTGAAGTTAATCTACTCCTCTGTCTGATTTGTTTGTTGGACAATTATGATCATAATTATGGCATTATGATTGGTCAGACTGCCTGTCAATTAAGCTCTTTGCGAAGGGTCAATTGTTTATGTCCACATGCACATGTTTTTTCATTGAATAGTTTCTAGCATCTTGCTTTTGTTGGTTTGTTGTTGTTTTTGAGCATTTAGTTGTTTAGTTTGTAGCCCCATTTACATTCTCAATAGTGAGGGTGACAAATTTCTCAAAAAAGGGTCAGATTTCAGTCAGAACACTCTGTAGGTGTGATGTACCTGACCAAGGTGAAACCAGAATTAGCTGCAAAGTGGACTAGATTTTGTCATTAGTCAAATTCTTTCTTATGTGTAAGCTGCTTTGGATGAAAGCCTCTCCTCAGTCAATACAATTTAAATAAAAGCCTGACTATGCTCCATTACACTGATCTTAAGAACTTATAAATGTAACACCAGGAAATGTTAATCCCTAAAAGACCATAGAGCAATTTAAGAACTCTATACAGCCAAAAATGGTTCTTGACAAGACAGTTCTGTGTTGAACTTAAGGTGCTGTAAGGAACCATTCAAGAGCTTTTACTTTTAAAAGCATTTCAGTGGTTTCACACAGATCTGTAAAGACCCACATAAACCGTCTCATGTTCAGATGCAGGGCAGATCTGGTACAGTATGTCCCATCTGTGTTGTAACCATGTGCTCATTCCTGTGCTGCACACTGGCGGCAGACAAGGTGCAATTTGTTCCATTTGGACTATAACTGTCAGGAAGAGATATACCCCCACTTAAACAGCAGCCCATAATCTCCTCCACTCCCCATATTATCCTAATTGAACCCATGGGCGGCCAACCCCATCAATAGCTGAGCTCATCTCCAAATTAATAAAACATAGGCCCCCTAAGCACGGCCACATTACAGCTAAAGGCACATGGATACAGGGGCAGAAAA
Source organism: Cirrhinus molitorella (assembly GCA_033026305.1). Lineage (NCBI taxonomy): Eukaryota > Metazoa > Chordata > Actinopteri > Cypriniformes > Cyprinidae > Cirrhinus > Cirrhinus molitorella. Next base: position 15,241,478 of record CM065117.1, read on the forward strand.
TGGGCATTAGTCAGAACACAAAATCTGGGAACATGCAGAAACAAAAAAATAAATACATTTTATATATTTATATATTGGTTTGCAAAATATTTAGTTTCTTCCAAAAGAATTCTGTGAGCAGGTTTTGTAGATGTCTTTTAGAAGTTATGTAATCAGATTACTTTTTTTTCAATTAACTAGTAAAGTAACACATCGCTTTTAAGTTTACAACAAAATATCTGAGTTACTTTTTCAAATTAAGTGTTGCAAGACACTTTGTTTTCCTGTTTATTCACTGACACTTCTCCTGCCCCGGTGTTGAAAGAAATTAGGAATGAGGTACAGAGGAAGAGACACTTCCCTCAGCCAGAGGCTCATTAATTTCACTTTTGGTGTGAAAGGGCCTTTACAGTTGCCAAAAATATAACCTTTGGATGTTTTGTTATTAATAACAAATAAGCAAGGCCAGGCCAGGTGACAAAAAGTAACACAAAAGTAATGTAATGCTTTCCATAAAAAGTAAAACAATTAGTTACTTTTTATGGAGTGACGCTATATTGTAATGCATTACTTTTAAGAGTGACTGACTATTCCCAACACTTTCAATTTGTCACGTTCATAATGTGAAATCTGTAAAATTGCAATAATTTCAGCCTAGAATAGTCTAGTATAGAAAGAATCTTTTGCCAAAACTCAACAGCACGGACATGTATTGTTCTTTTAAAAAGACTGCTAATAATACAGCGTGTAAGACACGTGTATCATTGCACTCCCCGTATTTACTGGCACAGTGAGGGGGGTATCATAATAAAAGTGTGCCTGTAATGAAAGCAACTTTAAATGGAGGCAAACGCAGGCAGTGTGAAGCCTTTATTAAATACATTTATCATGTAGTGGTAACAGTCACCGCAGTCAGTATTTTAATAAGTGGCCTGTATTCCAGTGTTTTGCTTCAGTGAGAGACCCGTACTCATGCCGAGAGCAAAACAGATCAGCGCTCACAACACATACAAACACAGCATCTCTTTGTTATTTTTCTCTACGCTACACGGCACTGCTTTCTTTCTTGGCAGCAAATATAAAACAAAAAAATTCCAGGGAGCTTGGCGTTTCATCACTTGTACCCCTCGCATTTCAGGTTTTGTATCCTTGATTTCTCTTGTCTAAAACAGACAAGGTTGCTTGTAGAGAAACCAAAGGCAGCGGGCCCTTGAGTACTCCTCAAATGCTCTCGCTATTCAGCTTCCTGTTTTCAGCATGACATGAACAGCACAAAGGAAGCTAGCAGCATGTAATGAGCGGAATGCTTTTCAAGATGCTGTTACAGTAGGTCCTCAAGGCTAGAATTTCAAAACTCTTCTCGTCTATTTCCCAACATACAACCTGAGGTGAAATGAATCTCCATGTCGACTGCTGCCAGATCAATAACTTGGTCAAAATCACTGATGGAATGAAGACCGCTGCCCAGCTGAAGCATTCTAGTGAAGGAGCTTGTCTACATTCTGATTTTTGTACTGGGAATAATCAAGTCATCCTGCAAAGAACAGAAAAAGTGTCACAAAGCGCTATGCGAATGTTGTGTGTATCGCGGTGAATGACAACCCTGCACTGATCTCATTACGGAGATGACCTACATAAAGTCAAGGCCCAATTCCACTGAATTACTGCGAGAAATGATAAGCTGAGGTCTGAAATAGCAGCAGCTTGGGATGTGAAACCCCTTTGGCTGTTCATGACAGTATTGTAGTACTGCAGACCGGACTTGGTTTTCAGTCTCGAGTCCATATTTTCATGTACTCGGGAGCATTTGGACTTGGTCTTGAATCAAACTCAGTCTTGAGTGCTACTGCAGATACGTTTTGTAGTTGTGATACTGAAGTAAAAGCAAACTTTATTCACCCCAGTGGAAAACACACTGAGATTCTCTACAAGTCTTTGTCTTGGACTTGCACCTGGATAGCATGCATGCATGCACACACACATACAGTACATATACAAAATGGCATACATACACATACACTTCACTTTTTCCACATTTTGTTATTTCTTATTCCAAAATGGATTAAATTAAATTAAATGTACATAAGTATTCACAGCCTTTGCTCAGTACTTTGTTGAATCACCTTTGACACCAATTTCATCCTCAAGTCTTTTTGAGTATGATGCTACATGCTTGGCACACCTAGTTTTGGCCAGTTTTTCCATTCTTCTTTGCAGCACCTCTCAAGCTCCATCAGGTTGGATGGGTGCATCGGTGCACAGCCATTTTCAGATCTCTCCAGAGATGTTCAATCGGTTCAAGTCTGGGCTCTGACTGGGCCACTCAAGGACATTCACAGAGTTGTCCTGTACCCACGCCTTTGTTATCTTGGCTGTGTGTTTAGGGTCGTTGTCCTGTTGAAAGATGAGTTTGAGATCGCTCTGGAGCAGGTTTTCATCAAGGACATCACTGTGCATTTCTAAATTAATTTTTCCATTGATCCTGACTAGTCTCCCAGTTCCTGGCACTGAAAAACATCCCCAGAGCATACTGTCACCACCATGCTTCACTGTAGGGATGGTATTGGCCAGGTGATAAGCGATGCCTGGTTTCCTCCAGACATGACGCTTGGCATTCAGGCCAAAGAGTTGATCTTTGTTTCTCATGGTCTGAGAGTCCTTCAGGTGACTTTTGGCAAACTCCAGGCTGGCTGTCATGTGCCTTTTACTAAAGAGTGGCTTCCGTCTGGATGGAAGCCTCTCCTCCTCATTGGTGGATGTCTGCAGAGATGGTTGTTCTTCTGGAAGGTTCTCCTCTCTCCACAGAGAAACGCTAGAGCTCCTTCAGAGTGACCATCGGGTTCTTGGTCACCTTCCTGACTAAGGCCCTACTCCCTTGATTGCCCAGAGTCCTGGTGGTTCCAAATATCTGGACTTCATGGCTTGGTTTATGCTCTGACATGCACTGTTAACTGTGAGACCTTATATAGACAGGTGTGTGCCTTTCCAAATCATGTTCAAACAATTGAATTTACCACAGGTGGACTCCAGTCAAGTTGTAGAAACATCTCAAGGATGATCAGTGGAAACAGTATGCACCTGAGCTCAATTCTGAGTGTCTGTGAATACTAATGTGATTTTTATTTTATTTTATTTTTTTTATTGTAATTTTTTTACTACATTTGCAAAGATTTCAAACAAACTTCTTTCACGTTGTCATTATGGGGTGTTTTTTTGTAGAATTTTGAGGAAAATAATCAATTGAAACTAACAAAATGTAGAACAAGTGAAGCGCTGTGAATACTTTCGGGATGCACTGCAACTTAACACAAGAAAATGTTGAATTTTCAGTGCTCGTACAAAACACTAGCAGGCATTATCATTAACCAAGCTGGGATGCATTTCTCAAAAGCATCATAAGCCCAAACTGATCATAGAAACCACTGTATTTATGATCTACGTAAGCTTGGGATGCTTTTGGGAAATGCAGACCTCATCTATAATAGCTGGAGAGAGCTTTCCTCTGCTGAAAAAGCAATGCAAAAACAACCTTTACAAACCATTAACTTTTAACCATTAAAACCATTAAAAAATATCATGTTTTGGGACATATTCCATTAGAATTTCGTGGTTTTAACAAGCCACCAATAGAAGGTGACCAATTACCAGTAGAAACCCATGGGGTCAATACAGTTTCCATTAAAACCAATACACATCCCATTATAACTAGTAAAACCATTACAAATTTTGTGATGGTGTCTATTGTTTTGTTCAGCTGGGTAACTGGGCAATGCTAACCAGCTATACCTTTGTATTAAAAAAGTTCAGCTTAACTACTGTGATGGCTGAAGACAGTCTTGCTGTGCAAGTTGAAAACTGTCAATGTTTAGCTAGCTAGCAGAATAATGGCATATCTGGGTTAGTCAGAACTCAAGGATAGTAGAGTGAAATGTTTGCACTGTTAATCCATATGTGTTGTTGTTCACTCCAAGAACAAACTGTCTTCAAACTGTTGTTCCGCTATGACAGTAGTTTGAAGACACTGTAGCAGAAGACAATTTACGCTAATGGCCACTTATACAGCAGTGGTTTGGCAAACACTGTGTGTACTTTGGTTATATTATAGTTTGTATTCTGACACATTTCAGAACACAGCGGTGCATTAAATTAAGCTTGTGTTGCAACAAAGTATCCGTGCTCATGTACCTGCGTATTTATTTCAGGCCATACTGTAAACTCCTAGCTACCAGTTTATGTGCTGGCCTGTTTTTTAGCTTCAAAAACCTGTTCTTGAGGTCAAACAAGAGTGGGGTCACTAGAACAACAGGCATCCAGTAGACAGTCAGAGACAGTATAGCAGACAGTAGACAGCTTGTCTTTGAACTAATGCTGTATTATTTACACTTCACTGTTGTTTTTGAGTAATTTGAGTTATGTAAGAAATCATACAGTCTGGCTGGTGTTTGCTGCGACAGTAAACATTTGATCTTTCAGTAAAACGCTTTTGCTATTATCTGAAGCAACACATTAAACGTCTGACCTCGAAGACACTAACTAGAGAATTTACAACCGTCGTATATTAGAGAGCCACAAGACCTTATGAAGTCCTTCAAGCAGTGTTAGTTTTCGCTCTCCGTCACGCTCTTAGTTTTCTCCCCTGTTGCTTCGGAGTGTAATAGCTCTCTCTTTATTTTCATTGGCATTTAAAGAGTGAATGTGCTTGTTTAATGCTGGTGTTTTCAGAGCACACAGTGAGCACTGACCGCTTCGCTCAATGCCCACTAAGATAAGTATAAAAGCATTTTTGCCTGTAAACGCATGTCATTGAAGGGGCAGTAACTGATCGGTTTGGTTTCTTTCTCCTTTGTGTTTGCTCTTTGCTTCAGAAATCCTGAAACTTTGTGACTTCTATTGAGTCTTTTCTTTTCAAATGGGTCTGAGAACAGCAGTCTAGAAACACACAGACACTCTCTCCTTTTTGTTTGCTTTGTACTTTTACTGTATCAGTACTATCCCAAAATAAAATATTGCTTAGACGTTGTATTTATATATATATATATATATATATATATATATAGCTCTGTGGACGTACTGGAGGTCTTAGTCCATAAAAGTATAAACTAAATAGTAGGGCTGTGCCGATATTCGAACGCGATTCTCATGCTATCTCGTCAGTAATGCCGGTTCTGTGATTAGACGTAAATCTCATTCACCTGTTCATTCATGCCGCGCACTGACAAGCCACGCAATATCGCGTGCATTATCGATATGTATCGCCTGCGATAATGAAGGCGATATTGCGTGGCTATAGTGAACTACGGCTCTGTGTAGTAAACGCGGCGGCATGAATGAACAGGTGAATGAGATTTACGTCTAATCACAGAACCGGCATTACTGACGAGATACGCATGAGAATCGCGTTCAAATATCGGCACAGCCCTAGCAGCTCAGATTTTGGGGGTTTAGTAGAATTTAATGTTTCAGTTCAAATTGAAATCTCGGTCACACTTTATTTTAAGGCCCAATTCTCACTATTAGCTAACTATTATCTATGACTTTTGCCTCAATAAACTCTGCTTAATAATAGTCAAGTCAGTTCAAGTCACCTTTATTTATATAGCGCTTTTTACAATACAGATTGTGTCAAAGCAACTTTACATTATCAAATAGGAAGGTAATATATCAATAATACAAAAAAGAAACCGTAAATAATTTTAGTTGAAGGAAATTAATCAATAATTCCAAATTAATAAATTAATTGTCCCCAACTGAGCAAGCCATAGGCGACAGTGGCAGTAGTAATAATGTAATATATTAGTAGTAATAATATTACAGTAAGTAATAGTTAGTAAGGTAGTTAAGTTTAGATATGGGGTTGGATTAAGTGATGTTGAGATCCCACAGTGTGACATGATCATCAATGATCATGTTCGTACAGTCTGACAAGCAACAATCGTAAAGCACTATTAAAAATCTATATTGTGATAGTTCGAGGGTGTGAACATCTCAAAATCACAGTAATAACCTTTCCATTGATGTATGGTTTGTTAGGATAGGGCAATATTTGGCCAAGATACAACTATTTGAAAATATGGCCAAAAATATCGGCACTCTTGCAATTCTGTCAGAAAATGCAACACATCTCTCAGAAAATTGTTCCAATTGCAAATGTTTTGGTACTCACATGTTTATTGTTTTTGTTTGCACTGGACACACACACACACACACACACACACACACACACACAAACAGAACACATAAAATTGCACACAGAAATAAAAAATGGACTGGACAAAATTAATGGCACCAAAATTGTAAGAAATAATTGCTTTTCAAACAGGTGGTGCTCTTGTAATTTGTATTTAGACACACCTGTGGCAAGTAACAGGTGTGGGCAATATAGTATGGTATAGGACACCACTGCTGACACAAAGGCATAAAAGCAAGACTGGAGTTTGGAAAAACTTATGTGACAAAACCACAATCCTTCTAGGAGAAAGTAGATGAGACAAAATTTTTGCTTTTTGGTAAAGGACATCATGGCACTGCTTACAAAAAAAAGAAATGAGGCCTTCAAAGAAAGGAACACAGTCCCTACAGTCAAACATGGTGGAGGTTCAGAGATGTTTTGGGGTTGCTTTGCTGCTTGACTGTGTGAATGGTATCATGAAATCTGATGATTACCAAGGAATTTTGGTGCACAACATAGTGGCCAGTGTCAGAAAGCTGCGTCTCCACCAGAGGTCATGGGTCTTCCAGCAGGACAGTGACCCAAAACACACTTAAAAAGCACTCAGAAATGGTTACAAACAAAGCACTGGAGTGTTCTGAAATGGCCAACAATGAGTCCAGATCTGAATCCCATAGAACACCTGTGGTGAGATCTCAAAACAGCAGTTGGGAGAAGGCATCCTTTAAATCTGAATGACCTGGAGCAGTTTGCAAAAGAAAAGTGGTTCAAAATTCCAGTAGCGAAGTGTAAGAAACTCATTCATGGTTACAGGAAATGATTGATTTCAGTTATTTTTTCCAAAGGGGGTGCTACCAAATATTAAGTTAAGGGTGCCAATAGTTTTGTCCAGTGCATTTTTTGGGTTCTGTGTGGAATTGTATCAGATTTGACATTTCTGTTCTGTTCTTTTTTTGTGTGTTGTTCCAATGCAAACAAAAACATAAAAAATAAACATGTAAGTACCAAAACATTTGCAATTGCAGCAATTTTCTGAGAGAAGACAGAATTGCAAGGGTGCCGATATTTTTGGCCATGACTGTATCTATGGTAGGAAATTTCAAAAAAGCTTCATGGAACATGAACCATATAATGTATTTTGGCTATTGCTACAAATATACCTGTGCTACTGAGCAGCAAAAGTCTTAGTTTGCTCTCCATCTAATATCCTTTTTAGGAGAAACAATTCAGATTCCTTTGTTTTCGACAGGATGCCTTCTTCATGCACTAAATGTTTGCTATGTATTTTCATTAGTGACATCCTTTTTTTCTTTAAAGACAGATTCAAAGTGACTCATCACATCACTCACAAAACAGATGTTTGCAGATGTACATCTGGCACAGCTGGAGAGCTGAGCATCTGTGGACTCCCAGGTGTGTGAGGTGGCAAACATTGCCTCTTCAATATCCACATTTATGATAAGATATCCTCACATATTGGACTCTGCTTTGTGCTTTCAGTCGCAACACGTGACCCTATATATGCTCACTCAAGCGCTGAAACGAGACACAATGTACAATGTTTGTTTGACTGCAAGAAGCCAACATGACCTTCCACCCAGCCTGTCACCACATGATCTCATTCTTGGTCATAGTGGCAAAAACGGTGTTCACAGTTCAATGGTGTTTATATAGAAAGAATGCAGAAATTACAAAGTGAATATTTATCTATCACCATCATCGCAGTGCCCAAAAAAAGAGTGCAAAGATGTAACAGAGACCATAACCTTATCTTTGTCCTTTCTATAGGCTACTTTGAAACAGACTGTGTAATGAAAAGTCCAGCAGAATTCAGTCAAGTTGAATTGAATCTAATCAAATCTCAACCTAAGTGCATTAGTCACTGCAGTGATTGTAGTGTTTTTTTTGAGCTGAGTTGAGTCGAATCAATCAAACAGAATCGAATCAAATTTACATTAGTCACTAGTCTTCCTCACATTTATTTTCATCCACTTTCATTAACCTCGTTTTCCTTTTAATTATTCATTTCCTCCTTTTTTTCCCCTCATGTTTCCCTACTGGTCCAGCGTTCTTCTGCTCTAATGACCCACACATCTCCTGAATCATCACATCTGCACAGGAAACTTTAGACATGTGTGAGGATATAAAAAACATTAAAATTAAAGGGAACGTGGAAAAGTTAAATAAATACAGATAGAAAATATGTCAGAAGTGCTTTACTTCATGCTAGATGTATGCTGGGTGTGTGAGGAAAAAACACATGATCCTAATACTGTATGTGATAACAAAAGATCAAACATAAAGAAAAAAAAAATCTTTAAATATAAGGACGAGAGACGAAATTCACATTTTTCGGTTCATTGTACTATATTAACAGATGCGACTCTGTCCTTCTTCTGTGCTCCTTTTATTGATTTAAAAAGGACTCCAGCCCAGTGTCAGAAGAAAAGATGCATGATTTGTTTTCTTCTCAGTGCATCTGAATCCCTCAGTGTGTCTTCACAGTGTCAGGTAATCATTTTACATGTGTTTTTCTTTACTCTCAGAGCAGGAACCGGCTTTGACAAAGCTCAGCTCTTTCCACAGCTGACAGGCTATGTGTTTGGTTTTAATTGAGCCCCATTTTCATCTGCTCAAATGGAAAGCACATGGAAAAGCCATGCACCTGGATCTGATCAGCTACTGAGTCAGCCAGCCACACACTCAAACTCCCAGAGCCAGAAGGCTAAAAAAAAAAAGAAACAGAGATTCTTCAATCTTTTTAGAGAAGATCTAAACTGAATGTTTTTATTGGTCATTATTTAGTCATTCGCTACAGATGTGCTATGTAGGTACAAACCTTTATTACCTTTGACATGAGAAACAGCGTTAATCAATGGTAGTTTTCAGTTTTAACCACGAGAGGGAGCACACTGTACTTTCAGTTATACACATATTCTGAGCATGCAAATTCAATTTCAAATTAGATATTTAACTTTGTATAGTTCACTCAAAAATGCAAATTCTGCCATTGTGTACTCTTGTTCTTCAAGACCTGTATGACTTACTTTCCGCTGTGGAACAAAAATGAAGGAATTTTCAAATTTTTTTTGGTCCCACAGAAGAAATAGATATGCTGTTTTAGAACATCATGTGAGCAAATTATGAGAGAATTTTCATTTTTGGGTAAACTCTCCTTTTAAATTACTTTGTACTGAATTTAACCAGATTTGCAATTCCTCATAGAAAAAGCAGTTTGATGTGTTCCTGAGTCAATATATTTTGTTGACCCTGGAACAACATTTTAATCCAAAAATGTAGTCTTGACCACATCCCTACATCTAAACCTAACCTTACCCTTGAGTAATCCCTAAAATCAGAGGAAATGATAGATGAATGACACTGATATACAAGCACCAAACACTGATTATAAGCCTAAATTTCACAAAAACTGTAAACTGTTTTTTCAGATCTGATTGGTTAATCACAATGTTGATCCAGGAACATGTTGCACTTGGTAAAATCAGGTTCTGCGTAAAATGCAATAAAAAAGAAAAGAGTTAAGTTTTAAGCTTTAGCTTTGGTTCTGTAAATAAACAGAACTAGTGTTCTCTGATGTAGATGTTTTTTTCAGCATTTATTCCCTCTACCTCTATATATATATTTTTTCTTTCTTATTAGAAAGTGCGTACAAAGGAGAGTGTCCCATAGTGGAAAGCTATACTGTTGCACAAAGCCTTTCTTTACGCCTCAGTAGAATCTGAGCAGGTGTGTGGAGTGACAGCTGTGGCCGGATCCAGATGTTTAGCAAATGGAATCCCATATATCTTGATGAAGGTGGGGAAAAATCTAGTGATGCATGAATTAGACGCACACTCGGTAATCCAACTGCCAGATTTAGTGCATTTGACGTTGAAATTCAGAAAATCTTTAAGCAAAAGTTACCCTAAAAATAAAAATTATTTATTCACTCTCGCTCTCACCATCTGTGGAAGTCTATTTCCGCCATGAAATAAAATAAATACTAATAAAAAAGACAATTTCAACTTTGTATGTCTCTTTATTTGTCTGAAATCGGAGAAAAACACTCCATATTCCAAAGTTTTTCGAAGTAATGTCATAGTATTGTGTGAAAATCCACATTTAAACTATTATTCTTTGAGAATATCCCTCTCTGAAAGAATTTTTTTTCTGGCTTTCTGAGAAGTAGTAGTCTGTGTGTAGATATATATTCCTCAAAGGTGACCAAAAAAGCATCTGAAGTAAATATGGAGAGGATATCATCATAACCATGGATGATACTTTTCCTCTTCTCCTTCCAGCTTCACTGTCCACATCTGGTATGACCATCCAGCCCCCAAACGCACCTCATCAATTCTGCGTGTCATCATTACCACAGTCTCTCTCATTGCCAAAGTAAGCTGTGACACACAGACGTGAAAATGATGAATGGATTTTTCCGGACAGGAAACGACGGCCGAGGAGACACCCTGCATACTCTCATCTCCACAGCAATTTTTCATTCAGCTTCCCTCTGCCATGTCTCCCCAGCCCTGTCACGGCTCTATAGATGGCGTACAGCAAAATCACATCAAGATACCACAAAAAAGTCTGTTTTTCCTGTTGTGTTCTTCTTGGTATGGTCTTAATCTTACGCTTGTGTGAGGCTCATGCCGCCCACCAGCCACGAGCGGCATTCCTCTGCAGGGTGGACTCGATGTTGGTCAACACAAATAATAGTGAGAAAACTCCAGAACTGGCCATCCTCTCATTTCTTCTGCCTATATTTAAACTGTACATTGATTTGGGTGGAATGGTCAACCAGATCCTCCACCGTCTGGAGGACATTCACATCTACAGATACGACACTGTGTCCAACTACTCCTGCAGTATGAAAGGAAAGTTTTTATATTTTTAAAGGGAAATTCTGCCATTGTTTACTTACCCTTATGTCATTTTAAACCCATAAGACTTTGGTTTATCTTCAAAACACATATTAAGATATTTTTAATAAAACCTGAGAGGTTTCTGTTCCTCCACTTAAAATCTATAAAACCAGCACACAGAAGATCCCAAAAAAGGTCATAAAAGCCTATGAATGGAGTGGTTTAATCCAGATCTTGTAAAGAGATTGCTAAACTGAAGAGATTTAGGCCTGATTTCATAGACAGGACTAGGCCATAGTTCAAGTAATTTGTATTAATGTGCCTTAGAAAAAAAACATCACATGTGTGCATCTTTAGACAAAACAAAGGAAATGATATACTTTAGGATCAGTCTGTACAAATTCTTTTAGTTGAAACAGTTTAGATTTACATTTTAGTCTATGACTAGGATAAGCCTTCTCTGTGAAACTAAGGGATTATGTTTAGGTTTAAGATGAATAATGGCATGATTTAATTATATAAAGTTGCTTATAGATGAATTGAACTTTTTTTCATAATTGACAAACACAGCTACTTTAAAGGGTTACTCCACCCCAAAATTAAAATTTTGTTGTTAATCACTTACCCCCATGTCGTTCCAAAACTGTAAAAGCTTTGTTTGCCTTTGGAACACAATTTAAGATAATTTGGATGAAAATTGGGAGCTTTGTGGCTGTTCCATTGACTGCGAAGTAAATAACACTGTCAAGGCTCAGTCAAGTATGAAAGATGTCGTCAAAATAGTCTGCCATCAGTGGATCAAACATAATTTTACAAAGTTACGTGGATATTTTTTGTATGTAAAGAAAACAAAAATAATGACTTTCATACGCATATGCTGTTCTCTGTTAGCCGAAGCACATGGATATGTTTTCTACATTTATTTATGCTTTGATTCAAACGAAAACAGCATCCATGTGACGCAGCTGACAGAGAACAGCGTACGCTATTTGCGTACAGTGGATACTCTCCAAAATGGCACTACGGTGACTCGGAGGAGGCGGCAGTCAATGGGACAGCTACAAAGCTCCCGGTTTTCATCCAAAGTACCTTAAATTGTGTTCCGAAGATGAGCAAAGCTTTTACAGGTTTGGAACAACATGGGAATAATTGATTAATGACAAAATTTTCATTTTGGGGTGGATTAACCCTGAACCAAGCATGAGCTCAACTGAGCAGAACAATGACACTATTGTTTTTTAGAGCTGCTTTAAAGCAGAATTTCGGTTTGCATAATTCTGTCATTTTCTTGTTTATCTTCAATAAACAATTTACAGTTAAGCCAGAATGCAGCTGCTAGTGTTCTTACCAGGTCAAGAAAATATGATAATATCACTCCAGTTGTACAGTATCTACACTGCCTACCTATTAAAGGAATAGTTCATGCAAATATAAAAAGTCTGTCATTAATTACTCATGTTGTTCCAAACCCTAAGACCTTCAAGCTTTCTGACCCTGAAACACAACTGCCACGTTTAAGGCCCAGGAAGGTAGTAAGAACATATGCAAATGGTCCATCCAGCTGACATCAGTGGTTCATGTTATGAAGCTATGAGAAATCTTTTGGTGTGCAAAGAAAACAAAAATAATGACTTCGTTAAAACATTTCTTCTTTGACGCGCATTCCCGACAGCATGTAGAACCTGGATCTACTGCCCTTTGTTTAGAAGCAAAGAAACGCACACGGTTGTGTTGCGGTACTCTTGTGAATGTGCATTAAAGACTGAAACAGAAGAGAAGAAATTGTTGAATAAAGTCGTTATTTTTGGTTTCCTTGCACATAGAAAGTATTCTCATAACATCATAACATTACGGTTGAACCATTGATGTCGCATGTACTATTTGAATGATGTCCTTACTACCTTTCAGGGCCTTGAACATGGTAGTTGTGTTTCTGTCTATGCAGGGTCAGAAAACTCTCGGATTTCAACAAAAATATCTTAATTTGTGTTCCGAAGATGAATGGAGGTATTACGGGTGTTCAGAACATGAATGGAGGTATTAATAGTTATGTATCTATTACAAAATATTGCTACTTACTTATAAGGCTGATTAAACTTGACCAGTCTTCTATCACTCTACAATCCATCACAAATCCGCAAAACTTTAGATTTTTGTACAGAAGATAGCAAAGTCCACTAAAAGAGGTAGAGCAGTTTCACATTTGACTCCTATACTCTGGAATGGACTTCCTGATAATGTTCTGGATTCAGACACACTCTCTTAGTTTAAATCTAGATCAGTAGTTCCCAATCGAGAACCCTGAACACTGTACATTTTAGAGGTTTCCCTAATAAAACACACCTGATTCAACTCATCAGCTTGTTGGTAAAGACATCAAAACCATGCAGTGTTGGGGGTTCTCCAGGACCAGGATTGGGAGCCACTGATTTAGATTAAAGACATGTCTTTAGTCAAGCATTCACATGCATCTCATAACCTTGTACTGCAGTTATATCTGATCAAATGTGCATGATTATTATTTGCTTGAAAAGACATGAACAGCAGCTACGTTAGTTATTGGGGTTCAAGCATGTAGGGATGGAGATATGGTTCTCACTCCATCTACAATGTCATCAAAGACTCGCCCGACTCGGCCTGACAGGGCTCTACACCAAACAGAAGTACGAAATTGCTCATACCTCCTAAACTGTTCACCACAGGCTGACGACTATAAAGTGTTTTATATTGTTGGAATCCTAAGCTCCCACCGAACAAAACTTACACCCTGGATTTTCCTGGTATTTTTCTTTTCTTTTTTTTTTTTAAAACTACTTTTGCTAACTAGTCCTTGGTTTTTTGCCCAATTGGAATTAAACCAGTGCAGGAAGTTTCTCTGGAAAGTGAATATCAACAATTAACCAAAAAAAAAAAAAAAAAAAGTCGACTCTTCATCGCAAAGGGATGCCAAAATGTTTGAAAGGGGCAGGGGTGCCTTTACCAAAATTGCTATAACTTTTGAACGGAATGAGATATCTCTAGCCAAACACACAACGTGTATACAGTAAGAGCTTTTCCACACATACGCGTGATATTCATATCATATGATAGACCTCCTCATTCTGAACAACTTTGCTTCTAGAACCACTGCTGTCAATCAAATTGTTTGTTAAATGATAGAGGGGAATAAAAACTACTTTTTCAAACTAGTCCTAGGTTTTTTACTCAATCTTGAAAATTAGAAAGTAGAAATTAGAAAAAATAAAGCCTAAATGAAAACTCAAAACCTGGTGTGCATAGGTGGCAGGTGATTCTAAACAAGTATGCAAAGCAGCTGGCACTATAACAGACATAAATGTTAAAACATCATATTTCTATGGTAAGTTACTTGGATTTGCCAAAAATGCATTTTTTTAATCATTGATTTAGGTGGTTACAGGCTTGCTAAATAATATGTAATGTTTTTTATAATTATTTTATATATTTTTTTTATTAGATGACCCACCACCTGAGAAGAAATACCTTCCAACCACTGCGAGCACCTCACATGATGCCAACTTTGAATAAATATACAATTCTGCCAAATTGTACATTCTAATCACTGTGATCACAACATGTAACCAGTTTCTGTTTGAATACATGTAATTTACTCACTGCACTATTTGTATAATCTACATTTCATTACTCTGACATAATCACCTCTTATAACATTTTACTCTTAACCTTAAAGTAGAAACATGCATATCGTAAAGCTGCTTTAAAATTATATGAAAAGCACATCGTGAAAAGCGCTGTGAAGCTGCTTCATAAATAAAGTGCTATATAAATAAATGTGACTTGGCTAGACTAATGACCAATCAATAATCTTTTAAAAATAAGAAAAAGGCTACTCAAGAAAGAGACAAAGCTAAACATGCAGAAACTACTTGCAATTTAATTTAACGACCTAATGGCTTCATTCATTTGATGGGCATTTAGCAGAATTACATATAATGTTGTATTATGTATTAGGGGCAAGATCTGGTTTCTTCCTGTGTTCGCATATGCTCATATTTCATCATGAGACTATACAGTAGCCCATTTTTCTCAGAAGACTATGAAGAAGTCATTGTTGCATCCAGCCATGCCAGGTCGTCTGCCCTAACACAATGAAGCCAATTGATAGTTGATTTTTTAATATTTGTGGTTTGTTGGTTGTTGATCTGAAGGGACAAAGTTTAAGTCATATTCCTCATTATACTAAGCTACCTGAGATAAATAGAACTGAATGTAGTTAGACATGTTTTTGTGATTCAGTAACATAAGTTCTCAGATTGTTTTTTTTCTCATAATAAACATTTTAATGAATTTTATCTGTAATGCACAGTGTAACAGTATTAGGACTGAACTGTAGAACTGAACTATTTTTTTCCATGAACATTTTATATAGTGGTAGGTTGGCATTGCATACCAGAATGGAGTCTGAATGTGAGTTAGACTGTGTGAAGGACTTCTCTTTCAGTAAAATGCCATTAGAATAATGTCAAAGAAATCACTGAAAAAATAAAAGCTTAAAATAATAAATGCTGAATATGAGTAGGTGTAGATATGTGTACACATGTGTATGTTAAAGTATAAAGTATATTATGATTTTTAGAACTTTTATTCTCTTTTATTTAAGTGTATTTATTTATTTATTTTTTGTAGTTTTTAGGTCGTCGCAGGTTTCATTTATATTGTATGGCAAAGCCTAAGACTTTAAGTGGACAATATAAATAACTAACTAACTTCCTCAGCACATAATTTTGACTAAGACATGGAAGCTGAAGGTCAAGTTATTCATTATTTTCATTAAGGTCATTATTTTCTAGTATTGCTGTAACCTTTAAAACATTACTGTTGAACACAATTACTGCAGTAGCTATTGTCAAGAAAGGCTGCATCACCTGCAATTGTAGCCTAAAACAACAGCTGAATTATTTGGCAGTAAAACAATAGCACAATCGACAATTAGCCAAAAAAGGAAAGTTATTTTAGAAGCAAAGTAAATTTAGACATTTGTTATATATTTAATTTCATGAAGGATTACAATAAACTGTGATTTCACCCATTTCATATACTATACTGAGCTTTTCAGACATCAACAAAAGAAAATCCAATATAATTTTTGCTTGATATCATTTAGAATGTAATCAGAACCAAGTTTCTTCTTTCCAATTTATATATACAGGTCCTTCTCAAAAAATTAGCATATTGTGATAAAGTTCATTATTTTCTGTAATGTACTGATAAACATTAGACTTTCATATATTTTAGATTCATCACACACAACTGAAGTAGTTCAAGCCTTTTTATTGTTTTAATATTGATGATTTTGGCATACAGCTCATGAAAACCCAAAACCCAAAAAATTAGCATATCATGAAAAGGTTCTCTAAACGAGCTATTAACCTAATCATCTGAATCAACTAATTAACTCTAAACACCTGCAAAAGATTCCTGAGGCTTTTAAAAACTCCCAGCCTGGTTCATTACTCAAAACCGCAATCATGGGTAAGACTGCCGACCTGACTGCTGTCCAGAAGGCCATCATTGACACCCTCAAGCAAGAGGGTAAGACACAGAAAGAAATTTCTGAACGAATAGGCTGTTCCCAGAGTGCTGTATCAAGGCACCTCAGTGGGAAGTCTGTGGGAAGGAAAAAGTGTGGCAGAAAACGCTGCAAAACGAGAGGGGGACCTGCGGAAGCAGTGGACTGAGTCTGGAGTAGAAACATCTAGAGCCACCGTGTACAGGCGTGTGCAGGAAATGGGCTACAGGTGCCGCATTCCCCAGGTCAAGCCACTTTTGAACCAGAAACAGCGGCCTGACCTGGGCTACAGAGAAGCAGCACTGGACTGTTGCTCAGTGGTCCAAAGTACTTTTTTCGGATGAAAGCAAATTTTGCATGTCATTCAGAAATCAAGGTGCCAGAGTCTGGAGGAAGACTGGGGAGAGGGAAATGCCAAAATGCCTGAAGTCCAGTGTCAAGTACCCACAGTCAGTGATGGTCTGGGGTGCCATGTCAGCTGCTGGTGTTGGTCCACTGTGTTTTATCAAGGGCAGGGTCAATGCAGCTAGCTATCAGGAGATTTTGGAGCACTTCATGCTTCCATCTGCTGAAAAGCTTTATGGAGATGAAGATTTCATTTTTCAGCACGACCTGGCACCTGCTCACAGTGCCAAACCCACTGGTAAATGGTTTACTGACCATGGTATTACTGTGCTCAATTGGCCTGCCAACTCTCCTGACCTGAACCCCATAGAAAATCTGTGGGATATTGTGAAGAGAAAGTTGAGAGACGCAAGACCCAACACTCTGGATGAGCTTAAGGACGCTATCGAAGCATCCTGGGCCTCCATAACACCTCAGCAGTGCCACAGGCTGATTGCCTCCATGCCACGCCGCATTGAAGCAGTCATTTCTGCAAAAGGATTCCCGACCAAGTATTGAGTGCATAACTGAACATAATTATTTGAAGGTTGACTTTTTTTGTATTAAAAACACTTTTCTTTTATTGGTCGGATGAAATATGCCAATTTTTTGAGATAGGAATTTTGGGTTTTCATGAGCTGTATGCCAAAATCATCAATATTAAAACAAAAAAAAAGGCTTGAACTACTTCAGTTGTGTGTAATGAATCTAAAATATATGAAAGTCTAATGTTTATCAGTACATTACAGAAAATAATGAACTTTATCACAATATGCTAATTTTTTGAGAAGGACCTGTATATATATATATATTTCCAATTACACGCTCACTGAATCATTATTTTGAATCTGTAAATTAGCATGAACTATAAACTGCTGCGCTTGAATGAACTAGACTTTAAAATAACACATCAGAGAGTTTAGGTCAACATGTTTCATTATTGCTTCAGGTACATGTGCATTATAATGTGACATTAAAACACAGATTTAGCATTTTGTCACGCTACACTGCTACTGCTACAGGAAGAAGTAGCTCATTAGTGAAAAAGCTACACAGTTTTATAAACAAGAGAGCCATCACACTACTGGTAAATGTAGTTATGTTGCTGAGATTCTGCTACTTTTGACTTGCCAAATCAATTTTTTTAATCAAATGCAGTGACATTCAGACATTTTTATGTGTGACTTAAGTGTAATTTTCTACTGCGTTATCACAAACATCTAACTTACGTAGAAGTAAAACTTTTGAATTGTTAATGATTTAAGAAATTGCAGCCAATTTCTAAACAATGTTTTTGCACCCTTGAAGAATGCTATTTGCAGGGGCCTTTCAAACAAAAGTGAACAACTGAATCCCTTCAACAGGCATAGTGAAAGGTATATGTGATTATCACTTTAAAAAAGTATTTTTTATCATTTATCGTCATGTGACCCAGTGTGGATCATTTTAAAGGTAGCTATTTGTGAGAGTTTGAGTTAATGTATAAACAAAATAAATTAGTTTTATTTGTGAGATTGTATATGGGTTGTTGACATAACGTGGCATTTTCACTGTCCCACAAAATAAAAATGAATATAATTAATATTGTCGTTATTTAAAATGCTGTACATCAGTAAATGTTTCTTTGCTATTTCTTTGTTTCTTTGTTATTTGATTTTTTTTATTTTTTTTTTGAACCAAATGTTGACTGTTTTAAGCATAGTTCAATTAATTACAACTTTTATAAATTAAAAAGAAAAGCATAAAAATGTTAATAAATACCCCCGGCATAATTGTACAAGTATCTATTTTAGTAAATGGCAAACATTTTTTTCATCCATATATTTCTGGAAGTGTAGGAACTTGATACATTTGTCTCTGAAAAACATGTCCTCTGGTGTGACACCATATCCTTATTTTAAATTAGCCAATTCTTGAGAAAACTTTAATTAGTTAAAGTACCCCATTCATGATCATGTTACTGAAGCCACGTGTGCAGATCTTTTACTTTTTTGGAACCACTACAAAAGTGTTAAGTTTTGTTGTCCTTTGGTGTGACACCCCAAATTATATATTTTTTACTTAAAAATGGAATGTTAAACTACATAATCATGGAAAATTATGCAAATGTGTCTTGCAAACCGCTAATGACAGGTTAGTTTAGAATATCAAGGTCATTAATTGACACAAAAGGCTGAAATGTCCTATTGTGTGACAGAAAATGTCCACTGGTGTGACGCCTGTACTGTCACACCACAGGACAAAGATGTCACACCAGAGGACAAGGTCTCTTTAAGAAGCATTTTAAATAATTAACTAAGATTTGTATAACTCCAGCTCACACTATTATAATAACAGCAATAATAAGAAGTTCTTGTTGTAAGAACAGCTAATGGGGTGATGGACGCTGTGCCACATTGTCATGGTAACATTCCAGATGACGATAATGAGAAAATTACACTTTCTTTTATTGTTCCCTCAACCCAGTGCATTCCAAACGGCTTCATTATAACACGCAAATGCCCTGTTCCCTCCAAAGTCCCCACTTTGGAGTGAGTAGAGCATACAGATGCTTGCCTCCGACTGAAACCCATCCATCATCAGCAAGCCCACAATTAAAACCACCCGCTGGACAAACAGTTTGGTGTTTCTCTGCAGAGAGAAGCCATCTTTCTCCAAACTGAACAAAAACTGCAGTGTCCCCTTACTGTTAAACTTCCAAACTGCTCCAGCTGTAATGGCCTCTTTGTTTTCTATTCACTGTTATGATGAAAATTAAAAATCAACGTTGGGATAGGATGTTGCACATTGCTGCAAACGCTGGTATGTTGCAGTTGATATATTATGAAAATATAACACACGTGTTGGTATTGCCCTACACCTAAACTTAGCTCTCACAGAAAACTATGTGCATTTTTAGATGTTCAAAAAAAAAATAAAAAAAAATTAGTCTGGTTTTTTTTTAAGCCTTTTGAATTACGGGGACACTGGCCAACTGAATTGCCTCGATATCATTGATTATCGAAAAACGTTTCGTTATTCAGTAGCATTTCACAACACCCTGTATTAATATGAAAATTTGCAGAATCTCATGAAAACCATTTACAAATCATATACTGTTGAAATTATGCGTTTATTAGCTTCATGTTTTATCTACATGACATGCACATCCCTGACAAGCTTCAAGCGACAGCTTAAAACTCATCTCTTTCAACTCTATTTGCTGTTAACATAAAAAAAATAAATAAAAAAAATAATCTCTTTATTCCTTCCCTTTCTAGCTTGTACTTGTCTGAAGCACCACTTGAAATCTGGTATTACAGCACTGCCTGTGTCTGTTTGTCTCCTTAAGAAGAATCGCTCTATGTTCTCCCAACTGTATGTCGCTTTGGACAAAAGCGTCTGCCAAATGCCTAAATGTAATGTAAAATGTATCTAAAAAATGTTCTCTTGGGTTTCTTATGTACAGAACTGAATGTGGAAGTGTAATGGACATTCGTCATAGAAGACAGGGCAGGCTATGAATGCATAATATGATTGATGTGACAACACTGAAGAAATGACACTTTGCTAAAATGTAAAGTAGTGAGTGTACAGCTTGTATAACAGTGCAAATTTGCTGTCCTCTCAATATAACTGAACACACAGCCATTAATGTCCAAACCGCTGGCCACAAAAGTGAGTACACCCCTAAGTGAAAATATCCAAATTGTGCCATGTCTCCACAAGCTCTTAGGTGTGAATGGGGAGCAGGTATGTTAAATTTAGTGTTATCGCTCTCTTTCTCTCATTCAAGTTCAACATGGCACCTCATGGCAAAGAACTCTCTAAGGATCTGAAAAAAAAAAAGAATTGTTGCTCTACATAAAGATGGCGTAGGCTATAAGATGATTGACAAGACCCTGAAACTGAGCTGCAGCACGGTGGCCAAGACCATACAGCAGTTTAACAGGACAGGTTTCACTCAGAACAGGCCTCGCCATGGTCGACCAAAGAAGTTGAGTGCACATGCTCAGCGTCATATCCAGAGGTTGTGTTTGAGAAAGAGATGTATGAGTGCTGCCAGCATTGCTGCAGAGGTTGAAGAGGTTGGGGGTCAGCCTGTCGGTGCTCAGACCATACGCCACACACTGCATCAAATTGGTCTGCATGGCTGTCGTCCCAGAAGGCAGTCTCTTCTAAAGATGATGCACAAGAAAGCCTGTAAACAGTTTGCTGAAGACAAGCAGACTAAGGACATGGATTACTGGAACCATGTCCTGTGGTCCGATTAGACCAAGATAAACTTATTTTGTTCAGATGGTGTCAAGCATGTGTGGCAGCAACCAAGTGAGGAGTACAAAGACAAGTCTTGCCTACAGTCAAGCATGGTGGTGGGAGTGTCACGGTCTGGGGCTGCATAAGTGCTGCCGGCACTGGGGAGCTACAGTTCATTGTTCATGCCAACATGTACTGTGACATATTGAAGCAGAGCATGATCCCCTCCCTTCGGAGACTGGGCCGCAGGGCAGTATTCCAACATGATAACGACCCCAAACACACCTCCAAGATGACCATTGCCTTGCTAAAGAAGCTGAGGGTAAAGGTGATAGGTGGGCCATCCTCAAACCGAAGGTGGAGGAGCACAAGTTCTCTTACATCCACCAGCTCTGTGATATCATCATGGAGGAGTGGAAGAGGACTCCAGTGGCAACATGTGAAGCTCTAGTGAACTTCATCCCCAGGAGGGTTAAGGCAGTGGTTGGAAAATAATGGCGGCCACACAAAATATTGATACTTTGGGCCCCTAATTTTCACTTAGGGTTGTACTCACTTTTGTGGCCAGTGGTTTAGACATTAATAGTTGTGTGTTGAGTTATTTTGAGGGGACAACAAATTTACACTGTTATACAAGATGTACACTCACTACTTTACATTGTAGCAAGTGTCATTTCTTCAGTGTTGTCACATGAAAAGATATAATAAAATATTTACAAAAATGTGAAGGGTGTACTCACTTCTGTGAGATACTGTATGAGCAGCGAATGAGTCATAACAGTGATCATGAAAGAAAAAACAGACAGACAACGCTGGAAGCAACTTATTCTCATTAGTAAATCAGTGGAAAATAAATAGAAATGATGATTCTGTCTGAGCTATGCATTTGTGGAAACTGAAATCTATTTGAACTTTATTAAAACAGTTTACACTGATTTATTGTGTTGGCTACATTTTGTTTCTTTGTGCAGTGGCTTAGGAGAAACATCAAAAAAGTGTCTGTATCAGTATCGATATTGATAATGACATTTTCTGGCCGATACTCAATTATGTAAGTAAACAGATTACTTTTTCAAGTAACTAATAAAGTAACACATTACATTTTAATTTACAAGAAAATATCTGAGTTACTTCTTCAAATAAGTAACACCAGTTACTTTGTTTTCCCTTTTATTGACTGACAGCTTTCCTGTCCTCATGTTGAAAGAAATCAGTAGTAAGTGCAAAGGCGTTGTGTAAGCATGATAGTTCTGGAGTAAATGTGTTCATGCATTTTGTCATCTCACTTCCAGAATGATACAATCCTGCAATAATGAAATATGTTGACCCAATTCAATTCTTTTGTGTCGTAGTCTTCATGCAGTCACAGCTGAAAGTTTTGTTTGAGCTGCGCCCTCTACCTTATAGACGTGAATTTACATTTCCTGCAGCCTGAGGCTAAATTATTTCACTTTTGGTGTAAAAGGGCTATTAAATTGGTCAATAATATAACTTTCTTATATTAAAAATAAAAAAGAAAGCCCAGCCCAGATGAGAAAAAGTCATGCAAAATACATAATACAATACATTAATTTCCATAAAAGTAACACAGTTCAATTACTTTTTTTTAGGGAGTAACACAGTATTTCAATGCATTACTTTCTCCAACACTGACAATAATAATCTGTCTTTAGGGATATCATAAACCATACCTATTTTTGTTGTTAAGATCACCTGCAGCATGAGCCCTCTGTAATAGGTGAAAGGCTTTTTCTTCACTTTTTTGGATTTAGAAATACATCCAAATTCTGGAAGGGAAAGCAGCTGTGCTATATAATTTCACTAACAAAAGCAAGCATCGTACATAAAGATTTCAGGCTTGGTCTCAAAGCTGGCTGCAAATGGAAAGATAGTCTATGGGTCAACATGCACAACAGGTTCAAATGGAGGTGTAAATGAATATGTGTCACAGCTCACTAGCCAAAGTTTTCCCAGCGGAGCGCTTTGGGCCTTCCTCAGGCAGTCGGAAAGGCACGGAGCAACCTCAGAATCACATATGTGGCTTTCTTACCATTTGTCTCTTTTGTTCAAATTTAGTCAGTGGTGATTTAGGGGGAAAATGGGCACGCTGTGATGTTTTAAGAGCGATGATTGTGCGGTCAGAGCAGCAGACAGCAGATGTGGACTTACATCTTAGATTAGAAAGTTACTGGGGCTCAGACCGGCTATACTGCTGCTGCTCCCTGCTGAAAATAACAAAGTGGCTGCTCACTAGCATATTGTATTTTGGTGGCTGGTTCCCAGCATGTGTAAGTTTGTGGTGCGCTGGTGTCCCCACCAGGTGCCTGTACCACAATGCCGGTTTGGGTTGCTAGCCACACATCACTCACACATCCCAAGTAACTGTGAACACCAGGACATTTCTGACACAGTCACTCCCTCGTCTCCGATACTTTAAATAAAAACTGTGCGGTGAAAAAATATATATGAACAAAATCAGATTTTCATTATAATGATTTATTCAAAAGATTAATCAAATGGAGTCTTTTTTGGTCAGCATTGTAAGCCAAGCCGTATGTA
Source organism: Cirrhinus molitorella (assembly GCA_033026305.1). NCBI lineage: Eukaryota > Metazoa > Chordata > Actinopteri > Cypriniformes > Cyprinidae > Cirrhinus > Cirrhinus molitorella. Next base: position 15,265,218 of record CM065117.1, read on the forward strand.
TGTACAGTTGAAGACAAAATTATTAGCCCCCTTGTGAAATTTTAAATTTTTTTAAAGAATATTTCCCATTTGATGTTATACAGAGCAAGAGAATGTTTTCACATTATTTCCTTTTTTTTCTTCTAGAGAAAGTCTGATTTATAGTTGCTTGAATACAAGAACAAAAAAGCCCTCTTAAGAAATTATGAGTTTGATTAGCTTTAGAACAAACAAATTTGGCAATGACTTGCCAAATTAACCTAATTTGCCTGATTAACCTAGTTAAGCCTTTAAATTGCTCTTTAAGCTGAGGATTAGTATCTTGCGAAACAACTAGTAAAATAATATGCACTGTCATCAAGGCAAAGACAAAAGAACTTAGTTTGAACTTGAGAAAAAGAATTGTTAATGCTCATAAAGATGGAGAAGGATACATACGTTTATCAAAGCATTTTCAAGTGTCAAGAACTGCAGTGAGATGCATTATCAAGAAGTTTAAAGAGACCAACACAATGGAGAACAAGACGGACAGAAGCAGGAAGTAAAAGATTTCAAAAACTTTGGAAAGAAAACTAGTGAGAGAGGTTTCTAAAGACCCAAAGAACAACTGCCAAGACACTAGTGAATGACCTAGCCAAGTCTGGAATTGATGTATCAACAAAGACAGTCAATAAAGCCCTGCACAGGAATGAACTGCGAGGTTGCCGACCAAGAAAGACTCCACTTCTGAAGAAGAGACACCTCCAAGCTAGAATTAAGTTTGCTAAAGACAACCTGGGGGAATGTGATGCATACTGGAAACGTGTCCTTTGGTCAGATGAGACAAAACTAGAGCTTTATAGTCATAGAGATGTTGCCTGTGTTTGGGAAAGAAGGGAGAGGTATTCAACCCCAAGAACACAGTTCCCACAGTGAAACATGGTGGTGGGAGTATAATGCTGTGGGGATGTTTCAGTGCGTTTGGAACTGGGAATCTCGTCAGGGTTGAAGGAAACATGAAAAAGGTAGACTATAAGAAGATTTTGAAAGACAACCTCAGACAGTCTGCAAGAAAACTTGGTTTGGGTCGACATTTTGTCTAAGCATACCTCACTTCTGGTGAAGAAATACCTCCAAATGAGCAAAGTGAGTGTACTTGTCTGGCCTGCACAAAGCCCAGACTTGAATCCAATAGAAAATCTGTGGGGCACAAAAAGTAGAGTTTGTGCCAGAAGACCAACAAATCTGGAGGAGCTTGAGAGATTTGCTAAGGAAGAATGGGCTGTCATTCCTCAGGAGATATGCTTGAAACTTGTTGAGAACTACAGCAAACAACTAAAGGCTGTTATCAATCAAAAGGAATACACTATTGACTATCAGAACATATCAGAACATCAAAGGGCTAATAATTTTGACCAGTAGACTTTTTAAAATTCTTGGTTATACATTTATTTCTATTTGTATTACAAACCCTAAAAGCTTCCTGAAAAAAGTATTATGTTTAAAAATGCTGTGTTGATAAAATCGTCTTTCTGTTAAACAACACTTGGGAGTTATTTGAAAATAATGAAATATTTTATAAGGGGCTAATAATTTTGTCTTCAGCTGTATGTTGGTGTTTCTTTGGTAATGGAAACCATTTTCCACTTTTTTTTTTTTAATAATTTTAAATGAATACATAAACTTTTTGTACATTTAACAATCCTGTATTTTCTTATTATGAAGCTGTATACATTTGCATAAAACTTTAATACATGGATTTTATTTAGTTACTTTCTTCATTTCAACAGTCCTCTCAAGCTTCTGTGGTGTTTCTTCTTGCTGTGCGAATGTTTTTAAATTCTTCATAATTTTATAATATCATAATCTATTATTCTGTGTAAATGTGTTTAATTCTTCACATTCATAGTAATTATATCTCAAAGAAGTCAGAATTCAGTTGGGCTTACTCTAACAAGAACAGAAATTCCAATGTCATTTTTGCATCACTTTATGGCTATTTCCTCAAATGTCACATTTTCCTGCGCACATTCTTGTGAACTAGAATCAAATTCTGAGTTGACAGAGAATAGCTATAATGAATATACTGCTTAATGTTGTATTTGTTTGGTTTTGTTACATCTAAACCAATAACCCTGAGTTTGTTCAACTTGTTTCAAAGTAAAGGCCTCTTTAAAGACCTCTTTGTTATAGCATTGCTATATTCCACCAGCTAGACCACCACCATAGCATTGGCTGGCCAATGAGCAAAGCCAGAGATATGTTTGATGTAAATTAAGATACTATCAATTTGCTGACAATTCTGTCAGCATGCAGCACAAATCTGACACACATTTAAGCATCTGAACACATTGTCTCCACATGTGCCTGCGATTGACTTCACTAATTTGTAGGTTCAGTAGATTACAAAACTATTCATATGAATTTGTACGTTTTCTGTAAGGGCTAGGTTTAGGGGCAGGGTTAGGGGTGGTCATTCATACAAATGCCTATGAATTTGCCAGCTTGTAAAATATATATGATTTTTTACTAAATTTGTATGAATCTGTTGGTGCTTCTCAAACCTGTGGCCTATAAGAACCACTGCTTTACAGGTTAGGTGAACTAACACAAAGTGGTCTTAAGTCCTGTTTACCCCTGATATTAAGATGCATTTTCAGTGATCCAACCACAGGTTATGAGCCGAGATGCTCACATTACCGTTTACACCTGGTTTTAACATGCATTTTTAAATGCTTCTCCTGTGACCACTTATGTTTGGATTTTATGTAGATTATCCTCTTTTAGTTTGTCAAACTCTAAATCACTTTTACAGGAACACAGAATGCATCACATGAATACGACTTAAGGAAAGAAGCCATTATGCTACCTACATGTGAGTGGGAAAGAAAATGAACAGAAATAATATACAGGGTTTCTACAGATATGAAATTTAAGACTTTTTTTTAATACCACCTTATATGAAATTTAATACCTAAACCTGTAATCGAAATACACATTATATTGCATGTAGATGTAATGTGTTTAATTTAAAAAGAAAACAAAATTTAAATCGCTGTCATAAATTATATTTATTACTACGATATACAATGAACTTTTCATATCGGGAGACAATATTCCACACAAAATACGCCCATAAAAGTACCATATCACCGAGACTTTTGGTGGTGTAAACAATTTATTCTGAAGCAATGTTTTTTTTTTCCCAAATATTTTTATTTACCTTTATAAAGGCCTATTTTTTAAACTTTTGAAATGTATGCATCACCTTTCATGTCAAATGACTACAATTTATAAATACAAATAAATTCTATAGGGCTGCTACCAGTCAAATTAAATAATTTACAATGCAAAATTAAAACTGCAATAAATCATGTTATAAGATGAATGTTTTAAATACATGTATGAATATACAAGGTGGCAGTAAGTCACTTAATGAGTGAGTCAATATGATTTATTTCAACTAATTCGTTCAAAACCCTGAATCATTCAGAAACAAAACACCGCCGTTTACGTTGAATGTATGTAAGAAGAATCATTCTTGCGTTTCGATGCTTGTCTGTTGTTGTTTCTTTTTTGGTCAATCTTCGGTCTGTCTAATGATTGTAAACCATCATTAGGTCTGTCAGTCTTAAGATATTTTAGTGGTAATGTGACCAAAAATGTAAGACCCATTGAATCTGAATTTAAGACATTTTAAAACTTTTTAAGGCCTTTTATTTGGAAAACGTGGTTTGAGACATTTTAAGACTTTTTAAGGACCCACGGACACCCTTATATAAATGGTAACACTGATTTTGATCATAACCCATGTTTTAGCACAACATATACTCATAAAAAAAAGTTACAAAAGTTGTCACTAGGGCAAAAGCTACTAAACTGCACCACTTTAGTACTAATAAATACTAATATGTACAGTACCTTCAACATACTAACATGCACCCTTTAGGGCAGGGGTGGGGAATGTTCTGGAGAGTTTAGCTCCAACCCTGAAAAAAAAAAACCTACCTAAATCATGAAGACTTGATTAGCTTGTTCAGGTGTGTTTGATTAGGGTTGGAGCTAAACTCTGCAGGACAGCGGCCTCCAGGATCAACATTCCCCACCTCTGCCTTAGGGAAAAATAAGGTACAAAGGTTTACTTTTTGAAAAGGTACCAACCCAGTTGCAGCTTTTGCACCTTTTCTTCTGAGAGTGTAGCAAAGTTGGAATCCATTGTTTTGGTGTGCTTCTTGGCGCGCAAGTGTTGAGTGAGTCATGATCAGTGGAATACAAACAAAGTGTCCAAACACAAATTCATAACACATGAGCATATACTCTTAATGTTGAAAAAAGGGGTACGATAGCAGTGTAGCTAATTACATGATTAACACATTTACTTAAGTGGCACAGTCATGGTTAGCACTGAGGTTTGTAAATGCCACAGCAAGAACATGCTACCAACCAATATATACTTGCATTGACTATGTTTGGGGCCTTATTTCTAATTTCATGAGTAGAAAGCTTAAACTGACTACTTTTATGACTGTAGGTGCACTCAGTTTTTACATAATGCACTGCAAAAATTACTTCATCTACCTTTTGTTGCTCACTGAAAGGACTGCCACTCCCAACTGTATTAGTATTATAGCCATATAAAATGCTTCCAAAGTCATTCCGAACTGTGTTCTGACTAACATGGTCCCTACACAGTGTCCTTTGCTCCCTACTCCCTGGTTAGGGGAAATCAATTTAGGTTTACTTCACTTTGGAACATTCATTCACAGGTTTGCGCTGCGCCATCGCCTGTGGTGTCCTTCACACAGACAACTTACTAGAGAAGCGTGAAGTGTGACATAATATACCTCTGTAAATAAATACAATTTAAATTCACATCTCGCACACTTTAATGCCTTCTGAATGGAACATATACGCGCGCTTCGAACTGGAATCATGGTGGAATATCCTGTGATGTCCACTTCGCAGGGCACTTACGGTTGAATAGAACAAACGTCTGAAGAAATAAAAGAAACACAAAATGTGCAGAGTGGGGGTATGTGAGGATTGGAATTGAGAACCGCTGCTGTAGAGTGTAACACCAACACACCTGCTTTAAAGACCTAGATTAGCTTGTTAAAATGTGTTTAATTAGGGCTGGAGCTAAACTCTGTTGGCCCTACAAGAACAGGACTGGATATAATTCTGTTTCTCCCAACTCTTTTCCTTGAGGTTTTCCACTAGGCGATTTTAAGGCCGATTTGAACAATCGGGGGTGTGGCCCGATTCGAGGCTTGTTGCAAACGATTTTTTGTCCAAAAATCCTCTGTTGTGTGGTGTCATTAAGATTATTTAACTGCTCCCTCAGTGTTCCCGAACGCAAATGGTAAATCTCAAACGTGATTCTTGATCGGTCTGCCTCTGACGTGATTCCTGCAATAGCCAAAGAGAGTGAGCAAGCGTGTCACTATAAAATAGTTTCTACATTCAACAAGTCTGTGGTCTCACGGTCTGGTTGAAGCGTCTTGTGTGCATTCAGAGAATCAGAGTCTTCATGTCTGTGGTCTCCCATGGTTCCAAAATCGGTTAAGATTTGAAAATCGTCTAGTGTGCAGCCAGCTTAAGGAAGACATGCAAAATGAGCAAGACTGGAACTGAGAACCACTGCTCTACAAATGGGTCTACATTAATCTGAATACATTTAAAAATGGTGTTGTCCCCGTCAGCAACAGCGGTGGCTTGTGGGTTTTAAAATAGAGGAGGCACACTAATTGTATTGGTCTGGGGATCCCTGCCGATTATTATTATTATTAGTAGTATTTGCTTAACCACATTAAAATGGCTTTTTGGTTGCTTTTAGTCACAAAACATAAAGAAAACGACAGACATACAGAAGAACAATATAATTTCACTTACCTGGCCTATCACTTGAAGCAAATATCTATAAAAGTCTGCACCATTTAATTAAGCCACGACTGCTGTAGCCTATATTCAGCTTAGGCACGTTCTACCTTTATGTTTATTTTACTGTTTTAATGACAGCTTGGTAAATCTTTTGGCAATCAAATAGTCAGTATCACTACTCATCATAAGTATCAGTGGAGCGGGAAACGTTCAACCTAATACCACATAATTTCTGTTCTGACTGATATACCAGAAGGGAGGCTAGCCTCCCCTGCGAGGTTTACTTTCTCAACACTCCTCAGCGCTGAAAGTAAACTCTTGATGGTGATTGGCTAATTCTTTTTACCAACGGAGGCACCAGAGCTCAGCTCTCCAGCGGCCTCCCTCTCCCCTTCTCTATCACTTAACGGTTGTAATTACATCAGCAGATTCGGCACATTTGCGATAGAAAAGTGGCGCTTTCCAACTTCAGTAACAAGTATAGTAACAAGTATATGAAATTACAAACAAAAACATACACATTCTAAGACATGAACTTAATGAATTGTGATTTTTATTAATATTAAATCACCCTCCTCTTATTTTCACTTCAAAATTTTGGGGAAGCTGTGCCTCCCCCGACGTGCCGCCACTGGTCAGCACAATCATTTTTTAAAGATTTTCCAAAAATTAAACATGTTAAATTCTCCTTACTGTGCATTTGCTCACTGAGACAATACAGAGGGAACAGACATAATAATACGTTTTTATGGAATTCTAGCAGGATCATTTTATTTACAATAATATCTTATCATTTACTGACACCAGGTCCAAGTCACAATCACTCACTATTATATGTTTGATCTAAAATGCAACTGCCCTCATGTTTTGCCGCAGGATAGCAATTGTGAGTAGGGTTGCAAAAAGGTGGAAATTTTCTAGTAAATTTTGGAAACATTCCAGAAATTTTGGAAACTTTTTGGAATATTCCAGGGATTTTTGGGAAGTTTCACAACAAATTTCACAACCCTAATTGTGAGTACATTTCTGTCATCTTTGGAGGACTGTAATATGAAGAGTGTACCGAGTAACATCTTTAGCAACAGTGTTAAAGGTAATAGCACATAACAGGCACAATACCGGTATAAACATAGATATCAATTTGTACAATATGCGTCACTAGACTAAACATGCGTCATTGTTTTCAAAAGCCTCTGTTTTCACAGTCCACACTACAATGTGAAAACTGTGTTTTCAAATTTATCCACTTTAGAGAGTGATTTCAAAAAGCATAGTTTTCCTTGACAAAAACGTCTCAATGTAGACGGAAGGCCAAAATGGAGAGCAAAATGGTTTTTAAAAGAAAACACAATAGGGCTCATCCACATGAAGCCAAAGCTTTCCCTATCCAATCTTTTTTTCTTGTTCTAAAAAAAATCAGTAAAACACGGCTCAAGAAATATCTGCATAAACACGAAACCACTATAACTGACTTAAAATGATGTAGTATACATGCCAGACCAGTATGTGGTGCTGTAATTCTGTCAGAGAGATACACTAAAAATGGAGAAGACTTGGAGCATGCACATAAACCTTGCACGTTGTATACAAAGCCCACACAACAACAAAAAGAAAATTGTTTATTAATCTGTGTTAATGTTAGTTAATAAAAATACAGTCGCTCACTTTTTGTTCATGTTGTTGTTGCTGTTATGCGATGTAGCGGTGTCTGACTTGGGTTGAGATTTGTTAACCATTTTACGACATCATCGTTTCACAAAATATACGGCTTGGGTGTACAAACGTAAAGACAAACATTTCAGGCTCCCAAAATGCTGTATTCGCCTGGATGAAATGCCTGTACGATACAAAATTTGTACATTTACAGCTAAACGCGTCTCCCTGTGGATGGGCTCTTAGTGTGGACAAGGCCTTGTTGTGCCTCCATTAAGAGTGCTGGGAAACGCTGGTTTTAGCCAGTGTTTCTCAACCTCATTTCTCGGAACCCACCTCTCAGAATGTTTTAATTAACTTACGCTGATTCAGCTCATCAGCTTGATTTGACCCATTAGCTTGTTAGTGTGTTAAATAGAGAGACATATAAAACATTCTGGGAGGTGAGTGCCAGGGCCTGGAGTTAAGAAAGACTGGCCTAAACTAATGAGCTGATTCGGGTCTGTTGGATGAGACTGGATGAGCAGTGCACTTCTCCTTGGAGAGCTTCCATCCAGCTCTCCAGAGTTTAACACCAACTCTAATCAAAAACATCTAAACCAGCTAATCTAAGATAAGTGTCCAGGGTTAAATAAAAATGACAGGTGTTGGAGCAGGGTTGAAACTGAAGTTTGCAGGAAGGTATGCCTCCAGGAACAGGGTTGGCTACCATGATCCTTTGGGGCAGTGTTTCCCAGTCCTATTCTAAAGCTGTGTTCCACTTTACTTTTAGACAGACACTTGTGAAATTCCCTAAGCACTTCCCCTCAGGGGAATCCCTGCTGCCATTTTGAAGTGTGTGTATAGTGAACCAGGGAAGTTTATATGGACAGACCCTCGGCCCCTCAATTTTGACAGAAGGAGCAAGTCTAATTCGCATGTACACTTTAGGCAGCTTCATAAACCATGTGACACGATTGTGACGTCACAGCGATTCATGTTTAATTTACCCCCACCCCAAATAACTCTATGATATGTGACCCTGGACCACAAAACTATACGTAGCAGGGGTATATTTGTAGCAATAGCCATATGTGTCAAAATGATCAATTTTTCTTTTATGCCAAAAATCATTAGGATATAATATTTTGAGTTTTTTTGCACCCTCAGATTCCAGATATTCAAATAGTTGTATCCAGGGGCGGACTGGGACCAAAAAGTGGCCCTGGACTTCCTGGCCCACAGCGGCCCACCACAACCCACATCATAATACATTGGCTCATTAATGTGGAGACTACTTTTTAACACTTACTAGCATAAGAATATAACAAAATATAGAAAAAAAAATGCTATTTAAACATTTATTTTAAGCATCACTGAACATTTATTCGGTCATATTTGTAAAACAAAGAAGCAAAGGTAAGAACAAGATATAAAATTATAAACAATATTGCTGGTCAGGGAGCATCATCTTGATGCAGTGAAAGCGTATCATGTTTGTTTTCTATATTTTATAAAACCACTGTTAGTAACGTTTTGTTAATATTGTGAGTGCACACAAATAAAAGTAGACCCTTTATATTTCCGAATGATCTACTCTTACCTCTGTGAGCAAAAATGAAAATTTAAAATCGTTTCCAATGAAAATATGCAAATGATCGCGCTGGCGCCTGCATGTCCTGCAAAGCGGCTTCAGCATCCCCTCTCCGCAAAAACGACTGGATATGCGCCTAATAGCACACATTTATTTAGGTTTAACGCTTAAACTAACATTGTTTTGCGGCTACTTGAACTGTTTTATATCTATAGATTTTATTTTAGGTAAGTTCTGATGATTTGAGAAGGTAAACTGATCAAACAGAACAGTCTTCCGCTGGCCACTGTATGATCGTTTAAAAAACGAAAACTTCTATTTAACGAACAAAAAAAACTGCTCAAATTGTCTTTCTAAATTAACTTATTAAAAAAACGAACGAAATATAATCACTTTGCCATTACATACAAAATATAACTATTTTAATAGCTAAAACAGTATAAATGTTTTAGGAGAAGGGGGAAAAAGACGGTCACGGGTCGGACTCGGCCGAGAATTTTGATAAGCTGATTCTGATAAGACTAAGCAATAGCTACGCGCCTGATATCTGTACGTAAAATCAGAAGCGAAAAAGGGGCGTGTTCCAGGACCCGCGATCTTGGAATAGACCAAATAGGGAGGGGATGTTGGGCCTGGTGATAAATTTGCATGAAAATAAACACACTTTTTATCGGCGGCGGCCCGTCTGCGTAGAATAGAGATGCAATATGGTTTCCATTTAGCATTTCATTTAAATTTTTAAAAATATTTGTGTATTCCTACTGACTGGGCTGGCCCACGCTGGCCAGCGGCCCACCGGGAAAAGTCCCGGTGCTCCAGATGGCCAGTCCGCCACTGGTTGTATCTATAATGTGATAGATAAGTGATAGATAATAAAAAAAAATTACAAATTTTCAATTTAAAAAAAAAATGACCCTTATTACTGGTATATGTGGTCTAGGGTCACATTTATGAATTATATCCCATGTACATATAGAATGCTGCATCAAACAAACTCATAAGGGAAAACAATTTAAATAATAAATCAACTCTATCATGGATTCCAAGTGATCAAAGGCTTAGGATGTTCCCAATTCAGCAAAAAGCAAGGGTTCTGCCAATAGTGGGCACTCATGCAACGTAATCAATGACGTACATCCAAGTCAGCGAGACATAGGGAAGTTAGTGAGTGGAATGCAGTCCTAGGGGCAAACCAACAATAAACATTTTGGATGTCTTACTTATCTTGACATATCATTTTTAGGTCTTGAGGTCTCTCTCAGGTGTGTTCGATTAGGAAGAATTTTTTGGTGTGCCTCCAAAAACAGGGCTGGGGAACACTGCTTTATGAGGATCAAATGATGCCTATATGTTATTGTATGTGGAGGGGTTTGCCCTCATTATTTTACACTTTTGCTTATGCTTAATATTGCATCCACACATTTAGGGGTCAGATTAAAGCATGAATAACTGATATATTCATCAGCAAACAACAAACTAAAATTACTGAGCGCACCTTCAACACAACATTTTTTAAAATAATAATAACATGAACTACAACACATAGTTTTCCCAAAATGAAAAATCTGATCAAACCTGTATGATTTACTTTCTCAGCGTTTATTAAAAATTCCATTTTAATTTAAGCAATTTAAATCTATTCAATTCAACTCTATTAACTTTAGCACAAAAGCTTAACTGAATGATGCCTAAAAGCACTAAAGTGTGCAATACTAACTAACTAAATGAACTCATTTCCACACAGACAGCATATTTTGAGAAGAAAGGAGAAACTTATCACTTTGGGTTATTAATCTTGGATATTTATTATACAGAATACGAGAATGTATTTTAAAATCCTGCTACAATCTGTTGCTTTTTATTGCTGCATACAATTTCAAATGGGTTATGCTGTATGATTTTTTGTCATCAAATTCTCATAAGATATGAAAAGGTTTTGTCAAAATACATTTTTTTAAACAAAAAATGTACAGTCTGACATTTAATTTATTATTTTCAAACAAAAAGCAAGTACATCAGTGTGTAATAAACAAATAAATAAATAAACAAATAAATGAATAAATAAATAAATAGAACACAGAGATACTCAAATGGCAGCAAAGGGGTTAACTGAGACAACTGACGTCAGTATTTGGGGGTTGGTAAATTTAAAGTTACAGAGAGATTATTATTACCATCCATCTAAGATTTATTAATAAATATTAAATGAGGTTCTTAAATGATCAGCACTGGTAAAACTAAACTGTCAAATGCAATCATTTGATCATATATGACAGATCAATTTTATCGCACCTTCAATTGTTTATTAAAGCAAGCAGAACACTTGCAAGAAATTACTTGCTGGCTGGTGTCAGGTCATCTCAGTGAACATCTTGTATTCACATTTCAGCAAGAACCATGAGTACAAAAATAATCAAATTAAATAATTTATTGCATATACATTACATTTCCCACCTCTGTAATATCGCACCAAATACATTATGTTTTTAACATTCCATGTTCCATTAACCATATTTTCACTTAAGAGTAGAGAACAAATGCTTTTTTTTCATCAGCAGCCAGTGTGGACTAAATTATTCTGTGCTACATTTAAATTCAGACCTAACAGGAAGAAATTCTCATTTGGATGTAAAAATTGCTTTGAAGTGGCATCATCAGCAAATTCAGCATTTTTTCCCCTTATGCGCTTTAAAGCAGCCTTCATCAGATGCAAACAATTTAGTTATGTGTTTGGGCCTATCCAGTCCTGTCTATTGGTTTATTTAATGCATTCATGTTTTATTAAAACTGGCCTGAATGGGACACACACACAAACATTGTTCTCTCTATGCTGATTTATTTATTTTTTTATTGAAATAACAATGACTTACAGAAAACACACACAAAAATCTGAACTATACAGACAAAGCAGTTAAGACTAAGCAAAGACAGACAAAGCCGTTTTTTTTATTTGTTTTGCATATACTCAAAATGACAAACAATATACATGCTCGATTTGTGAGAAACTATTGCAAGATGTAGCTTTATTTATTTTATTTTTTGGATAAAGAGTGATATATAAAAGGCTTTTTGTACATTTACAAGTTTTATGGTATTTTGTACCATTTACACAAAAACAGAAATATGAAAGTCCATTTTGTGTCTTCTCAGAGAAACAGTTTTTGCTTCCTTCGAGCTGGAGAGAAAAAGCTAGACTGTCAATCAGAGACTCGTCAATCAATCCTCTTCATATGTTTTTCTTTCTACAGGAAAATCACTCATTCTGTATCTCTACATATATTTTCATTACAACTCTGTACATATAATTCATGCTGACACATGCTCACAATAATAAGGAGAAAACATAATGTTTTAAATGTTTCTCAGTACACATTCCAGTATATACACGTCACTACACCACTCTACAAGGTCAGATTTGAGAGAAACACAACAGAATTTTGACCTGTGAGAGCTGTGCATAAGACAATTTTTAAGTAACCTGGAAATCTCAAACATTAGAAGGCCTAATGAATTTTTTAATTACATTGTGATTTGAGTATAAATGTACATTTAGTTATGTAGTCTACTATATATAGAAAATACATTTCCTCTTACATAAGAGCACATATCTATAACGAAACAGATTGAAAAAAAAGAATGTTAAGACTGTCTGATTTGATACAGCTTTTTGTAAACCTTTTACATATTGTCATAAAATAGCGTAGCGTTTTCGCGTATCATTGTTTCGATTCTTAATTCATCTATCGTACATTTCAGAATAAATGAGTTCGAGTCAGGCTGATCCAAACCCTTCTCTTTCCCTTTTTCTTCATTCTTACCGATGTGTTCAGAAATCCGCCTTTCCACTGTACCGTTTATCCGTTCCAAATCCGAAGGTATCGCACAACGAATTTTTTAATCCTCCAACATATCGAACATTTCTTTCTCTACTTCTTCGCGTGTTCTCCGAGTATAGCTCCAGGGCCACAGAGGGTCCGCCTTTTGGAGCGCCTTGAAACTATTCCTTCTTATCTGTTTTCATCATCTAACCTGGGACGCCTTGAAACCGCAGATCCAGTTATTTCTTTCTTTTTTCAGATAGCCCAATGCGGACTGGCGAGCAGCCAATCAGAGTCTTGTTTACACTCTGTGAGTGACAATACGCTGGCAACGTGCCAACCAATCAAATCCTCCTCCAAATGGAGCCTTTTTTTAAAAAGCGTGTTCATAAACCGACACAAGGGCTGTTAGCATTAAATAACCTAAAGTAAACTATAATATTCAGTGCAGTTGAAATCGTTTATACAATTAAGGTAAATATGGATATGTTGCACGTATGTGCCTATTTTTGGAGGCTCTATAGTGTTTACACCTAATAGTGTTTGTTTTCATTCATAACATGTATTGAATAATGATTTTTTTTTTTTTATAGAAAATACATTACATATATACCTGCTCGACGCTGTTAAAGACAGCGGCTACGCAGTAAATTCCTCTAGGTCGGAATTCTGTGCTCGTTTGCAAAAGAACAGTTAAGGTTTTAACACACTGTAACCAGTCTTTAGTATTCTGCTTGAATTTACCGCTCGCCTCATTGCTCTCGCTCTCCACGTCGAATTCCCATTGGTTACTGATTTCGACCAATCAGCGCCTGGAGTGTCCCCGGGCGAGCGACGCCAGCTCATTATCATTGGTGAATCTGACCAATGAGCGTGTGTGTTTACTCGCCCAGAGTTGAGAAGCACGATCGGCGCCGGACAAGAGAATCGCCGTTCGGAGACTCGATTCGCGACTTCAGTGGCCTATAGAAGCCCGAGACCGGCGAGCGACAACTGCTTCAATCGTATGAGAGGAATTAGGACTGAACCACTGAAATATGCTTTTTAAAATAAGCGACAGCATTGCTCTGAATATTTTTTCTTGATTTCTAATTAAAATTATTTATTGTTATGCAAGGATATAACATACCAGTAAGTAATTCATTTATTTTTTTATGTCATGGTTGTGTCGCCTTATACGTCGAATAAAATAAAAAAGACCTTCACAGAAATAAAGAAAATAAGGTTAACTACTGAAACAGCACAAACAATTATGCTGGAGCATCCAAAGGGGAAATGGTAAACCTATAAATATAGAATAATTAATAAATATAGGCACTTAATCAGCGTGCTACCGTCTGCATTTATTCGCTTAATTTAAATATTGTAATTTATATTTTTAAGGCATTTGTTTAATAGGCAATTTTGGGAAATTAATAATTTTCAGCTAAAGCTTGTACGGCCTTGTTCAGTTTACTACTCAAATTACAAGTGATATTTTCAGGAATTCTGTAATCGCACATTTTTAAAATAGGCTATCATCTGTATTAATATATTAGCTTTTCTCACTATTCCTTATATCTACAAAAACTGTTACATTTTTGAAACTGAAATATTTTCTCTAAAGATACTGCATCGCAGTCCCTGATTGAAACATGACAAGAAAAAAAAAAAAAATGAAAATAAAAATAAAACGTGCATCATCCAAATTTCCAGTTGTCCTTTATTATCAGTTTCAGATTTTCTTCGCTGGTCAATGTTTATTTGTAATGACAGATTGTGATTTTCTTTCGGATCGGCGTGAGAGAGGCTCGTTTCACTGCTTGTGTCCGGGCAGCGCATTTCTCCTAGCCGAATAACATTACCGACAGACAAGCTATAACATATTGTGATTGTCTTTGTGACTTTCTGTCTTCAATGAGCACAACATTCCCAGTTGAGTTATGGTTTTTCCTCACTTTGACATATTTGGACAGATTTTCAAGCATTTTACTTCGTGCATTGTCATGCACGAGACAAAAAACAACTGCTGTATTTGCGTCGGGATTATGCAAATATTTAACAACATTCACGTTTCGGCTGTCGATACAAAGCATTAAATACTCAATTGCATGCAAGGGCTGCGATTAAAACAAAGCATGCAGTGTGTGATTGAATGTTGTGTGCTCGAAATGGACGGCTGTTGTGGAGCGTTGGAGCTGCACGGTAATGGCTGACGGAGAGCAGCAGTCCTCACACGGAGACAAAAGCTGCTTGCTGTAAGGCCACCTTGGTTTGTATGCATGGCCTGCTACAGCAGAAAACACTGAATTTATTTCATTTGTATATTTTCTGAGAATGCTGCAATTGATTGTGTTCCGCGTATATCAATTAAGGAACCCATTTCACTAAATCATTTATTTTGTGACATTCTGCATTTTCTTCAAATCTAGTCTACCAGAAAGACAGAGCACAAAAGCCTTGTTGAAGGGAACAGATAAAACAAATGAATATTAGTACAATATCAGCTGGAACTTGACACTAGATATTGTGGTAGGTTCTATTAGATTTAATTGCTCCACATAAAAGCTAAAACAGGTCAACCAGATAAAAGGAAATTGCAGTTGTTTACATGCGCACGCACACACATACACACTCTCACACACACTCGTGCGTTTTAGGGGGTTCTGATAAAAACCAAAAAGGACTTTCTGTTAGCAAATGGTATTTACAGTTAACATGTTGTTGCTTATTATTTTAATCATAATGGTTTGGTATATATTGCTAAATTAAAGGTGAACTGATGTCATCATTATTCAAAGTGCATATAGCTATGTTTCCACTAATCTGCTATATGTAAGACAAAGTACTGACATTATGATATAAAATATGGTGTGTGTTTATATATATATATATATATATATACCAAAATATTTTTTTTATATTATTTAATTATTTAATTCATATGCATATAATCGGTGTCATTTTATTTTTTTTCATTCACATCATGCACATATTTAAAACACTATATAATTTATTTCTTTAGATTTGATTAATGTATAAATAGTTTTTTCAGTCTTCTAACAATAAAAATAAACAACTGAGGGGGCTGAAGTCAATACATTCATATTTTAAAAACAATACATGTCAAGCTCAGTGTTTGCATATCGTTTGTTTCCATCATATGTGTCCATGCTTGCACTTATAAAACATGAAGATACTATTTCATTTTAAAACAAATTTTCTCCGTCCTCGAAAAGGTGTGCATCTTTATCACGCATCCATACACTAAGGGTCGGTCTCTATTAGGCCTATTCAATCACTGCCATCAATGGCCTTTTCACATCTCTTTCACATCAATTTAATGGACGCTTTAAAACTAATGCAGTTCTTGTCTACGTGAATGTGCATCAAATTTAGGTCTCAATGTATATTGCAGTTTTCATAAATGTGATGAATACTGAGAGCATTAAGCAGACGTATGTCAGCTGTAGTGGTGTGCCATACCGAGATTATAACGTGTCTTCTTTCTTTCTTTGTAGAAAAGATGATTGAGGACTTCAACCTGAGCAGGAGAGGCGAGCTTTTCACTAAAGCAAACGCAGACGGATTACAGTACATAGGTTTCATCTGATTTCCGCTTGATTTTGGATTATATCGGCTGTTTTCTTTGGAATGGAGGGTCGTGATTTCTCCGCTCCAGCACATCTCCTTTCAGAGCGGGCCACTCTAGTGCATCGCGCCGCCTCTCGCATCTCTTCCTCCGGCCACGGCTCCGTGCAACATGCGCCTCATTTTCCACCCGGGAAATATTATCCATCTCACTTACCGATGGCGGCGCATTCAGGTTTGTTGCGTTTTCTTTGATTCGCTGGCATTTCAGTAGAAGCTCAACAGAGATTTGACACACTGTTTCAGAGAATAGCGAATGTTCATGTTCAGATTTAGGCCTGTATTTAATTGTTGCTTATTTATGTCTAGGATTTCTTATGATATACATTGCTCTGAGAGAAAACAAAAAAACAAAAAACATAATGGTACATCAAAGCCATTTAAATCCACATAGCAATTGGAAGAACCATATACACCAAAATCTGCTTACAGAAGGTTTATTTATTTATATTTTTATTATTATTATTTTGCTTTCTTTAGGTGCTCCAAAGAACCAACGTAGATAGACAGGCCTATATTACCATTTTCTTTTGTTTGATATGCTTATTTTCTTCCGGATTACGTCCAGACTTAAAATCATTGTATCCACATGAACCGAATTGTGGAGGTGTAAATGTGATTTTGATAAATATGAGAAGAGCACATCTCGGTTTAATATGAATTATGATAGGTAACAGTTATGAGTATATTGGACATATCAATTGTCCTTCAAATTACGATTTAAGAACAGATTTAACGTTTTATTTATTTATTTTTTATTTTTTTGCATTTGTAGTTATTTAATTTGAGTGTTAGCGATGGTATATTTTAATGTTTCAAGTTAATAGCCTAAATTCAAGTTTTCTGATTATTTTAGCAGAATGCAGTATCGTAGTGTTACTGTTTGAATGAACAATTAGATTTAGTCAGATGCAATTTCCTCAATATGTTGCACCATTCTTAAACTAAGATCCACATGGTCCATTTTGCATTGCTCATCAATGAGGCACTACTTAAGCAATTCACCATTCATAGATAATAACACATCTAAATAAGTGAAAAGAAGAATATGCTTGTTTTGCACTACTATAATAATGGTTTTAGAATTATTTAGAATCATCATTGGGCTGTAGATTATTATAACCCATTTTAGATGGCTAAAATGTATTAAAATTACTAAAATTAAAACCCTTATACTTGTGTTGATATATGGGAAATGTCTGCAATAAGGCAACTGTTCCAGCAGTTTCCATACACTCATGTACATTATATTTATAGTGGTTGATGTGTCCATTTGGTCTTGGGGAATGAGTATTTAGGCTAATGTTAGCTAAAGGGTGCAGGTGTGCTGTTAACCGGATATGACAATGTCTTTTGGTCGTACACTCACAGCTTGCGCCACCATGCAGCCGTGCCCTTAACTGTCATCACTGTTCAATGATTGAGACAGGTGAGGTATTGTACCTAGAGATAAAATTCACAGAGCCCAGAGTTTTATAGCTTTGTCTGGAATATTACCGTCTCAACCATGTCTCCTGTTTGATTCATGTGGTGACATTCAACTTGTGTGTTATTACCACACCACCACCACTACACCTTTATTCTAGACCAGAATGACAGAGGGCAATTTTGCATTGTCTAAGGTTGATAAAAAGCACAGGTTTTTAAGTTGCTGCTTGTATACAGCAGGACATTTGAAAGTGGATGTACATTAGTGATAGAATGATATATATTTGAGACTATGTTGAAACGATCATCGACTTTTAGTAGCCTTAACTACTATGTCCTTACATTTTAATTACTCATTTGATACAATGCACTTATTGTGCACATACAGGTTTTTACACTGTACTAAAAATACCTACATGTAATTACATCTGTAATTAATTTCTGTAATTACACTGATAATTACACACATGTTGAACCATCACTTAACCCACCCTTAAACCTACCCATACCACCAAACCTGTCCCAGCAAAAGTGTTTTGCAATACAGTATGAACACAATAAGTACATTGTACTTATTTTTGATGTAAGTACAAAGTAGTTAAGACCTCATATTTTATAGTGAGTTTTGAATAAATATTGTATAATATGTGAGTAAAATAAATCACATCCACCATTAAAGACGCAAATGTGTAATTTCTGTTTCCTGAATATCCCCCTTTCTGCCATTTGGCGGAACAAACAGATACCAATTGAGCTGGGACGCTCAAACAGTGCAATGCTTTGATAGCGTAACAGTGTCAATCAACTGTGCATATAATTCTGCATTAAAATATTTTAACAAAATATTAAATGCCTAAATTTAAAAAAAAAAATACACATCTAGTAATGTATATGTAACTTAACAAATACTATAATTTATTTAATTAAGGCTAAGCTAAGAAAAGCACCATGGTCATGCAAACCAAGCTGGATGGTCACCAAACCAGTTTTTTTCTCGTTAAGCGAACGGACCGGTCAATAGCGTCCCACAGGCCTAAAGGGGGTGTTAGCTGCGTTAGTGGATTCACTCTATCCCTCCAGGGACTGCCTCCCTCACGGCCTCACATGAATTCTTTACAAAGAACATGAATATTTCAGGGAATTGATGTACAAATGCATTCAGATGCAGGTTGGGATCCAGGCTCAGTGAAAGACCTTCTGTGGTGTCTTTCAGTGGCTTTATTATTCAGCTGCTATTGGACTCGGAGGCTTGTAGAGACAGAGGCTGCTGTCGCAACGCTCTCTTGGCTTTGAAACAGCGCAGTTCCTCAAAGACTTATGAAATTTGGGCTCGTTTCGCTGAAAGCTCTCAATTTCACTTCTCTCTCCATTATTTCGGTTGTTCCTTTTAGTTTGATGCTTATGTTTGGGATTGAAATTGCAGTTTTGTGCTCATCTTGGGGCATTTTTTTGCGGTATTCACCTTACCTGTTAAAGGAGAAGAGATCAAACGATTCTCAATTGAGCACTAAAAATGTGACTTCATCATGGTTTATTCTTTAGAATCCCATGCATTTGGAACTGAGATGTTCCTGATAAGCATTGCTACAAGTTTTACTATTGCGCATTCTTAGGATTAGGGATTTGGATTAACATAGACCTACATTAATGGAGAGGCCTTATCATTCTTTCTTTCTTGTAATAATTTAAAGAACCTTATTCCACTATAAAGATGGAACAATTCCATGAATGTTAAAGGTTCTTCATGGAACCATCAATGGCTAAAAGAACTGCATATTTTTACAATTAACTTTAAATCAATTGAAGTTCTTTTTAACTTTACCAACCACTGAAACAACCACAATCACCCACAAAACCTAAGCATCAACACCACTCCCATAAAAAAAAAATCTACTCTTTATGTCCCTAAATTTAACTGTTTGATCACCATCATGATTGGTTTGTTGAGTTATTTCGTGAATCCTTTCCAGAAATTTTAAAACATTATCATGTGTAAGCATATTGTTATTGAGGCTTGATGTTGCGTTAAACATTTGGTCTCCATTTCCTCCAAACTCTTGATTCTCCTTCTTCTTTCCATGTCTTGTCAGGGGGGGTTGAGTTGGCTTCCTTCCTGCAACCCCCCACACCACAAACACACACACACACAGTCCAGGACCATTGTTTCCGATCACAGCTTTGTGTGTGTTTTACAGCATGTTGCTCAAAGATAAAAACACACCCTCCCTCCTCTTTTATTGTCTTGGAGGGGCAGAACGTCCCTGTCTGTCCCCTCATTCTTATATCCTGCCTGGATATCCCAGCAACCCTGCTCTGTTTACAGGTTAACCCTGCTGACTGCCGCTTACCCTTGTGTTTTACTTTCCAGAGGGGAATAAATAACTGAGAGATTTTATTAAAGGGCTCATTGCGTGAATGTCTCAGAAGAGTGGTTTGGGGATGTAAAGGCAGGCACAGGTGTTGAGTGGTGTTATGAAAGCATGTCTGGTGTTTATGGCGGACCTGATGAAGGGGTTTTGTAGGGAGATATGAGGTTGGCAAGCCATAAAGTCTCTCTCACTTCCCAACAATTAGAGATAGCAGTTTTAGGGCCCGCATCAAGGGCTCCACTGATATTGTTAGAAACGGTTTCTATTCTTATCCTGCACGCTTTAAAAAACCTGAAATCCAAACGTGCCCTTTATACGTAATGCGCTTACCTGCTCTCTGTGTGAACGTTCAATCAATGCACATTAATAAAAATCAGCAACAAAAGGATGTCTTCATGTTAATCTTTCATCAAAATATAATAAAAAATGCTCTGCCATCCTCTTCAACCACCATGATTCAATACTATGATGTTACACAAACTTTTCACAATCCAATCAATTCTTGTTGCATAAAGGTTGTCACTTCCAGAACAAAAACGTACAGATAATTTACTCACCCCTTTGCCATCCAAGATGTAGTCTCACCCTCAGACGTCACGCCTACGGAACGTTGGCTAAAGGTCTGATGCATATGGCACACTTATCTGGAAACACTTCAGGAGTTTCGAAGACATCATTGGATTGGTTAGTTTTTATGGGATTTCCGGGAGACGCATGCGCCGTGTTCTTTAACGTTCTGCCTGGGAACAAAAATGCCATGGTGCCCAGCCCCTCACGAAAGAAGAAAGTCATCGTGTTTACAACTGTGATGACGAGCGCCTATTAGGATCAACTAAATGCTGGACTTTCAAAAGTATGTGAAAAATGTAAAGTTTGCGGCATAGAATCTTTAAAATATGACCGAGAGTTTCACACACGGTCTGTTATTGTGGTGTCATTTCCACACCCCTAAACATGATGTGGCACAAAACAAAACGTGATTGGTTGCTTTACCTGTCAGTCATATGGCCTAATGGGCGGGCCTTGGCCATTCAAACCCGCCAAAGATTCCAGACCTTCTGCTGTCAGTCTGAAGGTCTCCAAGATATACATGTCTTTCTTTCTTCAGTCGTAAAGAAATTATGTTTTTTGAGGAAAACATTTCAGGATTTTTTTCCATATAGTGGACTTCTATGGTGTCCGCAAGTTAAATGGTTTAAAATCAGCTACAAAGGGCTCTAAATGATCTTAGCCGAGGAAGAAATGTCTTATCTAGCAAAACGTTTGCTTATTTTCTAAAAAAAAATTTACCTCAAATGCTCACCTTGTGTAGTTCTGTGTGTACTGTGTGTATTCCGTTTTTTTTTTAGAAAATAATCGGTCATTTCACTAGATAAGACCCTTCTTCTTTGGCTGGGATTGTTTAAAGCCAATTGAAGCTGCATTTAAACTACATTTTGGAAGTTCAAACTCACAAGCACCATAGAAGTCCACTATATGGAGAGAAATCCTGAAATGTTTTCCTCAAAAAAAAAAAAAAAACATAATTCCTTTACAACTGAAGAAAGAAAGACATGAACATCTTGGATGACAAGGGGGCGAGCAAATTATCTGTACATTTTTGTTCTGGAAGTGAACTTCTCCTTTAAGTGTTTTGATGTTTTGTTTTGTGTGTGGCTGGGGTGTTTGAGTGTATTTGTTGAGTACATGACTAGACGTAAAGATTCTCATTGCTGGCTTTTCTATGCACCTTTTATCCACTTACAGTTCATTAGCCACTATAGGGAAATAACAAGAAGAACAACAACGTGCAGTAAATGGTAAAACTGTTTGCACTACAAACCAGTGTGTTCATAATTAAGGTAATACATTAAAACAATATGGCAAGACACACTAGTTTGCAATATCAAGCAGCTAAACAAACTGTTTTGCACAGCTAAAAATAGCTTGGAAGCGGATGAGAACGGGAGTCAAACCTATAAAATTTACAAATGGCTGCACCCACTCTTACGTGAAGAAAAAAGGTGGATAGAAAGCCCAACCTGGCAGAAACCAGCACCGACTTAAGGCCTGTTCACACTAAGGACGATAACTATAACAATAAAGTTTTAACAATCATTCCAATTCTATGAGAATTGGAAAGTCTACGCCACAACAATGGTGATATTGTTCCTCTGTGTTGTTATTGTTGGAAGCAGTTTCAGTACGTTATTCTTCCAGCTGATGGACAATAAAAACTTTGACAATCAGCCAATCAGAATCCACCAGGCTTTAAAGAGCTTCAGCATGTAAAGCAGCAGATGACATATCTGCAGTGCACTTATAATAAAGATAATGAATCTATCTATCTATCTATCTATCTATCTATCTATCTGTGTGAGTGTGTGTACAATTAGCAATAGTTTAGGGATCAAATTGTCCCCAGACATAAGCTAAATTGGACAAAACTTCACTTGGGGAGATCCGAGGACATTTTGGATTGTAAAACAATTCATAAATTAAATAAATTGCCTGACGTCTTTTAATGCAGAAGGGGGTAGAATCTGGTTTGAGTTAGTCTATAGTAATTACTGTTGTCTTTATAGAAAACCAACAGCAGTCTATATCCTCCTTTTCACAGCTGTGTAAACTTGAGTTTTAACTAATTTGACAAAACGCCTCATGACTTGGGATTTTGGGACATAGTCATTTGAAAAAATACAAATAAATAAATCCTTAAAAAAAATGTAAAAACAGGGCACAACGTGCTGTATTAAGCAAAGGAATTGAGTTACTAATTATAACTGGCTTTATACAAGAACAATGGAAGTCTATGTAATGTTCGTATTTAGTTTGATAAGCGTATGTACGCAGCGTGGCACTGTGCCAGACAGCCGTGGCGTCCCCTTACGCTGCAGGTCAGGCGGGCACTGCAACCCTACACAAAGAAGACAAGCTGGGCGGGCAATCCTTCCTGTATCACATAACCCGTATCACATTTTCAAACCCTACCGCGTATTTTACACTTCAGCTGAGGAAGCTCACACTTCCCTTAACCTACAGCAGCTTTCGAAGAATAAACCATCAAACAAAACAAGCAAAAGAGATGTTTAGTGGACCTGCAGGTGAAGGAAACCATCTCTCTCCCTCTGTCTGTCTCCCTCTCATCAGGCGGCCTCGGGCCAACCGCCGCGTGTCGTTGTGCTGCATGTGACAGCTGTTAGACATTATTAACGGCTCAAGCAGAAAATCCAGATTACTTGTTTTTAATTTCAATTTTATTAGTGTAATCTTTGAGAGAAAAGAGCAGAGAAAAGCATGTTGTGTGTTGGATGGAGGTGGAGTGTGGGTCTGTGTGTTGAGGCGGGTTTACTGACCTCAATCATGGGTCTGTCTCATCATATTTGTAACAATAATGTTCTGTTAGCTAACAATAGTTAATGCATTAATTAACAATGACCAAGACGTTTCTCACAATATTTATTCATATTTGTTAATGTTAGTAATACAAATGCAACTCTTCATTGTTAACTCATTACCCCAAGTGTGAAAATGACACTCTAAAAAATAGGCTGGGTTGTTTCCCAACTGTTGGGTTAAATTTTTCAATATTTTTTTTTAGTATTTGACCTGAAGTTGGGTTGGTACAGCCCAGATTTTTTTTTTTTTTAGAAAAAAGATTACTGAGATGACTAAGATTAATAAATGCTTTAGAGGAATTTTTCATTATTTTGTAGTGCAATCTTATGGTATTTATAGTGTCTAAAAACAGAAGCAGTTTACTATAGATTTTGTAACTTACATATAGGAAAACTAACACATCTGGTAATTGATCAAATCTATCTAGCTATCTATATATTTACTGCATTTGACTCACCCTTAGTTTGTACAAGCAAACAAAAATGTCCTGACACAACCTATATTGTCCCTTTAAATTTGGTTTTATTTGTAAAGTATTTGTAATTGAACTTAACACGTTTAAATGAACTAAGAGCAGCATTTTTTATTTTTAGGATGTTACTGTGCACAATTTGTTAGTTTGTTTTCATTATCTTTCATTAAAGTGAAATGACTTCTGTCTTTCTGTTGACTTGACCAATGCCACATGGACAAAATCAAAACAGTACACATCCAATTCACACATCCTTAGCAATGAAATATTTGAGCCTGGTCCACAAAACCAGTCATAAGGGTCAATTTTTGGAGATATATGCTATCTGAAAGCTGAATATAAGCTTTCCATTGATGTATGGTTTGTCAGGATAGGACAATGTTTGGCTGAAATACAACTATTTGAATATCTGGAATCTGAGAGTGCACAAAAAAAAAAAAAAATCTAAGAAAATCGCCTTTAAAGTCCAAATTAAGTTCTTAGCAATGCATATTACCATTCAAATCAAATCAAATTAGGACTGGATATCTTTCATCCTAATGATTTTTGGCATAAAAGAAAAAAAATAATTGTCACGAACTGTACCGTTGTGGCTCCCTTTTTCCCCTCTAGAGGGAGCCACCTCTCCACTGTGTTTTTGTATAGACTCTTTACAGACTCCATTTCCCATAACCCCTCTCTCATGCCCCGTTCGTCACCTCTCACCTTTAGCCCCTCTCACTTCCTGTATAAATAGAGCTTCCATCCAGTACTTCTTTGCGAAGTCATAACTTGCCCCGGCCGTTATTTCTGAGCGTTTCCCTAGTCTAGTTTTCCCCGTTGTCGACCCCTCGTAGTTTCCTGGTTTCCTGATCGTTCTCCGCCCGCCTATCGACCCCCCGCTTCGTCTTCTGGATTATCCCCTCTGATCGCTGCCAGCCCACGGACCCGTTCGCTCGGACACTACTATTCTGTTGGATTTACTGTCTTGCTCCCGTTCGCCCCTGTCTGACCTCCCGCCTGCCTGACTATGAGTATGTATTCTAATAAAAGTATGCATATGGATCCGCACGTCTCCTGTCTCGTCTCTGGGGCTATCGTCACAGATGACTTCGCCGCAACAGGATCCAGCAACTTTGTTAAGCCTATCAGCTCAGCCACGGACCCATTGGATCAGCTCGCGCGTCTGAAGCAAGATGACATGTCCGTTACGAACTATGTCCGTAAGTTTGAGGATCTCCTTTATCAGATTAATTTTTATGATGACGTCTGGTTTACGGACTTGTTTATTCACGGCCTGAGTGAGCCGCTCAGGGCCAGACTGCAACGCGAGTGTCCGCATACCACACTCGATGACGCTATCGATTTCGCTTTGTGGTATGAGGAGGAACGCGACCACAGAGAGGCGGCCGCGCCGGCACGCTTTCACAACACGGCGGACGCGCCGGCGTGTGGTTTCATACTGCCGCGTTCCTGTTTTACTGACTCTCTGGACTATGCCTTGCAATATGGGGACTTGTGTGACTCGGTGGATTTCGCGGAGGAGGAACGCGACCACAGAGCGGCGCCGGCGCGTGATCACAAGATGGCGGTCGCGCCGGCGCGTGATCACAAAATGGCGGCCGCACCGGCTCGCGATCACGATATTGCGGCCGCATCAATGAGCTCTTACGAGTTCAACAACTCCCCAGCACTTACTCTCAATAGCACTTACAATAGACTTATATCATGTCTGATGGACCCACCCATGTTATCTGTTATATCAGCACTCAACAGTTTCCATGCTATCCAGTCTCCTAAACATGTTAAGACAGCCGTCGTTCCAGAGCCAAGTCAAGCACCAGCCATCGTTCCAGAGCCAAGTCAAGCACCAGCTGTCGTTCCAGAGCCAAGTCATATCGCAGCGACACTCGACCGGCTGGAGGACATCCTCGCTTCACTCCACAAGCTACAACAAGCCACAACTGTTCCACCAGTGCCAGGTCAAGTCACTACTGTTCCCCCAGAGTCCAGCCAACTTGTTGCAGCTGCTCCGCCTCCACAGTCAAACGTCTTCACGGCTGCCCCGCCTCCAGCGTCAAGCGTCGTCGCCGCGGCTGCCCCGCCTCCAGCGTCAAGCCAAGTCGTCGCGGCTGCCCCACCTCCAGCGTCAAGCGTCGTCGCCGTGGCTGCCCCGCCTCCAGCGTCAAGTCAAGTCGTCGCAGCTGCTCCGCCACCACAGTCAAGCATCGTCGTCGTCACGGCTGCTCCGCCTCCAGTGTCAAGCCAAGTCGTCGCTGCTGCTCCGCCTCCTGAGTCAAGCCAAGTCGTCGCAGCTGCTCCGTCTCCAGCGTCAAGCCAAGTCGTCGCAGCTGCTCCGTCTCCAGCGTCAAGCCAAGTCGTCGCAGCTGCTCCGTCTCCAGCGTCAAGCCAAGTCGTCGCAGCTGCTCCGTCTCCAGCGTCAAGCCAAGTCGTCGCAGCTGCTCCGTCTCCAGCGTCAAGCCAAGTCGTCGCAGCTGCTCCGTCTCCAGCGTCAAGCCAAGTCGTCGCATCTGCTCCGCCTCCAGCGTCAAGTCAAGTCGTCGCAGCTGCTCAGCCTCCAGCGTCAAGCATCTTCGCATCTGCTCCGCCTCCAGCGTCAAGCCAAGTCGTCGCATCTGCTCCGCCTCCACAGTCAAGCCAAGCCGTCGCTGCTGCTCCGCCTCCTGAGTCAAGCCAAGCCGTCGCAGCTGCTCCGCCTCCAGTGTCAAGCCAAGTCGTCGCAGCTGCTCCGCCCCCACAGTCAAGCCAAGTCGTCGCAGCTGCTCCGCCCCCACAGTCAAGCCAAGTCGTCGCAGCTGCTCCGCCCCCACAGTCAAGCCAAGTCGTCGCAGCTGCTCCGCCCCCACAGTCAAGCCAAGTCGTCGCAGCTGCTCCGCCCCCACAGTCAAGCGTCGTCGTCGCAGCTGCTCCGCCCCCAGAGTCAAGCGTCGTCGTCGCAGCTGCTCCGCCCCCAGAGTCAAGCGTCGTCGTCGCAGCTGCTCCGCCCCCAGAGTCAAGCGTCGTCGTCGCAGCTGCTCCGCCCCCAGAGTCAAGCGTCGTCGTCGCAGCTGCTCCGCCCCCAGAGTCAAGCGTCGTCGTCGCAGCTGCTCCGCCCCCAGAGTCAAGCGTCGTCGTCGCAGCTGCTCCGCCCCCAGAGTCAAGCGTCGTCGTCGCAGCTGCTCCGCCCCCAGAGTCAAGCGTCGTCGTCGCAGCTGCTCCGCCCCCAGAGTCAAGCGTCGTCGTCGCAGCTGCTCCGCCCCCAGAGTCAAGCGTCGTCGTCGCAGCTGCTCCGCCCCCAGAGTCAAGCGTCGTCGTCGCAGCTGCTCCGCCCCCAGAGTCAAGCGTCGTCGCAGCTGCTTCTTCTAAGCTGAGCTTCAATACTGCGGCCTTTCTCCCTGAGTCAAGCCAAGTAACCGCTGTTCCTTCCTCTAAGCCAAGTCAAGCCACAGCCGCTGTTCCAGAGTCAAGTCAAATTACAGCCACTTTACCCGAACGGGCTTACTTGGGGATTGCATTTCTCCTGAATGTGGCTCTATGGGTTGTCTGGGCTGCGTATACCACCACCGAGTCCTCAGAGGTGGCGGCCCGCACCGCAGAACCTCTGAGGGTGGCTTTCCCGGAGGAGGTGGCCGAGGCCACGGATCCTCATACCGGAGGGAAGGCCGCACCTGCTCCTTGCACGGTGGTAGCTTCCAGCGACTCACGCCACCCTGAGCTCTCATCGAGCACCAACTCAGCTGCCGAAGCCCGCTGCAAGCGGTTGGTCCCGCCGAAGGAAGACTGGGACTGGGGCTCCGAGCTCTCTCTCTTTCTCTCTATGTGTCTGTCTCTGCTCTGTGTTCCAGGTCTGTCTGCTCTGCTCTGGTGGGTGCTTGCTCTGCTCTGGCTGGCTGCTGCTCCGCCCTGGGGGGCTTCCGTGCTGCCCTGGAGGGCTCCTGTCCTGTCTGCTCCGCCCTGGGGGGCTTCTGCGCTGCCCTGGAGGGCTCTTGTCCTGTCTGATCCGCCCTGGAGGGCGTCTGACTCACCTCATCCACTCTGGTGGGCGTCTGACTCGCCTGAACCGCCCTGGTGGGCGTCTGATTCGTCTGCTTCGCCCTGGAACCTGTCTGCCCCGCCGGCTCCGCCCTGGAACCTGTCTGCCCCGCCGGCTCCGCCCTGGAACCTGTCTGCCCCGCCGGCTCCGCCCTGGAGTCTGTCTGCTCCGCCAGTTTTACTCAGGAGAATGTCTGCTCCATCTCGGTGGTCTCCTGAGTTTTTCGGGCAGCTCTGTTGTAATGCTGCCGTTTCGGCACCTCCTGGACTATGTGCCTTTCCTAACCCCATCAACCCACATGGACCTGGCCCACCCGTCTGCATTCTGCCCTGCCCCTCCCTTCCCTGTTGTTATTTTTTGTTGGACTGTTTGGAGCGTCTGGAAGCCGCTCCTAGGGGGGGGGCTCTGTCACGAACTGTACCGTTGTGGCTCCCTTTTTCCCCTCTAGAGGGAGCCACCTCTCCACTGTGTTTTTGTATAGACTCTTTACAGACTCCATTTCCCATAACCCCTCTCTCATGCCCCGTTCGTCACCTCTCACCTTTAGCCCCTCTCACTTCCTGTATAAATAGAGCTTCCATCCAGTACTTCTTTGCGAAGTCATAACTTGCCCCGGCCGTTATTTCTGAGCGTTTCCCTAGTCTAGTTTTCCCCGTTGTCGACCCCTCGTAGTTTCCTGGTTTCCTGATCGTTCTCCGCCCGCCTATCGACCCCCCGCTTCGTCTTCTGGATTATCCCCTCTGATCGCTGCCAGCCCACGGACCCGTTCGCTCGGACACTACTATTCTGTTGGATTTACTGTCTTGCTCCCGTTCGCCCCTGTCTGACCTCCCGCCTGCCTGACTATGAGTATGTATTCTAATAAAAGTATGCATATGGATCCGCACGTCTCCTGTCTCGTCTCTGGGGCTATCGTCACAATAATAATAATAATTTGGACCCATACAATGTATTTTTGGCTATTGCCTACAAATAGCCATACCCTTGGTCCAGGGTCTGTTTTGCTTGGAAATACATTAAGAAAATTCAACAGTAAATGTAAATGTAAAAATTTAATTACTTAGCTAATAAGAGGCACGACACTCTTATATGCCTTTGATTGTGTCAAGCCAAACTTTTGTTCCTTACTATCAATTCGCACTCATGAATGAGGAATTGTCTGTCACTAATTGGTTGTGTAAGTCATCAGAGTGACAGACTTGACTGATACACTGTACTGAGTGTGAGTTGTGCCATTAAATATACATGCCGCATTCTTTTCAAGAATGTGTCGGCCCTTTAGTGCATAAACAAAGATTAGCATCAGAAATTCCAATTTAATCAGTCTCGAGGGAAGCCGAACGCAGCTGCCTGTGTTTCAAACGCACAGTGACTTGTTGCACTCGGAGTGAGCGTATATACATAGTCATTTTGCTCCACACAGACACCCCTGAAGAAAAGAATCTGACTCAAACGTTTTTAAAACAAGGACCTTAAATATGTACAACAGTTATAATCATATTGACATCTGCTTTTATACTAAATGGACTGAGACTAATACTACTGAGTAGAGAAGGAAAGATCATGAATCTGAAAATGTGCATACTGTACATAGTATACACACTTTATACTACAGAAATAGTAACAGTAGTATGGTAATATGCATAGCCTTTGTCCTCAGTCTGCCCTAGTGCACACTTTGACCACTAGGGTACACTGCCTCCTCTTTCTGTGTCTGTCTTTCTCTCTCTCTCTCTCTCTCTCTCTCTCTCTCTCTCTCTCTCTCTCTTTAGCTCTGCTAAGTAAGTTGTTGTTTTTTTTCTGTCAGATGGGAGGTTAAAATGACAGGTCAGTGTTGTTCGGTTTTCAAAGAAAGAAATGTGAGCAAATCTGAAATAAAGCCTTATTCGCATGTTTGTATTCACTGCGATATTACTTATTTATCTGAAAACCTTCGGACAGAACCAATTACTGGAGCACAGGTGAGCATCACTATTTCTGTTCACAGTAATGATTCGAACACATTAACTTGGGTGTTTTACTCGTCTCACAGTGTTTGTTCTCCATGCCTCAAATCAAGCGGCCCATTGAGGAGAAGTGTTCTATTACTTTTCTAACCATTTGGGTTTATGATATTACCTGGCTGATGATAAAAGGTGGCAGTGAACCTGGCAATAAATCCTCTAGACTTTCATCTACAGAATAGAGCATCATAGACAGACAGACAGACCTTTTTTGACAACCACCTACAGCACTATTGTGGCTATGAGTTTTGTATACAGATCATTTTAAAGCAGCTTCACATATAAACAGGAAATAACACTGTTATTGTTGTAAAACTGATCAATTATGAAGCAAGTTTAATTCCGTTATAAGCAGCTCTACATTAGACAGTAGTGTTGTTATTGAGGTCAAGTCAGTTTTAATGTTGATTCAGTTCAGTTCAGTGCAGTAAAACTGTTAATATTATTGAATATGAATTGCCTTTAAACCCCTCCAGTGTAGTCCACCCACATTTTCTTCCTAAAATAGTAGGATTTCTGCTGGAAATTTGAAACAGTGGCTTTGTTTGAGACTCTGCACTTCTAGGATGTGTGCTAAAAGCACATCGTTTAGTGTGGAGACGGTTAAAGAGGTTAGTGCGAGGGATTAGAATTGTATAACATCTATCTAATATTAAAGAGACAGCTGCGGTGCAGGAGTTAATCCCATGCTATGGGGCAGGAGTGATGATGATTCCTCTCTAGAGGCCGTGGGGAGATCCAGGCTGGATTTATGGCTCTGAGGGTGTATCGTGGCGGGAGTGGCCCGCGCCGGGCCTGCCTGGACTGATCAACAACACCCCTGCCCCCCTTCCCCAAACTCACTGTGGCAGGTGTTTTGAGTAAACGGCTGCGGGTCCAGGCACAGAGCCCAATGTACGCAACGAGAGCCAGGTGTCAACACCTCCCTCCATCGCTCTCTCCTTGATTATTTTTCCTACTTTACAATATTGCCAAAACAATGCAGATTAAAGTTTTCGGAACAGTACGATTTTTTTATGTTTCCTTCTTCTGCTCGCCAAGCCTGCATTTATTTGATCCAAAGCACAGCAAAAACAATTTAAAATAACGCTTTTCTATTTAAATATATTTTAAAATGTAATTAATTCTTGTGATTAAAGCTAAATTAACATTTTCAACATCATTACTCCAGTTGTCAGTGTTACATTTCCTTTAGAAGTCATTCTAATACGCTGATTTGCTGTTCAACAAAACATTTATTATTATTATTATCATCATCAATATTTAAAACAGTTTCTTTCAGGATTCTTTGATGAATAGAAAGATCCAAAGATCAGCATTTATCTGAAGTTACAAGCTTTTGTAACATTATACACTATACCATACGAAAGCTTGGAGACAAGAAAGAAATGATAATAATTGATCAAAAGTGATGATAAAGACATTTATAATGTTACAAAAGATTTCCGTTTTAGAATAATACTGTTCTTCTGAACTTTCTATTCAATTGAGAAACCTGAAAAAAAAATCACAGCTGTTTTCAACATAATAATAATAATAATAATAATAATAATAATAATAATATAAATGTTTTTTGAGCAGTGAATCAGAATTTTGGAATGATTTCTGAAGGATCATGTGACTGGAGTAATGATGCTACAAATTCAGCTTTGAAATCACTGGAATAAATTACATTTTAAAATAGATTCAAATATATAACAGTTATTTTAAATAGTACAAATATTTCAAAATGTTACTTTTTTGCTATGCTTTCAATCAAATAAATGCAGGCTTGGTGAGTAGAAGAGACTTCTTTAAAAAAAACATTAAAAATCTTACTGTTCAAAAACTTTTGACTGGTAGAAAATATGTAATAATGACTGCCTAATAACATATGAACATGTATAAACATAAAAATAAATCTTTTTCCTGATTATTTTACATATTCTACAAAACTGTCAAAACATCATTGCAGATAGTAGTAGTATCTGTATATATGTATATATATATATATATATATATATAGTTAAAAAAGTTATTTTATTTAATTTAAAAAAGGCATAATGGCAATCGCCATATCGCTTCAAGTGTTGCTAATATATCGTTTGTTAATATTGTTTCAATAACTTGAGAACTTTTGTTTTTTCATAATGTTTTAAATATTGTTGTGGTGAATTCTTCAGATTTAGCGATAAAATTGAAATAGCATCATCTAGCTGACCAAAACAGTAATTATCTTGAAATGTCAAAAATGATGTGTGTCATGAAAGCATCAGTGCTATTAAAGTTGTTTTTTTTATGCAAGTTAATGTAACGTAATGTTCTGTACTGGAAACCAAGGCCTTAACTATAATGGCCTTTTTTATTTAAAGGAATAAAACATAGTATTTAAGGTGATTTATGCAAGTAAAAATAAATAATGAAAAATAACTAGCATTTGTTCCAAAGTAGTCCATTTGAACTATTTGTATATGATTATATGGACACATTCACTTTTATTTGTATGCCTGATATGCCAAAAATGTCTCTGTTACATGGATCACTTTAACGTAGCTTAAAATTTAGTTTACATCAAGAGACATTACTCTTCTACTGTAAAACATCTGTCACTTATATTGTACTTATATTGCACTCTTTCAGTCACTCTTCTGAAG
This sequence comes from Cirrhinus molitorella, assembly GCA_033026305.1. Taxonomy (NCBI): domain Eukaryota; kingdom Metazoa; phylum Chordata; class Actinopteri; order Cypriniformes; family Cyprinidae; genus Cirrhinus; species Cirrhinus molitorella. The sequence continues at coordinate 15,298,025 of CM065117.1, forward strand.
TGTTGCCCTGTAATTCATACTCGGATCACTAAGGCAGACCAGCCTTAAAACGTAACTTTTAAAACTTTTTGTCATCCTAAAGACAAAGAAAGAGTGTAATGGAGTGCACCCAAGCAGCATCAAGAATATCAAATATTAAGGGCAGACAATTTGGCCATATCTGATTACTGCAGGGAACTTGCCCCTCTCAATGTCAATCGAGTTATGGCCCTGCTGGAAACTATAAATATAAATTTCTGACGCATATAAAAAATTTGTTGCTGAATTTTGTATTTTTTTTTTTGGTAGGTCCACTGAATATACTGTCAGGCGAGTACAAGCACTGACTCAGCCAGGCCACCAGAGAAATCCTTACTGTTGAGCACTAAAAAAATAAAGCAGTCTCTCTCTGGCTGAAGTGACAGGTGAATTAATTGGGGCTGATGGTGTGATGAGGGAGTGTTTCTGAGCGAGGTGTGAACTAAGTCGAGTAATGATTACTCTGTTGTGTAGTTCTGGGGGTGGAGGTGGTTAATGCTCGTGGATTGAGGCGAGGTTGAGTTGGGATTTGGGAATGGGGGGTGAGGGGTGTAGGATAGGATCTGATTAATAGCTGGGAATGCTTTGAAGTGACACCCAAGTCGCAGCGGCACACTGGGTAATGGTGCTAGTGCGTTTCACTTCTTAGTCTTTATTAGCCTGCATTCTTTCACCACAATCTCTTTCCACCGCAGGCGTCATTACTGTACAGTAATAATGGAGCTTTTATTCTTTCATCTTTTCACACGTTGCTGCCATTTTTCTCTGTCGTGCTCTGTAAAGCGGCCGATTGTCTCCCATTTTCTGGCTCTCGGTTAGAGGGATGATGTGAAAAGAGGAAAATGGGTGTCAAGCAAACAGCTGACTCTACACTTGGGTTATGTTTGAAATAGCATTCTAACATACTAACATTAATATTGCTACAGCGTGCTACAGTATGTATGCTGTGCACAGTATGCAAATGTTCTGTATGGAGCAGACGGATGACATTTGACAAAACGTGCAACCAGGCACACTGTGTAAGAACTGTAACGCGCAAAGCAAAATAAGTTAGTATCATGTGAGAACTGTTACATCTCTTTCTCTACTAGTTATTTGTTTAAACTGCCAGGAGCCATATTCTCAAAACATTATTTAGAATAAAATGACTTTTAAGGACCAATTCTCACTAAATAGTTGCTTATTAGCATGTGTATTACTAGCATGTTGGCTGTTTATTAGTGCTTCCTAAGCACATACCAGTATTGGGCTGTTATGATTATGAAATTTGCCTGACGATTAATTGTCTAAGAAATTATTCCCGTTACATTGATTAATTGTCTTTTTTATGGCTTTGACATTGTTACAAACGATTGTGATTAATTGAATACTTTCTAAGTTGTTACTTTGCACCTTTCAATACTGAATTATATATTTCTGTCATGACAACTCTCGGAGGGATTGGCATGGTAATGTACATGACAATGTTAATGTGTTTGGTCTTGGAATCTTGGAATCTGCTACGCTGCTGCTGCGGCAGAGCAAGTACCGAGACTTGCTACTGCTAATACATCCACAACATGCTGTTGTGAGCATGTAAGAAATGCTGCTGCTGCACATATAACATATATAATTAACCCCCATACATGAATCACCTCGTAGCAAATCTATACAGGTGGAGCTGGGGAAGGTGGAGGGTTTCTGAAGCAAGCTGCAAACTACATCTAGCACTACTCATATATTTAAATCTTTAGCAGTGAGCTCATTGGCTACTGAAACAGGAGAAAACCAATTGGCTGTGCCATGTGATTATGATGTCATGTTGTCAGATTGCGTTAGACCCATCAGACTGCATTCTGGAGTTTCATGCCAGAACTATGTATTTATATACAAATCAGTGCTGTTCTTTCAAACACTACTTTAATATTCATTATATACAGAGGGAATAGGGACAAAATAACATTGAAATGTTTCTGAAAACCAGAGTTACCTTCAGAGACATTCATATAAACCCCCGCCCCAATATTTATATTTTTCTTTGAATATTTTGAAAATCGTGAACAGTGAATTTGCTGTGCCCATACAGTATTTATGCTATACTGAAACTTTGTCCAACATAAAAAAGTTTAGATTGGGTTCAATTGTTTGCGTTTTCGCATCTGTAGCAAGCATTTTCATAGGAAAGGATGACAAATATAAAAAAAAAAAACGCACATGAAAATTTCAGACTCAGTCTGCAATTAACTTAATTAAAATACAGGTAACATTAGTGACAACGGCTTTTACAGAAATGCTATGCAGTGTGTGCGAAACCAAACTGAACAACTAGCTGTTAATTAGGTTTTTAATGTGCATAAATGTGTCAGTTCATTATGTTTTCCCTGCTTTCAAGTCAGAACTGTGGTGACGTGTACAAAACCAATGTCACATAAAATGTACCATATGTGCGTTCATATGTTCCGGTGAAGAAAAAAAAGAACACTCTTTTAGCGCCGTTCCAGTAGACATTTCACATCAAATATGTCACGAAATGTTCATGGCGATACGTAATTTGCGTCTTGCGAAAATGTTCCTACAATTTGTAAAATAAAGTGTGTCCAAATAAAATAAATTTTTAAACTGAGAACATTTTGTATTACCAAAGAATATTAAAATATTGTATCCTTTGTCATACCATAATTGTTTTTAAGACACAAAGTATTCAAATTCTTAAAAAATATTGTTCCTAAAATTGGAAATAACATCTATGTTGTCTTTAATCCCCAAAGTAGGATGTTTAATGAATTTATTGGGTTAAATGAAATACATTGATGTAATTAAGCATTACAACATAATACTAGCTGGATAATCCATTGGATCCATTGGAACATAATACATTGGATACTCAGAAACAACTCTACAAAAACATGTCAAATAGAGACCTCGTTTTCAATTTTGTATTGTTATGGCATCATGCAAGTGCTGAACTCTAGTCAAGCTAGTAGCAAAAACAATTTTAAGCGCACATTTTTCAGTTTTAGATACACCTTCTAGAAAGCTTTACATTAATCCAGTCCCTGAGTTTACAATATACATGCTTTTTGATTAAAAAGACTGTTAATTACTGTGTTTATTTCAGACGACTTGTGACAGTAATTTAGCATTCAACTGTTTGAAACATTTATCATTGTATATTGCATACTGTTTCACTCCCTGTTTTTAAATAGTAGCCAGTGCACTGTGTTTACTGTGCGGTATCCAGTAAGTAGTCAGTATTCCTCTCCAAACATAAGCTTGGCTTTGAGAGGGACAGACACTTGCTTTTGGTCTGCTTGTGTTTGTGTGTTGCTTGGCTGTGAGTTGCGAGTTATGTATTAGTCGCAGGACAGCGTGCTGTTTCCTGCGAGATGGCGATAATTGCAGAGAGGTCAGGCTATGATTACAGGCTGCCTGATGCTCTGATGTGTCTTCCTCTTTCTCTGGCGGTGTGTCAGTAGCTGCTCAAGTGGCTGAGAGCCTCTGGCCATTCCTTTGTAAAGATGGGCGTGTGTGTATCTATTTGCGTGTGTGTGTAGTGTTTTGTTCTTTTACAGGCTGTTTCATCTCCTCACTTTTCAGCTTGTTGTTGCGCTTAGTCTTGTGGAGCCAGACCTTTGACTGAATGCTAAAAGGTCTGGTCCATATTACAGCTTATTCTGGCAAAGAACCGCCCAGATAGACAGAAAGGTCCAAGTGGAAAATGGACGATCAGTCACAGTCGGTTTTGTTTTTATTTGCCATTTGGATGTGGATTTATCTAGATTATTACACCAATAATAGACAGTTAAATTACAAAACTGAACCATTTAGTCAAAGGTTCATTAAAGAACCATCTCCCTCTTACCTTTTTATGATCTGAAGAACCTTATCTCGCCACAAAGAACCTTTTGTGAAACAGTTGTTAAAGGTTCTTTATATAACCATTTAGACAAAAAGGTTCTATGGCTTTGTGAAGCACCTTTATTTTTAAGAGTGTAACTGCCTTATTGTTAGCACTTTTTTTTTTAACCCTGCTACCAAATTTATTTTAAGAAATAAGTCAACATGACTATTTTTAACATTGAATATTAACTTTTTAAAGATTTCTTTAAGAGTTACAGATCCTGTTTTACAAAAATCACCTTATTCTTTCAGCTTTCAATAAAAGTGTAGACTTTCATGTTCATTTAACATATTTTTTCTAAATCCATACCATATTTTCTCCCCCCAAATAACTGTGAAGTCTTCATATTCTGTCTGGGTCATTTTATCAGTTGAGACACTGAGCATTAAGTAGCATTAACACATCTCTCAGAATGATACAGTTCACTCTGTGAAACTTTATGATATTCCATCAAATTTAGCGATCAGTAGTTACACAGTGTTCTTGTTCCTTGCAGAAAATGCTTGTCTCAACATTTATAGGAAAGCTGTAACTTTAATGTGAATTAGGACATGACCAGTAAAGCGTAGTAAAATCAGTGTATTACCTGCAATCATTGACTTTACAGAGAAATCACAAGTAGCTGCACAGGATCTTGTTCTGGGCCCTTTACGGAGGTCATTATACAGCTCCGTTACAAATCCAGTGAATCTCATTAAGAGCGTGATCCATATCTAATTTCAGCATTTACATTTTAAACTTGGCGAAACAACACATTCCACAAAACCGGTACGATTTGAACTTTTTTTTGGGACACATTTTTAGATTTTTTTTTTTTTTACCACAATGTATTACTTTTCTGAACACCCCAACATTAATGACATATTTAACTTCCAGAAAAACATATTTTCCGACCTCAGGTATAAAATCCCTATTATTATTGGTCATTATTTTAAGATATGGGCACTATTAGCCTTCTGTATCTAACCCTGTATTGGACACTATAAGAGCTCTCTGAATATGATTATAAAATGTATTTGAAATGAAATCAACATTTTCCAATTAATCAGATCTCCCTCACACTAATTCAGTATTTGCAAATAAAAAATTAGATAAAATATCACGCTTTTGCTATACTAAAGCCTGAAATGGAACTTTCTGTGACAGCAACCTCATCATTTTTCATCAAAGAAGTGGCTTAACTTATGATTGCTCTGAACATTCCAGACTGAGTTCAACAAACATTAAATACGGTAATGGTTTACTGTAAGATTTTCTAAGATTTTCTATAAACACTGTATTTCATAATGTAACCGAGATAGATTGCAATAATATAAATTGCAATTGAATTACTTAACACTGAGGTGTGAAAATCTAGGCAAAACACACATGTGCACACACACAGCTTTAGTATGGACATTACTACATTCAACATATGCATGTGGTATAAGACACATGATCAAATATAATAATTTATTTAAATGACTGGATAACTTCATCTCACAACCCCGTTATGATCAAATAAGTAAGTTGTGATTTTTTTGCTCTAAATGGCCACTGCTCTAAATGTAGCGAATAACATGACACATGTTATGCATGATATTAAGAAAACATGTTAATGTTAAAATATCAAAGATCATTTTCACAAGTAATAGTTTACTATTTTCATTTGATGTAATGGGGTTGAGTCGTTAAGTTTGACAACCACAGTATCACAATATTAATAAGTTATAGTTATAAAAGAAGGTGTTAACTTGCCTGTGTCTGCTCACAATGTTGTTCAGAAGATTTATATGATGTCACTTGATGTTAATGATGTCACATAAGGATCAGTTCATATTTTTTTATGGGGTTGAGAATGATTTGTGTAAAGGGGTTGAGGGATTACTGAGGTACAGAATTAAATAATATGATTTTAATGAATAATCATGAATTTACTTCGAAAGATATTTAGATATTTATGGGAATGTCAAAATATATGGACCTTTTTCTAATTGTATTATTCATATCCCAAATAAACTTTCATAGAAGGCCATGAGGGACACGACAAAATAGGTGGTGTCAACTAAACAAACAAGATAATTTGTAATATAAAGATAAACTGTATGTTATGTTTTTAAACCTTATTAAAGGAGAATTTCAGTTGATACAAAAATACATTTTGATTACCCAATAGATAAAATACACTTAAAAAGGTCAGGGGGGCTCAAATCGTACCCGTTTAGTGGAATGACTCATGTACTGACTGGTAAACAGGGTTGCCAGGTCTGCAAAATAAAACCAGCACAATTGTGAATTAATATTATCCCAAAACCGCAGACTTGGCAACACTGCAGAAGTGCATCTACTAGAGTTAACGTCAGTCAGCACCGTTATTTGTTCAATAATGTATGACTTGCATTGATAGGGGAGTATCCCACACATATGTTAATGTGTTGCATTTAACAAGCACACAAATATTAGATAAACAGCATTGTTAGTATTAAATTAATTTTTATAATTGCAACTGGTAAAGTACATGACAATGTTATTGAGTTTGGGCTTGGTGGAATAGATCTGCTACGCTGCTCCTGCTGTTAAGTACAGAGACTTGCTACCACCAATACATGCCAATTCATACTGCTGTGAGCATGTAAGAAATACTGCTGCTGCACATATAACATATATGACTAACCCCCATATGTAGCACACATGAATCACCACATAGCAGATATATACAGGTGGAGCTGGGGAAGGTGGAGTGTTGTTGAAGCATGCTGCAAATGTTTTTAAAAATGTTTTTAAAATTTTAGTACGATTGGTATCGCGGTCAGTACTTTTGACAACACTAGATGTCATTATGTCAGACTGAGTTAGACCTATTGAACAGTGGCATCTAGAGTTTCATGACAGAAATTTGGATTTATTTAGCCAACATTGCTCTCAACAGCGTGAACATTTTTACAGTTTATCACAATGCATTCTGTAATTGCCTGCCTTTTTCGATAAAAAAGGTTAAACAAATTTTCTGTGAGAATCATGACATGAGCTACCACCACTGTGTCCTTGAGCAAGACACTTTTAACCCCAAGGTACTCAGGGGCCTCTGTTGCTGCAGTGAGGTCACAGTACTGCTCTGTGGCAACATGGTGTGATTATTGTGGAAACAAATACCATCGGCCTTGGTCAAGTGGTTAAACAAAGTAAAAATGTGGAAAATTTGACACATGTCAGACCTGAAGCTACCCAAGAGCATCGCAGTTTAACACAGGTCAGAGTCAACAAAGCAAAGTTGGCATGACTCCTAAAGCATATAAATTCACATAGAACTGCTTGTGTTTTTCTGCACACTGTTCCTTAGTCTGAACTGCTTAGTCGGGGCCTTTTGTCTTACAGAGTCATGTCTGTAAGTCTTATTCTGCGCTCTCCAGACAGGCCTGGTGCTGTTGTAGAAGTGTAAATGTGTATATGCATATATGTTTCAGCAGATACTGACAGTCGCATTGACAGGTGGGATGTGTTTGGAAAGTGAGAGCTTACTGGCATGCAAGTGTGTCCATATATACACACACACACACACACATAGCTAGATCTCAGGCGATGTTCTTCAGTGAGACACACTTATACTGCCGCTGAACAGATGGCCTCCTAATGAACACTCGTATGAAGTCCTTCAATTCTTTATCATCAGTTTACCACATGGCTGCAGTTACTTTCATTTCTATTCTGACTTTTAGTTGAAATGTGTCTCTGTAGGCAGACTGTTAAAGTAATGAACTGGATATGGCTTTCAATTTCAGTGAAATTCTGACCTGGGATAAACTGGACCCTGAGCTGTACTTCTTGCATTTTATGTTAAAGATGCAGATTTTTACTGAAATAACCATGCATGTACTAATGACCATTTTGGATAATCCATTAACAGCCCTTCATCTATTTTTTTTTTTATTATTTTATTAGGGACTTCATAGATGCAAACCAAACGATAAAAAAATAAATGAGACTGATAAATCTAGCGTCACTCCAATGTAACACAAAAATTTGAAACATTAACAACATTATGAAATTGATAGTTTAAACTGGATGTAATCATTATAAAGTCAAACCTGTGCAACATTGGAATAATGTATTAAAATACTACGTTATATGTTATTACTAAGTTACGAATACAAAAGTTTCCATAAAATGGGTATTTTTACATTGATGCCTTTGAATAACTATTTTTATTTATTTATTTTTTTGTACAACACATAATTTAAATAATGTTATTCCACGATAAAAAAAAAAACCTTTTGTGCAATTGACAGATTCTAGTTCTTCATGGAACCATCAATACCAATTATTAGTTCTCTGACAGAATAAAATTCCTGATAATTTACTCACCGCATGTCATCCAAAATGCTTATGTCAGTCAAAAATAAATTAAGGTTTTTGAGTAAAATATTCCAGGATGTTTTCCAAGAAAAAGGGTCTTATCTATCGAAAATAATAAGTGATATATTTTTTATCCACAAATGCTCATCTTGCACTAGCTCGATCTCTCGCGTTACATAATAATGTACGTGTGATGTAGGCGGAAGCAAACATGCAAAGAAATTCAAATGCCCTTTACAAAAAAAAAAAAAAAGTAAAACAACAATGACGATTTTAAAGTTGGAGGGGAAAATGAGATGGAGTTTTTCGCCCTACCCTACCTTGTTGAACCAAAGTACACAGACGAAAAACTAATCGCACATGACTTTTCCAACGTGATTATGCAATGAGTGACGACACGGAGCTATAGCAAGACAAGCATTTGTGGTTAAAAAATATATTCTACACCCCTGGTGTAGCGCCTTTTGAAGCTTCATTGAAACTGCAGTTTGGACCGTCAACCAGTTGATCCCCCCATCACCCATATGGTGAAAAATCCTGGAATGTTGTCCTCAAAAACCTTAACAGCTGTGTTTGTTACTCAGCTGCCTTAAAATTTTAAGTTGAATCAACTCAAATATCAACTAAGCTGTTAGTTAGTAAAACGTAACATTTCAAGTTTTTTTTTCGAGCTGACTGACCTTAAAATTTTATGGAAGCCAGGTAACAACTTATTTTAAGTTGACTCAACAATTTTTTTACAGTGTGGGTCTGTGTTCTTTATTGTGAGCATTGTCAGTAAAACACTTGTAGAATTTTCTCCTCGCAATTGCACATTATGGATTTATAGTAAATCTGGCACAATGTATTACAAAAAGGCTCTGTTATGAATTTGCATATCATGAATTCATATGAATGTATCAGTATTTATGTTTAAAGTCTAACAAACAAACCTATAGGATACATAATGGTTAATTTAAATGTTACATGATCGAAGATGACTCACAGTTGAGTGAGTAAATCAGTTGTTACACTGATTCAAAGTGATCAGTCATGAATTGAAAAATGACTCATTTAAAAGAAAGGAGTCTTAGGAGTCATTCATTTGTGAATTGGACACAATGCAACAAAACAAATGCTAAATAGCAGAGCTATTTACAGAACAAAAGAGATTGTTTTCTGATTTACCAGCTAATTATTATTTAATTTTTAGTCATTTTTTGTAAGTTTATTTTATTTTATTTTATTTTTGGAAACAGTTGCAGCCCTGACTGGGGACTGTGGATTGCAAGATCACAAAATAGATCACAACATACTGTATGACCATTACACACACACACACACACACACACACACAAACACGCCACATACTGTAAAGGCACACTGATTTACACGGCACATGACGCACACTCTCCCCAGATGGAGCGTGCTGGAACGGCCGCCCGGCCCGCCGGGAAACCGTGAGTTGGCGGGGTGTTCTGGCACGCTTATAAAATCACTCACAGTTATAGCAGTGTTTCAGAGCAGCACGTCTTCAAACACACACACACTGTCACATAAAAACAACCGTTACATTACCACTACTCTCAGGTGAGAGACCCAGATGTCACATACTGCAAACACATGCACCTCACCTTTATGCATTACATTTGCATTTATTCATTTGCCAGATATTTTTATCCAAAGCACCTTGCAGTGTATTTGAGTGTATACATTTTTTTATCAGCTTGTGTGAGTCCCTGGGAATCATACCCGTGACCTTGGCATTGCAAGCTAACAGGAACTATTTTGGGGGTGGCATGATGACAGCATACCGTGCAATGGTACAAATAAGTAAACTGTTAACCGAGATGTTGGTATACTGTTTATATTGAGGTTGATTAAGGTCCCAGGGCTCAATAGTCCCGAGGCCAGTCTGACAGATTCAGCCAGTTGCTGCATTGCTTACAACTGAATATCTTACATTCGTTGATCTTATACATTGATTTGTATGCCTCGAAAATGCACATTTTTGGTTTACTTTGAACTGTGCACGTTTAATAAAAGAGGATCTTAAAGGATTACTTCACTTCCAGAATAAAAATTTCCTGATAATTTACTCACCCCATGACATCCAAGATGTTCATGTCTTTCTTTATTGTCTCAACAAACATTTTTTAAATTAGTCAACTCAAATATCTAAGTTGTCACTTAAGTACACTTAACATTTCAACTTGAATAAACTTATTTGAGTTGACTGAACTTAAAATTTTAAGGAAGCAGGGTTATTATTTTAAGTTCAAATTATTTTAAGTTGACTCAACAAATTGTGTTTTTTGTGTTTTACGATCTACCAAGAGCAGCGCAAATTAGCGTCTGCTTTAAAACATGCTTTTTTGAGTGTTAAATTGCGTTAAATTGAGTAGTAAATTGCGTTGCCTGATTCATTTTTTATACTCTCCTCCCATAAATGTTGCGTCTGAAACTGTGTCCACGCTTTTCAATGCTAATTCTTCACTGTGTGTCTTTAGTAAATCCTGGCGGTACTATTTTAACGCCAAAAGACATTTTGCGCTAGCACAAGCTGTTAGTAAATCTGTCCCATGGTATTCTAGTGGATAAAATATTCAAATTTGTCTTTTGGTTATTATTTAGCTTATTAAGGCTCAATTTTAAGTTTGAATTGATGTTAAACAACCTCAAAACAACAAAATATCAGTAGTAGTAATAGTATTAGCTCACACTAAATTAATTGTTGGCCCTAAAACAGTCAGTTGCTTTCTAAATGTTTAATTTTAGGAGCCAGTGGCTGTCTAGTCATTCTCTTAGTCTGAAACCCTGCTGACTGATGGGCTTAAAAGAATAATCTTTTTACTTGTCACATTTGATCTCTTTCTCTTTTTTTAGTTCATAATGCAACACTGTTATCATTCACAGTACTGTGCCGACTTTATGAGAGCAGTTAAGGGCTTTATGAAAATCCTGTGTCATCTGTAAATGATATACACCAGCTTTTTAAAGATGCGGTGTAGTTTAAAGGCGGCGTCTCACTTGGCGACTCAGAATAACTTGATTCTGGTGTGTGATACCAAATCTAAAAACTGCTTTTGCTGAAATCTCACCCTCTTCTGTCAGAGATCTGTCACACTCACTGATTAAGAATGAAAAATGGGAGAGACAACCTGATGATTCTCTCCAATATATTGTCACAGACTGCAGAAAAAGAAAATGAGCGACCGGAATAGACTGAATTAGGATTGTCCTAGAAGTATATGTTCATATGCAGCTTCATTCTCCACTTTATATATGTTTACTGCTCTTTGCCGTTGGTAAGATTTTGGTAGAAAACTATCAAACTATTACAATTTTTATTAAAACTTTATTTTATTAAGAAAATGTGTTAAGCTAAATCCTTACACCAGTAAGATATAGTCCCTGACCCTAAACCTAACCTTTACCCAATTATAACCTGATCCCTAAAACCAAGTCTTGACCCTCAAACAGGCCTTTATAAGGGTCTCAGAAAGTGAGGACTGGCCAAAATGTCCTCACTTTACAAAATTGTCCTCATTCGATGGTCTAAAACTCAAACCTGCCCTCACATGATAGCTTTACAAGTGCGCGCACACACACACACACACACACACTTTGTACACAAGTGTATTTTAGCAGGTCAATAATTCTGTTTTGATCATACAACACCCAGAGCCAGAACTATCGGTTCTATAAATTATACATAACCAGTAGCTCCTGGTTAAGTTTCGGTTAAGATCTACCTTTTGAGTTCTCTTGTCACATTTCCTGCTTTTTTCATGTCAGGACATCTTAAAAGGTCTAGTTCTGTAAGTAGCCTTATATTACTCTGAACACTCATCCTGCTGCTCCACAGACACTTCTGACTTGACATGAAATGCTGCTGAAACATGTTGTTCTCCTTTGCTGCGTGAGAAAGCTTGTAGAAATGCTACATCCCCCTCACCAGTCATTCTGTTCTCCATCTGATATTCCCAAGATCCACACCAGTACTCTTGCTTTCCTTCCAACCCCTCTGTCAACACTCAGCCAGGCCAGCTGACATGTTTTATGGGAATAAGACTTCCATGTAAAGGAGACTCAGCTAAGTCATGCTAAGCCACACCTTCAAAGCTCCGCATTTACTGTAATGCCTGTGGAGGGAAACTGAGCTTCATTTAAGATAAATGCCAGCTCTCTGAGAAATCATCTGGAAAAGTTGTGTTTTTAGGCGCTGAGTAGGAGAGTTAAAGAATTAAAGGTTTCTTTCAATCTGGAGAGAGCTCGCACCTCAGTCACTCATTTACAAACGAACACTTTCATTTGCAGCCCTTTTAACCAGACAACAGCATAGAGAGATAAATAATACTGATGTACTCTACATTAAAACCTTTAATTTGACATTGTTGCACATATGCTCAAGTGTGTTAAGAAACAGTCATGAAAGTGTATTATCTTCAAGTGCCTATTTATTTCATTATATTATCTGCAACTGCAGTTTTTAATATACTTTTTAAGACTTAAAAAGCACAAGTGCACACAGAATACAATTAAGTGTACTTCTATTTAAAAGAGATAACATGACATTCAAAATCATCACATTATACAGGGTAGATATTGTAGTAAATTTTTGATGAAATATAAGAGCTTTCAAGGTCCACATTCAAGGGACAGAAAGGCAGTAAGGACATCCTTAAAATAGTCCATGTGATTCAAGTTCTCAGAATTTGTCTTCCAAAGGTTGGAATGACATGAGGGTGAGTAATTAATGACAGGATTGTAATTTTTGGGTGAACTATCACTTTAAAAAAACTCACAAATGAACAAACTTTCAAGAATAGTGCATTGGATTGTTGACTCAAGGCTATCCAACACATTACTACATCACTGCTTCATGGGAAAATATTTATTTGTATGTGTGTGTGTTGTCTTTTATATCTTGATGCTTTGATTGCAGTAGCAACCTCTGTCTGCTAGCACAGAGTCCAGATGTACAGCATCTGTGTTTGGCTTCCTCACTGTCTCAGAGGACATAGGCTAGAAACCTGTTCATTCTCAGAAAGAGACTCTGTACAAACATACAATAAAAATTGCTGAAAAGATCACACAAGATGCACAGCGTGAGGCCATCCCAGGACTGTACGCCGACATCGCAGTAGAAATCTGGCGACTTGCACTCAAGACAAGGAAGTATTGAAGTAATGCAAAGTGATTATAAATTCAATTAAATTCAAAAACTTGTGTACCCATCCAGAGCAAAACATCTCAACAATGGGCCTGTTTTGTACCACATTCTTTGTCCTTTTAAATTCACACAGGCTGGACCAAAAGCACTAGAGCAGTTTTTACAAGCAGCACTGCTTTATGTTTCTCTTCATCTGCTCATCTTCCAGCTGCCGTGACCTCCTATCTCTTCTACAAATTGCAGGAAACACTCTTAAATTTGCTCATCTTCCACTGAAGGCCCTTTCAGGCAGATGTTTAACAGACTCTGGAATGGCATTCCATGAATGACCAGCATCTGTCCATAGGCAGCATAACTCAAGTTTAATGCAGGTTCTGGCATATGCAGCTCATGTTTAGTGAGCTGGTTGACCTTTAGTTACCCTGTTGAATAAGCCAGCATATGCTGGTTAAGCATGTTTTGAAGCATGGTAGCTGGTTTGAGCTGGATTAAGCTGGCCCTTAGTTGGTCATGAGCTGGAGCTAGTTGCTCAGGACCAGTTTAAAGCAGCTCATGACCAATCAAGGACCATCTTAAACCAGCTCAAACCAACTGCCATGCTTCAAAACATACCTAACCAATGTATGCTGTTTTTTTCAACAGGGTAGTCACAAGACAATGGGTAGATGAAAAAAAGATAAACTGGGGTGTGCTAAGTCATACATGTTCAAGAAGGAATCAGGAAGAATTTGAAATTGGTCATTCAAAACCAAATTATGATTGTTTCTGGTGCAAGAAGAAGAGGTTAGTGTTTGCCTGGTTAGCAATTCCAATTTGCTCCTGCCTGTAGATGTTGTAATTACACAAATATGCACCCAAAAAGCCATTTCTTCATTGGTAGTTGTTCAGAAATTGGTCATATTTCATTATATTAATGTTCATGTTTCACCAGTGATGCACCCATTAGCAAAGAAGGCAACATACTTTCATTGGTCCTGCATCAGTTGAGCAACAGCCACTGAGATGAATGGGAATGCTAACAGATAGCTCTCCAGGTATTATAGACCTTGCATGAAACCTTGACTATAAGTGAAGTGTAGGAGGACAAACTAAAGCAGGACGTTACCGTTCTTTGTCACACTGGGACTCTGATTTATGTGGATACGACAACGCAGCGTACCAAGCCTTTCTCAAACTGATGAATGAGCCAGCGGGGCCAAAGACAACCAGAGAGAGGCGTTTGTAAAGGAAAAGGACTTTAAAAGTTGAAGGGTGATAAGAAGGAGGAGGAGAAGGGAGGTGAGAGGGGAGGACAGGAATTGGAGATGGGGAGAGTTAACAAAGGAACTATGTATAGGAAAGTAAAACTGAGCGATGGAGTTGTGGAAGAAAAAGACACATGGAAGAAGTGAAAAGAGGAAACATAAAGACATTAAAGAGTAAATCAACCCTGAAGACGGAAGAGCTCACTGGAGTAGTGTAGGGTAGATTTATATAGCGCTGCTTCATGTATCATACATTATCCATACAACAGCCTCTCTGGAGATCCTTACATATAATAAAAACTAAAGTGACTGGAGCTGTGTTTGTACACTCAGGTTAATCTCACGAAGGACGGTCAAGAACATGTCTTGATCATATTGGGGCCCCAAAATCAAAGGGTAAAGAAAATATAAATAAAATATAAATACAAAAATGTTTTCACTGTAGAATTTTTCTTTACACTGTAGAGTAAGTATTTTTTTTGTCTTGTTTTGAGATGTAAATGTTTGTGCAGTTTTAAAAAGGATTGTTCACCCAAAAATAAAAATTGTCATCACTTGCCTCACCTTCAAGTTATTCCAAACCTTTTTTTTTATATAATGGAAATCAAAGACTACCAGGTATTGAAGCCAGTTTCCACTATTGAATCAAAAATGAAAAAAAAAGGTCATTGCGTAATTTTATCTCACAATTCAGATTTTTTTCCCTCACAGTTGTGAGTTTCCATTTTAGAATTGGGAGATATAAACTCACAATTGCGAGTTATCAAGTAAGGATTGTGAGACATAAACTGGCATTTACTAGAAAAAAGTCTGAATTGCGAGTTTTTATCTTGCTATTTTGACTTTTTTCTCGTAATTGATATAAACTCACATTTGTGAGTTATAAAGTCTAATTTTGAGGGAAAAAAGTCTTAATAGAAGTGCCAGTTTATATCTCACAATACTGACTTTATTTCTCAGAATTGCGACTTTATTTCTCAGAATTTTGACTTTATTTCTCAGAATTACAAGTTTATGTCTCAATTCTGATTTCATTTGATATAAACTCGCAATTCTGACTTTATTCTCAGAATTGTGTGAAATAAACTAGTCGTAATAAAAAGTCGCAGTTGTGAGTTATAAAGGCTCTGATAACAGTATTTTTTCCCCTCAATCATTGAACTTTCATAACTGACAATTGCAAGATATAAACTCGCATTTGCTAGAAAAGTTCTGAATTGTGAGTTTGTATCATGCAATTCTGAGAAAATAAGTCAGAATTTGTATGATAAAAAGTCGCAATAACCTTTTTACATTTTTTTATTCAGTGGCTGAAATGGGTTTCCATAACTAGGTGAGTAAATGATGACAGATAGGGTGAACTATCCCTTTAAGACTTGTTTCAGAGATGTCTTAAATCGTGTTGACAAAATTTAGTGATACTTGAACAATTTTACAACTGGGTTACTTCAGTGTTTCACAAACCTGTCTGGAAGGATCGCAACACTGCACATTTTGGATATTCAGGTCTTGATTCCTGGATTGTGATCTGTTTTACAACAGAAATAAAATCCAAGTAATCAAAAAAAAATAAACAAACAAAAAAACATGCTGTTTATTGAGAATAGTTGGAAGTTGGAAACCTTTTAGGATTTTAATGGATGAGGTTTATTGAGTAGTTAGGACAGAGTTGCGGTAACAATAATTAGATTTTTTTGCAATGCACTAATGAGTATTTGATGAGAAAATTTGCTTAATTGACATGAAAATAATCTCATGATGTAACACCATCTTAAACCTCTTAATGATCTTCATTTGATTGTAGCATAATGTAATTTCTCTTTGTTTTGGAGAGAAAAAATGACCCAGACATGATTTGTAAGATTCACCCACTCAGTCTAGATTAATCCAGCTGAGCTACATACACACAGCAGCGCAAACCATCTGGTTGTCCATGGTTACCTGTTTTCTTGAGCTTATTGGTCGCACAGCTGAAAAAAGACCACCCAGTTTTTGACTGCAAGGGGGACCTTTGATGTGGTGAGGGCAAATGTGTGGGCCATGGGTTTGAAGCCCTCTTAAAACACACTCGCACACTTTAACAGCCTCCAGAGTGGCGTCAGTGTATGTAGTCAAAGGCTTGAGTTACACACACAAAACTCTACTACATTGCACTTTTTTATGCACACATTCGGACCATGTGGTCAGCTTATTAGAAGAAAACTAAGTATGCAATCTGGACATTACACTAAAATAGTCTATTTTCCAATTAAACTCAGTTCAGGAGTAAAAACAGTAATGGTATTTCCGTGGGGCTCCCACACAGTTGCTGTGCCTGGACTCCTGAGACTGGCCCTCGAAACATGACATTCATTCTCACCCCCGCATGCAATGAGAAACCAACGGATTGAGCAATAATAACCGAAACAAACCAGATCCGTTAAAATTCCCCGTACTTTTCCCCTGTACTAGTCATGTGAAGTCACGTTTGGGTGGAATAAGTGGCAGGATATGGGAACTCAGTCAGTATTGAACACGATGACTCAAGCCCAGCTCAGTTCAAACAGATGGCAGCTCTTAACAATGGATCAGAAACACATAGATCTCTGTGTTCTTGGAGCCCCAACTGAGATCCCACACCACCTACACTGCTCTACAGCCGTGTTTCCAGCTTCAAGTCTGTGAGAAACACACCTGACAGCAGTTTACATTGTTCATCTCTGTCCACCAGAGCTGTGGTTGTTTAGGGTGAGCATGAAAGTCTTTGACAAAAGATTGTGGTAGTTGCCAATTCCTTTACTTAGGTATAACACCATTAAAACATTGCTCCAGGATAGTTTTCGCCTTGTTTTGAACAATTTCATTTTGTCTCTAATATCTCTAATAACTGTGACTCGTCTCCCTTAAACAAAAGTTGCTATATGTCATTTTTGGTCTGTACTAAAGCATTAAATATACCATAATATGTTTGCGGATATTTAGGAGGTTTACATACCTGTGTCTCTTAAAAACAATGCTACAGCTAGTTGTTCAACTCAATGTGTGTTCCGTGTCGGAATTTCTGTTTTTGTTACAGTCATGATTCTGCACACTGTCAAAAAAAACAGCATATTGTAGCCATGGAAGCCAGCAAACAAACTGAGTCAGAGATTGCAGATTCTACCCTACCTAAAAAGCCTTGGTATCCATCTAAACAGCTCTTTTTACCAGAGGAATATTAAAATGCAGATAATTCAATTTATCGATTTATAGTGTGTAGGGCTTATTGTCATCCATTGTCAGTTGCACTCGGTCCTGTTGGGTGTCCTCAATCTGGCAACCTGCATGAGTGTCATTTCTAAGAAGGAGAGGACAGGAGAAACAACACTCTGCGATATTTTGAATTTGAACTGCAGTACCCATTTCTACCACTAGTTGTCAAAATTAGATTCTTTATCCAGTAATACTACCAAAATGTACAAATATTTCAAGACTCTTTTGAGTCCTACTATGCAAGTATGAAGGTGCCGATGGCTTTGTGGACAGCACGCTCACATATAGCGCTGTTGCACTTCGGGCGTCCCGAGTTTGAGTCTCGATTTGTGGAGTCTCGGCTTTCCCAATCCCTTGCCTCTCTCTCCCTCTCACTTCGCTTTCCGTCTACATACTGTCCTGTCACAATAAAAAAGGAAATAAATACAAGCATAATTAGTTTTTTCAGATTTTATTATTATTTTGTTTTTACTTATGACATATAGACAGTGAATTGTATACGATGCAAGACCAAATGCACAGATTCAGGATTTTGAGACATGCCATATATTTTACGTCACCTATTTACTTTCTCTTATGATAAACAGTCTGTCTCAATATACTGTAGAAGGACTGTAGTCTTATATTTGTATTTATTTATTGAATTCATACTGATGTACCTGTACTTTTACCATTTTTACTGCGTATCAGTGTCTAATATGTTGTCATCTGAGTCCACTAGTGAGAAAGAGTGTGTCTCATTAGTCAAAGAGCCTGAAATAAGCTTTCTGGGTCTGAGTAGCTCTCTGAAATTATTTTCCATATCAGCACCACTGCACAGGCCCTGTGGGGGAAGAAATCGGATTTTCTCTCCGTTGTGCCAATGGGAAGCATCATGGGAAAGGGGAGCAGATTGGATTGTAGGGAGATGGGCTGACGCAGCTGTGGGCGGCTCTTTATATGCGTGTGAGAGTTTGAGAACGTGGCGGATGAGGCGGAACACACATCTAAATTTTGTGTCACTGAAAAAGACTCTCTGAATTCTGAAATCAGGTCTAGGTGAATAATGTTGAGAGCTGAGAGGCACAAAGAAAATCTATTTTTATATCTCTATATTAGAATATTTTCTGAGCCGGTGTATTTTGCGTGCTTTAGTACCAGGGTGTGAATGAGAGAAAAAAAGTCAAGGTAACATCAAGTCCTCAGCAAGTTTTTGTCCTACCCAGTCACGACATAACAAGCATAATTTTGGCAATAGCTTGGTTTCTCTCTTTTGCTGGTCCATCTGCTGTGCATAGCAGCACATTAAACATCAGATATCATCTGACTGGCTGTGATTTTGTCACTTCACACAGCTTTTGTAGTGAGAAAAGGAATTATTTGATGCTGTATATTTCAAGTTAAACTGGTGATGTAATGGATGGATGTTAATAATTGTAATTCAAACTCAATTTTTCTTTTATGCCAAAAATCATTAGGATATCAAGATCATGTTCCATTAAGATATTTCGGAAATTTTCTAAACATATCAAAAGTTAATTTTTGATTTGGACAACTTTAAAGGCGATTTTCTCAATATTTTGATTTTTTTGCACCCTCAGATTCCAGATTTTCACATTTATCTGACAAATATTGTCCTATCCTGTCAAACCATACATCACAACAACTGCATCCAGATGATGTATAAATCTCAATTTTACTAACCCTTATGATTGGTTTTGGTATTGGTTTTGCAGATTAATCAGCACAGGTAGTTGATAGGCGGTAGTATTTCCGGGGTGTGTCCGTTGCTGAAGCTGCTGAGAAGGCTGCGCTGTCATTATACAATATGAGAGCCATAGATTTGTATAATGAGAGCGGCCTCTAGAGGCAGAAATCACTGACAACACGTGCTGTTTGTTTACACAAGTGATACTGTTCGCTGAACAGATCTGAACACTTCAAATGCGGATTTAAAACATCAACAACGAACTTTAATGCATGTTTTTATATCATTACTTAGTAAGTACTTTTTTGACTAGATGCTGCATTAGTAGAGAAGGCACAGCAGTATGTTTGCTATCAAGGCTGAGAAGAATTGAAGAGGTTAAAACAATGTGACAGTAAGTTCAACCCAAATGTTTAATGCCATGATTGGTACAATCTATTTGCATTAGTTTATATCCAACTGATCACATGAATGCATTTGTTAGCCAGCAAGTTGCATATTTAAAGCTAGTGATGTGAGAGAGCAAACTGTGTTCATTCAGCAGACAGAAATCCTGCTGCATCACAGAGCGCTATCACAGAGTTTTACATTAAATGCATCATATCTGTCCCAAATTGATGTAAATGTACATAAAGACTTTACCGTGGACTTAAAGATTGTGTGTATTGTGCATTTTTAGCAGAACATTTTTCTTTCTGTGGCTCTAATAAAGTCTAATATCGCTCTTTCTCTTTCCATTTGCTCTGTTGTTTTAAACACTGAACTTCAAACTCATCAATACCACTGTTTAAATATTCTTGAAGTAAACTTATGTCCGTTTGGTGATTAAATAAACAGTTTTAGACCGCTGTTTGAACTAAACACGACGTGTCCGGCGTGTGTGATAACTGATACGAGATCTCCTGGACGCGGCTCTGGGCATTTACTCGATTTGTGACTAAAATATTTGTTATTTTGATTAGATATTCATCAAGTGTTCTAGAATAGAAGCAGTTAAACTGTGAGGCTATACATACAATATCCATATGATGTCATTTTAATATTATGGCTTTTGTGTAGATGTTTAAAGACTTGATATGAAATGGTAACACGTCACAATAAGAGTCCATTTGTAGCATTAACTAAGATTAATAAAAGCTGTAGAATGTAAGTATTGTTCCTTGTTAGTGTGTTAATTTCAACATTTACTGATATTTTTAAATGTATAATTAATATTAATACATTTATTCTTTTACAAAATATAGTTCTGTCCGTTTTTAAACAGTAGACCACTGTTTTATTTTCCATTCAGTATCCATTTTGAAAACTATCGGTCGATTAATCGTTATCCGCCAGTGTGGCCCAACCTAGCTAACGGTATCAGTAAAATCCAATATCGGTCGACCTCTAGTCGAGAGTCACATATATGCACAGGCATATTTGATTTAGACATGATTAAAATCACTCATGTATGAATGTGAAGCACAAATGTACGGGACCTAACTCCCCAGGCAAAACTTATCAGAATATGTCATCAGAGAGTTTGTGCTACTGGTGTAGACAGCTCCATTCATAATAGGATTGTTCTAGTTTTGTTGCGCTGTTTCTTGCTTCAGTGTAGACAGGATACTAGCTGGTGGTGAAGAGTGGAATTTAATAAAGTGAGAGTGGGATGAAAGAACAACATGAGGTGTTTGGAGAGAAAACAGTGTGTAGCGGGAGTCCACTCCTCTCTGCGCCAAATGGCAGGAATCTGGCGTGAATCGCGGCTCCTGTAAGGTGATGTATGTAGTAAAGCTTTCGGAAGGCTGAGAGTGAACTGACATGGGTTTAGTTGGCTGATTCTATACATATTCTAGCCAATGGCTGCTGCGTCTCTGCACTTAAGACTGAAATCTATTAATCTAATCATATATTCATCTACAAATCAAAGCATACATGTCTTGTTCTTCCTTAAAACATTAGAGGATTTAAGGATTATTTACATCCATTCTCTGTTCCATACAACATAGATTGCTAGAACATAAAGTACCGTAAACATAGCCCATAGAACTTGAAACAAAAACAAATGTCAAAAAAGCTCACAAACTCAAATATTGAGGCTGAATCATTCTAACAAATTACTCTCTGGATTTAGCAAAGTGGTTACAGAGTTAATGTCAACTTACTGACAATAGTTTTATTTGCTTGTATTTAATTACTTATGAGGCATCATGTAAACGATTTTCTTATGAGATTTAAAGGATTCAGAGAAAGCAGTAAAACACATCTGGGTTTCTGATGGATGACATGGCTTATGTGATTGTGTAAATGCATGCACAAGAGTTCTAACAGGTTTTTAAAAAGCATGCATGTGAATGGGATTAAATAACTGAAAAGTAACTTACTGAGCACTACATGCTTGGATGGGTTAAATGCAGACCACAAATTCTGAGTATGAGACACCATACTTGACCACACGTCACATCACTTTCACTTATCATGCAAATCTAGCAATAAGTGCTTTTCTGCTTAGTCAGTTAACAAAATAGTTATAGCTATAATTTTGGTCATTATATTAATTTGTTTACTAGCAACATTAAAGGAGTTCACTTCCAGAACACCAATTTACAGATCATTTACATTCCCCTTGTCATCCAAGATATCATGTCTTTCTTTCTCCAAACCTAAATAAATTATGTTTTTTGAGAGGATTTCTCTCTATATAGTGAACTTCTATGGTGCCAATGAGTTTGAACTTCCATCCATTCAAACTGCATTTTGGAAGTTCAAACTCATGGGCACCATAGAAGTTCACTATATAGAGAGAAATCCTGAAATGTTTTTGTCAAAAAACATAATTTCTATACAACTGAAGAAAAAAAGACATGAGCATCTCGAATGACAAGGGGGTGAGTAAATTTTCTGTAAATGTTTGTTCTGGAAGTGAAGTGAAGAACTTCTCCTTCAAGTTTTCAAATCTCTTTAACACTTAGAGTCATTGAAACCTTCCATGCTCATAATTTAGGGACCTGTTCCTGTGTGTCTGAGTGTGTTTATAAGTGAAAGTGAGAGAGAGAGAAAAAAATGACCAGGATTAACTTCCTCGTCCATTCTGTTGATGAATTTCCAAATTTGAAAAGCCTTAGTCACCATGGCACCAAAGCATGACTCAGCATGCTTCAACCTAACCCCTCCCCCCCAAATCAATTCTATTTAGCTGTTCACACTCTCCGTTTTTTTCCTGTCTGTCACAATGAAGCATATGTACAAAATATTTTTTTCTCTTAAATATAGTACATGGAAGTAAATAAGCAATTGGCAATATGATCAATTTAAAAAAAAATACAACCCTTTAAGCCTAATGATATAAAACAGCATGGACTGCCCACATTTCATTTTTAAAAATGTTTCCGATGGAATGCCACTGCAACTGTAGAATGATCCAAATAAACTGAACTTACACACACAATCTCAGCACACAAAACCTATGCTCCTCTTGAAAGCTATCATTGTTTGAAAGAGGCAAGACTTCCTGCCATGGCACCGCTTATTCCGGCCCTGTTATTTACCGTTCCCATAAAACGTGTCCTCTGCAGAGCTTGACATCCAGACAGCCATCCATTAGCCTGTTTGTCTGAGGTTCGAGCCCCTATCAATGAGCAATCCATGTGAAAACAGACCTTTAGAAATGATGAATTTTTTTTTTAGGCTGAAGCCAAGTGCACACTTGGGTGAGGCTTGATATAACAGGTATTAACGCACATGTTCCTGGAATGTCTTTATCAATACTGACAGCTGTTTTGTTTTTATATTTCATTTGTTTCACACTCAGTTCATGAGTTCAGCTGGTGGCTATTCAGTCTCCTTTTTACAAGCCCAAACCATCCCTGTTTTTTTCTACCTGATCTCATGATGAAAACATTCCTGTGGGAACTTTTTCACAAGATGTGAAATACGTACCAATAAGTACATATCACTGCAGCTTCCAACAGGTATGAGCACAAGAGGCGGTAAATCAGCGAGCACTTGTAATTGTTTTTTTGTACACAGTTATGATTAGAGCTCCATCAGGTAAGTTTAGGTATAGTGCAGATTGTACGTCACAGAGCATTACAGTTATAGCGTTACTCAAAGTGAAAACTGCGGTAACACACAAAACCAACGTCACATAAAACGTACCCTATGTACGTTCATCTGTTCTGGGAAAAAAAGAACACTCCTTTAGCGCCACTCAGTGGACATTTCATATTAAAAAATGTCAAGAAACGTACATGGCTGTACGCATTTTGCGTCTTGCAAAAAAGATCCCACAGGTATGTTTTCGTCATGAGATTAGGTAGGGTTATTTAATGTTTAGTTCTCTCAAAAAAGTTTGTCATTTACTCACCCAATGGACAAACCTATGACTTTTTTTCATTGAAAACAACATGGACATTTTGATCCCACCACTATTTTGAATCTTATGTCTGCTTCTGCATATTAAAACTTCAAGCATTATAATCAGTTGTGTGCATCATTAAAGTCAAACTAGCTAGGATGCACCATGTTTCACTATGCTTGTATATTATGTAATTAAGTAGATGCACGTGCTATTTAAAGAGTTTTCAGCCCACTTAGAGACTTGTGTTGACTCACTGAGGTTTAGTTTGATTTATCCCCATCTTGTTGGCTCAATGAAAGTAAACAATTGGGGTTCAAAAGTCTCATTAGTTTTGGTTGAAGCAACGTGTCAGTTCAGTTTACATTAGACATGAAATCTTGGACAAGAAATACTTGTCACACCACGCTCTTTGATTTTGAGTTTTGTGGCTAACCACCAAGCCACTGTACAAACACTGGCTGCCACCTCACACACACGCACACACACACACACACACACACACACACACACAGAGCCTCGATTTCACCACTTCCTCTGCCCTTATCGTTTTGTCACTTTATCCAACTCTTCTCTAAGTAAACACCCTTCTCTCTCTCTCCTTTGTCAACACCCACAAACGGACCGCATCCATACTCAGAGTGTCGGAAGCATGTGCAACCGATTCCTCCTTTCTCTTTTTTCATGTGCTTTCCTTCTCTTCCCACATGAGTCCTGGAACAACTCCAGCTTGACTCACTCTGGTACTGGTCAGACCGGGACCGCTGTCTGACAGACCTCCTCCAATTTACATGCTCACCCACTCACCAACTCACACACACACACACACACACACACACACACACACACTCATCCAGATTGGCCCCTGAGGGTCCCTCCACTTCCCGCTCTACACGTCCCTCCAGCATTGTGAAACAGGAGCGCCATCCCAGTTGTCTACAAACCAATAGGAATGTTTGGCTACCAATTCTTCTAATGTTTTCAAGATGGCTTTGACTCTTATAAGGAAATCCCCCCAGTTTAGTAGCCATTTGAAATTCCTGCTGCTTTTTTACAGCGAGGAAGTGTTTTCTGAGTCACGGGGCGAGAGCCAGTCGTGCGCCCCAGTCTGTCTAAGGCTAGAGAGTTTGGAGGAGCGCTCGTGGTGTTAGCTGTCGATACGTGAGGATCGTACGAGGTGCCGAGACTCTTATGAGAGTCTGAGGTTCTGCTTTCTTAAACTCCACATCTAACATCTGTTTTCTATAAACGATAAAGAACAGAGGACTCAAGTGACCCTTACGGGATGTTTTTACTGGGTAAGTCAAAGTGAGACTATTTCCCTACTGCTGAAATACGTTTTTTGCTTCTATTCCGACCACTGTAGCCTGTAGTGTGCGGTTTGCATGGAACGCAGTGGTTACTGAACCAGGACAACAGTTTCTTTAGGACACTTGCTTCTTTATTAGGCACTTACCGGAGGGCTGATTAGACTATTTATACATAATTTCCTCTTGACTTGTTAGTTATTCCATTATTGGAATGGTTCTGGCAGTATCTGCAACCTGCATGTTCATGTGTTAACCACTTCTAGACTCTATTAGACTCTACAGAGCGATAAGCAGTAATTCAAGTTTAGAAAAGTGTGTGTGTGTGTGTGTGTGTGTCTATGCTTTCAGCAGCGATGTGGTATGAGCCCATGGTTAATATGAGCAATCCAAGCAGTGAGTCCAAACTGACGATGTCATGTCTTAGTGTTACTTACCGCCTTTGACACAGGCCCACGATCAGTTATTGCCCTCTAAGTCTTCATTCCACCAATAGAAGACAAACTGCTCAACTTTCATCAGATCAGTGTAAAAGAGCAAGTTACCAACACCCCAGACCGGCTCAGCCCACAGAGCGTCTGGTTTGGATGAGGCCATGCTGTTCTCACTCATCTTTCCCGTTCTTGCCATCCCCATGACAACAGCACCATCGGACGCCTCCCTCTGAGCTGACTAGGAGCTGAATGAATCTTCCTGCCTCCGTTAACGGGTGGCAGGGCCATGGCATCCACTGTGGCGGCACATGAGAACCAGTGTGTACACATAGGATGTGCCAGGACCCCGCTGGTTATTACAAGCCTGTGGGTGTATGTGTGGTTTCTAAGGATTTGCTTATTTGTGTGTGTGATGTCAGCAGTCCATCCGTGCTTTTCGGGTATAATAGGATTTTTTTTTTTTTTTATAAAAGGATTAAAATTTGCTGTTTTGGATCGGCACCAATGGATGCACATGACCTGGATGTTTCTTAAGCCTTCATGGTAAACCCAGACTGGCATGACCTAAGATGTAAACAGTGTCGGGTTAGAAAAAAGGTACATTACTAGTGTTGGCTTCACTGAGCAGAGCCTCGTCTTTTAATGACCTGCTAAATAAACCCCTGAACTCAGATCCACTCCAGAGCTCGCTTTCATTGGCATCCACCCCTGGTCGTGTGTTTACACCTCTACCCATCAGCTCAGTAGCTTTTTCTTGAATAAGTTTTCTTTTTCTTGATCTGCATTACATTCCAAATTTGCATTTTGAACGTGTTGCTGAGACCCTGACTTGGTGTTTGTTCTGACTACAGCTTGTCCAGTCCAATTGATCAAACAACATTGCATTTATGCTGATTAAGGATTTTGTAGTTGATGTGAATGGGTGGGGCATGGGTTAGTGGTAAAGTTTCTGTCCTCTCTTTCATCTGCCCAGTGTCTTGGTACAGTTGGATATGGTGGAGGGCAGGACAGAGAGTGGGTGGCTGTCTAAAGTTTGTAATTACAACACTCCTCCTCTTAGTTCCTAAAAAGGCCACTTCCATTTCCCTCCACCTCCAGTTTCCTGGATGCTTATCTGTCATGAGATAAATTGCAAAGTGTACATTAGTGTTTTCGTCCTTTGTTCTCCTGTGATCACACTTGATTGCCTTTGACATTGGAGAGGCCTTGTTTTGCTCTGTTGCAGACGACGTCTGTCTTCTGTTAACATCAGACCAGCAGTGTTTATGTGTTTTGTTTGGAGCCTCGCCTGTTCAGTTTTGTGTTTTTGGGTGTATATGATTGAAATATTAGCTTGGTATATTGAACCTTTTTAGTAAGGCTGAAAATATTTGTACAGTTGACTATGGTGGTCACTATTTCTATTAAGTATTGTACACTGTCACGGAAAAAGAAACTTTGGACCACTTTGGACCAATGCAATGGACTCCATCCTTTCAGAATGTTTTACTTTTTTGGCCTGAGATGCTGGATTGGCTGCCGCATCCTCATGTGGCATGTGTATCCAATACTAAGACTTCAGAAGATAAAAAAGATCCACAGGTATAAATCTGGGAGTACAATTAAAACCATGCTTAATGAGTGTGTCGTTCTCTATCTCTGTCTGTGAATAATAGTCCATCAAGCAGTTATAGGGGCGTTGCTCTGACTGGTCAATTACTCATCTTTGTCTAGCAAAGTACTGGCAAATGCAAGGGTTGATATAATTCTAGCAGCTATTACGAATAGAGGCAAACAGGGTCATAGTGAGAGCTCAGAAAGGACTCACTACATTTTGTAGTCACCATAAAATGTCCGTGTGTAATTATGATGCAGTCTAAGGCCAAGAATACAGGATTTACGATGCCAGACTAAAGATGTAGAGTCAAAGGTTAAAATGCTGATTTACTAAGGCCGTAAATTCTGTATAAAGTGTTAGCTTGTTTAGGCCAGGCTTGTGAGGATTTCATCATGCTAATATTCTCTCTAAATCAGTGGTTGAGAATGTGTTTTTGCACATTTTTTGGACCCTCAGAGAAAAACATGGAGACGTTCTGGAGGGTGTCAAACTGATGCTCTAACTCTGAAGTCGAAAAGCAGCTAAATGTTTGCTGGATTCTTCATGTACAGAGAGTGTGAGAATTAGATTGGAGAATGGTGGAAAATTCCAGCAGGAGAGAAGAGGGTACCACAGTGGAGAAGGCTGCTGATTGAAATGAAGAGAAAAAGAGAGCAGGGTTCAGGGCGAGACTAAGGCCGTGAGAGTGAACGACAAAAAGAAAAAAAAGGGTAATGGAGTAAGGGGGAGGAAAAATTGGGAAGGGAATTCACAGGAGAGAGAGAAAGAAAGGAGAGAAAGATAGGGTGTGCATTCATCTGTGAGATGAGATATCTGTCCAGTGATGACTTGACGTATCTCTGATGTCCCAGGGCTAAACTATATTATGTATGTGTGTGTGTATATGCTGAATGGGTGGTGTCCACTCTTGGTTGTGGAGAATGAATAGATCTGGCAGACATTACCAGCTAACCTCTGAGCTGACCAGACAAGCTCACAGGGCACAAGCAAATCAGTTTGATATTTGTTGCTTTAAAAAGTAACCCAATAACTAGTCTCAGCTTTAAACATACACACACACTATCTTACAGACCTTTTACTGCATAGAAAGCTACAGTAAAAAGTAAGATTATGAAGAATTGCTTATGGCATTTTGTAACAGTATATTCTACATTTGTCTTTATTTCAGATATATGTGCCACTAAATATAAAGTAATAAAATCAGAAGGTGGTTGGTTAATGAATATGTTGTTCTAATGCCCTTTCCTGTCTAAGTTGGTGGTTCTTGGCCAAAATATACAACAATGTGGACTAGACCACTGTTTCTCAACCCTGTTCCTGGAGGTACACCAACAATGCACATTTCAGATGTCGCACTCATCTGACCCATCCATTTCAGGTCTTGGAGTCTCTACTGAGCTGATGGATTGAATCAGGTGTGTTTGATTAGGAAGAGTCATAAATGTGCAGTTTTGGTCTCCCTCCAGGAACAGGGTTGGGAAACTTTGCACTAGACTTTATGCTGATAATCAAAATCTGAACAAACTCCAAAAAGTAAGCCAAGAGTGTATAGACAACAGGAGTTAGTTAAGTCAGCCAATTAAACCATAAGTCTTTAAATCCGTATGCTAAGATATGTCATGCCACAACACAGTGTTAACGTGCCTGTTAGCACACCTAACCGCTCCACCCTCCTTCCCTTTTCCACACAGGCAGTGGACTGATGGGCAACTCCTCAGCGTCCTTCATGGGGACGTTCCTGGCCAGCAGTCTAGGCTCCCCTCCCTCACACCCACCACACCCCTCCAGACCACCGTCCTCTCCCTCTTCTCCTCCTTATCGTGGGGGTCCTCACTCCAGCGCCTCTCAGATCTGGTTCCCCCACTCGCATGAAGGTAAGATGGCTCAGTTCCACTCACCTGCTCGTCTGTCTTGTCTGGATATGTGTCCATCCATGTGTTTGTGCCTCTGGACTTTCTCATCGAGAGGAAGCAGCTCTCTCTTTTTTATTCTCTGTGAAATGTGCCGCCCCAGTGGTTTTCGGCAGTGCAGAAAGGGGACAAAAGTTCAGCCAAAGAATCTTGTGGTCTGTGATGTGCATCAACAAGAATTTATGCACACAATGTGCAAACTCAGACACACACAAAACATTGAAGGAAGAACAAGCTAAATGGTCAACAGCATCGCAGCTGTCGTGTAAAAGCCAGTGTGGCTTTTCCCACCATGCCTTATACTAGCTTGGCCTGAGAATGAGCCACACCCGGCCCCCAGCCTGCCAAATCAAGAGCCGGTCTCCTCCAGCACTGGCTCCGGATCCCTACAGATGACAGACTACTACAACTCCGCAGAGAGAGCAATATAGAGAGAGAAACAGCAAGAGTTGGAGTTGCCCAGGCATGCCCAATGCCACTCGGCACTTATTCACACATAAATCCCCTCCGGGCCACGTCCAAATGTGCCAAACAGTCATAAACCATTAGGAGTTCATCCGTGTGTTGTTTGTGTAATCCACAAACTCAGCCTCTCTGAGCGCTGCACTGTCCCCATGCCTGTTATCACTATACCCCAGTCTATTTTCACTTTCCTGCTTCTGGTATGGTGGAATAAAACTCTGTTCCATTTGAAGTTCACACTAGGAGGAGGTGTGTGGAGAAGACTTACCTTATTGAGCCTATCAAGTGGCATAAAGTCCGGTCCACCATTTTGAACGTTTTTAATTCTGGTCAAGAACCACCAATTTAAAAAGGTAGAGTTCAGTTTTGAGAAAATTATGCCATGAACCTCACAAACCAAGGCAAATACAGAAACTTGTTCTTTCCTGTTTGTCTTAATATAGAAGCCTGGTAAACTGTTGGTAGACCGATAAAAGCCTGTGAACCCAGACTCCAGGAAATTACACACAGCCAACCAGTCAGAATGCAATTTTGTGAAACCTCTTTCGATTTTATGTGCAGTATGCATCAGATGGTCTGTGGGTGTTCCATCTAAGGCTAGGACTAATAGAGGACTAGCTCACCAGTAGTCAAGAGACGACTACCCAGAAATGCGCACCATACAATGTGATGCAAAACGTTCACTACCTGTCACGCCACGAAGAGACCAAAACCCAGAGATGTTGGTATGTCTCTTTGGCCAATCGCACGTTGATCATTATCCCAAAGAAGCTGGACAGTTTTAATAAGAATGATGATAATAGTTACGTTACTAAGTAATAAGGCTGATTATGAGTGGGATTATGATAGCAAGCTATTATCTGTATTGCAGTTTAATTGTGCAGAACATGGTGTGAAAGTGATTGAATCCTGGCTTGCCATCAGCATCATTCAGCTCTCTCCTCTTTAAGATAATTGCAAATTGTCTTTTCTTCAGTTTACATAAAAAAAGCAAGTGATCAAAATGAGAAGCACAATTACCCAGCCTATTCTCTGCACCCTGTGGGATGGAGTCTCCCGCCAGCAGCAGCATAAGCGTATCTGATAGAGTACTTTAAAGATATCCTAAAATTCTTTATGCCTCAATGTCTGTGAACAGTTTATTATGGCACTATTGTCAATGTAACTTATTTCTGAATATATTGTGTTTGTTTATAAAATCAGATTCATTGTGACAAGTGACATTATCGTTTAAGAAAAAATATCAAAAATACAGTATCTGTTGTCACTACATAACTGATCTATATTTCATATGCACCTGTCTGCAGTTAGCACAATGGGGTGTATTATTGTACTAAAATATTTTGTAAATCAGTATTTTTTCCCTGTATAAATATACTTGACATGCAAATATAACTATTATTTGTTTTTCATAGGATATTTCTTTAGGTTTAAGTTTATATCTTGAATTAAGGATTTTACCCCTCTTGCAAACAAGCATAAACATAAATCTAACAAAATGTAAATATGAAAAATGCCAATTCACAGCAACTCTTTAATCACAGATTTATTCATTCCCTGACTACTGTAATGCTCAGTGACACATCAGATATATCAAGGATAAATCACCATACTTTAGTTGCCAAATACATTTTGCATTGAAATGCATTGCTTTTTTACCTGTTTTAAATAGGAGTAACAATTTAATATAAAGTGTACTTGTTACACGTCAAATGTACTCACTATTATAATAACAATTATTAAAGTAACCCTAATCCTAACCCTAGTAAGTACATGTAGTTAATTAATATTACTCAGTACTTAAATGAATAATTACAGTGCAACAATGAAACCTTAAAACAAGGTGTAACCAATGTATAATTTTGTAGTAACAATATTTGATTAGCTTGAATTAGCTAAGTAAGAATAAAATTAAACTTCTGCAAACTGCCCTGGTTTCCAATGGGATTTGACTCTCAAAGGAGTAGACTGCAACTGTATTAATCTCCTGATGCGTGACTACATAATGCCATAACAGTGCGTAACAAGTCAGTGGCATACATTCTGATCACTTCAGCCCATAAACAACAACTATATTAAATTTCTTGTAGAAGGGGGGTAGTGAAATACAGAAAACACAGGGAAAGCCCAGCAGGCACATTGCCAGCTGGTCTATGTCCAAATTACAGTGTTAACAGTGCCAGAGGCACTTTTTCTCTTTTTTTTTTCACTTGTTCTTGTGGTCAAACTGGTGCTTTGCTGGGCAATCTGCGAACATCTCTCAAAATGGTAGTTTCTCCACTGACTTGAGAACCAAGCATAACAACTTGCAGTTTTACAAATTGTGACATATTTTAATATCTCAAGCAAAGTGTTGTTATGCCATCACAAGCTGCTATATTTAAATGATTTTAAATAAAGAAAGATAGGTCATTTGGATATGCGTTGTATTGCCACGTTTCCAATGTAGCTATGTTGATTATAATTATAAAATTGTTGTTGCCTAAAGTTAGCAGTTCTTGGGTCAAAATGGTTTTGTGGCCAGTATGTTTTTTTAGGTTTTTTTTTTTTTTTTTGGCACAGAATCACAGTTTGCATGGCGGAACAGTTGCAGATTGGCCACCACGTCCCTGGTGGTGGAAGAAGGGCTTCTGGCTCTTTATAGCCCTCATGCATCACTTGTTTCATCTCTCTCAATCCAATCATGTCTTTTCTCTGTCTGTAGAATGCAGGCTGTCCTCTCCTCCCCCTCCTCCATTGCCAGGCTCCATCACTTCCTTTCAATTAGCAGTCCTGATGAGTACCATTCACCTCCTCCCAACCTCCTCTGTCTTTCCTCTCCACCCTCTGCCATTTTTGTACTGCTCTGTCACTTCTTCTCAATTTGCAATCTCGACAGGCAGCTTTATCTGCCCCTCTCTGTCTCTCCTTAAACAATTTACTCTGGGCTATTTACAGATGCATGCTTGTATGCGCTGTCATGAGCAGACACAGGGAGAACGATTGGCTGTCCATGTGAACAGGAAGATTGAGAGATAGGATTAGCAGGGATGTGCAAATTGTGTACCATTAGCATTTGTAGAAGTTCCAGCTCTGTTCGAAGAATCTGCCTGTGTAATAACAGCTTTGTTTTTATGATAAAAGTGCTTTTAACTGGTTTGAGCATAAAGTTGGCTATTATTTAATTCATGAGCTGAAATTTTAAAGAAATTTGCCACAACTCACAAGCTGTTAAAATGAAATGGAATGACAGGAAGAGGGATTTACTGAATTGCAACCAAAAGAAATTCAGCAAAATTACAAAGTTCTGTATGGTCAAAATAATTAAGATAGTAGAACTATTCAGCACTATAAATGTTTTCAGACAGTAATGATGTCAAAATTAGATTTCTTTATGCTATATTATTTTACCATGATCAATAAAATGCATTAAATATGTCTGAAATAAGTCAAAATAATTGTTTTTATCATTTGTAATTCAAATTGTAAAAGAAATGTATTTATAGCAGTTCCAAATTATTTATACTACTTCAGATTTCAGTTTTAATTCTGCATCCTGAATTCACATCAACAGTAATGAGCTATCACCGATAGCAAGGCATTTAATCTCAGCTCCAGGGAGACTGAACATATAATAAATTCATGGCACGGTTCTGTGGCAAAACCATTTTAAATGGTTATGGAAACAAATACAATCTACATGTTTTCCAAACATATTATGGTTCTGGTATATTCTTTACGCACTGTTTTAGGTACAGTGAGCCTTCTAGCTTTTCTTTTTTTTTTTTTTGCTGATTTTGAGAAAGTTTTTCCTGTAAGTATCCTGCAATAAGCTGGAGTAGCATCTTACTTGGATAATAACAGTTCTGCATGTGCTGAGTGAGCTGGTGTCAATCATTTGCAGACAGCTGCCGTGTCTGTGAGTGCAACAGTGTTAGCAGCATTAATGTCAGCATTAAGCAGTAAAACCTGCCTCATCTAGCCTGCTGGCACAGCACCTTCCCTTGTCCTGGCCAGATTAACGGCTGAATGTGCAGTGCAATGCCCAGCGGTGCCCGCTCACCTGCCCTAAGAGGCCTCAGTTTAGCACAGAGCAACCAGCCACTATCGGGTGCAACCAGACGTCACTGTGAAACGGGATTATGCTGCCAAGTGTCACGCATAGAAACACAAAGACACCAGAGAAACAGCCTAAGACTGATTTGCATAACGCAAGCTTGTATCACACTTTTGCATAACCCACAGAAGTAATGCATTGTTCAAAGGGAGCCTTATTTTTTTCCCATTCTTAAATGAACTGGCATAAATGAATGTGCTTATTAATGCTGACAGGCAAAAGAAGATATGTGACCCTGGACCACAAAACCAGTCTTAAGTCGCTGGGGTATATTTGTAGCAATAGCCAAAAATACATGGTATGGGTCAAAATTATCAAAAACATTTTTTTGCCAAAAATCATTAGGATATTAAGTAAAAATCATGTTCCATTAAAATATTTTGTAAATTTTGTTCTGTAAATGTATTAAAACTTAATTTTTGATAAGTAATATGCATTGCTAAGAACTTAATTTGGACAACTTTAAAGGCGATTTTCTCAGTATTTTTTATTTTTTTGCACCCTCAGATTCCAGATTTAAAATAGCTGTATCTCGGCCAAATATTGTCCGATCTCAACAAACCATACATCAATGGAAAGCTTATTTATTCAGCTTTCTGGAGATATATAAATCTCAATTTTGAAAAATTGACACTTAAGACTGGTTTCGTGGTCCAGGGTCACATATTTTAAAAATGTGGCTAACCAAACAGCTGCTGTTTCCCATTGACTTCCATAGTATGGAAATGTATATCTGGGGACCAGATACTGTTTGGTTACCCAAATTTTTCAAAATATATTTGTGGTCAGCAGAAGAAATAAATTCATACAGGTTTAGAACAACATTATGTGAGTAAATGATGACAGAATTTTTTTCAGGGTATTTTATAGAAGGTAAAAGGCAGTGTTATCTTTACCAGCCTGAGAATGCACAGTGTTAAAAAAAAAAGTATAAAAAATAAATAAACAATAAATAAACCAACAAACACAAACTAGCCAATCTGACACAAAAACAGCTGAGGGGCTTGAATTATTACTTCACTGCACTTCTCAATATAAACATAATACTGTCCAGGTTGCAGCAGGTTAACTGTTTTTGGTGAATCAGGAAATATTTCCTTTTCTTCAGTAATGTAATGTACTCTGGAAAAAAATGTCATAAATATCACTCTATTATAAGTATTTTAAATGTCACACAGTCACAGTCAATCAGAGCACTATAATTGTCTCAGAAAGTCATGAGGCTAACATTTATCACATATTTAAAGGTTAAGGTCTTCTCCTTTACTAAGCTTCAAAGGCTTGTGCTTGAAAGGTGTTTGGTTTTCTTGTAAATTCTTTCCCCATGGCTTTGTTGTGTTAGTCACAGATTTTGGAGAGTCGAGACAGCTGAAATAAAGTTGATCCTTGGCCTTTTTCTCAAATCACCACATGTTCTGTGGTGAGGAATCTTTGCTTATTGTTTTACAGGGTTATCTCTTACCTCAGCACTGGGAACTTTGTGAGATTAGCATGGTGAGAACCATATGTTCAGGAGACAATATTCATCCATTACTTCAATCCCCAAGACTGAACTTGTCTTCTTGTTTGCATTGCAAACCCAAATAGGAATGGCAAATATGACATCCAAAGCCTGTGGTTATTGGTGAATATGGAGCACCAGCTGCATTGGAACAGGGGGATTAGATCCGGACCAAAATGCTTAGAGCCAAAAGAAATGTGGCTCAGTGATTATTGTCTTGTTATCAGAGTTTTTCTTGCCTTATTGCTCTCTCTTTCTTCCTATCTCACACTCTTACTTCTCTCAGACTTTGTCTCTAATTTGATCTTTTTGGACATTTCCACTGATATGATGACCTTCTTTTTGTTCTTTTTTCACAGCAGTCCCAGGGTATCCTCGCTTCTCAGGGAGTCTAGCCCACACCTTTCTTCCCATAAGCCATTTGGATCACCATGCCAACAGCGGGGTCCTCTATGGACAGCACCGTTTCTATGATACACAAAAAGGTGGGCAAAATGACAATTCTGTTTATTTCATAAACTTTTACATTGATTGCTAAGCTGGATGTTTTATATGTAGCTCTATTTCTCTGTTGTAGTCTCCAAATATGATTTGCCAGTTTAAATGACTAACATCCCTATCTGATCTACTTTACAGAGAACTTCTATTTAAGAAGCCTCCCGTCCCAGCCCCCACTCATCTCAGCCAATCACAACATCCAGCCCATGTCAAGGGCAGGATCAGGACAACCCCAGGGCTCATGCAGCAGGGACAGAGATGCAGGAAGTGGGATGAGCCTACAAAAGGGTCTTAAAGAGCCTAGCATAGACAGAGGTGTGGTTTCAGCTGCAAAAGATAAAGACAGGCCTAGTAGTAAACATGATTCTAAAGACCGCCATCACCACCAACTACCCCATCATCACTCCCATCAACTCCAGCTCCACCCACAACACCCAGCTACTATGGAAGAGATGAACGGCAGGGGACACAAGGCCACTCTGCCTATGGAGTATAAGGAGCATCCACAGAGCATAGGAAAGCCTCTTAGTGCCTGTCTGCACAATGGAAAGATGCTAAATGGGGACCATGGAGCTGGGGCAAAAGGCTCCATGACTACTTGTGGTGGAGATGGGGTGGGTAGAGGTCACGTAGGGTCCAATAATGTCCAAAACAGACACATGGGTGGTGGCACTAACGGGCGCTGTGGTAAAGAGGCGATAAGTGGGGAGATGCAGATCAGTGAACAGCCTCCTACAGACTGTCTGGAGCGAGGTCAGGCACTGCAGCATTCTTTGCCCTACTCTGTGGCTCCTCCACTGCCCATGGCTGCTGGAGGGGGGCATCCAAGTGGCTTCCACTGTCTGCAGCTCCATCCTGGCCACCCCCATCATCCACACCAAAACCGCCACTCACACCATCACCCTGACTTTTTCTGCCCTCCACCTCCAGCCCCTATGGGAAATCCTTCCTTACATGATAAAGGAATCAATAGTGGTGGCTGCAGAGACCCCAAAGTGACTGGAGCCACATTTGTTCCATCTGTTAGCCACCTTGGGGAGAAAACTGGAGGAACCTTCCAGATGGGCAGCTCTGAGTGCCAGGGGGTTGGGGGTGGAGGGAACAGTGTCAAGGACAAGACCATGGAAAAGACTGGCAATGGGGGGCATCATGGTAACTGGCCCAGGAAACAACAGCATCAACCCCCGACCCAGCAGCAGCATCCCTACAGAAAAGCGGAAAAAGCCCCTGACTGGATGCACAACCACCACCATCACCTACAGCAACAACAGCAGCAGCAACAGCAGCAGCAGCAAAGCCATTCCCAACAACACCATACTGTTCGCTCCCGCAGTGCTGACTGCATCAACAGTATGGAAACAGATATCTTCAGATCTACATTGACTCAGGAGACAAAGACTGTTCATCCTCTACCCAACCAAACCAACACCAATCCCCAGCCCTACAGAGACTGCTCACACTCCGGGCCTCCAACCATTCCCTCACCGCTTGCTGGAAAGACCATGACCCACCACACGGGTGGAGGAGGACATGGAAGCTGCTCTATGCAGCGAGATGGACAGAAGGTTGCCCGAATTCGCCACCAACAGCACGGTAGGGCTGGCCCCGATAACCCTGGCACAGACATGACCCAGGCTACTGGGAACCAGGAGATGAAGCGGAAGATGGAAATGTCTCCTTACAGCTACAACAACAATGCGCAGCATCACCCACATCAGCAGCCATCAGTGCCACCTTGGGCCATGCAACCTCATCACATCCACTCTGAAGAGAACCAGCACAAAGCTTACATGGAAGCTAACAGTGGAGCTGCCAACAACAGACCACCCACACAACAGCAGCACCAGACAGCAGGAATGGGCCCTCCTCCTCCTCCACCTCCTCCTCCCCTTCATCCAGCTCCTCCTCAAAATCAGCAGGAAGTCACAAACTCACAGGGAGAGAACAGTGCCATGAAGAACCTTCTGAAGTACAGCAACCAGCAGCCTCTCCTCCTGTCCCAGAAGAGCCCTTTCGGAGGGCTTGGGAACCTCAAAACAGGGCCTAATGGCACCAGCTGCTCTATTCAGGGAGGCAAACAGACCCTACCCTCCAGGAAAGGCCAGGGCCATGAAAGCGAGCGAGCTGATTGCGGTGGACGTGCCCGAGAGATAGGAGATGCCCCACATGTAGAGGGGGAGGTGCGACAGCCTCCGGTAGGGATTGCAGTTGCTGTGGCAAGACAGAGAGAGCCACCATGCCAAGCATCAGGCAGCCATCCCAGCAGCCGACAGGGGAGGGTGCACTCCACCATGAAAGGTAAGCTTGACCTTTGATCTGTCAGGGCCTTCCTAAACAAACAACAGGCAGGGACCCAGAGCAGTTTGTTTATTCATGACCTCTGGAAGACTTCATTGATGAAAAATAAATAGCAGAACTAGCCAAGACCCAAAGTGGAAACAGCTTTTCCCTCTTACAGCTGAAAGTGCCGGTGCATGGGGAGAGAGAGCACACATGCCACTGTAGAGAAAGGCTGCTCAACAGCTGTTTGCATGCTGAGTGCCAAAGACAGTGAGAGTTGCAGATGAGTGAAAATCATTGATGTAAATTTGTTAACCATTTTGTAGGCACTCCACGCTCCATGTATACTTTAGATTCACCAGGAGAGGAAGAGAGGAAAAGGACGGGTGTAGAACACATGGGGCACCGGTGCCTAGAGAGAGAACGAGACGTGTATATCAGGTGAATGATCCACCTCTCACGCACTTCTTTTTCACTTGTCACACACGCTCAACCCCTGACCTTTTACCTGTCTCTAATCTGGCTTTGCAGGGATAACAAGGAAAGGGTGGAATTTGCACACATCCATCCGTCTAACAGTTGCCATGGTGACCTCACCTCTCATATCATGGTGCCAGGTGGCACTTCCATGCAGTCGAGCCAATTAGGAGACCCGGCTGCACATACGCACTCTGCTCACCACCACTGGATGCCACGCACAGGAAGTCCCTCCCTCTGGATGACAGGTCACTCCTATGGTCAGTAATAAGTGTTGAGTATAAAATGCGTCTTCAGTCGTTGTCTTGTTACTTTTTTGGTAATTGTGAGGTTCATATGTTAATTTTTGCTTCTACTAATAAATGTATGTTTTAAAAATTATAAACTG
Source organism: Cirrhinus molitorella (assembly GCA_033026305.1). Lineage (NCBI taxonomy): Eukaryota > Metazoa > Chordata > Actinopteri > Cypriniformes > Cyprinidae > Cirrhinus > Cirrhinus molitorella. Next base: position 15,336,861 of record CM065117.1, read on the forward strand.
TGTTGTGTCCTTAAAGTTCTCATGTGTTTTGTAGGTATTGGCCACACAGCTCTGCACCAGAATCTCCCACCTGGGTTTTCTGCAGCTATGCCTGCCCCTCTTCAGCCAGTTCTACCCCTGCCCCAGGACCCTTCCACCCAACTGGTGGTGCTACCCAGTGAGCCTGCCACACACCCAGCTACTCACCTTGGTATACCATGCTGTTTTCTGCCTAGTATTCTCATTTCCTCCCATATCCTCAATTTATTTGCCCTGCTGAGCATGACCCATTTGTCAGATTTAGCATTCATTCATTTTGTGAGGCACACAGCAGCTCTCATGGGTTTCTACCTGAAGATTTTACTGTCACGTTGCCAAGCCTAAAAAAATATGCTTAAGTTTCAAGGATATAAGTTCACTTCAAGCACTATATGGCTCAAACTTGTCATCGACACTCTTGTAGTGTGCACATTTAAAAAAAAAAAAAAAAAAAAAACATGCACTGACTAGTTGCAGGCATTACAGGTGGTTTAAAAATTTTAGACTTGTTTGAAATATGGTCGACTAGACTTCAGATGTGCCCCATATCCCAAAGAATGAGAGAGCAGCTATGAATAACAGCCAATGAAATTGCTAAGATGAAATTGTGAAAACATGCAAGAGGAGAGCACACAATCGCACAATCGCAAGTGTTTCCTGTCAACCACCTGCTCCACCCAACATGGTTTGGGTCAGGATGCTTTCACCACCCCCCTCAAATCTACTGCCATATGTGCTCTAAAACACGCTGACGTAAGAATACCTCCCAGCCTTATAGCTCTACACAGGCCTCTGCTCCGCAAACAGGCTGTGAAATCTAATTATCTTCATGTCTTCGAAGGCACACTTCCTTCCGTGCTCCACAGGAATTCCAGCTGAAAGGGGAAGTGCATCCACAAAAGCCTTCCCCCGGGAAACATTAGTTAAGCTGGGTTAATGTTCCAGAGCAAAGGTCCATGATGCGTCAAGGCAAGCACAGGGGTGGGAGAGGAGGGGGTCAGGCTGAACATGCACATTAATGATGCTATGTGAAATGGGAAGAGTAGAAAAACACATTTGACTTGCGGAGGCAGGGGCTGAAGATGTGTCATTGTGGATGTGCACTGCTGGATTTCTGTTCCTGCCAGGGGAACGGTAGGAGTTTATCCCTGACATGGGAACTAAGAAGTCGCCTAGACTACATGCTGTAGTATGGGTCCACTGTGGTTTTCAGAGAAGGGGATTTTTCAAGGGAGTGAACATAGTTTGTCAAATGCCAAGCTTCTCATGCTAATATTTATTCTAATGGGAACTGCTTCCATTTGTTCACTTTCATCTTAATCAAATATAATTATTATTGAAAGCATGTATCATTCTGTGCTCACATGGCTGGTTTGGAGACTTCTAGTGTGAGAAAAATTGAGGGAGGAATGTAGTAAGTGTGAGAAAATGAAAGTGGTGAACAGGGAGCAAGACACCGAAAAGAGCGTGGGAGTGCTGGTTGATGGGTCTCTCTCTCCCATGCACTCAGTGTAGGCCAGAGTTATTATAGATATAAAAATCTCACAAGGTCTCAACTTATTTTTATTTAAATTTTGCTTTTTTGTTTATATTTTTTGAGTAAACCATGCCTTTAACATATCAGAAAGGGGCCTCGCTGTCTGATTGGGAAGATAGAACTGATATTTTTGATAGAACACATCGACAGTCAGAGGTTGATATAAAACCAACCAGTATTAAAGAATCCAAGACTTTGTAGCCATACCTTCATACTGTAGTGCACATTCATATTTGTTTAGTTTTCAATCTTTTGCTTGTTTTTATTTTTCTTGTAAAAAATAGCTACTAGTTGTTGTCTTTATAGTTTTCATTAGATATAATATCCTTAGTATAAGCGGTGTTTGCATAAGATGTGGATATGCATCTCATCTGTATAAGTATGTCTATGCATAAGCAGGTGCAATGCATATTTTTTAAGTGGTTCAGGTAAAGGTGTTGATCTCTATGTGAGACTCATTGTGAGATATATTAACATTCTGTTGCCTAACATGGCCTTCCACATGATTCCCCACAACACTAACACTTCACTTTCTCTCATTAGATGTGATGGAGCAGCCTGGTCTATGGCCCCCAGTCTACAGGGCCCGTGGGGCCCACTCCCACATGCAGCATCCTGCTGTGTATCCTCGTTCACAGTTTCTACGGCAACAAGAGCTTTATGCTCTCCAGCAACACCAGCAGCTGCAGCATCAGCAACACCCCAGCCATCACACGCCACCACCCCCATCACACAGAACAGCAAACAATACAGAGCTGCAGCAGAGAGCCACAGCCAACCACAGCCAGGTACACAAAAATGCATAACCCCTCATATAACCATTGTATAGCAGAGTGTAAAAAATGCAGTGGTTTAGAAACAGCTGGGCTTTCAAATGAGCTAATGCTTGACACCTGATACTGAGAGAGGATGCACTCCTTTCCGTGGAACTAGACAGCCATTTTTGTGTGCAGGGGAGTAAACAACATTTGGAGCCAATAAATCATGAGTTTCATTTTTAAAAATCCCCTTATAAAACCACAACTGCTCCCTAGGATCTATAACTTCCTCCAAGGTCCAGTTACATTCTAGACATACAAAACCAAATGCAGCCAACTGTGGACTGTGGCAAGACTGGACCAAGCACTACTCTTCTTGATTGCAGGTCTAAATCAATATATCTGAGCAAGTAGGGCCTAAATGAAAACCTGATTCAGCAAAACAGGGGTGCCAAATTGCAATTATGTTGATGTGAAGATTGCATGACCTGGCAGACTTCAGAATATTTTTCAGTTACCTTTAATTAACCGAACTGCCCAGATCTCATTTTGGGGATTGAATTCTCTTTATGGATTTTCCCATCTAATTATTTTGATGCTTAGGTGCAAAAGAAAGCAGAAGAACAGAGCATGGAGCTAGAAGACATTCTCTCTGACCCCAGGACTCCCAAACCTGCTAAGTGCTATGCCTACGGCCCATCCAACCGGGCCTCCTCACCTCCCAGAGGCTCCACTGCCCACTTGTCACCCTGCTGCCAGTCCCCTTGTATGCGGCCTCACCCTAAAAGCACACCCTCTACTCCCTGCCCTGCCCCAAGTCCAATAGCTGCTACACCCCGCTCACCAGCCATCAGTCCTTCTCCATCACAGTTGCCCAAAACTGTTGAGTCCCAGGAAAAGAGGGTGGAAGGGCAGCCACCACAAGACTATCCCCAATCCATGGAGCCTGGTAAGGATTTATTCTTCTTTACATAACTATTAGAAATGCAATGCAATGTTTTAACATGTTGACTTGTAATAGTTTTGGAATTTGTGTGGTTGTTCACTCTAGATTTGTGTCTTTGAAGCTAAGGTGCCTGCTTTAAGTCATCGTGTCTCAAAAACACATGAACCACATGTTGGTTATTATTCATGCTGAGCCCCTCATGCAGAAACAATCAGGCCTTTTTTTAGACTCTGTGGCTCTGTGTGGGCGGCTATATAGGCAAGAACACGATTGACTAAGCTGCTGATAGATGCAGAAAATGGCTGCCAGCTCAGCTCCCCAGCGCCATCACTACAGTAATGATGGAGAAACACCTTGTCCAGACTCACCCCCATCCCCCAGCCCACACCCTCTTTATCATCATTAACACCTCACTAACTGTTATAGCTTGCCAGAGGGTACAAAAGTGTCAGAAAGAGAGCTCTGTTTTACCTCGAAATTACCCCCTTAACAGCTGCACTTCTTAAAGTTGAATGAAGATCAAGGCATAGTGTCGCTGCCATGTGGAATGAAAGTGTTCTTGTTCAGATCTCTGGTGCAAAGCTTATTAAACTTGTCACCCCTACTGTATAAGGTTGTCAAAAATAAGACAGTTTTGTATGCACAACTGAGTTTTGTTTATGTTCCCTGTGACAGATCTACCACCAGGATATACCTATCCTGAAATCAACATGGGATATAGGAATGGCCCCACCACTCAAGATGTGCAACTGGCAGAGCCTGCTGATCTGGAGGCTGTTCAGACTGAACCTGTTGAACACTCTCCTCCAGCTCTCTCCAGCTTGAGAGAGGGCCTAGAATGTCATGCAATGGTGAGGCCACTCCAAGAACCACAAGAGCCAACAATGGAAGTTAATGCCACTAGTCTGGCTGAGGAACAGCCTGAGGGTGTATTTGTGCAAGGGGAGGAGGTCGAGACAGTCATGGCCATGGGCTGCTGTGAACCCGTAGAGGATAATCAGGAAAAGGAGCATGCCGAGATAATTTGCACGCCTGCTGAAGTTTCAGGCTGTGAAGTAGGACAGGTACCTACCCTATCATCTGAGGAAGTAATCCATCAAGAAGAACCAATTGTTACCTTTGAGGAAGAAGTGGGTGAAGATATACCTCCTCAAGAGAGCGAAGACATTGACACACTGAAGGATCAGAGACCTCCAATACAACAACAACCGTGTATCTCTGATTGTTCACTCAACCAGCTGCCAAACACCACCGCCCAAGCAGAGGTTGTAGTGGTGGCTGAGGAAGATCAAGAAAAAAACTATGTGAAGGTTCCATCTCCAACCACGAACACCTGCTCCCAGAGTCTCACAACAAGTTACTGGAGTTTGGAGCTCTTGATTGCAGCAGCCTTCTGTGGGGACTGTCCTCCTCCCTCTCCACCTTCCTCTTACCAATCCCAGAGATACTGTGGCCCACTAAACTCTACCTATCATGGCATGGAATTGCTGAGTGAGCTGGCTGACCTGGAACTGCAACGTTATCACCAAAGTTGTGGTAAAACTCAAGGTACGTTATTGAAGAGGGCTCTTGATCTGTGTTGTTCTGCATCTGTTGTATTCTGCCACGGTTAAGCTTTCTGCAAACGGTGGTTTGTTTGTCTCTAAACAGCACTCATTTGTGAAAAGGTGGTTTGTAATCACAAAAGCAGTTGGTGTTTTGACTCCAGAGCATTGTCTAGGCTAATTAGCTATTTAACCTCTTTTAAAGCTTTCCTCATATTATCATGTTTTTTATCTGAATGAGGAAACACTTTAATCTGTGATATCTTATAGAGCAATCTGCATCTGTTTCATGAAGAACAATCTGATATTTGTAAATCAAGACATAAATTAGGCTTTCATTTCAGTCTTTCCTACAAGGTCTGTTTCTTGCTAGCATAGCTACCAGATAAATAGCTAATTCTTCCTATTTTATATGGCAGATTTCACATTATGAGAGCCATAATATATTTTTGTTGTGTTTCTTTTTCTCCATCATAGAAGAAGATCAATGGATTTTTGACCTGCAGAGTCTTGCTACTTTGGCAGCAGCTCGTTCCCTTGAATTGGGCTCACAAGATAGCAGCACCACAGATGCTGAGAAGCAGTTTCCTGCTCGAAGAACTCTCAATTTGCGCAGAAAATGCAGCTGGACTCCTCGCCATGAGCCGGTAACTCATCCTTGTTTTTTTTCATAAGCATAAGCTAGAATGCATAAACATTTGCTCAGTTTTTTATTATATATCTAACAATAGAACACAATAAATATGTTAATTACATCTATATTGGCATCCCATCTATCTAGTCCAGGGGTATCCAACTCGATTCTGGAGGGCCGCTGTCCTGCAGAGTTTAGCTCCAACCCTAATTAAACACACCTGAATTAGCTAATCAAGGTCTTACTAGGCCAGGAGTGCCCAAACTTGGTCATGGAGGGCTGGTGTCCTGCAGAGTTTATCTCCAACTTGCCTCAACACACCTGCCTGGAAGTTTCTGGAATACCTTGGGTTGAGGCACGCTGGAGCTAAACTCTGCAGGATACCAACCCTCCACGACCCAGTTTGGACACCCCTGCTCTAGTCTCTAGTCAAGGACTGTAACAAACTAAAAGTTGGATAACAGAACAGTATTAACTCAGGGCTAGAACAAGAGGTCTGTCCTGATTTCATTCAAAACTGGAGAAACTAAGGAAAGGGTTGTTTGGTTTGGTTGCTCCAGGTTTGCCCTGTGAAAGGTACCATGGACAGTATCGATGGGCAGGAGTTGGAAATGCGAGTGAGGCTAGCAGAGCTGCAACAGCGTTACAAAGAGAAGCAGAAAGAACTGGCTAAACTCCAGAGAAAGCATGATCACCAGTAAGAACCATACACCAATCACAAAACTATTAAATTGTTTATCTCTCTACACACACAAGCCTGTCATAGCACTAGAGCTGTACTGCAATGGTCGCTAGTAGGCATCCCTAGTTATCGTTGCCCTGGCAACAGTTGCCAACGTCAATACCCCTAAAATGTCATTTGATGCTAAAAATAATCATTTTTGCTACGTTTTTTGACACTAGTGGCACAGAAATTACACACTTCATAATGAAAGTATGTTTAGCAAAAGGAAATCATGTTTTTCTTTAGGAAAGAGGAGACTCCTCGCAGTCCAGCACGTCGAGGCCCTGGTAGACCTCGCAAACGCAAATCAGTCCCTGGTCTTGGCTCCGGGGCCATTAATGAACCCCAGAAAAAAGTAAAGTAAGTACCTCCTGTTCCCCTGTCCTCTTAGCCCGCATCTCACACACACAGCAGATAAGCCTCCCATATCAGTGCAACCCAGCAGACGACTCCACAAACCATAAACAGGAAACAGGAGAATTCATCTGACCTCGGTGAGGAAGTCCAGTTACGCTTTATCTGTCCTAATCAGTACTGGGCCTGAATTGCATTACATGCATTTGGCAGCGCAAAGCGGTTGGCTGTGTCTTCATATCTCCTTGCAAAGGTTCCACTGTGTGTTTGCTTGGTTCAGGCTTAAAGACAGTATCCTAAATCTGTGTACATACACTCTGTGTGCGCGCTTGTCAATAAACTTGTTCAGTGTCTGCCAATCGCTGATGTGAATGGCATGCCTGTCCTGCAGCAGCCGGGGGGGAATCAACAGGCTGTGGATGTAATTAGAGCGCTGTGAATTCTCTTCTAATCTATTATATTACTGGGAATGTGACAGATTCCTGTCGTTTAGCACTTGGGTCAGTGTAGGCCAGGAGCAGAGGAGGTCACGTTGACACACGCATTGTTACACTACAATTAATTAGTGTGCGAGTGTGCTGTTGTGGAGGACAGCTGCATATGTAGACAGTAGAAAACAAGGCAGTATGCTGATTTAGAATCATAGCACATGACTATTGTTAGGATTGATAGAGTGATTGTACTGTGTTCCTCAATGCCTGCTGGTATAAAGAGGATCTGTCAATGTTTGGATCTCTCCAGAGCTTTGAAGAGTGTTATTGACACTCCAAACACCCCCAAAACCTTCTTCGATCTCTCTTTCTCATTGTGTTCCCGGCCGTCCCACTGTCATGTCACCTCCTCTCTGTTTCCGCCCGCTTGCTTCTGCCCTCGTGCCAACCAGCCGCCACAATGTGATTCCATATGACAGTGACACCCAGACGCACGGGCAGGCAGCCAGAGCCCCTCACCGAGGGCAGTGTGTTTGTGTGTGCGTGTGTGCTTGTCTACTGTATATAAAGGAGGACAGTGTGTCTTGTAGCATTTAACAGGCTAGCAGCCAGATAGTCATTGTGTACAACATCACACTAGATTTTCTGCTATCATGCTCAGGGCAGTACTGCTTACTCACCCTTTGGCAAAAACCATTGTTTAAATCAAAATGTAATTTATGTGCAGTGATATTTTAATGTTATTAAATAATATTTATGTATTTTAAATAACATTTATTTGTTTGCATATATATATATATATATATATATATATATATATATATATATATATATATATGCATGATATTGTTATGATGTTGTTATGTCACTGTTGTGGAGAATTTTATTTATTTATGTACAACAGACTTTTTGGAAATACACTACCAGTCAAAAGTTTCGAACAGTAAGATTTTTAACGTTTTAAGGCATTATCTTCTGCTCACCAAGCCTGCATTTATTTGATCATAAATACAGCAAAAGCAGTAATATTGTGAAATATGTTTACTATTTAAAATAACTGCTTTCTATTTAAATAAATATTCAAATGTAATTTATTTATTGTGATCAAAGCTACATTTTCAGCATCAGCATTACTTCAGTCTTCAGAGTCACATGATTCTTCAGAAATCATTCTAATACAAATTTTTATCAATATTTAGCAGTTGAGTATTTAACACTACATTTTTTTTTCAGAATTATTTGATAAATAGAAAGATCCACAGATCAGTATTTATCTGAAATAAAATTATATAAACTATAGAAATGAATACTTTTATTTAAAAGAATGTTTTGAATTGATCAAATGATAAAGATGATAGTGATAGTGATGATAAAGACATTTATAATGTTACAAAAGATTTATATTTCAGATAAATTTGTCAAAGAAACCTGAAAAAATTCTACTCAGCTGCTTTTATGTTTTCATGTTTTTGAGCATCAAATCAGAATATTGAAATGATTTCTGGAGGCTTTGAAATCACAGGAATAAATTATATTTTCAAATACATTCAAACAGTTATTTTAAATAGTGGGGCTGATTATTGTTTTCTAAATACTTAACTAATACTCTTTTTCATGTTTTTAGCAATCACGTTTGCATAATTTAACCAGCTCCATATTTACGGCTTTTATGACAGGGTATACTTGCTCAGTAGCTTGGTACAGCATTACACTTGTGATGTTGAGCACTCAGGTACGAGTCTTGTAAATTTCAATTCATGATAAAAGAAAGCTCAAAGGCTTAACGATATAATAATGCTAAAATAGTATGATTGCCTCAGCAAATGCATATTTATCTCATGCCAGATTCTCATTTATTCATTTCAGATGAAACTGAACTGCTTTTAGTGCCACTCACTATTTATTTATTTATTTTTTTCACTTTTAAAGTGTCATGTAATGTGCAAGAAGCAAAGTAATAACATTCAGCAGAAATGTCGCCACTGGCACAAGAGAACAAAGTCTAAACTGAGGGTAAAGAACAGATTTAGCAAGTTACTTCCCCTCAGGCCACCTAAGCTTGTTTTGACAGCTAAAGGTGAATTCATTTATAAATCAAATTCAGATCGTATGCTAAGTGGAATCAGGTTTGGAACCAGAATCTTTACATTTCTTACAATCCCTTCACTAACTGTCCTGTTTTGGTTTGTTGCTGTTGGACTTGTGGGTAACAGTGCGACACGGCATTGCTTAATAACAAGACACTTTTAACAGACAGGTTCACACGTTTTCTAGTGCAGGTGACTGCATTGAGGCATTGTCACTTGCTGCTTTCCATTTAGCCTCTTGTGATTGAGGGCAGTGGGTCAGTAGGTAATAACTCTAGCACACATTCTATGTGTATGTGTATGTGTGTGTGTTTGTGTCTGACACCATGGCTGTGCTTAAAATTCCTTACAGTGATGTTCAATGTGTGTGTGTGTGTGTGTGTGTGTGTGTGTTTGAGAGAGCTCTGCTTAATTAGCCGCCGTGGGCATGCACCAGGGGGTGGGGCCATGTCACATAGTGTTTGTCAGTTCGTTGCGCAGTAGGGTCTACCTCACGGGGAAAGAACACACACTCCATCATGGCCTCTGTCCCTGTGCCTGTCAGTCACACACCCAAACACCAGCATATACACATTAGTAGGCTATTTGAGTGTCTACAGATATAGATGCATTCCCAGCACAAAACACAGCAGGTCTGAATCTATCCTGCAGGAAAGAAAAATCACAAGACATATTTTTAATATCCCATGACAGCGATGAGTTCAAATGTAGATAATCCCAGTAATCTTGCAAGTTTTAGAGATCTCAATGACGTCTCAAACTAAGTTCTGCTTTACCAAGATTCCAAGTCCAGAATCAAAGATCTCAACATGAACTCAAACGTTTCTTAATAAAAAATTACTAGAGACACAAAGATCAATACTTTTAGAAATCTATATCTCACACCATGTCCTAATTTGTTCAGTGTGCCCATTGACAAGCAGTTTTTTTGTCTATTCATGCAAGATTTTGCACCAATGTGGGCAAAATGCTGCAGAAATATAATGTCCTGTCTAGATGTACCGGAATTTGACTATGAGATCTCAAGACACAGTATGCTTTTTCAGATTGTGGATGACAGCTATAACAATAACTTTTTGTTCTAATTCTGTGAGAACAGGGAAATCTACACCACAACAAAATAACGCCATGAAGGAATGTTGTCGGAATATACTGAAATCATTTTCAGAAAGATTTTTTTTCAAGCTGATAAATGACTTTAACCCCTTAATTGTCACCCATCCCCTCAGTGGGATGCCTAAGTTTACTTCACCACTTTACAAATGAATTCTAATTTAATCATGACAAAATATATATTGTTGGAAAGGTACCAAAGGTACCATTTTTGTGTTACAAATTATGTAATAATTCATTTATTTTTCAAAAATCAAAAATCTACTTCATAACAGGAGTTCTGACCTTTGCCTTTGTTTCGCTATCACGCTTTAGAAATAATAAGAAATTCTATATCACTTGAAAACTTAAAATATCAAAATTCATCCTTTGAAAACCATTTTAAAATCAGACATTGCATTACCATGTTAAATGTACCAAAATTATATTAGAAAATGCTTTCTTTCATGAATTATACAAAAAATAAGTTTGAAAGTTCAAAAATGGGAGTGACCGATTAAAGAGTTTGACCAATTAAAGCTGCTGATGACATAACTGGTCATCCATTGGTGTGGATGCTAATATAGATATCATTATAGTTATCTTTACTGTTATCAATCTTGGTGTGAGGCAAAGTTGGAACTTAAATGAAACACAGCTGAGATCTCCTGAGCTTTGAAAGAACAACCTCAGCATTTTCTCCTGGGATTCCGCAAGCAGAAGCACATTACAGCAAACAAAATCTCAATTAGGTTTCCACAAAGACAGCCTCTCTAGAGATGTCTAACGGCGATTAAACAGCTCATGTGACTGACGGCACACTAGCGCTCAGCTCTTTGCTGGAGGATGGAAGGTAATCTTTTGTCTGTGTGCTGTCGGTCTAGCATTCGTTCGGTCTGTTGGGCAGGTTTCCAGGAAATTCAAGGGCATTCTCTCCCAGCCTGCATTCAGAGCCGAGGGGGACACGCTGCCTCGCTGATATGGAAATACAACTGTGAGGGCTCTGATATTCACCAAGAACAATAGCGTCAAACATGCAGTGCCCTCAAACGGCTCGCTCTGTCTTTTCAAAGCAACCGGCCCCCTTTTTTTGTAGCAGGAATCTCCCCTGATAATTCACGCAGGGCTTTTTATCCGGCAACTGCCCTCGAACAGTGGCGGGATGGCCGTCTGATCGCAGTTCCTCAAGCGTGAGGTGTGAAGACCATGCTTTTTTCTTCACTCTTTCGATGCTCATCAGAGGAAGAGCAGGGAGCGATTTGAGCCCACTGAGAGGCAGCTCAGCCTCGTTCTCTCTCTGATCTGTCTTTCTCGCTTTCCCTTTTCATACTGACACTGCCTGAGCTGTAGGGGTGTTTCGGTCAAGAATGACTCAGTCATTTTGAACAAGTGTTTTGAGTGAACAAATCGTTTTCGTTCACTTCTGTTCTGGCTTTTTTGTCCACTGAAGTCTCTCCTTTGACGTGCATGATTTTGAGACTGATGCATAAATAGCATTATAGTGCAGTTTCTGAAGGAGGATTTAATTGGTTGGACCTATTGAGTGAATATCTGAACCATGGAGCAGCAGTGAATTGGGTAATTTTTGTGAGCACTTTGTGGAGAAATCTGTTATGATTCCTTGAAATTTTAGTAGCGGACAGTAAGAATTTATTTTGTTGCAAGCAACTTTTGAACAAATATGCTGAATGAATGATTTAATGCCTCACAAAACTCCAAGACACGATAGAGAAGCGATAATGATGTAAAGTGCCTCAGTGAACAGATTTTGGGAGGAATCAAACTATCCACCACTGACTTTAACAGCCTCTGTGTTACTTTGATTGACAGATTGGTTGGGGCAGGGTTAAGTCCACTTGCAGAGGAGCACCGGGGAGGAGGAGAATCACAGAAGAAGAAGAAAAAATTGTCCAATCGAGGATTTGGCCGCCTCAGCTCTACACAGGTCAGTGTCCACACAAGTCCTTTCTTCTCTTGCTTCTCTTTTTTTCTCTTCACTTCTAGATTTTGGGGGCTTAGTGAAGGATTTAAAAGTAGCCAAAAATAGTCTTAAAGGGATAGTTCACCCTAAAATGAAATTACATTAATTACTCACCCTCATGTCATTCCAAACATTCAAAAGGTTCATTTTCAGAACACGAATGAAGATTTTTCTGATGATTCTGATTCTCCATAGACAGCAAGGGTCCTTCCACATTCAAGGCCCAGAAAGGTACTAAGAACATCAACAAAATAGTCCATGTGATGTCAGTGGTTCTATCATAATTTTATGAACTTACAAGAATTTTCAACTTTTTTCAACAACTCTTCTCCCCCGAGTCACCATCTACCTCCATTATCCATTTAACACAACACATGTTCATGCTTTCCTTTACACAAAAACAAGATGCAGCGCATGCAAATTTACGTCAGCAGCACCATGCACATGCGTTGTTTACGTGCAGAGGAAAGTCGTGGTACTCCAGAGGGTGACTTGGGTAGGAAGAATTGTTGAATAATCATTATTTTTGTTTTTTCCTCAAAAAAAGTATTCTCGTAGATTCATAAAACTACCGTACAGTTTAACCACTGATGTCACATGGACTATTTTGTCAGTGTTGTTGGTACATTTCTGGGCCTTGAATGTGGAAGAACCCTTGCTGTCTATTGAGAGTCAGAAAGCTCTTGGATTTCTTCCAAAATACCTTAGTTTGTGTTCTGAAGATGAACAAATGTCTTACGGTTTTGAGACAACATGAGGTGAGTAACTATGGTAGAACTATAGTTTGGGTGAACTATCCCTTTAACGTTGGTCAGATTCCCTACTCATCTACTCATCTTGTTCTCTTTTAGATGAAGCCACAGTGTTATCGGAAGAATAACACCCTTGATCAACAAATAACTCAACTCAAGCAGAAGGTCCCAGGTGGACGACATACATCTGGAGGTGCGTCAAGAGACCCAGAGTTTTCCTCAACATCTAAGAGTCTGTATTCTGGCTCCAAAAGAGATTCCACACAGCTCAGCGCAGCCAATGATTCTGAGAGCCTGAGCGATACAGGTAACACCTATTTCCTATAATACCATTGTGTCATATCAATCATGTGGCTTTAACAAAACTAAGATGATGTACTATAACAGTATATAACAAAATATGACTCACCTAGAATAACAAGATAACCTAGTAGTCAACCGAAATCTACCTGGTCTCATGATTAAAACGCACCTCTGAGAACTTTTTTGCAAGACACAAAATAAGTACCAATAAGCAACTGCACAAGTCACTGCAGTTTCCACCAGGAATTAACACTAGTGGTGGTAAAACAGCAAGCACTTCATAAACAGTTATGAATACAGCTCGATAAGTTTTGTTTTTGCCAGCACGGAAGTGGACTTAGGACGTGGAATCTATGGGTACAAATCCTGTGAAAAACGTGACACATGATGAAAGAGCTGAAAGATGACAGATAGTCATGCTTGTGACACATTTGCTTTTATTCAGTTGGGTAGGTTTAGTTGTAGTGCAGATGGTACGTTATTTTAAAACATCATGGAGCAGTAGACTTATAACGCCACTCAACAGACATTTCAAGTCAGATTTCAAGGTTTATCTAAATACATTAACTTTTACCAACAAAACTACTTTTGTAGGTAAAATCAGGAAGAGATAGCTCTTTAATGTAACAAATGCAGGTTACCACTTTTTACACTGTAGTCTTTCGGTTACTTGTGTAGTCGGAATGACCAAAATGCACACTTCAAGTACTGAAATGCTAAACTTTCTGACAAAATGATGGAGCATAACTCACAAACTTGCCATGCAATCAATGGAAGTTTTCTCTGATCAACTTGTGTATACATTAAATTATTTTCAGCCACGAGTGGGGACAGTGGGACACAGGAGTGCTGGAAGAGGCCAGTGGCACTTAAAAAGGAAAGAAAGAAAAGTCCTGGATCAGCAGCTTGTTTGCAGCAGCCAGGGGCCAGGATCCCGCAGGGCAGAGGACAGGAAGTGGATGAGGACGGGGAGACGTCCCCCCCTGAGAGCGAGTCCTCTGAGCAAGGTGAGAGTCAGCCAGTTTGTGTCATCTGGGGAAAGTAAGAAAAGTTTAGTGAAGCTTTCAAATGTGTCACAATTATTCGGCACAATATTTCTTAAATGAATGCATGTGCCTCTAGCGCCACTGTTGCCAGTAAGTGGGAGATCAGTGTGGATGTACATGGGAAACATTTATGTGTTGCCATAAGTACTTGCTACTGTAAATAAAAGCTTGCCACGCTTGCCCCACCTCCGGGGTCTTCTGATTGGTCCGCTGTTTTGTTATTGACAATGAGCGACGCTGCATGTAATACTTTCAATTTGATTCTGCAAAAGACACAAGCACAACGCACATACACGTTTGTCAATCGTGTTTACATAGTAAAACAAGAAAAAGGTAGTGCACTGAATAGAAAAACGCATTCAGTGTGAACGGCCACTTAGTCTGGTGCAGGGGTAGGCAAGTTCGGCCCTAGAGTCCTGCAGAGTTCAGCTCCAACTCTAATCAAACACACCTGAAGCTAATCAGTGTCTTCAGAATTATTAAAGCTATAGGCAGGTAAGGTTATTTTTTCAGGGTTAGAGCTGAACTCTGCAGGACTGCGGCTCTCTAGGACCAAACTTGCCTACCCCTGGTTTAGTGTAACCAGACTTTTGGTCGGGTCCACTTTATTTGGTTCACTTAGATAGGAAGATCATCTGACCAATGTATGAAGCAGTTGGTTGTGAAACATTTAGGGGTGGGTTTATTTGCAATAATTTATATCTAGATTAGCAAACACTTTAAGCAAAATGCAGGAACATGTCAGTCCAAAAGTTTAAAATATCCATAACTTCACTGATGGAAAGAATATGAATATGTTCCAATGGCTGTCTAGTTTACTTGCTACTTCAGGAACCTCCTGAAAACAACACTATAACTCATTGTTTCATATGGCATGCAAATGTTTGCACAGTGAAAGATTTCCAAATTAAATCAAGATGTAGTTGTACAGTACTATAAAGATGTAGTTCTTTATAGTGATTCCAACATGTTATGTTTGGATATTTATATATATTATAGTCAGATGTGAACAGTCATACTGAAATGCCATTTTCATGATACAGAGGAAGATGAAGAGGAAGGCAGTTATGGCAGTGAGGAAGGCCAAGACATCAAAGCTTCAACGTTCAGGGATCTGCCATTCAGCCCAGGCATTACAGGCCCCTCCACTTTCTCCGTTGTCAAACTGGAAGCCAATCAGAAAGCGAAGATTAAGCGGGAAAGACAAGAACTTTATGGTAAAGGCTGTCAAGAAGCATAGTGATTGGCATCTGCGTTTTTTTATGCTAACCCTTTCTGTTTTTGTGAAACCCATTTAGGATCTCAGTTTCGGGGTGTAACAGATGGGGACGTGAAGGTGAAACGACGCCCCCCCTGTAGACCCGTACCCATCACTGTCTCCAAACCTCCAGGTGTAAGAAGGCGACCAGGCAGGCCCAGACTGCAGGACAAACGCTGGCCTGGGATCTCAGGCAGGCCGGGTCATTACAGAAAGAGTAGCAGCCTTCTCTCATTTCCCAGCAGCAGCAGCGAAAGACTGAAGAGAGCCACTCGGAAGAGCTCCATGTTGAGAGCCACGGTAATCAATGTGAATGTGGCTGTTATCTGATTGGCTTGAGTAGACGGTGGGTGTCCTCCACGCATTTGTGGATGGATGGCGTCTTGACACTAGAATTTTTTTTAAATCCACAAATGCATGCAGCAATCAAAAAAATGCACAGGACGCAATTCACAAATGAATGCCAGGCAAAGTTGCGTTTGTAGTATAAAAAGATATTTGTGAATCTCCATATATATCTAGACTAGACTCAAATGGATCAAATGAAGGTACTTGAAGGTATGATTTTAGTTTGCCCCTAGCACTAGGAAGTATTGGATCAGGGGGATTCATCCCTAGTTGTAACATCTTGTTTACTATAATTCTTATAGTTCTAAATAATTTACTGTTCCAAAGAGTAAGATTTAGTAGGTGTCCTCAAGTTGTGTACTAGTTGCATATCTTAGATGCCCATGACTGTCTGCAACTGATCTTTTAATTTTTTTTTACCTTACTGTAGAGGAGAACTTACTGGTCAACCGAGGCCCAGTCTCAAGACAGTGATGATAACAGCAGCACTCGGAGAACCAGACTTCGAGAGGTACACACACAAACACAAGCATTCACAATTGTTGGCACATTTAGCACTTGTCTTCTCTTGCTGAGTAAGAAGCGACTTCCTGTAAAGGTGATGTTCACACGCTCTGACGTTTAGTCTGAAGAAGTGAAGACATTTTTTGCTGAATGTGGAGAAAGAGTTTTCCTCCATTTCCTTCAAGCGATTCAGTGTCTGTGATGTTTCTGTGCTTCAGTCTAAAGGTCGAGCAGTCAGCCGTCTGATGGAGAGTTTTGCAGCAGATGAGGGCTTCCACCTGGGTGAGGACAGTAGCTTCTCAGAGGAGGATGAGAGGAAGGTATCATCGAATAGCAGAACTGCTCCAGGTAAATGGATGCTTTTAGGCTACAGTACAGTAGTGATTTTATCACAACTGATGGGTGTTGTCAGACATGACGTGAAGTCATTGTTTGTTATGTAAAAATGTAAAAATGTATTTTGAGTTGTATTTTCCTTTTCATTTTGCAGCTCCTCCAAACTGTGTTCTAACCAAAGAGCTCCTGACCGATGGACTCAAGGTTCTGATCTCCAAAGAAGATGAACTACTGTATGCTGCACGTGTGCAACCTCTTGAGTCACCTGATGTGTAAGTGTGCTGTATATACACACACTCACAAACGCCCTTTCAAAATATTTACTGTTTTTGTACTGAGTGTAGGGGAAAGGCCAAGGTTGAATTTTCATTTTGGATGGAAAATCTGTGGAATTCTTCATTTTTTAAAATGGCACAGATTTATGAAAAAATAAACCACGTTATAATACGTTATTATGCTTATTACACAGCTGTGGCATGGGAGTGAATAAATTATGAGAGAATTGAATCTTTTTTAACTGATATTTATCTATTATTTAATTGTATTTCTTTTAACAAAAATATTGGTAGCACTTTATTTTACAATTATAGCAATTAGTAATAACTAGGTACTAACCCTAAACCTACCCCTAAACCTAACCCTACCCCATGTAGTTACCTTATATTACCAGAACTTTTGTAGGTAGATACTGTAAGTACATGTAAGTACATGAATTGTAAAATAAAGTGCAACCAAAATATCTTTCAATAATGTTTAGTTTTAATTGACGATACCACTGAATGACAAGTGGACATTCTGTGTGAGCCTGCTTATGAGATGTTTCACACCTATCGTAAACTCCTGTTGCTGTATTTTGGACCAAGACACGTTAATCAACGTTACCCCAATAGGATAATTCTCACTAGTTAGATGATCACCCACTAGTTTCCCACAGTCCTTAGTTGGTTACAAAAGTCAGCCTGCATCACTTCCTCTAAGCCCTCCGTTCGGCAGTAAAAGTGTTGCTGAAGAGAATCAGTCACAGCCAATGAAAGTGAGCCCTCTGTAGGAGTTTGACATGGACGGCCAAGCATTACACACACCACTGAAAATAACTCCTTTGTACTTTCTGCTCTCTCTCCAGCTACAGTATTGTTATCGACGGGGAGAGAGGAAACCGACCTAGAATCTACTCCCTGGAGCAACTCTTGCAGGAAGCCGTGAGTTTCCCACTTACAGCAAACAAACCTGCCTACGCTCTGAGCTTTGGCCTCTCAGGACCCACACACATCACCACATCCTCCAAAATCCCCTCTTCCATTAAAGAGCAGCACAAAACAATATCCTCTTTCCTGAGATCCCTATACACAATGCCATTTCCTAAAGTCCTGCTTCCAGCACACCTTTTGCCTCACTTTTCTTCACACCACTTCAAGCTCTACCCCTGTTCACACCTTCTCACCTAGAAGACTACACACACATCTGCACACATTAGCACACATGCTTTTCTTGACACTTTCCATCAATACGGTACATTTCAGCATCCCGGTACTTCTAAAGCTTTATAGGGATTAAATGCTCTCTAAAAAATAAAAATCCTTTCATCAGTAACTCTCCATTATTCAAAACCCATATGGCTTTGCCTAACCAGACATGGGAAATCTGGTTGAAAACGGCAATAACCAAATTTATGGATAACTGGAAGTGTCCCATTTAGCTTCGCTCCATCTAGGTGTTTCTGAACACAAAGGATACATCTTCTGTGCGCCTCCGCTAGCAGGGATGTTCTGCCTCAACATTAGTTATACAGGTTATAACAACATTACAGTTAATCTAAGTCAATGGACTGTAATTACACAGTGTAAACCACAGTGCATTCTTGGCGCCCATTCAGTTTTGCTTGTAACCGGTTTCCTTCGTGTTTGTGTGTTTGTGTTTGGAGAGATCAGTGGTGTTAACTCACTTGTTTTCCACTTTTCTAATAACACTGAGACAAGGATCAGTAGTACTAACACAAAACACTGACTTAGTACATGTCTTGATATACTCTACAGTATATATTATTTTTTAGTGACCAGTTTTAACCAATAGATAGTTACCTTGCTAAATGCTGATTGGTCATAAAGTGTTCTTACAGAATTTGTCTTACACTTAATGTCTTCTAGCAATCAGTCTGTATATTCACATATACCACAGCAAAAAATTTGCCATACATGCTGAAGCAGTACAATTGAATATAAAAAAGACATAATAAACAGCTTAAATTAAGCATTTAAATAGTATTTACCAATTAATCTTTAAATCATTTGAAAGCATAAAATCTGCTCTATCCAAATAATAATTTTTTGGTTGGGTCTCTCTCTCTCTCTCTTACTCACTCTCTCTCTCTCACACACACACACACACACACACACACACACTTGTTGTTCAGCTGTTTCATTGTGTAAACGGTCTACAGCAGCTGTCTCTAATTACACTGAACTTCCACTTTCTAGAGCGTTCTATTTCTCCATGTACCTTTGACACCAATCTACACGCACAACCTTCCAGATTTACGTCCCATCAGTCAGAGAGCTCCTGTTACCATAGCAACAGTAAATTAAAGAAACCTGAAAGGGGTTTGAGCTGAATGGGGAGATCTGGGCGCTCTGTTAGACAGAGAAACGTTGCAAACCTGCAATCACAGTCGCTCCATTCACACACTCCTCATTATTACTCAGCAAGTTAGTGTTTACCGCACCTCCGCTTCCGTGGCTTTCAGCCCTAACATGCTGGCATGAGATAAGTGCTGCTTTCATGAGAGCCTCACTGATTGACTTCTGTGTGTGTCATTTATCATCCTGGGAGTCCAAAACCACTTTCACTGGCATTGCCTGACAGAAGTTTGTTCCTGTGTGTTAGGTACTGGATGTACGCCCTGACACTGAGGCTGTGCTAAAAGAAGGGACTAGAGTGTGTGCTTACTGGAGTGAGCGCTCACGTTGTCTTTACCCAGGATATGTGCGAAGAGGTGAGGCATAGACGATTTTCTATTCCTTAGAATCATTTCTCTGTTTCAAATAATCTTTCTTCTTCCTAAATATGACATATCAATTTAAGGGTTAAAGAACTACTGTAAAGCATTTCAATTAAATTAACTAGATCTGGTAATCTTCTAGGAGGTGATGAATGTAAACCTGGGGGGGTTATGGTGGAGTTTGATGATGGAGATAGAGGATGGATCTCTCTCTCCAATATTCGCTTTCTTCCTCCCGGTTACCAAATCCAATGTAGGTCGCAGTTTGTTTTTTTATAGTTCTACCACTTGACATTATGATTATAACCTTTAATTGGCTCTGTTCTAAAACCTATTGAGCTACCTCTGTCTACTGTCTACACCAGGGATCTCCAACCCTGCTCCTGGACAGCTACTATCCTGCAGACTTCAGGTGTGTTTGATTGGGGTTGGAGCTGAAATCTGCAGGATGGTAGCTCTCCAGGAGCAGGGTGTGAGACCCCTGGTTTGCACAGGCAGCATCCTACCCTGCAGGGAAGACAAACATAGCATATGTTGATTTGGATGATGGTCCCTAAAAGGTATCTTGAATAGCTTCATCAGCTATAGTCAACCAGTCAACTCCTCATGTCATTGGAGATTTGACTAACATTCACATTTGATTCCAAAATAGTTTTGCATTAATACATGCTTGGCTAGCAAAGCAATATTTTACTAAACACAAAAATACAAAGTTACACAGAAATATTGGGTTGAAGTAGATACTGATATTCAGTCCAGCCTTGGGTGAATTTTTGCTTGTTGCAGTAGGATTGCCTTATCTCGAATGGATATGGTGCCTTAAAACAGTGGTCCTCAATCCTGGACCCCTGCTCTGCACATTTTGCAAGTCATCATCAGCTCGTTAATTCAGTTCATGGATCTCTCTCTAATAAGCTGATGATCTCAATCAGGTGGGAGACATGCAAAAAGTGCAGAGCAGGGGTCCCCTAGAACCAGGATTGAGAACCACTGCTTTAAAACACTGTCTTGGTTGGTAACCCACTAGCATTTGGAACAGAGCTTCTATCGTTAATTCTTAGGCTTCACAAATATTTGACATGCATTGTAAAGGTCAATAAAAAATAAAAATAAAATTACACCTCCTCTGCCCGTTCAGGTGCTGATTTGAGTCCTGGACTCATGTCTGAGGGGCAGCTTGACAAAAATAGCTCCACGCAAGAAAACAAGGCTGAAAGAACAGCAAGAACAGACAGATTCAAAGCTCAGGAGAAGCCTGTCAGAAGACCAGGTAAGACTTCCTAGGTTTCTATAAACCACCAGAGAACATATTTTACTCTATGTCTTTGTCTCAAAACCTAGTACGTTGCCTATCTAGACAGCTTTCCAAATGTAAACATTTAACATTTCTTTACAGGGAGACCTAAAGGTTCAGGGCTAAAGAAGTCCCAAGTCTCAGACAGTGTAGCCAAGAGCTCAGCACCTGCTGTGACGTGGCCATCAGTGGCTGCACCCAGGAAGAGAATGCCTGTTAACTTTTTCCAGCTCAATGGCTCAGCCTCGAAGAAGGCCTTGAAAGGCAGGGTGGCGGAAACATCCTCTCGACCTTCAGTCTCCATGACGACACCAACCAAAGGCCTCTTTAGCAGTAGCTCCTTTGAGGTTGACTCCTTCAGCAGCATAGCTAACGGTTATTCATCCTTTGGCAGCCAGACATCTGGGATTTCACTGGAGGGCAAGAACAGTACTTATGGTCAAAAGAAGAGGACTGAGGAGCCAGCACCACCTCGGGGCAAGAAAGCTGAATTTCTAGTCAAATTGGACCATGAAGGAGTAACATCTCCAAAGACTAAAAACAGTAAGGCTCTCCTGTTGCTGGGAGCTTCAGGATTTGGCTCCAATGGGGTGGGTAGTTTGCCCAGGGCAGAGGCTTACTCACACCCAGTTCTGCTGGTCAAGGACAACAGGAAAGGAGATGGCTCACGAGCAGAGCTCCTGCTGAAAGGCACAGCAGTCCAGAGGAAGCCATCACCATCATTGCGCATGAGTGAGTATGAAGATTTGAACATTGGCTGCCACAGGGACTGCCACAGCTCTTACTCAGACATGGATGAAGAAGAGGAAGAAGTGGAAAGGAGGACGGGACGTACCACACTTGCTCCTGCCTCTGGAGGTTTGAGAACGGCTGGTCGTTTTCTCTCACGCATCTCAGTCTCCTCTTCTTCCTCTGGTTCTTCCAGCTCTTCCAGCTCAGGCTCTCTCTCGAGTTCCAGTCTGTGCTCCTCTGAAAATGACTCATCTTACAGCTCGGAGGATGAGGAAAGCTCCACGCTGCTGCTCCAAAGCTGCTTGACCCCCCACCATTCTTTGCTCCAGACCCCTGAACCCCCTGTCGGACCCCCACGGCACTCCTTTGTGGCTAAAGCTGTGGCAGTGTCCAGTGCCAAAGGTGGGCATAGCAACCACAGTACTAACAGCAAGCCACAGAAGAGGAAAGAGTGTCCCAGTTCACTTTCCAAAACATCTAAAGATCTGGTTAAGAGACAACGCCTTCTAGCAGACCAGACCAAACCTAGAGTGTCACCCATCCTGCCATCTAGACAGCTGTGGAGATGGTCAGGAAACCCCACACAAGTGAGTCATTGTTGAAAAGATAACTGCTTTGTTCATTAATTTTGTAACTGATGATCTAAATGATCCCAGTTTAATGTGCAGCATCAACTAGCCTACATGTTGTCCTAAAGAGTTTAAACACTATGGCCCAGTTTCACAGACAGGGCTTAGCTTAAGCCAGGACTAGGCCTTAGTTAAAGTAAGATATTTAAGCAGATTTTATAAAAATGCCTTACAAGAAAATGTTACGGGTGTGTATCTTGAGACAGAATAATGACACTGACATATTTAAAGATATTTTCAGTTTTCAGACAGCTCAAACATGCTTTTTAGTCTGGGACTAGCCTCAAAGCTTTCTGACCTGTGCTGTCAATTTCTAACTCAACTAGGAATAAGGTAATACCATTTTTTAAAATTCTGAGTACAAAGTATCAAGGCTTGTAGATTGGTACTAACCATTATAATTACCCATGTCAAAATAGTGTATCCCTAGGCTCAGCCAATGGTGTGAGTTTCTAACCAGTTACTACTTTTAAAAAGCTGTTTAGTGGGTTGTTAACTATAGTGCAGACGATAGCAGATAGGCCTGGTTGGAAACAATTATTTTTGCTTTCTTTTCTCAAAAACTTCACCTTTAAGTAAATGAAATAATTGTTGTATACAAAAATCTGAAACTCTCTTTATCACATTAGCGCCGTGGACTTAAAGGAAAGGCTCGGAAGCTTTTCTACAAGGCCATAGTACGTGGCAAAGACATGGTGCGGGTAGGAGACTGTGCTGTGTTCCTTTCGACTGGGCAACCTCATCTGCCGTTAATCGGCCGCATTGAGAGTTTCTGGGAGTCATGGCAGAGCAGCATGGTCGTGAAGGTCCAGTGGTTCTACCACCCTGAAGAGACCAAGCTAGGCAAGAGACATCGTGATGGCAAAGTAAGTATCCAAATTTATGGAGGTCTGTCAGTCATGATGGACTTTTAAATGATTATGCTATAAATATTTGATTTTATGTTAAAATAATCTGAGTAACTGACTAAGTTCTACTCAATAAACCAGTACCACAACTGAGAAAATTAACGGTATTGGTAGAATTGGCTCAAGTGGGTTATGGATAACTCTGTCACTGTTTCTTGAAGCATTCAGCCATGAAATCTAATTAATATTCATTAGCATAGTAGAAACCATACATTTTCACACAGGTGATAATTCATTCGTTAGTAGTGCTATTCAGTGTTTGCTCTTATGTCAATGCTAGCAGGTAGCGAGAGATGTTGAAATTAATTTTTCATTGTTTTTAGCATGCTCTGTACCAGTCATGCCATGAGGATGAAAACGATGTCCAGACAATCTCTCATAAGTGTCAGGTGGTCACACGTGAGGAATACGAGCGACTGACCCACAACAGGAAGTCTGATGGGAGCTATCATGACCTGTACTACCTGGCCGGCACTTACGACCCCACCAGCGGCCAGCTGCTCACTGCAGACGGGATGTCCATACTCTGTTAGCACTGGACTTGCATGTCTGCGTATACTACTGAGTTGTCTTTGGTCCCAAGTCAGAGATGTTGCACTGCAAATAAGAGGCTGGACTTTCTGACAGAGGACCCGGAAGTAGGCTACCACCCTCATACCCATGAACTCTGTCTACCCTGGGGAGATATGTGCATGCACCTCCTAGCGATACCTTAGAGTACAGTAGATGCAGTTTGTCCATGGTCCTAATTCTCTTCTGAGGTTTTCTAACGGATATATTGTGGAACTAATTTTATATGAATCGTTATCTGATCTTAGATCACCAAAGCAAAACTCTTGGTTTGGCGAAACATGGCGGATGATTATGAAGACATGAGCCATGTTGTAGGCAGTGTGGCGGTGTGGGGCGCTCTCCGCGCGTCACTTTCTTGATTCCAGGGATATTTAAGTACATATAGATCTAAATATATATTATGTTCATTTATGTATATATAGGGATTTATTTCCTATTAAGCCATACACTTCAGTACCTCTTAACATGTCTTTTTATTCAGGTGTAAATTGTACAGGACAGGTTGCTGGTGTTTTTTCTCTTTGTGTGTGTGTGTGTGCGTGTGTGTTTTCTTTGTTGTTGTCTATATGTAAATATTCGAAGCTATTTTATATAAGTGTAATGTACAGAGGCTTATCTTACCATGTTCTGATTGATTTATTTTTGTATAAGTGGGTAATATAGTAGTTGTTGATTTCTGTGAGAGGGTGGACTGATGATGTATGCATTGCACTGCACATGGCCTGCTGATACAGTGAGAGAGGAGTTGTCCCTGCCCTGTTTTCTCATTCAGAGAGGGGTGTTACACAGGGCACCATCCTTTTATCGGCTGCACTTTGGGCATTTGTTCCTCTAATGTCTTACTCCATTTTTTTTTTTTTTTTTTTTTGGAAATGCATAATGTTCAAACAAAGGGAAAAAAATATGGTTCACCTAAAATGGTTCTACAAATTTGACATCAGTGGCAAAGTTGAATCAAAGTCTACAAAATATGAAAAGTAAAATGGTGAATCTCCAGGTCATATTTAAATCTGATTTTAGGACCATTTTTAAATGACATTAAACGCAATGTCGGTCTCATTACCATAATGCCGTAATGAAAATCAGAAGGTCTGACTCTTTTGTTCTTGGCCTAATTTGTGAGATTCACCTAAAATACTGGTATGTAATACCAGAAGTACCTGAAAAAGAATTCCGACGTGTTATTACTGTATCTGATGCGTTTTTGTGTTTTCAAATGCATCCTGCACTGTATTTACATATTTCTTTGCTTTTCAACCAAGTTTTTACCACGTTTTTAAATTTAGCACCCATCAAAAGGGGTATTTCTATTAATGGTGAAATACACCTGATTCTTTATCTTAGTATCCCAGGGTCAGGGCACTAAAAGCAAGGGATTGTTAGAGCACTAGGCACAGCTGGAGTTCATCGAGAAGTTGGCGTACAGTCAGACTGTACTCCACGCACTCATTTTTCACTGTGAGGGACAATCGCATTCATGCATGAAGGAGCATCCACTGTTTGAAAGGCTCACACAATCATAGCATTCTTCTTTTGTGCCAAAAATAGTCAGTTCTGATTATGCAATCTTCACTGTGTTGTACAAGTATTATTTTTTTTATTGTCGTTGTTTTATTGTTAGTGTTTATTTATTGTCAGTGTTACTGTTTCATTACAAAACCAATAGATCATGATGAAAACGTCTTATGCGCTGGGATCTATTTGACCCAAAAGTGTCGTACTAACGTGCATATGGCTTGAGCTACAGTCAGACCTTCACCTCTTGCCACCCCATTAACAACAGCTTCGTCCCTGCAGGGGAAGTGACGTTGTTCACTGACCCTCTCCGTTTCCTGACCGTTCGCCCCCATCCTTTCAGATTTACAAATGAACTTCTAGAATCTCCCTAATGCCAAATTTGGCCTTGTAATTTGCTTATAGCAGAGAGTGTGAAAGAAAAGCATATATGTGGCTATATGTTTGAAGTAGCACACTTTTCCTACAGCTGAAGAATATAGTATGTATACTGTGCACAGTATCAATTTTCTGTAAGTATAGAATACCTGGATGACCTGCTATATTGCTAAAATGTGCAATATACATAAAGCATAAAGCATGGAATCCTGTATCCCACAATACAATGCGCTCCACTTGACCTTCCATTTTCAGTGTGACAACTAAACAAGTTTCAGCTCTCTCTTTCTTGACTAATTATTTGATCAAAATGCCAAATGTGAATTCTACATAATACTTGGAGTTTTAGTTTCACAAATTAGGCAGTAAACAGTATATACTGTGCAGTATTAACTAGGTAATACACTGCTATTCCATTTTGAACATAGCCTGTGCTTCATCAAATTTCCAGTATGATTGATATGTATGATGTTTAGATTTGTTTATTTAAAAATGTCCTTGTGTAATCGGAGCAAGGTTTATATAAAAGGTCTGTGTGTTTGTTTGTTTGTGTGTGTGTATGTGTGCCTTTTTGTACTCTGCCTTTAAGTTTGACTGTTTTGACACAAGAGGGCACTGGATAGAGTTGTGAATGTACTTAGCATATGTTAAGCATGCATATTATCTAAGGACCTGTCTGTATGTCACACAGCTCTAGTCGTTATACACACAGATTCAGAGTGGATGTTGGTTACAATCTCCTTTCTAAATCAGAGGAGAAACTTAATTAGTGTTCCCAAATGAAGGTCAAAGGTGTTTTGTTGCGGAGGGAACAAGGGTATTCAGGTCAGCACGTCTGATATGTTACAAGAGCAGGTCACTTGTTCATGGCAAAGGTGCAATACTACTTTGGTTAAATATTTGAACGGCACTCAGAATTTCTAAGCTTTTTGCAAAGGCTGGTGGGTAACAGGAAGTGATAAGGAGGACGCAGGAACGTCTGTCCTATTAAGCAGCTTTCTTTAAATGCCACAAGGCATATTCTTAATATTCCGCTTGTCCAAGAATCTCTGATAAGTGAGATGTTCTAACTTTGTTAAATGAAAAATTATGTATATCTTTATATGTTTATTTTGTTCCATTATATTTTTTTTTCTCTCTTTGCTTTGAAACATTGTAAAGATTGTACATGTGTAAAGTAAGGTTTGATTTTGGGGTAAACATTTTACAAAAAAAAAAAAATGCTTTATGAGTATCAACTGTAAACGTGGTTTAGTATTACAATTTTTTTATAGAGGGCTTATGAATAAATATCACATTAAAAAATCTTTGCACTTTCATTTAATTTGACGTATCTTGTTGAAACCTCAATTATTGGTGGAGAACTTCTATACAATACTTTTTAAAAGACCGGGGACATGTATTATTATTTAATAGTTTTTTAAAAGTAAACGGGTCACTTTCCGCATTATAAATGTGTGTGTGTGGTTCAGGTGGTTCCCCACAATGATAGTAAAACTAGAAATGTTTGATTTTATGTGGACAGATTTAGTCCTCATGAAGAAAACAGCTTTTTAAAAAAAATGCTGTGAGGGTTGTGTTTACAGTTAGGGGATTAATATACAGTTTGTACAGTATAAGAATCATTATGTTTATGGATAGTACCCAGAAAACATGGAAACCCAAACATGTGCATGTGTGGTTCAGGTATTCCCTATTGTAGGGATCAAATGTCCCACAAGAATAGTAAAAAACTTACATTTTTAATGCTCTGGGGGAGAGTGTCCCCATCAAGAAAGCAGTTTATAAATCATACTTTATGTAAAATGTTGGTTAGGTTTATATCTATCCATTACATACACTACCGTTCAAAAGTTTGGGGTCAGTAAGACTTGCAATTTTTTTTTAATGAAGTCAAGGCTGCATTTATTTGATCAAAAATACAGAAAATAAACTGTAATATTACAAAATGTTATTACAATAGAAAATAATGGTTTTTATTTTCATATACTTATACTAATATAATTTATTCCTGTGATGCAATGCTGATTTTTCATCAGCTGTTACTCAGTTTCCCAGGCTTAAGTGTCACATGTTCTCTCAAAAATCATTCTGATATTCTGAATTATTAGTAGAATTATCAGTTTTGGAAACAGTTTTTTTTTTTTTTTTTTAACCTGTATTTTTTTCTTCAAGATTTATTCAAACTATAAATCTTTTCTAGCAATGTAAATCTATTATGTCACTTTTTATTAATGTAACAATTTATTCATTTCTTTCAAAAAAAAAAAAAAAAAAAATGAATAAACATTTACTGACCCCAAACTTTTGAACGGTAGTGTACATATGCATAAAATCCCAACATGTGTGTGTTTGGCAAAGCTAACAAGCTGCCCTACGACAACCATCCAGATCTTCTTCAGGTAAGTTTGGTGGCCCATCATTAACGTAATTGGTGGAGTCTGAAGAAAATGTCATACCAAACGTTAACATTAGCACATCTGTGTTTCATATCAGCGTCTCGACATAATTTCTCAATGTTCTAGTCATTTTATGGTAACAGAAATGTAGCTGTTTTATAATAGTCGAGAACAGCTACTGTAAAGCTGCTATAACAAGGACATTTCCTAATAAAGCATAACTTAATTTATTTAGCAAATTCTGTGAATAAAATATATAATTTTCTTTCGTCATATGACAAGTTTTACCTTATTAATGAAGCTGAACCAGCAGAAGGTGTGGCAGGACAGTGACTCGCAGTCATTTTGGTCGTAAT
Organism: Cirrhinus molitorella; assembly: GCA_033026305.1. Classification (NCBI taxonomy): domain Eukaryota; kingdom Metazoa; phylum Chordata; class Actinopteri; order Cypriniformes; family Cyprinidae; genus Cirrhinus; species Cirrhinus molitorella. The sequence continues at coordinate 15,365,293 of CM065117.1, forward strand.
TGATTATCATGTAAATACACGATGATTGATTAACAGAAAGTGGGTGGGACCATATTTATTCACGAATAGATTTGGCTGTTTTTAAAGAACAACCGAATACATTATTTATTTATTTAGTATACTAGATAAATACATGACATAAAATGACATTCTGAGGTTATTTATTTTTTTTTTAGGTTTAGAACTTTGAGAGTTCATGTGTAATGTCCACTGGTGTTAAATATTTGTCATATTTTGTCATGAATCATTCTAAATATTTATTTCAATTCAGCCTGATACATGTACTCTATTAGATACACACACACACTATTGTATTAGTCTGCTACATTCCAAGTCTATTATCTTGTTGCTGAATTGCTGGTATTTACAGCAATCATTTTTTAGAAGAATGGCTGGCAAACAAACAAATAAATAAATATATTCAAATATTCAGTTGTGGTATGGATCTTTGCTGTATTTGAAGTGTAAATTTCCATTCGGTGTCAGCACAGAAATTAATGGTAGGGTAAATAATAGTAAACAAGATTTGTTTTAATTAAGCCATTCTTCCATTATATGCGATGTTTCTGCCAATCATTGATTGCTTTTTTAAAAATGTAAACATTAAGCATTTCCTATATTTCTAAACCAGGTTTATCAGTTCATCCTCTCCACCCTCTGGCAATACTGTTTGTGTTTTAGTTAATTATTTGACAGCAGCTGCCCTCCATTAACTGTTTCATTGTGGTACGCAATCAGAGAACACAATTCAGGTCAGTAACCTTTTCTGATGCTGTGAGGGGTATGTTTGCAGGGCTGTAGTGTTCAATGGAAGCCCAAAAATCCTACATAATAGACTAGTTTTTGCTCCTCTGGTTTGTTGTTTAGCTCCATCACAGCCTGTAGTTAATTTCTTCTCATTGTAAGAAAACTGACTGCTGTTAATAAGTAATATATTTATTTAATAAATTGAAGCAGGTGTGTCAACACACTGTAATGTTAATTGGTGACTAATTTGTATTAATTCATACATCTAATTTGATCTGCTTATACTCCATTGACAGTAAAGTTTAGTGACAAAGTTTGGGGTATACATGTTTTTTTCTACAAAATGTATGAATCACTTTGTATGAATAAAAATTATGGGTTTTAGAAAACACAACATTTTATTTATTTAGTGTTTCTAAGAGAAAAAAAAAAAAAAACAACAACAACCAGCAACATACCTTATCCCTCTTCATTTCAGGTGCATTGCTTGTTGTCTACCGGAGAAATGCCATCCAGGGCAAATATCGACACCTCATAAATGTCTCACCCTCTGCATGACCCTGTTGGCTCCGGGTGCGCAGAGGGGTTCTGAGAGCTCAATGAGGTGCTACAAGACATGAACAGGACCAGCGCTCGACTTACACACTAACTCAACTTTAATGGGAATTTAATGATCTCTCTTGCTGGAGGACTTGTGCGTATTACAGAGTTGGTGGAAAAACTGGAGCTGTAAGTACTGCTGGAGTAAACGCTGTAAATGAGACAAGAGTGCTGTTTGTGAAGGCTTCTAGTCTGGTGCTCACTTCAGAAGGCAGTAAAATGAGAAAAAAGGCACCACTTTTAAGGATTTTTAAGTCTTTTTAAATAGGAAATATACATTACTAAATCAAGATCTGATTTGTGTATATTTCCCATTTTTTAATAGTTTTATTTGCAATTTTGAAATATATACACTACCAGTCAAAAGATTTTAGACCGTAATTTTTTTTTAATGTTTTGTTTTATTTTCTGCTCACTAAGCCTGCATTTATATGATCCAAAGTACAGCAAAAACATTCTAATTTTACTATTTAAAATAACAGTTTTATATATATATTTTTTTAATGTAATTTATTCCTGTGATTTCAAAGCTAAATGTTTAGTGTCATTACTCCAGTCACATGATCCTTCCGAAATCATTCTAATATTGTGATTTGCTGCTCACAAACATTTATAATAGTAATAATAATAATAATAATAATGATGATGATGATGATGATGATTATTATTATTATTATTGCTGTGCTGAAAAAAGCTGAGTGATTTTTTTTTCAGGTTTCCGGTATTTGATAAATATAAAGTTCAGAAGAACAGCATTTATATGAAATAGAAATATTTTGTAACATTATAAATGTCTTTATCACCACTTTTGATCAATTTAAAGCATCCTTGCTGAATGAAATAATTAATTTTTATAATTTCTTTTCCAAAAATAACTCCAAGCTTGTGACTCCAAGCTTCAGAAAAATCTTATTTCCACTGAAGACTGGATTAATGATGCTAAAATGTAAGCTTTGATCACTGGAATAAATAACATTTTAAATATATATTTAAAAAGAAAGCGGTTATTTTAAATAGCAAACATATTTCAAAATATTACTGCTTTTGCTATATTTTTGATCAAATAAATGCAGGCTTGGTGAGCAGAAAAGTCTTAAAAATATTAATAATCTTACTGTTCAAAAAATTTTGACTGGTAGTGTATATTTCCCGTTTGTTTTATATATATATATATATATATATATATATACATACATCCATACATACATGTAACAGTTTAGTTTATCTTAATTCAATAAGTAATTGTGAATACAACTTAAGGAGAACAACTTATGATTATCGTCAGAATTGTGCAGTTCTACTGTGAGTGTGTGTGTGTGTGTGTGTGTGTGTGTGTGCGCGTGTGTTTGAGCATCAGGCAGGACTGGCAGAATCCAGTTTGGTTAGTCTAATCCGTATCTCTGCTACTGATTGCTTTAGACTTGTACTGTACACATAGATTTGGTTTCAGCAATACTCACAGCTTTACACAAGATTACGGACTCTCCCGTCCGCATATGTTTCCTCTCTGTGTAAAGCAGTCACTTATGCAGTGTCAACCCCACAAGTCTCTGTTATTTCCACCTGTTACTGCCACTTAAATTTGTTATGTCTGGATTGAGACAGTTTAAAAAACAGGCCAATAAATTTTGTCTCAGTGCACTCTGGATCTTGTTAGTGTTGCACTTAAAAGAAACTTTTGTTGAAAGTCACAGAGAAATGAAATGTTTGGAACACATAAACAAGAGCACTTACAGTGTGTCTGGCTGACCTAAAAGCTTTGTAGCAATACTTGTGTGACATACTCCAAAATGTAGCTCAATTTCTTTTATCAGTTTCATGCATGCAATGGTTTTATGAGCTCATATTAACGAAACTGTTTTGATGTCCATAGACACACTATGCGTTAAACTACCCATTGTGTCAATAATTCAAGAGTGGTCTTGAATGAGCCCTTTGTTTGGTGCTGCACACGGCTGGTTGTTGATTAGGGAGTTCCTGTTTTCCGAGCATTAACTTCGACCCAGCGGCAGTGCTTGGAGTGGCCCCATGGGGGTGCCATGAGGGCTCTGGAGCAGAAAGGATGACTGCACATTGGCGCTGAAGGTTATCATGGGAAATTAAAAAGCCAAGGTTGTCTGTGGGCTAATTCTAAATGCCATTTTGGTTCTTTTTAAGTGATGCTGCTTGTAGGGTTGATCCACATGTAAGAATCCCTTTAGAAACAGTTCATCCACGAGGCCATTAGCTAAGTGTACTTACAAGACAATTGTTTTATTTGCCACATTGTATCTACTTTGCTATCAAGGTAACGCCAGATTCAAAATACCCTAATGTGGCTTTGTATAGGCTGCATGTTAACAGTGTTGGGGAGTAACTAGTTACACGTAACGAAATTATGTAATTTAATTACAAAATAAATGTAACTTGTAGTTAAATTACAGTTACTTATGAAAATGATAATGATTACAAAGGAGGTTACAACCTAATATTTCCACACACATACAGATTTAAATGATTTCTTTCTCAAATTGCATTAACAGCTCTAAAATATGAGACACCAATATTTCAGGAGTTTAGGACACTTTGGGTTTATGTATATGCTTTATGATTGACTGTTTTCCAAGGCATTGTTAGATGCCAGTGTTTCCTGTCATAGCTATGCAAAGATTTGATTTCAAAAACAGTGTCATGGCTATTAAACTATATCTTGCTATGATTTTAAATCTGTATTTAACCTCAGAACCATATCAAAGAACAACAGAGGTGCTAAAGTCAGATTTTTTTGGTGGAGATGCCTTAAAAGTAAATTATTATAATCTTAATTCAAGTGTGGGAAAATTTTGAGAAGTTCGAAAGTAATCACTGTTGAGTACTATTATAAGGTTAACCCTGCTTGGTTTAAATGTTTGAAAATGAATAACAGATGAAAACCTTAATTTGAAATTTAGAAAAGCAATCAAAAAGTAATCAAATGTAATCAGCTACATTACTTTAGCAAAGTAAATGAAATAGTTACACTACTTATTACATTTTAAATAGGGTACTTGTAATCTGTAACCTCTTAAATTTCCCAAGTAACTATCACTGCATGTGAACAAGCAACTTCCCTAATATAGTATGTGAAAAATAGTACATAAAAGTAGTAGAATGTTGAATTCATACACTACCAGTCAAAAGTTTTTTATGTTTTACTTTTTAATGTTTTTTAAAGAATTCTCTTCTGCTCACTAAGCCTGCACTTATTTGACCCAAAATGCAGCAAAATTGCTATTTAAAATTACTGCTTTCTATTTGAATATACAGGTGCATCTCAATAAATTAGAATGTTGTGGAAACGTTCATTTATTTCAGTAATTCAACTCAAATTGTGAAACTCATGTATTAAATAAATTCAACGCACACAGACTGAAGTAGTTTAAGTTATTGGTTCTTTTAATTGTGATGATTTTGGCTCACATTTAACAAAAACCTCAACAAATTAGAATATGGGCACATGCCAATCAGCTAATCAACTCAAAACACCTGCAAAGGTTTCCTGAGCCTTCAAAATGGTCTCTCAGTTTGGTTCACTAGGCTACACAATCATGAAGAACACTGCTGTTCTGACAGTGATCACTGATCATTGACACCCTTCACAAGGAGGGTAAGCCACAAACATTCATTGCCAAAGAACAGAGTGCTGTATCCAAGCATGTTAACAGAAAGTTGAGTGGAAGGAAAAAGTGTAGAAGAAAAAGATGCACAACCAACTGAGAGAACCGTAGCCTTGAGAGGCTTGTCAAGCAAAATCGATTCAAGAATTTGAGTAAACTTCACACTTCTGCTGTATTCCTCTTGTTAAGCCACTCCTGAACCACAGACAACGTCAAAGGTGTCTTACCTGGGCTAAGGAGAAGAAGAACTGGACTGTTGCCCAGTGGTCCAAAGTCCTCTTTTAAGATGAGAGCAAGTTTTGTATTTCATTTGAAAACCAAGGTCCTAGACTCTGGAGGAAGGGTGGAGAAGCTCATAGCCCAAATTGCTTGAAGTCCAGTGTTAAGTTTCCACAGTCTGTGATGATTTGGGGTGCAATGTCATCTGCTGGGGTTGGTCCACTGTGTTTTTTGAAAACCAAAGTCACTGCACCCGTTTACCAAGAAATTTTAGAGAACTTCATGCTTCCTTCTGCTGACCAGCTTTTTAAAGATGCTGATTTAATTTTCCAGCAGTATTTGGCACCTGCCCACACTGCCAAAAGCACCAAAACTGGGTTAAATGATCATGGTGTTGGTGTGCTTGACTGGCCAGCAAACTCATCACAAGGCCACTGTCAAAGAAACCTGGGCTTCCATACCACCTCAGCAGTGCCACAGACTGATCACCTCCATGCCATGCCGAATTGAGGGAGTAATTAAAGCAAAAGGAGCCCCTACCAAGTACTGAGTACATATACAGTAAATTAACCTTTTTCCAGAAGGCCAACAATTCACTGTTTTTTTTTTTTTTTTTTTTGGTCTTATGAAATATTCTAATTTGTTGAGTGAAGTGGTGGGTTTTTGTTAAATGTGAGCCAAAATCATCACAATTAAAAGAACCAAAGACTTAAACTACTTCAGTCTGTGTACACTGAATTTATTTAATACACAAGTTTCACAATTCAAGTTTAATTACTGAAATAAATGAAATACTGAAATAAATGAACTTATTTTTAAAAGAAATGACAAAAAACGTATTAAAGTGATGATAAAGACAATTATAATGTTACAAAAGATTTCTATTTTACATAAATGCTTCTGACATAGTAATATAATAATAATATTAATAATAATAAATGTTTTTTTGAGCATCAAATCTGAATATTAGAATGATTTCTGAAGGATCATGTGAGTAATGATGCTAAAATTTCAGCTTTAAATCACAGAAATAAATTGCATTTTTAAAATATATTAAAAGAGAAATAATTATATGTAAAAATAGTTACAACTGTACTGTTTTGAGTACACTGTAAAAAAAAAAAAAAAATCTGTAAAATGTATGGTAAAAAAACAGCAGTTGGTAGCAACATTTTAAGTTTTACGTTTTTCACTTAAATTTAGAGCTAAATACTGTAATTTCATTAACTGGTGCAATGGCAATATACCAAGCTATTGAAGTACTGAAATCTGCTTTCTAACTTTGTTATACACTGATAACCACCAAAAGCAGGTGGTGATGAGAAAGTCACATGATGAACTATAGCTCATCAGCTTTTAAATATTAATGTACAGAAATGCACAGTGTCATTCACATAAACACTAAACATGATAACACACATGAAACTGAAAAAAAAAATGCAATAAACATTCATTTAACAACATTAGATGTAACATACAACCCTAATTTATAAAACTGGGAATTCTGGGAATGTCAATTTACGGTTATTCACTGTAAAATTTACTGTCTTTTAACCATTAACCATTTAACAGGTTTTTACTGTAGCATTTTACAGTTTTTTACAGTTAAATTCATGGTAATTTTACAGTGTACTTTGGACCAAATAAATGCAGGCTTGGTGAGCAGAAGAGACTTCTTTAAACATTAAATAAATCTTACTGTTCAAAAACGTTTGACTGGTAGTGTACACTCTGAAAAGTAAAGGTTCTTTATGGCCTTCTATGATTTAAGATTTCTATGATTTAAGAACCTTTACCCATTCCCAAAATGATCTTTCTATGGTACTACTGTAAAAAAACCCTTTATTTTTCAGAATGTAATTATAAAACAGCTTGCAAAAAGTACCTGAACTGACATTGTAAGTCACATGATAATGATAATGTTGATGAATGTAGTGCATCTACACACATTCATACCATACTTTTAAACGTTGCAAATATATACTTATTTAGAAACTATGTGAGTTTATATGCATACTTCCAGTAATCTTGATTAGGCCTTGGCTATTGGGCTAAGGAGAGTGCAGTGTAGTTTTCTGTTAAATAAACTAAATAAACATGAAAAACACTAAAGAAAACAGTCTTTCTTGAGGAGAGAGAAGTTTATTGACACTGCCGGCAATTTTCAATCATTTAATCTACTAAGTGAAAAGAGATAAATATGCTATTTATAAGTGTGTATTATGAACTATTTTGAGCTCTAGATACCTGACGATACATTCAGCAAGTAAAAGCGAAAATTAACTGATTGTATTTGGTTTGTTTTTAACCACCACAGATATAATACCAATAATAGTAAAATAAATATTTAATTAGATTTAAGGACAGTATTTTCTACGGGTTTTATTTCTCAAGTTTGCTTATTTATTTACAGATAAATACATATGTGACCATTGACCACAAAACCAGTCAGAAGTGTCAATTTTTTCACCTAGAAGCTGATGAAATAAGCAATAAATAAGCTTTCCAATGATGTATGGTTTGTTAGAATAGGACAATATTTGACTGAGATACAACTACACTGTAAAAAAAACTATTTGTTGATTCAACTTAAAATATTTTGTTACCTAACTAAAATTTAAAATTCAGTCAACTCTGAAAAAGTTTAGTCAACTTGAAATGTTATGATTTACTAAGTGACAACTTAGATATTTGAGTTGATTCAACTTCAAATTTTCAGCCAAATAACAAACACAGCTGTTAAGTTTAACAAACAATTTTTACATTTAGTCAACTCGAATATCTAAGTTGTCACTTAGTACAACTTAACATTTCAACTTGAATAAACTTATTTGAGTTGACTGAACTTAAAATTTTAAGGCAGCAGGGTAACAAATTATTTTAAGTTGACTCACCAAATTGTTTTTTTTTTTTTTTTTTTTACAGGTTATTTGAAAATCTGGAGGATTCAAACAAATCAAAATGTTAAGAAAGTAAGGCATATTACTAATCGAAAAAAAGTTTTGATATATTTACGGTAGGAACTTTACAAAATATCTTAATGGAACGTGACATCATAATGATTTTTGGCATTAAAGAAAAATCTATTATTTTGACCCATACAATGTATTTATGTCTATTGCTACAAATATATCTGTGCTACTTAAAACTGGTTTTGTGGTCTAGGGTCACATAAATACAGATAAACACATTGCATGACCTTCCACAATCATCAGTGATGCTATTAGTTTGTTATTAGTATGCTATTAATTTGACCCTTAGGTCATGCTGAGGTTGACAGGAGATGATGGACATGGTCCTGACGCTCTTTCAGGTGTGTGTCGTGTTTATGCCACACAGAACAGCAGCCTTCCGAAGCCTGGCTGTATTTGCACAGCACTCTGCCAGTATTTACTCAGTACTGCAGGGCAGTAAACAGCTCAGTGAGAGAGAGAGAGAGAAAATGATGCTGCATACTTTCTTATATAGCTCCAGTTTTATTAGTTGCTGTGATGTCATATTCATATTTACATTTGATTTACAGCTGACTTAATTTAAATTATATTTTCAGTATTTAACTTGACAGCAAAGATTTTGCTCATGATCATTCAGTTTACTCAAAGACAAGCATTAACGTAATGTGAATAGAAATTACAGTGAAATATAACTGAATATAAATATGTCAAAATATTGCGTCCTTTCCTGCTTACTAAGTCCTTCCCTAAATGATTTAGCAGCTTCCATATGTTTTTTCCTATTGTTTCTCTATTGTTAAGCTGGACTGCTTTCTGTTAGTGGCTGCAAGTGTGTGTGTGTGTGTGTGTGTGTGTGTGTGTGTGTGTGTGTGTGTGTGTGTGTGTGTTTGCACGTGTGTGAGAAACTCTTGCTGAGTCAGTAGCAGAGGAACCTGAGAGAAGGTCAGCAGGCCTCTGAGACAGAGCACCAGACATCAATCTCCACACAACTTCCTCCAATACAACGTGTACGTGTGCGCCTGCACTGGAAGTCAGGGAATTTGTCACATCTTAAGAGTTCAAGTGTTGTGGTGATGAGCGACTGTGGCTGTTAGCAATGCTGTAAAAATAAACAGAGTTTAGCTTAATGCAAAAGAACAGCAACGCAAAACAGAGACTACAGACGAGTTTGCAAAAATAAAAAATGAAACTCATGTGATCTGCCTCCTGTTATAGCAGTCACTTCACTGCAAAAAATGCTTTTCTAGCTTAGATTTTTTGTCTGGTTTCCAGATGAAATATCTAAACAACTTTCTAGACAAGTACATGTTAATGTCTTGTTTTCAGAAAAAAGAAGTTCAAATTAAGTGAGGTTTTGCTTGAAACAAGCAAAATAATCTGCCAATGGGGTAAGCAAAATCATCTAGTCTTCTGCTTGAAATAAGATTATTTTGCTTACCCCATTGGCAGATTTTTTGCTTGTTTCAAGCAAAACCTCACTTAATTTTGACTTCTTTTTTCTGAAAACAAGACAATAATTTTTACTTGTCTAGAAAATCCTTCTTGAGAATTTTTAGATATTTTGTCTGGAAACAAGACAAAAAAAAAGCTTAGCTAGAAAAGCATTTTTTGCAGTGTTGTCAGTGTGATTTTAGTAATTATTATTATTATTATTATTATTATTATATATATATATTTTTTTTTTTAGAAAAATAATGATTATTTGACAAATTCCCAGTGAAGAACTACAGAACTACACTACCCATAATGCTAAAGATAAACCAATTAGAGCACTGGTAAAACATCCACTATACTATAATGACATTTTAGCTATATATACACTATCAGTCAAAAGTTTTTGAACAGTAAGATTTTTAATGTTTTTAAAGAAGTCTTTTCTGCTCACCAAGCTAAATTTATTTGATCCAATGTACAGCAAAAAGAGTACAGATTTGAAATAGTTTTACTATTTAAAATAACTCTTCTATTTTTAATATATTTTAAAATGTAATTTATTCCTGTGATTTCAAAGCTGCTCAAAAAACATTTATAAATTATAAATTATAATGACTCCAAGCTTTTGAATGGTATAGTGTATAATGTTACAAAAGGTTTTTGTTATTTTAGATAAATGCTGATCTTTGGATCTTTCTATTCATCAAAGAATCCTGAAAAAATGTACTCAGTTGTTTTAAATGTTGATACTACTACTACTACTAATAAATAATAATAAAAAAAATCTGCATATTAGAATGATTTTGAAAGATCATGTGACACTAAAGACTGGAGTAATGATGTTAAAAATGTAGCTTTGGTCACAGGAATAAATTACATTTTTAAATATATTCACGTAGAAAACTGTTATTTTAAAGAGTGAAATTATTTCAAATGTTTACTGTTTTTGTTATATTTTGGATCAAATAAATGCAGGCTTGGTGAGCAGAAGAGACGTCTTTAAAAAATATTAAACATCTTACTATCCAAAGCTTTTGACTGGTAGTGTATCTATATGTAGCTTTCATTTCAAATCAAAGTAAGAGTAAAGCTAGTAAAGCGCTGGTTAGTTGGTTTATGTCTTCAAACTCTTAAATGCTAAAACATTTTTCTGGAAAAAAAAACTGGAAAACACTTCTAAAACAAAGGCAGCTACAAATGTCGCTGGAAAAGTCATGCACTCTGTATGCTGTGTACAAGTATTCTACTTGTAAACAAATGTATAAATATGATTTTTGCATTATGATTTTTCAAGAAATAAAAAAAGCAATAATATCTGGGTGAACTATAAAAAAACTACACTATTCATAATGCTGATGACAAATCTACCAATCAGAGCATTTATAAAACATCTACTATAGTAGAATGAAATTTTAGCAGTACATATATAACACTTTTAAATGCTAAATATTTTTCTGAAATAAATAAATGGAAAACATAGAACCAAGGCAGCTGAAAAAGTCTCTGTTCAAGTACTTCTTTGACAGTAAAACCTCCACCGAGCCCCTTACTTACACCTATGTTTAAGGGTGATCTGCATTGTAATTTAAAAAAGCGCAGAATTTCTTGATCAGTTCAGACATACCCTTTTATTTATGGTGACTGATGATGTCATCGTTGTCATGGCAACAGCAGCTAAATGTCGCCGCACAAGGGCCTTTTAACATGCACACAGAGGCCTAATCACATTGGAGGAGTTCTGGAATTCATCCAAGCTATTATTCCTTCTATCCCTATGAATTCCATATATTTAGTCAGCGCTCACAGAATCACTGCGAGCGATTGTGCCACGCAGCTCAGATACACCCACCACATCTGCTCAGTGAGAGCACTTGGATCTGCTCAATAGCTCATTGTGAGATGCTTCACCAATCCTTCCCCTTGTTTCTCCTCCCCCTTTTCCTTAGCTCTCTTTCCTAAATGTTCATGTCAGTGTTTTAGTCCAATTCCCTGTTGCCTACAGTACTTGTTCTATCAAAGGTCAGAAATTAAGCAAAGACCCAGGTCAAAAATGTCACGTAAAGTGACATAAGCTCCCCGAACAATGGATGATGATCAGTCAACTCAGCATTGTTATATTACACGATACCGTAACAGCTTTGACCTGTTCACCTTTATTTATTTAGTGCAGTGACTGTAGTGACCTGCAGCTGTTAACTAACTGCACACAGGTGTGTCTTGTTTAATGTGAAACTAGAATGAAGTGAATTTTGACGGGGAAAAACAGAACCAAACACTCCAAACAACTCCAACCCTTGAAACAGCAATTACATGAACATTTTCTGTGAGGGTAGAGCCAAATAATCTATTCAAACAAAAAGACTGCAATTATTTTAATTTTAACATGTTTCATGTATCAACAGCTGCATTTGACAAAATATTCTGTGTAGTTGAGTCAAATGTGATTTGTGACTGGCTGTAATAGATGCTGTCATATTGCATTATCAAAGTAATGTAATCTGCATATATTATATACAGTTGAGGTCAAAAGTTTACATACACCTTGGAATATCCAAAATGTTAATTATTTTACCAAAATTTTCATTTAGTACTGACCTAAATAGGACATTTACATATAGTCCACAAGAGAAAGTAATAGTTGAATTTGTAAAATTACCATTTAAAAGTTTACGTACACTTGATTCTTGATACTGTGTTGCCTGAATGAGTCCCTTGTTTGTCCTGAACAGTTAAACTGTCCGCTGTTCTTCAGCAAAATCCATCAGGTCCCACAAATTCTTTGGTTTTTCAGCCAGAGGGTGAAACTTTTTGAATTTGAAGATCAGGGTAAATTTAACTTATTTTGTCTTCTGGGAAACATAAGTATACATAAGTATCTTCTGTAGCTTCCAAACAGCAGAACTATTCTAAAAAATATATAATATTTAGGCAAAATGAGAAAAAATTACACATCCTTATTCTGTTCAAAAGTTTTCACCCCTGACTCTTAATGCATTGGTTTCCTTCTGGAGCATCAGTGAGCATTTGAACCTTCTGTAAGAGTTGCATATGAGTCCCTCAGTTGCCCTCAGTGTGAAAAAAATAATCTCAAAATCATATAGTCATTGTTGGAAAGGTTCAAATACACAAAAATGCTGATAAAACAAAGAATTTGTGGGACCTAAGGGGTTTTTCTGAAGAACAGCAGGCAGTTTAACTGTTCAGGACAAACAAGGGACTCATGAACAACTATCAATAAAAAAAAAAAAAAAAAAGGTAACAACACAGTATTAAGAATCAAGTGTAAGTAAACTTTTTGGTCATTTTAACAAATTCAACTATTATTATATAATGCCTTTTATGTGAAATATCTTATTCAGGTCAGTACTAAGTAAACAACATGCATTTTGTATGATCACTCTTATTTTAGTAAAATAATTAATATTTTACAGTTTCTGCAAGATGTATGTAAACTTTTGACCTCAACTGTACCTTTTTAATTAGCATTTTATTTTTACATTTCGAAATATCACATAAATAAATGACTACGTTGTTAATGCTGATTAAAAATGAATCAATAAACAAACGAAAACAATAGAAATCCACACGTGACATATAGAAGAGTCTGTAGTTTTAAAAACATACTTTAATATGTTTACAAATAGTATAACCTCATAAAAAAAGAAGCACTTGAACAAATATTACCCATTAATGAAAAAGTTTAGGGACACCCATCACTCTCCACTGTCTGTGATAAATGATCTGTCATATTCTTTTTCTCGGTGTCTGTCTATCTCTCTCGTATTCGTCTTTCTCTGAGTAGATTATTGGGGTGGCAGATGGGGTTACTGCCCAACTGAGACACACAGGTGGCTCATTCAGAGCTCTAATGAGTAAGAGAGTTGGGTGAGGAACGACACGCACACACACACGCCACACAGGAAGTTCAGTGCAACAGCAGCCTCACACACAAACCACAGAATGAGCGATGTCCCTGCGGTGTGTGTTGGGTTTGGAGGGGTGAAGAGGAGAGCGCTGTGTTTCCATAAAACTGCTGCTCAGTGTGAAGTGTAAAATAGGGTCAGCTGTTGCCAAACCCAGAGCAGTGTCTGCCAAAATCACTAAACACGTCCAAACCACTTGTCTTCTGCAGATCCAGAGTAACACTCACAACCTCAGTCTCTGACAGAGCTATTGCTGATAAATCCATATTGTGGATTATTCAGGATCAATAAATCACACAGGATTTTTGTTTGTTTGTATGTATAGAAGTGGTTACAAATTCAAATGTTTTGGAGAACAACCTGATCCAGACTTAACCCTGTAACTCCTGACAAATCTTTTTGGCTTGTGTCCTTTTTTGTTGAGTATCATGTTTGATACATCAAGTTCCCCGTCTGTCGTTCACGTTCGACGTTGTGTCGAAGTGACGACTAGGGGTCGCTCTTGAGAGCCCGAATACCTCTGACAGCTTTGAGAAAAGGCCAATGAGAATTGGTATGCAGTATTTGCATAGCCCGCTCCGCCCCGGAGATCCGGGCATAAGAGGGGGGGGCTAGGCAACACTCATTGTTCTGTTTCTTCGGAGCCGAATGCAGCGTCTCTTCATTGAGAAGCAGCGTTACTCACCTCTCTCGTCGTTGGATCTACGGCACGGGCAGCGGTCTCTTCCTTCTCGAACGCAGTAGCAGTGAGAGTCCCCTGGGTGCTTCGACGGCGAATCTTGAAGAGCAGATTTCCTCTTAATAAAATCTAAAGAGCAAATTTCTCTAAAAGAGTGCAGACACGGTGGGTTTGTGTGTTTACTATGCCTTTCCTTCCGTGTCCTTCTGGTTGCGGCTTCTTTCTCTCCCAAAACGATCGGCACGAGCTCTGTCTTCAATGTTTGGGTCGTGACCATGCTGAAGCAGCGTTCGGCGAGGGCGGATGTCCTGCTTGCGAGGACATGCCCCTCAGCACACTTCGTTCGCGAGTCGCGTTCTTTACTAAAAGACCGCGGCTCGCATCAACCGCTACCGCGGCTCGTCCTTCTACTTCCGGGTACGAGGCTGCCGCGGCGCGTGTTGATGAAGAGCGAGAGAGCGCGAGCGTTTCGCCGGGTAATTCCCCGCGTCCCTCGCGCTCTGTGTGTCTGCCGGTCGAGCTTTCGGATGACTTTGAAAACTCGTCTCAGTACGGGTTGGATTGGTTATTCGGGGCTCCTGCGGGGGAGGAAGAAGTGTCTGCAGCATCGGAGAGTGGGCAGCCATCTGAAGCAGACGCGCTATCTGAGGCACCCGCTGCGGGGGCGGGTTCTCAGTCAGTAGCAGACGCGGAAATGGCGGCCATGCTCGAACGGGCGGCCAAAGCAATCGGGATTGAGTGGAAGTCTCCGCCCCATCCTGAGCGCTCACGGCTGGATGATTGGTATCTGGGTAACGACCGTGGTTCTCGGCCACGTTCTACCCCAGTTCCTTTCTTCCCGGAAGTGCATGAGGAACTGACTAAGTCGTGGAAGGCTCCTTTTTCAGCCAGAACGCGTCTTAGCGGTTCTTCCTCTCTCACCACCCTCGATGGAGGTCCAGCGAAGGGGTATACGGAGGTTCCCGCCGTGGAGCGTGCGATCGCGGTGCATCTTTGCCCGCAGACCGCCGCCACCTGGCGGGACCGCCCAAAACTCCCGTCCAGGGCATGTAAGGCTTCTTCCGCTCTCGTGGGGAAGGCTTATGCTGCTTCTGGACAAGCTGCGTCCGCCCTTCACGCTATGGCCGTCCTGCAGGTCTATCAGGCCAAGGTTCTTAGCGAGTTGCACGAGGGTGTTCCCAAACCAGAGCTTTTGCAGGATCTGCGCTCGGCGACTGACTATGCTCTACGAGCTACGAAGGTCACGGCGCAGGCTCTGGGGAGGGCGATGTCCACTATGGTGGTCCAGGAGCGCCACCTTTGGCTGAATCTGGCGGAAATGAAGGACGCTGAGAAGGTTCGCTTTCTTGACGCCCCCATTTCTCAGGCTGGTCTCTTTGGCGACACTGTCGAGGAATTTGCACAGCAGTTCTCCGCAGTGAAGAAACAGACGGAGGCTATCAAACACATCTTGCCTCGTCGGGCGCCGCCCCCCGGGCCCGCACCCCCGAGGCAGCAGCCTCCGCCTGTTTCACGCCGAGGACGACCGCCTTCCAGACCGGCTCAGGGCCCGCCACAGGCTGGTCCTGCACCTAAACCAGCCTTGCGGTCGAGCTCTCGCAAGAAGGTGGCGCCGTTAGCTCAGTCTCAGGCCGCTAAGAACCCTCGTCAGGCTTCGAAGCGTTCCTGAAACGAGCAGCCCGGAGGAGAGAGATCTGCTGACCTGTCTGGATCCACACTCGGCGAGGGGACGAGTGTGGGTTTCGGCTCCACCCCGGCTGTCTGCCTCTCGGCAGACGGCCACCACATGGTCAATAAAAGAGCAATTTTCTTCTCTGGGCGAAAAAATCTATGTGACTGCGTCCCTCCGGGGTACCCAGCCACTAAAACATGTCAAAGCATGCTCAACCGCAGGGCCTGCGCTTCGGCATGCTTTGACGAATCAAGTGCATCCATCAGTCGATCCCCTGAGCTCAGGCGATCTTCTGATGGATCCTTGTCTGTCGGTTCCGATGGTCGATCCTCCCATGGCTGGGTCCCTCCGGGGTACCCAGCCACCAAAACACATCAAAGCATGCTCAACCGCAAAACTTGCGCTTCTGCATACTTTGACAGAGAAACAAGCGCATCCGTCAGTCGATCCCCTGAGCTCAGGCGATCTTCTCACGGATCCTTGTATGTCGGTTATGGCGATCAAAGCACCTTGTGTCCTCCGGGACAGCACGCCCCCGAACAAAGGGCTTTCACCACAACTCAGTCACACCGTACCCACCCGAGGTACGTCGGTGGTCCCCCTGAGACCGTTGGCAGAGAGTTTTACAGCTTGGCTCGAGATACCCAACCTCTCTCGCTGGCTTCTCAGAACCATCCGACTCGGCTATGCTATCCAATTCGCACGCAACCCGCCCAAGTTCAGCGGCATCTTCTCTACCGCGGTTCGGGACGAGAATGCTGCGGTTCTTCGGGCGGAGATCGCGACCCTTCTGGTGAAGGACGCGATAGAGCCGGTCCCCTCGGCCGACATGAAGAAAGGGTTCTACAGCCCCTACTTCATTGTACCCAAGAAAGGTGGCGGTTTAAGACCAATCCTGGATCTGAGGATTCTGAATCGGGCCCTTCACAAGCTCCCCTTCAGAATGCTAACGCTCAAACGCATTCTCACGTGCATCAGATTCCAGGATTGGTTTGTGGCGATAGACCTGAAAGACGCGTACTTTCATGTCTCGATTCTTCCAAGACACAGGCCCTTCCTGCGGTTTGCCTTCGAAGGTCGAGCATTTCAGTACAAAGTCCTTCCATTTGGGCTCTCCCTGTCTCCCCGCGTCTTTACGAAAGTCGCAGAGGCAGCCCTTGCCCCTCTCCGGGAGAGGGGCATCCGCATTCTCAATTACCTCGACGACTGGCTGGTCATAGCACACTCTCAGGAGTTGGTATGCAAACACAGGGATGTGGTTCTCAACCATCTGGCCCATCTGGGGTTTCGGGTCAACTGGGAAAAGAGCAAGCTCGCCCCGGTACGGAGCATCTCTTTTCTCGGTATACAACTAGACTCGGTTGCCATGAGTGCACGGCTCTCCCCGGAGCGTGCACAGTCAGTGCTGAGCTGCGTCCAGAAGCTCTCACGCAGCCCGACGGTCCCCCTCAAACAATTTCAGAGGCTCCTGGGTCACATGGCATCCGCAGCCGCCGTCACGCCGCTGGGCCTGATGCACATGAGACCGTTACAACACTGGCTGCGTTCCCGAGTCCCGAGATGGCCATGGCGCCAGGGTTCATACCGGGTGCACGTCACACCCGTATGTCTAAAAACCCTCGGTCCTTGGAAAGACATTTCGTTCCTACGGGCCGGGGTGCCCTTAGGACAAGTGTCCAGGCGCATTTTGGTTACGACAGATGCATCCAACACAGGCTGGGGCGCCGTATGCAATGGGCAAGCAGCTGCAGGGCTCTGGTCGGGCCCTCGGCTGCATTGGCATATCAATTGCCTCGAGCTGCTGACAGTGTTTTTGGCCCTGAAGAGGTTCCGACCTTTGGTTCAGGGCAAACACGTGCTGGTCCGCACAGACAGCACTGCGACTGTAGCCTACATCAATCACCAGGGCGGTGTACGCTCCTTTCGCATGTCACAGCTAGCCCGCCATCTCCTCCTTTGGTGTCGAAACAATGTCAAGTCTCTACGAGCCACCCACATACCGGGCGAACTCAATTGGGTAGCGGACGCGCTCTCCCGACAGACTTCGCTTCGGGGCGAGTGGAGACTTCACCCTCAGACGGTTCAGCTGATCTGGAGTCTTTTCGGTCAGGCCCAGGTCGACCTGTTTGCCTCGATAGAGAACACTCACTGCCAGTTGTGGTACGGTCTGTCCGAGGCGCCCCTCGGCACAGATGCACTGGCACACAGCTGGCCTCAGGGCCTCCTCAAGTATGCGTTTCCACCAGTGAGCCTAATTGCACAGACCCTGTGCAAAGTCAGGGAGGACAGAGAACAGATCCTGCTGGTGGCCCCCTACTGGCCCAACAGGGTTTGGTTCTCAGAGCTGGTGCTCCTCTCCCCCGTTCCTCCCTGGCGCATTCCCCTGAGGAAGGACCTCCTTTCACAGGGGAAGGGCACGATATGGCACCCGCGCCCAGATCTCTGGAACCTCCACGTATGGTCCCTGGACGCGACCAGGAGGATTTCAGAGATCTCCCACTGGCAGTGGTAAACACTCTGTTGCAGTCGAGAGCTCCTTCCACGAGGCGGCTGTACGACCTCAGATGGCGCAAATTCACAAACTGGTGTTCCTCCCGGGGGGAGAACCCACGGAGATGTGGCATCCGAACGGTGCTTTCCTTCCTCCAAGGAGGACTGGATAGACACCTTTCTGCTTCAACACTTAAGGTCCAGGTAGCCGCTATTGCCGCTAACCACGACCTGGTGGAAGGTAGATCGGTTGGGAAGCACAATTTGGTTATACGATTCCTTAAAGGTGCACGCAGGCTGAACCCCGTCAGACCGCGCCTTGTCCCCTCTTGGGATCTGTCTGTGGTCCTCCGGGGCCTACAGTCAGATCCCTTTGAGCCGCTCCAGTCAGTCGAACTCAGTGCTCTCTCCCAAAAGACGGCTCTCCTGACTGCGCTCACATCGATCAAAAGAGTGGGAGACCTCCAAGCCCTCTCCGTCAGTGACTCGTGCCTCGAATTCGGGCCGGCTAACTCTCACGTTATCCTGAGACCCCGGCCCGGTTATGTGCCCAAAGTGCCCACCACTCCCTTCAGGGACCAGGTGGTCACTCTGCAAGCTATCCCTTCTCAGGAAGGCGACCCCAACCTCTCCTTGTTATGCCCAGTCCGTGCCCTGAGCATTTACTTGGAACGTACTGAAAGCTTCAGACGGTCGAGTCAGCTCTTTGTCTGTTTTGGAGGACAGCAGAAGGGGAAAGCTGTCTCCAAACAAAGAATTTCCCACTGGATTGTGGATGCGATTCGTTTGGCCTACCAGGCCACAGGGGTGCCCTGCCCGCTGGGGGTGCACGCCCACTCCACCAGGGGCGTCGCAGCGTCGGTTGCGCTGGCGAACGGGATCTCTTTAACAGACATTTGCAGAGCTGCAGGTTGGGCTACACCTAACACGTTTGCCAGGTTCTACAATCTGCGTGTAGAACCAGTCTCTTCGGGAGTCCTGAACGCAAGCCCAGTAACTCCTGAAGCTGACACGGTGTAGAAGCTTGCTGAAGCGTCGTTCCCCACGGGTGATGACGCTTCCCCAGTTCAGTAAGTTTCCTGGCGTGAACCCTGAACGACAATTTCCATCATGTTGCACCCGCAACGTAGCTATGTTCAGCGGAGGAACTAGCTATCAGAATCTAATATGAGGTTAGGTTGCCTCTTGTGAACTCTCATATTAGGTTGGTGCCCCACATGTAGTGGCTCCTAATGCGGCCCCATGTGTGTATCTCCACCTATACTCCCAGAGATGCGGTGTTTCCCTTAAGACAAAACTTGTCTCCGACCCTGAGCTCAGCAGTCTCTCCTCATGCGGAGCCTGCCTCAGGATCGTCCCCTTGTTGTGCTCCCCTAGTGCGAGCCCTCAAGTGTATTCTCCACACAAATACCTCCCTCCGGGCAGGGTGTGGTCTCCGTAGTGCCCATCCCCCCCCGGGGAGGACGGACACTGGCCCAATGTTCTCCAAGATGTTCAACCAAAGGTGAGGAAAGGCTGGCTGAAGCTCTTGGGCATTGGAAGGTCACGTAGAGGTGAGTGACATTTATCTAACACGCAAGACCTGTTAATATTTGCACTCCATGCACTCGTGACGCGGTCCGCTGGTTGTGGCGTTTTCAACTGGGACCCCTAGTCGTCACTTCGACACAACGTCGAACGTGAACGACAGACGGGGAACGTCTTGGTTACGTATGGTAACCCTCGTTCCCTGATGGAGGGAACGGAGACGTTGTGTCCCCCTTGCCACAACCTCGGACCGCCTCTGAGTGTAGCCGGGTGCTTCGGCTCCTCAGATCAGAACAATGAGTGTTGCCTAGCCCCCCCCTCTTATGCCCGGATCTCCGGGGCGGAGCGGGCTATGCAAATACTGCATACCAATTCTCATTGGCCTTTTCTCAAAGCTGTCAGAGGTATTCGGGCTCTCAAGAGCGACCCCTAGTCGTCACTTCGACACAACGTCTCCGTTCCCTCCATCAGGGAACGAGGGTTACCATACGTAACCAAGACGTTTTTATGGTTTATACAGTATGATATAGTGAAATAGGGTGCTCATACTTGAGGAGAAAAAAAATCAGATTAATTATAATGTATAAATGGGCAAAAAGTAAATTGAAAGTCTCAAAACTTCAATGTAAATCAGTCCTTATAACCAGTGATGGGGGTAACGCATTACAAGTAATGCAAGTTATGTATTCAGATTCAGATTTACTTGTTTCAAGTAGGGAATAAAGTAACGCATTAATATGTATTGCCAATTACTTTGTTTTCCCATTTATTGAAATTGAGAGTGTAGATGCCTTGTGTAAATGCACTTAAAAAAAAAAGTGTTTGAGCTGCCTTAAAATTTTAAGTTTACTCAACTCAAATATCTACGTTTTCATTTAGTACAACTCAACATTTCATGTTGACTAAACTTAAAATTTTAACGCAGCATGAACACTTTTTTAAAGATGAAACAACTTTTTTAAAGTAGTTTTTTAAGTGTGTATGCTGTGTAAATATAATACTTACTAGTATTAGTTCTAGACTAAATGTGAACATGCATATACTCATTTCACTTGCACAAAAACAGATTCAGTATTCCTCAGAATTAATGAAAACAGTGACAACTCAGAATATTACACAAACCTGCAATAATTAAATGTTAACACAAAAATGTGCAAATGTTTGTGTATTTAATCCCATTTTATTAGCCAGTGTCTTTTTAACCAGTGCTGCTGACCTTTAATCATTCAGTTTAACCATGCTAATAATCGAAAATGACTTTAGATAAACTAAAATTTGTTTGCTTTTTGTGATTGAGAAGAAAGTGTTGAACTTATCCATATCTTCATGCAATCCAGAATGGCAGCACAGCTGAAAGGTTTGTTTGAGCTTTTTAAATTCACATTTCCTTCAGCCTGGGGCTCATTTATTTCACCTTTAGTGTGGATATATTAAAAACAACAAGCAATCCCAGGCTGGATGAGACAAAAGAAACACGAAAGTAATGTAACACGTCACATTTCATAAAAAGTAACACAGTAATGCAATTAGGTACTTTTTTAGGGAGTAACTTAATATTGTGCTGCATTACTTTTTGAAAGTAACTTTCCCCAACAAACTACTTACATAAAATGCATATAAATATTAGTTTTCACTCTATATCTTCCAATGATTATTCTTATATTTTAACATGATTTGTCATGGGCAATATGGATGTTATGGATAATCAAGTAAACTCTGCTTCAGTTTGCTTTAGTTGCTTCAGTCCAGTAAGTGCTCATTATTTATCAGTAAGTGCTCATTATTCATTATTAAGTGTTCAAATATTACAAACAATATAAATGTTGTTCTTATGTTTATTTAAAAAATCATTAAAGATTTCACATAAAAAACAAACATGAAGAAGACCTGAAGGTGGATGTTTCTACAGTTATATTTACTTGCTAAATATGGACAGGTTACATGTAGACAATTTTTATTTCCAGAAAAGTTTTGGTCATGAAGTTTAAAGACTTATCAATTTTATAAAATTTGTGCATTAAATTTGACACACTAGGTTTTCCAGGGTTAAACTACCTGATTTAGCTAATTTTGAAATACTACAGTACTAAAACAAACAAACAAACAAAATAAATAAATAAATAAATCATGCTTATTGTACCATTTAGTTTTTCTTAAAATGATGCTAGTGTGATGAAAGATTTAATTGTTAGAAATAAATGCATGTTTTTAGTACCTTACTTTCTGTAGCTATTGTTACAATCAGTGTTAGGGAAAGTTACTTTTAAAAGTAATGCATTACTTTAGTTGCATTACTTTACTATGCATAGGATAGTAATGCTTTACTTGGCTTGCTTCAAGTTCAGTTTCTAGCAAATGTAAAAGCCCTTTCACACCAAAAAGTGAAATGAATGAAATTAAGCCTAAGGCTGAATAGTAGAACTGTAAAAAAGAAAGTTCAACATTTTTCAGCAATGAGAAGAATGAAGCACAAATGTTAGTTAATCTAAAGTAAGTTTTGCTTATTAGTATGATTGAATTGGATCAACAAAGGTCAGCAGCAAAGACATTGGTTAATAAAATGGGATTAAATACATAAAACAAAAAGTAACTGGCGTTACTTTTTTGAAAAGATATTTTCTTGTAAATCAAAAAGTGAAGTACTTTACTAGTTACTTGGAAAAAAGTAATCTGATTACATAACTCACGTTATTTGTAATGCGTTACCCCCAACACTGTTTACGTAATTTTATGATAAAATGTAATTTTATCTTATTTGGCTGACATTTTACATTTTATTTTCTAGATCTTGTGTTGTGAAATTCTGTTAATTATATAAGTTTAGTATATCATTTCCACCAGTAAAAATAGTACATATCTGAATAAAACAATCTGTGTTTTCCTAAATATCAGCACTTGTACAACAAACAAAAGACATTTATTCCTTACAAATAATGGGGGGAAATCCATTGTTCTGTTGATAGTTTGACAATTTTAAATGTGTGTGTGTGTGTGTGTGTGTGTGTGTGTGTGTGTGTGTGTGTGTGTGTGTGTGTGTGTGTGTGTGTTTTATTTTTCATACTGAGATCTTATTGATTCACAAACATTTTGAGAGTGTCATTTTAAATGTTTGTAAGTTTTAGAACACACACACACACACACACACACACACACATACACACACACACATACACACACACATTAGTGAGGGTTGAGAGGAGGATTGGAGCAGCTGTGGAGGTCTCCTCTCTGATTTACTGTGTACTTCTGAAGGACTTAATGACTACAGTGGCTGACAGCTCTTAACCCTTTGAGACTCTGAGGATAATGTAATGTGATCTGCCGTCCCCTTTTGGGCAGCTCACACACACATGCACATTTGTTAAATTGAGCCCTGACTTGCACCACCTGTACGCTGTCTCAGGGCAGTGGAGGAAGAGATGAGGAAGACCGTAATGCCCTCTCATGTTTCACACACATACACTGCCACCAACTGACCACTGCTACAACTGCACATCATGACATTTAAAAGAAAGACTTCACCCGAAATCAAAATTCTGTGATCGATTGTTTATACGACATGTCATTCCAAACCTGTATAATTTTCTTTCTTCTGCTGAACAAAAAAGAAGATATTTTGAAAAAAGCTATTAAACAAACATCCATACAAGTTTGAAACAACGTGAGGGTGAATAAATTATGGCAGAATTTTAGTTTCTGGGTGAACTATTCTTTAAAGCAATATTTTATTATTATTATTTTTTTTTTCTGATCTCATTTTGTCAACCAAACCCCGTTAAATAACATATTTACTTGAAATATCTCTGATAAAGTTCATTTTTCAGTAATTTAACAACCCATTTGCCTGTTCACAGTTCTCTGATGTTGGTTAATGGTCACACTGACATGCAGGTAAACAAATAAAATAAACAAATAAAACAAATAAAATATTGAAATATTTTGTAGTGTTCAGGTTTTTGCATTTTTAATCAAAGTTTTATATTTAATTAGTTACTCAACCCACAAAAAAAACCGTAGTTCTTAAATTAAGCCCGCTTTGGAAAACCCTGGTTTAATGTTCAATGCACCTTTTATGATGTTGATATAAAAATGTTCTGTATATTTTTATTCTCTTTACTTTTTTATGTCAGTACGGTATATTTATTGGTCATTTTAAAACATGTTACATAAAAATAATAATGTACATAACCTAAAATGAGTAACCTAGTAAAAAAATAAAAATACTAAAATAATTAATGATTAAATATCTGTGTAGGAAAAAGTATGTGGACCCTAGAGAAAATAGTATAGGCCTATTAAAATGTGTTTAAAATACATTTATTTCATGCTAAATATACTACAAATACATACATATTATGTACTTAATAAAAATAATATGTTCATGTATTTGTAGTATACTTAGCATAAAATAAATGTATTTTAAATATATTTTAGTAGGCCTAAATTTATTTTTCACTAGGGTCCACATACTTTTTCCTACACAGATATTTAGTCATTAATTATTTTGTTCAGTAACTAAGGGACAACGTTGTAGTAAGACTGTATGTTTCCATACATAAAGCTCTTTGGTTACACATTTTTTTCTTGGTAGTCAACTTTAGACATTCAACTAATTAAAAAATGATACAAATAATTTCAGTTGTCTAATAAATTCTATTTGAAATGCATACAGAATTCAATATACATGGCTGAATGGCTCTTCTTGCCACTTCAGATCGTCAATGTAAACGGAATGTGATGAAAGGCGGCTGATGTCTTTCAAAGCTGACTGCATCTCAAAGGGCTTAACGCCTCAGCAGTGACCAATCAGAGAAGGTTATCTGCTCCTCACCCTGAGCTGAGCATGTTATTCTTTCTCAGGGGTCACGGGTCGCACTTTCTGTTTGCACCTTCACGATGCTCATATCCTCTTGCTGTCTCTGTCTCCCATTCTCTCGATTTTCTCTTTCCGTGCACAGCTGCACAAACAGGAAGGGACTGAGTCAAACAATCAGCTTAGGGATTAAAAGTGCCCTTATTAACCTTTGACCTTTCATGCGGCTATTTCTAATCTAAGCGTGCAGATGTTCAAATGTTTACGTGAAAATGCAACCGCTGTAGTGGGAGACCAAATTGTTTTTTAACGCAGTGGTTCCCAAATGGTAGCTACAGTTGAGGTCATCTGCAAAATTAATTAATTAATTAATAATTAATAATTTTACCAAAATAAGAAGGATCATACAAAATGTATGTTATTGTTTATTTAGTACTGACCTGAATAAGATAAAAAATGTTTACATATATTCCACAAGAGAAAATAATGGGTCATACTGGGTCATAAAAATGACCCAGTTCAAAAGTTTCCATACTCTTGATTCTGAATACTGTGTTGTTACCTGAATGATCCACATCTGTGTTTTTTTGTTTAGTGATAGCTGTTCATGAGTCCCTTGTTTGTCCTGAACAGTTAAACTGTCAGCTGTTCCTCAGAAAAATCCTTTGGTCCCACAAATGCTTTGGTTTTCAGCATTTTTGTGTATTTGAGTCCTTTCTAACAATGAATGTATGATTTTGAGATCCATCACACTGAGGGACTCATATGCAACTATTACAGAAAGTTCAAATGCTTACTGATGATTCAGAAGGAAAAATATGCATCACAATCATACAGTCATTTTTGGAAAGGGTTCAAATGCAAAAAAAATACTGGAAAACTAAAGAATTTGTGGGACCTAAAGGATTTTTCTGAAGAATAGTGGGCAGTTTAACTATTCAGGACAAACAAGGGACTCATGAACAACTATCACAAAACAAAACAAAACAAAACAAAACAAAACAAATTGTAAAAGTGTATGTAAACTTTTGAAAAGGGTAATTTTTAAAAATTCAACTATTATTTTCTGTGGACTATATGTAAACATATTTTATGTGAAATGTCTTATTCAGATGTGCACTAAATAAACAATAATCTGCATTTTGTAAGATCCATTTTATTTTGGTAAAATAATTTTGCGGATTCTAAAAGGGGGGTGTAAACTTTTGACCTCAAATGTACACTGGACATCTTCGGACACACTGTTTATCATACAAAAATAAACAAAAATGTTCTGAAAAATAAATATAGAAACATATTAATAAAAATAATATTAACGTTATTAAACGCAACATTTACTGCACATTGCATTCAACCGTACATTTTTATTTTTTTTTTTGCATAGAAATATTAATATAATTACTCTACCAAGACAAATAAGCTTAATATTTCAGCTTGAAGCTTGTTCCCTTGGCTTCCACTGTAAGTGCAATACTTTAAACATGATTTTTATTTATTTTCACAAACTGAAGGACAAGTCAACATAATTTTCTATGGCGACTGGAATCATGTCACATCTTTTATGACAGATGTTGAAATTTGACTTCTACTGAACCCAGAACGTTCCTTTAACTCAAAACTAGGAGTCTGTGTATTTTGTCCCCTGACTGGGCCCCTACTTGAATGCAATCAAAGACAGCTGGAATCATCTGTTAAATGGCTTTTATTGGAAAGATGATGGATCCCTAGAGCACATAAATTAGAATTACACTGGCTCTGGGAGAATGAAGCATATTCTGGTTGATGCACATGCCAAACCATTGTGCCCAGCTGCCAGAAGGAAATCCTGCCAAACACGTTTGTAAACCTCCAAGAGACAGACAGCCATAAAGAGAGACATGAGAGCAGAATCAGCCATGGCGCTTTCTAGAACAAATATACACTATATTGACAAAAAGTGCTTTCCTAACTTTCCTCTCCATCTCCAACTGAATGGAGGCCCAAATTTACCTGAGTATTCTTCAGGACTGCATTAAGAGCCGGGGGTGAATTTGAAGATCAGGTTAAATGTAACTTTTTTTTGTCTTCTGGGAAACATTTAACTATCTTCTGTGGCCTATGAAGGGCAGAACTAAATGAAAAAATATTATTATTATTACTATTATTATTTATTTATTTATTTATTTTTTTTTATTTTTTTTATATATACACACATTTACCCCCTGGCTCTTAATGCATGTTTTTCCTTCTGGAGCATCAGTGAGTGTTTGAACTTTCTGTAATAGTTCCATATGAGTCACTCAGTTGGGCTTAGTGTAAAAAGATGGATTTCAAAATCATACTGTCATTGTTGGAAAGGTTTCAAATACACAAAAATGCAGGCAGTTTAACTGTTGAATTCAACTATTATTTTTTCTTGTTGATAATATGTAAATGTCTTTAATGTGAAATATCTTTTCACGTAAATAACATTTTGCAGATTCTGAAAGGGGGGTATAAACTTTTGACCTAAACTGAAGAAAGTCAAACCAGTCATAAAGGTAATGTGTATATATATGAAAATATATACATCTAAAAGCTGAATAAATAGGTTTTCCATTGATGTATGGTATGTTAAGATAGGATAATATTTGGCCGAGGTACAAATATTTGAAAATCTGGAACCTAAGGGTGCAAAAAAAATCTAAATACTGAGAAAATCGCCTTTACAGTTGTCCAAATTAAGCTTTTAGCAATGCATCTTACTGATTAAAAATTAAGTTTTGATGTGTTTAGGGTAGAAACTTTACAAAATATCTTCATAGAACATGATCTTCACTTAATATCCTAATGAAAAAATTGATAATTTTGACCCATACAATGTTTTTTTGGCCATTGCTACAAATATACCCGTGCTACTTAAGACTTTTTTACTTTTTTTTTTTTTTTTTGGTTCAGAGTCACATCGGGAAAAGAGCCCAAACATTCAGAAAAACATCTCTGTGTTTCATGTAGTAGAAAAAGTACAATTTGTTATATAATGAGGGTAAATTATAACAGAATTATTACTTCTGAGTGAACTATCCCTTTAAGAGTCTACAAAGAGATGTAGGCCTAACAGTAACAAACATAATACAGAACAAACACAATAAAGATTCCTTCTTTCCTGGAGGTTTACTGGTGTGTGACACCTTTTTAACATTTATCCTTCTTTATTCGCCCCACTTCACGCGCACACATTCATTTTACTTGATGGCACTTGTTCAGGAACACTGGCCATGCGTTTGTCGGCAATTTCCTTTGGGTGCCCATCAGAGCTGTGATCCTGGTCTCCATCTCCATGGTGGATAAAATTGCCCACAGTGTGACTAGCCTGCCGTATTTATCATCAAGTGTGTAAATCAATCGTTTTTTACCGCCTCTGTGTGTGGGAACGCAGTAAAAGTCGTCACAGAGAGAAACACATCCGGTGCGGCCGGGTGGAATTTATAGTGCCTCGTTGGATTGTGGGAATGGATCCTGGACACCCGACTCCAGCAGAGACCTTGAGAAGGGGGTCAGGAAGAAAGTATCTTTTCTCTGTCTGCCTCCCACTTCTCTTTATCACTTTTCTACCTTTTCAACATAATGCAAACTCATTATCAATATTTAACATTTTTGGCATTTGTATGTCTTAAGGGTTGATTTTTAACAAAACAGATTTCACCTTTTTGTTATAAAAAGTTCTGTCATAAAACTGTGTTGGAACCATTTACCATTCCTTCATTTAATATTACAACTTTTCAGTTTTATTTTTTGTATACATAGATTTTATAGTTCTAGTCTTGTTCCAGAACCAGAATTACAATTTGAAAACCGAAATTTACATGACAATATTACTATTTTGTTTTGATTTTAGTGAAATAAACTATTTCAATATTTATTGTCAATTTTTTTTTTTACGTTAATTACTTTAATTACAAGCACAATGGTTTCAATGAAAACAATGGTTTCTTTACAGAAATATATGTGTAATTTGTATTTTTATATGTTATGTTTTTTTATATTTATATATAAATACACAAACATTTATTTATTTATTCATAATTTATATCATATGAATATTAATATATATTACATGTATTTCTTAAATATATACATGCGTGTATATTTGATTTATATGTACACATATAAACAAAGTACACACATATATTTATGTAGTTATGTCAGTTAATTGCATCCAAAATAAATGTGTTTACAGAAATATATGTGTGTACTTTATTAATTTATGATTTATATCATGTATAAATATATATTATGTATATTTCTCAAATATATAAATGCATGTGTGTATATTTATATATACATATAAACATACAAAGTATACCCACGTATATTTCTGTGTAGTCTAATCGATTAATCACAATTAATCACATATATTTCTGTGTTTACAGAAATATGTGTGTACTTTATTTATATTTTTAATGATTTATATCATGATATACAATATATATTATATATATTTAGTATATATACACTACTGTTCAAAAGTTTGGGGTCAGTAAATGTTTATTCATTCTTTTTTTTTTTGAAAGAAATGAATAAATTGTTACATTAATAAAAAGTGACATAATAGATTTACATTGCTAGAAAATATTTATAGTTTGAATAAATGTTGTTCTTGAAAGAAAAAAATACAGGTTCAAAAAAAAAAAAAAAATAAAAAACATTGGCGGCACAACTGTTTCCAAAACTGATAATTCTACTAATAATTCAGAATATCAGAATGATTTCTGAGAGATCATGTGACACTTAAGCCTGGGAAACTGAGTAACAGATGATGAAAAATCAGCATTGCATCACAGGAATAAATTATATTTTATATTTTAAAGTATATGAAAATAAAAACCATTATTTTCTATTGTAATAACATTTTGTAATATTACAGTTTATTTTCTGTATTTTTGATCAAATAAATGCAGCCTTGACTTCATAAAAAAAAAATTGCAAGTCTTACTGACCCCAAACTTTTATATATATATATATATATATATATATATATGTGTGTGTATATTTGTATATACATATAAATATATAAAGTACGCACATATATTTCTGTATAGTCTAACCGATTAATCGCATCTGAAATGATAGTTTGTGTTTACAGAAGTGTATGTGTACTTTATTATTTATGATTTATATCATAATAAATATATATTACTTATATTTCGTAAATATAAACATGTATGCGTGTATATTTATAAATACATATAAATATACAAAGTACACACATATATTTCTGTAAACTTTTATTTCGGATGCTATTAATCACAATTAATCGATTTGACTGCACTATTATTTTATTATTCATTATTAAAATTTTAGCTATGCAATTCTCTAGATGAAGAATCACAATTCCCACCACAGAATTCCTACGCACAATGCATAATTTGGGTGAAAAAAAGGGGAAAAAAAGTGTTTTTCTGTAATACAGTGCCCACTGTTGGCTACTACAAATAACACTACTGAGAGTGTGAAAACATTGTTTTAAAAGAGTCTAAAGGCAACATGGACAAAAGGACTGATAGCTGGACAAACACCAAACAGGAAAGGGAAATTGGATGGGCTGTATATATGGCATTATAGTTGTGGTGAGCTTTGAACAGGTGACATTTACAGTGGCTTGTTCTAATGACTGCCGTGACTTTGTTTGCCAGAAGCACCTATTAGAACACATGAAGCGTGACACAGTACAACCAGACTACAGCAGTGTGTGTGTGTGTGTGTGTGTGTGTGTGTGTGTGTGTGTGTGTGTGTGTGTGGAATCACAGAGCACTTATACTGGAAGTGGATTTTTCTGCAGCTTTATGATGAAGTAAGTGTTGATGGCCCACTATGCATGCTGGTTAATATAAGCAGTTCTCTGTGGTTCAGTCCAGTCTGAGTGAGGCAGAAGGCACAGCTTCATTCTACATGCATGCTGCTTTAACACACAGTTTTTGAGCTAGATACATGATATGTGTTCCTTACAACTAAATCTACCTTCTATTTCACCCATATGAATTAGGACACCTGTGTTGAAGCAGGGTTAGAACTAAAGTTTGCAGGACAGTAGCTCTCCAGGAGCAGGGTTGGAGATCCCTGATGGTGTAGGCATGATTTGAAAAGCTGTGGGGTTGTAAGACACTATAAGCTGCCATAGGTGGACAACTGGCATGTTAATGTAATCAGTGAAGTATCCACCTTATTTTTCCCGTAAGAGCAGGCACGGCCATTTGTAAATTGTATGGGTTACTATTTTTAGCTTACAAACAGCTTGTTTGCTGCTTGCTATTGCAAATAGGTGTGTCTTACCGTATTATTTTAATGTATTATCTTAATTATGAACACTGGTTTGTTGTGCAAACAGTTTTACAGTTTACTGCATGGAACAAGCACTGGTGAATTGCTCAGTTTCTTCTTTTTCTTCTTCTCCAAAATGAATCATAAACATGCTCGAAAATCTGATATGGGTTTCAGAAGTGGGTGTGGCAAAATAGCTCAATAGCTCCACCTATAATATTTCAATGAAGTATGTTTTACATACATGTACGAAATTCGGTAGACACATGTAACACACCAGTACCTACCAAAAAGTCTGAAACTCAACAGGAAGTCAGGCAAGTCTCGGCAAGTTATGTAATGTTTTTGCCATTTTCAGCTGTTGTATTTAAACAAACTTCTCTTAATGATTTAATCAGATCAACACCAATTTTGGTCAGTCTAATCATAAGCCCTTTGTGACATTTAATTGCGAAGTTCTTGAGTTTTTATTGAGGGGCGTGCCTACAGCAGCCTGACAAACTTCAATGTTTCGCCATGAAACGGGAAGTTGTTTTAATTCAGGCATACAATGTTTGATCTGCACCAAAATTGTCCTGTCCACATGCCATTCAGTCATAGTCATAACACCACCTGCTGTCAACAGGAAGTAACATGTTTTACGCTGTAATGAACTTCTACTGCACTCTTAAAAGTAGGTGTTTCACAATGCAAGAACACTTTTTTTCTAAATGGTTCCATAAAGAACCTTTAACATCTGAAGAACCTTTCTGTTTTACAAAAGTTCTTTGTGGTGAAAGAAGGTTCTTCAGATTATGAAAAGGTAAAAAAGAGAAGGTTCTTTAAAGAACCTTTGACCAAATGGTTCTTTTTTGAACCAAAAATGGTTCTTCTATGGCAGGGGTGCCCAACCCTGTTCCTAGAGATCTACCATCCTACAAAGTTCAGCTCCAACCATGGCCAAACACACCTGAACCAGCTAATTAATCTTTAGGTAGCACTTGATAATTACAAAAAACTGTGTTGGAGCAGGGCTGAAACAGGTGAGTAGATTTCCAGGAACAGGGTTGGGCACCCATGTTCTATGGCATTGCTGTGAATAACCTTTTAAAGCACCTTTATTTTTAAGAGTGTAGAGATTTAATGACAACAACATTATATATGGTCAGTCTAATCTAAAGTTGTTTGTGATATTAAATTGCGAAGATCTTGAGTTTTCGTTAAAGGGTGTGTCCGTGGAGCCCTGACAAAGTTCAATGTTTTGCCATTGAAAAAGCAGTTGTTGTAACTCAGCCGCACAATGTCCGATCTGCCCCAAGCTTCACATGTTTGACAACTGGCCTAAATGGTAATATTTTGTTTTAATTTGTTTTAAAGTGCCACCTGCTGGCAACAGGAAATGACTTGTTTTAGTCTTACTTAAACATGCAATGTCCGATCTACACCAGACTTCACATATTTAGTAAGAGTCCTGGCCTGAAGACATCGAAAGGCCAGTATTCAGGTTTAACCATTGGCTGGTGACAGGATATGTTATGCTGTACACTAAACATACCATGTTCAATATGCACCGAACTTCATATGTTTCATAAAGCGCTGACCTGAAGCTAATCTAACCAGGGTGTGAAGGCCCTTTCAATGCTGCTTGCAGCTTAAATCTTCTTGTTATTTCCCTATAGTGGATAATGAACCATAGGCTTACTTCCGTGTTAAAGAATAAGGTGGATATAAAGATAAAAACTTAACAAAGAAACTTAAGTAGCATGGGTATATTTGTAGCAATAGCCAAAAATACATTGTATGAGTCAAACTTATAGATTTATCTTTAATTCCAAAAATCATTAGGATATTAAGTAACATGTTCATGCATCATGTTCAATTAAGATTTTCCCACAGTTTTGATTAGTAATATGTATTTCTAAGAACTTCATTTGGACAACTTTAAAGGCAATTTTCACAACATTTAGATTTTTTGCACCCTCAGATTCCAGATTTTCAAATAGTTGTATCTCGGCCAAACATCATCCTATCCTAACCAACCATACATCAATGGAAATCTTTCAGATGATGTATAAATCTCAATTTCCAAAAAAAAAAAAAAAAAAAAAAGACCCTTATGACAGGTTTTGTGGTCCAGGGTCACATATATTTAGAAAATATCTTGAGCTTGCGTTCACCGGACCTTATTTCAGGAATTTTGAAACGTATTGACTTCAGGACGATGGAACCAGAAGTGCTAAAATGCAACTCGTGTTGCAAAACCTACAAAATACATTATCCCCTCAGCACTCTATTACAATAAAACTGTGGTAAAAAATTAAATTAAAATTAAATAAGAACAACAAAAACCTTCTTACACTATTTAAATGAGATTCTGTACATTTATCTATGATTCTACTGCAATAACAATAACTGAAGCACACATCTGCTTTGTTCTTACCTCATTTGCCTTTAAAAAAAGATTCACCCTAAAAATAGATGTATAAATCTAAATTCTGAAGTCATTCCGAACACAAAAGCATAATTTGTAAGAACGGTCCATACGACATTCACCATGACCACATCTGTCAAGCTCCAAAAAAAAAAAAAAAAAGGAATCAGAATGATTCACAGTGATTCTGTGAATCACATGATCCATTCCAAATTTTGAAGAAACTTCTCCTACCCTTCTCACTCTTTGTCATAAATTAATAACACTTAATAATGTACACAATGCTATATATGAATGTGTTCGAGTCTGATCTCTAGCAGATGTAAGGTGTACACTGGCCCTTTAAATGAGGCTTGCTGTGAGTTTGGCAGCCTAATGGATGCAAGTCTGTGGTGCTAATGGATGGCAACCTGAAAAATGGCCTTATCTGAAAGGTCCAAGACAGCTACAAATGAAACAGCTGCGTTATGCACATTTATCTGTGTCCTGGTCAAAGGAAGAACCTTAAAGAACCCATTTACTCACTAGAGTTCTCTTTTAATAAAAATGTGTGTCTCTAACTAGGGTCCCTGTAAGGCTTGGATATATGTAGACCTTATTATATGATTAATCTTACTGTATATCAATATAATGGCAAACAGATATAAATGGATCCCTCACATGAATGTGACTTTTAACGCCTGAGTAAACAAATAAAAGTGTCATTTAATAAAATTTCATCTGCCGGTGACATTTATTAGCATTGCTACAGAAAGGGCTTGTAACACGGCAGTAACTCAAAGCATGTGTCCCGTCACAAGAGGCTGTTTTTCCCCTGTCAGCAGTTTGTCTGGATGTCTTGTTTAAGAGTCATTCATAAAGAGAAGAAGAGGTCGTAATGGAATCAGAGCGGAAGTCCTGTTTCCTTGATGTAATCAAAGACTGAACAGAAGAATGATTGTTTTGGGATGGACAGTCTCATTCATATATGCACTCAGTTATATTTATATCATGTGATTTTTGTCAAAGGCTTTACACCATAGTTGAAATTGATTTTAGATCTTCCTGTGTTAAATATCTCACTATGTTATCTTTTTAAACATGATTTCTTTTAAATGTATTTTTGGAGCTCATTAATTTTCTATTATCTCATGATAATTAAGTGTGACAGCGCCAGTGTCTGCTGTTAAAGGTTTTGCAGGCTGCACTGCCCCCATCTGGTCAATAAAATACCAAACTACTCAAAAGTACTAAAACACTGCCATCTACTGACCATTCACAGTTTAGTTACTGTCCGGTGAAGTCAAAATAAAGAATATCTGTAAACCTACCGTCAGCTCAAAACACAACTTCCTCAATCCGTGTTGTGTACTTAATATTTTTTTTTAATGCTGTCGTTTTTCACCAAAACAGTCAAGCAAGTAAACAACCTACTTGTATTACTGAATCAGTGCAGCTTCTAAAGAAACCAATACTGTGGCATTGCAAGCCACATTTAACTTTCTTTCTGAGACTTGTTTATTTTTTTTCAGGGGTGATCATTTTATATGGGATATATATGCTGAAGCATTTATCATATTGCACTGTTGAATCCATTTCTGTTTATTTCTTAGATCAATTGTGCTCTTCTCTGATCAAATTTATCAAAAGGTTTTACAAAAAATGTAGAAATTTTGAATGTTGTGCAATGATTTTGAATGAATGCATTTTCTTATTGGAAATTTTCATATATAAAATAGTGAGTTACTAAATCACTATCAGTTACTAAATTAGCGCTTATTTATTTGTAAGTGCTAATAGTAATATAATCCTGTTTGTGCATTACTATTTATGTTTCATGAGCTCTGAAGAAATGTGAAGTGAGCACAAACTTGACTTTTAAGAACAATATTAAGGATAAATGATACCGATTTACTCAATTTGAGTTACCTGCTTAAACACCTGAATCTAAGGCAGTTAAATCTTGTTAGCATCAGGATACACTAGAAATCAGTTTAAAGTCATATAATTGTTATTGTGATATAATGTGATTTCTACTTCTACTTCTTCTTTCTTTTTTATAATTCACTTTATTACAGAAACTAATTTCTGTAAACAAATATGCATGTATACACACCTAAGAACAGTGTTATGGACAGGACAACTCAAAGTGACAAGGTGAAAACAATCTTTTTTTTAAAAAAGAATGGATGTACATTTGGATTACAAAACTGATGAAGGTGACATGCAAATAGAAAAAGTACAAGACACTACAGGAAGAAAGTAAGGAGGTGTGTTCAGGTTGGCTCAGAAGCATTTCTAAACATGGAGGTCTGGAGTGACACTGTCTATATGAGATTCCACCTGCTGGCTGGGTCCTTTAAATACTCCTGATGCAGGAGTAGGTTTTAAAATGAAGACAGACATGTGTCCTGATGGTTCTCAGTGTGCAGTTGTGAGAAGGTTAGTTTTTACAAGCATTTATGATGAACAGCAGCAGGCCCAGACTCAGGTTTACAGATTTACATGCTAAAAGGTGGACATTGAGACCAGAATAGATTTGCCAATTCAGACACATTATTTCCCCTCAGGTAGAACAATGATCTAAAAGAGAAATCTTGGCCTGCTAGTACAGAGGGAAATGTTAGACTCAAAAAAGTCCTTAAAGGTATAGACCAATTATCAGTTTGTAAACATTCGGGATGCATGCACAGCATGGTTGCAGAAAACCAGGGAGAGATGGCCTTTAAGGCTAGAGAATTACATAGATATGGTGCAAAATATGTTGATTTAAAAAGATTATAGATTACATTGATTAGATGTCATTTTCAAAATGTTCTCCGCATATTACAAGAGCTTGTCACCAAAATTTGTGTTATAGTCTTACAGATCTGAAACAGGGATGACGGTTTTTGTGGGCATTTCAAGTGGGAGTCTATATCTCACAACTCTAATAAGGAAAAACTCATCATTTTCTCTTTTCCTCTCGGTTCAAAGTTTATATCGAGTTATAAAGTCCCAATTAGGAAATATAAACTTGCATTTGTGAGAAGAAAAGTCCAAATTGTGAGATTAAATAAATGTTATGTAAAAATGTTAATAGTAACAGGTTTAAATAATATTTCATGCTGTATCTGTAGGGCTAATACAACACATCCCCTATGAACAGCATATGTGAATATTATGTAGACATATTGTTTAAATCAAATTTATGCTTTAAAAGTAGAATGATCATAGCAGTTTTTATCCATAGCATGTCCATTTAAACATCTGCGTTTAGCTTCAAATGGCATCTTTGACTGCAGTATTCTCTAAAAAGTATTTGCATTTGACATCAAAAGGCACAACAATATGTATTTTTTCTCTTATTCCATGGATTTACATAGTCCCAACACAAATGGAGTAAGTTAACATATTACAAATTTAATTTCATTTGATGTAAAAAAAAGAAAAAAAGTGCAAATGACAGCTGAGTTAAAAATGAAAGATTTATTTTGCTTTCACTCATTTTAATCAATTAAGCACATTCACAATATTTCTTTCTCTTTTTTTTTTCAACCATCATGCGGTCCCAAATCCAAGTTTGAACTTCTGAGGTATACAAACTACATTTTCTCTTTTCGACTCTATTTTTGGTCAGTTGCAGTCATTTGTTTTCCATATAGTCTAATCCTTGGGATTACAAAGGAATCATTTGAATACCCAATTGAAGAGTTTTAGGCATAATGCCACAGGTGTTTTTCTGTATTTTCATATAACTCATCTAATAATCTCTCAGTACTGAGCTTTGATTTGCCTTCCCTACATGAGTCCACAGGTTGAATTGAGGCCACTGACTCTCTTGAATTCATCAATGGAACTTGACAGACGTGGTTACTTTTAACAACTGTCGTATAGAATAGTGCTGCTTGAAGATTTTTCTTCTGTTAAGAAAAAAAAAATGTCCTTTGAATTCCAAAGACGAAATGACACAGCGAAAGACATGATGGTGAGTAAATAATGACAGATTTTTAAACTGAACTCTCCTTTTAGTGTTGGTCTGAGGTGGGTAAATTCTAAGAGAGAACAGAAAGACTGAATTTTCAAGCAAGTTCTGGATTTCCATGAAGTTTTGACCAGAATGCTCTGTCATGCAAGGTATGCAAATATGGATTTGTACAATCATAACAACTTGTCAGAAATGCATGAAAATAGCCTTTTGCTCTTTGTACATGTGCGCTTTTAGAAGTTGACAGCATGCATGTCTGCAGTTGTCTTATTAAGGGTCCACACAGCAGTCCAAGCAGGCCAATAATTTCAAATGTGAATTAACAATTATTATGAAATGTTACATACTGTATACTGTATAAGCGGGGTACGCACAATCAGCCACAATAAGCTGTATTCGAAAATTTACATCCAACTCTGCTCCTGGAACGCTACCGTCCTGCAGATTTCAGTTCCAACCCTAATCAAACACACCTGAACCAGCTAATGAAGGTGTTCAGGATTACAATAAATACAGGCAAATGTGTTTGAGCAGGGTTGGGATTGAAGTCTGCATGATGGTAGCTTGGGCTAGAAGTTAAATGTTTGAGATATGTCATAAGATTTCATTTTGCAATTTGAATTGTATTTAAAATCTTCTTGAGCTTGTCTTAACCACCTGATTACAAATGATTACATTGTTACATATTATTTGCACAATAGCAATAAATTATTCATAATTTATTGATTCTCCCAAATTCCTCTTTTTCATTTTTTAAAATGTTTTCTTTAAATGTTACACTGAAAGTTTTCCAGTTTTGTGAACATTCACACAAAGACCAGTCACTAGTCAGGTGGCTATAATTACACAGATAATTGAGCGTACACAGTAATGCCACATAGCATTTGGCCATTTGATTTTTCAAAAATCATTTCAAGCATATAATGATATTTTAGGGAGTTGTGTCCTAATTTTATAGCAAAAGTTTGGACAGGACCCTTTTTTATTCTAACATGACAAAGCCTCTGTGTATAAGACAAGGTTCATAGAGAAATGTTTGATTCAGTCAGTGTGGAAGAACTTAACTGGTCTGCATAAGCCAAGTTCTAATCCCTGCTGAACACCTCTGGTGTGACTCTAAATGCAGAAACACCAATGACTTGTACATACACTATATCAGGGATCCTCAAATCTGGACCTTTGGATCCACTTTCCTGCAGAGTTTAGCTCTAACCCTAATCAAACACACCTGAGCATGCTAATCATTGCCTTCACAATCATTAGAAAATCACAGGCAGTTGTGTTTTAGCAGGGTTTGTGATAAACTCTGCAGGTCATTGGACCTCCAGGGTAAGATTTGAGGAACCCTGCACTATATGGACAAATGTATTGGGACACCCCCTTCTTTAGAACAGAAAAAGGCACTTCCAAAAGCAACAAAGAAGGAAGCATAATTCATGTTTTTAAAAATTGTATTTCCATCTCTGTTGCTTCAGTATTGGAA
Organism: Cirrhinus molitorella; assembly: GCA_033026305.1. Classification (NCBI taxonomy): domain Eukaryota; kingdom Metazoa; phylum Chordata; class Actinopteri; order Cypriniformes; family Cyprinidae; genus Cirrhinus; species Cirrhinus molitorella. The sequence continues at coordinate 15,404,104 of CM065117.1, forward strand.
GTGTCTAAAATGACTGTACCCATATGCACAAGTCATTGTTTGGAGATGAGTTGGCACAAAGTCTGCATTTAAAATCACACCAGAGGTGTTCAGCAGGGATTAAGACTTGGCTTTATGCAGACCAGTCAACCTCTTCTGCACTTACTTGTAAGAATCTATAGTCTGCCTCGACCCAGACTCCACTCCACAATATATGTTTGATCATGCTCATTTCCCAAAAGGGCTTAATTATTATAGAGAAGAAGACATTCAACAGCTATGTTGTTTCTTGACCATTTGAGATGATTAGATCCTGAGCAAATGGAGACCCATTGTAGCATGGGAGCGGGTGTGGGACATTAAGAACCATCTCAGACAAAGAGGTGTCAGAACATAATTAACATACAGACCACAGCTATTACGACAGGAGCTACTTCATTTACATTAAGGGTAGTGAAATGTAACTGTATAAAAAGTTTGAGATTAGGATGTTCTGGGTTCATTCCGACTCCGTTGAACCCAAGGTACTACATGTACTTTGTCACTGCTAAGCTGCAATAAACATCTTCATCGAGAATTTCTACGTCCTCTTCACTTTTCTTACATACTGAATCAAACATTTCTCTATGAACCTTGCTTTATACGCAGAGGCATTGTCATGTTAGAATAAAAAAGGATCCAAACTTTTGCTATAAAATTAGAAGGACACAATTCCCTAAAATATCATTATATGCTTAAACATTAAGATTAGTAATCATGGAAATTACTAAAGTAGTCAAACCTGTTCACTAGGAGAGGGTGTCCCAATACTTTTGGCAATATAGTGTATTTACTTGAAGTGCCCCTGAGATTTTAAAATAAATACTTTAATAATTTAGTATTACATTTGCATGTTCATGGTTCTCTGACATTGGTTAATGGTCACATGACATGCAGGTAAACAAATATATATATATATATATATATATACACACACACACACACACACACACACATATATATATATATATATAGTTATAATACATTATAACTATGAGAAGCATTTTAACTGCAGTGTGCACATTATGCAATGTGTTCTTATACAAAAACTCTTATACAGTTCAAAACTATTAAATGGTTAAAGACTGTAAAATGTACAGTGAATAACCGTAAATTGACATTCCCAGAATTCCCTGTGTTACATTTTTAAAAAATTGGATGTGTTTTTGTTGAAATAATTCTTTCTTCTTAGTTTTTTTCTTAGCAGTTTTGTACATTAGGGTTGTATGTTACATCTAATGTTGTTAAATGAATGTTTATTGCATTATTTCGGTTTCATGTGTGTTGCCATGATGGTGTTTAGGGTTTGTGTGAATGACACTGTGCACCTTCTATATATGTTAATATTTAATATAATATTTATAAGCTGCTTATGATGGGCTTTTCTTTATCATGTGACTTTCTCATCACCACCTGGTTTTGGTGGTTATCAGTGTATTACAAAGGTATAAAACAGATTTCAGTACTTCAATAGGTTAGTACATTACAGTTATATCAGTTAATGAAATTACGGTATTTACTTGTAAATTTAACTGAAAACCGTAAACTGTAAACTGTAAACTTGCTACCATATTTTTTACGGTACAATTCCAGCAACTACAGCTGCCGGTTTTCTACCGTAAATTTTACGGTAGAAAACCGTATCATTTTTACAGTTTTTTTACTGTTAAATTCATGGTCATTTTTTACAGTGTATAACCACTGTAAAAAATGTTTTGATTATTTTTAGATTACTTTTGACCTAACTTGTTTATCACATAATTCACTTACTAAAAACAAAGAAATATTTTGTTTAGCTGCATTTTAATGAGTTTGAAAGCCTTTCAATAATACATTGAATAGAGTAGTTGATGCAATGTTGAAACACTTCTTAAACCTGAAAAGATTTTTGTAAATTCATTGTTTAAATGCTGTCGCCACCTGACTAATGATTACTCTATGTGTGAATGTCCACAAAACTGGACTTTTGGAGTGTATATAAGTGTAGACTATTTTAGAAGGAAACTTTAAAAGATCAAAAAGAGGAATTAGATAAAATCCATAAATGATTAATAATGTTTTGCTATTGTGTGAATAATATGTAATCATGTAAAAAAGTATAAAGTAACTGAAAAAAAAAGCATTAAAAAAAAGTATTAAAAAGTAACTGTAGTCTGATTACAAGTATTTTAAAATGTAACTTACTCTAATTACAAGTGCTTAATTTTTGGAATATTTTCACGTAATCCAGATTACATGTAATCAGTTACTACCCTACCCATCTCAGGTGATTATATTACCTAAAATGTCTAATGTAATGGATTAAGTTACTAAATACAATGTAATTGTCATGTAATTTGTAATGAGTAACGGACTACAATTTGTAAGTAATCTACCCAGCTCTGTATATATAGTCATTTGAAATGATCCTCAACTTTGCACTGCATAGCACTGCATAACCTCTGATTTACATACAGCGTAGTGCAGTGTTTCCCAACCATGTTTCTGGATGCCCCCAAAACAGCACATTTTGCATGTCTCCTTAATCAAACACACCTGATTCAGGTCAATAGCTCAATAGCAGAGACTCTAATCCTGTTGTGGGGCCCCCAGAAAGAGGGTTGGCACCCATTGCCTTAATGTAATATAAAACCCCCGGTATACACAAAAATATAAATGGGCTCCAGCATCCCATGGTATCCAGTGATGAAGTAAGTTTCTTTAAGGTTTTTTGGATTTACAAAAAAGTACTATGTAAGAAAAAACTTTTTTGCAGTGTAATCTCAATTTTGCTGTCATTCTCTTTTGCAGTCCTTCTCAAACATGACCCCCAACCACTGTACATTTTATATATCTTCCTTATAGGCTCCATCCAGGTCAAGTCTTGCAATCTCTACTTATGACCTTGTGTCTATTCGTCAAGGTAACCCATGATTGTGCATTTGTTTGCATGTGGTGACACGTCATGATCATTATTATTTGTCTAAATGGACCATAATAATGGACCCCCACAACACTGCACATTTTGCATTATTGCATTGTCTCCTTTGTCTGACAGACCCATTTCAGGTCTATGAGTCTCTACAAACAAGCTAATGACCTGAATCAGGTGTGTTTGATAAGGAGACAAAATATGAATGGGGGATCTTTAGGAACATGGTTGGGAGAAATCTACCCACCTTGCAAATCTACAAGTCTTGCAGTCTCTACTGATGACCTGATGAGTTGAATCAGGTGTGTTAAATGAGGGAGACATACAAAATATGCAGTAGTTGGGGGTCCCAGGACAGGTTTGAGAAGCACTGGTTTAGAGGACCTGTTAGCGGAGTGGAGAAATTGGTTAAAGTGCCAGCAAGGTGAGAGGGTTTATGCAAATAAAATGCAAACATTCTGGACAGCCGTCAATTGGTTTGAGGTGCAGGCAGTGTGGTTTGTCATGAGTATTTTAAAATTTTGGTGGATATACTGCTTAAATCACAGTTACATATTTTTATATTTCAACTAATTTTCAAATGCAGTTTGCACACATCATTTTGGTTGGGTTAACAAAAGTGTATTTGAAACATTAGTCCCAAAGAAGATGATGGACATTCCAAAGGTATATTAAAGAACACAGTTTGTTAAACACAGCAACAGAAGGTAATCCAAACTGCAATCCAAGCTTTGAAACAATACTGGACATCTGAGGAGTGAACACAGAGGAATGTAAATATACAGTAATACAGAGTAACAAACTAAAAGTGTCGTGATTGATGAGTGTCCATTGTGATTGATGGCTAGTTGGAAACTAGAACAAAGGAAGCAGGAAAGCAATGAATAGTCTAATAATCTAATAATAGTCTAGGAAACTTAAACTAAAAGAACATGACGAAGACGGTATTAAACTGACACTGTATGAATACTTCCGTTATTTAGAAATAAAGATTTCCCAATATGCTTGCCTTTTTCCAACAGAGTTCTCAACTCTAATTGTGTTTATGATAGCATTCAATGATTATAATATTAGATGACTGAGTCGAATTGAACCAGATGCAATTATTTAAAAGAACACCACAACATTATGCATTTATTTATTTTTTAACCTCTAAATGGTAAACCTCTTATTCCCCATTACACAGCTTCTAGACCTTTTGTTGTTGTTGTTCAGTTTACGGGAAGCTAGTTTGCAACCAAATGTTGGTTTGTAATTACATAAATTATTTGTTTGTTCCACCTTCAATAAGTTACATACTGGGTGTCACAACACAAGGTATGTAAGGTATGTAGCAGTGGAATCACGAAACCATGTGGAAAAAAAATGGTTGCACACAAATTTGTAGCATGTTTGAAACTTGTATTTTAAGGTCATTAATACCCTTATAAGGACACAGATCAGCAGGTGCTTTGCGAAAGGTCATACGTCATGATCTTCTGAGCTACAGGCTAAAGAATACATATTTGACTGGGAAATAAGGAAGGTCAAATAAGCAGTGTTTAAAAAAAACTGCTCAGAGAATGTAACACTTCCATATAAAGGCAAGAACTACGGAACAAGTGTCCAAAAACATCAAAATATATATTGTATTATTTGTCACTGGAACAGACATATTTTATGCAGAAGGGATATGCCAAGAGAACTATCCAGTTTATAAAGAAAAAGGAACAGTGAGACAAAACTGAGAAAAGGTGGTACTTGGTAGTTGGGTTGGGACTAAAACCTAGGGAAGAGCATGAGGGAGGGAGAGAGAGAGATCTGCCAGAGGACAAAAGGGAGGAGTCAGGGAAATGGTGTGCATGATGTCAGCAGCTTGTTGGATTGAGGTGCTGTGCCCTGCTGAGTTTAATCCAGGCTGATTAGGAAGCAGCAAGCAGTCACCTGTGTGAATGCAGAGAAGTAGCTAAAGGTAACCTAGCGTGGGACTGCTGCTGTAACAATAAAGAATCCAACACAAGGAAACTCAAAGGATCAACTGCCTTAAATCTGTTGTTGAGTCTGAGTTGACAGGAAGAGACGGGCAAGAAACTTGAAGTGACCTTTTAACAGCATCTGAGGAGAGTCAAGGGCATATTGTCATCTTTTCAGCATCTATAATCTGCAATACAAAACTTTTAAAACACTCCTTTGGGAACTGCCTGGTCAGAATGTCGACAAATGGAATAAGTATGGCTCTAAAGCTCCAGTTCGGACTTATTAATTATGAAAATCGCTACCTCACGGCAGAGGCATTTGGGTTCAAGGTGAATGCATCTGGAACCAGCATGAAGAAGAAACAGATCTGGACCCTGGAGCAAGACCAGGACAGCCAGGTGGTTTTCTTGCGCAGTCATCTCGGACGTTATCTGGCCACAGATAAAGATGGCAAGGTGAGCTGTGAGGAGGAAGTGCCAAACACATCCTGCCGTTTCTTGCTTGTGACACAGTCAGACGGACGCTGGGCTTTGCAGTCTGAACCATATTCACGTTATTTTGGAGGCTCTGCAGAATATCTGTCCTGTTTTGCCCAGACCATTGGAGAATCTGAACAGTGGGCCATGCATCTTGCCCTTCACCCACAGGCCAGCCTGCTAAGTGCATCCCGCAAGCGCTATGCACGTTTGTCCACCACAGACAATGAGCTCTGCATGGACAGCGACATCCCCTGGGGTGTGGACTCCCTAATCACTTTGGTCTATCTGGATGGGAAGTACAGTCTGAAGACCTGCGACAACCGCTTTCTCAGCAATGATGGCAAGCTGGTAATGGAGCATGGGCCTAACACTAGTTTCACCCTGGAACTCAAGTCTGGCAAGCTGGCCTTTAAGGACTGTGAGGGCAAGTTTCTCTCACCAACGGGCCCCACGGGCACCCTGAAGTCTGGCCGCTGTTCACGGCCGGGAAAAGATGAGTTGTTTGATCTGGAAGAGAGCCACCCACAAGTTGTTTTCCAGGCAGCCAACAAAAGATATGTGTCTATTCGTCAAGGTAAGCAATGATTGTGCATTTGTTTGCATGTGGTGACATGTCATGATCATTATTATTGGTCTAAATGGACCCCCCCCCCCCTCTCCCAACACTGCACATTTTGCATTGTTGCATTGTCTCCTTTGTCTGACAGACCCATTGCAGGTCTGTGAGTCTCTACAAACAAGCTAATGACCTGAATCTGGTGTGCTTGATAAGGAGACATTCAAAATATGCAATGTTTGGGGGTCTTCAGGAACATTGTTGGGAACCGCTGGTCTTAAACAGTGATCCCCAACCACATTCCCAGAATTCACCTACCTGCAGAGTTTAGTTGCTCCAACACACCTGTCTATCAAGTTTTATCAAGTATTATCAAACACTCTCTAAGATCTAATTTAGCTGGTTGAGTCTGATCAGGGTTACAGGTTGTAGAAGTTTGTAAGAAGATAGATCTCCGCAAACAGGATTGGGCACCTCTGGTCTAAAACAGTGTGTAGGTATTCAGGAACATGACTGAACACGGCAAAGTGGATTTTCAAGCGGTCAATCTACATTTATAAGATTTAGCTTGTTCCTCTCAAAACTAATAAAATGTTGTCTGCTGATGTAGTGCTAGAACTGTAACACGCTGTTTGCATTTTATGTAAGATAAATACAGTCAAACACGCTGGTCAAAAAACATCTAGCTTTTTCAAAACCCTACACTGTAGTAATTTCCTGAATTATGTATGTATGCATTACAACATTTAAGATTTGCATACATCTATTGGTCTGCCTATGGGTCCATGGTCATCCATGAAACCCTCTGTAAGAAGCAACCAAATAATGGGATCTTGTGTTATTTACAAGTACTAACAAGTACTTAAGCTTTCAAATATCAAAAATGACACAAAGCATCATAAAAGTAGGCCAGAATTGTATTTGTTATTCACTGATATTCTTTACCTCCAGTGGGATGTTAATCATCTGGATCAAGTATAGGTGAAGCTGATCTACAGAAGTGGATAAGTGTAATTTGTGAACAAATTTGTGTGCATTTCCTAAAAGCAACTATGGCTGCAAGTCCCGTTGTTACCAACAGAGTTCTTTGGACATCAAATGGATCAACTAATTCATTGAGAAGGTCAGACTCAAATGAATGTTAAGTTCACAGATTGTAAAGTGAGAACTAGACAAGATCCCTATTCTTGGAATATACTGTGGCACAGGAATGTCCAATCCTTTTTCTGGAGATGTGTATTCCTGCAAAGCTCAGCTCCAACCCTGTTCAAACACAACTTAACTGGCTAATTAGGATCTTTGGGAGCACTGTTTTTAACTCTGAAAGTCCTCAAAGTCCATATTCCTGCATATTCCTAGCTCCAACCTTGACTTAACTTTCTGGTAATCCTGAAGACATTGATTAGCTTATTCAGGTGTGTCTGATTATGGTTGGAGTTAAACTCTGCAGGAAAGTAAACCTCGAAGGCCATAGTTGAGAACCCCTGACATAAATCCTATGGATCACATTTGTGACAGGCCTGCTTCTCTGGTGCTGTTATAGTTCTCAATCTTTGTAATTGTATGGGGAAAAAGAGCAACCAGTGCAATTCTTCAAAGGTGCATACAAGGGGTGTCCAGTCCTGCTTGTGAAGGGCTGTTGGCTCTCTGCAGAGAGCTGAGTTAAATACACCTTAATGAAACAATAAAGATCTTTAGGATGACTAGAATCTTCCAGGCAAGTGTGTTGGGGAAAGTTAGAGCTGAATGCTGCAGCACGTTGGCTCTCCAGGATCAGGACTAGACACCCCTGCCATAGAAGAAGGTCTAAGAAGAGCCTTAGAACAACACAATATAGTGATAACTGAAAAATGTTTGAGTGAACTATCCAATCAGTGAATGAAACTTGGTTTGCCAACCTTTTGGTACTGCAGAATTCTAGGTACTATGACAAAACAACTTCTAGCTAATAGTTGGCTGGGATTCCTAGTATAGGATCAAACAGACCTATTGAGTCCATTGCCACTTTTCAGACTGTTTCATAGTCAAGAGCAAGATCATCTGTCTCTTAATGGCTTTGTGGACAAATAGGTTGCCGACATTTGATACAGAACTTATTTATTATCAACCATTAACCATTATGATCAATTATTTTCAATCTCATAGCTAAATATTTGCAAGCTTTTAGCAGCTTTATCATATAGTAGAATACATCATTAAAGTACCAACAATAGTGAATAGCTAACAATGCAAATGATTCTCCACTGCTTGGTTATAGAACCTTTACATAATGCATTAGCTTTGTCAACAACATGACAGGTTACAGCTGAAATTATTAAAGGCTAAGTTTGCTTGGCTTAGGCTGAATGCATCTTGCACCATTAGTTTTTTAGGCCCCTCTATGCATTTGCTTTTTACTAACTGTAGGAATTATAGCATCAGGCTGCTGGGGTAAGTGTTAGGGATTACTCCAGTAAAAGGCTTAAGAGACAGTCAAGGGATATTTCTGAAGCATCTAATTTGAATCTCAACCCACACAATCTGGCCACTTTGACTAGTTGGAACAGACGTAAGTTTGCTGGTAATGTTATTTAAACCACAGGTTCAGAGAGAGAGTGACGAGATAAACCGGGTGATTACTGGTTTAGTGAGAATCAGACCCATGTAAAGCAGAGCCCTGTGATGATATTTCCCTTTACACAGTTTTAATAAAATAGTGCAGGCAAAAACCATGTTTTTCCATTAATAGGCATTCAAAGAATGTGTAAATGGGATGCAGAATTGTAATTTGAATTTGACAAGTAATTCAGCCATTCATTTGCATGTAAAGAAAACAAATTAAAAATGAACTGAACATTCATGCCACCTATAGAATATACAGCCATATCTCAAGTCTATGAGCATGATACTGCATTTATACAACAGTTTGATGGCAGTTTTAAGTGTGTAAATAAACAAAGTAACATAATAATTAATTTCAAAAATAAATAATACATTTATACATTCATAATAATACATTTAAATGTCTTTAAAAGCCCTATTTTGTGCGAAGTACTTTCTTCCGCCACAGATTCAAATAAAACATTTGACATTTGAACAGCTGAGCCAAAGCCTCCATTCCAAAATGTCACTTCAGAACTAGTAACGAAGAAACGTCGAGTTGATTCATTGAAAGCTTATTATATTATTGCAGTAAAAGGTCACTGTAGATTTATGAGAGAAAGAGCGATGGACTGAGTGAGTGTGATTAATGTACCTGCATCTGATTGAGCATTCATTCTTCATATTCACAATGAAACATTAGTTTGAATGTCTGCTGAGGAAAGCATTATCTTTGTTGTAACGTTAATATCCTTTCATCTGTTGTTGAAGCTAAAAATGATAAAAATTTAATAGCCGTTATAACTTTTCAGTTTAAAAGTCTTTACCAAAGTCCCTTCTTTCCTGCAGGCTCACTCATAAAAACAGTATCTTGTCGCCATCTAATGGCTGAACTATGTAACTAAAATCACCATCACCAACACGCACCATTTCTCAAAGACTGCTCGTTAGATTTACCCAAAACAATTTACATCTCATGTTTAACCACTACAGAGACATCAGAGCCAGCTGTAAATTCCAGAAGATCTGGCAAGAGCCAACATGTCTGAAAACGTTGAAGCAAATTTTCAAATAGACGCTACCTTTATTAACAAACATACTGAACTATAAACAAGTACATTCTCACCTGAAAACCTCTTAAAATTACATTCGCCCGCCATGACACTCGCTGTAAGAAGGACCACAAGCAGAGTGATACGATTACAAACTGTGAAACGGCTGTTGGAGTTCTGATATCACTCTAATATCGCACACTTATCAGCCAATCAGATTCGAGGACAAGAAAGAACTGTTGTATAAATATGTATATTGTTATATATTCTATGTGTATATTTCTGATTTTATATTTCAGACCAAGGGTGAAAACTAATTTCCCAAAATACAAAAGTCAAATAGCCTAATGTATTTTCAGGTATTTTTTTCCTTCCCTGTCTTCCTTGAAGCAGCAGTGTATCCACTAGTATTATTTTGATTTTGGTTTATAGTCTGATGTCTATTTTTTAAAAAAAAAAGATATTATGAGCTAAAGACAACCCAATTTCATGGCAACTTGTACATTTTTTACAAGGTGGCTAATTTGTTTAAATCATATGCATTTTACAGAGTTTAACATTCAGCAATCCAACACTCTGTTTGTACAACTACTGTTTGCATAGTAATTTTGTAAAGGAAAAGAGGCATCAGCCACTGAGAAGTTATGAAAATGTCTCTGTTTCCAGGTGTTAGCGTCTCAGCTAACCAGGATGATGAGACAGATATGGAGACGTTTCAGATGGAGATTGATAAAGACACTAAGAAGTGCATGTTCAGAACCAACGGCGGTAATTACTGGACACTTGTTACTCATGGAGGGATTCTGCCCACAGCCACAGAGGTGTAAGTGTTTCCATTATTATCACTAAAAACAGTAATTTGATACGTTTCATAAATTAATTGTAATGAAAATATGGAAGTGTCCTTATTATTGTGTGTGCTTGTAACTGACAGAGAAGAATGCACCATGTTTGACATTGAATGGCTGGGCAGGCGAGTTGCTTTGAGAGCAAGCAATGGAAAATATGTCTGCACAAAGAAAAATGGACAGCTCGCTGCTGTGAGTGACTCTTTGGGTGAGTGCAAACTAGTTATTTTCTGACTTTCAGCACATTATTACTGACCTGTCACAACTGAATACCTACTTAACATGAGTCACATAAATCCTTATGTCCAAATGTGTTCGGCAGGGGAGGATGAGCAGTTTGTGCTAAAGCTGATTAATCGTCCAATCCTGGTCTTGCGTGGAGAGAACGGCTTTGTGTGTCACCACAAAACCTCCAATACACTGGACTGCAGCCGCTCTGTTTATGACATCTTCTCGTTGCTTTTTAGCGATGGTGCATACCATATAAAAAGTAAGACTATGGTTTCACTGAACAGCACACTCTTTTGGACATAACACCTGAATGTACCTATGTAAATGTTTCTTTTTTCTACCACAGGTGGAAATGAAAAGTTCTGGTATGTCTCCAGCAGTGGTCTGGTGTGCACAGATGGAGAAAAACCTGAGGATTTCTGCTTTGAGTTTGCAGAGTATGGACGGGTTGGCATCAAGGGTCAAAATGACAAGTACTTGCGTGGAGATCAGGGAGGCACGCTGATGGGTGATGGGCTCAGTGTGGATGCCTCGTCTCTGTGGGAGCACTGAGTGCTGTACCAGAAACCCACAAAGACAAAAATACAGACTCACAGAGTAACAAGAAGTTATCCTTCTGACACCTCTTCAACTAATGACTTTTCAGCAATATGTTCTTCATTGACTTTCTTTCTTTAATATTTTTTGTTTTGTGAGTATGTGAAATATCTGTGGTTTTATTTGTTTCTAATACTGTAGATAGTATCATTCTTTGCTTCATAAGATACAATACCAACTTATTTTACTCTTCAGTTTTCAAAACAGTTTCAACAATGGTTGGTTATTGAGGCTGTTATACCATTCTGCTGACGCAAGGTTCTTAGCCTCTTATGAAATGAATAGTACTTTTGACAAATATGTCAGAGGCCTACAGCAGCAAGTGTCCCTGGACTCAACAGTTGGAATTATTGGTTTAGCAATCAGACACCTTCTTTTGTCAAATAGAAATAGTAAGCATAAACTTTTGGTCATTTCAGCCAACTAACTATTTGAAATATTTTAAATCCCTAAATTTATGTCAAATATTTAGCTAAATTTGTACTATGGTGAATGTTTTGAAGTGTGTTTCTCTGAGTTTACTTTTACCTCTGTCCATGAGTTATTAAACTGGTGATTACTCAAACACTTTGTCTTAATGTAGTTCCTAAGTATTTATTTTTAACAGTAACAATTACATAAATCAGATTTCCCAGTGTATTACTCTCTGTAATCTCTCAAACAGTCAGATGGTCATGGTATTAACCCTCTGGGGTCTGAGGGTGTTTTTGGGCCCTGAAGAAGTTTTGACATGCCTTGACATTTGTGCATTTTTCAGTATCTTAAAAACATATTCATGGCTAAAGTCGGATTACATTGTAATCAGCACAAACTGGGCTACAATAATATAATAAATAATAAAAGATCGGCCTCTAAACAGTCTGCAGGCTAGAGAGCAGTGGAATCCATCCATCCATATTACATCCATATATTTTTTTTTTTAAATGTTGTGGAACAGGTGGAATTCAGTTTACGGAAATTCTCATTCATTCCGATGGTATTCGATCTGTAAACTCTGACTGAAATACAATGACGTCAAGGCTGTAATTTGATTGGTTATTAAGAGACACATGATCCAAGTTAGACGTTACACTTTCTCTAAAAGTAAGAAATACAGACTCTTTCATCTCCCTTGTAAGACCCTATCTGGTACTGAACCTCCTCACTCACACAAATTTCCTGTTGAAATGTGCTTTTCTTCTTACAGACATTGGTTATTGAGAAAGAGCAGCAGCCACGGGTAATTAGGATCTACCATACTGATGATGAAGATGATGAAGGCAGACACAGCAATAGTTTTAGCAGTGATGACATCGTTAGAGAAACTAGCTTTCTTTATTTGTCCTTTCAGTTTCCCTCAGCAGGTGTGTCAGGTTATTTCTATACATGATGCTCCTGAGTCTCTTCATGTTTTTATCTTGTGCTTCTTTCTGACAGAATCTCCATAGATGTTGAGGCTCTTTATCAGTCTGTTCTATGTCTCCCTCTCATTCACCCAGAGCAGCAGCAGCTCCACCTGCTGGCCAGAGATCCACACTCAGAGACTCGGAGTAAAGCAAGAGCATCAGAGGAGTCTCATGGGACTGAGAAGATAAATGATTACTTTTACAAAAGCATTTCTGACACAGTATATTTCTCTTAATTTCGGTCAGAAGATACACTCTGATATAACATAAACCAATAATATGCTCTGAAAAACTGATGCCCAGACATCCACAAACAGCCAGAGCTGCACTGCAGAGACTGGAAACGCTTGGCTGAAGTGATGCATTGTGGGTCAGATTAGATCATACATCTTTACTGCAGGTTACACACTAAAACTCTTTAAAGTTGTCACTCCTCTGAAACACTAGGGGTGCCATCTACATTATGATATCTGCTATTTGCTTCTGCTTTATTTCAGAAGTATTCCAGGTTTAATTCACCATTTCCATTTGGCATAGGATTACCATTTGGCAAATGGAGGATGGAGAATTGTTAGTAAAGGCAAATAGAGAATGAAAAACAAGCGTCCCTTTCATATATATATATATATATATATATATATATATATACAGTGCTGCTTGAAAGTTTATAAACTCTTTAGTTTTGAGTTTTCTATATTTATGCCTAAATATGACCCAAAACATCATCAGATTTTCTCCTGAAGTCCTGAAAGTAGACAAAGAGAAACCAATCAAACAAGTGAGACAAAAATATTTTTTTTGTCATTTATTTATTGAGAAAAATTAGCCAGTGTTACATATCTGCATTGCAAAAGTATGTGAATCGGATTAGCAGTTAATTTAAAGGTGAAATTCGAGTTCATCTCTGCAGATGTGTTTTCAGTCAGTGCAATGACTATCAAATGTCAGTACATGACCTGTTTTATTCAAAGAACCGGGATCTATCAAAGTCTGATCATGTTTCTGTAAGTGAATCACGTCACAAACAAAAGAGATTATTGAGGAAAAAATGTTGATGTTGCTTATCAGGCAAGAAAAGCTTACAAAACCATCTCTAAAGAGTTTGGACTGTGTACAAATGGAGAAAATTCAAGACCACTGTCAACCAACAAAGATCACTATAAAGCAGATTGTGTAATAGTCTGCAAGGTTGCAAATGTTCCTAGAGTAACTTCTAAGCAACTAAAGGCCTTTCTCACATTGGCTAATGTTAATGTCCATGAGCCCACCATCAGGAGAACACTGAGCAACCATAGAGTGCATGGCAGAGTTGCAAGAAGAAAGCCACTGTTCTCCAAAAAGAAAATTGCTTGCTAAAGATCATGTGGACAAGCCAGAGCACTATTGGAGTAAAGGTTTAATAGATGGATGAAACCAAAATAGAACTTATTGGTTTAAATGAGAAGCTGTTATGTTCAGAAAAAAAAACACACTGCATTCCAGCTTCAGAATCTTATCCCATCTGTGAAACATGGTGGTGGTAGTATCATGGCTTGGGCCTGTTTTGCTGCATCTTGGCCAGGACAGCCTGCCATCACTGATGGAACAATGAAAGTGAAAGTGAAAGTGAAAGTGACGAGACGTGAGGCCAAGTATGGTGACCCATACTAGGAATTTGTGCTCTGCATTTAACCCATCCAAGTGCACACACACAGTAGTGAACACACACACACACCGTGAACATACACCCGGAGCAGTGGGCAGCCATTGCATTGCTGCGGCGCCCGGGGAGCAGTTGGGGGTTCGGTGCCTTGCTCAAGGGTCTCACCTCAGTCGTGGTATTGACGATGGAGAGAGTGCTGGATATTCACTCCCCCCACCGTCAATCCCTGCCGGACCTGGGACTCGAACTCGCAACCTCTTGGTTACAAGTCAGACTCCCTAACCATTAGGCCACGGCTGCCCCAATTGAATGAATTGTGAATTATACCAGCAAATTCAAAAGGAAAACATCAGGACATCTGTTTTAGAACAGAGTCTCAAGAGAATATGAGTCATGCAGCAAGACAACAACTCCAATGTTTAAAGAAGATCAAAGTTAATTTTTTTGAATGACTGAGTCAAAGTCCAGACCTTAATCCAATTAAAATGTTGTGGAAGGACCTAAGCAAGCAGTTCATAGGAGGAAACCCACCGACATCACAGAGTTTCCTCAGCACCATCACGCTCCACCGAAACTTCCATCGTCGCTTGGTCAGGGCTCGGGCTCCATTAATGGTCTTCATCGATGCATCCAATAAGACTGAGGCTCCACACTCAGCCTTCACAAGGGCAACAATGAAGACCACGGAGTACCAGAGTATGTGGAGGCAGAAGAAGCCTCAGGGAGCATTTGTGCTTGCTGGGCCCCCACAGGGACCATCCGTGACCACTGGCCCTAAATGTAGAATAATGCTTAGGATCCCTGGATGTCTGAGGCAACATCAAAGGGAACTTTCCTATTGTAACTTTCTGGAATAGCCGTGTTGATGGTTTAATATGGCATAAAATCTGGAAACTACATCATAAATATTTAATCACAAATAAAGTAAAAGAAATTTATTTCAAACTCATTGATAAATATTACCACACTAACTATTTCCTTGTAAACAGAAACACTATGTACATTTTGTGGTCTACATACAGAAACTTTTTCCTTATTCAACACATTTTTGGTCAGATTTCTGCTCATTTTTTTTTTTTTTTTTTTTAGAGATCATATCATACCCAGCTTTCGACTTTGTTTTGAAAATATATATATTTTTTTTTCACTTATGACATGTCATTCCATATGGAATATTATTTGATTAATTTGTTACTTTTGCTGGCAAAGTTTAGTATACATAAATGCAAGTTTGGCAATTATAAAAAATTGTTTCTCACTCTGAAATCAGAAGTAAAGCCTAATTATACCTAAACTCTATTTACAGTCTGTTAAACAAGAAAGCTGTTAAGTGTATTAATGTATGTATTTTCATGTTCTTTATGTAATTGT
Source organism: Cirrhinus molitorella (assembly GCA_033026305.1). Taxonomy (NCBI): domain Eukaryota; kingdom Metazoa; phylum Chordata; class Actinopteri; order Cypriniformes; family Cyprinidae; genus Cirrhinus; species Cirrhinus molitorella. The sequence continues at coordinate 15,419,730 of CM065117.1, forward strand.
TCTTATTTATTTATTTTTCTTTTCATTGTATTTTGTTTTTTAAATCTTTTTTTCCCCCTTGTGTTCACCCACTGGCTACTGTAAAATGTTGATTTTGAGTAATAAAAAAGGTGGAAGGTGGTCTGTGGAAGGTGTAAGATAATAAAATGTTCACCCAATCATAACCCTCGGTTCGAAGGCTACGATAGGCTGTCCTACCTGCCTGTCAACCCCCCTCCCCCCCCAAAAAACCTGTTCGCGCAGACATCATACGTCATCAATGCGTTCCCACTCTGCAGATCAAACGAGTATGGAAGGTAAACGGGAACTCGCCGTAAAGCTAAAAGAAAAAGAGCAGCAGTGTTTTAACGTTCCTTCTGAACCGACAATAAGTGGCACAGACAAACGCTCGAAAAGAAAGACAGTCTATGAAAAAGCTATGACGAAAAAACGTCTGGAACAGCAAAGAGCTAAAACCCGAGTTAATATCGGTGATGCTTTTCCACGCTGGAGACAACTGCGTGAATCGAAGTGTCTGAAAACTGATGCCATGGTTGCTCTTTTTCTTCTGGACAGGTAATCACATGGTTTGATTTGCTTTTGATGTGTTTTTCATAGTGATGAATTAATTCGTTTATGCAGTTTGTGTAGCTTTACGAATTAGTTCAATAGCACCTAAGGGTCTAAAAGGGAACCCTTTTTGTGTTTTCAAAGTTACGAGAAAAGTACAAAATCCACACCTTTGTCGAATGGATTCATAAAGGCACCAACAGATGAGTCTTCCTACGAAGAGTAAGTACAGTGTCATGTTTCTTCTCTATATGAAAATACCCTCTGCATCTTTCCAGGTATTGTGTATGGCATTAGCAAAATATGTGTATATGATGCATAACAGAAACTGTAACATACATGTTTAAAAAAGGTTAAAATTTTCACTCATCTTTCAATTTATATAAAAAAAGGTGAGATGTTATTTTGAAAGTATTGTCTGTTTTGCAACCATTAAACCATTTACTATCATTTCATATCCAGTGAATGTTTAGTTATGCAGTTTAACTGGGAAAATGAAGTAGACTATGTCAAACAATAATCACATAAACATGTAAAATGTCCACAATATTTGTATTAAGCCTGATGTGTTTTAAAATGTCGTCGACAGTACCTACATCCCCATTATTCAGACTGAAGCAGGGATCTACAAACCTGCTTCTGGAAAGCTACCTTCCTGATTCAACATCTTCAATTTACCTAGTCATATATTTTGTGTAACATGTGTCTTCTCTTTTGCAACATACAGGCCTGAAATCAAGTTTCACATTAAGGAGGAAGAGGAGGAGAAACCTGCCTGTGAAATGAGTGTTTTTGAGGAGAGAGAGGAGGAGAAACCTGTCTGTAAAATTGAGTGTTTATGATGAGAGAGTAGGCTGCTTTTGTTGACAGCCAGAGAGCATCATCTCCAGGATTCAGCTGTGCGTCTGTGAAGAGTAACAGATCCATGAATGAAATTCCCCCTGATGTCAGTGATCAACCTGCTGTGATTTCAGACTCTGTGAGTATCATAGTTCAGGGCCCAGACTCAGTTGGTGCCTTAGGTGAAATAATATATTGGTTCACCACCCCTAAAAACAACCAAAGCTTTTAAATCAATAGTATACAACTTTTTAATATAGCATGTTAGTATGAAGATAATAATTTCAGGTAATAAAAAATAATACATTTGACCATCAACCTGCTCCAAATTGGACTCGAATCAGGATCCACACAGACACACACACTTACTGTAAAACCCGATAAGTTCCGAATACTCAAAACATTTGTGAAAACCGTTTACCTCAAAACCGATTACCTTAATAGTTCACATTTGATTTGATTTAATATTTAAGTACAGTGTAGTGTTGACAAATTAAAACTTACTTTGTGTGTCACTTTCTGTGACACAGTGGAACTCAACAGAAACCTAGAAAACCACAAACACACACAAGTATGTGTATATAACCAATAATGCATTCAGAAAATAGAAAGATGAGTCTGTGTCCGGATGTCTGAGGAGACCATCACACAACTTGAATTTCAACTCAATAAACCTTTCTTGCAGCTTCGTTACAGTTTGTATTATTAAAGAATTTCCGTTTGTATTATTGTCAATGGACCTTGCCAGTTTTGACAAGAAAATTAAACAAGCTTTGTTGAACTTGACAATAAACATCAGTATTTCAAACAGTTTTTTTTTAGACTTAAACCCTACCATGTGTTTAATTTTCTATTTTAATGTGAAACATTTATATTAGTGAGTTATCGACTCTGAGCAGGAAATATTTTTTATTTGAACTACTTCAGTTTGATCTAATGCTTGATAAATGTATTGGAAAGTACAAATTTTTTTGTGTGGAAACAAAGCTAAAAATGTTGTATACAGTCTTTAGTTGTGTTTACTGTCTTATAAGATGTACAGCCTTGTCTAATTCTGTTGCTCTTTAATGTGGTATGTTGTTTGTATTCTATTGAGACTCTGAAGTACTGCGCTTACACATACAGTAGGCTTGTGCGTGCCCCATGGGCTTAAAATAAACAGGAATAACAAAATATACACTTAACATTTACTGTTGACTAGAAGAAAAAATGCCAGCTAATGTTAACATTATACTATAAATTAGCACTCAAAATGCAGCTTTACTGCAATGTTCAAAAACACAAAATTGTTCCTTGCAGCGTTCAAAAAGCAAAAACCTTTGCTAATGTTTTGGTTTACTAACAAGTTGTTCTATAAGTTAAAGCTTTGGTCGCTTTAACTTTTCTGCTCACTGTCGCTTGTGGTTTTCCAAAGTTACTAGTTACTCATCATTTTTACTGATTGGGAAATTAAACTTCTGTCATTTACTCTTCCTCATGTCACTATAAACAAATACAACTTTCATTCATTTTTAGAACACAAATGAAGATCGGTTTAGTATTTTCTTATCATGTTTGTCCATCCATTGCAAGTCCACACAACCAAAATATTCCACCTCAAAAAGTGCATGAAGATACGGTACAGGTAATCATGTGATTTATTGAAGCTTTTATTTACAAAGAAACGTTGATCACCCACATGTATACACCCAATAAAATATGGTAAACTGAAGCTGCTTGAGAACTAATTTGGTGTCTTAAACTGCCCCAAAGGTGTCTTAAATTACTTGTCTTTATGCACTTTTTAAGTCTTTGGTTGCTTGAATTGGATGAGCAAAAATTAAGAGATGTTGAAAATATCTTTATATATGTTTTGAAAATGACAAACTGGATTTTAAACAACATGTTGAATAAATGGTCTAATGAATTATATTTATTTTTTGTAAAGGTTCATGGTGAGGATCAATCCTGACAACAGCAAGTGCTCCTCAAAGGTCCAGATCAGCTAAAGAAGTGGGAAGAAATCTGGCCTGAACTCCTGTGTTGCCTTTTTCATGAATGCGTTTATGGATTTCAAAATTACTAATCTATTAAATACATTCTGCTCAGGAGGGGTTTTCAGTATGTATGTTTTAATATTGTACTGTATTGTTCATGTGTTCCATCAAATTGTTCATGTTTTTTCATTATTTTTTTTCATTATGGTAAATGTTACTGCAGGTTGTAGGGGAAGTTTCTCCTAACATAGTGATAGTAGATAGTAGTTTACTTGTTTTACAACAATAGTCCAGTTTTGTGTAACAGAAAGTACACTGGCTGCTTTTGATGCTGTTGTTCATTAATAGCATTATTATTCATTAGTATAGTTTCTTGTGCTCAGGATAGTTATGAATCTTTGAAAGTATGTTGTGCTTAGGATCTTCTCTAAATTTAATACTTTTTCTAAATGTAACAATGCTTTGTTCATGAGTCCTGTCTGTGAGAATATTATACACATAATGCAGAATGATATATGACACATACTGTGTACATGTAGGTAACAAATAATCTCACAAGATGAAACAATAAATGAACACTGCAAACACACAATCTTGTGGCATTTAACATAACAGACATATTTGTCAAATCATATTCTGTAGAGGAACCATTAATCTTCTGTTATTCTGTTTTTAATTTTGGAGGGAGAGGGCTTTAGGATACACTTAAAGTATGCAATATTATTTTTGTCCATCTATATTCATAAAATAAAATCAGGATGTGAGCAATTCATTTATTTTAAGACATCACACAAGCATGCACAACACGTGAATTTCAATTAATGCAAGCAGATGCTCAGTTCAAGCCAAAAAAGAAGTTAGATCAGAAGTGCAAAATCAAGGCAATTAACTGCGTTCATAAAAACAATTTACGATATATCCTCTCTAGAATGTTCCTTTCCATTTGAAAAGCACCCAGTGACAGCAATGACAACAAAAACATTTTTCACGTTTTGTTTATTGTCAGTACAAAGTAGTATAACTGGAAATGTGCAGTATAATGAAGTATTAAACTGCAGTTAATTAAAGTTCAACTGTAGATTTGCAGTAGGCCTATAGTGAAGTACAGATAAAATATAACTGCAGTTTAGTGATACACAGAAAAACGTGAAGCAGTCGCATGCATTTCAGCATGCATTAATATACTTCAGTATATATAATGTACTAAAGTAGTGCAACATAAATATCTACCACCTATCCAGATAGCACACGCATGTCTACAAGATGTCTGTTAAAGATCTCTTGATCTGGAAAGCCTCTGCTGTGTACAAATGTCTGGCAGACATCTGCAGTTTTACATACATTCTAAATCATAAACATCTTAAAGACATCTAATAGACGTCTATTTGACGTCTGATAGAAAATGTCCAATAGACGTATTGCAGATGAGCAAACTACATCTTGCAGAAGTCAAATAGACATCTCCGAGATGTACATGTGCTATCAGGGTAGCTACTATTTACACACCTGTTGCTATAGAAAATGCTGTAAACATAATTTATCATTAGGCTATTAGCATACTTTTTCCACAGTGTAACTGGCAAAAATATAATTGTTCAGTTAAAGACAGCTCAGTGTTAATTCAGTTCTGTCCAATTTGTAAAGTTAATCAATTATGAAATGAGTTCAATTGGGCAATATAGCATTGTTTACTAATATAAATTCTTAGTAACAAACCTTTTTAAAAAATAACTGTTAGCACATTAACAACCTCCACAGCTGTGCTGAATTAATAATCAGTGTTTGCCATGTGACACTGAAGCATACTTATCACTTAAACCTACTATTCTCTTACTTATTGTATACTGTTTCACACAATATTCTTAGCAGAATATAGCAGGCAGTATGCACTGTGTACTGGGCAGTAAGAAAGTATGCCATTTCAAACACAGCCAGTGTCTTTTCCTGTAGTGCAGGGCTATTCAATTAGTTTGTTATGGGGGCCAGTTCAGAAAAAGCATACCAACTGAGGGGCCGGAGAGATGTTTTGCAATATGAGTAATGACAAAACAGTAATATAGGAGCACATGATGTGTTTTTACACCTACATTTAAGCATGCTCATGTTGTGTATTGAAACTGCATAACAACAACATCAGTGCATTAAGATGCCCAAGTAGGCTTTGTCTACATTCAATCATGTTCATGTTGCATTTTGAAATTTCGTAACAACATCAGTGCATTGTAAAATGCTCAAGTAGGCTTTTTCTACATTCAAACAGATTCAATGTTGTATTTTAAAACTGCATAACATCAGTGCACTGTACACTAGGCTTTTTCTATGAGCAATGTTGTATTTTAAAACTGCATAACAACAACACCAGTGCATTGTAAGATGCCCAAGAAGGCTTTGGCTACATTGAAACATGTTCATATGTTGTATTTTGCTACTTCATAACAACACCATGCATTGTAAGATGCTCAAGGCCTTTTCTACATTCAAACAAATTCAATGTTGTAGTTTAAAACTGCATAACATCAGTGCACTGTACAATAGGCTTTTTCTATGAACAATGTTGCATTTTGAAACTGCATAACAACAACACCAGTGCATTGTAGCATGCTCAAGTAGGATTTTCTACATTCAAACAAGTTCATGTGTTATATTTTTCAAACTGCTTAACAGCATCAGTACATTGTAAGATACCCAAGTAGGCTTTTTCTACATTCAAATGGGTAAATCAGTGAATGTAACCCCTTTGACTGAGACTTAAGTGCTTTTTTGTCAAAAGTAAATTACTTCAGTAGCCCTATTTAAACTACAACAGCCATCTCAATAATTTGCGAACATTAAGACTGCCTTTTTTTTTTTTTTTGATTTCGCAAGAGCAAAGAAATCGGGTGTATATGTTGTCAACGCAATACGCATAAAGTTGTGCAGGTACTGGGCTGTGAGGGATGCATGATTACTCATTTTAATTGCATAGAATGATGAAGTGCATGTGTGAGCAGAGCCGAACATTGTAAGGACAAAAATGGCGAGACCCCGTGAATTGGGGGATTTCTCCTGGTTGACTTCATGTGTCCAAAACATCTCACAACCTGCCACATGTAATGACTGTCACAGGTCATCTGATGACTGAGTGTCAATGAGTTCAAGTTGTAAAGACACCTCATCTAGTGACGCTACCAGCTCCTTTGCTTTTGATGCAAACTCTCCCTCAACTTTCACACAGAAAGGGTCCGTAACAAATTTTCTCACTTCAGTGGGGATGCTAAAATGATCAAACCTATCTGCAAAAATGGTTTTCAGTGGGTCTATGAAACCCGTCATCACCTCTGTGATATGTTGACCTGATGTGCGATGAAAAATGTCACTTAAAAAACAAACGGCAGCGGAAAACTCCTCATTCTCCATAAGTGTCAGAAAACTTTGAGCCTGTTTGTGTTTTGAATTTCGGAGAAACGCCAGGATCTGATCCTCCACAAAATCGTTTCAATCCCTGTTGAAAAAAACAGCATATGCTGGTTAGGTAGGTTTTGATGCTGGTATGCTGGTTTTTGCTGGTTTATGCTGGTGCAGGATCAGCACATGACCAGCTATGGACCAGCAAAGAACCAGCTAAGGACCAGCATAAACCAGCAAAAGACCAGCATACAACATCAAAACCTACCTAACCCTAACCAGCATATGCTGTTGACAGCCCCATGTGACAGAAAGGAGGTCAGTGCCCTTTTTTTGTTATTAAAATCCTTTATTTGGTTGTTTGCTTACATGTCATTGAGACATAAAACATGGATAACATCTAGAAAAATACTTACAAAAGGAAAATGACAGCTATAAACTGCTGCAACTATACCCTCAGAGACGTCTATTTGACGTCTGCATTTACATCTGCAAGACACCTCCAAGACGTAGTTTGCTCATCTGCAATACGTCTGTTGTCTATTATATAGACAGTAATCTATTCACAAAGAAAGAAAAAGAAAGCACATCGCTGGTGATCAAATGCAGCACAGATCGAGAGTTAGGTGAGAGAGTAGATTGAGTGTTCAGAGCTTCTGCTCTCACTCCATATACGGATGTGCAGGAGAGTTGCGAGGAAAATCCTGCAGTTTCTTCATCCAGCTGTTGCTGAGAGCTGATTCTTCCTCCAGCCTGGACACATCTGGAGAATTAAGGATGGAATCATGTGCTTTAATGTGTCTGAAAGCACTGGGTTTTGAGGACCTGAATGAGAGCAAATTCAATTAATCATCAGAGGGATTTCAATGCTGATGAAGATGAACTTTGGGAAAGTTGTGACCTTTGTGGGTCTGTGCGGGCTGCTCAGCTTCATCCTGCTCGCCGTGTCCATCGGCACTGAATACTGGTACATTATAGATGTGGATGAAGGGAAGAACTCCAGCCTGGAATACAGCGGCTCTTACTCTGGACTCTGGAGGATATATGATGGTAAGACGGTGAACACAAACAACTTGAGTTTTGCCTTTGTCTGACATTATTCTGCAGCTTTTGCTCACATTTAGTATATTCTGACAGTGATGTTTCTTCATCTTCATTAAGAGGATTTAAACGTTGCTCAATTCATCACTACACGACAGCGTTTTACATTACAGTTTTCATGTGAATATACATTTAACATTAGGCTAAATACTGAGTATAAATGCAGTACATAAACAATGTGTCATTTGTTCATTGCCATATATACCATTATATATCTTACTGTTGAACTTTTTATGTGCCTCATTATATGGTTAACGTACTTTTATTCTCATTCCTGCAACAGCACTTGATTCAGCTGGTTTCAAACAAATTTATTCCATAAATATTCACAGATACAGTCCTCATCACTGACTGGGTCTTCATTATGTACATAATTAATGTCTTGTATAATTCTGTAGCTGTTTTATGGCACTAGAGACAATTAAATAGAGAAGCAGCTCATCACAAACCTGTACATGTTTAATGTTAGACACAGTCTGATGACAGTTACTAAATCTGTCACATAAAAGAGCTGCTTTCCATTTAATTCTAATTGCAGTAAAGATGATTACTTCCCTCTTACACAAATGCTGCTTTTCCTTGTAAGAAAAAAAAACCTTACATGCTGTGCGCTGTATGCTTTGAAATTTGTAGGGTGTAATATGTAGAGAGATTACTAAGAAAATTGATTTGCAGGCAAATGTGTGAAGCATAATAGGTCTTTCCTGCTTTTGCTTGAGTGGTGTTTCATTGTGACCCACAGGAGTTATCATGACATCTCATTCTACATGGACACGTCCAACCACACTGAGCAGGGGAAGCACCTTTTAAGTGAGTCTCTTAAAGAAATCTACACATTAGCCACAATCAGAGAATGACACTGGAAAATGGCTTGTTATGTCTGGTTAGTGTATTCTCGGTCTCTTTAAACACTAGGCCAAGTTGGTTATTAAGATGGGGAGTAATAACAATAGAATGTCAGACAACAGACAACAGAAAGCCAGTGTAATTCCTCATCTGAAGTACACTCCTTTTTAAAAAGGACAGTTTTTTTGCTTCATAAAAGGGTAGTTTATTTTTACAGTCTGAAGTCTGCATTGTTATACTAATAATTTTGCTCCCATACATGTCAGGGAATGAGTGCCACCTGCTGATCGGCATAAAGCTAAACCAACAGCATGCTAGATCTTATCAAACTGATCTCCCATCCAACACAGATCAGGATTTGGCCTGCTTAGCTTTATTGAAATACCAGACTCTGGCTACCTCATGCAATTCACACGATTACTTCCAGGCCTTTAATACACCTGCCCTAATAGAGGGGTAGCGCCAGTGGTGTAGTGGTGCCTGGAGAAGTGGGTATACGCTTCATCCCCGACGTAGCGCATCCTGATAACCTCAATATGGCCATCAGGATGCGCTACCATCTTAAACAATAGGAAAAGTTGATTTTGAGGTGGTGGGTAATGACAACAGATTGTTAAGAGACCAGTTTTAAGGCTTTATCTACAATGTTCTTTGTTTTTAAAGGTTCTTAGTTTTGTTTTGTTTGTTTTGTTTCCTTAGCTTTAGTGAGGAACCAGACTCTGGCTACTACATGCAAAAGACATACTTGCTGTTGGAACCTTAATAAGGGTTGCACATCCTGACAAGCTCAATCTCCCCATCAGGATGCGCTACCATCTTAAACGCTAGGCCAAGTTGGTTATTGAGGTGGGTAAGGTTGGGAGTAATGACAACAGAATGCCAGGAAGTCAGTGTAATTCCTCATCCGAAGTATGCTTTTTTTGCATAGACCATTTTATTGCTTCATAGAAAGGTAGTTTCTTTTTACGGTCTGAAGTCTGCATTATAGGAATTTTGCTCCAATACATGTCAGGGAATAAGTGCCTTCTGCTAATCGGCATAAATGCTAACCCTGATTGTATACTAGATCTTATCAAACTGGTCCCCCATCCAAGCAGAGACCAGGTTTTGGCCTGCTTAGCTTTATTGAAGTACCAGACTCCGGCTACCTCATGCAAATCACAAGCTGAGTTCTGGCCCTTTAATACACCTGCCCTAAGGGTAGCACATCCTGATAACCTCAATATGGACATCAGGATCCTCTACCATTCTAAACAATAGGCCAAGTTAATTTTTGAGGTGGATGACAACAGATTGTTAGAAGGCCTGTTTAATGCATCATCCGAAGGACACTCCTTTTTACAAGGTCCGCTTTAAGGCTTTATCTACAAAGTTCTTTGTTTTTAAAGTCTGAAATCTGCATTGTTATACTAGGAATTTTGCACCTATCCATGTCAGGGAATGAGTGCCCCCTTCTGATCGTCAAAAAACTAGCCCCAACAGCATGCTAGATCTTCTCAAATTGGTCAACCACCCAAGTACAGACCAGGCTCTTGTCTCATCAGCTTTAGTGAGAAACCAGACTCTGGCTACTGCATGCAAAAGACATACTTGCTGTCGGAACCTTAAGAAAGCCAGTAGAAGGGTAGTGCTTCCTGAATAGCTAAATCCCGCCATCAGGATGTGCTACCATGTTAAACACTAGGCCAAGTTGATTAATACGATGGGTAAGGTCGGGAGTAATGACAACAGAATGAATTATCTGAATGACGCTTCTTTTTACTAGGTCCGTTTTAAGGGTTTATCTACAACGTTCTTTGTTTTTGAAGTCTGAAGTCTGCACCACTATTCTAGAAATTTTGCACCCATACATGTCAGGGAATGAGCGCCCCCTGCTGATCGGCAAAAACTAGCCCCAGCAGCATGCTAGATCTTCTCAAATTGGTCAACCACCCAAGTACAGACCATGCTCTGGTCTCCTTTGCTTTAGTGAAGAACCAGACTCTGGCTACTGCATGCAAAAGACATACTTGCTGTGGGAACCTTAATAAAGCTGCTCCAATAAAAGGGTATCACATCCTGACAAGCTAAATCCCACCATCAGGATGCGCTACCATGTTAAACACTAGGCCAAGTTAATTACTGAGGTGGGTAAGGTGGGCAGTAATGACAACATAATGTCAGGAAACCAGCTTTATTACTCGTCTGAAGTATGCTCCTTTTACATGGACCACTTTATCGCTTCATAAGTTTATTTTTACAGTCTTAAGTCTATATTGTCTACCAGGGCAATGTGGGGGTTACATTACCCTTTGTGCTGCCATTATGCAGAATGGGGTCCTCCACCGCCATGCCAACTTGGGTCTTTACAACACTGACCTTATTCTTACATTTTTAGACCGATTACAAAATATTATCACAGCTGCAAACCAAAGGGACCAGATGCAATACATTGTCGTCTGGGACAATGTAGCTTTCCATTGTTCTGCTCTGGTCCAAAACTAGTTTCATCAACACCCACAATTTACAGTTCAATACCTTCCACCATACTCCCCCTTCCTAAACCCCATTGAGGAGTTCTTCTCAGCATGGTGGTTGAAGGTTTATCTCCAGCCGGAGTGTTTAACTGATTCAAACAGAATCAGACCATATGATGGTTGTGTTTATGTTACTGTAGCATCTGGGCCAATCAGACACACAATTATTTGTTACATTTAGCAAATCATCTTTAAAACCAGCAAGCCAGCTAAATGGTGGAGTCCTGGTTTCCAACCCCCCAGAGCAACTAACACCCAGTCGCCATAGCAGCCACTGATAACCTCAGTTTACGATGCAAGTATGCAGGCAGACTCTGCAACTCTTACTTACTTCTCCCCACAGGAAAGACATTATGCTCATAGAAATGGACTCCTCCCTATTTATTCACAGACAATCCTTTCTGTGAACAAACACACATAGCCCATATATCACTATGTGTATTATGACTGTTCAGGTATTTTGTCTTTTGTAATGTTTTATGGTAGATTACTATGTAGTATAATCGTGTTTGGTCTCTTTGGATCCATATTTTGATTATCTAAGAGATGGTGTGTATTAGATGTCGATACCTGTCATATTAGTGTTCTACGAATCCTTAGTATTTTTGGCCTGAACCCCTGTCGATTTACATATGCAAAATGCCATGCTCTCAGACAAAGGGTCGTAAAACAAGGACCCAGTTTCTAACCTCCCACTGAAAAAGTTAGCCTTCTCATTGGTCAAACCCATTTGGAAAGGTGTGACTCTTTCCAGACTTTAATGGGCTCACACACTGCTCCGTCTCTCTCTTCTGCAAAATCTGCGTGGCCTCCACGATAAGGTCGGGGGCCCTTGCGGCCCTGCGACCTAAGATATTAGAGCCACATGCGGTTTTCCCTAGCCTGGGAAAGAGAACTTTTGACCACAAAGAGTCAAACCTACAACACTGGAGTTTGTTTTCACTCTTCCCTGGAGCTCAACATCATGGAAATGTCCTCGACCAGACATTTCTTTCTCTGCATCTTCATCTCTGATTTGCGACCTGCAAATCCACTGTGGCCTACCAGAACCGCAAATTCCATTTTACGCAAAGCCAGCTCACACAGGAGAGAGGACTCTCCCGAGCACAACAAAGTCAAGGACAAATTCGGAGTTACAAGAAATTGCAACTTCGGCCATCAAATGGAACCATCCAGACTTTCTTCAAAGGCTTCTCGATGCACTCGCTCCACAGCCAAGTCAAATGCAAGTATTGTAACACCTTTTTCCAGACAGAGGTCTGATGTAAGCTATCGTATACTGTGCTTTGAACTAGAAACTAATGGTTTCTTAGAGATGGTTAACTCTGACTCCCCCTCTTCCTCTTTCCGGTCCTATCCATCCACTTAACCTTACTATCCCTTAGCCTCACCATGAATGCTTGATGTGTGTGTATGTATGTGTTTTGTCTAGATTAGTTATGTGTTTAATCCCTGGTTAATAAAGTTCTTGTGCACAAATTACACAAGTTTCTGATTCTGCCTTGCAAATGCCAATGTCCCTTTACGATTTCCGATTAAAGCTACATGCTTTAATGCATTATTATATGAGGAAGTTATTTTCTGTGACCAGAAAATAGTTTTTCTGTGAATACATATGAATTTACCCTGAATGTTCACTGGACTAATGGGTCAATTGATTGTAATGTGAATTCTGTTCTATCAAGATAATTATTTTGAATTATCCAAATATTAAAATTAATTAAAACAAGTTATGATTAATTATTAATATTTCCCCCTTGGGCTAATTCATGACATATGACAACAAAATAAGGTTTTTATAAGGCATTGTATAGTTTTGACAAAAGTGTTCCATTTTGCAAATTATCTGAGGTGTTGTGTAGTGTTGCGCTAATTGTGTGAAAAGATTTGAAAAACCAAGCCCTGTTTTTAAAATTGAGCTTAAGCAATTGAAAAAAAAAAAAAAACTGTAAACACATTACCAACTTTGCGCTTTGTTTTCAGTTGTGTAACACACTTATTGCAAAACACTACACACGTTTTCTTACATTAGACACTTTGTTCAAAAACAAAATCATTAAAAAAAAAAAAAAAGAAGCAAAATTCATCTGGCAATTGTAGGCACTTACACATCCGAAATCACTTGCAAAGAAAACAGAACACCAATCAGTCTGAGCTTTAGCACTACAATTAGGCCTCAGGTAAGCCATTTTGAGAACTTTGCACGAGGCATGCAGAGACATTGAGGTGGGATCAATCCAATGGTGGATTCGGCACACAAGGTGATATTTTCCCGATGCCTAGCCCACGAGGACATCGCCTGTGATGATGACAAGGTCTTGTGGCCAGACCCAAACAGAAGGCAGGATCCATAAGCCCGTCCCCCACCACACACATGCACACACACAAAACAAGTATGCATTTTTTCCTAAAAATTTGATGATTTGTGTTTCAATTTTTCTTTATTTCTGTAAGAATGTTGTTTGATTACTGCAGAAATTCTACTTTTGAGTTTTACAGAAGACTGAGTCGAGCAAATAACAATAAAAATAGAAACACAAAGACTGCAGTGTTTTATATAAAGCCCATCAGTGTGTTGCTGGTGATATGAAAGAGTTATTCAAATGGTGCTTGTGTGTGTGGTTTTGTTGCAAGAATTTCATTTTTAGAAAGGAGTGTTATGTTTGGATTGCAGTGTTTCATTTTGGCATAGATGTGAGTTGTTAATCTCCTAAAAAGTGCTATGCTGATTGGCTTGTGTGTAGAGTTTTGACATAATGAGCCAAATTCTGCAAAAAGTGTGTCAGCAATAGGCAAAAACTGTAAAACAAGTTTAAATTATACAAATTAGGACCTGGAAAGAACAATTGTGCCATCTTGTGGTTATCAGTCAATATCATTGCTAATTATTACCACAGTATTATTGCTTCTGCTCGTCTTTACATCTTGTTGAGAAAGCCAGGATTTTGGATAACTAGCTTGCTTCTAAGATATTATTATTATTATTATTTATTTATTCTTTTTTTTTTTTTTTTTTTTTTTTTTTTTAGCAAAACCTGACTTCGGAGACTCCAGCTTCTCGCTGTTATTAACCAGGCAGCATTAGATCCTTCATGAACCGATCTCTCATACTGCTGATCTCCCACATTCAGATATTCATAATTCACTTTATCAGTCTCACAGTCAACTAAGCTACTGTTCATGCACTCTTAAAACAAATGTGTTAATTATTAACACATTTTTTGTGTTATGGCCATTTTAACACATTTTGTGTCATTTTAAGTTGATCATGTGTACAAAGAGAGAGAGAGAAACAACACAATGTGTCCAACACAATATGTGTTAAATATTATCTAATCACATTGCTGTCTATGTCACTGCACAAGCTGTTCACCCTCATTTTTCATTTGTGGATGGTGTGGATCACTCATGTCAGGTATATGGATTTCCTTGTTAAAATGCTAACAGGGAAACTTTTCTCATGATGATGTGGAGTTCTTTAAAGGGTTATTTGGAGAATCTTTAGGGATTGAGTTAAAGTAACACTGAAGCAGAGTTGAACTTAATGATTATATTGGCCAATGTTTGCATTAGTTGGGCTCTTTTTTCTTATTTTTTAATATGAGGTTTCATTTGGCTGCTGTAACTGGATTGTAACAGCTAGACTTTTGCAAAGAGCAAAAGTCATCCAGTGGTGATAATTATGTTTTGACATCATGTAGTGACCTGGGTTAGGTTTTCTTAGTTGATTACATAAACACTGTGTATTACATAAGATTTGACATTTCCAGTATAATCAGACAGAGGTTTTTAAAATTTATTTTGATTGAAAATTTTTAAAAATCTGTCATTTAGACATCACACAGACATCAATAACCAGCATGATATTCACAACAATGGTAACCATCAAAACAAAACAAAACAAACCAAAAAAAACAATCAAAGCCAATCAAAACTCATGGCTCCGATCATGCATTGCAGCATGAACAAATTATGCTATTTGTCACCGTGGTTGAGATTCATGTGCTGATTTTTGATGCCTATGTGTGCCTAAAATAAATACTTTTTTTTTAACAGCTTGTAAGAAATCCTTACAAAAATAATATAAAATACAGATATTTTTTACTGTGTTTTGCTCTTTGCAAAAGTCTAGCTGTTATAGCAGCCAAATAAAATGTAATATTAAAAATTCAAGAATCAAGAGCTCAACTAAAGTAAACACTGATCGCTATAATGGTAATGTAAAATATGTTTTTCTTCTTTGGTGATTCTGCTTGTTAACATCAGATCAGGTGATTGTGTGATTTTTTTTAAAAAAAATAATGTGTTAAATATTTTAACACACTGCCTGTGTTAAGAAGAATAACACAAAATGTGTTGTCCTTAACTAGACAAACAGATGTGTTAAATATAACACGGGTTGTGTTGTTTTTTTTTTTTTTTGTTGTTGTTGTTGTTTTTTAACACACTACTGTGTCATAAATTGTGATTAAATATATGTTAAATATTTTAAAAATGTCAACCTGTGTTAAGACAAATATCACACTGGTTGAGTTTGAAATTAACACAAAAATATGTTGTCCTTAACTAGACAAACAGATGTGTTAAATATAACGCAGTTTGTGTTATTTTTAACACATCTGTTTTAAGAGTGTGGTCACTTGTATAAGTGTTTGTGATTGTATCTTGTAGAAGTGTAAACTGGTGCAAATCAGCATTTTACAATGATTTCACAATGATTACAATAATGTGACTCTGAAGACGTGAGTAATAATGCTTGAAAGTCAGCTTTGGATTTAAAAATAGCATTTCAAAAATATATTCAAAAACTGATATTTTAAATTATAAAAATATTTCCCAGTATTAGATTTTGCTAATCAAAAAAAAAAAAAAATCTCATTTAAAACTTTAATTTGAATTTTTCCAATCTTGACCAGCAGTGTATATGGTATAATGGAGATATATTTTAAGTAAATTACAGGTTCATTTGACTCAAAATTAAGTTTAACAAAACAAAACTATCTGCCATTTTTTTATAAAACTCACTTGTTGAATTGTGCTCTCTCTTGCCATAAAACAGCTGCAAGCCATGTTAAAATATCTATATATAAGGCACTATATAGACAGTAATCTATTCACAAAGAAAGGAAAAAAGAGCACCTCGTAGCTGGTGATCAAATGCAGCACAGAGAGCGAGAGTGAGGTGAGAGAGTAGATTGAGCGTTCAGAGCTTCTGCTCTCAGTCCATATACAGATGTGCAGGAGAGATGCGAGGAAAACCCTGCAGTTTCTTCATCCAGCTGTTGCCGAGGGCTGCTTCTTCCTGTCTGGATACATCTGGAAAAATAAAGACGGAATCGTGCTTTAATGTGTCTGAACCTGAGGACCTGAATGAGAGCTGTGAGGACCTGAATGAGAGCAGCCGGCGCTCAAATTTAATGAATCATCAGAGGGATTTTACCGCTGATGAAGATGAACTTTGGGACAGTTGTGATCTTTGCGGGTCTGTGCGGGCTGCTCAGCTTTGTCCTGCTCGCCGTGTCCATCGGCACTGAATACTGGTACATTATAGATGTGGATGAAGGGAAGAACTCCAGCCTGGAATACAGCAGCTCCCACTCCGGGCTCTGGAGGATATATGAAGGTAAGACGGTGAACACAAACAACTTGAGCTTCGACTTTGTCCGACTTTATTCTTCATCTGTTGCTCACATGTAGTATATTCTGTTTCTTCATCTTCTTTAAGAGGATTTAAACATTGCTCAATTAATCGCTAAACGACAACGTTTTACATTACAGTTTTCATGTTAAATATTCATTAGACATTAGGCTAAATACTGAGTAGTAATGAAGTACATAGTTGAATGTGTAATTTGTTTATTGCCATGTATAGCTACCATTATATAAGATGTTATATTTCTTACTGTTTAACATTTCACATGCCTCATTAGATGGATAAAGTACTTTTAATCTCATTCCTGTAACAGCACTTGATTCGACTGGTTGCAAACAAAGTTATTCTACAAATATCTACAGATACAGTCCTTATCACTGAGTCTCCATTATGTACATAGTTAATGTCTCATCCAATTCTGTAGCTGTTTCATGGCACTAGAGGCAATTAAAGAGGGAAACAGTTCATCACACAATTGTAAATGTTTAATGTTAGACACAGTGTGATGACAGTTTCTAACTCTGACGCATAAAATAACTGCTTTCCAATTAATTCTAATTGCAGTAAATGCAGTACGCAAATGATGCTTTTCCTAGTATGAAAAGAAACCCTTTAAATCCTGTGTGTATGCTGTGAACTTTGTAGGCTGTAATGTGGAAAGATTATTAATAAAACTGATTCGCAGGCAGCTGTGAGAAGCATAATAGGTGTTTCCTGCTTTTGCTTGACTGGTGTTTCAATGTGACCCACAGGACAGAATGGCAGTTATCATGACATCTCATTCTACACGGACACCTCCGACCACACCGAGCAGGAGAAGCACCTTTTAAGTGAGTCTCTGAGAGCTGTCTACACATTAGCCACAATCAGAGAATGACACTGGAAATAGGCTTGTTATGTATGGTTAGTGTATTCTCGGTCTCTTTAAGAGCTGTATTCTCAGCACGACATCCTGATCCATCATTGGCTGCCTTTATTATAGGAGAGATTGCACAATTATCAAAGCTGATGGTCTTTGATTAGTAGTCATGGTAGTGGAGTGTTATATTGACTAAAAAGATGATAACTCTATATTTTCTGGTTATTTTCTGGGATTTTGTCGATAACATAAATTAGAGCCTACTTTGCTAAGTGTGGTTTTGTGCTGGTAACTTTGCTGGTTTAGACCTGTTGTGGACTAATGACTCCAAAAGCTTTTCATATTCTGTGTGGTGGTTAGTTCACAGCAGTGATTGAAACTTTTCCATGTTATACTGTCATTTTTACCCTTATAATGGCATTTTCTAACATTATTAAATGTATACATAATCTTTTATGTAAATATTGCACATTTAATCAACAAATTAAATTGTAATAATAAAAAATCAAATGACATCAATATCAATAAAATCCATTTTTGCACTACAAAAGTGGCACAGAAGCAGCATTTGATAGATTTACGCTGCAATTTTTTTTTTAATAATAATATGCATAATAATGAAATATGTTTTTTATGTTTTAAATATGAATCTAAAACCACCAGTAGGTGGGTCATACTTTCTTAATGAGTGAGCCATTGAATTATTCATTTAACCATTTCATTCAAGCAACTGATTAATTCTTTGTGAATGGATAACTGAATCACTGATTTATTAAAAAAAAGCAGCCTTTGATGATTTTACACTGAAATTGTGTTTGTTGTTGTTGTTGTTGTTGTTTTGTTTTTGTTTAATAATATTCATAATACTGAAATATGTTTTAATATATTTTAAATATGAATCTAAAACCACCAGTAGGTGGGTCATAAAAAAAAAAAAAAAAAAAAATCTGAAATCAGTTTTTTATGTTTTAAATATGAATGTAAAACCACCAGTAGGTGGCAGAAAGTCACTGTCTTAATGAGTGAGTCATTGAATTGATTCGTTCTTTATGAATGGATCATTGAATCACTGATTTATTTTAAAAAAAAAAATTAATTCAGGGACAAATAATTTATATATGGAACTTTTTGTATTGGCAAAATAGAGAAATATTAATGCAATGATGCTGACCTTCGGGGAAAAAAACACTTGTTTGAAATTGCTTTACAAATTTAAGACAAAAAAACGCATACAGTGGGATTTTTGCCCCCATTTATTGAATTTTGGGGTCATTTTAATGGCATTCTACTAGGCTACCATATTTGCATTATTTCTCAATAATTTCTCTTATGTCAGCTTACACATTGCTAAAACAACAATTACGATATTATCTTAGACAATACATATCGCACCCTTAATGGTCACTAGTTTGAAATCACTGTAACTGAAAGGGCAAATTGACCCATGTGCTCCACATGTGTATAAACTTGAATGTGTGGCAGCAGGTTACATTAAGCATGTACTAAAGGCCTGTATGTGTCTCTGCAGACTTGCACAGGGTCATAGTGGTACTGCTGCCTCTCAGTTTGGTGCTGCTGGTCTTTGGTGGGATCTTCGGTCTGGTGGCGTCTTTGGCTCAGAGCTGCACTCTCCTCACCTGCATCGCTACATACTTCCTCATCTGCAGTGAGTGCCATTAACAGCTACACGGCATTCATTGGCCATCTACCCACATCAGTTGAAATGAAATGAGGTCTCAGCAGTGATATGGCTGGAATTTGTGTTCTGCATAGGTCAGTGAGAGATGCGTTCAGTGGCTCAGTCAATGTCACACGTGGACATAAAACACAAGGGAAATAAAAGGAAACAGAAAATGTCAGGTGCTCCAGCTGAGTGCAGCTGTAAGGTGAACTGGTCACACACAGTGAAGGGTTTTAATAGATCTGGTGGTTTTTAGCTCAATAATACATATCCACAAAGCCTGCAGTAATGAATAGCAAAATACTGAAGAGATTTGTTTGATGTGTTTAATGTGTTTCAAGGATTTATGTCCTTATCCTGATCCAAATTATGTTCCAGGCACAAATAAATAGGGGTACAATGGTAAACGTATTCATACTAAAACATTTTGGTACAGGTTTAGTTTGGCATACATGTGTACTGAACAAATGCAGTGTTGTTTTATCCACTGCAAGTTTGAAGAACATAATTTGAAACTCAAAGGTGACCTGCTATTATGGGGCAAACTGTTTATATTCATATACTTACATGTTATGAAAGCCTCTGAAAAATAACAGACACAGAAAAGTGCACAATCGAAGTCTTGAACATAAGAAATATTAAGTGCTTCGATCGAAATCACCAGCCTGCACAGCTTTCACAGCATGTGTTGTTTATTTGCATTTAGACATGTTTTCCTCAGCACAGATCTTACATCTTATAGTTTTGTCCTTATCTGTAAATGTTAGAAATTCAATTCAACAAACAAAATCATAAAGGCTCATCCTGACAACATCTGAGTCTCCATTAAACTTCACAGACTTGAATGAGAGAGCGCAGACATCAAACAGGAGCAAAATAATTCTCACTAAAATATATATATTTTTTTTTTCTGATTTTCAAAGCCTAAAAAATACTAAACAACCATTACATCACCACATGTTCGGGAGGGTTTTCAGATGAAACTAAAAAAAGAGATTTTGGGCAGCAAACCTACCAGATGGGTTTGGTGCAGACGGGGATAACAAGTACCCCATGTGTACAATGAAATATACTTCTGGATCTTTAATGGAGTCTGCTTATTTTTTCTGCTGGAAGTCCTTGACATCTTGTTCAGATGCATCGCATCATGGATTCTATCAAATACCAAAAGCTAAAAAAAAAAAACATGACTGCCTCTGTTAGAAATCTTATAATGGGCCATTGTTGGATCTTCCATTAGGACAATGATCCAAATCAAACATCAAAATAAACACAAACAACAAAATGAAGCTTCTGCAATGGCAGTCCCAGTTCCCTGATCTGAACCCTATGGAAAATGAGTGGGGTGAACTAAAGAGGGGAAGCACCAACATGGAGCTGGAAATCTAAAGGATCTGGAGAGATTCTGTGTGAAGTAATGGTCACTGATCTCTTGTCAGTTTCAGAGTTCTCCAAACTTATCAGGCATTATAGGAGAAAACTCAGAGCTGTTATCTTGAATGTTGCAATAATTGGGTGCTAATAGTTGTGAGAGAAAAAACATCTGAAAGCTGAATAAATAAATACATACATTGATGTATGGTTTGTTAGGATAGGACAATATTTGGCCGAGATTTGGCAATCTAAATATCTAAATATTGAGAAAATCACCTTTAAATTTGTCTAAATTAAGTTCTTAGCAATGCATATTACTAATCAAACATTAAGTTTTGATATATTTATGGTAGGAAATGTACAAAATATCTTCATGCAACATGATCTTTGCTTAATATCCTAATAGCAATATTACATGATATATGATACGATTTTTGCAATTGTTTAAATCTAATAATTGTTTACAATTCAGGAGGCACCACATGCTAGGTATGAATGTTTTACTTGCATAACTGTTATCAGCAGATTTTGCTCCTGTGTCTGTAAAGGTGTGAAACTATAGTACATCAGCACATAATTAATTCACATCCTCACTTCACTTTATGACATTATTTCCTTTTGTCACAACAACTGAAATCATGAGATTGGAACTGGATGTGTGCTACAATATTTCAGATGAGTTATAGTATAGATAAGAGGGAATGACATTACAGGCTTTTTAAATCTGTGTTCATTCTGTTCTCAATATTATTGTGATATATAATTATTGGTTATGTTTGTTACGATAGGATGTGATGATGTTGTTTGGACTCTTTTGTATTGCTGTAGGTGCTTGTGTTTCAGCTTGAACAGAACAGAAACCTGAAGTGCAGCTGAATTAAGGGAGTGATGGAGCAGAGAAAATCACTGGGTTCTGTAGAGGTTGAAACACTGAGGTCAGCGAAGACCATCACAGCTTTTTATTTGTGTTCTGTTTTCAGTCCTGTTGAATGAGGCTCCTGAGAAAAACACAGAATGCTGTATAGTCTTCATAAATGAGAACTCTATTTTGATATTGCTGAGGTAAATTGTTGCTGTATTTGTGCCAATGAGTGTTTGGTTCATAAGGATTGAACATTGCACATGACTGATGGATTGAAGTAAAATATTGGAAAGACTGAATCCTCAAAGAAGATAACATGAGCAATCCCGTCTGTAAACATTGCACTATTCAAAAACACGGACATGGGCAGCATCCCTCTGCAATATGAAGACATGACAGAAGAAGATGCTGATAGTGATTCAATCTGCTCTCGCCTCACAAACATTTGCTGTTCTTCAACTCACACAACTCCAGAAACGTTAATTGTAGCTGCGCATTTCCTTTCGTGACAATGATAAATTATTCTGCAGCAGTACCATCGCAAATCAATCACATCTTAAAGCCCTCACTAACATTTAGCCAGGAGCGCATCATTAGCTGTTGTGTATCTTTTACTCAGTCCGGCTCTCCTGAGAGCAGTGTAATGCCATGAATGTTGCAGCTTTTTTTTTTTAAGAGCAGTTCATGACCTTCAGGCTGTCTGTGCTCCTGAGAGCTGATTCATCCTTTTGGTTTTGAAATGTCTCTTCTTGCATTACACAGTGCAAAAGATGGGGGTGCTTAATAATATGAAATATTGTTTACTTCAAATCTTATTTTTTAAACTGTATCTGCAGATATTCTAATAAAAAACGCTGTAAGCAGTGATTACTGGGGTTTAAGCACTTTAAGGCATTCCATATTGTTTATCAAGCCAGTAACAACATAAATCAAAGATACAATTTCAGGTCATTTACCATAGAAATATGATGTTTTTTTTTTTATTAAGGTCATTTAACAGTTTGATTGACTGCTGGTCCTAGAGGCAAAGTTGTTTGAAACAAGGGGGTCTATCAAATAATACGAATGTTGTGCGCATGTGAGAAAAACTGCACAGTAAACAATTGTTTACGCCTTTGAAAAAACAACAATATTGCCCTCCCAATGGCCGATTTCTTTCAAATTTCTCACAGACCCTTAGGGTTGTGAGTCAAACAGGCCCACTGAGTTTGGTTAATCTTGTGTAATAGGCGCTCAAAGTTCATCGGTCTATGACGGCCATGTTTTTTGAGATACGCAAATGTCCTTATAGACACTTGTGGCACTTGACCGTGCGTACCGATTTTTACATCAGTAGGACAAATGTTTGCATAGTTATGGACATTTTTGTGTTTTTTTCCCTCTTATAGTGCCACCAAGTGGCCAAGCTCTATGACTTTTTTCATGTGACCTTAGATTCAGCTCTTACACGTTGTGTGTTTGGCAAAGATATCTCATCCTGTTTAAAAGTTATAGTAAATATAAAAGTTTTAGTGTCTCTTTCAAATGTTTTGGCATCCCTTTTGCGACAGTGAGTCAAAAGTTCAACTTTTTTATAGATAATTATTGATATTGACTCTCGAGAGAATCTTCCTGCACTGTTTTGGTTCCAATCTGCCAAAAAACCTAAAACTAGTTTGCAAAAGTAGGTTTTTACATCTTCTCAATCATTTAACTAACGGTTTAATTGATAGCAGTTTACCCCCAAATTTCTCACAGACCTTTAGGCCTGTGAGTCAAACAGGCCCACCAAGTTTGGTTCTGATCAGCCTCTGTTAACCTTGTCTAATAGGTGCTCAAAATTCATCGGCCCATGGCCGCCATGTTTTATAGATTCACAAATGTCCTTAAAGACACTTGTGACACTTTAGACTAAGATTGTGCGTACCTATTTTTGCATAGGACAAATGGTTGCGTAGTTATGGCCATTTTTATGTTTTTTCTCTCTTATAGTGCCACCAAATGGCCAAGCTCTGTGACTTTTTTTCATGTGACCGTAGATTCAGCTCTTACATATGCTTTGTAAGTTTGGCGAAGATATCTCATTCCGTTCAAAATTTATAGGTGTTTTAGTAAAAACGGCCCTACCCCTTTTTGGTGTCCCTTTGCGACGGTGAGTCAAAAGTTAAATTTTTTTATTGATAATTATTGATATTCACTCTCCAAAGAATCTTGCACTGGTTTGGTTTCAATCGGATGAAAAACCTATTACTACAATTTTTTTAAATACCTACAAGACACTTGAGCCTACAACGAACGGTTTAGGAGTTATTCATACTTTTGATCGCTGTAGTGCCCCCGTCAGGCCGATTGGGGCGAACCTTGGTGATGTTGTAGATGGTGAGAGTACTACCATTCCTCCAAGTTTCAAGTCTCTACAACTTAAGGTTTGATGTGCCTAATCAGTTTTACATGGGGATTGCAGATCCTTGGCCATTCTAACAATTACAATAGGGTTTCAGCGCTACACGCATGGACCCCTAATTGAAAAAACGGCTACGTGTACTTAAAGAGAATACACTCAATGACTGTTTTACTTTGTATTCATGTCAAATTATAGCCTAATTTCGAAAAAAAGTTTGCAAAATAAAAAAAAAAAAAAGTGATTTGTGATTTGTTAATTATCCTTAAAGGATTAGTTCACTTCCAGATAATTTACAGATTACTCACCCCCTTGTCATCCAAGATGTTCATGTCTTTTTTCTTCAGTCGTAAAGAATTTTTTTTTTTTTTTTTGAAGAAAACATTTCAGGATTTCTCTCCAATATAGTGGACTTCTATGTTGCTCGCAAGTTTGAATTTCCAAAACGCAGTTTAAATGCAGCTTAAAAGGGCTCTAAACGATCCCAGCCAAGGAATAAGGGTATTTATCTATAGCGAAAACATCTGTCATTTTCTCAAATACATTAATATTTATACACTCTTGCTCAACCACAAATGTTCGTCTTGTCTAGCTCTGTGATGTGCATGCGTACTGTGTGTTATTAAATTAAATATTAATTTATTTACGAAAATTACCAATCGTTTTGCTAGATGAGACTTTTCTTCCTCGGCTGGGATCATTTAGAGCCCTTTGAAGCTGCGTTGAAACTGCATTTCGGAAGTTCAAACTCGTGGCCACCATTGAACTCTATGGAGAGAAATCCTAAAATTTTTTCTTCAGAAAACATAATATCTTTATGACTGAAGAAAGAAAGACATCTTGGATGACAAGGGGGTGAGTATTTTTGTTCTGGAAGTGAACTAATCTTTTAACGTTTATGTACTGATGAAACTACAAAGAAAAAAAAAAAAAATAAAAAATATATATATATATATATATATATATACATATTGTTTTTACTGAACAATTTTATTGTATTTTGTAAATATAACTTGCATAACTTACCTAATATTGTGAAAAGATTCTGGAGAAATCTTGCTATTGTGTTAAATCCAGGCACATGGGCTCAGGAGTACTTTGAAAATCATTGTCACTTAACACATCTGTTACTGCATCAAAAAACTGCAACCTGAATCTCACTTATGCACAGAGAAAACCATACATCAATCCTATACAGATGCAGTTTTTTTCTTTGTGTAAATTACTGTCAATTATTCACCACCAAATTTGGGTCAGATAGTAATCAATTTAAAACACCAATAATTGAATGAATTGAATTCAGTGCTTTAAAATATACAGGTGCATCTCAAAAAATTAGAATATCGTGAAAAAGTTCATGTTTTGTTTTTAACTTGTTTCAAAAACGGAAACTTTCATATATTCTAGATTCATTACATGTAAAGTAAAACATTTCAAAAGTTTTTTTGGTTTAATTTTGATGATTAGAGCCTACAGCTCATGAAAGTCAAAAATCCAGTATCTCAAAATATTCAAATATTTCCTAAGATCAATCAAAAAATGGATTTGCAAAACAGAAAAGTTCAAGTTCTTTAAAGTATGCTAATTTATGCACTCAATACTTGGTCGGCAGCACATATTACAGCAAATGACTTGCTCCTAGCACAAATTACAGCATCAGTGAAGTGTGGCATGGAAGTGATCAGCCTGTGGCACTGCTGAGGCACTATTGAGCCTTCAGATCATCTGTATATTGTTGGATCGACTGTTTCTCATCTTTCTTCTGAAAACATCCCATAGATTCTCAGTGGGGTTCAGGTAAGGCATGTTGGCTAAAGCACTGTGCTTAGTCAGCAAACCACTTGGAAGCAGGTGCTAAAGTCTTGCTGGAAAAGGAAATCAGCATCTCCATTAAGCTTGTCAGCAGATGGAAGCATAAAGTGCTCCAAAATCTCCTGGTAGATGGCTGCATTGACTTTGCACTTGATAAAACACAATGGACCAACACCAGCAGACGTCACAGCACCCTAAATCATTACTGACTTTAGAAACTTCACACTGGACTTCAAGCAGCTTGGATTCTGTGCCTCTTCAGTCTTCCATCAGACTCTGGGACCATGATTTCAACATGAAATGCAAAATGTACTTTTACTGAAAAGAGGATTTTGGACCACTGAGCAACAGTCGAGTTATTTTTCTCCTTAGCCCAGGCAAGATGCTTCTGACGTTGTTTCAGAAGTGGCTTGGTAGTCCTTTTCCTGAAGACGTCTGAGTGTGGTGACTCTTGATGCGCTGACTCCGGCTTCATTCTACTCCTTGTGAAGCTCTCCCAAGAGTTTGAATCGGCTTTACTTGACAGTATTCACAAGCTTGCAGTCATCCTTGTTACTTGTGCACCTTTGCCTACCCAATTTCTTCCTTCCAGTCAACTTTGCATTTAATATGCTTTGATACATCACTCTGTAAACAGCCACCCCATTCAATATTGACCTTCTGTGACTTACTCTCTTTGTAAAGGGTGTTAGTGATTGTCTCCTGGACCATTGCCAAGTCAACAGTCAAATGAACTTTTTCACAATATTAAATTTTTTTGAGATGCACCTATATACACATTAAATTACTACAAGAACGAATATAAGGAGACCTTCAACAGCGTTATTCATTCCCCTACATCTTTTCTTCACACGCTTTATTCACCACCTGTCACAGGATTGTGCGTACTCTCAATGACACATTTTTTGAGCAGCCATTGTGTATGTATGATAAATTACTTTTAAATTAATGTTATTAAACCGAAAGTACGAAGGAAGCTGTTAAAATAACCACAGCATTAACAACAATCTTTAAATAAGAACGTTTATCTGTCAGTCACATACATGAAAGTTTTGCGTTCGTTATTACAATTATCATTTGCCGATAGAAAGGAAACGTTTAAATGCTCTAGTTTTTTTTTTTTTTTTTTTGAGAAAATAAGATAAAGAAGCTCAGATCATGCAAAGGTGTGACATAAAATGTTACCCTATACATTCACAGTATGCTAAACAATAGTTAAAATGGTAGCCTAATTTTAAAGCCTTTTTAAAATCTTGTCTTACATAGGCTACCCTACTAATGAGAAATAAATACACTAAAGTGTATTTGAAATAAATGTATTTCATGCTAAGTATACTACAAATACATTTTATGTTCTTAATAAAAAACCTTGCAATTATACCTGTACTAAATTGTGATGAAGTCCAACTAAAGATGAACCGAAGTATATTTGATTGTATATTTGATTGCAAGTATATTTGATTGTGCTAAAGCAGAACTATTGCAAGTATATTTCAGGTACACTCTAAATATCTTGCATTTAAAGACTTTATTATTCAAAGATCATACAATCCTCAGCAATAATGACATTAAAGCACATTTTAGGCTTAATATTAAGAAGTGTGCATTGTACAGGTGGTATTCCAAATAAAGTTTAATTATAATTTTTATATCAATAAGAGAGGTTATTATAATTGAGATAATTGAGAGGTATATATCAGTAAATATGTTAATAGATTTAAACTATTCTCAGTTTGAAATAAATGTATTTTAAATATATTCCTTTTAACTAGGGTAAATTTCCACATATGCTATATGTCATGCCATAGCATCATTAAACAACTAACAGTGGACAAAGATGTTTTTCTTTTCTTTTTTTTTGCCCTCACTCTCTGACTCCATGAAGGCTGCAGTGTAATTTCCCCCCTAACTAAGCATATAAAGAATTTAGGGGAAGCATTCACATTATCCTGTGAATACACTTAAAAAATGCAGAATCAAATCGCATCAAATTTTATTGTGAACCAGCTTGAATCGAATTATTCTGAATTTGCAAAAAAACATTCTTTAATCGAAACCGTATGTATCATGAATCGAATCGATTCGCTGTTTACCCAAAGATTCACAGCCCTAAAAGCAATGCATTGTTTGAGAAATGACTGATGCTTTATTGCAGGGCAGCTAAAAAACCTCTCCTCTGTTCTTCCTCTCATGCATCATGAATGATCGTAAAAGGTCAGGGCTCCTCTGAGCTTCATGTAAGTGGGTTAATTACAGCGATAATGACTGAGTTCATGAAGGTTCCTTCAAGTAGGTCTTAAGGAAAGCACAGATCTTCTATTACTAATATGGTGATTATGAGCTTTCCTATTAATACTCCCACCACTAACCTGTGCAGTGAGGCTGAGTTTCATTCTAAAGAAAAAACTAATTTGCTTTTCCTAGTTAGGGTTTTGCCATCATGCATTCACTGTATAGAACATGATGAATCAAGCCATTACAGCTTTTACATGGAGGCTGTTCAAACTCCTGGCATGCCACAGAGCACCACTCACATAGTTTTCCATTAAATTACATCATATTTGTCCCAAATTGTTGTTAATGTACATAATGGCTTCACCCAGGCTGGAAGATTATGCATTTTTCAGTAGTACTTTTGCCTTTTTGTGCTGGAATGATGTCCATGCTTCATATAGAGGAAAAACTATAATACAGACTGCAATTTTTCTGTCCGTTTGCTCCTGAACTTGAGAATGCAAGTACAAAATGACATGCCCAGTGTGCGGTAATGTGTTATCTTAAAGGTTTCCACAAAATAAAAAAATAAAATAAAATCATACAGTACATAGTGAGTTTAACAAATTAGGAATATCACAGACTCTTAGAAAAAAGGTACGGAAGCTGCACAAAAAAAAAAAAAAAAAAAAATATATATATATATATATATACACACTGGAGATCAAAATTAGAGAACAATTTATAAACAATTGAACAATTCTGAAATAATGTCATCTTCACTGCTCAACAGTTGAAGGAGTTTTTGTCCTGTCTATACCATGCTACCAGAACACCTTTTCCACAAAATAACTAAGGCATTTCAACAAAAACCATTATTTTGCAGAAAACACACTGAAAACTCAAAATTAGAGAACACTTTCAGATACCTCCCAGTTATTGGTGTTAATCTGGCACCTGGTGCTAATTTCCTTGATTATCTGTCAACCCCTATTTAACTGGCAGCCTAACTTCCAGTTTCACTGACTCTGCAAGATGGTGGGCCGTTCTAAAGTGACTGAAAGCCTCCGGCAGCAGGTTGTCCAGATGAAGGCCAAAGGGATGACCCTATCAGCCATAGCAAGACAAGTTCAACATCACAAACTCATTCAAGTCCCCCAAGAAGGCTGGTCGTCCATGGAAGACAAATACAAGAGAGGACAGGATACTCCGGAGGATCTCAATAGGCAATTGTTTCCACACTGCAGCTGGAATTGCTCACCAGTTCAGCGCTGAACAGGGTAAGGATCTGTCTCGTCATACAGTGTTTCGACGTTTAAGAGCATTTGGACTGAAAGCCCACTCTGCAGTGACCAAACCTCTCATTAGCAGAAAGAATCAAAAGGCTAGACTAAGCTTTGCTGAGGAGCATGTTGTGTGGACAGAGGAGAACTGGTCCAAAGTTCACTTCAGTGATGAAAGCAAGTTTAATTTATTTGGGTCCGATGGGAAACATTATGTTTGGCGACAAACTGGAGAAAGACTGAACCCAAAGTGTGTAAAGAAGTCAGTGAAAAGTGGAGGAGGAAGTGTCATGGTTTGGGGCATGTTTTCTGCAGCAGGAGTTGGGCCTCTTATACAGCTACATGGCAGCGTGAAAGTGAAAGTGAAAGTGAAAAAGTGAAAGTGACGAGACGTGAGGCCAAGTATGGTGATCCATACTAGGAATTTGTGCTCTGCATTTAACCCATCCAAGTGCACACACACAGTAGTGAACACACACACACACACACACACAACATACACCCGGAGCAGTGGGCAGCCATTGCATTGCTGTGGCGCCCGGGGAGAAGTTGGGGGTTCGGTGCCTTGCTCAAGGGTCTCACCTCAGTCGTGGTACTGAGGGTGGAGAGAGCGCTGATTAATCACTCACCCCACCGACAATCCCCGCCGGACCTGGGACTCGAACCTGCAACCTTTTGATTACAAGTCCGACTCCCTAACCATTAGGCCACGGCTGCCCCGTGGCCCCGTGGCTGCCCTGAATGCAAATGTTTATCAGAACCTTCTTCAACAACATATGGTTCCTTTCCTGCGTTCATCACCTAATCAGCCCGCAGTGTTCATGTAGGACAACGCTCCATGTCACACAGCAAAACGGGTAAAGCTGTTCCTTGAAACTGAAAACATTGAAATAATGACATGGCCTGCCCAGAGTCCTGATCTCAACCCAATAGAGAACCTCTGGAAAATCCTCGGCAACAAAGTTATGGCCAAGAAACCCACTACAGAGCAGTGTGAGAGACTAGTGCTGTCCTGTGGCCGCAGATGTGCTGAAGTCATTCAGAGCAGAGGCCTGTACACTTCCTACTAATTGCTGACTGTTGTAACCTTCAGAAAATTTTGTTGTGATCTTTTTCCATGCTACAGTCATTGTTGTTCTCTAATTTTGATCAGTGTGTTTTCTGCAAAATAATGTTTTTTGTTGAAATGCCTTAGTTATTTTGTGGAAAAGGTGTTCTGGTAGCATGGTATAGACAGGACAAAAACTCCAACTGTTGAGCAGTGAAGATGACATTATTTCAGAATTGTTCACTTGTTTATAAATTGTTCTCTAATTTTGATCTCCTGTGTGTGTGTGTGTGTGTGTGTGTGTGTGTGTGTGTGTGTGTGTGTGTGTGTGTATATATATATATATATATATATATATACAAATAAAAAAAGCCAGGAATTTACAGGATTATTCAGAGATTTATTGTGAAATCAAGAAATGCTAGGTAATTTTGTTACAAATGTCTGTGAATGAACAGCAGAATGATGCTAACATCACAGTAATTAACTGCTCTTGTTTTACTGTGAATTCACATTATAAAGTTTTCTTTAACTGTTCCACTTTGAGAAACTTAGTTTAGTGCTGTAATTGTTTTGAAATCTCCATAATGGTGATTGGTGATTAGTATTTGTTTGGGCTCTTTGACCATTGTATTCATGTTATATATGAAAATATTTTCAAATGAGAGTCTGAAAAAAGCTAATTGCCTGATTTTAATTTAGTCAGTTTATGCTTAGCATTAACGTGAAGATTAATCAAAACTGTTTGTGGACCGATCTTTCATAATAGTGAAGCAATTGCTGACATACAAAACACAACAATGGTAACACAACAAATAAACACTTG
Source organism: Cirrhinus molitorella (assembly GCA_033026305.1). Lineage (NCBI taxonomy): Eukaryota > Metazoa > Chordata > Actinopteri > Cypriniformes > Cyprinidae > Cirrhinus > Cirrhinus molitorella. The sequence goes on from CM065117.1 coordinate 15,450,934, forward strand.
CAACATAAACCAATATTACAAATAAGTGAACCAAAAAGTCCTAAAGTACAAGTAAAACCAAAAAATCGAAAAACAACATGATCTGTTCGTGCTGCATTGCATGCTGGGTGCCTTCGTAGTGCATATGCACTGTAGAAACACAGTATGATGCTGTTTGTTTACAGTATTTTTTTTCCCTTTCCAATACTGTAAACTAACAGTAAAGAGTAAATCCAAGCTTAATTGTAACTGTACAAACTTGCTGGTAAAGTACTGTAGATTTTACAAGAAATTTCTGAGAGTGCAGTTAGATACAAGTGAAGTCCCACTGCAACATTACTGTGAAAACTGGAATATACTGTAATTTCACACTAAAATTTTCAGCAGTGTGTCACTAGGGCAGTACATTTTCAAAATGGGCCCTTATTTATAAAATGTTATGTAGAAACCATCTTAGATATAATGTAAGATTATTTTTCAAATGTGCGTAAATGTGATGCAGAAAAAATGTGAGAAATGAATGTAGATTTGCGCACAAGAAATCTGTAAATCACAAATGATCTTGAAATGGCACACAGCAGAATGGTTTTAGATTCAAAACCCAAAAAAAAAAATCTTATTTCAAACAGAAAATAAGATTATTTTGCTTACCCTATCATTTCAAGCAAAAACACACTTCATTTTGCCTTGTTTTTCTGAAAACAAGACAATAATTTTTACTTGTCTAGAAAATACTTCTTTATTTAAGAATTGTTAGATATTTTGGCTGGAAACAAGACAGAAAATCTAAGTAAGAAAAGCATTTTTTTTTTGCAATGTAGTGGTGGGTTTAGTGGTGTTATGTGGTCTGTCTCAAATACTAGCTGGCTTTCCCACTAAACTGGCTAAAAAACAGTTTGGGTCAGGCTAGTAAACCAGCTTTAAAGGATTAGTTCACTTTCAGAACAAAATTTTACAGATAATGAACTCACCCCCTTGTCATCCAATATGTTCATGTCTTTCTTTCTTCAGTCAAAAAGAAATTATGATTTTTGAGGAAAACATTTAAGGATTTCTGTCCATATAATGGACTTCTGTGGTGCCCCCGAGTTTGAACTTCCAAAATGCAGTTTAAATGCAGCTTCAAAGGACTCTAAATGATCCTAGCCGATAAAGAAGGGTCTTTTCTAGTGAAACGATTGGTTATTTTCGAAAAACTCCCATCTCTTTTTCACCTTCAACTTCAAAATCGCTGTTTTACCTTTTTTGTAAAGGGCGTTTGATCTTCTTTGTATGTTCACTTTGTAAATACTGAGTTGGTACTTCTGCTGTGATGTAAGGCGATTTTAAAGTTGGGGAAGAAAACGAGATGGGAGTTTTTCGACACCCTAACTGTATTGACCCGGATCACACAGACTATGCATGTGAATCGCAGAGACGAGACAAGACAAGCATTTGAGGTTAAAAAGTATATAAACTGTCAATTTGTTTCGAAAATAATTGACCGTTTCGCTAGATAAGACCCTTCTTCCTTGGCTGGGATCATTTAGAGCTCCTTGAAGCTGCATTTAAACTGTATTTTGGAAGTTCAAACTCGGGGACACCATAGAAGTCCACTATATGGAGAGAAATCCTGAAATGTTTTTCTCAAGAAACATAATTGCTTTACAACTGAAGATGACAAGGGGATGAGTAGTACAATCTGTAAATTTTTGTTCTGAAAGTGAACTAATCCTTTAGAGCTCCCTTTAAGACTACGCTGCAAAAATGCTTTTCTTATTTAGAAATATCTAAAAATTCTTAAATCAAGAAGTTTTTCTAGACAACAACAAAAAAAAATCTTGTTTTCAGAAAAAAGAAGTCAAAATTAAGTGAGTTTTTGCTTAAAACAAGCTAAATAATCTGCCAGTGGGGTTAGCAAAATAATCTTCTTTCAAGCAGAAAACTAGATTATTTTGTTTACCACATTGGTAGATTATTTAGCTTGTTTCAAGCAAAAACTCACTTAATTTGAACTTTTTTTCTGAAAACAAGACAATTTTTATTTGTGTAGAAAATCCTTCTTGATTTAAGATTTTTTAGATATTTTGGCTGGAAACAAGACAAAAAAAAATCTAAGTAGTGTAGTTAACCATATGTTGGTTTAAACATTAAGCATTTTATAGCTTTTTACGATAACATTTTATATAGTACTGATAAGTTTGTTGCTGTCTGGTTGTTTAGAGAGTAAATGGAGTGTAATGATGGCTCTTTGTCCACAGGTCTATTGACGTTGTCCGGCGTGAGCATCTATATCAGTTACTCTCAGCAAGCTTTGGAGGAGCTGCAGCACACGGTGGATATTGAGTCACTGTCTCACGTCCACATGTCCTTCGGCTGGTCTCTGGTCATGGCCTGTCTGTCCTTCTCCTTGGAGCTGCTGACAGGGCTCCTGCTCATGTTAGCGGCCCGTCTCATTTACCGTCAGTGCCACCACGAGCCTGCTGCAATTCTCTCCATGAGCCAGAGTTCACCGCAGCTTCTGAGACTGCAGTGATGATGATGTGATCATTTCACTTGCTGCTTTATGAGGAAATGAGTTTGTGCTGCGTCAAAGTTAAAATGGAGAGTGCCGGGTGGCAAATGAGACAGCTGCATCAATTATTGAATGAGAGTGCTCACTCGAGGACGGCAAAATTTGTCTGCCTCACTCGAGTGTGTCAGTGCAATCACGTGTTTTCTTCTAGAAACACATTTTCCTGAGCTCACCAGTGTCATGTGTCATGAATTTACTGTATATGACATGATGAATCAAGCCATTGCAGCATCTCTAGGGTTTTCTCATAGTTGAGTTAACATCTGGCTATTTTGGTAGAAGTTTAAGTTGTTGCTGATTTTGACCAGTCAACACCTGTTTTTAAATTACAGTGTAAAAAGCTTTATTTTACTTTTACATTTTATAAACATTTTAATATAGATTCTGCTTATATACTTAATTTACACGTAAAATGTTTTCATACTAAGATTTAATACATTTAGTTGCTGTTGTTTTGTTGTTTGTTTTTTGTTGTTAAATGCTGATTAGAAGACTGTTCTGTTGTAGAACTGTTATACAACTTACAGTAAGTCATTCCGTTTACCACCTGCTGTATGAGTCACGTTCAAGTACCATAATAAACATTACTGATGCCTAGCCAATTTCCCTTCATGTTGTATATCTCATTTTATCCTTTAACATAATATTATGTATGGATTTTTTCTATGATCTGTACTGTCTAAGCATTACTGCACAAACTCTGGCATTCATAAAGATATTTTGCAAAGCATAAACCAATTTTAAATGAAGCTAGTTATAATTATGTTTTCATTTGTGGTAATTACATTTATCTCCCTAGAGCTCACATTTCATTTAAGGTCCAAGCCGCACCAAGTGAGCTCAATTCAAAAATCAATTTGTCACTAATTAACCAATCAATTTAGGAAACCAATTTGAGAAGTGTGTCATAGGAACAGAGTGGGTTGTTTTCTTGCGTACTCAGAAATAACATAGTATCAATTTTCATTCTAGTTTCTGGAAGGAAAGTCTTCTCTGAAGATTGAACGTTAGTCCTGAGAGTAGTATGCCATATTATTTGCAGGGAAACTTCAAAGTCAAGTTACAGCAATGGTGAGTGTGTGGCTGTAAATCTCTGATTGCTGCATTGGAGGCCAAAATAGCTGCAATCAAGACAGCATTAAATGGCAAACCCATTTTGTTAAGTGAAAATAAAAGAGAATAAATGGTCTGGTGATAAATGGAGTGAGGAATGTGCCTGGGCAGTGTTTTAAAGTTTCCCTTAATCACCTACACAATAGAATGGATTCTATGAACAAACACAAGTAAAAAAGTAAGTATGCAAGGAAGTGTGTATATATATACACAAACACACACACACACACACACACACACACACACACACACACACACACACACACACACACACACACATAGTGGGGCAAAAAGTATTTAGTCCGCCACCAATTGTGCAAGTTCTCCCACTTAAAAACATGAGAGAGGCCTGTAATTTTCAGAGGTATACCTCAACTATGAGAGACAAAATGAGAAAAAAAAAAAAAAAAAAATCCAGAAAAATCACATTGTAGGATTTTTAAAGAATTTATTTGCAAATTATGGTGGAAAATAAGTATTTGGTCAATAACAAAATTTCATCTCAATACTTTGTTATATACCCTTTGTTGGCAATGACAGAGGTCAAACTGGTCAAACGTTTTCTGTAAGTCTTCACAAGGTTTTCACACACTGTTGCTGGTATTTTGGCCCATTCCTCCATGCAGATCTCCTCTAGAGATGGTCAACACAGACTTTCAACTCCCTCCAAAGATTTTCTATGGGGTTGAGATCTGGAGACTGGCTAGGCCACTCCAGGACCTTGAAATTCTTCTTACGAAGCCACTCCTTCATTGCCCGGGCGGTGTGTTTGGGATCATTGTCAAGCTGAAAGACCCAGCCACGTTTCATCTTCAATGCCCTTGCTGATGGAAGGAGGTTTTCACTCAAAATCTCACGATACATGGCCCCATTCATTCTTTCGTTTACACGGATCAGTTGTCCTGGTCCCTTTGCAGAAAAACAGCCCCAAAGCATAATATTTCCACCCCCATCCTTCACAGTAGGTATGGTATTCTTTGGATGCAACTCAGCATTCTTTCTCCTCCGAACACGACAAGTTGATTTGGTTTCATCTGCCCATATGACATTCTCCCAATCCTCTTCTGGATCATCCAAATGCTCTCTAGCAAACTTCAGGCGCAGTGTGTTATTGATGGTAGCCTTTGTTACTTTGGTCCCAGCTCTCTGCAGGTCATTGACTAGGTCCCTCTGTGTGGTTCTGGGATTTTTGCTCACAGTTCTTGTGATCATTTTGACCCCATGGGGAGAGATCTTGCGTGGAGCTCCATATCGAGGGAGATTATCAGTGGTCTTGAATGTCTTCCATTTTCTAATAATTGCTCCCACAGTTGATTTCTTCACACCAAGCTGCTTACCTATTACAGATTCAGTCTTCCCAGCCTGGTGCAGGTCTACAAGTTTGTTTCTGGTGTCTATTGACAGCTCTTTGGTCTTGGTCATGGTGGAGTTTGGAGTGTGACTGTTTGAGGTTGTGGACAGGTGTCTTTTATACTGATAACAAGTTCAAACAGATGCCATTAATACAGGTAACGAGTGGAGGACAGAGGAGCCTCTTAAAGAAGAACTTACAGGTCTGTGAGAGCCAGAAATCTTGCTTGTTTGTAAGTGACCAAATACTTATTTTACAGAGGAATTTACCAATTAATTATTTAAAAATCCTACGATTTTCTGGATTTTTTTTTTCTCATTTTGTCTCTCATAGTTGAGGTATACCTATGATTAAAATTACAGGCCTCTCTCATCTTTTTAAGTGGGAGAACTTGCACAATTGGTGGCTGACTAAATACTTTTTTGCCCCACTGTACATATTATTATTATTATTATTATTATTATTATTATTATTATTATTATTATTATTTATTTTTTTATTTTTTTTCACATTCCACCAAGAGCAAAGTGTGAAGTTTGACTATGTGCACCCAATGATTCAGACATTGTACCCTAAAGGTGATGCCATGTATAAGGAAGATAATGCACTAATACACACAGCAAGTCTGGTGACAGAGAGGTTTGATGAACATGAAAGTAAAGTTGAACATCTCCCATGGCCTGCACAGTCACCAGATCTGAATATTATTGAGGTACTTTGGGATGTTCTGGAGGAGCGAGTCAGGAAACGTGTGTGTGTGTGTGTGTATATATATATATATATATATATATATATATATATATATATAAAATATATGTATGTATATGTTACCTTAAAAATAGCAATGTACATCACTTTGATAGCGTCATTAAAGAATTGTGCTGCCAGTTCTTTTTTCTTTTTTTTAGGCTCTCACAATGTGAAAAATACAACAGACTTTGAGTGAACAAAAAATAACTCATTATTTGTCTAGTACTTTTATTGTACTACTGCAAATTTAGACGTTTCTCTGACTTTTGTCCAACTAAATAGAATATGGAAATGTTTCAGTGCATACTCTCATATACTATGTAAGTGGCGATTATAATTTTGTGTAGGTAAAGCCAGGTGCACACTGTACGATTTATAATAGTTCTTTACGACTGTTGTTTGTCAGAATGTACAAACATGATTCCAGCTTTAAGCTATTTCAGACTGTAGTTCGACAGTCGAGACTCATTAAAAACTTGCAAATGCAAGAAGACTCATTCTAAATTTTACATCATCCTGTGACATGTTTGGTGATAGTGGGCCACATTCACACATGAAATTGTGGCTAGCAAACAAAAACAGTCCCTAATATTCATTTTGATCATGGCCTGACATGGAAAAATGGAGGAAAAACTATTGCATCATCAGGTTCTGAGCTACTGATGGTTCTTGATATCATGGTCATCATAGGAGAAGCCTATGTTGCCTTTGAATGCTTAGAAAAGTAGCAGCACCTCTCCTCAACAAGCGACGTGATTTGTGAAATCATTAATGTCAAGAACTGGAGTGGAATGAGTTATGCCAAAGCTCTGTTTAAGGCAAGTCAGTTCACTCAGCACTTCTTACAGCAGTTGGCTGCCATCAAACAGCAAGATCTGAAACAGCAAGAACTGAAGACTAAAATTGATGACTTTGCTGATTGGTGATTGGCTCTTTTATTTGCAAAGCAGAACTTTCGTGTGCTTTGTGTTCAGCCTTATATTTTCAAACCGGAATCTCATCTGATTGTACTGTGCATAATAAATGCGCATTTATAAATTACACAGACAGGGAGCACAGCAATAACAATAATGATCGTTCCATTTTGTGCTATCGCAAACTTTAAGTCCCATTTGTGATTATGAGATTGACAAATTCAAGCTGTTGACTTTACATGAACACATTAAAATCTTAGAAAGTCCATGAACCAACTACATGTCACTCGGTAAGTGGAAACCTTTCCACTTTAGTGGCACAGCATAATAGCTCTGGCTGCCCAGCTTCCCTCTGCTCATAATGAAATAATTCACCTCTAAACGATGAGATGCTGATTTGTTCAATTCAGTGAAATATAGACCTACCCTCGTTCTTAATTATTCTGTTGTAAATTTCTCTACACTCCTAAGAACAAAGGTTCTTTATTGGCATCTATAGGCACTTTCGCACTGCATAGTTCTAAAAAAAACTCTGGAACTAGCCAGCATGGTGGTTCCTAGAGAACAAATTCCCCCCTCTGGCCATTTTCGTGGTTGCGTTCACAATGGCAGCAAGAACTCTGAAGCAGCTGACAGCAACATCTTTATTTGTGGCTTTCACAAACGTCAACAGCCGGTGAAGTGTAGGGTGGTGTGAACAGAACAGTTTTTGTTGTGTGTCCTGGGTTTCGTGATAATTTCATGATAGTTCCTATATAACTGTTTTAGACCCTACTCTGAAGTAGGAGCTGTTTTTTTTTTTTTTTTACTGAATTATTTACTGAATTATGAAAAGGTTCTTCCGGTGTAAAGCCCCTTAGGTTTTATGAAGAACCTTTAAAATACACAAAATCTTTCCATTGTAGAAAAAGGGTCTACAAGTTACAACTTAGCCTAGTTGCGACGTAAAGGGACACTATACAACTTACAGACTACAAAATATTTTTGCCTTTCACCATTAAACTTTACGTTTAAACCAAATATTTACGGAAGTGTCTGGTCAGGAATAACAGTTGGAATAAAATAGTACCACTGAGTAAACTGCATCAATATGCTCTTCTTTTAACTGACAACCTTCAATCCTTTAGGCATATACTGTATGATCCCGCTGACATTTACACACACGTACGTATTAAGAGAGAGAACAATGTGAATAAACGTACTTTGTTTCTTTTTTAGCGCATCTTCAACACCCCATCTACAGCGCAACTCTGTGTTCTTCTGTCCGTGTTGCGCATATGAAATAATAAATAAATGGCATTTCTTGTTTTTTATTTCTTTCAGTATTTATTGATCCTTATTTATTTCAATTACAGTTCTGAATGTTATTACATATGTGACCCTGGAGCTTACATATAGACTAATGTTATTATTGTTTCATTTTTAATGGAAACGTGTTTTTACCGTTAGTATATGCGAGGCAAAAGAAATTAGAATGAAGGATAAATTAACATTCATAGCATTTAAACAAGTTCTCCAGCATATTTGAAGGTTTCTATTGGATGATTTAGTGTAAATGTCATATTATGCAACTATGCATTACTTTACGGAGAGCTTACAAAGTGCCTTACGAACAACTCGTGCAACCAAATAATGTATAGGTTTAGTTACGAACTAGCCAGTAGTTACTAAGCCTCTAGTGTGGACTTAACGTTCTAATTTACATAAAAATGGTCTGGTACTGCACGGCACGATTACAAACCTCTCTCGACTCAAAATTGACCATATGCATGATTACTTCCTTGTTTTAGATAAGCCAGCTCAGTCATTTCTGGTCAACTGTACTGTGCTGTAAAAAATTCACAATTAGAAGAAAGGTTTTGTTTGTCCAAGAGGACCAAACATTTATGTATACCATTTCAAGAATGACAAATGGGAGAGTAAAAAACTACGCAAGTAAATCTGTTAAATATGCAGTCATTGCTATGATTGACAGTGATAATGGAATGAAACATCCGATGCCAAAATGAAAGCTGTGCATTAAGTTATTCAGACTAAATTCAGACAAAACTACAGCAGTAACAAGTTTGTGTTGGCTGAATATAGGCTATTTACATTTAATAATAAGTAGATTTTACATTTAAAGATAGAACTTAAAAGATATTAAAATTAGTACTAAAATTTGTTCTAATAATTATTTTACAATAAATCCGAAAGCAAGACGTGAAAAAACAAGGGCGTTGAAATGGAGGCTGCAGCCAATGAGTGATCCTGATGGTATCTCCTGGTTATAGAGGTAATTTCGTGTCTTTTTCATCTTTAAAGTCTTTGTTGTCTGTGAAAAGACGTTCTTTATGTCATCTTAATGAATGAAAGGTGAATCTTTAAAGTGAATTTTACTACACAGTTGTAGAGTAAAAAAAAAAAGCACCAGGCCCTGACAGCGTGTCCCCAGCCTGTCTGAAAACCTGTGCGGATCAGCTGACCCCCATCTTTTCACAGATTGTCAATAGATCTCTGGAGTTGTGTGAGGTCCCTTCCTGCTTCAAACACACCACCATCATCCCCGTTCCAAAGAAACCCAAGATAACAGGACTTGACGACTACAGACCTGTGGCACTAATGTCTGTCGTCATGAAGTCATTTGAAAAACTGGTTCTGGCTTATCTGAAGGACATCACCAGACCCTTACTGGACCCCTGTAGTTTGCTTAATGAGCAAACAGGTCTGTGGATGATGCTGTAAACATGGGTTTGCATTTCATCTTGCAGCATCTGGATAAATCAGGGACTTTTGTAGTGATCCTGTTTGTGGACTTCAGCTCAGCTTTTAACACTATCATCCCACCCGCACCATCAGCACTGGCGCCCCTCAAGGGTGAGTTTGTGTCCTCTCACCACTGCTCTTCTCCCTGTACACCAATGACTGCACCTCTAAAGACCCCTCTGTCAAGCTCCTGAAGTTTGCAGACGACACCACACTTATCGGCCTTATTCAGGATGCTGGCGAGTCTGCTTACAGACAGGAGGTTAAAGAGCTGGCTGTCTGGTGCAGTTATAACAACCTGGAGCTCAACACGCTCAAAACAGTGGAGATGATCGTGGACTTCAGGTGAAACCCCCCTGCTCTCCCTCCACTCACCATCATGAAAACAGTGGAGTCATTCAGGTTCCTCGGCAACACCATATCTCAGGACCTGAAGTGGGACATTCACATAGACTCCATTGTGGAAAAAGGCACAACAGAGGCTGTACTTCCTCCGCCAACTGTTCAACCTGCCACAGGAACTGCTGAAACAGTTCTACTCTGCCATCATTAAATCCGTCCTATGCACTTCAGTTACTGTCTGGTTCAGCTCAGCTACCATTTCTGACCTCAGAAAACTACGTAGGATAGTCCTGACTGCTGAGCGAATCATTGGTACAACCCTCCCCCACTCTCCAAGATCTGTACTTGCGCAAAAGGGCTGGTAAAGTTTCACTGGACCCCTCACATGCAGCACACTCCCTCTTTGAACTGTTGCCATTTGGTCGACGCTACAGAGCCCTGAGCACCAGAACAACGAGGCACAGGAACCGTTTCTTCCCTCAGGCAATCCATCTCATGAACACTTGACAATAAACGTAGAACACAGAACACTATTATACATCCACTTATTCACTTATTCATTTATTTATTTAACACGCATAAATATTAACATTTCTAATTTGCACCTAACATACCTGTACATAGTGAATTGTTTATTTTAATTTGTATATTGTGTCTTTGCTATTTTGCACATTGTCTGTATATTTGTATATTGTTATTTTTATTATCTGTGTCTTGTCTTATTACTGTCACTGTCACTCTGTTGCACTGTGGAGCTTCTATCACTACAACAAATTCCTAGTATGTGCAAACATACCTGGCAATAAAGCTTATTCTGATTCTGATAATAAAAACTTTAAAATATTATAAGATTGAAAACATGTGTTCATGACTATGCAGGCAAGTTATCAATTATCAAGAATACCATTATAATTTCATTGTCAGATCATCGCTAGCTAGCTAATGTTAGCCTAAACAGTTATGATAGTGCTAAGCTGTCAGCATTTAAATGTACAATTAGGTGTCTATGAACATTCCTGGGATTACCAGGCTCAGCATATAAAGTTATATGTTGGTAAATAACATTAAACTGAATATTAACGCCGCTATCATTATTTACAGTGTTGCAATTATTTGTTGTTATCAGTTTCTGATAAAAACGAGCCAGGAGTGTTTTCTGTGAGAGTCTCAAGAGTCTACACCAATATATAGCACCTATAAAATAAGCGTCACCGGACATTCAGGAGCTGGCTTATCATTATGCGGAAGTTCTAAAGAACTCTCCGTGCATATGGTCAATTCTCGACATGGTTAGACAACCGTGCTGATAGAGTAAGTGTTTGTGATGTCACCACTCTGTTGCCTGGCTACCAGTTTCTCCACAGCTGGCTAAGTGGAAGCGCGCTATTTGATTAAACAGCCAAGTAAACACCTAGGCTACTTTCAATATAAAAATAAATGTCTGAGACAGTTTGATCTGTGGAGAGAACATTTGCGCTTAATGATATTTTATTTTTCACGTCAAGAGTTGTGTCCTCCTTTTTTCTGTTAACGAAGTAAATATCAGATAAAAAAGGAGTCCAAAAACAGAAATATCTGATCATTGTCCATATCGCTGTTTGCTTTACACTTGCGTTACCAAGGCAACGACTGATGCATTTGTATTACATTTCAAAGAGCTCCGTTATCAGCCGGATAGTGGAAAAGCGGCTTTAAAAATGTTATTAAGAACTGTTCACAAAAGGTTCTTTGGAGAACCAAGAATACTTCTATACCATCGCTGTGAAAACCCTCCTTTTGGATCATTTATGTTTTACATTGTTGATTACTGTTAAACTCTTTTATAGGGATTTGTACCTTTACATGCTAGTTTGTCTAGTCTAGTTTGATGGTACTTTTGCTTTTCACGCTTGCTTGACTCTTTATGCATCTTGCAGTTATGATTAGTGTGTGAATAATTCTGTTAATTAATGTTTGTTATTCATCTGTGTTCATTTGTTTTTCCATGGTAAATAGTCTATACAAGTGCATGAGGTGTTATTAATAGATTTGTGTTTAGAGTTTCACACAAAAGGTTTAAGAGCTGTAATTTGTGTGAAAACGGCTGAATAGTGTTAATTAATGATTGTGTTTCAGTAAATTACTCAATGGTTTGAAGCATTTTACTCATTAGATGAGTTTTAGCCTGTTGAAAAAAAAAATGTGTGAATCTGCTTTCAGTTACCATGCTTAACAGTTTTCTTAATTACCACATTGTTTGTGTTTATCAAAAAAGAATAGCTCCAGGTGAAATACAGTAATGCATGCTTTCACTAGATTCTCCCTGGTTGAGAGTGAGTGACGGAGGAGCTCAATAGGACTGCTGCTATAGATTAAACCTGGACCAAACACATTAAACTTTTATGGTACATAATATTTCTTCTCTCACTTGCTGCATAATCAAGCAGAGCTTGGGGTAAACACATCGCTCTTTTTCCTGTTAGCTTTGACTGATTGGTGCAATTTCGTTTTTTTCCCCACACATCTGAGAATCTGTAAAATCTGAAAGCTTTTTCTTACAGCCAGAACTCAGGTGGGTGGACTTTTTCTTTCGCTTTAATCACGAAATATACTGTATAACCAACCACTGATGGATTCTCATGTCATCGTTCATATAGCATGGTTTACAGAATCAAAGTTATATATCTTTCCTGCTGTGTTGTTCTTCTCTATCCCTCCGCATATAGCCACTTGGACTGTGTTCTCCATTTTAGCTTTTCATAGCTTTTCATCTTTAGGCTTGAATGCCTTTCATCATATTTATCATATGACCCTTGCAAATTAAAATATGGCCACATCAAATGATGTGCAACATGTATTTTTATCCTGCAGAATGTGGTGGCTCCTAAATGACTCATACAGATTGGAATCCAGTCATCAAAAAGTAATATGAAGGTATGAAGAGATGTGGAGGAGGTGTGAAGATTAGTATTTCTATTCTAGCCATTCACATAGTGTCATTTGAGATCTTCACAGCACTCCAGATAAAACCCACCTAATAGATCTTCTAATAACAGTGGCAGACCTCAATTTGAAGATGAAGTCAAGTGGGGATCAAAAATATCTATCACTTCTTTATTCATATGGTATTTCATCATGGTCTATATATTATTCTCTACCATTGGTCTGTGCCATATTTGATGTGAGTTCTCTTGAATCATTCATGCTCAGGCATATTGGTCTTCTTCTTTGTGACCTGTTAATTAAAGTGTTGATGTCTGAAGAGCACAGTGTGTGTTGACTGTGGATTAAAAGATTGTGACTGGAGAGCCAGAGACGGATTTGAGGACAGAGAAGTCAAGTTGTAATAAATCCTCCTGCACTTTGACGAGAACAGACTTTGGGTGCCAGATCTATAGTGCGAAATCCTTCTCTGGCTGGTTTCCTTCGGCACTAAGTGGAATGCTAGTAAGGTATTGACTGAACTTAATCACTTTGGTATATTTCCCAAAACCATCGTTATCTTAGTAATACATAAAACGACTAAGAGAAATGACTAAGAGCCTCAAACTGAAGAGAAAAAAAGGATCTTGTCCTTGCCTCAGTTTATCAGAAGCACAGGATACAAATTAAACAACATACATGCATTTTGGTTATTTCAAAACCATTCTACACTAGATCCAAGAATAAAAATATAATAGATTATGTACTTATACATTTTGTTCCAAGATCAGCCCACATGCGCTTCTGATTGGCTGTAATTTTTGATTGATTCTGTCACGTTGTGTTGCTGTTGCAGGTCTGGAGTGGACAGACAAATTGCTTGTCCCTGGAATCTTATTGCTTTGCGTCTGGTTAGCACACAGTGTAAGTCAAAAGAGAAATTGACAATGTCATTACAATGACAGCATATCAGTTTAGCTGAACTCCGGTCAGCTGTCAGCTACATAAATTCACAAGAACAATGTTTTTCAATTAGCTGGTTGTGACCCAAAAATGTGTTCCAGGTCTCTTGCAGCTCTGATAAGGTCTATTTGGAGGTGAAAACAATGCTAAATGCAAATCATACAGCACAACTAATTATGCACTGTAATAGTGCATACATTTAGGAGAGCAAAATAAATGCTTCCTGTTTGTTTTGTTGTTGATGTGAAAGGTTGTGCATCCAATCAACCTTTACCATATTTTTTTGCTCAAATGTCACCTGTCACTTCATAATAATTCAACTTTTGGCCTAGGGTTAATAAATTTGTTTAGTTTAAAAAGTATTTTTTTCTTTCTGTAACAGTTTAGGTACTGTGCTAAGTGACGACCTGATTTCCAATGTAAAATCCAAGCTGATCTCATGACGAACACGTACTTGTGGGAAAAGTTTTGCAAGAAATGTCCACTAAGTGGCGCTAAAAGAGTGTTCGTTTTTTCCCCCAGGAAAAGATGAACGTACATGGTGCACGGTCGTGCTGCGGCTTCTTCCCTGGGCAAACCAGATATCTAAAAGAGCAAATTTCTATTACACAGTTGTCGAGAGAATTTCTCGGGATGTCTTTACAAATGTGTACCTCTGGAGGCCGTAGCTTCCTGACTTCCCTAGATGGACACGATCGCTGCCTCATGTGCCTGGGCCGAAAAACATGCCAAAGCAGCTTTTGTGGAAGGGTCATGCGTTCATTGCAAACAAATGTCCATGGCTACACTTAGATTCCGCTCTCGTTCGCGAAATGGCTGCCCTCGTACTCGGCCCAGGCCAGTTCGGCGGGCCCTAAAGGTTCCTCAGGTATATGGCAGCCGCAGCCGCGGTCTCGCCGCTCAGCTTACTCCATATAAGACTGCTTCAGCGCTGGCTACAACGACCGAATCCCGAGATGGCCGTGGCATCGTTGCACATTCCGGGTTGGCGTTACCCTGGAGTGTCATTGCCTGTTCACCCCCTGGTCAGACCCTGCCTTCCTATGGGCTGGAGTACCCTTAGGACGGCTGTCGAGGCATGTAGTGGTCAACTCAGAACACAACAGACCAGCAGCTTCGGGTTCCTGGACAGGACCTCGACTGCATTGGCATATCAAGTGCCTCAAGTTGCTAGTGGTGCTTCTCGCTCTGCGCCGGTTCTTACCAATGTTGCGAGCCAGACATTTGCTAGTCTGCACAGACAATACAGCAACCGTTGTGTACATTAACCACCAGGGTGGTCTACGCTCCCGTTGTATGTCAGACATGGCTCAAATCGGTGCATGCTGTTTACATTCCAGGAGAGCTCAATCGTGCAGCCGCTATGCTCTCACGACAGTTCACCCCCTGTGCAAGATCAGGGAGGAAGAGGAGCATGTTCTGATGGTTGTGCCTTACTGGCCCACCCAAACCTGGTTCACCGACCTCATGCTCCTCGTGGCAGCCCCTCCCTGGTAGATTCCACTGAGGAAGGACTATCTTTCTGAGGGGATGGGCACTATCTGGCACCCACACCCCGATCTGTGGAACCTACATGTGTGGCTTCTGGACAGACACTATCAGTCAGGCTAGAGCCCCCTCTACGAGGCTGGCCTATGCTCTGAGGTGGGGTCTATTTGTTTTTTGGTAAGTTAGAGTGCAGGCTGTTCCCCTCCACTTTGAAAGTGTATGTTGCACCAATTGCAGCATATCACAATGCAGTGGATGGCTCGTCCCTAGGGAAGCATCACCTGATTGTCAGGTTCGTGAGAGGTGTGAGGAGGCTAAACCCTCCCAGACTGCAACTCATCCCCTCTTGGTATCTCTCTGTGGTCCCCTGTGGTCCTCTAAGTCCTACGGAGAGCTCCCTTCAAACCACTGAAATACCTGTCGCTTAAGACCTCGCTCCTGACCGCACTCACTTCCCATAACACCTGATGCAAGAAAAATGGAATCTATGCTAATATTGTCTGTCTCCTGCTTATTCCAAGGTCAGATCCAGTATGAATCCTGAACAGTTGGCCACTGCAGTTTTCCTTGATCCAGTTTGTGTCCAGATGGTGGGTCAGTACATATAGACCACCTCTACAGGTCTGTATGGGAGTATAAACTACTTGTTTATTGGTCAGAGGAGAACTGACCCCCCAACTGAGCCTGGTTTCTCCCAAGGTTTTTTTTTCTCCATCAGTGTCATAGATGGAGTTTTGGTTCCTTGCCACTGTCGCCTATGGCTTGCTCAGTTGGGAACTAAATTGGGGAAAACTAAATTGGGGACAAACAATTTATTAATTTGGAACTATTGATTAATTTCCTCAAACTAAAATTGTTTAAAGTTTCTTTTGAATTATTGATATATTACTTTCCCATTTGATACAGTAAAGTTGCTTTGACACAATTTGTATTGTAAAAAGAGGCAACCTGCAAGCATTCTCAGTCAACAAGACGTGCCTTGAAATGGCCGTTGATTGGTGTTATAACTCTAATGCTCCGTAACATTTTAAAATAACATTGATCACATTGCAATCTCTCATTATTCAGTTTTTCAGGACTCGTACCGAGGAATACTGCATCATAAGTTCAATTCCGGCTGAGCCACTGAACAAGCTTGTTACATCCAGAAAGCAAAATATATGGAGCTGTAATAAACCGTGTACGGAAACGATCACAGGTGCTCGCATTTCTACCGCCTCTAGTGTACATTTCTTTTGGAAACTGCAGTAAAATGTATTTATTGGTACGTATTTCACACCTTGCAGAAAAGTTCCCACAGGTAAGTTTTCATCATGAGATCAGGTAGGTAAAATCTGGATCCTGGAGTAAAATCATTGAGGATCAGTCTTCCTAAGTGGCTAAATAAAGATGAGATACAAAGCAGCTAATTATCATATCTTCATATGCACATGTGGTTCATTTAAATGCTGCTCTCATCTAGAGTTCTTAATTTGGCTAAATTGCCCGTTGAGAGGAAAAATGCCAGATGGCACCACTGAATATTGACAGACTGTTGAGGAGAGAGCTGATCATGTCAGCATGCCAAGGGCATTTTCACGTTGTGCTTGGTTGAACATGAATCAAAAAGTTACTTTCTTAACACATGCTAATGGTTCATTTAGTGCACATTGTTCCAAAGGAAATAACTGTCTTCCTTAATACAAATTGTAACTTGGTTTTGATGTAAAATGAATTTGGTCATGTTCAGCAATTTCCCAAAAAAACTGTGGTCGGTGATCAAAAAGCCCTAAAAGGTTTTTGAATGTCTGTGTTGTCTGGATGTGGGTGATAAAAAACAGTAATAGAGTGAAGTATTGCATTGACAAGCAGTGAAATTGGTTTTCTCAGAAAGAACCATATAATTTACCCTGAAGAGACTCTCCTGGTGCCTTCAATGGTCATGTCCTGGCTTGATGTATAGACTTGAAATTGAAATCAAATTGTCACTTGCCTACTCCTTAACAACTGATACAAATCAGCAGCCTCATTTACACACACTGCAGGGCCTAATGCACAGGTTCAATATTTTGACGCGTTTCAGTGCAAATGCAGTCTTTGTTGTTGGAGAGTTGGCTAGTGTAGTTTTCTTTGCTTCATTTTGAAGTGTACTTGCAGCCAGTGTAAATGCAGCCAATTTAAGCATGGTAAAGACAAAGTCCAAGTAATATCCTATTTTTAACAAGAAGCACATTACAAACTGTGCTGAATGTGATTGATCACTGACTGAAAGAAGTTCAAGAAGGTGGTTTACATCTACTCTATCTACTCTGTTTAGCTCTAGCAGTGCTTATGATATGTATTTCAACTCTAAATCACCCATTTGAGATGATCACTGAATATGTGACAGCATATGTGTTTTACAGAGACGAGAAACAGACAGAAGTACTTCACCCACACATAACAACTAGAGATGTATATTGTGATTAATAAGTCTTTTGAGACCCAGAGCAAACACACCGAAATGATCATAAGTAAAATCAATTGTATCTATCAGGTTTATTAACCTGTTTGACTTAATTTGGTCAAGCTGCAGTCGCAAGAACAATGTAGCCACTAGATGTCCTTCTAAAATCATGCAAATGCTCATCAGCTGATTCACAGTCTTCAGTAACAAAAAAAAAAAACATCCCCAAACTTTGTTAATCATGCTCTTGTCAATCTAAAGAGAAAGGTATGTTGAGGAAATCCATCCTATACTTTGACGGCCTTTTTATGATAATGCAATATACTGTACAAATCCTTATAATATAACAAATTATTTATAAATTATTGACCTATAACTTTTGTAGGATGCTTAAAATAGCTATTCTTCCTGTTTTCTGCGAAAGTTAGCCTATAGGTGAGATTTCCGGTTCTTTTGCCACTATAGGGAAATAATGAGAAGAATAACAATGTGCAGTAAATGGCAAAACAGTTTGCACTACAAACCAGTAGCTGGGTTTCCATCCAAAAGTTGTGAATTTAACTTTTGCACAAAACTGGAATATCACACACATTTGCAAATAAGCACTGTTTCCAGTTTAATTTCACTGAGAAATGTTATATATTATTATATATTTTATATATAATAAATTACTCAGAACGTTAACTCTTTTTCACTAATTTCTAATTTCTGATGTGATACTTCAAAATGCGCATAAAAACAGGGTGATGGAAGCATAGTGTGTACATAATTAAGATAATTCATTAAAATAACATGGTAAAACACACCAATTTGCAATATCAAGCAGCAAAACAAGCTTTTTTGTCCAGTTAAAAATAGCGGATGAGACCAGAAGCCAGACCCATAAAATTTACAAATAGCCATTCCCGCTCTTACACCAAAAAAAGGTGGATATACATCATTGGTTTATTCTGGGACATTCAGGAATAAAATCAAAATTGTCTTCAGTCCATGTCTGTTAGCTCTCCTAACTGTTGACTAAATAAACTTTTAACAAATATTCACATTACACATTTGTCTCAATAAACAATAATAAACACATTTTAGTTGAAATGCTCATTGTTGGAAAATGTCACAGACTAAGTGGCAAATCACTGCTTGTCAGTGTGTTTTTAATTAAGCTTGTATTTCTTTTATTTACTTTATCTCATTTTCCGGCCGTGACTTAGCTGTGAAGGAAGTGTCTTCATTTGTTTTGTCTGTGGTACAAGCTGTCATGATTGGACACGAAAGACTAGTTAGCATCACAAAACAAAACGCCAAAGAAGTATTCCACTGGCTTTGAATTTATTGGTAAAAAATAAGGTCAGACGCACATGTTTTGTTCGTCAAGATAATCTTCACAAATAAACTTGGTGAATTTTGAAGTCTAAAGGTGTGATGACATTTAATGTCTTCGGCAGTTTCTGTAGTTCTTTTTCAACAAAAGTAAATGTCAAAAAAAAAAAAAAAACTTAACACTTACCTAAACTTAACACTGCAAGTCTTAATGCACAGATCAAGTTTGTTGGCCCACCTGTTAACATTCACTTTAGACATGACTGGTATCCCATATCTGTGTTAATTCCCACCCAAAATTATGCACATGGTAGGCCCTTGAGTTTTGAATGAATGTGCTATTAAAATGATTTCCCAGCATGGACAGCTCCAAGAACGTTTTGCTAAAATTCCCACTAAGTTTAAGAAAACATTATTTCAGAATGTTTTGTAAACATTCAAGCTGTCCAGGTTTTTTTTTTTGTTTTTTTGTTTTTTGAGGAACATTCTATCCACCATTGTCATTACATGATGAGAACCTTAAATGTGAATGTTTTCTCAGTGTTTGAAACACCCATATTTTATGTTATGAGAACTTTTTTTTCTTTTTACTGATTACACATAACGTATCTGTTATGACAATGTTATTTCTTAATGCTTTGTAAATGTTTGAAACATCCAGGGGTTTTTTAATGTTTGAGGAACATTTTTTTTCTGTTATGTGAAAGTTACAGGAACATCCCAATCTACCATTGTCATAATGTTATGAGAAACTTATAATTCTGAAAACTTTTTCTATCAAGATTATGGGAATGTTTCTTAAACACATATGCTGTAAGATTTCTTTTTTGTTGTTGTTGTTGTTTTTACATTCCGAGACTGTTGTTCTGCTGAAACAGTTCTACTCAGCTGTCATTGAGTCTGTTCTGTGCACATCAATAACTGTCTGGTTTGTCTCAGCTACAAAATCAGACATCAGAAGATTACAGAGAACGGTTTGGACTGCCGAGAGGATTATTGGTGCTCCCTTGCCTACACATCAAGAACTGTATACATCCAGGGGAGGAAAAGAGCTCAGAAAATCACCCATTCCCTCTTTGAACTTTTGCCGTCTTGTCAGCACTACAGAGCCCCAAATACCAGGACAACCAGGCACAAGAACAGTTTTTTCCCCCAGGCAATCCACCTTATAAACAGCTAAATGTTCACCCCACTGGGCAATAAAAATATGCAATAACCTTATATTTATTTGTTACCTACTCCATCATAAACATCCCTGCATCTCTTTCTATTCTATTCTATTCTATTCTATTCTATTCTATTCTATTCTATTCTATTCTATTCTATCATCTATAGCACAAATGTACAAACCACTAATTTCTTAATTTATTTTTCTATGTATTTGCCTATTTATATTTACATATGTGTATTTTTTTATTCTCATATTATTTTTATTGTCTGTGTGTTGTTGTTGTCTCTGTATACTGGAAGCTAATGTCACAAAACAAATTCCTTGTATGCGCAAGCATACTTGGCAATAAAGCTCTTTCTTATTATGATTCTGATTCTGAAGAACGTTTTCTCTTACCGTTATGAGAACCTCAATCGTGTACAAATAACATTAAAAAAAACATTCAGAGAATGTTATTCTAAGACCATTTTAACTTACGATTGCAAAAACATCAATGACAAATAACATAAAAAAACTAAAAAAAGGTTCCAAGAATGTTGTTCTAAGACCATATTTTCTTAACATTACAGGAACCTCAATTGTGTACAAATAACATTGCAAGAACGTTCTGAGAATGTTGTTATAAGGATGTTTTTTTTTGTTTCTACCATGTTATATGTTTGGCAACAGTTCCTTTAATCCTAAAAAAATGGAATGTGTGGCTTTTCATTTTTTCAAATAACCATGTCGGAAGACGTATCATGGCCATATTCCAGGATGACAATGCCAAGATTCATCAGAATTAAAATGTGAAAGAGTGATTCAGAGAGAGCATGAAGAATCATTTTCACACATGAACTGGCACCTTTAAGTCCTAACCTTAAAGGAACACTCCACTTTTTTTGAAAATAGGCTCATTTTCCAATTCCCCTAGAGTTAAACTGATGAGTTTTAGCATTTTTTAATCCATTCAGACGATCTCCGGGCCTGCCATTAGCACTTTTAGCATAGCTTAGCATAAATCACTGAATCAGCATCATTAGCATCTCTTTCAAAAATGACCAAAGATTTTCGATATTTTTCCTATTTAAAACTTGACTCTTCTGTAGTACATTGTGTACAAAGACTGACAGAAAATGAAAAGTTGTGATTTTCCATAATTTAGCATTTTTAAACGAGATGCTAATGGTCTAATCAGATTGTATTGTATTGACAATGCAGGAGGTGAGCACTGTTTAAAGTCTCCTCCAGCACATCCCAAAGACTTTCACTGAGGTTAAGGTCGAGACTCAGAGGAGCCAATTCATGTGCAAAAATGATTCTTAATGCTCTCTGAACCACTCTTTCACAGGTTAAACCCTGATGAATCTGGGCATTGTCATCTTGGAATATGTCCATGATACGTCTTCCTACATGGTTGTTTAAAAAAATGAAAAGCCACATACTTTATCTTTTAGGGTTGAAGAAACCATTGCCAAACATATACCATGCTAGAAACATAGTAATCACTGTAATAATGATCCATCCATAGACTCTTAAGTATTTGCCAATTAAAATCCAAAGAGCATCCAATTTTTTTTTTTTTTTGCCCGGGCAGTGTAGTTAATAGTAACTTCTGACAAATAGAAACTGAGTTACATCATTATTAAAGTAACTAATTACCAGGGAAAGTAACTATTGTGTTACATTTTGAAAAATGTTCAAATATGTCAAATAACTTGGATGTGCCCAATATTAAATATTAAATGAATGAAATGGACACTAAATAGAATCAATTACTATTATAAAACATTGTACACTAATCTGCACTTTAATGTTGCACTTTAATAAATCATTGTAAATATTACCTATCAACCCTTTACGGACACCTTGGCAATAGAATCGCCATTGGCTAGTAAATTTATTAGTTTACTCACCAGACTAATATTAAATATTGATTAATGGCACTTTTTTTTTAATATCTAAAAGTAGCATCAGTCAGTCAAGCATTATAATATGATATTATGATAATTTAGCATTAAACTTTACCAGTTAGAACCATGTATGAATGCATATTTGTCATGCTGACTGAACTTAGGACTGGTTGTGGTGCTTAGGATATTGTTTATAATTTAGTGTTTCTATAAAAAAGGAAATAATAATACTGATAAGATAACTACTAATAAAAATATAAAACGCCCTAAGGATTAATGAGCTGCTGGGTTCATGAATATTAATCACGTTGTCTGCGTTCACTCAAACTGATTTGCCAGTTAATGAGATTGCCGTTTGCGCATTAGTTCCTACTACCAGAGAAACCAGCAGTTCTTAAAAGCTGAAGAAAATTAAAGGAACTTTTGACAGGAAAATACAACAAAGAATATTGTTTCCATGTTCCGTGTCAATTCTGCAATTCTGCTCTCTCGCTCTGTATCTTTCTTTGCGTGTGAGTGAGACAAAGCGACGGCTAACGTTAGTCATGTGCCTTCACACTAGAGTTTATGGCTCGTCAAGTACGCTGCACATCCATTCAGATGAACTGAAAAACAAAATGATTACGTTATAGTAATGCCACGTTTCATTGTCAAAAACGGTAACGACTTTGCAATGCGGCAAACAGTATTCGTTTGATTACTCGTTACTGAAAAAATCTTCCTATAAACATTATTTTAAGACTGTTCTGTCCTAACCTTTAAATACCTTTGAAAACACTTCAGTGAAAGTTGTGGGAACGTTCCCTTTTAGCTTTTGCAGAACAAAATCTGACTGAACAGATAAAGACTGGAAAAATGTTTATTTGTATTTTATTTACAGTGGTAGAATTCTTAGGTGAAATAAAGTAGCCAAGGTGCTATTTATTTAAATGAATTAACAAGAGAGAACACGCGAGCGAGTGTGAAGCTTGCGAACAAGTGAAAGTTAGCACCTGAGAATGTAGCTCTTGTTGCTTAGTAGCGAAGCTGTTGCATCTATAAAATTCAAGGTGCTGGGGTTGAAAACCAGCTTCTGAATGTGCAATTTCTTACCTATATGAAGTTTCCATCTCAATAAAATCCGAGCGCATCCGACATTAAAACGGAGCACGCCAACATTAAATCTTTATAGGCAAACGTGTCGCCCTCGCATTGGGAGTTCTGAGGGGAATCGGATATGTGTGTTTAGACAAAGGTCGGATGTCCAGCTATCAGATAATTATCCACATTTAGAAGTTGCCCAGATAAGATACAAAAAAAAAAAAAAAAAGTCTTGTGTGGATTTATGTATTATTGTTATTACTGTGGTATTAGTAATATTACTGATGTATTTTATGTCGTAGAATAAAACGTGACAACATATTGAGCTTGTAATAACCACAGACCTTATTTCAGGCAAAAAAACATTCAAAAACCTGTTGATTTTGGGACGATGGAGTCGGAAGTGCTAAAATGCTAACTCATTTCCATGTTTTAGCTTTCATTCCTATACTGATTTGACTGATTTGCCGCACCCCGACTTCCTGTTTCAACATGGGAAAGGAAACTGCGCCAGTGTCTTTAATTCATAAATGTTCATAAAACCTTTTATACATACGTGAAAATGTGTTTCCTGTTTGACCTTTGAGTTGGATCACTGGCATTTACCATCTAAACCTCATCTCCTCTTTCCTTTTGGAAACATTCAGCTTACCTCATCCATGATGCATCCCAGGCCTGAACACAAAGTTGTTTTCCTTTTGTTAAAGATTTAATCCTGATCGCTTAGTGCCAAGAATGAGCTCATTGTTAGGAGCCTGCTAGTTCTTGATAAAAAAAAAAAAAAGTTTGCATGAGGTATATTTCTGTGGTTACAGTTAATCCTCCTTCATGTGATAGCGTTACACCATAATTGACTCCCATGTATGATAACATTAGCTCAATGTTTTCCCTGTCAACTGTCTTTGATGTTGATAGTTACTATTGAAGGGCTTAAGGCTGAGCATAAAATTTCGATTCAATGCGTCATTCAGCACTTATCATGACGTCAATCTCCAGTGGCTCTAGTCTAGAGTGACTAGTCATATTTACAGCTCAGGTAACTGACTTAAATAAACGTTTTTGGATTAGAACACCCGTCAGCAAAGATGGTAGCATTCCAAGGAAATGTACGCCAGCCAATCAACTACCATTTGAGATGAATGGGAATGCTAACAGATGCCTTTTTCCAGGTATCACATACCTCCTTAAGACAACAGCTGAGAGCCTATTTATACATATCTCTTTGTACAAAGAACATTTGTATAGTAATGCGTTAATGGTGGGAACTAAAAGACGACACTGTCAGATTTCTGGTAACGCAGGTTTCAGAAGTGACAGAAAAATAGATACCTTTGTCTTGGGTGACAATGTGTTCATGTGTCTGTGTGCGTATTTGTGGTTCTAGCAAAGCAATGAGTCATTGAGTCATAATGTGTTTATAAGTGTGTAATTGTTCGTTGGAGCACTGTCTGTTATATTTACACTAGCTTAGAAGTGTTTAAACATGCCACAAACACTAAATTCGAAAGAAAACTGGGCTGTTCTCATAGTCAGCCTTGGCTTTCATTTTATATAAGGTAGATTAAATGGAACTCAGTTCACGATAAAATGCTTTATGGCTCATTTGGCTGGATTCAAATATGGCATGATCGCAATAAAGATTGTTAATTACACATAATGCAGCTATATTTTACAGCAGCTTTGTCATTACATTTTGATTGTGTGTGTGTGTGTGTGTGAGTGTGTGTAGATTCATTTTATGTAACTGTTTAAAAAATAATTTCCTCAGCTGTTGTCTTGGAATAGAATAGAAGAATAGTTCATGCAGAAATGAGAATTCTGTTATCGTTCGCTCAACCTCATGCATTTTAAATCTGTATTCTCATTTCCTGAGAACTTTTACACAGCTCTTTTTGTGCTTTGAATGCACTATTCATTTCAGAGCAGGAGGCATTACCGCACACTGGAGGGACATGAGTTTCCCAAACAGCCCCTGACAAAGAGCTCTAAATTTCTCAGTATGTGTTCCCAGCATTCAATCAGCTCACATCAATTCCTCTTGTTTGGTGCTAAAGGCCAGTAGGAGTTCTCATGTCCCATGAATCAATGCAACAGGAGCAGTCGCCTCACCTGCAAAGCACAGAAATGAATTATGAATCAATCCCTAAACAAATGAAAACTGGCAAAGGCTGCAGGGTAATTCTCTCAGGACTACAGTAGGCAATGTCATTCTGTTGATCTGTAAAATATAGTTTCATTTATATATTTTTTTAGAATGTACTAGTAAATTACTACTTAAAAAAATAGCAATAAAATCTCAATTGAAGATATATGTATCTACTTTAACATTAAAAGTATTAAAATAGGAAACATTCAGTACTAATAAACTAAATGTGTTTCAAATACACAATAGCCATGTGTATATACAGTTGAAGTCAAAAGTTTACATACACCTTGCAGAATCTGCAAAATGTTAATTATTTTAGCAAAATAAGAGGGATCATGCAAAATGCATGTTATTTTTTTATTTTTATCTGACCTGTATAAGATATTTCAAATAAAAGATGTTCACATATAGTCCACAAGAATACATGTAGAATACAATAGTTGAATTTATAAAAAATGACCCTGTTCAGAAGTTTACATACGCTTGATTCTTAATAATGTGGTGTATCTGAATGATCCACAGCTGTGTTTTTTTGTTTAGTGACAGTTGTTCATGAGTCCCTTGTTTGTCCTGAACAATTAAACTGCCTGCTGTTCTTCAGAAAAAAATCCTTCAGTTCCCACAAATTATTTGTTTTTTCAGCATTTTTTTGTATTTGAACCCTTTCCAACAATCACTGTATGATTTTGAGATCCATCTTTTCACATTGAGGACAACTGAGGGACTCATGTGCAACTATTACAGAAGGTTCAAATGCTCACTGATGCTCCAGAAGGAAAAACCATGCATTAAGAGCCAGGGGTGAAAACTTTTGAAATGTGAAGTTTTGGCCTAAATGTAACTTATTTTATCTTCTCAGAAACATGTAAGTATCTTCTGTAGCCTCTGAAGGGCAGTACTAAATGAAAAAAAATATGATATTTAGGCAAAATGAGCAAAATGTACACATTTTCATTCTGTTCAAAAGTTAATCAATGAACTTAATGCATGGTTTTTCCTTCTGGAGCATCAGTGAGTGTTTGAACCTTCTGTAATGAATAAGCTTTCCATTGATGCAATGTTTGTCCGAGATACAACTATTTGAGAATATGGAATGAGGGTTAAAAGGGGGCTAAAAAAATCTAAATTTGCCTTTAAAGTTGTCCAAAATAAGCTTTTAGCAATGCATAGTACTAATCAAAAATTAAATTTTGATATATTTACAGTAGGAATTTTCCACAGCTAGCCATGTTTTAACCTTTTTTTTTTTTTACTGAATAAATGCAATTGTTTTCACAATTAACTGATTTATGATTCTGAGCAATTTGAAAAATGCATTTTTAAATGTTTATTTAAATAAAATCAGATGCTTTTTGGAGTGTAGAAATCTTACCTGCTTCAAGGCATATTTGCATGACTGACAAATATGCCTCGCATTAAGTTCACGAGTTTGTTTATGCTAAAACTGTGTAAACCAAATGGATAAGGATGGGTCTCTTTCGGGAAATGATGGAGATGGCTGAATTTGAATGTGTTGATTAACTGTTAGCGAACAGGAATGGCAGGAATATTTTTAGCGTCATTGTGAACATGGGTGTTCGCTAATTTACCGGACTCTTATGTAACAACAGAATGGTTACTGTATGTCAGTCAGATGAGCTCAAGAAGGGCATTTACCGGATGTGCCTTGTTTAAGAAAAACATTCAGACCTGGAAGATCTCACATGTGCTTACAACTCGGCAAGGCCTTTTACACTCACTAAACAAGCATAAATCTGTTTAGTGTGCAGTGCAGTGTTGTATTTTAGCTTGTCTGGAGCACTGCAATAACCAATCGATTGCCAATAACCTTTTAAACTAAGCGAAAATGCAAAATGAATCACCATCTAATGGTTTATTCACACCATAAAGTGCATACTGTGCAGAATTCAGTTAGTTATTCTTTTCCCAGCAACCGATAAACCCACGCCTTTGCCTCACACAACATCTGGTTGTCATGACAGCAAAGAGGGCTTGGCTTTCTCGTAAAGCCTGAAATAGCAAATCTATACCCCCGGTTCAACGCCTGTCAACGGTGTTCAGGGAACTGCAGGAATCTGTCTCTATTTTTCTGCGTTCCTCAACAGCATGCTATTAATCTGGACGCAATCCACTTTCAAACATTTCCCTGTCTGTTTACATACGGTCTGATACATTTCCAGACCATTTCGTCCGCACGCTCAGCAGAGCAGATGGAACATGTTTCATGCACGTTTGCACTGTGTCCTGATGTTGCATATCGTTTACAGTTATGGTACGCTGTTGGGTCACAACTTGATGTAAAGTCTGGTTCCTGCAGAAAAACCAAACGAAAACCACTGACGTAAACACACAATCTAAAGCACGACAGCATGACCATTTCATACTATGTTATTTAGGCAATGTTCCTCACAGGAGAAGAGCGTATGACAGCTGTGCAAACAGCTCTGTCAACCTGACATACCATGACATTAAAGGAAGGGCAGGGCTTCTTTCATCCAACGTGCAATTGTGTCCTGTGTTTACACGTTTGTTTAAAGGCTTCTCCCTCCACTTATGAAGAATCACATATAAATGCCAACAGGAATTTCAGTGGAAGAGTTTTAATAACTAATGGATAGCAAGGGCCATGGTGACCTTTTCAAAGACAAACTGCATAAATTGCAGTATGATTACTTCAGAGTAAGCAGTAAATCTGTCATCTGCAATATAACGACAAAACAGCTGCAAAGTGCAGTCTAACTGCCTTTTGGATTATCTAACTCCAGTTCACTACAGTACAATTATAGTTAAATGTATAAAATTTGCCCTAAAGCTAAAGTTCAGTGAAATACCGCAGTTTAAATCCAGTGGAACATGATGTCTGTCTAACAGCTGCACAGCACAATGAACTAGACTCCTGTCATACAGCTGTTGGCATTAGAACTGGGTCAGTTTTTATATTGCGCATATTACACAACTGCAGTTGTAAAGTTAAACTGCCAGCAGCTATGAATGTTTCTGGTTGGTGTGTGACTCTTTCAAACATTCTTTAGATGTGACTTCTTTGTTACTTGCCAGTTAGCTTCAGGCATCTTGAGTAGTGATTTTTGTTAACCATTTAAAGGCAGAAAATGTAAGATTTTTTATTCAAATATCCCAAATTCACTAGAACAGTGTTATATATTTTGATGACTTGTGTACTTACATTATATAGAATGTTTAATTTAAGATAAATAAGCAATTTTAACTAGTACTGCCAAAGATGCCATACACCCTTGATTTTCTGTTTTTATTTTGTAGAAAACATGGAAACCCCAAAGATGCTTTAATATGTTATGCATTTTATTAGACAGTTGATGAGCGCACAGAGTAGCATTATAACAGATTATAACTTTCAATCAATTATAACTTCAGATTACTTTGCTGAGAAATATAACGTAGCGATTCAGTATTGATTAATAAAAGTCGCAGGGCAGCGCTGACAAGTTTATGAGCTTCTGAAGAGCGCAATCTCTGAAGTGTGTGCGTGAGTCAATTAAAGCAGCACATTAATATAGAATGTGATTAAACTGAACGGTTTAATGTATTGGCCTTGTCACACACACATACAGTAGTGTTCAGTACTGTCACATTGTATATCTGTTATTAAAGAAACCTTTGAAAAGTTTTTGTGAAAATCAAATATATTTTTTTTTTTTTTTTTATCTTGTCATTTGAAAATGTTTATGTACTAAAGCAAGCATTTAAAAGGGGGTTGGGGTGTATTGGCACAGTGGTCAACTAGAAAAATAAAAAAATGGCACATCATGCCAAATAGGTTGCCGACCCCCGTTTTAAATAGTGTGGTAGCAGTTGCCGTTGAAGTGTTTACATACTACTTACCATAGTGCAGTTCTCTGGAACAGCTACAGCAGCGTGGGAAAGAAGCAACTGGAAATGTGGACATTCAGATGTAGCAGAACTACAAGTGTGGGAAAACTTGATACAATATTACCCAAATGTTTAGTATTACAGTGCGATGTGGTGAACTGGATTGAGAATACACTTTATTTGGATAGTCCACTTAAAACATTATACTACCTGTAATTAAGTAGCTTTGAAACTACAGTGCATTCAGAAAGTATTCAGACCCCCTTCACTTTTTTCAATTTTGTTATTTGCAGCCTGATACAACAATTGTTTAAATGTTTTTGTTTTCTCTTTAATCTACACTCTGTACCTCATAATGACAAAGGGAAAGCAACATTTTATAAATGTTTGTACATTTATTAAAAAGAAAAAAAAATGAAAGATCACATTTACATAATATTCAGTCCCTTTCCAACAACACTTGAAATTTAGCTCAGGTGCCTCCCATTTCTCTTGATCATTGGTGAGATGTTTCTACACCTTGACTGGAGATTGCCTGTGATAAAATAAAGTGATTGGGCATGAAAGACACACACACCTCTCTATAAAAGGCCTCACAGCTGACAATGCATATCAGGGGGAAAACGAAGCCATGAGGCCAAAGGTCTGCCTGCAGAGCTCAGAGACAGGCTACAAAAAAAGTTTCTGCTGTAATGAAGGTTCCCAAGAGCACAGTGGCTTCCATAATTCTGAAATGGAAGAGGTTTGGCACAACCAGGACTCTTCCAAGAGCTGGTCACAGAGCCAAACTGAGCAATTGATGAAGAAGGGGCCTTGTCTACACTGGTGACCAAGAACCAGATGGTCACTGTAGTTGAGCTCCATGATCATATATGCGATGGGAGAAACCTAAAGAAGGACAAACATCACTGCAACACTCCACCGATCTTGGCTTTATGGCGGTGTGGACAGACTCAATCCTCCTCAGTGATGACACATGAAAACACACTTGGAATTTGCAAAACAGCACCTAAAGGACCCTCAGACTCTGAGAAACAAGATCTAGTCTGAGGAAACCAGTTCTGCTCATCTAAAAAGTAAAGTGTGCTGGTAGCAGCCTCATGCTTTTAGCTGCAGGGACTGGGAGACTGGTCAGGGTTGAGAGAAAACCTGTTTGACAGTGCTTAGGACCTCAGACTGGGCTGAGGTCCTGAGGACCTTCCAACATGACAATAACCCCAAGAACACAGCAGTGGCTTAGGGACAACTCTGTGAATGTCCTAGAGTGGCCCAGCCCGAGCCCTGACTTGAACCCTATTGAACATCTCTGGAGAGACCTGAATGGCTGTCCGCCAAAGGTCCCCATTGAACCTGACAGAGCTTGAGAGAATTTGCAAAGAAGAATGGCAGAAAATTCCAAATTTCAGTTTGGAACAACCCTTCACTATGGCGGCCATGATTGTCTTTACTCCCTTCGCAAGGCGATATATCCCATTTGTGAAGCATCAACTAGAAACTTCCAGTCAAGTGTGTTGGAGCAGGTTGGAGCTACATTCTGCAGGACATTGGATACATCCGGAATCACATACTTCCCTACTGTATAGTAGGCCAGGGATGGTGAATGTCAGCTATAATCTAATTAAGGTCTGAAGGGTTACTAGGAAGCTACAGGCAGGTACATTTTTATTAGGGTTGGGCCTATACTCTGACTTCGGCTCTCCAGGGGTGCATTTTCTGTACAACAACTGTTTCCTGAACACAGTCCACAATCTCCATTGTTTGAAGCACATTAGTTCAACAATATAGGGCCATTGGTGTATGGTGGAATAATAACTTCTGCTATTTAACTGATTACAGATCTCTAAGATGCTGTTGTATTGAACATGGCACCTGATGACTAATTTACTATTTTTTTGTTCCCTGTCATTTTGCTTTATTTCATCGCAGGTTCCCTCTTACATCATACTCTGGGGTTCCCTTTTTCCCCATTTATGCACATGTGCACTATTTAAAAATGGCACTAATAGAGGATGTTAGCTTGCTAATTGTGCCAAACAGCATAATTTATGAAAGCCCATATGTCTTACTAACAAGAAACTATGATTCCAACCACAGGTCCAGAGCTGTAGTTCCAACCACGCAAGATTGCGAAGCTGTTTGCGAATGTTCATTTGAACTATGTTTTCCGGAAACACAGAATCGTTAACTGAACTTGCAACCATGGTTGGCTAACGATGCTTTTGGGAAACACATCCCAGGACCACAATTCACCACCCCGTAGTATGTGACAAAATAAGTATGCTCGAATTCACAGTACTCATAAATGAGTATGTGAAAAGTATCCAGATGACCCATTACTTCCAGCATGATTCTGAAATGCGCAGTCGATGGACACTTTACTATCCCATGAGGCCCTGGGAGAGGATTTATGATTTATGTGATGTGATGCAACTAGCGCTGGTAGGTCACATGACTATAGCAACATGGCGAATGTAGTTAATCCAGATTACATTTATACTACACATATTCATACTATAGAGAATATACTCATTCATGGCCGTAAAGTAAATACAGAGGCCCTCCAAGAGAGGGATTGCATACCCCTTATTACAGTAAAAGTGTGGCAATTTAAAGTCAGAGGTGTGGTTAGCAGTTAGCACATGTGCTGAGTATTAGCATTCACATCGTTGATTATTTGAATCCATCATGATATCAGTTAATAATGTTACTGCTCCCATATAGTTTGTATCAGGTTTCTATCAAAGTTATGTTAAAAGAAGTTGAAAAAAAAAACATCCTAGGGAATATTCTATTCATATAAAGTTCAGTATATATTCTATTCATATAAATTCAGTAAATCCATGAAGCAAACTGATTTAAATACACATGGCTGACTGTGACCAAGTAGCTTTATCTTCAGATAGGCAGACCCTATTTGAATGAGAACAAATTATCTGTAGCAGATTCCAGGAAAAGGGTTGATACGAACACATGAATGAATGGATTTTCCTATCTACATTCCTCTAAATGGAGCTTGTGTGCACCTGACTGCATACATTATACGTGTATGTTTAAGAGTTGATTTTGTTAGAGAAATGTTTCTTTGAAGCCACCGCTGTAGTTTCAGGCCAACGGTACAATCTGTGAGAAAGAATTCACAGAAGCTCACAATGGTAGAAGTGTTAAAAGCATTTCCAGGTAAAGGGGGTAGCTGTGGTTTGACTAACTATAACTGAGTCAGATATGAATGTTAGAAGCTGTTTTGAGAATGAGGTTGTGTACAACACCCACATGTGCATCTAAAGTGTGGGCAAAACTGTTGCAGTGAGTGGGTTGTGTATATTCCTGTGCTACAATTCTATAAAACAAGTTTTAAAATAGCCATTACACCATATATGTTATAATAAACTACACTGAATATACCATGGGTGTTTACAGTCATACTGCTAATAATAAAAACGGTCATTGATTTGCTTTAACACTTTGATATTCTTTAATGGTGATGTCATTTTTTATCAAAAAACTTGATCTAATTACAGCTTCTACACAACTACATGCCATTTTTAAGTTGCTTCTCTACAGTTGGGCCGAACCATGCGGGTGGAATGCCTTTAGTGAGGTGATATTATTATCATATTATCATTTATCATAGGTGATATTATCTACTATTTAGTATATCAGCATATTACTCATATTATATTACGGCAGTAAATGATTTTCAGAGCTGATCTGGAAACTTTTGCCTGTCTACACATTGCAATGTGATCATCCACCAATGTGTGCTCACTCCAGTGTTTACCTACATTATCTCGTCCTCGCCCAGTCCTGCACCACAAGGTTATGTACATTCTACTCATGATTTCACAGCACCACAATGGAAAAAGTTGGAAAACATTTCATTTCACTATGTTTAGTTGAGCATCCTGAATTGGGGTACATTTCAGTATATTGTGTATCTTTCATTCCATGTAAGTGAGTAATAATAATCTGTAATTATTGTGATATTCTGTAATCTGTAATAACAAACTGGTCCTTAGCTGTTCATATCCTAAGCACTTTTCTCCTGCTCAGGACCAGCTAACGACCAGCAGCTATGCTTCAAAACATACCTAACCAGCATAAGCTGTTTTTTATTTATTTATTTTTTTTATTTTTATTTTTTTTTAACAGGGACGGGACCTAAATGGAATAAACAAAGGCACTAGAAGCCAAGCCTGCAATGTTTAGCCAAAAAAGTGTAACAGCTAATGCTAACTCTTCTGCTTTGGCAGTACGAAGTGTTTTTTTTAATCGAAGTCAATGGAGGAGAGGCTTCACTAAGCTGAATAAACAGCTTTTTAGAGGAAACAGCTCATATTTTAATGAATCGACAGCCTATCGGATAATCTTCAGCATGTTTTACACTAAACAATACTTTTCAATATATTTTGTGTCTTACATTCCATGTAAGTGAGTAATAATAATCTGACGTTCAACCTCAAACCACTTAATTAACAGAAGTTAGTACTCCTCCACATCATTAACAGTTCTAGACTGAAATTTTCTGTTAGTTCATACATAGTAGTCTTATTTTGAAGTATGTTGGGTGTATAGTATCGAACCTATACACTCACTGGTCACTTTATTGGGTACACCTTGCTAGTACCAGGTTGGACTTTCAGAACCGCCTCAATTCTCTCAATTTTTTCATGACATAGATTCACTTTGTCTATAATGACATGACAGCATTATGCAGTTGCTGCGCATTAAGGTGTTCTATAGGATCGAAACCTAGAGACTGTGAGGTAGTATAGTGAAATTACTTGTTCAAGAAACTAGTTTGAACACTGTCATATTCAGAAAACCAGTTTGAGAGACATGAGTTGTGACAAGCAGCCTTATCCTGCTGGAAGCAGCCATAACAAGATGGGTAAACTGTGGTCAAAAAGTTAAAAAGCTATGGCATTTAACCCTCTGTGGTCAACAAACACGCCGGCACATTTCGTTGCATTTCTTCCTGATAACCTCTGATGAGATGAGAGCAATATCTCATTCGAATCTGTAAAGGGTCTACTTTTATTTGTATACACTCATAATAACAACAAAACTTTGAGATTTTGTAAAATGAAGAAAACAAACGGTGTGCTTTCAGTCGTCTCGGCCTCCATTTTGAAATGTGTCACAAAACTAAACTGAAAATCAGGGAATATTTGACATTTCTTGTTGAAAACAAACATTCTGTGATGAAGTAATCTGTAAGAAACCAATGTGATGACAGAACCTAAATAGAATAAACAAAGGCATTAGAAGCCAAGCCTGCAATGTTTACCCTGCAAACATATCCTTGCGGGGCCCATGCTGGCTTTTTGCGGGAAAAGTGGGCTAGGGCCAGCCCACACTAAACAGGCCCAGTGCAGGTTTGCCCAGGCGAGGCCCACAGCTTTGGGCTCACCGCAGACTCTTTGTGAGCAGGCCACACTAGTGAATTTTCCACATTAATCCTATGATGGCTCAGTGTGAACCAGCCCGTTCAGGCCCAAAACAACTTTTGTGTCCTTGGGGCCTATGCAGAATACTAATAACATTGACTGGCCATTCTTTAGCCACTCAATTGAACTGGAATGGCTTGAACCAAAAGAGAGCTTTTCAGAATGTTGTTTCAAATAGGCCAGAGATCCTCAAATCTGGGTCACGAGATCCACTTTCCTTAATCAAACACACCTGAGCATGCTAAACCATACCTCCAGGATCATTAGAAAATCAATCACACAAACAAGTGGGTTTGAAGTGAGTTTGATCAAAGTTGGAGCTAAACTCTGTAGGAAAGTGGATCTCACAAGCTATGTTTGAGACAGACATAAGCCTATTAATAAGAATTTTGTGGGCAGTCTTCTTCCTTAGGTGTGTTTGATCAGGGTTGGAAATAAACTCTGCAAGGAGGTAGATCTCCAGGAACAGAGTTGGGTATCCCTGTCCTACAATCTTACATTGCCTTGTTTTCTTTCTTTCTTTTTTCATACTTTTGTGTATTTACGTTATTTGGCTATAGCTGTATTAACCTGAATTGAATGTTTTCAATTTTGTATTTAATAAATGCATTGATTTGAAATCCCTTTGACTACTGTACATTTTTGACAATACAGACATTAGTTATGTGGTGACTGCATCCATTTCAGATGTATATTAACTGTTTTTTTTTTTTTTTTCAAAGACTCAAGTTATTGTAGCTGAAAAGTATTTAAAGTGAAACAGATTTATTGTTGTAGTAGATTAATAGTGTAGGCCCTGTGTGGGCCTAGTGAGGGCTTCCTGGGGGCTAAGTGAGGGCTGCCCATGTAGGCCCAGCGCTAAGGGGCCAACGCTTTGCCAATGAGCAAATTCTCAGGGAACCTGCGCTGGCAGCCCACTAGGGACCTTTAGACTAGCCCTAATTAGGCCCGTAAAAGGCAAGCATTGGGCTTGTTTGCAGGATAGCCCAAAAAGCATAACGGCTAATGCTAACTCTTCCACTTTGGCAGTACAAGGTGTTTTTTTAATGGAAGTCAATGGAAGAGAGGCTTCACTAAGCTTAATAAACAACTTTTTAGAGGAAACAGCTCATTTTTTAATGAATCAACAGCCTATTGGATAATCTTCAACATGTTTTACACTAAACAGTACTTTTGGATTGAACTGTTTTTAGTGTTTACACCGCAAAAAAAAAAATCTGTTTTATAAGAGAAGTCACTGACTTTTTTTGCAAGAGGTGGGATTCAACTTCTGGTGGCAAATTAAGTTTAATAATGTCAGGGCTGCAATGTGATTGGTTATTAAGGCACATGTGATCCAAGATATACACTTCTATCAACTCTATCATCTCCCAATAGCCAATCTCTGGAATAAATACGAGATAGTAGGAAAAAGATATATTTAAAATTTCACAATTATACTGTATATAAATTGTGGGCAAGAGGTAGCCGCTATTGATATGTAGGGTACTGAAATTGCTTTTTAATGTGTGGACGCTTTTTACTTTCACTTTCTATATGCTCAGTTAGAAGCCATGTGTTTGGCACCCCACACAGATCAAAACCACTTTGCTCCAGCTCATGTTTACTCAAAAGGATCTTTTCAGGAGTGATGATGTATGTGATTTTATGAGTTTTCTGTAAGCACACAGGCCTCTATGTATGTCATTTCCTGTCAGAGTGGTGAGTAGCCAGGATGTCTTCACTTATGGCCATTTACAGTAGCTTTGACGCTTTACTCAGTACACTAATGACAAAAGACCTTGTGTAAATACAAAACTTTCCTCCCTTCAGTAGATATGGAACATGACTAAGAAGTAATGTTAACACTGACACATCTGCCTTATCCTCTTGCTAGTGAGTGAACAAATTCAATAAATTTACATTGAAACAGATGGTTAGTTATTAGTAAAGTTGTAAAAGTAAAAGAAAATGTAAAAGAGAACTAGCAAGTGCTAAATGACTCTGGCTAATGTGATACTGAAAGTATTTAAATAGCTTAAGTAGTGAAGAATATAAAGGGCTGGAGGAACACTTTTCATAAACCTGGAACAAATTAATTGAGAACAAAAGAAATGTGGCATTAGTCTCTGAATCATTCAGGTTAGGATGCATTGTGATCATCGGAAGGGTTTCCTGATACCTCAAATGAGTCACATTTCTCAGACTTCCTTGAATCATTGCAATGTGCGAGAGAATGTGGCTACAACACCTTTCATATATGCTTGCTCACTCACAGCTAATGTGAGACACCCACAAAACTGATCACAATAACACCTCTTTGTATCTTCCTTCTTTCTCATAAAAGGTTTTGAGATTAAACAAAGATGCCTTCCCATGTTAGATGTTTGTCCTAAAAAAGACCCTAGTAATCTCACCTTGTTTCTTCTCAGACAGATCAGATTTCAATTTGATCTCAAACATTTCTTATCACATTCATCAAAAACCAGATTATTTCCTCTCAGTGGGCACCTTGATATAAACTGACGTCAAATATGTGTTAAGACTAATCAAGATGCTGTAACATCATTTTAAGTTCAGTTTGGATGCCAATTTCTTCCAGTGGTAATTGGGTAATAAAAGGAATTGTCTATTTTTTTGTTTTTGTAGGGAATTTCTGAAGAAACATCTAAGACATAATGGTGTTGAAAGCAAGGAAATCAACCAACATATAGTTTCTGAAATGAATCTGTTTTAGGAGGAGGTAGTTTAACATCAAAATGATACCATTTACCTTTAAATGAAGCACAACCAAGAACTCCATGAGTTATAAGTCTACTGAGTAATGAAAGCGCAACCTCTGAGTAATAACCTCTGAGTTTTCCTCTGGGTATCTCTAACAGCTGTACTTTCTCACCTCATTATGACTATCTTCCTCTGAGATATCCTACTCTTTCATTCAATTCCCTTGTCCTCACATGCCCTCCTAATAGCCAGAGGCTATGGGGTTAATGTACTCTATATCCTTTATCACTGCTCCTCAGCCAATTGTGGCTTTGTCCTCACCTGACAGATCTCACGTTATTTGAGCTTGTTCTCATCTGCTAAGCTTCTGAACCACAGAAATGTGTAAACACCTGTTGCATGGCTTGTTTTTGATTCCTGGAAAACCAACAAGACATTTCAGTACACATGGTCCCTTAATGGCAATAAAAGACCTGCAGTAGTGGAAATACACACACTCCCACGTTCTCATACAATGCAAAGAAACCTGACCACAGTAGTGGAAGTGATAAATACTAAGAGTGTGTGCAGCCTGTAGTACAGTGTGTGTCGAGGGTCTTTTTTGTTCTACAGATTGAGTCAAAGAGAATGTGAAACCATGAAAGAGGGGCCAAGACCACTCAAGATATTTCTCTGATCAGGGTTTCCATGAGAGGAAATCTTAACATTTGGTTACTGTAAAGCACTGAGGAGTGTGAGAAGACTTTACCCAGATGAATGTATGTTGACGCTTGTGTGTGTGGTTGTTTGTGTCTAACCATAATGCAAGTAATAATGGAAAAATATTTTGTGTTTCTGATTAGATAATGCAAATGACAGTAACTGTTTATCTAGCTCATCTAAATGAAAGAAAGAAAGAAAGAAAGAAAGGTAAATATATTTATATATAAAAATAATATCTAAAAATATTTTACTGACATTATCCCAAATGTTTCAAAGAATGTTTAAATCAAGAGAAATTTTAACAATTGTAATTGACTGTGTTATTGTGTCGCCTGCCAATGACATCATACACCCTCGAAAACATGGAAACCCCAAAGACACTTTAATATAAAATGCATTTTACAGGTGATGAACACACAGACAACAGACCTTTCAACACACTCAAATGTATATAGTATAATAAAACAGTGCTGCTTTTTCCTGTATACGCATGACTGGAAGAAGCAGAAGCGGTCGACTGTGGCATTATAAAAGTTCCGCTGCTTTCGAGTTGTGTATCACACTCGTCCTTTATTAGCAATCGCTCTAGCGTCCTCGTTTTCACTTCCACGATTTCAGCCCCATGCTGTTTCATACTACAGTGACCTTAAAGGGTACATAACATGCACAGTTTCACCTAATCTCATGTTAATCCTGAGTACCTATAGAGTAGTAATGTATCCTTAATATCTTCAAAAAGTCTTTAGTTTTATTATATTTATGAAAGAAAAATACAGCTTTCCGATTTTCTCCGGAAAAAGCCGAACTTCTGGAGGCGCGCCATGGGCGGAGCTAAGTTCGACAATCACTTGCGCTGGGATTGCCAATAAAACAGACATCTGATGTTGTTTCACTTACCATCTGCAGTTCTGAATCATTACCGGGATCTTTTATAGCTGGGACTGCTCCGTCTTTCATTATCAAACAATGTGCAAATCCAGCTGTCGAACTGGTCCTCGTATATGAAACACACACTTGCTAAACGCCATTGCTGCCCATTGTTCATGTAACGCTGGGTTCTTCAGGAAGCTGAGCAAAGTTATCTCTGCCTTACAACCATAACCACACTTCTTTAGAGGCATTCTTCCCGAAAGAATCCCTTGCAGAGTGCATCTGAGTAAAGCATGTTGATGGCGCGCACTCACGGCCTGGCGATCGCGGGCGCCGCAGACACGCTTTTCTGGGAGAAACGTTCATATAAGGAGTTCCACCACCGATTACGTCATTAATGCCACGATCAAAAAAAAATCAGCCAAAATGTGTACCAACTCGGAAGTAAGATTTTCGGCAAAGAAATTCTCTGTCATTTGTCCAAATTATTTTTTTAAACTTTGGCCATGTTTAGCATGAGAATCCAACTCTTTAACACTGTAAACAACTCTGAATATATGAAACACCATCGTACCCCCCCTTTAATAAGTCTTTAATACATTAGCGCATCCACGGACATGATTCCCATGATGCCCGAGTCCCGACGGATTGCATTGGCTGTGGGGATGAAGATGACAACTCCCATGATTCCACACTTTGTTTTGTGATGCCTTTGTTTCGTTGTTTGTTTTGAATATGCGCCCTTTAGCAGCAAAAACATACATTTCACAAGTTCGCCCTTACATCTAATCTGAATGAGCAAAATAGAAAAGCATATTTTGGCGTGCTGTCCTGGGGGAGGGCTCTGGCCCCAGAATATAGACCGAACCCAGAGAACCCCCCCCTCCCCAGTATGACATGAAAACAGATTAGGAGCGAGGAGTTGGTGTGGAGGAGGGATGCCGAAAAACTGTCAAAGGACAGAGGTAAGTGGCTGCCTGTATGTATATGTGTGTGCTAATTAGGATGGTTAGCTAAACGAGTTACACCTGTTCCAAATTGGCTGATTATCTGATCGTGCTCCTCCCGAAACTTGTTAATAAAACATCATATTGTGCCTTTAAGCTTAGTCCCAGACTAAAATGTAAGTCTGAGCTGTTTCACCTGAAAGAAACTTGCACTGACTGATCTTAAAATATATCAGTGCCTTTGTTTTGTCTCAAGATGCCCACCATTTTTTTTTTCTAAGGCCTGTTTATAAAAATCACTTAAATGTCCTGACCTAATCCTAGCTTAGTCTAAGCCCTGTCTGTGAAACCAGGCCAATATATTTTGCTTATAAACTCAACAAAAAAGGAAAGTCTTCTTACTTTCAAATGCTTTTATTTAAGCAAATTTCTTAATTTATATATATGTTTGTGACACATTTATCCACAAACTATAACTAATTGAGCCCAGATGCAAGCAGTTCACCTGAAAACCTGACTACACTCTGAACAAATATGGCTCCCGAAATTCATTCACTCAAACGGCATTCTCAGAGGCATTATATTATGCAGTGTTGGGAAAAGTAACTTTTTAAAATTTATATTTTTCCTTTTAGACTCTATTATGATACAACAGTGTAGATGAGACAGAAAGCAAAAGGGGAGAGAGAGAAGAGGGTAGGAATAGGAAAGGCCGGGATTCAAACTCGGGATGCCCATAGCGCAACACAAGGCTTTCAGCACAGATGTGAAAGTTACTTTTGAAAGTAATGCATTACTACACTGTAAAACAACAACAACTTAAAGTTGTTTCAGCTTAAAAAAGCAAGTGTTTGAGCTGCCTTCAAATTTTAAGTTTACGTTTTCATAAAACGTAACATTTTAAGGCAGCACAAACACTTTTTACAGTACAGTAGTTTACAGTAGTAACACAGTAAAAAGCTAAAAACTTGAGTCAACTTAAAATAATTTGTTACCCTGTTGCCTTAAAATTGTAAGTTCAGTCAATTCAAGTTTATTCAAGTTGAAATGTTAAGTTGTACTAAGTGACAACTTAGATATTTGAGTTGACTAAACTAAAAAAAAATGTGTGTTAAACTTAACAGCTGTATTTGTTACTCGCTGCCTTAAAATTTTACGTTGAATCAACTTAAATATCTAAGTTGTCACGTAGTAAAATGTAACATTTCAAGTTGACTAAACTTTTTTTTTTTGAGTTGAAATAATTTGTTACCTGGCTGCCTTAAAATTTTAAGTTCACTCAACAAATTGTTTGTGTACTTAGAAAAAAGATTACATATCTCGTATTACTTGTAATGTGTAACCCCCAACACTTATATTTTGGAATTAAATGTGAGCAAAACTTGTAGTGAATTGCTTTCTAATGATGACTGCATTGGTCTGATCAGCTATAACAGATATTGATCAGAAACAGCTGACCTTTGAGGTCCAGATCAAATGGAACTTCCTGGAGGCAATTGAAGGGCTGTGAAAGGCAGCGTGTGAGCATGCCCACCTCTGTTGCGTAAAAGGCCAGTTCAGTTAACATGCATCATGTACATCATTTCTGAGAAAGAGGAAGTGCCCGGCTGTTGACACAGCAGCTGATATATGAGAACATTGGGTTGTTCTAGTAACTACAATTATGCTGCATTCCACAAAGTTAAACATGAGGGCCAGGACTTCCTGTGGTCTTTCAAATTAATGTTTTTTGTTCGTTGAAAAGAAAAAAAAAAAAAACTATAGCGTAAAATAAGTTGGGTGTTATGAGATGCTAAGAGTACATCTTTTTGAAACTGAGATACTTGGAACTTGCATTTCACAGTAACAGCCTTGTTGCTTAATTCTCTACATATTACTGCATTGAGAAATCAACAAATAATGACATCAAACTGTTAATCCTCTGCTGATTGGGAAACATTGTTACACCCGATATCTGATTTACTGGTAATTTACGTGCAATAATAATTTCTTTCTCTCTCTCAACGCACACACACACACACACACACACACAAATAATTTGTTTTATTACAAACGCATTATTATTTTATTTATTATAAAAGTTATATAAGTTAAATGTATGCTATGCATCACTCAGATCAACTTTAGGCTAATGTTAGCTAAGATTTGTTTATGCCAAGTCACATTTTATTTTCTCATGACCATTTCCAAACTTTTTCTTATGTTCTAACTGTTAAAAATGATCAGGGAGAGTGTTCACAATAACTTCAGCTACACACAGCCCACAGAACATTGACAGGTTAATGCATAATCAATTGTAAGAGCTAAACAGTACAGCTTTCTGTCTTTACGGTTTCTCTTTACCTTTAACCTCTTTCAGTTCTAATGCAAGGTTGATTGTTCAACATCACTGCAGTGACACAATGTCTTCAGCGTCTTCTCCAGTTTTGTAATTTTGGCCAACGTTCAAAGTATTCCACTGTTACAAGAGAACAAATTAGCAGAATGCAATTACTGTGCTTTTGGGAAGTCTTACACATCATACACAGCCTACATCTTGTCTTTTTTATTGGTTACAGATGCTTTCTTAAGTACATAGTATTTATGTGTAGACCAGCTAAGGCAAAATTAGCTCCACTGCTTTGTGCCATGACTGTGTTGGAATTTGAAAGTATTTGCATTCACAAAAAAAAACAAAAAAAAAAAGTTCCCATTCATAAGAGAGATTTTTCGATAAGATTGACTTAAGGCTGGAATACATTACATAACTTTTGCTCAGATTTTTGCCCCGGTTTCTGGAGAAGTTGACGCTATTTGCTTAAAGTCAGAGCTAGTCTGCAGATTTGAGCTGACAGATTTTATGGAAAATCAAGTAGTGTATGGTCATAGTCTCCAAATCCATCCAGTCTGAGGATATCAAGTATGTATGATATTTTGTGCTGTTTGAGAACACGTGTTGTTTTCATTTGTCATGTGTCTCCTAGTAACAACGCACGTGTTTCTGCATGAGTTTGTTATGTTCGGAAGAACTTAAAGGTCTAGGACACTCTTAAAACTAAAACTTCTTTACTGGCAGCAATGGTTTCACGAAGAACCTTTAACATCCATGGAGCCTTTCCATTGCACACTGGTTCTTTATTGTGGAAGAAGGTTCTTTATGAAAATATGTGCCTCTATATACCTTTCTGCAGCACTTAAATTACGTACCTTACCGCATGTTTGACACCAGTTTCAAAGTGAAATGTCCAGCGAGTGGTGCTAAAACACACATGACCGTGAAACATTTTTATTACGCTGGTACTGGTTGTGCTTCACACGTCCTAAAAAGTGAAGCTGCGGTCTCTTTGATTGCACCCTGGTGGCTGGCTGCAGTATATGTCATAAGCCCCGCCCATGTAATCTAATGGGATGTGAGGCAATCTAAATAATCAAATGACACTTTGAATTACTGTCTACTGCGCAGATTCTGGCTCCAAATTACGTAATTTCACCCAAGATGGCAGCTGCCATGATGAGGTGCTTCACTTTTCTATAGTGGAATGAATGGGAGACGCGTCATCCATCTTTTTTACAGTCTATGGCTGATACAGGCACGTATTGCTTCATTTTTTAATTAGCTGCTTGAAGTATGTCTTGCGATTGTTCAGAATTCAAATATCTGGGGAGTGTCGCTAAAGGTTAATGCACTATAGTGTTGATAATATCTCCTACATGAAAAAAAAAACACCCCAAACCTACCATGATAGTGGTAACAAATGCAAAAAGTGATATAATAACCAATTTGTTGATGCAGCTGTGCTATTTTAACTCCTCTATGCGGATTTGAGCTGTTTTATCGACCATAGTTTCTCTAGGTTTGTACTGGAGCTCTTCATCTCTCAAGTGCAATGCCATATCACATGAGCTACTGCGAAAACTTACCTAATTAGAAAACGCATGCATGTAAAGCTATATAAGCGATGAAAACGTTCAAAAGTATCCGTTTTTAAATTGTGCATAAGTCATAACATAATATTCTGCAAGTAACTGTATGAAAAATAGGCTTTATTATTCAAAACTTTGTACCTGTAAATCATACTTTGTGTAAAAAAAGGAGTTTTACTGCCTTTAGTGT
This sequence comes from Cirrhinus molitorella, assembly GCA_033026305.1. Taxonomy (NCBI): domain Eukaryota; kingdom Metazoa; phylum Chordata; class Actinopteri; order Cypriniformes; family Cyprinidae; genus Cirrhinus; species Cirrhinus molitorella. The sequence goes on from CM065117.1 coordinate 15,494,676, forward strand.
TTATTTCAACTGGGAACTGCAGTGATTCCTACATAAAGGTACGTTTTTGTGCAGTTTTGCAGAAATGTATATAAAGGCACATATTTCCAATGAGCCTATGTTACATTATTGAAATGTTCAAAAAATGTTTCTTTGAAGAACTGTACCTTGACTGAGAAACCAAAAATGGTTCTTCTACAGCATTTCTGTGAAAAAAAGCCTTTTTTGTCATTTTTAAGAGTGTAGAGTGAGTGGTTTAAGCCAACAGTCACTGTGTCAGATTATGCGATTTTGGACTCCTAAAATTTTGTTATGTTGTGAACAGTGATGGGAATAACAGTTTTATAAATACATTTTTTATAATGGCAATACTTTTTTCAGTAACAAATAATCAAATGCATTACTGTTTCCCCCATTACAACACCGCTGCAGACAAGAAAATGCGGCGTTACTAATTGAGCTCACTGGTTTACATCGCATCGCATCACATTGCATTCTTCTTCTGAGGTAAATTCTGGATTATTCCTCTCAGCACGTCTTCTTACAGAAATGAAAAGAAGTAGATGAACTTGATGAATGTTCACATTTACAAACCTCGTTGTTTACAGAGGTTTTAGTTTTTTTTTTTTAGATGTTTAACATTTGAAAAGTGGAGCCACTCGTGGGCGTGATTACAAATGAGTTTAGACAGGAAAAACTGGAGCTTGCGTTAGTATCATCTGGATTACTTTATCAGAGAATATTTGCTTTCAAAGTGACTTACTTCATTTAAAAGAAATGTAAAGGTTTCTATACATATATTTTTCATGTCTGTAAAGTAGGTATTCACTGAGGTATTTGTGTCTATGCACCCTGTTTATTTTCTTTATTTTACAAAAGTATATTGTTTTGTTGTTATGACTATACACAAATAAAAGCAGACGCTTTGCCGTTTCAAACTATACCTTGTACTTATCTGTAGGATATTTTTCATGTCCGTGTTCTCATTGTCCCACAGCATCATTAAAACATCAAAACCGTTCATCAAAGTTGTCCTAAAACTAAAACAATATACATTCTTATCTTAGGGCAACTTTGATGAACTTTTTTGATCCACTTCAAATGTTGACTACTGTAGTTTACAGCACAGTAAAGATATTATGAATAAAATAAAATGTATACAAACATTTATTTCGCTGAAGAATTGCACCAAATTGGAAGAAAATGGCTCTCTCCTGTAGAGGACGCAAAAAAGCCCTGACTGTAACTCAACGACTGTAGTTGTTTCGAAGGTTGTTCAAAACAACGTTGTATTGTCAGAGACAGGCTCAACCCAGCGGTTGGGTAGGAAAAAATAACCCAATATTTAATAACCCATTAAAAACTACTCAGCACTTGAGTAAAAATGTTAAACAACCCTATAAAATAACCCAGGAGGCTGAACCCATCATTTGGGTAAAAAACAAACAAAAAAAACCAGCATTTTTTAGATGGAACTAAATATAAACATGCTAGTCTTTTTGTGTTGATGTCAAAGTGTCTCAGATTTTGCGTCCTGATCAGTTTTGCCAAGTCCCACGGAATTGGGCTACTTTTATACAGTTGTCGTGGGTTGTTTTTCATGTCCGCGGGTTGAAGCAACCCCAATAATGCAATATTTAGCCCCTGAAATGCTAATTTTAACATTTTAACAGAGGAACCCCACCACAAAACTCGTATTTTACCCCCTATAAGGTGATTTTTACCAGGGGGGGCCCCCTCGAAATGCCATTGGGCTATTTTTGGGTAAGTTTTGAGTAGCAATTGGGCGGGTTTTGTTGTGAAAACCTGGCGACCCTGGCCCAGAAGCCCATTGTCGTTTACAAAACCCCACAAAACCAGATTGTGCCAAAATAGGGCTAAAATCGTCTAGTTTGAACCAGGCTTTACTGTATAATGGCCAGTTTTTCTTTGCAAAGTCTATAAGTGTATGATGCCCAGTGTTTAAAAATCTGTTCCGATTTTAAGTGTTGTGTAGTGTTTTCCAGTCCTCATGGAACAAAAGGAACATTTCTGAAGCATCGTCACAGTTCATTTCTATACTTAGGAATTACATGGAATATATGACACAGGTTGTATGGGTTACGTTTACAGTGTTTGTTTTGTTTTGTTTTTTGTCTTCAGAAATGATCCTTAGAATTTGGAATGACATGAAAGTGAGTACATTTTTCAAACTTTCTAAGATTACAAGAGATACAATCTTTCACCCAAATGTCAGAGCTGAGTTATAACTGGCCTGGCGTTTAAACATAATTTCTTGGGAAACATGTCTCTTTTAAAGTTTCCTCTTTTAAATGTGGGCTCTATGACAACTGCGACAGTACAACAATATCAGATTTTTTGCAGGTGGCCTGCTTGTTTCCATGGATCCACCAAAGGCTGTGTTTGTACTGATCTTTGTGCTGTGAGGTTTCCGTTGACGTCAGAGTCTCTGGCTGTAATCTGGAATGGTCACCATGGCTGCAGCGTATTTTTTTTTTTCTCTCTCCCTCCTTCTGGGAGTAGCTCCAAGTTATTGCTTGTCTTTTCCAGTTGAAACAAGCAGGCGTGTTGCTCTCTCTCTCTTTTACTTGATCTTCTTTGTTTTGTTTTGTGGCATTATGCGCTGTCTAGAGACTGACTCTGGGTCAGAGTTATAATTAGGTATTTTAAAGACAATTTGAACATGAAAAGTGAAAAAAGAAAACACTAAAGCAAAAAAGTTTAACACTAAAACAGTTGAGACTTCGGAACTAGAGAAAATCTAAACAATATGGCCATAAGACAGCATTCAATATCAGTCAATTGTTCCATATAGACAGAAAAAAGAGAAAAATGGTGGATGATGAACATCTAGTGTGATTCATGTTGTGACGTGTGTCTTGGAAGTTCATAAAGCGTTGGCGTTCTCCATCACTGTCTGGAAGTTTTATCTTAGACAGACTTTGAAGAACATTTACAGAATAAGAAAAAGTATATATAAGGTACAGAACTATTAACAGTTAAACCACTGACATTTGAGAAGTAGTTCAATGGAGAGGAAATGCTCAAAGCAGCTATTGTGCGCTAAACACACATGTGCCATCCTCTTTTGTTTGGTTTTAATAAGGTTGGATTTGAACTTTTCATGATGCAAAATTAAATATTAATGCCTATTTCGGGAAAGGCTAAAAGGCTGTTTAATTATTCCAGGTTTTAATGAGCTATGTTGACAGAGTCAATAGAAATGACATTATGTAATAGTTTTTACACTATACACCCTTTACATGAGAAACATGACAGCTGAATTATCATACATAAGGCAGGGTATTCAATAAATCTTTGATCTTTGAGAATCACTATGAATCAGCTGTTTACTCTTTTTCATCTTTTCTTTTTCACTTTCTGCTTTAACTCCTTTGCTTCACTTTAAGCACTTTTACAGTAAGCAGAAACTGCCTTGCCTGCCTGTTTTGAATATGAAACAAAGGCCATGAAATATTTTGACCTTTTCTTTGTTTCTCCTCATTTCATGAATGGCATTCATTGTGGTGTCACATGCGTACATTTTCTGTGGAACTAGAACAAATGGAAACTCCAGTCTCTCCAGACGAAATCATCTATTTATTCATAATGTTTTAACTTAGAACTAATTTAGTTCCCTTTCTTTTAGAACTAATAATTCCTGATTGATTATAAAAACATATGTTATGTTAACATATGTATATATGAGGCCCAAAGAGCCTTTGAATGTATAAAAAACTTTGTCAATGCAGAAATATGAAGTGGTATTTCCAGAAATATGAAGTGGTATTTAAAAAAAGCTAGTTCACACTTTTCACAGAACACACAAGAGGTTTTCTGGTTAAAAATGACTAAACAATAGATACATGAAGACAGAAAAGTATTGTGACACTTAGTTTTTGTGAAACCTGAAGATGTTGAAGGTTAATATATTTACGTAAACGTAATGTGAACGTAAGTAGAACTGGTTTTATATATCCACTAAAAATCACCAAAACACCAGCCGATTAAAAGCTAAAAATGCTAGTATTTTGCTTTGTTTTCTAGTAAAAAAACATTTGTTTTTAAACAATTAATACATGTGTTTTCACGATTAGAAATCAAAAGCCTTGTAAATACACAAAACACAGTTGTAAGGTGTGGTCTGCTTATTACGTAACAGCAACGCGTAACTTAGATTTAATACAGTACTGAATGTCCTCACTACTAATTCTGCCCTGTCTTCACACGTAATTCACTTTAACCACGTTTCCATGAGAAAGCTCAGTAGAATTTTGGCTTTGAGAGCATAGCTATTATATTACTTTCTGTGAAACACCTTCCATCCAAACCAACTAATGTGGTCATCAGTCTGCAGCTATTGTTAGTTGTCATATTATAAATAGAAATATTCTGTCAGATGAGGAAGGAATCTATTGTGGCAGTTTCACTGGAGCGTCAGGGATTCCTGTGTGCTCTTTATCTCTGTCTCAACCCAAAACAGCGGAACTCTAAAGAAGAACTAAAGCACCTCAGGCCTTCTGACTGGTCCGTCTGGTATTTTTACCCTCATTCCCAGCGAATTTCATCTGAATCAGGGCAGACTTTTACAGGGCCTTTTGAGGGAAATCACCGTTGAGATGTTTTCAATATAATTGGCTGTTTTAAATATACAAAATCTCAGACCAAACCTGCATTCAACGTTACACGGAAATGTTTTGTTGATAAAACATGTTGCATAATGAAAAGCAAAGTGATTATCTACTGTACCTGTTCTGAGATATTAATAGTTTTTCCACAGTTATAAGTTATGCAAATCGTTCCTTATTATGTGTAAGAAAACCCAGGTCAGTTTGCGGATGATGTCATTAGCTTTCGGTGTTTCCATGAACTTTGTTGCGCTAAAAGATGTTGCAATGCTCATTTGGGTCTTTATATTGAGCAATGCTGACAGATATGCACAGAGCTGTAATAGTTAGTAATCAAGATTAGTAACTTCCTGAATGAGAGCATCTGCCCAATTTCACAGCCCTCTGACTAGTTTACTTAATAGGGAATACATTACTCTCAATTTCAGTGAAACCAAAGAATTTAGCATGAAGCTCATCCCAAATGATTTAGCTTGCTGAGGATTGCGATTATTGAGATTTTTGGCCAGGAGACAATAACCTGGCTGGAAAAAAAAAAAAAAAAAATCCATGCTAATTATTTTGACTTGTGCCCTAGAGAAGCTTATCAACCACTAGAAATGTCCTAGAGATACACTGCTGCTTGAAAGTTCGTGAACCCTTTGGAATTTTCTATATTTCTGCATAAATATGACCCAAAACATTATCAGACTTTCATAAAAACAAGTCCTAAAAGTAGACAAAGAGAACCCAATCAATTGGAAAACAAAAATGACCCAGTGTTACATATATGTGCATTGCAAAAGTTTGTGAATATTTGCTTTCAGTATCTGGTGTGACCCTCTTTTGCTGCAGTAGCTGAAAGTAAAGTTTCTTGTAAATGTTGATCAGTCCTGCACAATAATATGTAAGAGTTTTAGCCCATTCCTTAGTGCAGAACCACTTCAACTTTGTGATGTCGGTGGGTTTCCTCCTATGAACTGCTTGCTTAGGTCCTTCCACAACATTTGAATTGGATTAAGGTCTGGACTTTGATTCAATCATTCCAAAACTTTAACTTTGTTCTTCTTTAAACATTCTTTGGTAGAATGACTTGTGTGCTTGGGGGTTGTTGTCTTGCTGCATGACCCACGTTCTCTTGAGACTCTTTTTTTAAACAGATGACCTGATGTTTTCCTTTAAAAAATGCGTGTATAATTCAGAATTCATTGTTCCATCAGTGATGGCCCACTGTCCTGGCCAAGATGCAGTAAAACAGGCCCAAGCCATGGTACCACCACCACCACCATGTTTCACAGATGGGATAGGATTCTGAAGCTGGAATGCAGTGTGTTCTTTTCTCTGAACATAATATCATCTCATTTAAACCAATAAGTTCTATTTTGGTTTAATCCATTTAAGTTTTCTCCAATAGTCCACTGGCTTGTCCACATGATCTTTAGCAAGCAATTTTCTTTTTGAAGAACAGTGGCTTTCTTCTTGCAACTTTGCCATGTGCACCATTGGTTGCCCAGTGTTCTCCTGAACATTAACATTAGCCAATGTGAGAAAGACCTTTAGTTGCTTAGAAGTTACCCTGGGGAATTTTAAACCTTGCAGACTGCACGTTCTGCTTTGGAGTGATCTTTGTTGGTCGACCATTTCTCAGGACATTAACAGTGGTCTTGAATTTCCTCCATTTGTACACAATCTCTCTGACCATGGATTTGTGGAGTACAAAGTCTTTAGAGATGGTTTTGTAATCTTTTCTAGCCTGATGAGCAACATCAACTCTTTTTTCAAGGTCCTGAGTAATCTCCTTTGTTCATGACATGATTCACTTCCACAAACAAGATCAGACTTTGATAGATCCCTGTTCTTTGAATAGAACAGGTCACGTACTGACATTTGATAGTCATTGCCCTGACTGAAAACACATCTGCACAGATTGACTCTAATTTCATCTTTAAATTAACTGCTAATCTCTCCAAGAGATTCACGTACTTTTGCAACAGACAGATATGTAACACTGGAAAATTTCCCTCAATTAATAAATGACAGAACATATTTTTTTCTCTCACTTGTTTGATTTGACTTCCTGGACTTAAATGAAATCTGATGGTGTTTTGGGTCATATTTATTTAGAAATACAGAAAGTTCTAAAGGGTTCACAAACTTTCAAGCATCACTGTATATATACACACACACACACACACACATGCTTCATGCTTCATAAAGTTGACTTGACCTGATTCGGCTATGGGCTGCTGTACATAAAAGTGGAAAGGTCAAAGCAGGTCCATGAACACTCGAAAAAGTAAATTACACAATTACACACTGCAAAGTAAATTATAGTCAGTAAATTATTCATATTCATATAGGCAGTAAATTATTCATAATGTATAGATTGTCCCTAATTCTTTTTGCTCTTTGAATTTTTTTAATTACTTTCTAAAAATTGCACTGTGTGTCATAATGAGTGTTGGGGAAAGTTACTTTTAAAATTAATGCATTACAATATTACGTTACTCCCCAAAAAAGTAACTAATTACGTTACTTAGTTACTTTTTTCTGGAAAGTAATGCGTTATTTTACTTTTGTGTTACTTTTTAAATCTGGGCAGGGCTTGCTTGTTTGGTTATATTATTTTTAGCAAATGTAAATGCCCTTTCACACCAAAAGTGAAATGAATAAGCCTCAGGCTGAAGGAAAACTACAGTAAGCATAATGTTTACACTGTACACACAACGCCTTATTCCTGATTTCTCTCAACATTGGGGACAAAAGACGTCAGTCAATAAATGGGAAAACAAAGTAACTGGCGTTACTTGTTTAACAAAGTAACTATTTACTTGTAAATTAAAAAGTAATGTGTCACTTTGTAAAAAGCAATCTGATTACATAATTTGTGTTACTTAATGCAGATGTATCTTAAATTATATTTGTAAATGTAATGTAAATAAATTATCAAACCATGCTTCTGAATTTGAGTAAAATAGACACCTCTCAAGCTGTTATATTATCTATGAAATAAATAATCATGCAAGTTTCTAAACACTGGTGTAAAATATCTGCACCTCAGTAATGTAGTACAGTTATAAAACAGTATGCAATAATAACGTAAATTAGTGTAAATTATCATTTTGATCAAAATTATGAAATGGACGCCACCCTATTGGGACAATAAACACCTCCCTACACCTACCCCTAACCCTACCTGATATTTTCTTTTCAGCTTTTTGATTATTTCTTCATTTTTATTGAAAATAAATGCCTTTCCGATGTAATATGAGATGTGAAAAGGGAGAATAATGAGTTCGGCAAAAGCTGGAGCAAGAGCTGTTGTTTGGCAATCATCTTTTGCAATGTAGTCTAACCCAATCACACGTTGGTCGGCGGAGTTTATGTGAATAGCCTCGGCCAACAAGGTAAGCTAATTAAACTTTGCGTAAATAGACATTCTATTGTAAACTGTATACTTGAAGTATCAAGTAATATGTGACCCTGGACCACAAAACTAGTCATAAGGGTCAATTTTATGAACTTTGGATTCATACTTAATCTGAAAACTGAATAAGTAAGCTTTCAATTGATTTATGGTTTGTTAGGACAATACTTGGCCAACATACAATTTGAAAATCTGGAATCTGATTGTGCAAAATAATCTAAATACTGAGAAAATATATTTATAGTAGGAAATTTACAACATATCTTCATGAAACATGATCTTTACTTAATATCCTAATGATTTTTGGCATAAAAGAAAAATTTTGACCCGTACAGTGCATTGTTGGCTATTGCTACAAATATACCCATGCTACTTACAACTGGATTTGTGGTCCAGGGTCACATGTCAGGAATATAAAACAGTCATTTTTCATAATTTAATCTGTAATCAGTAACAGACTACAATTTGTAGCACTGCCAAATTGCACTTTTTCAGTTTATTACATCATTTGGGTATTATCCAAGTGTAAAAACACTTAACTATTTATACTACAAAACAGAACTGAATAGTCCTAAAGTACACAAATTGGAACAGACCTATTATGTAACTATAATAATTGAACCATTAAATGGTGTCACCTTGTACACACATCAAAAAGAAAGTCTCACAATTTCATTGTGTCACAGAGAGCTCAGACTGTTATGTGATTCTGTAGCCTGTCCTCACACGCTTCAAGTCGTCATAAAAGACATATAAGCACAATGAGCATTATATATGTAGGTGTGTTTACATCTCTGTGTATTGCACTTGTATGAGTATGAGTGGAAGTGAGCGTACCCTGCCTGACTCACTCTACAGATCCATTGACTGTGGGGTTTCGCAGATACACGCCGAACAAGGATTTGTGTCAGAGTCTGAGTTTGCAACAGTGTGTTTTAAATTATACTCTATTGGGGAGTAACCAGCTACATTTAAACACAGAGAGTGCAAGACTTTCGAAACGTTGATGAAAAGCCTCTCACGAAAGCATCTTCCCTGCATAGAGATTACATCATTTCCCTTTCGTCATACTGGAAAAGTGCAGCCAGCTGCAAATGAGAAGAATGACAATGAGGTGCTTGTAAGGGGCAGTCCCTTTAAACAAAATTGACGTCTGTCATTATTTTCATATTTTCATATTTTCATGTCGTAAGCACCGGTTATCTTTAGAGTGGCTTTATTTTCATAGACATCTCAGATAAGTGTTCTGGGAAGTTATGACATCTGTTGTAAATTCGGGTTGGAAGCTGATAACAAAAATAATTCATGGTATTTATTTTCAGGGTAGTTTTTGCAGAATTTTTTTATATTTGACCCAGTGTCAATGAATCATTATAACGTCATACTTCCAAAAAACCTGTGGTGAAATCATTTTATATATATACATTTTTTTTTTATTATTATTTCTTCTCTCTCTACAGAAGCTTTACTTTGTTCGTTTTTTCTATGTTTCACTGTAGATCTACAACTTCCTTATTTCTAAAGAACCTTGTCTGGGTGCCAAACGTTAAGCTCAAGGAAGACAAAAGAAGGGTGGCACATAGCATGTGAAAGTGAAAAAACAACGAGCAAGACAAGACGTGAGGTATTTGTGACAGCTAGTACAGCTCACCGGGTTGCGCAACTACAAAGAAGTTCTGTGGAATCACATGATCACTCGATCGGCTACTAGAGAATTTCGCATTTGATTATGGAGTACACTGGAATAGACTGGCAGCTGGCTCAGAACTGAAATGGGTTGTTTGCCTAATTAGAACTGATGAAAGGAGCTTTTGTGTTTTATCGCAGCAATCTAAAGTAGAAAAAGTAGTTTTTGCTTCTGCTCACACAGGGTCAAACGTTTAAACACACCCCTAAAACTCAGTATTAAACTTCTGCACTGTAAAAAATCTAAATAAATAATAAATGTGTTTGTTTGTTTGTTTGTTTGTTTGTGTGTTCCTTGCTGTTTCTTTGTGATTGCTGATTATATTTACTAGCATTTAGTTGATTACATTTACTAGAATATCACTGAAGGTGGGCTTGTTTTTCTATGGACACAAAAATCTAATATTTCAATTCTAATATCAAAGGTCTCTGGGGGGCAGATTTATGATGACCTCGACTTGATTAATTTAAATGCATATGAGTTTTATATTTTCATGTTCATTCTAGTCTATCCAGAATTTTTTTTTTAAAACAATATATTTCAATGAGGGTGCAACAAACACATATTAACAGAACTGATAGACTTTGCACCCAAACAACAGACTATCACTGAATTCTGGTAAATGCATAAAGTTTGTTCTGCACATGCGTGCCGCAGCAGCTGGTTGCACGCCTTTATGTGGCTGGTATGAAACTGTTTCCTGGTTAGGAGTCTCAGTTCACGTGTTGTGAGAGATGGCATGTTTTTTCTCGTTTTACTGTAAACGTCAGTCTAGCAGGAAGGAGAAAAGTCAAGGGTTTTAAGTACGTAGTGTGTTTGTCAGAAGCACCTAATTTCTCTGTGGTGAAACAGTTTTTCCTGTACGACCAAAACTCTATATTTCAAATTTGACATTTTGTTCGCTAAATCCACAGGCCTGACCTCGAAGCATTTGCATTTGTGTTTCTTTGCAAAACTTTGTTTGTCTTAAGGGTTGAAAGCACATGAAATGAATAGCATTTTAAACAACAATGGATAATTTGTTGCTGCATGCAAGCAGAACTCAGGTTTGAGCTTGAACATGCATGGGCCACTGTAGTTATGTAAGTGTGGCGCTCAATGAAAAAGTGTTTACTAAACAGCAGCTTAACCTCTGGAACTTGGAACTTCTTTGGAACTTGCTACGTGAACATCCACAAATGAATAAATAAATAGTCAAGGACATTTTAAAAAGATTAAATTGTCCTAAAAAATGTCACATAGCGCAATGGAAACAAATGAGAAAATAAATTAAAGGGTTACTCCATCCCAAAATGAACGTCATTAATCACTTACCTCCACTTCGTTCCAAACTTTTAAAAGCTTACTTCGTCTTTGGAACACAATTTAAGATATTTTGGATGAAAACCAGGGGCTTTGTGGCTGTCCCATTGACTGCCAAGTAAATAACACTGTCAAGGCCCAAAAAAGTATGAAAGACGTCGTCAAAATAGTCCATCTGCCATCAGTGGTTCAACCCTAATTTTACAAAGCTACAAGAATACTTTCTGTAGGCAAAGAAAACAAAAATAAGGACTTTATTCAACAATTCGTTTTTGAGAGTATCCATTGGACATAAACAGCATACCGTCGCAGCACACGGATATGTTTTCTACGTTTATTTACGTTTTGATTCGAATAAAAACAAAACGTATGCTGTTTGCGTCGATTAGGTGACACGGAGGAGACGAATTGTTAAATAAAGTCACTATTTTTTTCTTTGCGTACAAAAAGTATTTTTGTAGCTTCATAAAATTAGCGTTGAACCACTGATAGCAGATAGACTATTTTGACGACGTCTTTCATACTTTTCTGGGTCTTGACAGTGTTATTTACTTGGCAGTCAATGGGACAGCCACAAAACGATTTTCGTCCAAAATATCTTAAATTTTGTTCCAAAGACGAACAAAGCTTTTACGGGTATGGAGCGACATGGGGGTAAGTGATTAATGATAAAATTTTCATTTTGGGGTAGAGTAACCCTTTAATAACATTTGCGCCCAAACAAAGTCTTAATAAAAGCTTTTTTTATATATATCTACTTCAAATTTGAAACACAGCTTATTTAGATTTATGGCTTTGATTTTCTCACTGTAGAACTTTTGTGACCCCTGGACCACAAAATCAGTCATATGGGTCAATAAAATAAATAAAAATAAATGGAATACATCAGCTTTCCATTGATGTATGGTTTGTTAGGATAGGACAATATTTGGCCGAGATACAACTATTTGAAAATCTGGAATCTGAGGGTGCAAAAAAAATTTAATCTGAGAAAAGCCTTTAAAGTTGTTCAAATGAATGACTTAGCAATACAAATTAGTAATCAAAAATTAAGTTTTGATATATTTATGGTGGGAAATGTACAAAATATCTTCATGGAACATGATCTTTACTTAGATCCTGAAGTTTTTTGGCATAAAAAAAAAATATATATATATATAATTTTGACTCTTACAATGTATTTTTGGCTATTGCTACAAATATAGCCGTGTTATGACTGCTTTTGTGGTCCAGGGTCACATTTAGAGTAGAACATGTTAGGAAAATATATATTTCATATATTTTTTTTTTAATATTTATGCATTTTCATAATGATACATTTACATACCCAAACTTATTCTGTGCTTCAAAACATTTGAGATTAATGTTTATGTGGGAAATGTAATTTTCAGGTCTATGCTGAAACAGTGGTTATCAAGTAATAAATAGGTTATGACTACTGAAAAAATCTAATTTAGTGTCATAAAATACCCTAAAAATACAAAATATTAATTATAGAACTAGTACATTCATTTCACCGAAGTAAACAAAAGTAAACTGTCATTTCTGTCTGCCAGGCAAAGAGCACCAGAGGGCTAAAACGCAACTTTATGAAGGCCTGAACTCATATGAATGATTTTTTTACCCATTGTGACGACATATTGATTCTGGCGATGTACCAACTGTCACATGCGCATTCTTTTGCTCATATAAACACAAGCATTCTCGCACACACATTCTCAGACTAATCCTCTCTCTCACACACACACACACACACACACTCCCCAGCTGTGCAAGTATACAGTACATTCCGGTCCTGTTAGGTACACCACAACAGAGTGTGACTTTAGAAACCTGATTGGTTTCCCAGAAGACTAAGTTCAAAAGAGTTGAAGCAGTCACACCTCTTCCCCTTTATCACAGTCTCTTCTAAGTAAAGCTATACACTTGTTTATAAAAAAGAAAAAAAAAGAGACAGAGAGAGAGAACAGCTGTTGCTACTCTCACACTAGCAGTCAAAGGACTGAACATTTACTGAGTTTTGATGGCTTCTGTTTACTTGGATTTTAATTATATAAAATATAAATATAAAATGTGACCCTGGACCACAAAAACACTTTTTTGTTTGTTTGTTTTTTAATTGAGATTTATACATCATCTGAAAGCTGAATAAATAAGACAGAGATACAACTATTTGCTAAAAATAAAAAATAAAAAACTGAGAAAATCGCTTTTAAAGATGTCCAAATTAAGTTCTTAGCAATGCTAAGAATATTACTAATCAGAAGTAAAGTTTGATATAATTACGGTAGGAAATGTACAAAAATATCTACATGGAACATGATCTTTACTTAATATCCTAATGATTTTTGGCATAAAAGAAGGATCAATAATTTTGACCCATACAGTTTATTTTTGGCTATTGCTACTTGAGACTGGATTTGTGGTCCAGGTTCACAAATGTCTTTACTAAAATATTTTATTTGAATTAATTAGTATTTATTCTTCCATCTGAGTTATCAAGTGGTTTTGAACCTTTGGCTAGTAGTATTATATTAAATATGTTTTGTAAACTTTCTAAGTTTTGTGAACTATCATCTATCAGGTTTTAACAGCAACACCCCAGAAACAATTAGTTATTTTTTCTTCTCTTGTTTAATCAGCTTATTCATTCCCGCATGAGATATTAAGTCACTTTTGTTGTCAAAGGTTGTTCTCTTAAAAAATTGTTTAAAACATTAACAGTAATCCCGAGCTTCCTCATATCAGTCTAAGTCTTACTGGAAGAGCCTTGTCAGAGAGCGCGAGGGGAGGATCATTCCCGCTCGGTAAAGTGAATATCTCTGAATCAACTTTAACCCTTCCAGGCGAGGCGCTGCGGGAATCTGAATCACAGGCGCCGGCAACTCTGATTCATCAACATTTTGAACTATATTTCAGACATTCTGAGTGTGAATTTTCAGTGAGAAATGACAAAGGCAAGACGTGGAGTTCATTTTTACAAAAATAGTGCTCTTTAATAAATTACTGAAATGTTTTCTTGCTTCTATAAATATAAATATGTAACTTCAAAACATGGTTAAGATGTCTTTACAAAAGATAACAGATCTGAATTCATCTTCATATATGTAAACAGCATCATGTGTGACCTGTAGACACAGAGCACTCATGTTTGTTAATACATTCAATAACAAGCAGTCTGAACTGCTTCTGACACGAACCACTTGTCAACTTTAAAAACACAGGCATTGTTTTGTTCCAAAGTGTCGCTTTTTCAAGTACAAGCAGAATGTCGACATGTGTCCATCTTTCTCTGTTCAGTCCTGGCGGGTTTTATCTGAACTCCAGAAGGGCATATGTCTGCTATGCCTCAGTGCTATGCTGTTACTCACTTCTTCCCTTTTCCCTTGAAAGGCACAAATATTTACTTGGAAGAAGGCGGCGGCTGATTTTTGTTAAATGGCTTGCTGTCTCCCTGCTTGGCGGAGCTCACAGATTCGGGGCAGTGCAGAGGCAGTGATTGGTGCCCACAGAGTGGGTTACGATACTGGCACTGGTACAGAAAACAGTACAAACGTCCATTCATTGAGACTGTTACGGCAAGAACCACGGTGCTTCAAGATCAGTCACGTAAGAATGCATCAGTGATAGTACTCTGGCGAACTCCATGTACTCAGGAACAGCTCAATACTTCTTGGTCCAAAAAGCAGCTCCCTCGCCGCTCTTTAAATGGGAGCGTCGTACTCTTGCAAGAAGTCCTTCAGCTGTTGAGGCAGCTGGTCTCTTTTGCTGGAAACGTCTATATGTCCATTGACAGTCTTCCTGCATAGATGCTGCAGGGAGGACATTGTGCAAGGAAGGGGTCTCAACAGCTCCAGAGGGATCTTCTCCCCCCCTGTGTAGATGTAGTACGAGTTCCTCGAGTTTCCAATAGACAGAGAGCTTTTAGAAGAGGGCATGTAGTGATGGACGAGCTTCAGCACGCAGTCGAAGCGAGGCACGGACTGCATGCTCTTGGAGTCCGTCTGAAGGAAAAAAGACTTGCTGTCACACTGCACCCGCAGGTTCTTGGTGCCCGACTCGGTCTTGACGCTGAGCGTGAAGAAGTGTCGGTTGTCCGAGCTGTCTCTGACCAGAAAGGTCCCGCTGGGCTCCGAGTTCAACAAGTGATTGGCTTCTTTGCCGCTGATGGCGCCCCAGTAGAAGCCGCTCTCCTGGAGCATCCTGACAGCCTGTTGCACCATCTGGTACTGAAGCTTCGAGCTGAAGGTTTTGTAACGGTGAGACGGCAGCCGCATTTTTGCGTCAAACAGGCTGCTGCTCATTGCGTTGTCAAACTTGCTGTGGGTTACCATGGCTCTACGCACAAACCTTGAGCTGCCGGGAATACCACGCAGTGTGCAGCTCTGGTGATTACGGTGAAAGAGTGAGCCTCTTAAAGCTGGCAACAGAAGCCTATGAGGAGAAAGATTTTAGATTAGTACCACAGGAAAACTACATGTATTAATTGGAGTAAATGTATATTTTAAAGTAGAGGTTTAAAGCCAGTTACTGTTCTATAATACCCAACTTATTCTAGTATATAATTATGATTTCTTAGTCTGTTATACATAATTAAACAAGATATATATATATATATATATATATATATATATATGTTTATAGAAGTATATCAAGTAAATAAAGTAAATAAAGTCTTCATCATAAAATGATTTTAAATAAAACACTTTATAAACACCCTGTATCAAAAGTTACAAAGAAGATTGTGAAAGTTCTCTTACCTTTGAGTCTCGTTTGGTAGATGAGAACTTTTTGTAATATCCAAAGTATTAAGTCTCTACTCTGGCTGACTGCGTGAACTCTTGTGTCTTGCTCAGAGAAGTTAGTGTTTCTTTACTTCGCCTGCTGAAGTTCTCTGTTATTTGTAGTGGCCTCCTAGTCATGTTCTAGTTTAGCTCCGCCCTCACTAGGGTTCCAGTAAGGGTAGGTTGTCAGTAATACTATTCCTGGTACTACAAATGCTCTTCCCCTCCCCCTCTCTGCTCTTCCAGATCTGCCGCCTTACTGTAAACGTATTCCCTAACACAACACCTCCCTATTGTTCATGAACAGATATCAGCGCCTAGCAACCGTTCTATATTACGAATTTAAATCGCTTCTTCAGGAACAAATTCGCTAACGTGATATGACGCGTCTTAAACGATGATTTACACCGGTGTCTGTTAAACTAATAGGCTGTAGTTTATACCAAACTTATGGTATCTGACAAGTTTGTGCCCAGAAACATGACTACTGTGAATAAAATTCCACTCGTCAGCTCTGACATGATTGATTTGACTTTCCTGTTAGTCATGATAATACACAAGCTTATCCACAAGAAGGCGCTAATGTGATCGGTTTATGTTTGTCAAACTTTTATTAGCGGATACTGTAACTAACAACAGTAAAGTAGTACAAAGCACACGTTATATTTTAGCTCATGAACTTGTAAACCAAACTTGTATTTTAAAACAGTCTTATTCAGAATAAGCTTTATTTGTTAAGTGTGCTCAAACACAAAAGGAATGTTGTGGTTTCCAGGAACTCAGGGTACTTGCATGCATACATAATCTGTTGGCATAAAAATAAAACAAGTAACGTTAGAATAAAACATAAATACAATAATAAGCAAGAACCACAAGACTTGTAGAGAAGTGCACATGATTTACTGTATAGTGTTAGTGTTAGTCTTGTGTTTACACAATGTGCATCTGTTTACATAAAATGTAGCTAGATATAATAACATGTGGCAATGGGCCAGGGTCTGTATTTTTAAAACTGAACTGAGATTTATACATGTATGGATGATATATGGTTTGTTAGGATATGACAATATTTGGCTGATATACACCTATTTGAAAATCTGAAATCTGAGGGTGCAAAAAAATCTAAATACTGAGAAAATCGCCTTTAACGTTGTCCAACTTAAGTTCTTAGCAATGCATATTACTAATCTAAAATTAGGTTTTGATATTTTTTACGGTAGGAAATGTGCAAAATATCTTAATGGAACATGGATATTTACTTAATATCCTAATGATATTTGGCATAAAAGGAAAATCAATCATTTTGACCCATATGATGTATTTTGGCTATTGCTACAAATATACAAATGCTACTTAAGACTGGTTTTGTGGTCCAGGATCACGTATATAACCATAATGGTTACAATAAATAAATAAATAGATAAATAAATAATAAAAGATTAGGAAATTCAGTGCCTCTGTTTCTAAAGAAATCTGTTGCATTTTTTCTGAAAATGCATTTCCACAGTTCCCAAAAATCATTATAAGATTTTTGTCAAAGTCATCTTAACTAATCTATTTTAACAAAGTCACTAGTCAGGAGAAAACAACACGGAATGGCATGTGAACAGTGAAGCTCATTTACTGAAAAGGCTGACTCTCTTTGTCATGATGTCTTCAGGCAGAAATGCAAGCTAAAATTACCATGGAAATAAGGGTAGTCTGACTGGCCGAGAAAAAGGAACAGAAACATGGGTCGCGTTAGAAACTGGACAAAATATAGCTGTGCTGTAAGTACTGACTGCTGGTCAGTTTTCCATTTGACCACTCACTCAAAACTGGCCTGGACTTTCCGCAGCTTTCTTAGGAGTTTTGCATAACAAGGAATGATGTCACAGTTCTTATTTAAAAGCACATACAACAGAAACACATTATCGTTATCATTAGTATCATCTTCATAAGAAGGTTTCCTTGTTTCAGTTTTTCCTGCTAACCCACATACAAATACCTTCAACAAACTGTCTGTATTTCTTGGCTGCGTCCTCTGTTGACACATGGGAATGGCAGCTCATCACAAAACAAGTGACTACCTTGGGAATAATATGTTAATATCTCAGTGCACTTACCAGATAGCATTTGCCCAGAGTAAACATGTAATGTTGATAATTGGTATAAGATCCAGGAAGAGTTTTTTTATTGTATTTAAACTAGAGGACTGAAGCTGAGCTGCCCTTTATCAAGTTGTATCCTGTAAAACAATTGCAGAATGGAGAAAATATATGGGTCAAGAAAGATAAAAGTTGAATAAAAGACTAGAGCCAAACAATTTCATGCTGGATTTATTACACATTTGTGCGAAATGGTTTGGTCATTACTAGGAATTTCGCATTAAGGAAGAAATGTCCTCTTTCTGATTCATCACACTTGCTCTGGAAATCTTCTGTTTTCTGTTCTGCTTCCAGGTTTCCTCCTTCTGCAATTTCACAAAGGGAGGTGTAATTGCTGTGCAATTTGTAAACTATCCATAGATTGTTTTTACAAAAAGCCCAATGCTGCACTCCTTTCACCCGAAGCTTCAACGGTTACCTCACTATAAAACAATCAGGCTGCAGTCAAGCCTCGTTGGTTTACTTCCTTCTGGAATATTGCAGTTGTTCACTCCTCTTCCCATCTTTGTGTACTCTGTAATCACATTTTGGGAAGCTGTTTCTATCTTCCAAGATATACAAAGTGGATACACTCTTAAAAATAAAGGTGCTTTAAAAGGTTCTTCACAGCAATGCTGTAGAAGAATCACTTTTGGCTCCACAAAGAACCATTCATCTCTTTCTTACCTTTTTATAATCTGAAGAAAATTATTTTGCCACAAAGAACCTTTTGTGAAACAGAAAGGCTCTTCAGACGTTAAATGTGTTTTATTAAACTATTTAGACAAAAATATATATATAGTTATTTTATTTTTGTGTGAAACCAGGCCTTTATTTTATATCTCCATATGTATTCATATGTTTTTTTTTATTGTTCATATGGTAGGGTGACCATACGTCCTCTTTTCCCCGGACATGTCTCTTTTTGGAAAAAATGCATCGGGCCGGGATTCCTAACTTGCCCAAAATGTCCGGGATTCAGCTTTTGCTTTCCACAGTCACCATTCATTGTGTGTTTTTTGTAGTAAAGCGTTATTCCACTCCCGCAAATGTTCTAACATTGAATATAATCATGGAATCGCTATCAATATGCAGACTAGGCTATTTAAATCGCTTTGGAGGCAGCTCGTGTTGGATGTGAGGTTGCCAATTCCTCATTTTTTTCCACGGAATTGGGTTGATTTTAAACTGCTGCAGTGGGTTGATTTTCTCCCGTGGGTTAAAAGTTTGAAATATTGCATAAATCCCAATCAGGCTGCAGTCAAGCCTCGTCGGTTTACTTCCTTCTGGAATATTGCAGTTGTTCACTCCTCTTCCCATCTTTGTGTACTCTGTAATCACATTTTGGGAAGCTGTTTCTATCTTCCAAGATATACAAAGTGGATACACTCTTAAAAATAAAGGTGCTTTAAAAGGTTTTTCACAGCAGTGCCGTAGAAGAACAATTTTTTCACCATTTTTCAACAATGTTTTTTTGAATAACCATCTCTTTCTTACCTTTTTTAATCTGAAGAACCTTCTTTCGCCAAAAAAAGAACCTTTTGTGAAACAGAAAGTTTCTTCAGATGTTAAAGGTTCTTTATGAACCATTTAGACAAAAAATTATTGAAAAAAAATGTATTTTATTTTTGCCATTTAAAGCAGCATACAATTTACATACAGTATGTGACTGTGGACCACAAAACCATTTTTGGAAATTGAGATTTATACATCACCTGAAAGCTTTCCATTGATGTAAGGTTTGTTATGATAGGACATTATTTGGTTAAGATACAACTATTTGAAAATGGAATCTGAGGGTGCAAAAAAAAAAAAAAAAAAAAATCGCCTTTTTATTTGTCCAAATTAAGTTCCAACAATGCATATTATTACGTTTTGATACATTTACTGTAGGAAATTTTAAAAATATCTTAATGGAACATTATCTTTACTTAATATCCTAATGTTTTTTGGCATAAAAGAAAAATCTATCATTTTGACCTACACAATGTATTTTTGGCTATTGCTACAAATGACTTATGACTTTTACCCCTGTTTTCACAGAAAAGGCTTAAGCCTAGTTCTAGACTAAATTGAGCTGTTTCAACTGAAAGAGACTTACTCAGACTGACCTAAAATGTATCTTTTTGTCTCAAGATGCACATCAGTGATGTTTTTTTGACTTACATATTGAACAATGGCCTCATCTTGACTTAGTCTAAGCCCTGTATGTGAAACGAGGCCTTTATTTTATATCTCCATATGTATTCATATGTTTTTTTTTTTTTTTAAATGTTTATATGATAGGGTGAACATACATCCTCTTTTTCCCGGACATGTCTCTTTTTGGAAAAAATGCATCAGGCCGGGATTCCTAACTTGCCCAAAATGTCCGGGATTCGGCTTTTGCTTTCTACAGTCGCCATTCATTGTGTGTGTGTGTGTGTGTTTTTTTTTTTTTTTTTTTTTTTTTTTTTTTATTAAAGCCTAGCTGTTTTCTTAATCATTCCTGCAAATGTTCTAATATTGAATATAATTTTCTCATATCACAGAGTCGTTTTCAATATGTAGGTTATTTAATTTGCTTTGGATGCAGCTTGTGTTGGATGTGAGGTTGCCAATTCCGCATTTTTTCCACGAAATTGGGTTTATTTTAAACTGTTGCCGTGGGCTGATTTTCTCCAATGGGTTAAAGGTTTGAAATATTGCATAAATTCCATTTGACAGAAATGCTTGTATTAAAACATTTTGCATTCTACCTGTGATGATAAAACTGTGGTAGATATTAATTTTGTGAAGGATGGCCACTGTGGTAGGAAGCTTTTTAGCTGTGTTTATAATCAGTCTGCATAATGGTGACTGTAAAATATGTAGATTTGGTATGGAAATGATATATTTAGATACCAAAACTAGGTACTAATACCCCCAACCCCCCACGTCCTCTTTTTTTGAAAACTAAAATATGGTCACCCTATCATATTACTTTAAGCACCTCACAATGGTCAGTGTGTTTGCTGAAATCAGCTGAAAATCTAAGACAGTTCTACTACAACCATTATAATTCATTAAACAGAAGCTAGCTGAATAAAACCTAAATAAATGTAGTCAGTTATGTCCATACATTCACTGTGTGCAGAAACAAACTCCACCACTAATTTTACATTTACTGCAATCTCTTGTTAGGATTTCTATCCCTAAAAATGAACCCTCATCATGTAATTATATTATGGCAATAACAGCGATTTTATGGCATGTATAGTGAAATAATGGCTCAAATAACGTGACTTATTTCCTTGTTTCAGAAGTGTAGCCAGCTCCCTGCAGGCAAATGAGATTTCCCAACAATGGTTGTTTCCTTTAAGCATAGTGCACATTGGCAACATTTTATATGTATTTGTATGTTGTATGTATGTATTTTATATGTATTTATTTCAGTTCAGTTCTTTAAATTATTTAGTCCTACAATCAAGATTAGTAAAATGTTATACAAGGGAACTTGATAAGCATTTTCACTTCTGTCTTGATAAGATCGCAATGATGTTTCCTGTAGACCATCTGTGTTTCATCATGATTCATATCAGGGGGAAAACATTTTCTATGGTATAGTGGTAAGGATCTGAGCTTCGTATTCAAAGAAAAGCCTGGTTCATTTAAGCCATGTGATTTCTGATGATGTGATGCTTTCACTGCCATGCAAAAAATGCTTTTCTCACTTAGATTTTTTTTGTCTCGTTTCCAGCCCAAATATCTAAACATTCTTGAATCAAGAAGGATTGTCTAGACAAGCAAAAATGATTGTCTTGTTTTCAGAAGAAAAGAGTTTTTTAGATATTTTGGCTGGAAACGAGACAAAAAATCTAAGTAAGAAAAGCATTTTTGCAGTGTGTGGATGTAAAAGAAGACTGTGGCAAAAGCTCACAGCACAACGGCAGACACCTGGGCTGGAAAAGAAAACACACCTACACAAGAGCGTCTGTAATTGTGTGATGAACCCACACTATTTGTTAACCAACGTACAGTATTATTTGAACAAGATAATGGTTGTCTTTACTGTAAGGAAATATGGCATGCAGAGAATGCTTGTCATTTTCCTCATTTCCTGTTGGAAAAAGAGGAAGAAGATTTCCTTTGGAAAGGAACGTTTTTCATTTGTTTACGAAATTTGTTTAGCAAATTAAAGTCTACTATAGAAATGAGAAAGGAAAATATAGTCAATATAACATTAATAATTTACGCTCAATAGTACAGTATGTCAACATTGGCTTTTCTGTCAAGAAATAATGCTTTCTGTTAACCCAGGCTTATTTCTGGACTGTAATAAACATATACATTGAATATATAACATTATAAGTTAAGACATTAAAATTGTGCATGCAATGAGTGTGAGTATGTTTCAGTTTATAAATTATATTAAATCAGGTTTATATATATATATATATATATATATATATATATATATTAATGTGGAAATTTTACTGTAAGAGTTGTGTGTTTAGGAGTAGGATAAATTAATTTACAGTTTGTACAGTAAAAAAAAAAAAATGTTTTATTTAGTGAAAAATAAAACATGTTTGTGTACCAAAAATTACCCATCTAATTCTGGGGGACATCCTCATTAGTAGAAATGATATCAAATTTGTAAAAAAAATTATATAAAAATATTAAAAAGCTGAATATTTTCTGTTGGTGTTAGGGTTGTAGGTTACCGAGTTTATAACTAGCTGTATCATATTTATAGCTGTAATAATTTACTAGCTGCAATAATTACAACAATAGCTAACTAAATAGAGACTTCATTGATTTAAAAAGAGTGTGTGTGTGTGTGTGTGTGTGTGTGTATACACTAAAACAATGCTGGGTTACTGTTTTAACTCAAATGCTGGGTTTAGCCTTTTGGGTCATTTTATTGGGTTATTTTTCATATTTTTATGAACCCCCTCAAATATCTACCCAGCACTGGCTCAGTGTAACCCAATGCCAAACTGGTTAAAACTGGATACATTTGTGACCCTGGACCATAAAATCTTAAGTCATAAGTAGCGTGGTTATGTTTGTAGCAATAGCCAAAAATACACTGAATGGGTCAAAATGATTGCTTTTTCTTTTTTTGCCAAAAATCATTAGGATATTAAATAAAGATCATGTTCCATGAAGATATTTTGTAAATTTCCTATTGTAAATATATCAAAACGTAATTTTTGATTAATAATATGTACTGCTAAGAACATATTTTCTCAATATTTAGAATTTTTCTCATCTCAAATTCCAGATTTTCACATAGTTGTATCTCGGCTAAATGTTGTCCTATCCTAACAAACCGTATAGCTTATTTATTCAGTATAAATCTCAATATAAATCTCGTTATATAACGCTTTAAATTACAGCCCGCAAAGAACTATGTAAGTATGCTGAACTTACAGCGTACTTATAAAGAACGTACGTGTAGGTATAAGGGAACAATATGTTAAGTTCGGGTAATAAGGGGGTAATAAGACTGATAATTAACCTGCAAAGAACTATGTAAGTATAAAGCATTTACGGTGTACTTACTGTGTAATTATAAAGAATGTACGTGTAGGTATAAGGGAACAATATGTTACGTTCGGGTAATAAGGGGGTAATAAAACTGACAATTAACCCGCAAAGACCTATGTAAGTAAACTGAAGTTACACCGTAACTTTGTTGTAATTACAGTATACCTATTTAATACATCCATGTAGGTATAAGGGAATAGCATGCGATATTTGGGAAATAACGGGGGTAATAACCTGTGAATTTTTTTTTTTTTTATTATACTGTAGCCTATCATTTATAACTAGGCTATTTAAAACTAAGGGCTACTATAATTAGGCTACATCGTATGGTACAGTGTACTGTATATGGCCTAAACAACAGTCTTATGTTGTGAATATGATTTAAAAAGACGATGTACTTTTCATAATTTTATATTAATGTTTTTTACAGGCCTAGATAGACTATTTCTTATAGCGTAGCTACATATTTAATATTAAAGGATACAAGAGGGTAATCAATAAGCTTTCATAAGGTAAGGAGACATGTGAATGATAAATTATAAACTCAACTCATTTCACTGGATGTCTAGTTTTGTTGTGAAATCTCCATCATGTATCCTTTAATATTAAATATGTAGCTACGCTATAAGAAATAGTCTATCTAGGCCTGTAAAAAACATTAATATAAAATTATGAAAAGTACATCGTCTTTTTAAATCATATTCACAACATAAGACTGTTGTTTAGGCCATATACAGTACACTGTACCATACGATGTAGCCTAATTATAGTAGCCCTTAGTTTTAAATAGCCTAGTTATAAATGATAGGCTACAGTATAATAAAAAAAAAAAATCACAGGTTATTACCCCCGTTATTTCCCAAATATCGCATGCTATTCCCTTATACCTACATGGATGTATTAAATAGGTATACTGTAATTACAACAAAGTTACGGTGTAACTTCAGTTTACTTACATAGGTCTTTGCGGGTTAATTGTCAGTTTTATTACCCCCTTATTACCCGAACGTAACATATTGTTCCCTTATACCTACACGTACGTTCTTTATAATTACACAGTAAGTACACCGTAAATTCTTTATACTTACATAGTTCTTTGCAGGTTAATTATCAGTCTTATTACCCCCTTATTACCCGAACTTAACATATTGTTCCCTTATACCTACACGTACGTTCTTTATAAGTACGCTGTAAGTTCAGCATACTTACATAGTTCTTTGCGGGCTGTAATTTAAAGCGTTACCAAAACCCCTTATAACTGGTTTTGTGTCACATTTGTCAGCGGTCATTTTGTGTTTTGTTGACAGGAAACTTGGATGAAACTATGGTATGTATTACATTGTATTCCAATTAAATTATTACTGTATAAATAGAAAAACATCTGTAGTCTTAAATTTTCCAGCTTGGAACGTTAGCGAAGGACAAAAGCGAACACTGTGTCGGCGCCACCATGAAAGTTTCAACTCCTGACAAATGAATGCGCGACCAGTGCTGAAACATGACACAATTTCATTATTATGTGTGACAAAGTTTCTGTGCACCCCACTGATACAATAGGCTACCTGATCTCATGACTAAAAAAATCCTGTGGGAACTTTTCTCAAGACGTAAAATACGTACCAATAGGTACATGTCACTGGAGTTTCCAATTGAAATGAACACCATAGACGGAAAAACAGCAAGTCGGCTTGGAAATAAACTTAGGATGTGGAATCTTTGGGTACAAATCCCATGAAAAACATGAATCACGATAAAAGAGATGAAAGATCAGAGATCGAAAAACAAGCTAAAACGACATGCTCGCGATTGCGTTTTTACCTCAGATCTGCTTTTGTTCATTTTATCGGGTAGGTTTAGGTGTAATGTAGATGGTACATTATTTTAAAACATCACAGAGTTATAGAGTTATAGCGCCACTTAACGGACATTTCAAACCAACGTCACATAAAACATACCATATACATGTTCATCTGTTCCAGAGGAATACTCTTTTAGTTTGACGGGTTGAAACTTACATTTCTGACAGACAAGTTGGCATGAGGTAAAGCTGTTTTTGATGTAACTTTTCAAACATACAGTCATGGCCAAAAATATCGGCACCCTTGCAATTCTGTCAGAAAATGCAACACTTCTCTCAGAAAATTGTTCCAATTGCAAATGTTTGGTAATCACATGCTTATTGTTTTTGTTTGCACTGGAACAACACACACACAAAAAAAACAGATGAAAAGTCAAACTTGATATAATCCACCAAAGGTCATGGGTCTTCCAGCAGGACAATGACCTGAAACATACTTCAAAAATCACTCACAAATGGTTACAAACAAAGCACTGGGGAGTTCTGAAATGGCCAGCAATGAGTCCATAGAACACCTGTGGAGAGATCTCAAAACAGCAGTTGGGAGAAGGCATCCTTCAAATCTGAATGACCTGCAGCAGTTTGCAAAAGAAGAGTGGTCCAAATTTCCAGTAGAGAGGTGTAAGAAACTCATTCATGGTTACAGGAAGCAATTGATTTCAGCAGTTTTTTCCAAAGAAGTTGCTACCAAATATTAAGTTAAGGGTGCCAATCATTTTGTCTAGTGAATTTTTTGGGTTCTGTGTGGAATTGTAGCAGATTTGACTTTTCTTGTCTGTTTGTGTGTGTGTGTGTGTTGTTCAGATCTTTACTCCAATTTTCTGAGAGAAGGGTTGCATTTTCTGACAGAACTGCAAGGGTGCTGATATTTTTGGCCATGACTGTAAGTCATGAATATAAATCATTTAATGAACTGGAACAGCCCACTGATAGCAGTTTTCTTCCCACAGATTCCCACTGGCTACTCTTGCTGCTCCTAAAACCTTTACTGAATGTTTTTGAAGATTTTATGATTGTAAAAGACTGACTTGACATTGAATTAATATATATATATATATATATATATATATATATATATATATATATATGGTATGTGAATTGTTGCCAAATAACCCAGTAATGGTTTTTACCCAGCATTTTTTTTTTTTTTTGGAGTGTATAACTATTGTATTTAACCAAATTTTGGGGACAAATTTGAGCCCAAAAGTGAGATAAACCTGACAACATTTTCAAAGAACTCCTTTCAGATACATCCTCATTAGTAAAAATGTTTTAGAAATGTTGAAAAAATTAAAGTAGCCTATGAAACAGAGACATTCACACAGCTGTGCAGTAAAAGTGCACATTTTGTGACAATAAACAAGCCTCAATTTGCTATAGAATTAGCTTAGCAATATGCTAATGCCAAACAACTGATTGTGAGACTTAAGCATCGCTCTGTGAATGACACAGAGAGTAAACTGCATGGCAGTTCACTGGGTTTATGGCAGACCCTGGTGGTCTGAAACTCTCTGCTCCATCTCAGAAGAGCAACTGCTCCCTGTCTAGACTGTCTCTGATCTTCTTCTCATTCCATGGTTTCTGCCTGCTCACTGCACTTCCTCCATTTTTCAGCCCAGTGAGAACAGTAGAGCAGTGTTCAACAAGAAGGCATGCGTTTGACCGTTACCCACTTCAGCCTGCGCTCACAGGGAACAGATTCCTCTGTCTGTCTGTTCACCTTCAGGCCAGCACAGCTTTTTGATTCTCATGAATATCTCTTGACCCCAAATACCAGAGAGCTGAAGCAGGCTGAGGCATGTTATCTTGTGCCACTTCCTTGTTGTTCCCTTGATTTGAAAAAGAGCTTGGCCAACAGGAAGCTTCGCTGAAAGCACGCCAAGTCTCTTAAGTCACAAGGGTTCTAGAGAAAGAGAACAATCTGTTCCAACAATTCCAACCCCAAACAATCTGTTCGGCCTGTCCGTGACCTTAGAGTTGAGAGAAAAGGCATTTGTTGAGTTTAAAGTCTTAAAGGAATAGTTTTTTAACATACATTTAACAAAATCAATGTAGATACAGCTATGAGTAAGAATTGGTAGGTTGATTGTCCCAAAAAAGTATAACTTTGGAATGTTCTAAAGTTCTACCAGTTTGCAATTGGTAAAACAGACATTGTTTGTTTAACTTCTATCTATGGTAAATCTTCACAAAAATGTGTTTACATATTTTTACCAAGGTTAACCAAATCTGCATGATCATAACAGAAGTTGAATGAAAGAAACATATCGAAAAATGATTTTACACAATGTTAAACGGGGATACCAGAATCATTTGCAAGTAATAGGGGTCAGTTTTTTTTTTTTTTTTTTCAAATAAAGATTTAAACATCATCTGAAAGCTGTTAATGTGATGTATGGTTTGTTAGCATAAGACAATGTTTGGCTGAGATACAACTACTTGAAAATCTGGAATCTGAGGGTGCAGAAAAAAAAAAAAAAAAAGAAATATTGAGAAAATCGCCTTTAAAGTTGTCCAAATGAAGTTCTTAGCAATACTAAAAAGCTATTGCTAATCAAAAATTAAGTTTTTATATATTTACAGTAGGAGATTTACAAAATATCTTCATGGAACCTGATCTTTACTTAATATGCCACACTGTAAAAAACTATTTGTTGAGTCAACTTAAAATTATTTGTTACCTGGCTGCCTTAAAATTTTAAGTTAACTCAAAAAAAGTTTAGTCAACTTGAAATGTTACGTTTTACTAAATGACAACTTATTAAATTTTAAGGCAGCCGAACAAACGCAGTTCTTAAGTATAACAAACATTTTTTTAGTTTAGTCAACTTTAGTACAACTTGAATAAACATATTTGAGTTGACTTAATTAAAATTTTTAAGGCAGCAGTTTAATAAATTCTTTTAATTTGACTCAACAAATTGTGTTTTTTGTATTTTACAGTGCAGTGACTGGTTTTGTGGTTCAGGGTTACATTATTTTATGTTTTAAAAAATAATGAAATAAACTAATGTAAATTCTTAAACAAAAATACAAGCTATAGTCACAAACCCTTACTGGTTTAACTTGAAACCTCACATTATTACTTATTCTAATGTTGAATTTTAACCAGGCAATCCTTTTTACAACGTTGTATGTTTTATTGACTTCCCAAAAGTCATCAGGCATTTCGCTCAATTATAATTTGGTTTTATTGGCTTTAATGGTTCTCCATTAACTTGCAGTTATGCAGGTTTGTAGGTTTGTAGGTTACGCTTATTTAAGCAATAGTTAATGTAGGTCAAAACAAAGCAATCAATTTTGCCATTAAGTCATTTCTCATGATAAACAAAGTATAGTTGTGTTTAAAATAACCTGGGGCTGCAATAAGGAAGAAAGATGCCAATGAACTTTAGCATCTAATTCCTTCCAGGATTCAGGAGGTTAGGTTTTGCCAGGTTAACCCCAAAATGCTTTGTCTTCTGTTTTACTATTTGTGACCCTGGGCCACAAAACCATTCATAATCATCTGCAAGCTTTGAAAATTTGAAAATCTAGAATCTGAGGGTGAATCGCCTTTAAAGTTGTCTTAAAATGTTCTTAGCGGTGTATACTACTTATTAAAATGTAAGTTTTGATATATTTATGGTAGGAAATTTACAAAATATATTTATGGAATATGATCTTTACTTAGTATTCTAATGATTTTTGGCATAAAAGAAAAGTCGATAATTTCGACCCATGCAATATATTGCTAAAATAAATAAATATAGCTGTGCTACTTACGACTGGTTTTGTGGTCAAAGGGTCACATTTTATGCCACCAAAAAGTAAACATAGCCTATATTTTGATGAATGTGAAGGCTAACGACTAGCTCTCTCCAGGTATTGTGTTGTGAACACAGTCTTTTTATTGTCCTGGGTTTCCAAGAAACTCTGGCTGCATCTTTATTGTTATTCCCACAATGCATCCAGTGTAGAATGAAACACAGCCACTCTTGTGAGTTCAGCCTACAATAATATCTCTACATCAGCCTCTGTGTGTGTGAGAGATCCACTGTTCCTGAATCAGGCAGGAGTGTGTGAGAGCGAGAGGGAGAGCGGGAGGAGCGCCGCTCTTCTGGGAAACAGGCTGCAGTTAATTGGCGGCCTGTGAGTTCGCACATGGATCTATTTAGGAGAGGGGACGAGGAATCCCGCAAGTTGACATATCTGTCCCCACTCCAGCATGAGACGTGAAATTCATACTAGATTCACAGCAGCTGCTGCCAAGGGGCATCGAGCTGCTCGGCATTTCCAGTATGCTGGCATGAAATAATGTGTGTTGGCTGCTCTTTAGTTTCCCATTCCTGTACAAGGAAACCCTCACACTGAGTTTGGTGGCTGATGATGCATTTGAATGTGGGCAGGATATACCGCATGTACTCCATTAGTGCTGCTGCCTGTTAAGTGAAGCATCACTGTTACAGTAACATGTTAACATTACCCAGTGGGAAACTGATGTTGAAAATACAGGTCCTTCTCAAAAAATTAGCATATTGTGATAAAGTTCATTATTTTCTGTAATGTACTGATAAACATTAGACTTTCATATATTTTAGATTCATTACACACAACTGAAGTAGTTCAAGCCTTTTTTTTGTTTTAATATTGATGATTTTGGCATACAGCTCATGAAAACCCAAAATTCCTATCTCAAAAAATTAGCATATTTCATCCGACCAATAAAAGAAAAGTGTTTTTAATACAAAAAAAGTCAACCTTCAAATAATTATGTTCAGTTATGCACTCAATACTTGGTCGGGAATCCTTTTGCAGACATGACTGCTTCAATGCTGCGTGGCATGGAGGCAATCAGCCTGTGGCACTGCTGAGGTGTTATGGAGGCCCAGGATGCTTCGATAGCGGCCTTAAGCTCATCCAGAGTGTTGGGTCTTGCGTCTCTCAACTTTCTCTTCACAATATCCCACAGATTCTCTATGGGGTTCAGGTCAGGAGAGTTGGCAGGCCAATTGAGCACAGTAATACCATGGTCAGTAAACCATTTACCAGTGGGTTTGGCACTGTGAGCAGGTGCCAGGTCGTGCTGAAAAATGAAATCTTCATCTCCATAAAGCTTTTCAGCAGATGGAAGCATGAAGTGCTCCAAAATCTCCTGATAGCTAGCTGCATTGACCCTGCCCTTGATAAAACACAGTGGACCAACACCAGCAGCTGACATGGCACCCCAGACCATCACTGACTGTGGGTACTTGACACTGGACTTCAGTCATTTTGGCATTTCCCTCTCCCCAGTCTTCCTCCAGACTCTGGCACCTTGATTTCCGAATGACATGCAAAATTTGCTTTCATCCGAAAAAAGTACTTTGGACCACTGAGCAACAGTCCAGTGCTGCTTCTCTGTAGCCCAGGTCAGGCACTTCTGCCACTGTTTCTGGTTCAAAAATGGCTTGACCTGGGGAATGCGGCACCTGTAGCCCATTTCCTGCACACGCCTGTACACGGTGGCTCTGGATGTTTCTACTCCAGACTCAGTCCACTGCTTCCGCAGGTCCCCCTCTCGTTGTGCAGCGTTTTCTGCCACACTTTTTCCTTCCCACAGACTTCCCACTGAGGTGCCTTGATACAGCACTCTGGGAACAGCCTATTCGTTCAGAAATTTCTTTCTGTGTCTTACCCTCTTGCTTGAGGGTGTCAATGATGGCCTTCTGGACAGCAGTCAGGTCGGCAGTCTTACCCATGATTGCGGTTTTGAGTAATGAACCAGGCTGGGAGTTTTTAAAAGCCTCAGGAATCTTTTGCAGGTGTTTAGAGTTAATTAGTTGATTCAGATGATTAGGTTAATAGCTCGTTTAGAGAACCTTTTCATGATATGCTAATTTTTTGAGATAGGAATTTTGGGTTTTCATGAGCTGTATGCCAAAAAATATTAAAACAAAAAAAAGGCTTGAACTACTTCAGTTGTGTGTAATGAATCTAAAATATATGAAAGTCTAATGTTTATCAGTACATTACAGAAAATAATGAACTTTATCACAATATGCTAATTTTTTGAGAAGGACCTGTATATCAGTTTGATGTCAAAAAAACAGGTCAGATATGCAACTCAAACTGACGTCAAAAAAAAATTATTTTATGCAAGTTGAAAGTCGAACAGCAAATTGGTCATAAGGTGTCCGTTGGGTAGTTCATTAGCTAACATAAACTTGCAGTGAACTTACACTGCTGTTCAAAAATCTTCAATGTTGTTTAAAGAAGTTGCCTCATCAAGCCTGCATTTATTTGATTAAAAAAATACAGTAAAAATTGTAATATTATGAAATATTATTGCAATTTAAAATAACTTTTTTCTATTCTAACATACTTTAAATTGCATTTTATTCCTGTGAATTTTCAGCATCATTATGCCAGTCTTCAGTGTTACATGATACTATATATATTAGCCCCCCTGTGAAATTTTACTCTTTTTTTTAGAATATTCCCCTATTATTTTTTTCTTCTAGAGAAAGTCTAATTTTTTTTGGTTGCTTGGATAAAAGAATTAAAAAACAAACAAATAAAAAAACTGCTAAGGTCAATATTATTAGCCCACTTAAGAAATTATTAGTTTGATTAGCTTTAGAACAAACCACTGTTGTCCAATGACTTGCCAAATTAACCTAATTTGCCTGATTACCTTATTAACCTAGTTAAGCCTTTAAATTGCTCTTTAAGACGAGGATTAGTATCTTGCGAAACAACTAGTAAAATAATATGCACTGTCATCATGGCAAAGACAAAAGAAATTAGTTTGGACTTGAGAGAAAGAACTGTTAATGCTCATAAGGATGGAGAAGGACACACACATTTATCAAAGTGTTTTCAAGTGTCAAGAACTGCAGTGAGATGCATTATCAAGAAGTTTAAACAGACCAACACAGTGGAGAACACGACGGGCAGAGGCAGGAAGCGAAAGATTTAAAAATTTTGGAAAGAAAACTAGTGAGAGAGGTTTCTAAAGACCCAAGAACAACTGCCAAGACACTAGTAAATGACCTAGTCAAGTCTGGAATTGATGTCTCAACGAAGACAGTCACTACAGCCCTGCACAGGAATGAACTGCGAGGTTGCCGACCAAGAAAGACTCCACTTCTGAAGAAGAGACACTCCCAAGCTAGAATGAAGTTTGCTAAGGACAACCTGGGGGAATGTGATGCATACTGGAAACGTGTCCTTTGGTCAGATGAGACAAAACTAGAGCTTTTTGGCCATAGAGATGTTGCCTGTGTTTAGAGAAAGAAGGGAGAGGCATTCAACCCCAAGAACACCGTTTCCACAATGAAACATGGTGGTGGGAGTATAATGCTGTGGGGATGTTTCAGTGCGTTTGGAACTGGGAATCTCGTCAGGGTTTAAGGAAACATGAAAAAGGATAACTATAAGAAGATTTTGAAAGACAACCTCAGACAGTTTGCAAGAAAACTTGGTTTGGATCGACATTTTGTCTTACAGCATGATAACGACCCAAAGCATACCTCACTTCTGGTGAAGAAATACCTTCAAATGAATGTACTTGACTGGCCTGCACAAAGCCCAGACTTGAATCCAATAGAAAAACTGTGGAGCACACTAAAGTCCAGAGTTTGTGCCAGAAGACCAACAAATCTGGAGGAGCTTGAGAGAGGAGCTTGCTAAGGAAGAATGGGCTGTCATTTCTCAGGAGACATGCTTGAAACTTGTTGAGAACTACAGCAAATGACTAAAGGCTGTTATCAAGCAAAAGGGATACACTATTGACTAAAATCAGAGGGCTAATAATTTTGACCAGTAGACTTTTTAAAATTATTGGTTATACATTTATTTCTATTTGTATTACAAACCCTAAAAGCTTCCTGAATAAAGTATTATGTTTAAAAATGCAGTGTTGATAAAATCGTCTTTCTGTTAAACAACACTTGGGAGTTATTTGAAAAATAATGTATAAATATTTTATAAGGGGCTAATAATTTTGTCTTCAACTGTATATATGGGTCATTGATATAAGGATTTTCGACAGGCAAATTTTAAAATACATCATGTGATGCGACCATCATTTATATTCAAATTAATTAATTTCCTTAACATGCTTAACATTTTTATTTAGATGTTCTCAGTAATTAAAGTGTTTAGAAACAAAGTATCTGAACTTCTTTTGCGTTTTTGTAAATAATGATCTCATATTTTTGTTCTATAATTTCAAAGTTGCCTTTTTAAATGAAGTTCAGCCACAGAACTTAGATAACTTATTTTTCAATTAATACAGTTATTGATATTATTGGTCGCACCACATGATGAGTGGTCGCTCCAAATGACTTGACCTTGAAAAATTGTGTACATTTTTAGAATAAAAGTTAAAATTAGACCCCTTCAGATGTTCATTCATGTATATTTTGTGCTATATCTAGTAAGAGATGATGGGTTCACATACCGCTTGAACTGAGGTGCTACAGCAAATCTGTCAGGACACATTAAAGAGCCACAAAATTTGTTGTTTGAATTTCTTTTAAAAAAATGCCTAAATTTGAACTCTGAGAATTGTTTAATAACCTGCTGTGTCTTGTTTGTCTTCATGTTTTCAGTGTCTTCTCTGCCGGTGATGTATTTTTTACTGCATGGGGAGATGATGTGTGGCATAAAAGTGCCATGGTTTTTTGGACATAGCAACAGTAATGTCTTTCTTACATTACAAAATTACATCTGGATTTTGTGCCAAACTAAAATTACATGCACCAAATTATTCTTTTTTTGCATCTTTTCTCATATTGTACAAAGATTAAACATAAACTGTCTTAAATGACCAAAACTGCATAAAAATCTATTCCAAATGACACTAAAATACATTATTTTATGTATGCAAAACATTAATTGAATATAAAAGTATAAAAAATGCCAATCTGGGACATATATCTGTAATAGAAAACATTCTGCAGTGGTCGCACCACATGATATCTAGTCGCACCACATGTTATTTCAAATTCGGTCAAAATTTCCAAGCACAGAACTGGTCACCTTAATAAAACAAGCTAGGTTCCCATGAAAGGTCACTATGAAATTTATAATGAAAATAAATACTTATACGTAGAAATATATTAATTTTCTTTGTTATTTTGAGGTCATACCACATGATATCCAAATTTGGTACCTACATACCAGCCATTAAAAAGGTTATTTTTTTGCCATATTTGAAAGAGAGTTACAAACCTGCTTGATGCATCTATGGGTCCTTGGCAAATTTGTATATGATGAAAAGTCCTATCTTTGAATGAATTGCAATATAAAAGTACAAAAATGGTAGTTTCTTGATGGTCGCACCACAAGAAACAAATGCTTTGCAATTTTATACAGGATTACAAAACACTTTGGAAAACATGCCAACTAGTGCAAAAAAAATCATTTGAATAAATTAAGGGTAATTTCAAAGATGTTTCCAAAACAAAAGTTATGGTCGGACAGTCGTACCACATGATGTTTTGACACTTTGAATAACAGAACAATTATAAATAACTAATGTTTTTTGAAAAGTTAAAGTTGGTACATATGTGGGAGAGGTACTTCTTATATATGGCTTTTTTTTTTTTTTTTTATAAATTTAACCCAATTTTATAAATGTATATATGTGTTTTATGTGATAAAAAAAAAAGAAAAAAAAGAACAGCATTTATATAAAATAGGAATCTTTTCTAACAATGTTCTAACAGGTCTTTACTATACTATTTACTTTACTTTTTATCAATTTGACACATCCTTGCTGAATGCAAATATGAATTTCCCCAAACCCGAAACTTTTGATACCATCTTTTCACACTTTCGATGCTCTCTAATGCTCCAGAAGGAAACACAATGCATTAAACTTTTGGAAATTGAAGATTAGGGTAAATTTAACTTATTTTGTCTTCTGGGAAACATGTACATATCTTCTGTAGCCTCTGAGGGGCATTTCTAATTGCAAAAAATATGATTTTTAGACAAAATAAGGAAAATGTACACATTCTGTACATTCAAAAGTTTTCACCCCCAGGTCTTAATGCATGGCTTTTCCTTCTGGAGCATCAGTGAGCGTTTGAACCTTCTGTAATAACTGCATATGAGTCCCTCAGTTGTTCTCAGTGAGAAAAGATTTATCCCAAAATCATACAGTCATTGTTGGAAAGGGTTTAAATACACAAAAATGCTGAAAAAAACAAAGAGTTTGTGGGACCTGAAGGATTTTTCTGAAGAACAGCAGGCAGTTTAACTGTTCAGGACAAACAAGGGACTCATGAACAATTATCACTGAAAAAACAACACCACACTATTATTTTCTTTTTTTTAAAGATTCTGAAAGGGGGATGTAAACTTTTGACTTCAACTGTTTTGTTAACATATATGGTTGCTACAAATAATATATTATAAAATGCATTATACTTGGTATTTTTATGTTATCTTCATACATCAAGAGGATGTATGGAAATATCATTCTGGATTTAGAGAAATATATGTCATATATTATATTTCTGTATTTTATTAGTCATGAAATCCGCAGACACTGGAAGTACACTGATAATGACAATTTTTTTGTTTAAAGAGACACTTCACTCACATGGAAGTGACCATGAATGATTATGTCAGAGTGAGTCAGTTGTCTATTTGTGCTATTTTAACATGTTAGACACATCACATATGGCCATTATACCCCTGACTGAGTGATCAGCCCAAAACAGTACAATTTAAATAATTAAAGACATTTTATACAATATCTGAACTCATATTTCATATAATTAGTTTACTTTTTGTATTTGTTTAAGTCGGCACAGCCTTGCCTTCTCAGAGGAAACACCTGCTACACATTTCCTTTATAGTAATCGTTGCATCTGTACTGCAGAAGAATGACAATCTTCTGAAAATCATGTGACAACGGACCGTTTCTGAGTTCGTATATCTTTATTTATCTTGAGGTCTGTTGCACAGATGCTTCCTCAAAACATATATCGGAGAAGACATCCAATACTGAACGGCAGATACAGTTACACAACAAAAGAAAAATGATTGACTGTTCTAGCACATCTATTGTTCAATTGTTGGGTTTGATAAAAGGTCCTTACTGAAGGCACACTGTGCTGTGTTTGCATGACTTCACACTTCCCCAAACAAAGTGAAAAAATTACCCAAACAAAACAGCCTTCTTTCTAGTCTCATTTGACGTGCTGTACTCTCTCTCCCTCACGGGTTTTTGTATTCTTTCGGTTTCTGGAAAATGTCAGATTTCCACAAAGCACATCAAACGCCCCTCTGCTCCTCAGGAGAGCTGAGAAGACTGCAGATTTACAAAAAGAGGGTGTCATGAGGAAATGTCAACTCCGGGAGTATTGATAAGTTGTTCAGAAAAGTCTTTAAATATATATGACATCGTTTTCTGTAAAGTGTGTTGCAATTGTTTTGAGACTGATGCGGCAAGGAAGTAATAGACGACAAAGAAATGTGTCACAGATGCCCCTCCCAGATTAGTTTGGTTAAGTAATGCGTTACTTTTAAATGCACAGAACTTTTTCAAATAAGTTACTCTGACATCTTTCCTGTGCAGAGACAGAGGTACTTCCTTCAGCCTGAGAATTCATTTCACTTTTGGTGTGAAAGGGTCTTTACAGTTGCAAAAATGTCACTTTCGGTTTTCAGGAGACCAAAAGTAACAAAAAAAAGAGTAGCTAGTTGCGTTTTAAAGGGTTAGTTCACCCCAAAATGAAATTCCAGTCATTAATCACCGTCAAAATAAGTGCAAGTCATCCTATGTTGAAATCTTCAGAGACGTTTACAAAGACTGTTATATGTACAGCATTGGTCTTCTGCTTATATACAAGGTGCAGAGCATTGAAGACTGACACAGAAGAGAAGAAATTGTTGACTAAAGAAGTTATTTTGCTTTTCTTCGCGCACACAAAGTATTCTGATGGCTTCATAAAATTACGGTTGAACCACTGATGTCACATGGACTGTTTTATCGATGTCCTTACTACTTTTCTGGGCCTTGAATGTGGTAGCATCCTGTTAATGCAGGCTCAGAAAGCTCTCAGATTTCATCAAAAATATCTTAATTTGTGTTCTGAGGATGAACAAAGGTCTTATGTTTTTGGAACGACATGAAAGTGAGTAATTAATAACAGAATTGTCAAGAAATTTTTACTTTAAAAGAAGCTTTCCCCAGCACTGTTGTTTACTACTAACAAATACACCAGAATCCAAGGTTTACAAAACATAATCATTCATGCTGATGGTATAAATCCCATGTTATATCAATAAATTGTTAAAAAAAAAAATTACAGAAATTCACCCATGTTTATATAGTTAGTCATATATTATAGTTCCACTTTTAAATCTGATTTTTTGGGTTATTGTCAATAAATACAAATAAAACAGAGGACGTTTTTGTTTCTTTACCTCTGAATTATTGGCAGGACAAGCAGCAAAATGTCATTATGCTGCCACCTACTGGTATTTCTCAAATATTATGTATGTATTGTTTTCCTCTTTCACTGAAACCTTTTTCGTCTGATTGAATCGGATAAACTGTTACAAATCAAAAAGCAAAACACAACCCCAGTTGCTATAATATCTTTATTTCAGCATGATCTGGCTACCACTACAATAGTATCGACCTCCAGAACATAAAAAAAAAGAAAGAAAAATGGCACTCGACTAGTACAATACTGCTACATACAGTACACACATTTATAAAATGGAAACCAATATTCTCTATACACTAAAGTATGTACATCTTTGATAAATTAAACCAATACTGCTTAGATATAATATTTCGCTTGAAGAAACCCAAGAAAGGAAGGTATTGAAAGGGTGACCGGAAAAAAAACGCAAGCAGGCACTGGAGCATCCGGAGGACTTTTGATTGAACTGACATTGAACTTGAATTGTTATTAGGCACATTTATTCATTTTATTAAAAGCATTTTATGCAGAGGTCCAAACGCTCTAGGATAACGACCTCACGTTAAAAAAAAAAAAAAAGAAAAAACTTTACCATATGCTAATTACCATCCTGCCTGTCTG
Source organism: Cirrhinus molitorella (assembly GCA_033026305.1). Lineage (NCBI taxonomy): Eukaryota > Metazoa > Chordata > Actinopteri > Cypriniformes > Cyprinidae > Cirrhinus > Cirrhinus molitorella. The sequence goes on from CM065117.1 coordinate 15,532,994, forward strand.
AGAGGTAGTACCAATGCATGATATCCATCCCAATCCAGTCTTTCTGCTTAGGTGTGCAGAACGACGCGTTGCAAACCCAGCTGCCAATATTCAAAGCACTGCAGCAGCTTCTCACGACATGCTAAATATGCATGTCGCATCTCAAGACGCGAGAAAATAAACAAATGCCCATGCAGCAGTTTACCGTTAGGGGCAAATCAATCTGCCAACATATCTAAGGGTGATTCCCCACCCTCTCTACAAAGTTGTATTTCCTTTGCAAATTATAGAAGTCTCTTGGAAAATGTTTTTTTTAACAATTAAATACACAAATAAACCTCTGAGGACTAAGCCGCTTGTGCACGATTTTAGAAAATGTAAAAATACACTTATTGCCTGTACATATCATCAGCACAAGGGAAATCTTTCTTTTTCCGATGCGCGTTTTCCACATTCTGTCAGACCTGCTGATTTCAGATAATGCGAGAGTGTGCGTGTGCAAGAGACGAGAGGTATAGAAAGAGGACAGAGCAAGAGAGAAACAAAAAAAGCGTATTTTGGTTAAGCATGAGGAAAAATGTTCTCTTTGGGGGTTTCAAGGAAGCAGCAGCAAGTGAAAAGCCCACTGACTTCCTTCCATTACACACATACACACACACACATGCGCTTGAGCTGAGCAAGAAGATGTTTAAAAAGAAGTGCAGAGTCCAACAAGGTTTGCTCTTGCGGATCCAGTCTGAAAGTTGGGGTTGTTTTTCCTCTCTGCACAGCTCAGTTGTCTCCACGAGGGGGAGCAATTCCAGTAGCCCTGAATCTGTAACACCAGCGTCCTGAGTAGCTCTAGTGTCTCTTCATAGAGGAGACCTTCTTCTTCCTCGCTGCCAGCATCTCGTAGAAAGGATCTCTACTGATGGCCGCCCTGGGAATAAAGAGGAAGAATATTATGAGAACTACATCTCTTCCAATGTTAAGAGCTTGAAGGTAACCCTGGGTATTAAAGGAACACTCCACTTTTTTGAAAATAGGCTCATTTTCCAACTCCCCTAGAGTTAAACAAATGAGTTTTACCGTTTTTGAATCCATTCAGTCGATCTCTGGGTCTGGCGTTAGCACTTTTAGCATAGCTTAGCATAAGACATTGAATCTGATTACACAGTTAGCATCTCACTCAAAAATGACCAAAGATTTTCTAGATTTTTCCTGTTTAAAACTTGACTCTTCTGTAGTTACATCATGTACTAAGACTGACAGAAAGTGAAAATGCTGATATGGATAGGAACTATGCTCTCATTTTGACATAATAATCAAGGAACTTTGCTGCCGTATCATGATATTACACAGCGCCTGAAAATAGTCCCCAGCTAGGTAACTTCCAACGTGACCAGCACTAAGCCACTAAGCTAATAGTCAAATAGCTGGGAACTATATTCAGGCGCTGCATAATATCATTGCGCCTGCTGCACCCATGGTACGGCAGCAAAGTTCCTTGATTATTATGTCAAAATGAGAGCATAGTTCCTTCATATCAGTCTAGAAAATCGCAACTTTTCATTTTCTGTCTGCCTTAGTACACCATGTAACTACAGAAGAGTCAAGTTTTAAATAGGAAAAATATTGAAAATCTTTGGTCATTTTTGAGCAAGATGCCAACGGTCTAATCAGATTCAATGATTTATGCTAAGCTATGCTAAAAGTGCTAACACTAGACCGGAGATCGGCTGAATGGATTCAAAAACGTTAAAACTTATCTGTTTAACTCTAGGGGAGTTGGAAAATGAGCCTATTTTCATGTTCCCTATAGTGGACTTCTATGATGCCCCCAAGTTTGAACTTCCAAAATGCAGTTTAAATGCAGATTCAAAGGGCTTTAAACAATCCCAGCCGATGAGGATGGGTCTTATCTAGCCAAACAATCTGTTATTTTCAAAACAAAGTAACAATTTATATACTTTTTAACCTCAAATGCTCGTTATGTCTTGTCTCTGCGAGTTTAGAGCTCTTTAAAGCTGCATTTAAACTGCATTTTGGAAGTTCAAACTTGGGGGCACCATAGAAGTCCATTATATGGAGAGAAATCCTGAAATGTTTTTCTCAGAAAACAATTTCTTTACAACTGAAGAAAGGAAGACATGAACATCTTGGATGACAAGTGGGGTGAGTACATTATCTGTAAATTTTTGTTCGGAAAGTGAACTAATCCTTTAACAAGGGTCTTTTCTAATGTTGTCAACCACATGTTGGTGGGCAGGGTCAGTGTAAATAGCCGCTGCCAACAAGGTGGGCTATTTGCACTTAGTGTAACACTCCGAAACATAAATATCACCTCTTAAATTTACATTAAATATTGACTTATTTCATTATGTCAGAAGAAAGTGAGCGTGGAGCCATTTGAGAGACATAAAACTAGATCAGATATGTAGGAAATCACTTCAGAATCAGAAGCTCACTTCCAGGATGAACATTTCCTGATAATTTACTCACCCCCAAGTCGTCCAAGTTAATATCTTTATTACTTCAATCACAAAGAAATAATTTTTTTTTGAGGAAAACATTCCAAGAATTTACTCCATTTTACAGTGGAGCAATTTGGACCGTCAACCCATTGGCCATCATTGATGTCCACTACATGATGAAAAATCCTGGAATGTTTTCCTCAAAAACCTTCCTTTTCGACTGAACAAAGAAAGACATGAACATGATATAAAGTGTAAAAGCGTCTATGAATGAGCTGTATTTAAACCAGAATATCAATTTAATCAAAACCATATCTGTATTTAGATGAGTAACACTCACTTAATGCTGTTCATCCATTCATCTTTCTCCTCGGTGGTGGGAGCGGAGATGCGGTAGAAGGTGTGGTTTCCTTCAACGACCCGTCCGTCCGCTTCTGTCTTACATGCCTTGATCACCTGGTCCTTATTGTCAGGGATGAAGAGCTCAAAGCAGTTCTGAGAAGCAAACACATGCAGGAAATCACATTTCTGACCACTAGAGGGAGACACAGTGTAAACTGTTTCTAGACAATCAGGAAAAGATCCGTCTCTGCAGTTTGTAAAGGATGCTTTACCGGCTTCTTGTCCTCTACTTCACGGATACTGAGGTTTTCCAGTGGGATAATGCCTCTTGGTTCTTTATCCTACATGAAAAGAGATGCATCAGCTTCCATTTATCACAATGCACCATCATACACTCTTAAAAAAAAAACTTCTTTATTGGCATCAATGGTTCCATGAAGAACCTTGAAAATCCATGGAACCTTTCAAATGGTTTTTAAAATGTTCTTCAAAATGGTTCTTTTGTTCACTGAAAGGTTCTTTGGAAAACCAAAAATGGTTCTAATAAGGCATCACTGCAAAAACACACTTTTGATGAGATGCTTTTTCAGTACTTACAGTAGTGTACTCAAAGTAGTAAAGGCAGTTATCTGTGAGAATGAACCACCGTCTTTTCCAGGTTTTGACGCGTCCCCCTAAGGAACAAAAGATGAGTGTTAGTTTTCCGCGTGATGAGGCATGAGACGTCACAGATCCGTGCAGCTGAAGAGTTGAGCGGCAGAAGAGCAGACAGACAGATGAACAGACAATGAGAGCTCTTCTACAGCGACTCCATGTCCAATAAGGCCCAAGCACAGCATTCCTTACCAGCACCACACCATGCTCAAACCAGCCGCGGTCCAACACACTCCATGAATCAACCTTCACAACTATCAGACATCACCTGATAGTTGCCATTCCTCTTAACCCCACTGAATTCTGTTTACCTCCTTAAAGACCAGCCAAAGGTACAATGTGTTTAAAAAGAGCAATATTTTCTCAAATATTAGTTGATGTTTGCTATCCAGACCAATGGTCTTCCTATTATTATGTCCTGTATTTTATATTTTAATCAATATAAGTGGCAAAACGTCAAAATATTAATTGAAAGTAATCTTGAATGATAATGCCTGAAACCAGCTATTTATTGTTCACAGTTAAAAATAAAAATAAAAAAATCTAACGAAACTAAGACAAAAAAAAAAAAAAGAATAAGAATTAAGAATGCAGCATGGAAGACTTTTTTTGTAGATCAAAACCCAGAAACATAATCAGAATGTGATTATCAATGTTTTTTTAAGCAGGTTTTTGGCTTAAAATAAGGTCTAGGGTTAACACAAGCTCAAGCTACATTTTATGCTTTTACCAGACTTGAAAAAGCCAAACAGGTAAACTCATAGTGTAGTTTATCTTTTTAATTCTGGCGATTGTATTTAAGCTTTAGAACTTTGTTCATTTGTGAAGATTATCTTTAGTGTTTTCCATTGTGTTTTGGATTATTGAAGAAAATGACTCGCCTTAACCAGGGTTATGCAAACTACCGGCTTGGCCTACAAAAATATGTCAAAACTGCAGCCTTCTATTCCTTGATGTTAATTTACTAACAGACTATGTTAGTAATCTGCTGTGACAAACTCTGACGCAGGTCAGTGCAGCACCGGTTAAGCTCACATTCTTGGGACAGTTTCCCACGTCCCTCTTATAGGGACTTCAAGGTAAACATAGCGCTCACTGATCCAAGGATGACCTCTGACCTGTGCCACCCTTGTTTCCTCTGCAGGGAAACCTGGTCACAGTGGCAAAGGAGATGCCATCAAACCGAATAAACAGCATAGTGCAGATTAGTTCACTTTCAGAATCAAAATTTCCTGGCAATTTACTCATCCTCATGTCTCATCCAAGATGTTCATGTCTTTCTTGAATGAAGAAATTCAACATTTCAGGATTTTTTCTCCAAATAGTGGACTTCAGTGGTGGCCAACAGGTTGAAGGTCCAAAATGCAGCTTCAAAGAGCTCTAAACGATCCCAGACGAAAAATAAGGGTCTTATCTAGTGAAACAATAGGTCATTTTCTACAAAAAACAAAAAAAAACAAAAAACATTTATATAGTTTTTAATAAAAAAAAATGACCTCACAAATTATAAAATCATAATTTGTGGTTAAAAAGTATATACATTTTTCTTTTTCTTTGAAAATGTCAGATCATTTAACTAGATACAACTCTTATTTCTTCTTCTGTGATCGTATAGAGCCCTTTGAAGCTGCATTGAAACTGCAATTTGGACCTTCAACCCATTGGCCACCACTGAAGCCCACTATATGAAGAGAAAAGAAAAAAAAAACAAAAAAAAAAAACATGAACATCTTGGATGACACAGGGGTGAGTAAATGACCAGGAAATGTTTATTCTGGAAGTGAAATAATCCTTACAAAGGAAAGTCTACACTGTACAAAAACAAAAAACACAATTTGTTAAGTCAACTTAAAATAATCTGTTACACTGCTGTCTTAAAATGTTGTTCAGTCAACTCAAATAAGTTTATTCAAGTTGAAATGTTAAGTTGTACTAAGTGACAACTTAGATTGACTAAACTAACCATTTGTTTATTAAATGTAAAATTGTAAGTTGAATCAACTCAAATATCTTACTAAGTTGTCACTTAGTAAATCGTAACATTTCAAGTTAACTAAGCATTTTTCGAGTTGACTGAACTTAAAATTTTAAGGCAGCCAGGTAACTAATTATTTTAAGTTGACTCAACATTTTTTTTTTTTTTTTCTTCTGCAGTGGATTTTCAAACATACCTTATAAATATCATATGATGTCTCTCAGTGAATATTGGCTCATAAAAGCTACATGCATAATGTTCATAAAATAATTAGATAAATGTTATTTAGGCCTGTCGCAATTACTGATTAAGCACCTGGTCACGGTTATTTTAGCTAATCACAATTATTTGAGATAATGACACTACTGCAGTTTTGACATTTAAATACGGTGAATAATGAAATTTTGCTCAAAAAATGCTTTAGCTGTACACTGTAAAAAAATATTTGTTGAGTCAACTCAAAATAATTTGTTACCTGGATGCCTTAAATTTGAAGTTCAGTCAAAAAAAAAAGTTTAGTCAACTTGAAATGTTATAGATATTTAGCTGTATATAGATATTTGAGTTGATTCAACTGAATTTTTAAGGCAGCAGGGTAACAACTTATTTTAAGTTGACTTTTAAGTTGTTTTTTCCAGTGTACTGTTATTTTTGAGTTTCATATAGAGATAAAGAAATGTAGTCAAAGGAAGAGGAGATAAGTCACTCATTTCATTTATGAAAAGACACTTCTTTAATTCTTTATACAAAATAAAGCCTTGCAAGTTTTTAATGATAACAATATATATCCCAGTATAGTTATTTTTGCCTAAAATAAGGTAGCCCTTATGTCATCGTTTGTTCATATTAGTTCATAATGCAATAACTAATGTTAATAAACAACTTGAGATTTAATTAATGCATTGGTAAATGATGAAATTACCATTAACTAAGATAAATTATATATTATATTATATTATATTATATTATTCAGGTCTGCTGACCAAGATTAAAGATAAAGAAATATATCAACTTTTAAAATAATTTTTACATCACTAAAGAAATTCAGATATTTTCCTGTAAAATATAAAGCATTCATCAGCACAAAATTCACAATCGTGACAGGCCTACTTTCGTTTGAATTAGTTTTCTATGTAGCACAGCACTGCACACAAGCAGGGAATTGTCAACCACCCGAAAGCATTTCAAGCATTTCTGCTAAACAGGAAATGATCCTCCTGCACTACAGTCTGCCATTGTATTCTAATACTGGCGTGAGCGACAAACAAAACAAACACGAATCAGAGCACTACAGCAGGTGAGAAGTTTCTGAGCAAGCTGATTGGCTGATTGAGTTATCGGCTGAGATTAATGATCACTCCAGTTGCGGTCGAACAGCAGAAACCCCGTCCAGAAATGCCTCTGAGAGGGAGGAGATTTGTGGAGGGGGACGTGAAGAGGCCGTGCTGCATGGGCTGCAGAGGAGGCAGACTGATTGACAGACACTGATACAGGGCTGGGTGATGGATGGGTGTTCATAGTCAGGTCTCTGATGTGACAACAAATAGGCTCGATCTTTAAAATTCTTTTAGAAATTGAAAGTGCTTAGCTCATATTTTTGACTTGTAAGTGAATCAGAACACTTCAGATGCGGTTTTGTTTTGGTTTCAATGACATCTGATACCTGAAACCCACCCTCACCCAGCATCCTAATGGTGAGTCCGATCTAACCACATACACACACACACACACACACACACACACACACACACACACACACAATCTCTCTCTCTTTCCTCAGTGCTGGAGTCCAGCATCACACACATACACACACCTTTACTTTACATACAGCATGAAGAACAGCAGTCTTTGGTCCAGATGCAGTTTTCTGACTTTTCTGAGTCCAATCAGATCATACACCACTTTCTGTACACTTTAGACATTCAACCATTAATGACTGAATATCAATTTAAGAGGGACAGTTCACAGAGAAAGAAAAATTCTGTCATTATTTAGTTCCAAACCCATATGAGTTCCACAAAAGAGGATGTTTAGAAGAACGTTCAAGCTGCTTTTTTCCATTTAAATAGGAGTGTGCGATATGGTTAACATTTTGAGAATTTCACAATTCTCGACACTTCACCGTAGGGCTGGGCAATAAATCAATAATGATAGTTATTGTGCAATATAAATTTCCTTGATAGACAATTACAAGTGGTGTAACAAAAGAGCCTAATCATATGAAGTTCGCTATTCGGATTCTTTATTCTCTCGGCTTAAAGTTCATTAAAATTATTTTCAAACAAATACATAAAAACCATATTAAATTTTTAACCATATTACATTTTTACCATGGTATTGAGGTGCGATATTTTTGGTTTTAACTGTGATTATCATGATCTAAATGTATGCTAATGGTTAATTAAAAAAAAAAAAAAAATGCGCAAGTTGTTTATAATGTCTTGTTGAACAGTTTAAAATGACTTTTTAATTGGTATGGCTTAACCACAAAGAGACAATATTCAAAATTCTATAACAGTTGACAAATTTTTACCAGTTTATTGTAGTGTACCATGGTACTGAGGTGCTATATTTTTTGGTTTTAACTGTGATTATCATGATCTAAATGTATGCTACTATGGAAAACCAATGATTAATTAAAAAAAAAAAAAAAAAAAAAACACTTAAACAGAATAACTCAATTTCACCATGAGGATTTTTACCGATATTACTGATTTTGACAATGAACATAAATGAAAGATCAAATGTGTATTTCTTAGAGACATTTTTTTTTTGATTGATTTTATTATTAATATTATTAGGCAACACAAACATGTTTCTTGATGTTTTCTTTTGATTATTACTCATTAGAACATGAACAGAACTAAAACAAAACAAATGTATAATTTTTTTTAAGGAAAAATTACTGGAAAAGTGTAAAGAATTAAAAAATTTGTTATTTTCTGACCATAAAGAATAGTTTAAAACCACAATTAACGGTCTGATTTTTACAACTTTAACACTGGAGTAAAAATCTGCCTTTAAACTTGAAAGAAATAAAAATGTGACATTTATTGTGATAATTTTGTCCATATCACCCAGCCCTAGTATTTGCCCATTTAAGCACAATAGAACGGAAACGTTTGCATCTGAGAGGCGACTTTATGTGCGTTTCAAATTTCGGGCTTGCTCGCACAGAAACATGCGCAAGTTGTTTATAATATCTTGTTGAACGGTTTAAAATGACTTTTTAATTGGTATGGCTTAACCACAAAGAGACAATAATCTAAATTCTGTAACAGTTGAATTTTTACCAGTTTATTGTAGTGTATTGCTTACTCCTACATAAAATAGATGCTGAGTTCATATGAGATTGGAACAACATGAGGGTGAGTAAATGATGATAGAATTTTCATTTTTGGGTGAACTATGCCTTTATTCTTATGTGCTGATCCATTTAATCTCTTTTTGTTGCTGCTTTCATTGGTGTTTGTTGGCCTCCGTTCAGACTGAGAGGAAGCAGAAAGCACTGCAGCTCCCAAAGTGGAAATGACACAGAGAGAACATTTCGAACACCACAGCAAACAAACAGTGGTGATCTTCAATACAGTGGTCACAAAATCAAAAACCAAGCACCCGCCACCACACAGAAACAGGGCGGCACGTAGACAAAAATCGCTGATTCGATGATTAAAAAAAAGCGATCAGACAAAGAAATGAAGGAACATATAAAACTAGAGTAAACTCATGGAAAGACGAACCCCATGGAGAAAAAAAATAATGAACCTATAATGGCTATTAACAGAAAGAGGGGACAGGAAGCAAGGCTGATCACCAAAAGCACCTGAGAGCAAAAGATGAGCGATTGTTTGGGAAGAACAGGTTTACATACCTCCTGAGGGAAAGACAACAGCCAAAATCATGGGAACAAACAAACAAACGAGGAAGAAAAGGAAACAAAAAAAATTAAATTAAATAGGAAATCATACTCCCCACACGCTGCCTCTCTGATCAAAGGAAGTACTTGTGCATTTCCTGTTGCTGGGAATTACGGAGGACCATTCCAAAATCAAACAGGGGATAGAAGTACAAATATACACTGGAAAGCATTCAATTCATAAAATTTCACAGTGCTTTCCCGTCCATATCAGTGAAGAGGGAAAGTGTATCCGGGTGCTGGTGTTTTCAGCCTTTTCCAAACCATACTACAAAGCTATTAAAATAATCAGCACAGATGTATATGTATGAATCACGTTTGTGTAAATTCTATGCTATTTTATGTAATTATAATATGGGAGGGACACTGAAATCCTCAATGAGTTTTGAGGAATTGTAAAACTGTGGTTTCTAGTTCTGGAAAAGTCACATAAATCAATAAAATCCAACTCCTTTGGATTTTTTAAATACATTTTATGAACACACCTTTTTCTTGTCATGCATAAATATAGAAGGTGCACTTATAGGTGTGTTTATGAGCATTTTACAGTAATATGCCTTTAATGAGCATAAACCATTAACATAACTGTGTTATAACTGAAAAATGTTTAAGAAAGACCGCAGATTACAAGGCTAACAAGGGTATTATGATTATGACTAGATTAAGTTATTAGTTTATGAATAGATTTATAAAGCATTAAATATACTGGCTGCCCATCTGATGGTGCAGTTTCTCTTGCACTGCTCATGATCAAAATTTTACATCCTCCTTTCAAAATGTTCATTATTTTACCAAAATAAGAGGGATCATACAAAAGCATGTTATTGTTTGTTTATTTATTACTGGCCTGAATAAGATATTTTACATAAAAGATGTTTCCATATAATTCACAAGAGAAAATAATAGTTTAAAAAATGACCTCGTTCAAAAGTTTACATCCCTTGATTCTTAACACTGTGTTGTTACCTGAATGATCCACAGCTGTGTTTTTTTGTTTAGTGATAGTTGTTCATTAGTCCCTTGTTTGTCCTGAACAGATAAACTGCCTGCTGTTCTTCAGAACAACCCTTCAGGTCCCACAATTTCTGCGGTTTTTCAGCATTTTTGTGTATTTGAACCCTTTCCAACAATGACTGTATGGTTTTGAGAACCGTCTTTTCACACTGAGGACAACTGAGGGACTCAAATGCAACTGTTACAGAAGGTTCAAACACTCACTGATGCCATAGAAGGAAAAACATATATTAAGAGCTGGGGGTGAAAACTTTTGAACAGAATGGACGTGTACATTTTTCCCATTTTGCCTAAAAAATATATTATAATTCATCTAGTACTGCCATTCTGAGGCTACAGAAGATACTTACTTGTTTCCCAGAAGAAAAAATATATAATATTTACCCTAAAGTTTTCACCACGGCTCTTAATGCATGGTTTTTCTTTCTGCATAATCAGTGAGCATTTGAACCTTCTGTAATAGTTGCATATGAGTCCCTCAGTGTGAAAAGACGGATCTCAAAATCATACAGCCGTTGTTGGAAAGGGTTACCAAAGAATTTGTGGGACAAACAGCAGGCAGTTTAACTGTTCAGGACAAACAAGGGACCCATGAACATCACTAAACAACAACAACAACAAAAACACAGCTGTGGATCAGTCAGGTAACAACACAGTATTAACCCTCTGGGGTCTGAGGGTATTTTGGGGCCTGAATCAAGAACATGTAAACTTTTGTACGGGGTCACTTTATCAGTTCAACTATTATTTTCTCTTGAGGACTATATGTAAACGTATTTTATGCGAAATATCTTATTCATGTCAGTACTAAATAAAAAATATTTTCCTTCAATTTTGCTTAAAATTATTAACATTTTGCAGATTCTGAAAGGAGGGTGTAAACTTCTGACCTCAACTGTAATTATAAAAGGACCTTTTTTAATCTCAAGCAGTTGATTCATTGTGATCCTGAAGTATGATTACCTTCATATGATTAGAGAGGAGATACTGATTCATCAAGAGAGCAGAGGGAAAGATGTGCTATTGTATAATCTGATGTCTGAAGTGTTGTGAAGATCATTAAATAGCCTTTCAGGAAATGTGTGTAAATAAGGTTTTGTGTGTAAGCCTTAAATGTCACATTCGGTCCATGTGTTCGGTCATAAGTGTATGTGAGGGTGGACCTGCGTGATAATCACAAAAATGAATGGGTATTTCACTCATGTAGTCCCACTCACCCAGTTTGAGCAGCCAGCCCTCTCTGTCTGGGTTGAAGAAAGTGTGCGTCAAGTCATTGCCGTCATCCTCAGGGATTTTGAAGGGCTCGTTCTTGATGCTGTCATATAGATTCTGCATAAGTCAAAGCAAAAGACCATTAAATTCAAAAGACAAGCACATACACCACCTACAGAACAGCCACCAATATCATTATATGGTGGGACATAACGTAATAAAAAGTGCAAGCAAGTTATGCACTCAGAATGGTTGGGCAAAGTCCTCTAGAACGTAGGTGTAACCATGACCTACTTATTATTTCTAACTTTATTTTACATATTTAAATAGTTTTTCCTTAACATCATCAGCGTATAATAATTATGTACAAGAAACACATTCTTCCAAAGAGACATCAGTCTACACAATCACAAAGGCACTATTCCTGTGAACACGGTAATTAAAGCTCTATTGTAAACAAGATAAGACATGCTTTTTTGTTTCCTGTTATTCTATTTTGCTCGCCATTACTCTCATTTTAGTGATTTAATCATATTGTTCATTTTCATTTACATCCCCAATGACAGCAGATGGGCGAATAAAGAGAGATGAGAGAAGGACAAATTAGAAAATGTAAGACAATAACTCTTTGAACATCAGACTGTTTGCAAAAAATTCTCTCTCCTTTCTCCAAAATGTGTGTTTGACATACAATAGCCTTTACCTTAATGACAATCACAGATATACAGTACATAAACATTATGTACTATGTAATATTTCATGTTATAATCCTATATCTATTCCAGGGTTCCTCATTCCTGATCCTAAATAGCCACTTATGCGCAGAGTTTAGTTCCAGCCGTGCTTCAACACACCTGGCTGTGATTTTTAGTAAACCCAAAAGCCTTGTTTAGTTGATTCTGGTGCATTTGTCTGGTGGTGATTCTGGAGCATGAGCTGAAACTATACTCAAGAAAGTGGTTCTCTAGGACCAGAAATGAGGAATCCTGGTTTAAAGTAAGGCAGTTTAATCAATTGGGGACACATGAAATGTAAACCCTTTTGGAGAAAGTCTATAACAAATGCATAAACACAACAATATAAATACATCTACGGTCTAGACATTACAAGAAATGAGAGGACACCAACCCTGAGCAGTTCTTCTGGCAGGTCTCCTCCATCATTAATGCCCCTGTTCATGGAGATGAAACGCTCTACTGTGGGCTTGTCCTTAACATTTGGGTTGTGGAGGCTGGTGTTTAACATGATGATGGCGAAGGACAAAATGTAGCATGTGTCTGCAAAAAAAACATTGTCAGAATCATTCACAATGACATACAGCATCTGATCACAGTATTTTCCAGCAATGTCTTTTTCAGAGTCACACTGGCTTGAATGTGAAGCTATTTAAAGGGGGGTCTAATGCTATTTCATGTATGCAGAGTTATTTACACTGCTAAAGAGTTGGATTCTCAAGCTAAACATGGACAAAGTTTCAAAAAACAATGTGGCCATATGACAGTATTTCTGTGACAAATACACTCCTTCCGAATGTCTCCAAAGAAATGTGTTTTTATTGCGAGGGAAAGATAATCTTCTTCAGCTTCCCAAAGAACCCAGTGTTACATGAACAGTGGATGGAATTCATTTGATAGTTCCAGCCATTTCAGGTACCAATGTTTTATAAACAAGACCAAGTTCGACACTGGATTTGCACATCGTTTGAATCATGACATGAACATCCAGGAAGAAAGAATGTCTAATATGTATACAGCAAATAGATCAAAGAGAGAACTTGGTTGTGTAGGTGTGTGTGTGTGTGTGTGTTAGGGCATTTAACATCTTGTTAGCATTTCCACAAAATAAAATTGTTGATGCCATTTGCCTGGATACATTTCTTTTAACTGTGTTTTAAATGTAGGCTATCGATGAATGTAATTTATTTAGAGAATAATGCATCTGTCCAATTCAATACTTTAAACTCTCAATTTGTAAGCATTACTGGGAAAAGCAGAGCTCATGTTGCTTAGAAATGCTATAAATGCATTTCTGAACACTGAACATGAACTAAAATGTAAAGCAGACCCACCTGTGGATTGAAAGACTCCAGGGTTGCACTGGCAGTAGCGCTGGGCAAACGCTTCCATCATTCTATCGATCTTCTGTGCCTCACCAGGAAGTCTGAAACTCCAGAGAAACTGTCTGTGTGGAGACAAACATCATAATGATATTTAAAACACATACTACAACAGGACAGTGAGACTAAGTCAGGCCAGGGTGTTGTCCACTAGGATAAACAAAGCACAAAACTGGATTATTCAGTCAGTTTTACCTGAGAGCCTGAACCAGGTTCAAATCTGTGAACTCATGTAACTCCACAAAAGCATGAAGGACTTGGATATTGAAGTCATCCCTGTTGAACAAAGTGAAAATGAGAGCAAGTTGTAAGTAATATTCAGCAGCAACTTATTGGAATAACCAAAGTTCAAAAGGTATAGTTAACTCAAAAAGACAATTCCGTCATCAATTACTCTTGTTATTTCAGATCTAAGACTTTTGTTAATCTTAGGTTTACCATAGATTTATGTGCTCTGTATATGTGTGCTGACAATTATTTATATGTGAATGAAAGACTAAATTAAAGGATTAGTTCACTTTCAGAACAAAAATTTACAGATAATGTACTCAAAATCGTCCAACTTCACTGCAGAAGTACCAACCCAGTGTTTACAAAGTGTAAAACTGCGCTGTAGGAAATTGAAGACGAAAACAAGATAGGAGTTTTTCGACATACCCTAAATGTATTGACCCAGATCATACAGATTACACATGCGCATCGGAGAGACGAGACAAGACGAGCATTTAAGATTAAAACTGTCGAAAATAACCAATCGTTTCGCTATATAAGACCCTTCTTCAATGGCTAGGAGCCCTCTGAATCTGGATTTAAGAATCTGGATTCTGCATTTTGGAAGTTCAAACTCTGGGGCACCATAGAAGTCCATTATATGGACAGAAATCCTAAAATGTTGTCCTCAAAAAGCAAAATTTATTTACGACTGAAGAAAGAAAGACATGAACATCTTGGATGACAAGATGACATTACATGACATTGTCTGTACATTTTTGTTCTGAAAGTGAACTAATCCTTTATTTCTGTTTATCATATACAAACATTTCTCTCCTCAAATGATTTGGATTAAACTGCTTGATTCATATGGAAAAAAGCTTTTTGATGGAATACATTTTCAACAAAGGGGCAGAAATCGCTCAGGTTTTATTACAATTATCCTTATTTGCACTTTAAAGTTGAATCTTTTGGGTTTAGAATGATTTTTAAGACTCATGTTGTTCCAAACCTGTATGACTATTTATTTCATGGAAGACAAAAGCAGAAATTTCAACAAATGTACTGGCTGCTCTTTTATATGCAATGAGGATAAGCAAACTCATATGCTTTGAAATGATGTGTGGATGTAAATTCATAGTTCAGCCTTTTGTACAAGACTTATTCAAGACAAAGTGGGTGTGAGATCATTTAGCACTGCACCATTTTTCAAAGCCTTGCCATTTAACCTCTACAAGCAGAGGATGTGATATCCCTCATGGGGATGATGGCGATCTTGTCCTCTCTACACCCTTTCCCGGTGATCTGGTGACAGTGCACTCACTGAACAAAGCACTGCAGAACCCCTCCCTACCAGAAGAGCTGAAGTGCTCAGAGATACAATCTGATCTGCTGTCTTAGAGCCCTGCTTTCCATTTCCTGACTTTTTCAACAGCCACACCCAGACTGAAGCAGAGGAGAAAACAAGGAAGTGGAGGGAATGAAATCCAAGATGAGACAAAGAAGGAAAAAAAGCAACTCTTACGCAGATGCAACCAAGTCACTAGGTGTTGCCCAGTGAACTAGAATAACATGCCTCTTTGAATTACTTCATTTTTAGTCCTCTTTGAGTCAACATTCCTTAAATATGAAGAGCCTAATAAGTTCAGAGTCAGGATAAAAGGCTAATCAAAAGCAGACCAGTTGACAGATATTAAATTAAACTAATGCTTCTACAAATGGTGGTTTTACAGTAGCGCACACACTGCATCACAGATGGAAGCCCCAGTGTGGTCACTTGCTCTTAAAATACTCTGTCATTTTTGGTCATAAAGATAAAAGTAATACATCTTTAGAATCTGTAAAGACTCTATGTTTATTTGTGTGAACTCACAATAACAACAAAACATTGCGCTTTTGTAAAATAATGAAAGCAAGCAGGATGTGCTTTCTGCTGTCTCAGTCTCTGTGAACTTGAGTGCGAAACTTCAAAACTGTGTGTATGCTTGCCTTAAAGACGTGAAAAATATATTTATAGAGAGTGAAATGTCTACTTTCAAATGAACCAATTAAAAAATAAAACAAATATTCTCAGATTACATAATCTGTATGAAACATGCATACAGGTGCATCCATTACTGCTGTTCTCTTGAAATGAAAACAAAAAGCACTAGTTTATCAATAAATTATTAAAACGTTAATGCAGTCTCCTTGCTGTTTTTCCAAGACGCATTCATATCTGCCGGTGCACTGTGGAAAGCTTTTTCCGCATGCGCTTGAGCGCTTTTTAGACTGCACTGCAAAAAAAATATTTTCTTACTTAGATTTTTTTGTCTTGTTTCCAGCCAAAAAATCTAAAAAATCTTAAATCAAGAAGGATTTTCTAGACAAGTAAACATTAATGTCTTGTTTTTAGAAAAAAAGAAAGTTAAAATTAAGTGAGTTTTTGCTTGAAACAAGCAAAATAATCTGCCAATGGGTAAGCAAAATAATCTAGTCTTCTGCTTGAAACAACATTATTTTGATTATTTTTTACCCCACCGGCAGATTATTTTGCTCATTATTATTATTTATATGGTTTATTACTATTACAACTACTAGTCAACCAGAAAAATCTTTAGTGGAGGACAGTCCTACTTTTGAGACCCTTTGCAGTCACATTTACTATTGAACTGTAAAATTTTGCATTGCATTTTCAATAGGAATCTGTAATATCAATAATATTGCGTAGGAAGAAAACGTTTCCCCACACAGATTTCTCATCATGAATTCACTGCACTGACAAACAGAATGCTGTTTGGGATGAAGCTGACTTCTGTGGGACGGGGCTTTGTGTGCATCACCACACTACTGACAGTGGACACAATGGATCTTTTAGCCAGTGAAATTTTGTAAATTTCAGCATCTTAAAGAAACAAAAGGTGGACTGACTGAACCTACTGTAACTACTTGTAACTCTTAGAAGCCTAAAAAACTAAAATCCAACTTGTATTAGTCAAACTTACTTGACGCTACTTTATCTGACCCAATGGATTTGCACTAACAACTACACACTCACCTTTCTCCAAGGTAGTCTCCTATTGCAGTCTTGTTAAGACCTTCACCCTTGTAGAGGAAGCGTGCTATGTCTTCACTTGTGTTCTTCAGAAGGTCATTTTCAATGAGGAACTGGATACCCTACAAACAAACATAAATTCAAGGTGTTTAGGCTCTAAAGGAGGACAAATGATGCAGAATTCATTCAGTAAATGTGCATTGATAGACTAAAAAATCACCTTTTTGGGGTCCATGTTGAATTTCTTGCGGCCCATTGCCACTTGTTTGTTCCTCTGCATGTTTTTCCTGCAGAGACAATAATTATTACTTTTTAAATTCTTGATGATAGTGCTTTTTGCATCTTTTAACAAAAGATCTGAAGGTTTATTTCATATACATCCATAATGACATCCTACATAATCACTGACCAATGGATTCACGAGTGAAACCGCTTCTGCAGAGAATGAAGAGGTCTTGTAAAATTAAACTGGGATTGAAAACATGATTCTCATTTTTTTTTATTCTCAGTTTGAGTCTGTGCATTCTTTCACAGGCAGAACACTTGTATGCTGATTTATGCAAATACTCTATTGTTATTCATTTAGTAGAACGGGAGATTCTGTAGCTAGATGCTCAGATATGACCTCGCGCATGACTCACAAAGTGAACGCATCAGTGGAAGTGAAGTGTGTAAGAGTAGTCTATCTGGGGACGTCCACTCACCTCTCCTCTGTGGAACCCAGGTTCTCAATCTCACTGGTTACTTCAGCTATCTCATCTTTCAGACGCTGTGGTGAGAAGACATGAGATGGTTCAAATCAAACAAGACTCCAGAGATAATAATGCTACACTACAGTGGTCGATAAAGATAAGAAATTAAGTTTGCTGTGAGTGAAACAACCCCATTTACAGTAACCCTGAAACACCATGTCCTACAAAGGTGTGATGAAATTGTCAGCAAGGGATTTTCTGTCTTTGACAAAAGCAAAATTCAGCACGAAGCAGCAAAATCAAGGTTGGCTTTGTCTACTTTATTGTTTAAACACATTTATCTGAAGCACACTGCGCATTAATTAGGACAATGTGTAAAGGTCTACTAGAAGAGAGTACTGTGGGAGTTTCAATATGTGTCCTGTCCCACCTCACCAGGGCCTGACATTAACAGCTACAATCTAATTCCAGTGAATGAATGGTTTGGTCAAGACTGCTCTGTTTGATATAAATATCATTAAAGGAGGACAACTGGAGATTGGCCCCAGAGTAGAGACTGAAGACATCAAAATTGGATTATTTTACCATGTCTTTGTAGAGATTAATGGAGTTAGGATACAAGACCATCTCTTCTGCCAAGAGTTTAGTGACCGTCTGGAGCCAGACTGGTCCTGAGGTCACACAATGAAGATTTTCCCCTCCTTGTATTCATTTTTCCTGTTTAACCACCAACTGTATGGTGGTGAAACTCACTCAAGTGTTTGTTCTTGTCTGTTTATATGTCTAAAACATTCACTAGCAAAGAAAAGGCTGATTTTCTTTTCCCAGACGTTTGTCTTCCCAAAGAAAAACTGCCTCAAGGGTAGAACCACTTCTGTCAATGTAGAAAGTTTTCTTAAATTTGTTAACTTCAAGAGAAATTATACATTACATTCCCATTAAAACTGAAGGAATTTTCAGTAAGTATGTAGTATACTGGAGGTCAGTGCCATGACAGATTGAATCTATTTGACTGTGTCCCTGTAGAGCTGAAAGTGATCAGCATTTAGCTCATGTATGAGTGTCCTTTCCTAAATAATTCCACCCTGTTCCTGTCAGCTTGAGTCATTTCCTATTGGAGAAATTGTGTTCATAGTTAGCGAATTAGTGGTCAGGTTCTACATTGTCGCCATACCACATATATAAATTTAGATTCATGAAGTTCTTTAATAGAAGCCATGAAATAATAATATAACTAATGGTTAAGACAGAACGTTAATGTGAAATGAACGCTTTCAAAATAAATGAAACAACAGGTCTTCTAAAGGTTTTTTAAAATATATTTAAACTTCTTATTCTAATATAAAAAGTTTTTACAGTTGTGTTTTGGGTCATTATGCTTTGGCACAGTATCTGACAAATGAACTAAAACCGAAAGCACAATACAGCTCAGTCCATTCGTCAAGCCTGTTTTTGCTGCACGTTTCAAAGCGAAGCGTGCTTTTCTTTCAGCCGATCAGCCCATGATCTGGTGTTTTTCACGCCTCTGAAGGGTTCAGTTCACAGTGAATGCAGTGAGTTTAGCGTGCGTTTGGGAATGCAATGGCCACCAGTTATGCTTTTTCACGGCAGATGATTATAGCAATTGACTAGATTTGTAGTGAGATGCAATTTTGTAAGCCTGTTTTCACTGATGCTGGAGTTTTCCGCCAAAATAAAAGCTCTACTGCCATTTCCGTCAAAATAAAAGCTTGAAAGTGCAGCATGACCTGCTGACAGCTAGCAGTTTAAATGGGTAACGTTACTACAGTCCAAATACAAAATATCTCTTTCAAGTGTAGAAATTAGAAAAGAAGTAGAATTTCCCTACTGTAGCGTAAAGCAAAAATAATATACCTATGAAATATTATAGTATTGTGAGATTTTGATATAATTACATCCTTAGTAAATAAACATTTAATAAAAGATCAGAAGATACTGAGCTAAAATGAGTGGAGAACAGTTGCAGAGGCACCTCAAGTGCTCTCTGAAGAACTGAAACACCCAATGCTTCAGTGATAAAACACTCAAGCATTACTTTGAAAACAAAAAGCCTCCACTACACATTCAAGTCAAACATTTGTAGCTGAATGAATGATTCACCCACATTCTACATTACCTGAATGTCATCCAGCAGCTCCTGCTTTCGCCGGCGGATGTTTTCCAGTTCCTTCTGCTCCTCAGGCGTGAGGTCGTCAGGCACTGTGGACAAGAAATAAAACATGAAAAATAAGTTCTATTTGTCAGCCAAACAACTTGAAATGTTCTGCTAATGTTAATACCTCCAGATGACCACAAGATGTGCAAACTAATCCAAATGACCATGCACAAATCAATAAAAATCCTCCGGAGTCACAGCAGACCAGCAAACTTGCCTAAATTATGCCTTCAGCATCAAAGAAATGGGCCAGAAACTAGTCCCCTCTCATTCACCATGTGACTGCTAGATCTCACTCACAGCATTTTTCTGTAGCCATGGCAACCCATCACCATTTCAAACCCCATCTGTGAGGGTGTCGAAAACTCAGTGGGCAAAACCACTCATTTCACAGCAGATAACTGCTCTGAAATATTTAGTTACAAAGGGATCATACAGTGAAAACAAATCCTACTCAAATCTTTCATCACAGTCCGTCAAAATAATTTTGTAAAACTAGTAGAACTGCTAAATAATTCTATCATGGTGATAGCGCAAGGTGCAAAATACATACCGCCATGTATGTTTTGTGACATATTCGATGTGAAGTGGTGCTAAAAGTGTGTTCGTTTTTTCCTCAGAACAGATAAACGGACATATAGTATGTTTGATGTGGCAGTTCTGATTTAAAATGTCCATTGAGTGGCGCTATAACTCTAATGCTTTGTGACTTTTTAAAATACTGTACTATTTGCACTACATCGAAACCTACCTGATAGTATGAACAAAAGTGAATGTGATGTAAAAACACAGGATTCGTACCCAAGGATTCCACATCCTAAGTCGAATTTTGTGCCAGCTAAGCTACCAAGCAAGTTTGTTACTTCTGGAAAGCAAAACATATGAAGCTGTAATCTTAACAGTGTACAAAAACGATTACAAGTGCTCGCTGTTTTGCTGCCTCTAGTGTTAATTTGTGTTGGTACGCATTTTGCATCTTGTGAAATAGTTCCCACTGGTACGTTTTTGGTTATACATCACAATCGTAAGCTAGATTACAACATTTATTCAACTGAAATAGAGACAAAACATACAGATGTATAGTAACTTATTTCCATGTATTAAAAAATAAAGAAATAATATATCTGCTCATGCTGGGTCGACACATTCTAAAACCCTCTAAAACATTGGAATAATAACCCTGAAAAGTTTATGACCCTAAAAACACCATTACCAATTACGTAGAAAAACATGAGACAAATACTGCACAAAATGACTGCGTTTTTTCAAAATGAATTTGAAGAGAATCTCAATTTAACCATGTAAAAACCCTTCTAAGCTCTCACAGTCTGAGGGAAAGACATGGTGAACCACTTCACATACACACTGCTCTTTTCTGTCTGCTGTACTGACGCAGTTTGATGGAAAACCCCTCAAAATCATACAAGTTACAAACACAGAGACGTCAAAGTTCTGCTTTCTTCAGTAACGAACAATGAAATGAGGTGAAGAGAGAGCTCAGTGTCTGCTCTGCTCAAAAAACCCACATGAGGAGCATGAATTCATTGTAATGCCACAGAAGGACGGGTTCCCCCACACAGGTTCTTTCCCTCCACTGCCTAAACATCTTCTGGAGTTTTTTCCCTGGCAAAGAAACCTCTGACTTGCTTACAAGGGACTGTTTCTCATAATGATGCCTTTTAAAATATGGATTGTATAAAGCACTGTGTAAATCCAAATGACTTGACATTAATTAAGACCGATGTTGAGTAGCACAGCCTATCAACCTATCTGCCGCTGCTCAAAACTGATAAATGAGTCAATCTCATATCAAATTTTAGGGCTCCAGGATCAGATCAGGTCTCAAATGGAGTAATTTCACTGGAACAGTCAGGCTGTTAATCAGAATCACCCACACATGCTACAACATCCCACATATGAACCCACACACACAGCTAACGTGTCAAGATTCACAAACAAAACCAGTCATCTCACTCTTTTCTTTTGCAATCCACCTTTTTTTGCAATGCAAAAGCAAGCCATTTTCTGTGAATGTGCAATACATTCAACTGATTAGTCACTATAACAGGGAATACACAAAATGAATGCTATTTTTTGTTTAGTACTGACCTAAGATATTTCACATATAGTAATTTATAAAAATTACCTTGTTCAAAAGTAGTTTACATACACTTGATTTTTAATACTGTGTTGATACCTGAATGATCCACAGCTGTTATTAGTGTGTTAGTTCTTCATGAGTCCCTTGAAGATCATGGTAAATGTAACTTATTTTCTCTTCTGGAAAATATATTTACCTTCTGTAGTCTCTGAAGAGCAGTACTAAATTAAAAAAATATATGATATTTAGGCAAAATCTCTATTCTGTCCAAAAGTTTTCACCCCCGGCTCTTAATGCATCGTTCTTCCTTCTAGAGCATCAGTGAGCATTTGAACCTTCTGTAATAGTTGCATGTGAGTCCCTCAGTTGTCCTCAATGTGAAAAGATGGATCTTGAAATCATACAGTCATTGTTGGAAAGGGTTCAAACACACAAAAAAAGCTGAAAAAACAAATAATTTTTGGGACCTGCAGGATTATTTTCTTTTGTGGACCATATATAAATGTTTTTTTATGTGAAATATCTTATTCAGGTCAGTACTAAATAAAACATATCATGTACTTTGTATGATCCCTTTTATTTTGGTAAAATAATTAACATTTTGTATGTAAACTTTTGATTTCAACTGTATTTATTAAACATTGGTGTCTGGTATTGGTAGCCAATGTTAAATATATATCTATATATATAATTTACTGCTTCATTTTTAATGGCAGACAAATTGGTGTATTTTAGGAAAAAAACATAAAATAAGCTGTAAATAAGGCAATATTGGTGTCAGAAAGGAGCCCACTGTATATTCTCAGATGTGCCCTAAATAGTGATTGGGTATGAACAGAAAACATATAAAACATGTTCCTACAAAACCAAACTGTCTCCAACTAATAAAAGAAACTGAAGATGCCAAAACCAGCGTCTCCCGAGCGTGACTTACACGCCCTGGATTTGTGAAACACAGCTCAGCTGGTTTGATCAGGGTATTATCCAGAACATGCTCTCCTGCTTATTCATTGACCTGGTTTATCATGGGCTTTTGCTGACATATTTAGTGTGCATACTCACATCTCTCCTCTGAGTTCTGCTGCTGACAGAAGCAGGGGGTTTATTGACCTGTTTGTGTGGTCCTTATTTGAACCACTAACAGTGAAGAGATTTTGCTCTTATTAGTTGCAAAAGCAGCTCTACAGTTGTTCAGAGTGAATGAAAGGGTGGAGCCCTTCCTAATGGGCACAGAAAAACCACAATTACCGAGAGCCTCTTGACATAAACAAGCCCTTGAAGACCAAGCCCAATTTCCATCTTGTCAGAATTGGCACACACTTATTTTCCATCCAGAACCACTGGAGAACACTCCTCTCAGAGTCAGGAAATGAATACTCGAGGATCTCCTCTCTTGGATCTAACCCAGTTTAACATGTGCCTATGGGAGCCCAAGACTCTACAGTAAAAAATGCCCATGCATAAGCTTAAGTGCTCTGAATGTAATATGTAATGAATGAGCTGCAAAGAAATTGCAAAGACATACATCCTCTCCAAGCAATCCTGATTTTATTCATGCTCATTGTCGGAGCATATGACCTGCAGTAACGGTAACAGAATTATATTGCTAAGGCAACAGAAAGCTACAGACGGCTGGACAATGAAAGTAGATGCTGACAGACATTTGTCTCAGGGACTGGAGCAAGGACCAGGACCAGAAGGTAGAAGATTCCAGAAGGTTCTTCTCCAAAGAACTAAACGGGATGGTTCACCCAAAAATGAAAATTCCATCATTAATAGTCCATGTGACATCAATGGTTCAACCTTAATTCTATGAAGTTACGAGAATCCGTAGAGGTACTCATGAACACTTGCCGAAGACTGACAGAGAAGAGTCGTTATTTGTGCACAAAAAGTATTTTTGTAGCTTTCTGGGCCTTGAACGTGTCAGCTGTGTTGCTGCCAATGCGGGGTCTGAAAGACGTCAAATTTCATCAAAAATATCTTAAATTGTGTTCCGAAGTTGAGCGAAAGTCTTCCTGGTTTAAAGGGGAGTAAGTACTGACAGAGTTTTCATTTTTGGGCGAACTATATCTTTAACTCTTAGCAGCACAAGGGAGACTATCCCTACAAGTGTTTAGTAAAACACTTTGACAAAACACAGTGAATGGCAGCATGGTGGGTCAGTGGGGAGAATTATAACATCACAGCAAGACAGTCCCTGTTTCGAATCCTTACTGTATGGAGTTTGCATAGTTATCAGGTTTCCTCCATAATCCAAAGACATTTCAACACTGTGGTGGACTGGCCATGCATCCAGGGGCCAGTTGCATAAACTACTTAGACTAGTGTTAAAAAGTTAGTCAGCAAATTTGTTTTCTTAAAGACTGCTAATAACTTTTTCAAGTCAACTGGAGTCAGAAAAGTAAGACTGATTACCACTTAGCTTACTGCTAGTTGGTCAAACTATGTCTTAAGACATAGTCTTAACATTCTGGCTATGTTTAAGCAACTGGCCCCAGGACACTTCCCTGCCTGCTAGCCCTGCAACCCTATATAGTACAAGTGGTTTGGAAAACGAATGGATGGAATGCGGTAAATGTCTACTTACTTGTTGGCTAAGTGGAATACTGAAGTGATGGCTCATGGCTCGCTCTATGTTGGGCAATCAAACCTTCCAGAGCTCAACCTTCACCACAACACATGAACTTGCTCCATTGTTGTTAAAAGTACTTGCCATTGTCTCGGCATTCATCTACCATTATGTCCTTCTAATATCTCTCAAATACAGCTAATTCCTTGCATAGTATCTTCAGTAGAAACTCTATCTGCCTGATTTTAAGTCTTTGTAAACAGGCCACTTTCCTGCCAGCCTGTAAACATTAAACATTTACTCAAAAACCTGTTCACCACCCGAAGTTTTAAAATTGTACTATATGAAGTTCCAAACATAGGTTTGAGAGGAGCCTAATCATTCAGTCGGAGTTCAAGTCAAGCCTCAGGTTCAAGCCTCCATTGAGGACAGCAGGTTGAACTTATGAATGAGTCCAAACTCTGAAACATTTGCCACATCAATGTAAACACCTCTGTTAATACTAATGGTGGCCGTTTACCATGTTAGGAAAGTCAGGACTCAGGAATAGAATGCGCCAGATATTATCAGTTTACTCTTGTTTTTATCTCTTTGGTTGTACTTCCAAAACATAACACATAGCTTGCAAAGGTACCGACACATACCTGGTAGGGTGACCCTATGACTGAAGTACTGAGAAACACATTCACTACACTGTAAACATTTCGAAATTTTTGAGTAAACACAATTTATAAATTATAACAAATAAAAACTTAAATATTCAAATTTCATTTTATTTAATATTTAAGTACAGTATACTTAAAAATACTGTTTATCATATTTAATGTTTTAATTTAACCAGATATTAAAAATTTAATGCAAAAATACTTAGTACTAATTAGCTATAACACATCAGCACATGCTAAAGTGGTTATCAGAAAGACTCTTAATATATATTTGCATTTAAATTGTCAAAGAACGTGCAGTATATGTAGTCTTCAAATTTTGTTGTCCATCCTCAACCTAACCACAGGCTCTACTCTTTAGCACAACGGTAACACAACAAATTCAACAAAACAGAAACCTATGTAAACCCTAACATAACACAACACAACATTTAAGTACTCACTAATGTCTCCCTATGTTAATCTTGTGCAAAAAAACACAAAATAACACTTCATTTCAACATTTATTTTCCATGTCGTCTGATGCAAAGCATGCTGGGAACTAGAAAACTCAATCATTCTAAGTTCAGTTTACTACAACGACATTTTGAGTTTACAGAACTTATTTCAATTAAGTCCAATGAACTTTTCATTTATTTGAGTGAAAATAACTCATTTAATTTCAGTAAATTTCACTGTTCGGGTTTACAGTGTAGATGTAAAGGGTCATTGTTCAAGGTGCTGGATGAACTTTAATGGAGCTGGGACCGGTTCTGACCTGCTGAAAAATACAGAGTCCAGCATTTCCAAGGGCCGCGTGGGACTCCTTGGCAGGCGAACACAGAAGCAGTGGGCAGATCATTGATCACTGAACTCCATAAAGCCACCACTGCAACTATCCTCTGGATAATTGAGACAATACCTTTCTTCACAGTGCTCTTCTGCCCGGGTTTGGCTACAGCTGAAGATTGTTTAAGAAAATCTGCAATTATCAACATTCCCATAGCACCTGGAATCGAATACAGCTTGACAGTGTATAACAGAATCATCCTCGGCTTTAGCCGACCACCAATTTCCTGTCGTTACATTCTTCATCTGAACATGAACAAGTATAGTGCTCATACAACTCCTTACAGGCATGCAATAACTCTTGTGATGAAATGAAAGAAGCTGATGGTTGGGCAGTGACTGCTAGATGCAGCAGAAATGGAACAGATGACTGCGATGAGAAGCAATGTGCCACTAACATCACATGCTCAATGGACACTAATCACTGATGAGAGTTTACTCGAGTGCACAAATGATCCTTCCGAATGTAATCAAACCACTCAATATGTATGACAGCACATGTTACAGGCACTCACATTCATTCTACAGCAAAGAAACTAACACGGCATACTTGAAACCACACAGAAGTCCTAACATGTCCAAAAACCCAGTCATTTAAGTATTAAAGCCAACTGACCTGATTCTGTGATTTTCAGTGAGATCAATCTGTCGTTCTGATATCTGTCCACTTCTGTTCGCTCATCAAAACTCTCTCCTTCCTCATTTTCCAAATTAGCAACACCACCACAGATAAACTCAAACCAGACTACATATCCAGGTAAGCGGCAGGCGAGTGTTCGCTGACATTGGCTAGAGCAAACCGAGGAACAGGAAGACACATTTCACTGAAGTCCATGTGTAGACGCTCCTCTCCATCCCACACTCTGTCTATCTCTCTCTCCTCCCTCCTCTCGCTCAAACATCATGCCATCACAAACAAGGAAGCCCCATCTAGTGGTCATTCTGCGCTCTTTCTTTCAGACATTCACTCCCAACTTGTTAGATCAAGCAGATACACTGTCCAGTACCGGTTTTAACACAAAAACCACATTAAGTCTGGTCCACATTCTTCTACAGCAGAAAATTCAAAAACAAACTGGCCAACCACAGTTTGTTTGATTTAGATGTATCTCATGTGGTCTCTTGAATCACTTTGCAAAGCTACATTATTACTTTATGAATGTGACGAGGGCAAGCAGGAGAGGAAATGTCATTGGTCTCACTCAGGCCAATAAGTCACATTCACGTCACTACTTTACTCATGTGGCCTACTTGTAGCACAAATGTAATGTTGACGTAGTTCAAACAAAGCATGGCCTATCAATGTGAAGGTTATGGTTTAAATTTCTATGTAAGTCCCTACAAATGTATTTTCAATCATAATTTCAATAGTAGTAATTCTAGTAAAACGTTGACTGGATAATGGTAGATCAAATGGAACATTCCATGTAATTTACAGTAAAATACCAGTACATTTACAGTTTTCGTTATTAGTTTTTTCTTATTAGTTAAGCACATTTTGTGTCATATCTTAAGTTTGTACATATGACACAGAACACCTTCAACCCAACACAGTACAGTCAACCCAAATTTTATTCAGACACCTTCAACTTTTCTCGCATTATCAGTTTAATCGCTATAGTTTAGAAAACGGTAATGAAATATGCCAAGAACTTAAGTGTTAAACTGTCTCAGAGCAAATTAATTGTGATAATCACAAATGAATTACAGTGAAATCAAAAGTTATTCAGATACCTTCAAAAATGTTCACATTATCACAGTTTATTCACTATAGTTTAGAAAAAGGTATAAAATATGACAAGAACTCAAGAGTTAAACTGTGTCAGAACAAATGAATCTTGATAATATCAGATCATTTTGATAGAAAGATCAGGTCAAACTGTCAAATCTAATTTCTGGTCCCAAATTTGCATCAATTTTAATGGTAGTTCACTGTTTGAAGTGTTTTTTGGTATAATATGTCACAGTTTATTTTGCAATCCTCATTTTTTTTTTTTTTTACTGTAAATTTAATTTGAATCTGTAAAGCCTCAAATGTTGTTACCTTATTTTTGTTTTATAGTAGAGCTGCTGTTTTAGTTGTGTATAACTTAGTTAATAACTATTTTATAACTATATTTTTATAGTACAAGTGTAAACTGTGCTCATGTCAACATCAGATTTGTTCATATCTTAAAGTTACATCTTACATCTCTACATTTGTCGCTGTATGCATCTACACCGATAAACTTAATAACAGCATGATCAATATTAGATCATCTTTAAATGCTTTTTCCTGGAATCCGTCAGCTTCAGTGTGTCCTGAAAGGGTCTTAAATCAGTGGAGGTCAGAACTCCAAAGAGATGACACAGTTCTGTGTCATATCACACGACTAACATGAGTGAGTGAAAGCCAGAGAATCAATGCAGCAGGCATAAGCCAAAAATAACACGAACAACAATAACGGAGTGTTTCAAGCTGTGTACATAGAATGCAGGCTGATTTATTTTTATCATGGGCCTAGCTAAACAATTATGAGGCACTGAAGGATTTTGCTGCAGATCCGATGTGTGATCTGTAAAGGGAGAGCCCGGAGCAGATGGGCCGCTGTGCTGAGCAAACATCCTGAAGCTCTGCAGAGTAAACATCCTGCCGTTTATGTGAACAAATGAAAGCGTGCATGAGAAATCTGATGAGTAAATACCACGTATGACTATAGTCCCTGCATGTGACAGCGGTTCTGACTATTCATGTGGAAAGTTATCAGTAGTGACAACTGCTGTTGGAAATTGTAACATTACTTTTTTCCTACTGTAAAATATTTGTATTTAAGTTTAAAGGGATAGTTCACCCATAAATGAAAATTATGTTAAAGAGAATATCAAAGCTGCTTGTTTCCAATTGTTTTCTTCATCTGATCTAAAGCAGCAAACATTCAGGCACAAGGGCATCAGTGAAAATAAACCAAAGGTGATCAGTGGGGTTCATGTCTGACAGAAGCACAAATTTAATTCTATACCCGAAGCGACCTGTTTAACAAAAAACAAGATCCTAAAGTTTTGGATGGCTCTATAGCATCCATCACAATCTCACAATGGCAGCTTGAATGTAAGGGTGTGTTCACACCAGTGTTAAATTTTGACAGCAAATATTGATTTAGACTTAGTCATAGTCGTTTGACTAAAACGCAATTTAGTTTTGGTCATATTTTAGTCATCTGAATTGTTTTAGTCAACTAAGTATCATTAGATTTAGTCAACTAAATCTACAGTAAATATAATGGGTTTAGTTACAGTGTAACACATTTATTAAGCATTATAGGTTTGATATTAAGGTTTTATCTTGATAGACAAAGATTTAACTGATTTAAATGTAACAACTTCTCATAAAGAAACAAGAACATGGCCTACTTTTCAATGAAATACCAATTGGTCAATGCCGTGACGCCTACATTTTCTTTCCAACAGCATTTTTTTCCATTAAAAATTGTGTTAAATTTATATAAAAAAAAAAAAGGATGTGATATATAAGTCGTCCACATATGTACCAACTTTAACTTTTCAAAAAACATTCGTTATTTATAATTTTTCTGTTATTATGATTTTTCTGTTATTCACGCATGTTTCTTTAAATAGATTTTTAATGATATAAAGGCCTTTGTGTCATTTGGAGTGACCACTCGTCATGTGGTGCAACCAATAATAGCAATAACTGTATTAAATTTAAAATAAGTTATCTAATTTCATAACATTTTTATCTGTTTGCTAACTTCATTTAAAAGGCACCTTTTGAAAAAAAAAAAAACTCAAAAGAAATTCAGATACTTTGTTTCTAAATAAAAATGTTAAGCAAGGAAATTAATTAATTTTAATATAAATCATGATCGCACCACGTGATATTTTTTAAGACTATGGCTGAATCATCCAGATGAAAAAACACTGAAATCACTTAAAATCACAAATTTTAATATGAATTTATATATACACAACATTCTTAATGTTTGAACAACTACTAAAGATATTACTATTTTTTTTTTTTATTTTAAAATTTGCCTGTCGAAAATCCTTATACGTCAATGACCCACAGGCTGATATGACCCACATTAACCTGTTTTCCACATTCTTCATTCTCACAAGCAGACATATTTACATAAATAAATTTAGATAATTCAATATTAGGGCTACTAAAGTGATTCAGTCAAGAGCACTGAGTGACTTCCTGTCTTTCTTTTGTTGCTTGATTAACATTAATGCAACAGACAATAACTAAATTAGGCTGCTGTCCCTTTAAAACAGAATGCACAGATGCAATGTACTGAACATTGCTATTCAAACTATTCATGTTCACTTAAGATGTAGCGGACAATTCGCCATCATTTTGTACGTCCACATATTTTGTCAAGCTTCAACTGTGTTAAAGGTAAAACACTTACAATGAGGCTAAAAAATAAAAAGGTTTTACAAGGAGAAATGTGAAGCATGCAGCTTGCAGATATTCTAGACAGTAAAGTCACTGACTACATGCACCTTTCTAATGCAATTACAATGATATTTTGGCAATTTATTTTATAGTATGTGTGCATACATGTGCTTACAGTGTACTTATAATGTAAGAAAGTTCTGGTAATATAAGGTAAACACATGGGGGTTAGGTTTAGGTGTAGGTTCAGGGTTAGTACTTAGTTATTACCTAGTTATTATAAATACTACAAAAAGTACATAATATGTACATGAGGAACAGGACTGTAAAATAAAGTGCTAACACTGAGTAAACACAATACATATAATACTTTACATTACAATGCAATTAAGCTCATAAGCTTAGTGACCACAGTCATAATAAAATATGTGGCATACGCTAATGTGAATCACAATAAACAGGCATTTAAATACAAGGTATGTAAACGTGAATGGTTGAATTTATTCAATGCGATAGTCAACGGCATATCACAGATGCTTTCCATGCAGCCTAAATGTACCACTATAAACATCTAGCTATGTCTTGTATATCTATTGATGGTAACAATACAAACACGCAGTCAATATCCCACATGACCTTCACCTGGTAAACACAGCGCCTGAAGCACACGTGACAGGAAGTCACGTGACCACAGCGGTCACATAGATACTCAACAGCGCACAGGCAGGAAACTGAGCAAAGCTGAGCTGAGAAAAAAAAAATCAATAACACCTCATTTTACACTACAGCTCAACTAACTCAAGTCAAACGTTAATAATATTAATCAGCACTGCATTTTCCACGATCCTCAGCTGCACTAAGTTTTAAATGGCAGTGAGGTGCTTCTTCCTGCCAAGGTTCAGTTTAAGGTGACATTTCCTGTCAAGCGTCTTTCTCAAGTGGCGGTTTAAGACAGCCCACACCCTTACTATGGGAAAGAGGTCTAACCAGACTTATGTTTCAAGCTGAAAAATGTAATTACAAGTATTCAAATACCAAAATTCATGTAAATATGTTATTCAAAATCTGAATAGAGATTCAGTTCTCATGTTCTGTTAACCATTATATCTCAAACTGACTAATATCAACACTAATCAATATTTAATCTATATTTGTTTTGATTTTTTGTTTGGAAAGAAGATGTGCACTAAATGGTATAAAGTACAGTCAGTTCTTGCAAATTAATATGATAAAGGCTCAACTTTGTTGACATTTTTGAAATATATTCAGTACATAAAGTTTTTACAGTTTTTATGAAATACTTGTAGCACATAAACAAGAACTCAAAGAAAGCAAAGCTCAGGCATAACTGTATGTGTTTTGTGCTGAGGCCAAAATGCATTCTGTTTAACAAGGTTTCTTCCTTTGTGGATGGTTCTTGGCCATAATACGTGCAAAGTGAAAAATATTTTACGTCGATACTCGATTCTCAAAAGTCTGGCTATGCGAGATTGAGATATCAGCATTCAGCATTCTCCTAGAAAACATCCCATCCCCCTCGCTAAACCCAGACAGCTGAGCCACATTCCTCACTAGCGGACAACAAGTGTTACAAACACACATGACAACAGCACGTTACAATACACTGTTCAGAAAAAATACTGCTTACAAAGCAGGAAATTGGAATTCAAAGAGAAATGCTGTTCATGTATTCAGTGGTATGCTGAAAACTGCCTCAGACTTGAGGAGTCTGGACAAGTTGCAGCCTGCTTGAGTCACACTAGAAAGCCAGACAAATTAAACATTGCAGAAAAGGCTCTTCATAGTCGAAAAAAGGTTCTTTAGATTTTTCAAATGTTCTTCAAAAAGGTTCTTTTAGGAACTAAAAAAGGGTTCTTCTATAGCATCGTCACTGCAAAAACGCCCTTTTGGAACCTTTATTTTTAAGAGTGCAAATGTGCAGGAAAGGTAGAGGAGTCAGAATTAGTTAAAATACAAGTGTGGACAAAACAAATTGTCAAAAACAGTTCACAACAAAACTCTCATGAGGGATTTCTACAGCAACACCTCATAAGTAACAGAAAGCTTATTAACTGAGACGTTTGCACTTTTTAAAAAAAATAAGAGGATCATGGAACAATAAAACACATTCATTCTGCGTCAAAACCAGGGAGGCCTTTCATTCACAATGAATAATTCACAACATAACTGCATACTCAACTAAGAAAAGATGATGGACAGATCACATGAGGGAGCATTGTTGTCAATAGAGACCCTGTGCAACAATCTGACAGCATTCTGTGTAACAGCCTACAAATACTTTGTGACTACCTTCAAAGTAAAGCAATTTTTTGGTGTTTAGTTAGTTACGTAAAGTTAAATCTGTTTGCCAAATTTTGCCTAACTTTGTCAGACTATAGCGCAGGAGAACCGTGAAACAAGACCACCATATTTATTTATTTATTTATAGTTATTTAAAGCTAGTTTGTTTCCAACTAAATCAAAATAATCACACTGTGGACACTGTTGTGATACGAACAAAAGTAATAATAATATCAACTTCTAAAGGAGTCAAAGCGCTAAATGTTTCGAATCAAAAATCAGAATGGACATAGATAAACAAGGCAGATGAAGAATAAGTTTGGCAAAAAGTAACAGCTGCCGATCGTCACTCACCGACACCATCTTCAGATTTCAGCACCATCGCGCGGTCTTTAGTCACTTGATACCGTAAATAAATCAACAGAACGCTGAAAATATATCGATTTACAACTACAACTCAACTTTAACGTCAACTTTCGAGAACAGAATCGGGTATTTTACATAATAGTCGAGACCGGAAGAATTGCGGTCGAGGAAGGGTGTTCGTCCGTGAACAGGGGAGTGTCTTTTACCGTAACCGGCCAATCCCGAGCGCGTACCCGAGACCGAGAGGACAGACACTTATGTCGAGTGCCTCTACACCGCTTCCGACACGGGCCGTGTCTCAAAGCCCAACTCACTCACTCACTGCCTGCTATTGTATAATAGCGCAAATCTGAAATAAAGCTTGTAGTTGTAAACATGACAAATTTGGGTAGTTTTTAAAGAATTGCATGTGACATACAGTTATTTTGGTTCACTTGTACACCAACAGCTTGTGTAGTCCTTGAGGGAAATCCTAGAAACAAAACTGTATTGCTTGAAAAATTCATAAATTGGCCACCTTTGCTCATGTATGAGCTTGTGAAACGTCCAAGAGGGCAGCAAGAGAACTCAAATGGTTTAAAACTTAGTTATTTAAGGACAATCTAATCATTAAAATGTTAAATCACAAACTGACCTCACATTCCCTATGATAAGGTATAAATTTAACATGCAACAGATGAATATGTGTCATCAGCAGTCTACAGAGCACCGCCTTTGTTGGTCTATTAACAACTGCCGAATGTTAATACACCTTTGCTTTCATCACTTTTTCATTAACAATAGTTAAAATTAATAAAAGTTTTTCTTATTTACAGCTGTTACAAAAACCAAATCATCACATTCAGGAGTGACTCCTGTATTAGTGCACTTAAAACAGCTCTTTTGCAGTGTGTACTGTATATACAACATCCTCATAAACTCCTCATAACAGACTAAATTACACTTGTGGCCAATTTTGACGTATGTAATAAGTTCTTACTTCAAAAAGCACAAAAACACTTCAAGATGTTTAAACTGGGAGCTTGCATTTAATGCCCTAAATGCCTAGATAGGCAGCTTAGTAGGGTTTGAGACAAAGCCACAGTATTGAGTTTCGCCTCCACACCCTGTGCTGGCTGTGAGCGAGTGTTTGTAGGTGGGGGCAGGGAGAGTCAATGACGAACGCAGACAGAGAACGGCCCTGAACATGTGTTTGTGTGTGTGGCCCTGAACCGAGAGCAACATAAAAGAGATAACACCTGATCGACTATTAAAACAAGTGTACAAGGGTAAACTGTGCAGAATGATACCTTTTTTGTATCTGTTTTATTAGCGTACCTGTATCAGCTAAAATTCAACAACGTTGCAATTAATTTGATTCATCAGGCTAATAACAGAAGGGTGTGCACTATAAAACTAGAAAATTCGGTAGAGTCAAAACTGTTTCTTCAATTATGTAAAATTTAAGTCACTTATGTGGAGAAACACACCACACCTGTTGTGTTATTCATTTAAGTATAGGTTGCCACATGTTATATAACATATAATTAATAACATGTGATTTTTGTTCTTGTTTATTATAATATAGTTGCATACTTCTAGCCATTGTGATGAGCAAATAGATTAGTGTACTAAATAATCATGTTGCCATGGCCCATTTGAGACAAAATCTAAAGCCTTCTTTGAGGACAGGCATTCATGCATGTTGCCATGAGAGAAGTGTTATGTTTCACAGTAAATAAAGGCATAACAATGATGAAGTCAGCTCTTTAACCTAAGTGCTTTTAGGAATTAGTGAGTACTCACGTGTAAAAACAGTACAGTACACTTTAGTGTGAGTACTTAAAGTTAATTGAAATGAAATGAAAATGTATTAGTTAACATTACATTTATGGTACAATGCCTTGCAAAAGTATTCATACCCCTGCATTTTTGTCTTGTTTTGTTGTGTTGCAGTCTTATGTTAAAATGCTTTAAATTACACATACATTTTCACATAAATCTACACTTCATACACCATAATTGGAAAGCACAAAACAGGTTTGTAACAACTTTGCAAATTTATTAGAAATAAAAAACTGAAATGATTCCATTGCAAAAGTGTTCATTCTTGAAACTTGAAAATGAGCTCAGGAGCATTTATATTGTTTGTAGATGTTACTACGCTTTGAATGAAGTTAACCTGTGGCAAATTCATTTGGATGAGTGTGATTTGGAAAGGCACACACCTCTCATTAAAAGGTCTAAAAGTTGAAAATGCATATCAGAGTAAAAAGGCTTGCGTCAAGGCACAAATCTCAGGAAGAGTTAAAAAAAAATCTGCTGCACTGAAGTTTCACAGAAGCATGTAGCCTCCATTATCCATGATGGAAGAAGTTTGGAACATCTAGGATTCTTCCTAGAGCTGGCCTCCTGGCCAAACTGAGCAATTGATGGAGAAGGGCCTTGTCTAGACTGGTGACCAAGAAGGTGATGGTCACTCTAGTTGAGCTCCATGATCATATATGCAGACGAGAGAAACCTACAGAAGGACAATCACTGCAACACTCCACTGATCTGGGCTTTATGGTGGTCTGACCAAATTCAATCCTATTTAGTAAAGACACATGAAAGCCCACTTGGAATTTGCAACAAAGCAGCTAAAGAACTTTCAGATTGTGAGAAACAAGATTCTATTGTCTGATGAGCCTCAGTTCCAAGCATCATGTATGGAGGAAACCAGGCACTGCTCATTATCTGCATACTACCATCCCAAAAGTAAAGTGTGATGGTGGTAGCCTCATGCCGTGAGGCTTTTTTCAGTAGCAGGGACTGAGGGACTCATCAGAGTAAAAGGAATGCTCAGTGCACCAAAATATAGAGCTAGCCATAATGAAAACCCAGTCCAGAGGTTCACCTTCCAACAGGACAATGACCCTAAGCACACAGCAAGAGTGACTTATAGACAACTTTGTGTATGTTTTTGAGTGGCCCAGCCACAGCCTAGGCTGATTGTGACCCACTTAAGTAGGACTTTGGTACATATTTATATGCAATGTCATAGTTCCTTCTATTGTCACTGCTAATGTTGAATGCACTGATAAGCATTTTTGGTACACAAAAATATATTGTAATGTCATTTCCATTGAAACGTGTGTAAATATATTTTCAGTTCCACATTTTTCATGATTAAGTTACAATTTAAAACATTTAAAATACATTTGTTATATAAAGTAACACACTGCAGTTAAATTATAATCAAGTATCAAGCACATGTGCTTTAGTATGTTAGTCAACACATCAAAACAAGTGTACTTTTTCAAATCACATCAAAATATTACTCAAATATAATTATTTAAAATGTAGACTTATCCACCTTATTTTTCCACCTTAGCGGTAGCAGCCATTTGTAAATTTTATGGGTCTGGCTTCCGGTACAAAACAGCTAGTTTTGCTGCATAATACTGCAAATTGGTGGGTCTTACCCTATTATTTATTTAATTATGAACAAAGTTGTTTGCATTGCAAACAGTTTTTACCGTTTACTCCACGTTGTTGTTCTTCTCGTTATTTCCCTACAGCGGCAAATGAGCTGGAAGTCTCAAGAAATATAAGCTGGACAGAAATATAATTATTTAAAATTAAACTGTACTTTAAAGTACAGTACAAGTGCACATTTGACACAATCAAGCACACTTCTTTTTCACAAGGGCTGGAGAGCATTCCTGTCTAGTTTAACAAATACCAAGGCTGTGTCCTTGTCTAACAATGTGTCCTCTGTTTAGCAGTGCTGTACTGCATATGAAGAATGTCCGAGTGCGTCAACTGACCTACATACGTCAATTATACAAGAAAGACAAGAAATCTTTGTGTTCGGATGTCAGGTCAGTTTTACAATAAGTTAACTTTCAGATTGTTATGCAATAAAGAATTATGCAGTCCATTCAACACGCAAATTAGTTGTCTAGATGTGTGGGCTGGTAATCTGATTTATGTAAATATTGTGTAAATGTACAATTGACATATGACTGGTTGCTAAGGTTTGCCTATTGCTATTGTGTAAAATGTATGCCAAATACCGGTTTCTGTGTAAAATTATACATTATCCATTTTGATACATTTTGAGCCTGAGTCAAGTTCCTTTTTTACCTCTGAATACTGCACATCTAAACTCTTAGCAAAGTAATAATACACCACATGATCAAACAAGCAGTGTAGAATGAGTTATGGGTCGAATATATCTTAGGTTGAAGGTTTGTGAAAATGCTAGCAAACTATTTTAAAAACTAAGTAGGTCTGCATGTTATGAAAGCTGCAGGATTCCTCTACTTGACCAAATCCATGCTCTCAAACGGCTTTGTAAATGTGTTGTTTGGCATGTTATCATAGCAGCACAAGCCTAGCTATTTGTGGAATGTTGTTTTTCCTTGTATTGTTTCTCAAGGCAGTGTCGGGAACGCTGGAATGTGACTGTGGGAATGAAGACCAGCTATGTCATGAACGCTCTCACACAAATCAAATCCAGCATCTACTGCATGTGCCAATATACAACAGACAGCCAGAAACCACACAGATAAACAGGCTGTACTACCAAACAGTTGATGGTAGCCTTTGACTTCCATAGTATTTTTTTCATCAATTGTTTGGTTAACCAACATTTTTTTTAAATATCTTCTTTTGTGTTTAACAGAAGAAAGAAATTCACACAGTTTTGGAACAACTTGAGGGCGAGTAAATGATGACAGAAGTTTCATTTTCCTGAAGTGTCAGGAATGATGAGAAAGACCTTAGTTAAAGTGTTTAAGGTTTTGTTGCAGTAAAGTGATCTGTTTCCTGCTGTATATCTAATGTTGTCTACAACACCATTAAAGTCTCATATGATGTTATATTTTATATCATTATATCATAAGAGGGTAACTCAATGCCTTTGCTAAATGCTAGGTGGATACGAATGACCTTGTTTTTGATTTAAAATGTCATATAAATTTACAATTCCCATAGACTTACACTAGAAAAGAGCAAAAGCCTGTCTGGTCAGTGACTTAAAAAAACACTACAAAACATAACAAACATACCAGAATGAAGCAATGTGATTGGAAAGGTGATGCTGAAAAGTGTCAGAATGCTAAACAGGTAAGCTATGTGGAACTTTTTCAGGAAAGATGAAGAAAAACTTTAAAAAAGAAAAATCAAAATAGAATGCACCAGGAACACATATTAGTAAAATAAGCAATGTAAATTCGGATTTCATGTCGACAAGGACAAGCACTTTAGACAAGAAATGCATTGAGTGACCTCTGCTGGATCTTCTGGGAATTTACAGCACACCACATAATGATAGATCCTTTCAGGAGGCATTTTCCATGACAACAGAAAACAGAAACAGAAAGTGAAAAACAGGTATTGTAAATCAAGTCTCCTGTTTGTAACCAATGTTTTGCTACCTTGTTTTGTATTTTTTATATTGTACTTTTTAGGACATAATTGAATAATCTAAGCAAATAATCCAAAGGATTAAAAGTAT